>JALMGA010000007.1:15000-1246875 GCA_023333525.1 Aspidoscelis tigris stejnegeri
TCCCTAGCAAAAGGTGATTTAGAGGCAACCCAGAGGGAGCCAAGGGACGCAACTCAGGATACGAGCTGAAAGAAGGAATAACTCCCCGGAGGATTTCCCGTTCACTGCAGCGCAGCCCGGGATTCGCGACGAGCCCTAGCCCACCACCACCTCCCCTCCTGCAGCCAAGACACTGGAGCCGCGATCTGCGCAAGGTGCGCATTTTCGCGCTCAGGATTTTCGCGTTGTACAGCGCTGCCATCTTTCCCCGTGGTCTGTCCGTCTCGGCGCCAGCAAACTCCCTCTTGCCGCAACCCAAAGCGCCAACGAGGACCCCCGTCCTGCTCCCCGATCCCCGTCCTTCCCCCGCACACCCCGAACCGTCTTTCACTCGGACGCCCTGAAGGGACTCGGGGGCGGCGGCGACAAGGCGCTAAACAGAACCTGCCGCTCCGAGGCTCGGGAAGAATCTGCCTCGGTTGGCGCCTGCACCCACCCCCTCCCCAAAAGACGGATCGTGCGCTCCGGGGTCCTCCGCACCTCCCTCCACGAGCCTCAGGAGCCTACCCCCAAACCCCTTTCGTCATCTGGTGCCGCCAACCCCCCCCCCCCATTCCTCCCTTGCAATGGTTTCACCTTCACCTGCTCCTGGCAACCGCGGTCCTAGGCGGGGACGCCGTTGCAGGGAAGGAGTGAAGGTAGGGGGGGGGGGCTCTCTGACGCACCTTAAAACTCTCTTCCCTTCGCCGCCCCGGCCGAAAAGACCTGCCGCGGCGCCGGCGGCTCCGACACTGGGGAGGGGCGTCCGGGCGGCCATGCCCTTCCTGTCCACCTGAGGGCGGGCCGGCAGGTGCGGCAGCGCGAGAAGCAGGTGTCTCCTTATTTCCTCCTCTTCTCGCTCGGGCGCCATGGCGAGATCTTCGGCTCCGAAACCGGACTGCGCGGCCCCCCGACGGTGCTCCCTGGCCGAGGCAGCGGCTGCCAGCAGGGTGAGAGAGCCGGAAGGAGCCCACGGAGGCGTCGATTACACTGGGGAAGCTGCCTTCCTGCCCAAGGCCGCGCAGTCCGCCAGGGCTCCTCAGTGTGGGAAGTGGCGAAGCGTACCCCTGAGCGTGCTAAGAGTGCCTTGCCCATCTCCGCGCCCGTTTCCTCAATTGCTAGACAGAGCAGAGTTAGAGACCCAGGGCCCCCGAGGCCTAAGCGCTCTGCACTCGCTCAGGGGCACTCTTCACTACCTCCTACCCTTCCTTTTCCTCTTCCAGAACCGGATCGTCGACCAATGTGAGAAAGTCCAGTTACAGCAGGCGGCTGTAGCCCGGTTCGTGACGGAGGTGCTGCCTGAGAAAGAGCGGCTACTCGTGGTAAGGGGCGGGGGCGGGGGTCGGCTGCCTGGGAGAGGCAGAGAAAGCCCGAACGCACACCAGACAGAGCTGTTTCCAGACTTGGCCGCCCTGAGGCGGACGGAGTCTGGCTTTTTCCACGGGGCAGAAGCTGTGCCACCATGATCACATGTGACCACGGCTGTGCCTCCAGTGTGTGCCCCAGAGCAAGGCGCTGCTCCTCTCTCCCCCCTGCTAAATTGGCACCTCGTCCCAGTGGGAACTGCAGGGCGGCTGCCTTGCGCAGACATATCTGGCCCAGGCCCGCTTTCGGGGGTGGGGAGGGGGGAGGAGAGGATGCTCCAGGCAGGCTCATGTCCTTCCTCTGCTCCTGCACCTGATTCTTTGGCTTCCTCAGGGTGCGGCGAGTGAAGCCCGTGACATCCTCATCCAGCGCATAAACCTCGTCAGGAGTACATGTGAAAAGGAGGAGCAGCGCCTGCTCGAGGCGGCGCTCGCGGAAGAGGATCGCGCGCAGCAAAGCCTTCTGACGCAGCAGGCACATTGGAAAGAGGCGCTGAGGAAGCTGGACGCGCTCCGGACCTACCTGGTGGCCGCAATCACCGGTGCCGACGACCAGAGTCTCCTGGTAACGGGCGGGGGGGTCATAGCTTAGCGCTGAGGGGCCTTCGGGGATCCAGCCTGGATGACTTTAAGGGTTCACCAAAATCACTGAGGGTAGGCATGTAACTGGCTAGTAGAACAGATGACCAGGAGCCTTTCTGCACTGGGCCTCATTCTGGAAAACAAATCCGAAACTGTATTTTTGCCTCTTTATAAATGTAGGTGAGGCCACATTTGGAATATTGTGTACAATTCTGGTCACCATACCTCAAAAAAGGATCTTGTGGAACTGGAAAAGGTGCAGATGAGGGCAACCAGAATGATTAGCACCTATCTTACGAAATCAGGCTGCAGCGTCTAGGCCTCTTCGGTCTGGAGAGAGGGCATTTAAGAGGGGACCTGATTGAAGTATATAACATCGTGCATAGTAAAGAAAAAGATAGAGAAAATTTCTTTTCTCTATTAAATAACACTAGAACTAGGGGGCATTCTATGCAGCTGATGGGTAGGAGAGTCAGATCAGACAACAGGAAGCATTTCTTCACCCAGACAGTCATTGGTCTATGGAGTTTTCTGCCAAAAGAGGTGGTGACAGCTACCACCCTAGATGGCTTTAAGGAAGGGTTAGACAAATTTATGGATGACAGATGTATCAATGGCTACTAGAATGGATGCCTCAGTACATCTTTCAGGCTGGGGAAACAAGCAGGATACTTCTAAGGCCATTTCCAGGGATTCGAGAGCAGCTTTGTCTTTGCTTGAGATGCCTGGGGGCAATAGTTGGGCCATTGCGTGCGACAGGATGCTGCACTAGAGAGGCTGTGGCCTGATCCAGCAGAGCTCCTCTTCTGTTTTCACATCTCAAAATGTGGCCCTGTGCTCTGCATCTTAGTGCAGGTTATATGCCTGGATCCTGCTCTAGTTTGTCACAGCATGTGGGTGATGGACCATTATTCCAGGATGTAATCTGGAAAAAGACCAAGTGCACAAAGGGCCCAAATTCTGCCTTCATGTAAAAGTTTAACCTTTGTCTTCTGCTTGAGATGCCCATAAGAAATTGGTGGGCCACTTGTAGAGGATAGGATGCTGATCTTAGAAATGCTGTGGCCTCATCCAGCATCCTCTTAGTTTCTTCTCCAACTTCAGCGCCAGGTAAATGAGGTCTCCATTCTCATGTGCATCCGGCTGAAAAACTGCCTTTCATACAATAATGCCTTTTAAATCATGAAGCAACACAGACCAGCAACAGGGGGGTTCATGTTAGGCCCCAACTTCTGCAGGTCGGTGGAAGATGAGCATGCACACCCTTCCCCTTAGCCCCTCTGAGCAACCCAGACTGCACTGCCCCTGGCTCTAACTTCCACCTTCTCTCTTTCTTCCCAGGAAGCAGAGGAAGAGATAGCTCAGCGGTGAGTTTGTGCCCCTTTCCCCCATCAGATTTAACCAGGAGACAAGCAGGATAACCCAGATACTGTGGGCCAACCAGTGACTGTCTTAATTCTCCTGGAAGATGCTGACTTCTTGCCTGCCCCCACCCCACCCAAGCAGCAAGGCTTTTCTGGTGCTCAGGGGTCTCCCCCCCCCCCGCCACTGCCAGAAAAATGCATGGCAGAGGCTACTGTGGGCAGAACCTGGGGAGCTGATTTTGAGTGTGTCTTGGGGTCACGTTACAGTAGTTTTCCCCTGCAGATGAAGGCATCTGCCCTGCTCCTGCTCCTGTGATGCTGTGTTCAAACTTTGTACAAAGCTCTGCAAAGGATTGAGTAGAGGAAGACAGGTGCTATGGTTTGCTATTTAACGTGCCAGGGCTTTCCCTGCCCCACCCCAGCCTCAACTCCACAATGTAGATATAACAAGACAGAAGGACTCCTGCTTAGAGTTAGGTTTCCTCCACAAATGTAGCGGGAGATGCATGACTGCTTCATTGCAGCTTGGGTGGCAAATCTGCTGGGACCCCAAGGATGCTCCAATTGGTTTGAGGCAGAGGATCAATTAAGAAAACAGATTTGCCTGTACCTGCTTTTCCCTCTCAGCCCCATCATCGAATGGTGTTCTAAGAAAATTCTACCCTGAGAGCAAATAATACCTTCAGAAATTGCAGGTCCTAGTTGCTTGGTTACTCTGTGGCACTTTGGGGATTCACATTTCCTCATTTCTCCACTGCAATCTGGTAATAACGTTCCAGACACTGTAGGTTTATAAATATGTACGCACCCAGAGGAGATCTGTGCCACTGCTGCTGTGATCGCACAGTCTTTTCATCTTTTAAATAAATGTTTCCTTTTGTGGCTGCCTGTTGCAACTAGGATAGAAGAAGCCGAAGGGATCCTGATGCCCCAAGAATCTAAGAAGCTTAACTTTGATCCATGCTGCACCCAAAGTCCCCTGGTGAGCCGCTTATGGGCCTTGGCTATTACTGTGGAATCAGGTGAGCCTTCTGCTGCCTGGTTGGGGTGTGAGTACACTGTTTCACTTTGTTGCCATCTATGCTCACAAATGATGCCTCTAATATTTTGAAGCAAGCAAAAGAGAAGTTGGAACTCTTACTATCAGACTGGAGGCCTATTCGCACTTGGGCCTATGGACTCAATTAAGCAAGCCCTGGGACAGAGCACTCACTCTTGTGGCAGGGCAGTTCCATCAAGAACAGTCCTGTCCCAAGGGTAGCCTAACTGCGGCCAGAGTATAGACAACGAAATCGTGCTCCACGCCCGGCCCCAGCCGTCTCCGAGCTGGCCCTGCCAGATGGCAGCCACTTTGGCGGTATGGTGAATCATAGAATCATAGAATCATAGAATGGTAGAGTTGGAGGGGACCTCCTGGGTCATCGAGTCCAACCCCCTGCTCAAGGCAGGATCTCCTAAAGCATCTCAGACAGATGGCTGTCCAGTCTCTGCTTCAAGACCTCCATCGAAGGGGAACCAACCACCTCCCGTGGCAGCCTGTTCCACTGGTTGATCACTCTTACTGTTAGAAATTTTTTCCTAACATCTAAACTAAATCTTTTCCCCTGCAGTTTCACCCCATTGTTTCTAGTCCTTCCTTGAGAGAGTGAGAACAGGGCTGATCCCTCTGCCTTGCGACAACCCTTGAGGTATTTGTAGACAGCTATCATGTCTCCTCTCAGTCTTCTTTTTGTTAGACTAAACATTCCTAGTTCCTTAAGCCGTTCCTCATAGGACATGGTTTGCAGACCGTTCACCATCTTGGTAGCTCTCCTTTGAACCTGCTCCAGCTTGTCAGCGTCTTTTTTAAACTGGGGTGACCAGAACTGGACACAGTACTCCAGATGAGGTCTGACCAAGGTAGAGTAGAGGGGGATAATAACTTCACGTGATCTGGACTCTATGCTTCTCCTAATACACCCCAGGATTGCGTTTGCCTTTTTTGCAGCTGCCTCGCACTGTTGACTCATGTTCAGTTGATGATCTACCAGGACACCCAAGTCTTTTTCACATGTGCTGCTGCTCAGCCGAATTCCTCCCATTGTATATGTGCTTTTTTCATTTTTCTTGCCCAGGTGCAGAACCTTGCATTTTTCTTTGTTAAATACCATTTTATTAGTTGCAGCCCATTGTTCGAGTTTCTCTAAATCTTTTTGAATCCTCTCTCTCTCTTCTCTGGTGTTTGCAATCCCCCCTAGCTTTGTGTCATCAGCAAATTTGATCAGTTTCCCTTCAACTCCCTCGTCCAGATCGTTTATAAAAACATTAAACATAACTGGGCCCAGGACAGAACCTTGTGGTACTCCACTTGACACTTCCTTCCATTTGGATGTGCAGCCATTTAAAGCCACTCTTTGAGTACGATTACTAAGCCAGTTTTGAACCCACCTTATAGTTGCCTTGTCAAACCCATATTTGATCAATTTTTCAATGAGGATCGCATGAGATACTTTGTCAAATGCTTTGCTGAAATCAAGAAATACTATGTCTACTGCATTTCCTTGATCAACCCATTCAGTGATTTTGTCATAAAATGAAATCAAGTTAGTCTGACACGACTTGTTTGATACAAACCCATGTTGACTACTGTTAATTATTGAATTCCTATCCAAATGCTGACATATGTGTTGTTTAATAATTTGTTCGAGAATCTTTCCCGGTATTGAAGTCAGGCTAACAGGCCTGTAGTTCCCTGGGTCTACCTTCTTCCCTTTTTTGAAGATAGGAACAACGTTTGCCCTTCTCCAATCGTCTGGGACTTCTCCTGTTCTCCATGACTTCTCAAAGATTACAGCAAGTGGTTCAGCAATTACCTCTGCTAATTCCTTCAGTACCCTAGGATGTAATCCATCTGGACCCGGGGACTTAAATTCGTTTAAGTTAGCTAAGCGTTCCCTTACTCTCTCAGTGTTGATTTTGTGTCTTGATTCTCCTAGTCCTTCATCAGTACAGTGAAGGACTGTTGCATGTACATTATCCCTCTTGGAAAAAACAGATGCAAAATAGGAGTTCAGAATCTCTGCCTTCTCAAGATCACTTTCGATCACTTCTCCATTCTCTCCCTGCAGACTTCCCAAAACCTCTTTGACTTTTCTTTTGCTGTTGACATATCCCCAAAACCCTTTTTTATTGTTTTTAGTCTCTCTTGCAAGCCTCAGTTCATTTTTAGCTTTAGCTTTTCTTATACTTGCCCTGCAGATTGTACTGATTTCATTATATTCCTCCTTAGATATGTATCCCTCCTTCCATTTCTTAAACATTTCTTTTTTCTTTTTTATCAAGTTTTTAAGTTCTAGGTTTATCCACCCTGGTCTCTTTAGATGTTTTCCATTCTTCCTTCTTTGAGGAATTGTTAATGATTGCGCTTCTAATATTGCATTTCTCAAAATATCCCATCCTTCTTGGACATTTCTATCCTTTAGTACATTTAACCATTTGATCCCTCCTAACCTCCTCTGGAGTCCATCAAAATCCGCCCTTTTGAAGTCCAACTTTGAAGTCTGAGTCCTCTCATGCTTTCCTTCCCTTATTATCCAGAATTCAAGGATAACATGATCGCTGCCTCCCAATGCCCCAGAAACTCTGATATCCTCCACCATTTCCTCTCTGTTGGTAAGAATTAGATCAAGGATAGCCAATCCTCTTGTTTCCTCCACCACCTTTTGGTACATGAAATTGTCAGCGAGAGAGGATAAGAACTTATTAGACTTGTGACTTTTTCCTGAGCGAGATTCCCAACAAATGTCTGGGTAGTTAAAGTCTCCCATAATCACTATGTCATGCTTTCGTGAAAGTTTAGCCATCTGGTCTAGGAAGAGGTCATCCATATCTTCTGTTTGTCCAGGGGGCCTGTAATAGACTCCTACAATGGTATCCTTTCTGTTGCTCTCTCCTTGAATTCTTACCCATACCGATTCTACTGAGCTTCCACTCTCTGAAACTTGAACCTCTGAGGAGACAATTTCTTTTTTAACATACAGCGCAACACCCCCTCCTCTTTTGTGAAGTCTGTTTCGCAGAAACAAGTTGTAGCCTTCAATGTTTGTGTTCCATTCATGTGTGTTATCCCACCAGGTTTCCGTAATACCTATGACATCATATTTATCTACCTGGGTCAGGATCTCCAGCTCCCCTTTTTTATTTCTCATGCTTTGGGCATTGGTGTAGAGGCATTTTAGTTTGTAATTGATATCTATTGCGAGCTTGCCTCCTCTGTTTTCCTTACAAAATTCATTGGTACTATTTCTGGGAGTAAGAATATCGCCTGGTTTGATTGACTGAGTATTTTTGCTTGACTTTTTGTTACCCTTCCCCTTTTGTTTTAGTTTAAAGCTCTCCTAATAACCGAAGCAAGGCGCTTCCCGAATACATTCTTTCCTGTCCCTGTAAGGTGCAACCCATCTCTTGCAAGGAGTCCGTCATATAGGTAGTTTTCTCCATGGTTCAGAAATCCAAATCCTTGCTGCCGGCACCACCGACGTAGCCACTTGTTCACCTCAAGAATCCTATCCCTTCTACTTTTATCGTGACCATCCACCGGAAGGATAGATGAAAAGACTACTTGTGCTCCCAGTTCCTTTACTTTTCTGCCAAGGTCTTCAAAGTCTCTGTAGATGTTTTCAAAGTGCTTTTTTGCCGTATCATTTGTGCCCACATGTATGAGTAATAATGGGTAGTAGTCTGTAGGTCTGAATAGCCTCGATATGCTATCAGTTACATCTTTGATTCTGGCCCCTGGGAGACAGCACACCTCTCGTGAGTTTCTGTCAGGTCTGCAGATAGTTGCGTCTGTTCCTCTTAAAAGTGAATCTCCCATGACCACTACTCTCCTCTTTTTCTTTGCAGTACCATTTCTTCCTCTCCATTCCAGAGGTTTCTCAGTGCCTATTGGAGTAATATTTGTGGACATTGTCGTCGACTCTTCAGATGTGTTGTTCTCCTGACTGAGTATCTGGAACTGGTTGTTTAATTGCAAGGGTTCCGAATGTCTCCTGTTCTTCCTGCTCCTTTGGGTCACATGCTTCCATAACTCAGTTTCTGCAACTACAGAACGATGTTCTTCTATCCCTTCATTTTGAAGTGTTTCCTCCATGCTGTCGAGGAAGTTCTCTTCTTCTCTAATCTGCTTCAGTGTCTTGACTCTCTCTTCTAGACTTTTAACTCTTTCCTCCAGGAGAGCCACAAGCTTGCATTTGTGACAGGTAAAATGTGGCATCTGTTGTGGTAGGGTCATAAACATGCCGCATACATTGCATGTGACAATACAGGTGTTCTCGCCTTCCATATTGATTTATGGTAAGGATTTTAAAGATGTGATGCTAAGGTATGAATGATTTTTTTCTTTTTTATCCCACTGTACCCTTTTTTTTAATTTTTTTTTGTTTTTTTGTTTTTTTTGGTTTGGTTTCTTTTTTAAACGGCGCGGGCCGTTTCTATTTAAGCCCTGCTGAGCAAAGTAACTCCTCCTCCCTGAGGGTGTGGCTAATTCCTATTGGTCCGCTGCTCTGATTGGTCTGAGAAAGCTTCTACCTCACGCCGTGTGCTCTGAGAAAAACTTCCTGTTTCTATCTCACGCCGTCTGCTCTGAGAAAAACTTCCTGAGACCGGGCCAGGGCTGCCCTGGGGTCCCATGAGCTGCCGTCACCCCAATTGGACCGGCGGCAACCTGCAGGGGCCTCCTGGATGCACACCCCTATCCAGGGGTGTGTGCTGCCCCCCAGCTCCCCATGCCCAACTTACGTCTTTGGACAACTGGTTTGAACTGGCTAGGCCCTGGGGGCAAGGCTTGTTGAGATTGTTGTGTGGCGCGCTCCTGCACAGAATGCCCAGTTCAGTCCCAACAAACCCCGCCCTACCCAGTTCCAACTAGTTGTCTGTGAAGTCGTAAGTTGGGCATGAAGAGCTGCGGGGCAGCAAGAACCGCTAGGTGGGGGTGAGCACCCAGGAGGCGCCCCCCCCCCCCAGTCTGCAGTTCGGCTGGCTGGGGCAGTAGCAGCCCACAGGACCCAAAGACAGGTAGGAACTGGGCTGCCAGCCAGTGGGCTGATATGGCCCAATGGCCGCAGCCCAGGGTGACGCGTCCGGCTCCTGCAGCAGCCTTTTGGGGCTGGTACACGCGGGGATGGAACGACCCTTCACACCTTGGCCGGTAAGTGTCGCATTGAGAATGCCTCCCGTAGCAGTCAAAGCAAATGGTCATCCCGTCGCCACATGGACCAGCCGCTACGGCTGTAGCGCAAAAAGGCCTTTCATGGTTTGTGGCCTGATCCAGCATGGCTACTCTTATGTTCTTAATCCTCATAACTGGCTTTTAAACTCTGATGTAAAACGCTCAAGTTAATTTTTTTAAAAATCTTTTAAGTACTTTAAATAATACAAAACAAGACAAACAATAAAGAAAATGCAAAAGGGGAAAAATACAACAAACATCCCCCCAAACCCCCACTCTTATTTCATTCTCTGCAAATAGTTTCTGTAGATTACATAATCAATCTTTTAATATTTATGGGACTAAACTGTTTTTTTAACCAGTCAGTTTCTTCCATTAATCTTCCAAATGAGGATGCAAAGTTTTTAACATGTACATTTGGCATCCCACACTCCAATGACACCAACCCCTATGTCCGTGCCCCTGATCCAGGCCGGAAGGCTCCCCTGAGCCTGCCCTGCCCAACTGTCTCTTCCTGTTGGTACAGACAAAGTCCACATCGATGAGCGGACCGTCAGCCCCCTGCTGACCATCTCAGAAGACAGGAGGACGCTAACTTTCAGCCCCAAGAGAGCCAAGGGCAAGCCAAATGATGCAGCCCGCTTTGATCACTGGCCCAATGCACTGGCGGAGGAAACCTTCTGCTCAGGGACGCACGCGTGGACAGTCAGCGTGGCGAAGAGCTCTGCTTACAAGCTCGGAATCTCCTATGGCTCACTACAGCGCAAGGGAGGTGGCCCAGAAGCTCGCCTGGGTTACAATCCTTTTTCATGGGTTTTCTCCCGGTATGGCAAGGAGTTCCAGTTTTCTCACAATGGCTATCACCAGAAAGTGGAGTTGCTAAAATGTCCAGAGAAAATTGAAGTTGTACTGGACTTGGATGCAGGAGAGCTCCTGTTTCTGGACCCAGAATCCTGCACCATTCTCCATGCACACCAAGAGGCCTTTGCTGCCCCTGTTTATGCAGCCTTTGCTGTGGCTGATCAGAGTGTTTCTTTGATGTAGGAAAATGGACGCCTGGCTGAGAACCCACCTAGGAAGAAATCACTGAGGCTGGAAGTAGGGCAGTTACATCTGAGGACTCTGGGGGGAATCGGGAAATGGGCAACATGGTTCTGCTTCCCTAGAGGGCACTTTTAGGCTGCTTCTAACAGGTGCGAAAGTCCCCACTGTGTATGACAAGGACAGCTTGGAGGGCACTCTTCCCTGGACTGTCTGATCAGATGGGAGTTTGCACTTTGAAGAGACACTACCAGTCTGAAACAGTGAGTGTGAGTGAAGGGGGAAACCCTGGACGTAAGAAACTTCCTGTCCTGAACCACTTCACACCTGCGTGGACTTCAACCATACAGCAGCAGAAAGTTCCAGAAACTGCGGGGTGGTTTTTACCTTCCCTTAATGCATTTGCTACCACAACCTGCCAACCACTCAAGACAACTGAACAGGAACTTTTGCCTCTGCCCATTCTCCCACCTCCTTCCTTGGGACCCTCAACTGAAGACCTTCCTAGATTATAAAAGCTAATGTTTTTGTGTTTTATCATAGGTTGTGACCTGTTCTGGAACCTTTAGGTGCAGAGTGGCATACAAACATTATAAGGAAAAAGAATTGTAACTGGCAAGCTAGGAGGGTAATACTTTTAAAAACAGTTTAGTGTGAAGTCAACCAGGGCATTTGTTTCTCATGTGCTAACTACATGCAAGGACGGAAATGAACAATCATAAATAAACATTAAAATTGGAGGTACAAAGGCAGCCTTCTGAGATGCAGTTTTCTTTTCTTCCACTAGCCAAGCTGGCTGATCCAGAACATCTCAACCAGGCCATGGAATCCAGCAATTTGGCTGAAGGCAACCACAACCGTGGTTGGCTGGCTGCATCCCATTCACTCAGCCCTCAGCTTTTCCTATAAGAGGCAGGAGGCCCATCAAAGATGGGAGGAGGTGTTTTTCTGGCACCTCCCCCTCCATGATTTGCCCATCTGTCCTCAGCAGGAAACTGTGCATGCCTGCCTCCCTTGCTGCCCTGTAGTCCTTCACGTAGTGGTCTCCCACGTGAGCAGCGAGCTGAGGGGGAACCCCTGAGATGCGAAGAGCTTCTAGAAAAATCTGCTTGTCTGGCTTCGCAAAGCCCACCTCCTCTGAGCACAAGATAAATTTAAAGTAGTGCCGGAGGCCACACCGGCTTAGAATTGTCTGCAGTCTCCGGTCAAAGTTGGAGATGACAGCCATAGGAATGCCCAGTAGACCACATTGCTGGAGCACAGTGGTGGCACCCGGAAGGGTCTCCCAATTGTTTGCACTGGTATAATCCTCATAGAGACTCTCCGCGATGATCTCCAGCACTCTCTCGTCATGGGTACCAGAGAGCCGGAATGTCTCCATCACCACGTCCAACCACCACTGTTTGGAACCGAGGCCACTGTCACGGCCATAGTTTGGAAACTGCAGGCTTTGGGCCTTGTAAGCCTGGAGAAAAGATCGGTCAAGCACTTCAGGTGCTATCTGCAGGCCATGGGCCTGAGCCTCAGCAGCATACCGCTTGCTCACAGGGATCCGGAGGCGAAGGAGGGTGTCCTTCACATCCCAAGTCAAGAGCCGGAGCTTCAGCATGATATTTCCAAAAGGGTCCACCGAGGTCAGCCTGGAAAGACAAAGCTGAAGGAGAACGAGACCTCACCTTCTCCCACACTCACACTAGCCAAAGAGGTATCCCCTCCTGTCTCCCGAACAGATGGCTTCACCTTCTCACTGATCTCCCCTTCTCAGCCAGGGATTTGCCCAGGCCTCGAACTTAGCAGGCGCTGCAAGCGGCCAGTTCCTCCCCTGCCCAAAGCACCGTGGTGGAGTCTCGGCCACTTGGTGAATGTTCAACGATTCTGGACTGTGCACAAGAACATCAAGGCGCAATCTGTTACAAAGGTGCCCTCAGCTTTAACAGCTGCTTAATTATTAATCCGTGACAGTTTCAAATGACAAGCTGCAGCAGCTGCAGCCCTGGAGGCAAACTAATTCTTTTCAAAGCTTTTTAACCGCCTTCAGCAAAAGTTTCCTGCGCAGTCGACATCAAGTTGTTATTCAAACAAAATCGGCAAAAAAATCACAATGTTGCTATTCGCTGAGCTCCTCTGAAGACAACGGCCCGTGCGCTGCTTTCAGCCCCACAGACGGGGACCTCCAGCGCAGAGCCTCCCGCTCCAAGGCCCACTGGCCGGCACGAAACGCAGCTTCGGACCGCGTTCCCCGGGCCCTTCCAGGAGCGCGCCGTTCCATCGGGCGGGCGCAGGGGCGCAGCGGTCGGAGCAGGCGAGCCCGGGCGCTTTTCGGCGCAAACCGATCCTGCGCCCCTTCGCCGAAGCTGCTGCGACGGGCTGACCGACGGGCAGTGGGACGGCGCGCCTGCTCCCCCCACGCCCGAATGAATCGAGTCAGGCCGCCTCGGTCGCCCGGGGCGCGTTCGCGATGCCCGGGAAGGCACAGGAACCGCCCCCTCCGTTCGCTCCTTCCGCCTCGGAGCAGAGCCACGCCGGGGCTCCTCCTGTGCGCTGCCCGAGCAAGCGCCTCCACTCGCAAAGAACGGCGCCTCTGAGCGAGTGCAAAGAGCCAGCGCGCCCTCCCCCCCCCGGAAGCGCTTCCTCATTCGCGCGGCGGGCGGCCTTCACCTTTGACCCCCGGGAGAGATGGGCAGGAGGGATGCAGGATTACTTCCGGCGAGCGGGAGCACGTGCAGCACCGTCCTCAGAAGCTATTTCCGCCCTCACTCAGTCACCGTCTCCTAAAAGTTCCTGTGAGGAGGGAGGGGCGGAGGGGGGCTATGGAGCCTCGTGCCTGCGATTCCCAAGTATTACACCCGTCCCCGTCCCCGTCCCCCCGGCACGGACACTTCAAGCAAAAACGCAGCAGCCTTATTTCTTGGGGGGGGGGGAGGGAAGAGACCCGCAAAGACAGGAGTCGAGGGCCCTTTCTGCATTTGGCCTTATTCTGGAACGCACCTCGGGATAAGAGTTGTCCGCACACTAACGTCAACTACGATAGGTGTCTCCTGGGGCCTGCCATAGTCTGCACTAGCATGCTGACAGCAAGCCCTGTGCCAGGATGTATTCCAGAATGAGGCCAGGTGCAGAAAGGCCCAAGTTGTCTGTATTGTTAAGAAGATTCCCGCAGTTGGAGGAAATGGGGGGTGAAATACAAGTAATCCCCTGGGTACCAGAATGGGCTCCTCTCCTTCTAGGTTGCCATCCCGGTGGCCCCACCACCAGGCCTCCCAAGGCAGCAGGAAGCCAGAGGGGCCCTTTCTGTGCACTTGGCTTTATTCTGGAATGTATCTCGGGATAACAGTCTGCTGGCCACAAGTTAATGCAGACTATGGCAAGCCTCTCTTGGGGCCTTCCATGCTCTGCACTAGCATGCAGATAGCAGGTCCCTCTTTTGGGATATACTCCAGAATAAGGCCAAGTGCAGAAAGGGTCAGAGAGGCCACCACCAAAAGGGTTCTTGCCCATAACCTCCCCTCTCCCTCTCCAGTTGCTGCACTGCGCAGGCGGCCACAGGGCGGCTTTCCAACGAGCTCCTGTCCAGCCTGGGCCCCTTCCACGCCCCCAGATTGCCTTAGTTAATCTGCAGCTGACTGTCCTCCAGTCAGGAAGGATATCTGAAGGGCGAGGAGTACTAACTAGTCCTTGCTTGTCCCATTATAAAAATACAATTTCAGCATTATTATTGAGAAAGCTTTAGATAGATGAGATTCTGGAAAGCACAGCTCTGTGTAGAGGAGGGTCAGGTTGCTGCCAGCAGGATCCGCTAGATCCCTTCCACTGCCCCACTGCCACTTTGCAGCCAGTCTTTCAGCCACTGTAGTAGCAGAGGCACATGGTACATAATGATGACATAAGCCTCTGCAAGAGAATAGTGGCCTTTAGAAAAAAGAAAACTATCACACTGTTCTTGAAAACCCTTAGGGGTTTTAAAATATCCTATTTCCTTTTCCATGGTTGCCCTTTGCTACCATCGCTCTGCCTCTCATTCTGAACAAAATTAACTCATCAGGCAAATTGTGCAAACTAGGTACTGTTTCTGGGTTGGTGAGACAAGCAGGATGCCACTAAAAGCCACTTGCAGAGTGAACAGGAGGTGAAAGTTTTTCCTCTTTCTGTGTGAGAAGCCCAGAAACAATTTGTATACTATTGTGTGAGATGAGATGCTGGACTGATTGGGCTGTGGCCTGATCCAGCAAAGCTTCTCTTATGTTCTAAACTGCTGCCTCTAAGCATTGCAGTGGTCACCATTTGCTATGACAAATATCTGTTTGGTGCCGCATGTCATTGTTTCATAACATTTACTGGTATACGTTATTACTTTTCAGGATATTTGGGGCTCTCCTGCAGCGCTCTGTGCTGATGGGAGAGGCAGGAGACAGGAGTGGGAAAGCGAAGAGGCCTGTTTAATGTCCCTTCTGTCTCTTGCTGTCTTTGCTATTGAAATAAGCATTCATAAGAGAAGCCTTGCTGGATCAGCCCACAGCCCATCTAGTCCAGCATCCTGTCGCACACAGTGGCCCACCAAATGCTCACGGGCATCTCAAGCAGAGACAAGGACAAACCTTCTCCTGCTCTCGAGTCCCAGCAGATGGCCTTAGAAGCACCCCAGTTCCTCCCCCCCCCTCAGCCTGAAGGATGCACCTAGGCATTCGTTCTAGTAGCCATTGATACATCTGTCATCCATAAATTTGTCTAACCCTACCTTAAAGCCATCCAGACTGGTAACTGTCACCATCTCTTCCGGCAGCACATTCCATAAGCCGATGACCCTCTGGGTGAAGAAATACTTCCCCCTGTCAGACCTTATTCTCCTACCCATCAGCTTCATAGAGTGCCCCCTGGTTCTAGTGTTGTGCGATACAGAAAAGAAATTTTCTCTATCCACCCTTTCTATACCGTGCATAATTTTATATACTTCAATCAGGTCCCCTCTCAAACGCCGTCTCTCCAGACTGAAGAGGCCTACACGTTGCAGCCTGGTTTCGTAAGGGATTTTGTTCCAGACCCTTAATCATTCTGGTTGCCCTTCTCTGCACCTTCTCTAGTTCCACAATATCCTTTTTGAGGTGTGGTGACCAGAATTGTACACAATACTCCAAATGTGGCCTCACCATAGATTTATAAAGGGGCAAAATGACACTTGCTGTCTTATTTTCTATTCCCTTCCTAATTATTCCCTAAATAATTTACTATCATCAGCAAACTTTGCTATTTTACTATGTACGCCTTCTTCTAGATCAGTGATGGCCAACCTATGACACGCCTATGACACCTGGGCGTGTTGTGCTTGCTTGTTCAAGTGTACAAAATACCAACTTTCAATTGAAGATTTAGCAAATGTAAAGAATTATTTGTTTTTGCTTTTAATAAAATACATATATCAATAATATAACTTTTTTACTAGAGCTACAAATATCACGAAATTATGGATATTTCTACATGTGACACAGCACCCGAGTTCAGCTAGGTTTTCTTGTGAATTTTGACACACCGAGCTCAAAAGGTTCGCCATCACTGTTCTAGATCATTGATGAATAAACTAAAAAGCATTGGTCCCAGTACTGAGCCTTGAGGGACCCCACTTTTTACTTCTTTCCACCCTGAGAATTTGCCGTTTATTACTACTCTCTGCTTTCTGCCCTTAAGCCAGTCACAAATCCAGGACAGAACTTGTCCTTTTATTCCATGGCTGATGAGTTTACTCAGTAGCTTTTGATGTGGGACTTTGTCAAAAGCCTTCTGAAAGTCCAGACAGACAATGTCTACTTGGTTCACCTTTATCCACGTGTTTATTGACACTCTCAAAGAATTCCAATAAATTTGTGAGGCATGATTTACCTTTGCAGAAGCCATGCTGGCTTTTGTTCAGCAATGCTTGCTCCCCCATATGCACACTAATTTTGTCTTTAATGATGGTTTCCATCACCTTACATGGAACTGACTTTAAGCTAACTGGTCTGTAGTTCCCTGGATCACCCCTGGATCCTTTTTTGAAAATTGGTGTTACATTTGCTACCCTCCAGTCCTCAGGTACGGAGCCTGATGTTAGGGAAAGATTATATATCTTTGCTAGAAGTTTGGCAATTTTGCATTTGAGTTCCTTAAGGACTCTTGGATGAATACCATCTGGTCCCTGTGACTTGTTCACATTTAGTTTATTAAGACATGCCAGGACCTCTTCCTTGGTTATTTCTGTACAGTTTAACTCTTCAGAAAATACAGGCTCAGCTACTGGCATGTGTCTTCTGTCTTCCTCCGTGAATACGGAAGCAAAAAATTCATTCAGTCTCTCTGCAATCTCCGTTTCTTCTTTAATTACCCCTTTCTGTCCTTTACCATCTAGTGGTCCAACTGCTCTCCTGGTTGGATTCCTACTTCTGATATACACTCATAGAAGTTCTTGTTATTTCTTTTGATGTTTTTAGCAATGTGCTCCTCAAAATCTTTCTTAGCTTTCCTAATGGCTGACTTGCATTTGTGTTGCCAGTGTCTATGTTCCCTCCTGTTCTCATTTCGACAAGCCTTCCATTTCCTAAATGAACTCTTCTTCTTTTTAATGACTTCATCTACTGCATTTGTGAGCCACATTGGTTTCTTCTTGGACCTAGAAGTCCCCTTTCTTCTTTTAGGAATGCATTCTAGTTGCACTTCCATTATTGTGTTTTTAAGTAGTCTCCATGCATTTTGAAGTGATTTAACTCTTTTGACTTTCCCTTTCAGTTCCCTTTTCACTAATTTCCTCATTTTGGGGAAGTTTCCCTTATGAAAGTTTAAGGTCTCTGTGTTAGACTTTATTAAGAACTTACTCCCTGTATTTAAGTTGAAGGTTACTGCATCGTGGTCACTGTTCCCAATTGGATCAGCTACAGTGACGTCCTTTACCAGGTCCTGAGCATTACTTAGGATCAAGTCCAGGACTGCATTTCCCCTGGTTGGTTCCATGACCATTTGTTCCATGGAACAGTCATTAAGTAGGTCTAGGAATTTTCTCTCTCTATCCTGAGTTGAACAGGAGTTCACCCAGTCTATGTGAGGATAATTGGTCCCCCATTATAACTACCCTATCTTTATGGGATACCTCCTTTATCTCCTTCTCCAATTGTTCATCTCCTTCGGGCATACGGTTGGGAGGACGGTAGCATGTCCCTATGGTTAGGCTTCCTTTTTGGCTCGGTATTTTTACCCACACTGCTTCTGTGGAAGAGTCAGACTCACCTGGACATTCCAGTTCATAAGATTCTATCTTATATAAATATATATATTTTGTTTCGCATCTGTAAAGCGCTGAGTACATCGACAGCGCTGTAGAAATAAACTAATAATAATAATATTTCTTCTTTAATATACAATGCTACACCACCTCCATGTCGCCCTTCCCTGTCTTTCCTGTACAGTTTGTAACCTGGGATGACTGTATCCCATTGGTTTTTACTGGTCCACCAGGTTTCAGTTATGCCAATAAGCGTTAAGCAAGGAAACTTACGTGTCAGAGCTGGAAGACTGCGCCTCTGCACTTTTTAGTTTCTCATGCCGTACTGAAACTAAAGACCATTAAAGATTCTTTACAGCAGATTTATTGTATGCTAATTTCTAGTTGAGTCTCAGGGTCTTTTTCCACTTTCCAGTTGGGAATGCTTCCACACACTCTAGGGCGCTCAATCTGCATGCCACAGTACCACATTCATCCCAGAGTTAGCAGGAACGAGCAGCAGCATTCTTGATCCTCCAAAGCTGTGGAGCAGTTTTTACTTCCAATGTCAATGCTTGCATGAGTCAAGGGACGAATTTTCACTTGGACTCCTAATGCATAAGTAGTGAACATCTGGGAAGGTGCATTCGCACCTACAGGAGGCACTTACCACCTGCAGGCATCTTCTGCTTCCCCAGATGTTCACTAATCATGCACTAGCAGTGGAGCATGAAATTGTGCTCCACACCCACCCAAACGCGACCAAAACCTGCCTGTTATGTCCAGCTGGCAAGCATTTGCACCTCTGCCAGCTCATCAGAGGTCATCGAGATGGTGGGAAAGCAGCGCAATCAATTAACATTGATTAGCGCTCGCACGTGCGATCGCTAGTCAACGCTATCCTACCCCCTGCGCGATCAAACACTTACCTCTATTGATTACTGGGTCCTGTCCTCTTCTGAGTGCCGCCATCTTGAGTGCGGTGTCCTCCACGAATGTGAGTGCATCAGCACTGTTGCTATGATGACAATGACGCTCCGCACACTCACATCAGGGGACCATTGAAACTGCCAGCGTGCTTGCGCGGCAGCTCCACTGACTTCCCCAGCCGGCGGAGGTGCAAATGCTCACCGGCTGGATGAGATAGGTAAGCCTCAGGTAAGAGGTAGCTTGTGAAACTGCTCTGTAATCAGTATGCAATTAGGCAACTTCTGAGCAGGCAGGGGGCATTTCTATGCTACAAATTTATTTATTTATTTATTTATTTGTTCAATTTCTATGCCGCTCCTCTCCGAAGACTCGGAGCGGCTTACAACAAGTCAACAATAGTAAAATAGTTAAAACAATGACAGTTAAAAACAAAACAATAACGCCAAAACACCCACCCTCATACCCATTCCCGAAACAGGGAGGTCTTAACAAGCTTTCTAAACTCTAGGAGGGTGGGGGCATTTCTTATAACGTGCGGGAGCTCATTCCACCAGGTGGGGGCTGCCACCGAGAAGGCTCTCCCCCTCGGGGTCGCTCTTCCACACTGTTTTAATGTAGGAACTTTCAGGAGCCCCAGTCTATGGGTCCTGACCGGTCGGAGGGACTCATGAGGCAGGAGACGGTCTCTCAGATATACTGGTCCTAAGCCATGTAGGGCTTTATAGGTTATAACCAGCACCTTAAATCGGATCCGGAGACCAATAGGCAGCCAGTGCAGCTCGCGGAGTGTTGGTGTGATGTGAGACCGTCTAGGAAGTCCCACAATTGCTCTCGCGGCTGCATTCTGGACCACTTGTAGTCTCCGAACATTCTTTAAGGGCTGCCCCATGTAGAGAGCGTTGCAGTAATCTAACCTCGAGATAATAAGAGCATGAGCGACTGTACGTAGGGCCTCACGATCCAAATAAGGACGCAACTGGTGCACCAGGCGAACCTGGGCAAACGCCCCCCTTGAGACCGCAGCTATATGATGGTCTAAACTAAGCTGCGGGTCAAGGAGGACTCCCAAGTTGCGAACCTTCTCTGAGGGGGTAATATGTTCACCCCCCAGGTAAATGGATGGACAGTTTGAAATGTCCCTGGGAGGCAATACCCACAGCCACTCCGTCTTGTCGGGATTTAGTTTGAGTCTGTTCTCACCCATCCAGGCCCTGACAGCCTCCAGACACTGGCACATCACTTTCGCTGCTTCGTTGACTTGGCATGGAGTGGAAATGTACAGCTGAGTATCATCAGCGTACTGATGACATCCCACCCCATGTCGTCGGATGATCTCCCCTAGCGGTTTCATGTAAATGTTAAATAGTAAGGGGGAGAGCACCGACCCTTGGGGTACCCCACAAGGGAGCAACCTAGGGGTGGACCTCTCACCCCTCACTAACACCGATTGCGAGCGATTAGAGAGGTAGGAGGAGAACCACCGTAAAACAGTGCCTCCCACTCCCAAACCCTCCAACCGCCGCAGAAGGATACCATGATCGATGGTATCGAAAGCCGCCGAGAGGTCCAGGAGCACCAGAATAGTGGACTCACCTCTATCCCGGGCCCGCCAGAGATCATCCATCAACGCGATCAAAGCAGTTTCCGTGGAATGGCCAGATCTGAATCCTGACTGAAAGGGACCCAGATAATCGGCTTCCTCCAGAGCCCCTTGGAGTTGCAGTGCCACCACCTTCTCCACTACCTTCCCAACAAAAGGCAGGTTGGAGACTGGACGATAGTTGTTTATAACGGCTGGATCCAGGGAAGGCTTCTTGAGAAGGGGGCGCACAATTGCCTCCTTGTAGGGAGCCGGAAAGGACCCCTCTCCCAAAGAAGCATTCACAATAGCCTGGATCCAGCTCCGTGTAGTCTCCCTGCTAGCCGAAGCCAGCCAGGAGGGACACGGATCCAGCAAACATGTGGCGGAACTCACAGCTCCAATGGCCCTGTCTACTTCATCAGGTGTAACATGTTCAAAACTATCCCAGATAACATGCTCAAGACGTGTCCCTAGTACCTCGGTATCTATGCAACAGGAGTCTAGGCTCGCCCGGATCTTTGCGACCTTGTCCGCGAAAAAGTTGTTAAAGTCCTCGGCACTGCCCTGCAAGGGATCTGTCACACCCCCTGTACTTAGGAGAGTGCGCGTCACCCTAAACAGGGCCGCTGGGCGGTTTTCCGCGGACACGATTAAAGCGGAAAAGTACGCAGATTTTGCCGCTTTAATCGCTCTCAGGTACCTCTTAACATGCGAGGATAACCTGGTTCGCGCCGACTCGGACTTACTGCGTCTCCACTGCTTCTCTAGACGTCTACGCAGGCGCTTCATCCCTCTGAGCTCCTCTGTAAACCAAGGAGCCTTCCTCGGGCCAGCGCCTCGTAGAGGTCGCATAGGCGCAATCCGGTCCAGAGCCCTCTTAGCGGCCACATTCCAGGCCTCCGCTAGGGACTCTGCCGAATTGTGGATAAGGGAGTCCGGAATAACCCCAAGCGCCGCCTGAAAACCCACTGGATCCATCAGGCACCTGGGGCGGAACCATTTAATAGGCTCCGCCTCCCTGCGGGGGAGAATTGGCTTCCGAAAGTCAAGTCTCAGCAGATGATGGTCAGACCATGACAGAGGCAATACTTCTAAGCCCCTAACCTCTAGACCATCTCTCAACTGCTCCGAGAGAAATATCATGTCAGGGGTGTTTCCCCCCTCATGAGTCGGACCAAAAACTATTTGATTCAGGTCCATGGTTGTCATGGAGGCCATGAACTCCCGTGCCAGCCCAGAGGATTCCCCCAGAGTCGGCAGATTGAAATCCCCCAGGACAATTAACCTGGGGAACTCAACCGCCAACCCGGCTACCTCCTCGGCTAGCTCGGGCAGGGCAGTTGTCACGCAGCTAGGAGGCAGGTACGTGAGCAACAAGCCCACCTGAACATTAAGGTCCAGCACCATGAGGAGGGACTCGCAACCCCTGATCTCGGTAACAGAGAGCCTGCGCAGACCAAGCGACCTTCGGGCTATAATTGCCACTCCTCCCCCCCTTCCCTGGGAACGCGGCTGATGCCATACCTCATACCCGGCTGGGCAGATCTCCTCCAGGGGAACCCCCCCCTCGGGGCCCAGCCAGGTTTCGGTAATACAAGCAAGGTCGGCCTCCTCGTCCGTGATCATATCATGGACGAGGAAAGTTTTATTTTTCACCGACCTTGCATTGACCAGTAACAGCCGGAAACCAGGGTCCGGGCTATCCTTATCACCAGGGTCTGGAGCTGAGCAGTTTGAAAACTAGGGGGGCAGAACAAGGGACCGTTATTAAGCAGCGGTCCCTCATTCCCCGGGAGCGGCCTGACCCCCAGCTCCCGCCATACCTGCCTCTACCCATCACGACCGGAATATTATGACCCACCATAGTCCCCTCATCAGCCCCCTCCAACTCCCTATAGTCCTGCCCCCCTGCCCAGGACCAACAACACAAACAAACATAAAGTGCAAAAAAGGCTGAAATTAACCAAGTTAAACTCATAGTCCCTTCCACCACACAAAGACAACCTCCCCCAACAAACACACCCACAAAACCAAGCGTTACTATAAAAGAACCACCCTCACATACACAACCAGATATACAAAAAGAAACACACCCCACCCACCTACCTACACCTAAAACACCTAAAAACACACACACACACGCCCACGCACAAATACACAAACACACACACACACAAACCCACCACAAAGTAACAGTACACGACCCACACCGCGCTAAAACAATATTAAAGAGTTATACCTACAGACAGTGCAGATGCACCTGCCCAAATGTTGCCTAATTACACACTATGGGCTGAAGTGCCAATTCACCCCTTATCTTCAGTGCAATACCATCCCAAAGAAGTTAAATGGGAACAGGCCCTCAGACCCTTTGATACAACCCTCCCATCCCCAGAGGAAGGCTGCTTTGGCTTAGGCAGACTGGGAGTTCCAGAGCTCAGGTGCTGTCACTGACACCAATTGTGATGTCATATATGAATGCCATATAACATGTTGGAGCAAGCTGGAGAAGAGAGTTGCCCACAAAGGTCTGGAAAATATTCACCCGGTTAAGTCATGACTCTCTGTGAAAGGTGCTTTGTGAATCCCCCTTAGGGATTTTTCTTGATAAGGGCCAATTTATTTAGTACAGTGGGCTTGGCAAGAGGGAGTGCTACACAAGTGCACATCCTGAAGGGCTTGAGGATATCAGGATGTAAGGCCTGCCACACCTTTTAGCACCAAGGGACAGGTAAAGATGTCCTTGAACAGAATTGGGCTGCTGGAGAAGCCATGGACACATCCATGATGTTTTCTCAACAGCACAGAATAAATGAGGGGCTATGTCTCACCCCTTCCTCCTTCCACTTGGGCCAACTAACTGATATCATGTTCAGGTTTCCTTGGCAGTCTCCATGTAGGAATGCCATCTGCTCCTTATTCATCCAGGAGTTCTACAACTCCATTAATTCAGTAAGGACCAAGTACCTGAATCTCAGGCAATGCCTACAGATTCATTCATGCCATTAAAAATATGAAATTTCTCTTCTAAAAGTTTTGTTTCATAGGTTGTGGCATCAGATTGCAGTACACATCCAAGGTCCCAGAGCTCACACCCTAGAACTTATTATTATTAAAAACATTAGTTAAATAAGTCTGACCAGCTATTACTTCTGGTAAAGGGTGGGATAAAAATGCAAATACACCTATGAAGCTATATAGCATTTTTAGTTAACAGTTGGGCAAAATCCTCCTATAAGGCAACTTAAGCAGAAAATATTGATAGTATAAAAAGAAAAAAAGAAAAAGAGCATCCCAAAGAAAAGGAAAGGAGTAGCAGGGTGATAAGAATCTGGAGACACTTGTTTCATTATCTTGCTCTTGCCTGCATCAGATTAAAAGAATAAACTTGCACCACACGAGGGACCAAATTCTCCTTTGATAACCAGAGCCAAGGGGCCTTTTTGGTCTTTGAAGATGGGGATATGTGGACATGTTCCAGCAGGGAGTATATCTACACCGTGGAGCCACTTCTGTTCTGCAGCAGCTTTCAGCATAATTGGGGAGCAGGAAAACTGCTCCACAGCTATACTAGAAGTGCCAGTGGTGCTCCTAGTACAGCCCCAGATGCAGCCTTCACACTTACTTCCAGGAGGTTGTGGCTGCGTGGTTGCACACCATGTTGCCTATTTGCCATATCAATGGCCCAGTGTGCATGATAGTTGCTGTGGTGAGGGGGATGCTACCAGATAGTGGTGTTTGCACTTACCTGCTGCAGGGTAAGTTCCAGGTAAGTTTGGGAGGGGGCCAGGATTTGTCCTTGATCTTAACTGAAGCATGAAAAGGCCCAAGAATGTTGACTAGCCATAATCAACTCACTTTTGCATCAATTGGAAACAGGTTTTTAAAAATCACCTTTGGCTTTCTGCAACATTGTCCCATTCCTGACATGTCCATCAGTTTCTTTCTTGCCCCTTCTTTTGGTAGTGTAACCCTTGGTGATTTTCAAAGAATATAGCTTTGCCTCCCCCCCCCCATCATTTCAAGCTCCATGCCTACTGGTAAATATGTGGGGTCTCCACCCAAAAGATTCAATTTCCTAGCAAGGAATAAGCAAATTAACAAATGTAAATTAAGTATAAAGTAAAGATAAGGTAAGTAAATTTTGAAGAAAGCTTCAATGCAGCCTGCTTGCTGCAGCCAAAGGAAGGCAGGATCCACATAAGCATAGAACCTACTACTTTCTGAACTAAAAAAACAGTGCTGTGCTGCGCAGATGAACTGTTTGCACAGGTCCTCTCTGTCTCCACTCTCACTGTCAAGATCAAACATTATTTGGTTTTGATGGGGAATATCTTTGAACTCAGGGAGAGTACTAAGTCCCCCGAGTGGTTATGATGGCTACAGGTTAGCTGCCAAAAGGGGAGGCTGGTTTGAAGCACCCCAAGGGCTCTGCTGGTGCTTGCAATGGCCTAGTAGCTGCCACACTCTTTCTTCAAAGAGTGCCTTCAAAGCGCTATAAACTTACTGTGTGACTCCTACCAAGGAAGAGACTCCAGTTTTGCTTTGGGAGAGAAAGCAATTTCCCTTTGGGTCTTTGGAACATGATGAGCTTTGCCATGGTGAACTTACTTCTCTCTTCTCAACACCTTTCTTTTCATGGACCTGAGGATCAAGCGAAGGCAGAGATAGAGGGCTTGTTTCCCTCTGGTGTGTGTTGGCCAGGGGAAGGGCAACATGGAGGACAGATGTGCATCTGGCTAACTTGTTACTGATGCACGTGTGGATTTTTAAATAGTGCAGTATTACTATTCTGCAATGGATGTAGGAAAACCTTTAGAAGTGTGTTTTGTTGCCAAGGAAATCTTGTCTTCCCTCTCAATCTTGCTTCAGGATCTGCTTCGTTTGCAAGAAAGCAAGCCCGAAGAAGAACCGAGTTCACGTTGATATTTTGAGGGAACCGGAGCACCATGGCAGCAAAGAAAGCCTTTGGCACATAAGGACAGCAGAAGTGCAGAAGGAAGAACTGGATGAAAATGGTGTGGCTCCTAACTGTAGAGGTGGGGTATGGAGGCATTGCTGGGGAGGGGACAACTTTCCCGTCTTTTATGTTGGTTCAATGGACACATATGATGAATCGTCCATAGTTTTTACCTTAGTCTTTGGCTGAGAAAACAACCTCAGGCACTTTTATTTAGTCCACTTTCACTGTTTATTATTAGTTTTATTGTGACTTTCCCCAAGACCTTTGGGTACAGACATGATAGGAATATAAACAGATAAATAAATAATACAAACCAAGAAGTGTGTTTTGCATGCTCTACTTCACTGTTACCAACTGCTTTCTCTCTTGATCAGAGTCTCAGATCTGTTTTTGCAACCTGAGGAACCTCCGGGAAGAAAATGGCCCATTCCAGGTCCAGGAGTCCATCAACAATTTGTGTGCCCTGGCCGAGACCAAGCTGGGTGGGGTGCTGCAGGCCACATGCAAGTATCGCCAAAGCATCCACAAGGTAACTAAGAAACCTTTGGCTGTTACGATACTGGCAGCAGCAACCATAAGTACTGCAGCCTATGACAGCAGATTTTGCAGAACTTGGCCATTTTCAGTGATTTCCAAAACAGGTCTGGGCAAGCCTGGCAACGCACAAGTTCAAAAGTGCCATCAAAGTTTCCCCACACCCCACTCTGCATGATCAGTCATTCTGACAGTGGAAGGGCCTGTGTTAACCCTCCTTAACCCTGCCGTTGGAACAGGGGATTTAAATGTGTTTTGATCCTCTCCTTTCCTGATTGCCTTTGAAATACTAAGGTGCAATCCACCACCGTATGTAATCAGCTTAGAGACCACCATGAATCTTCAGTGTCCCAACAGTTTTTAAAGAGTCCATACTTTTTCCAGTCTAAAACTCCCAAAAGCAAACTAAAAGTAGAGTATTTGAATGACAATTAAGTGTTTCAATCCCATTCAAACCATTAGATCATTTTATTTTGCAAAGTAGGATTGGAGAAGTAGACTTTTTTGGCTAGAACAGTACTTTGGGGGGCATTCCTACTTCCTCTTCTCCAATTGTGAGTACTGTACTCAGGAGGCTGGGAATGCCACTGTTGGCGAGGGGGAAAGGAGAGGAGAACAAAAGAGCAGGAAGGGCAGAAGCGTGACCTGTCTCTTCTCTCTAGTCCCTGCAAGGAGGAACAATGAGACTTTTTGCACTTCAGCCACATGGCTGGACATGCGGGGCACAGGATGACCATTTGCACTGGCGGATGAGGTAAGCATTCTCAAAGCATTCCTTACCAGCCAAAGTGCAAAAGGTCGTACTGGCCCCACGTGTAGCTGCCCATGCTGCCACTGAGGGAACCGGAAGTCCTGTTTCTGGGCAGCCGCCATTGGCTGCTACTGGTCGCACTGACCGGTAGGCCCATGCCAGGGGCAGGATTGAACTGGCCTGGCGGATCAGGCCCACCTGCGGCCCTCGTAGCAGCAACAGCCAGTAGGGACCTGCGCGGCGCTCGCCATAGCCCAGGGGTGTATGTGACCTCCTGCCGCCCTGTGCTGCGTTCACCTGTCTGGACCAGGGATGTGCACGAATGTTTTTTTGACATTCTATTCAAATCAAATTGAATTCCCAAAAATGGGATTCGATTCAAATCTTTTAAATTCTAATTTTACAAGATTCGATTCATATTTACCAAATTTGAATCTATTTGTTCAATTTTTTACTCAAATCTTCATATATAAATGTTGACAACTTCCATATGTGCACGTACGCATCTTCCCAACACCCGTACGCATCCATACGCATCCCGCAGTTATCCCAGATGCAACCCGCTTTTGGCCTGTATGGATCCATACAAACGTGTACGGATGTGGGAAAGATGCAGATCTTCAAGTATGCACCTTCTACAAACTCATACACATACGAATGTCTCGATAATTCGAACAAATAGATCTGAAATTCGAAATTCAATTTCAATGTTTACATTTGAATTTTGAAATGTTCTACTCACTGTCGAATGTTGAAATTCGGCACATTTGATTAGATTTTGAATGCCTACAAATATCTGTGCACATCCCTAGTCTGGCCTGCCAGTCTGGTCTGGATGGGTCCCCATGCTGTCTACAGCGACCACACTGAACTGCTGGCCAATCTTCAGTGTTCTGCGCAGTGTTCTTGCTGTTGGCCGCCCGGGGACCTATCCAGCCCGCACACTCAGACTTGTCAGGTCAGTGTGGCACAGAGGGGGAGGCACCCCCCCAAGTGATGGTGGCAAGTCTATGCTGGGTGTCAGTGGCCCGATCCTGCCCCCAGCATAGGACTGCTAGCCAGCACGTCACAGAGCGTGCAACGTGGCCAGCAGCTTCCAATAGCCACAGCTGGGAGGCGGGTGTCCTGAGCAGCCCAGAGGAAAGAACGCAAATGGTCTCCCTGCTGGACAGTTCAGGTAAGCCCGGATTAATCTTGGGACAGGTGTTGAGCACGAAGTCGGACCACACCTTGGATGCAATTGGGACAGCTCTGGTGCAGGCTCTGACGCATCTAGGTGCAAATGCCCTTCTCAAAATGCAAACAGCCTATACCAGAGCTGACCTATTTGCATAAGTGCGAAAAGGCCTATGTATCCTCCATTTCCTTTCTCTCTCCTCCTTTCACATAAAGGGAAAGGGAAAGGAAACAATTGTTTCCTTTTGTTAAAAGAGTTTTGCAGAAATGCGCCCCTTAAAGAAACAGGGAGGAAATGATTCTGTCCCCCCCCCATTTGTTTCTTTCTCTCTCATACACACACACACACACAAACACACGCAGACGCACACGGTAGCTTCATGAGGAGGGAAGAAAGAGCAGGACAGCCAGCTTATCATTCACCAGACAATAATTTGTGGTCTTACAAAGGAACAAAATACAATGAGATCTGGTCCCTCTCCCCTGGTTTTTCAACATGAGGTTGTTGGCAGAGAAAAGAGAAATCACTCAGCAAAAATATCTCTTTCCCATTGCCTTTCACACAGGGTTAAGGTTAGGGGAGCAGAGACTAACCATGCCGAGTATGGGAAGAAGGAAGAGTGATAACACGCAAGTCAGCAGATCCACATTGAGTCTGTTTTAGAAGGCTGCTGTGCGAATGCTCACGAATCATGCTCACTGCTCATTCCAGAAAATCCAGATTAAAAATGCCTGTGTCAGGACATGGGTTCAGTGTTCCAGGTTGGACAGAAAAGACAAACTTTCTAAATCTCTAGAAAACTAAAAACCTTCTCACACATTGTCTATTCATATGTACAAATTTATTTATATTTCTATCCTGCCCTATACCCGAAGGGCTCAGGGTAGGTAACAGCCTTTAAAACAACAAATTAAAACCAATATTAAAACCAATAATATACATAAAAGCATTTAAAAGATTCAGCATATTAAAATACTAAAATAATAGTATTTGCCATGGGGGCGGGGGGAAGTATAATCACATCCTTACATCACCTCCCTCCTGAATATATACAGAGGGCATGACGCATCTCAAGGGGGAGACTATTCCATAACCTGGGGGCTATTACTGAGAAGGCCCTTTCCCAGGTGCCCACCTGCCTCACTATTGAGGGTGGTGGGACAACCAGGAGGGCCTCAGCTCCAGATCATAAGGCACGGGCAGGTCGGTATGGGAGAAGGCGTTCCTTTAGATGTTCTGCTACAATATACTTCTGCTACAAAAATGTTCTTTTGAATCTCTGAGGCCTTTTTTAAAAAAACCTTGTGTATCCTGGAATGACACTTTGGGCTGGTACCAAAAATTGGGTTCGGCAAGGTGTGTCCCCATGCATATTTTATTTGGTCTGATTTCCACTGACCAAATTGCCCCACACCATATCAGACCAGGACGAAATTTGGTACCCCAAAAACAAGTCTGGGCACGGTTTGGGGGTCCAGCATGCGTTGCCCAGCGAGCCGAGCCTGCACATGGGGACGGGCCTGGGTTATTCGGGAAGGACATTGGTGCTCACATCATTGGGAGGTGGGGTGTGCTTGCTGTTCCTACCCTGTGCATTGGAAATTGCAACTGCTGAGGGTTTTGGGAGTGAAAAAATACCGATTGCCAAGGCAGGCAGGAAAATGGCTTAATCTTTGCCCCTTTTCCACAGCAAATATTCCACCCCGTTTCCCGATTGCTAAGGCAATCCTGATAATGGCTTGATTTTCTCCCTTTTAAGCTTGCCAGGCATTCTCGCAGTTCCCGGTGGAGCGGAGGTGTGCAAAACTGCTCAACTGCCCAACTGCTGCTAAACCTCATGGCAGCTTTAGGTTTTAAAAAATTATTTTAAAATTTATTAAACTTAATTTTAAAAAATTACCCGTACCTACCAGCCCAGTCCTGGCTTTCTGTGCCACTAAGGGAGGGGGGATGCAGCATTCGCAGCTGGCAGCACAGGGGTGGGCTGACATCAGTCCAGCTTCCAATGAGAAGAGAGGGGGCGGAGAGGAGGGGGCGCTGTTCTCCCATGCCAGGTTTTGGTGCAGTTTGCATGGGGATGGCTGCACCCTCACACAGCCTGTGTCACCGGGAATGGCATGGGGAAAGGCAACATTTGATCTCAGACCCACTCTCAGTCCCATGTGTGCCCATTCCGAGCCAAACAGCTTGCATGGGGACACGGCATTTGAGAATCTACCAATACACAAATATCTGTTCTTAGTCAGCCACCGCCAGATCAGCTCCCATAGGCATTAGGTTTACCTGTTTTTGTTTTTGCTTTATACATCACTTTACACTTCTTCACCTTCAACAACATCTGCTATTTTGTTGTTCAGTTATTCATATTGCAGAAATTTCTTCACGCTCCTATCCAAGTTTGCTACATGTATTCAGAAGCTTGGGGGTGAGAAATATAATGTTATCTTCAGATACAGGAGCTAGGCGAAAATTTATTCTGCCCTAACATAGCAGTTGGCACTTGATCTGACTGGCGTCAGTTAGAGATTTTAGCCAAACACTTAAAGAAGATTTGTGACCATAAGGATCAACAGGGCAAAGGAGCACTACTACATGGCAGTAAGCATGAGCACTGGGTTCCAGCATGGAGGAGCACCTGGGTCTATTAATTCTCGTCCTTAATTCTTTGCGTGAGGGGGGCAAATACGCTCCCAGGCAAATTGTTTATGAATTCTTTTGCTTGTGTGAATTATTTTGCACCGCCTGGCTTATGTTCAAACCACAGGGCTCTTCCTGCCTTATTCCTCTGAAAAACATACTGAACTCATTTTGCCTGAATGCAGCCTATGAGATCAGCACAGGCTTTTCGTTTTGCCACAGTTATCCACGCTCTGGTAACCTCCAGGTTGGACTATTGTAACGCGCTCTACATGGGGCTGCCCTTGAAGACGGTTCGGAAGTTGCAGCTGGTGCAAAACGCAGCTGCCAGAGTGCTGACAGGAACATCTAGCCGGACACATATCACGCCGGTTCTAAAAGAACTGCACTGGCTGCCAATTCACTACCGAGCCCAATTCAAGGTGCTTACTTATAAGGCCCTAAATGACTTGGGCCCCAGATATCTAAAGGAGCGCCTTCTCCCATATTGACCTGCCCATGTTCTAAGATCTGGAGGGGAGGCCCTTCTGGTTGTCCCTCCGCCTTCAGTAGCTAGGCAGGTGGGCACCCGGGAGAGGGCCTTCTCGGTGGTGGCCCCCAGATTGTGGAATGGTCTCCCCTTGGAGGTACGTCAGGCCCCTTCTCTATCTACGTTCAGGAAGGCGGTGAAGACGTACCTCTTCACCCAGGCTTTTGGCTAAATGCTCCCTCCACTTCCCCCCATTGCACACTCCACTGTCTTTTAAACTTTTTTTTTCTCTCCCCCAAATATTATTATGCTGGTTTTTAAAATTTTGTATTGATTTTAACATTGTTTTATAAAGTTTTGATATATGTGTATTTTAAATGTTGTGAGCCGCCCAGAGACCCTAGGGTATGGGGCGGGATATAACTATAACTATAAATAAATAAATAAATAAATATAAATTTCCTTATTCCCTGCAGATATCTCCAAAGCACCGATTGCACATCAACAAGCTCTTGCAGGCTGTCATCACGTCAGCAGATCACATCGACTACAAATTAGCAAATGTTATAATAAAACTGGCTGCTGAAGACATGCTGAGGACTACAGTGAGTACCAAGACCATTCAGCACAGGCCAAATATATAGCTTATTATACTTAGCTTCGTTCTGGCTTGAGCGATAATGAGAAGAGCCTGGGGAGGAAGATCTGGAAACTCTCGAGTTAACCAAGCATCAGAGTCTCCTTGCCATGCCAGTGAGACACAAAGACTGTAAACACAAAATTAGGCACCAAATTGGCTGCAGGAACTGCCTGAGAAATGACCTGTAGTCTGCCTGGCCACCTTTGGGTTCTAGATTTCCTGAGTGAGTTTCCTCCCTTTGAATTCCCTTTGCCAAGGTGCTCATGGGGCCAAAAGGCTATTTTGTGCCCAGTGAGGCTCCATGGCAGAGCAGGGATTCAAACTGAGGGACTCTGGGGCTCTTGCCTAATGCTCTTAACCACTGCACCCCTAGAGGGCCTGATAGCTAAAGAGAAGGCAACACGGGTGATCCCTCTCAGCCCCTTGCATGGATACTACACAACATAGGCACACTCTGTGAATGCAAGTCTGTGATACCACGTCCATTCCAGGCCAGGAACAAAGAATTTCCTTTGTGCCAAACAAAGGCCTCTTCGCACTACAGCATACATGCTGCAGAACGCGTTGGCCCATCCGCACTGGCAGCTAAGGGAACTGTTCTCAAAGTGTCCCTTACCTGCCTACATGCAGATGGGAAAGTGTCTTACATGCGTTTGGGCCGAACGGCCATCCCGGGACTCCCAAGTCCCTCTCCTGTCCTCCCCCAATTGGCTCCTGTGGAGCCAGGCGTGGTGAGGCCTGTCTGGTGCCTTCTGTGGGGTTGTGCAATCTCCAGGCCAGCAGCCTCCACCAGGCAAGCAGCGATTGCGTGTGCGCGCACCTGGGCTGGGGGTGTAAGGTGTAGGGTGTGAGTCCTGCTGCCCCCTAGGAGCCCAATGTGGGCTCCTAGAGCGAGCAGGAACCGAGGGAAAGGAGGCACCTGGGCTGCCCACCCCTGGCTCCATAGGAACCAATGGGAGCAGCCCGGGGGAGGGGCCCAGCTGTCACGCAGGGAGAGCGGCTGAATGCATTAGATGCTCCATCCCAACGTGTTCTACACGCATTCGAAAACCCCTCATGTGAAGAGGCCTCAGGTATCCCTTATTTAGATGCACAAAGTCAGGCTTACAACTGCAGAGACCAATTCTTCCCTGTACCAAGTACAGAAATATTCAGCATTCACCTCTTCCTCCTTTCACATCAAAGCTGCCTGGTGGTATCCTTTATCTTAACATAAAAGTATTACCAAGTCACGATCCCAAGCACCTGGCACCCCTGAAGTATTGCGGACCAAAAACTACTCTGTAACCATCTCCCTTTTTCCTCAGTCACCCCCGACTTGCCAGCTGCAGTTACCCTATGGCACAACTATTGTGGCTTAAAGCAATACACACTGACGACACAATAGAGACTCAGGAGCAGTGGCGGCTGGTGGACTTCAGGACTGGGTGCTCACCGCCAGTGGAGAGTTCAGGGGGGCGGAGCCATGAAGATTGCGGGGTGTGTGGCCACAGAGGTCATGGGGGTGTAGCCACAGAATGAAGCTGGATTAAAACTTAAGTGTGAACGCAGCCCGTTCATATAAGCAACAAGTAATAAAAATAACTTCTAGAAAGAGCTTCTTAAATATAAAGAAACCACCCACAAGCAGTAACCACATACGTGGCCTATTGAATTCCTGTTCACATACTACCTCATTCCAGCTCTGGCTGATACTGAAAAAGCTTTGTACACCTGCAAACTTCACAGCACAGCAAACTTCTAAATTTTAACAATGCAAAATATATTGCTCTTCAGCACAAACAGCTCACACACAGAATGGCACATAAATTCTGCACTCACACCCCAGCAAGCTTCAAAACCAAGAGGAAAGTAATTGCAATACAGCTGACTTCACAGTACTCCATATTTATTTAGTCAAGTGTTCTTGCTCATAATGCTGAATGGTTGATAATTTATTACATTTAAACCATATAAATACTGTTCCTTATAAAAAAAGACCTCAAAACAGTTTGCAGGAAAGATAAAGAACAACACTAACTCCCCCAACAACTAGAGCCGAACCCTAGCCTTTGGCTTTGCCAAAGTCCACCCCATAATTACTTCAAAAGGTGAACTGTGGGTATTTGGTTCTCGCTTTGGTTCAACACAAGCTGAACTTCATGTACAACCTTTTAAGAAGCACCAAGAACCAACCTCTGCAGCTGTGTTCACACCTGAATTTTAATCCAGCTTCAGTCCACTTTCAGAGTGATAGAACACCTTGGAAAAGTGACAAACTGTTTGATTTTGGTTTTATCTAACTCAGAAAAATTAATGAAAAAGAAATACGTTACTTTGCTAATGTGTCCTTTCACTCTGATGGCGATCTAAAGCTGGATTAAAAGTTAAGGTGTGAACACAGTTGTATGCTCTTGGGACAGATTTGGGCTGACTCTTCCCCTTTCACCCCAGAGACCACTGTTGCTGCAGTGCATATTGGTTCAAAGAGAGGTGCATACATTTCCCACTTACAAGCTGAAACACTCAGGTGGAAGAGACCCATGGCATCTCCTTTATTTTTAAAGGAGCAGTTTTTGGTTTTTGAAGAATGCAGCAGCACAGGGGTCTCTGAAAATTATCAGTATGCAGTTCAATTTACTGATAAACATTATCAGCTGAAAAACAGTACCCAAATCAAAACCCTAGACGTTTTCGCACGGGGGAAAATGGAACGCGAAAAAGCCAGCTGTGGACACGTCATCCGCATTGGCCGCGCGCGCCTTGCGTTCCGACGTGTCCGCAGCTGGCTTTTTCGCGTTCGAAATGTAGAGCACTTCGAAGTGCTCTACACGCGTTCCAACGCGGACGAGCCGCCCGCAGGCGTTCGGGAGAAGAAGCGTTCGCGCCGCTTCTGTCTCCCGATCGCCTGCCGGCTCGCCTCCGACGCCGCGCGGCTTTGACAATCAGCTGTTTTTCAAACAGCTGATTGTCGATCTGCCTCCGCGGCCGCCGGCGCGCCCCTGGCCGGCGTTTGCCGGCTAAGCCAGCTTCGGGCGCTTTGACCATTCGCACCCAGACGCTCCGGAACGCGTTTACACGCGTTCCGGAGCGTCTGTGTGTGAACGGGGAAAGCGCCCGAAGCTGGCTTAAGCTTTCCGCCTGAACGCGTTCGGTTTCGAACGCGATTCAGTGCGGAAATGCCTCCTGTAATTGAATGTACAGCTTATTATCAGTACTAGAAAAAGGATACCCAGTGATTTCTATAAAATGATTAGAATAGGTTCTTGACTTTCCAAGTAAGGGGGAAATACCTAACATTTTAAGAAAAATGTTCTCCAAAGACAATAAAAAATCCTGTTTTTGAAATCAGTTAAGGGTACATATAATACAATATTAATTCTTTATGGCATTATTCCTCACTCTTGTATTGTCTTTATGCTATCAACTTTTTTTTACACACAAGTACTCAAATTAGGTCAGCTGGCATTTTGTAATTAAAAAAATAAAATATACTAGCCTTAAGACACAATTAAGATTTATGGCTAATTTAAATATTTGCACAGCAAACTTCTTTTTAAAGAAAGCCAAGATACTTCATCTTCTTCCCTTCCTCATGAACAAGCTTGAGAACTACCACCGAGAAGGACCTGTATCTATCTAATCCTCAACTTCTTGATGTCAGGTTGTATTTGGGGGTGGAGGAGACACAGAAAGAGGTCCCATAAACTGAGCATAAGAGTTCCAAGCCAGAAATCTTTTGGAAGCCCACACTGTTTAAAAACTGTCCAATTCTCCATAAGATGTTATTGCTTCATTTCATCTATATGACTTACTGCCTCACAAACTCTTTATTGGCAACTCTTCAGAAATTAAACTGGAAATGAATTTGGAACAGACCAATGTAACAAAGAAAAAGAGAAAAAGAAATCATGACTACCCAAAAAGAAAAGGCAAAGAAATCTAAGCTACTTGCATGTGTTTGGGGTTTTATTTCTTTCCTTTCCTTCCTTCCTCTCTCTCTATCCTTCCTGCCTTTTTTCTCTCTCCTGCCCCTCTCTATCATTCCTTCCTTCATCTCCTTCCTTCCTCTTTCTTTCTATCCTTCCTCCATCTGACTCCTTCCTTCCTCCTTTGCTCTTTCTTTCTCTCTCCTTCTAGCCTTCCTTCCTGGATCAGCTTTCTCCAAAAGACTGAGATCCATATTTTTGCCCCTTGAAATATATCAACATCAGTGTTTATACCAGTGATGGCTAACCTTTTGAGCTTGGTGTGTCAAAATTCACAAGAAAACCTAGCTTAACTCGGGTGCTCTGTCACTTCCAGAAATATCCATAATTTTGTGATATTTGTAGCTCTAGTAAGAAAGTTATATTTTTGATATATGTATTTTATTAAAAGCAAAAATGAATAATTCTTTACATTTGCTAAATCTTCAATTGAAAGTTGGTATTTCGTACACTTCAAGAACAAGCAAGCACTACATGCCCAGGTGCCAGGGTGACCAGGTGTGTCACCTAAAAGGGCTTGGCGTGTCACCTGTGACACGTGTGTCATAGGTTGGCCATCACCGGTTTATACTGTTGTCTATTTACCCTTCAATTTTCTTTGTGATGGAATGCTTTCCCATCATTTTTCTCTTTTGAACCACGAACACTGAGTGCTTTATAATTTTTTCACCATCCTTCCCTTCTTTTTCTTCTTTTTTTCTCCCTTCTTCTTCCTCTCTCTGGGTGCATCGCCACCCAGCTGCCGAGCTTAATGCGAATTAAGGGAGGCTGACTCACTGAAGTGGAAGCAGGTGCATATTAATGAGCGCCTTGCTGCCGCCTGGTCTGTGCTCCTAATATTCTTCTTTCCTTCTCCCTCCCTCTCTCCCTATCCTTCCTTCTTTCTTCTTCTCTCTTCCTCCCTCCCCCTCTTTCTTTCTTTTTTGCTTCTCTTCCTAAGAAACATCCAGATTTTATTTTCCTGCTTCAGCCCATTGCGAGGGGGGGGGGAGCGAAGAGACTTCCTAAACGAGGCACCGCGTGGTTCTTAAGAAAGAGGGACCAGGGAGGCAGGACAGAAGGAAGAGAGAAAAAGAAAGAAGGATAGGGAGAGAGAGCTGGAGCTCACCCACCCACCCACCCGCGGCCCACTTACCTGGGGGTGAGCTCCAGTGGCTATGGGTTGTGATAAGGAGGCTGAATGCAGCCCTTCCAAACTGGAACCCTTTGGTTCCAGCTCGCGATCGTGGAAGGGGGAGACGGGGAGAGGAACACTTTCCGCCTTAAAGGCGCCTGGTGCCTGGCTGGCCTTTATGCTATTGCAATGCCGGCCGGAAAGGCTCCGTAGGGGCAGTTGGGGATGGGAGCAGCAATATCTTTTATCTTTTTTTAATCTTGCTTGCGATTGGGCCAAAAGTTGCGCCGCGTGCGCCTGCAGGGAAGAGCCATAATCATGGGCTCAAAGAGCCGCATGCGCTTTGCCAACCCTTGTTCTAGAGGGAGGAGGAGGTGTGATTCATTCTAAAAATTTTAGAATGCCCAATTGGCTGGTTCGCGGAACACAGGGCATTCTGAAGATTCATGCCTCCTCCAATCAAGGTACAGGAAAATTCCAAGCAATTTTTCCATTGGTCGGAGCTCTCTTGTATCTTTTTCTCTGTTCTTTCTCTCTCTCTTTCTTTCCCCCCAGCCACTGGATGATCCGCGATTACTGCCGGCTTAATGAGGCCCCACCCCTGCCCAGGAGCTGACATTTGACCCTTAAAACAACCCCAGGACCCACAGCACCTTATAGCTTAGGCCTATTAACATAAGAATTGAAACTGGCATGTAAAGAGGATGGCACGGCAGAAGCACACACCCACTGCCAATCTATGGAGGAAAGAATATCTTTCGACTTGTTCCAACAGGAATCTAAGATTCCCGAAATTTCAAAATGCTGATATTTCTTTATTTTGGAAATTTATACCCCGCTCTTCATCGAATGGTCCCAGGGTGGGTTACAATGGGAATAAAATATATCAAAGAGTAAAACGTAAAAAAATTTTCATTGACAAGCATTGGAGGTGGAGGCATCTGCTCTTGAAAGGGACCCACATAGGCTCTTTTCACACTTTGCAAAGAGGGGAAGACTGGGGATGCTCCGAGCATTCACACTTCTCTACAAGAAGTGGCTTCACACTTGTCAGATTGTCCCCCAGCCCAGATAGCTGTAGAGCATGAAAATGTGCTCTACGACTATACTGGCCACTGGCTAGTGTCACTCGGCATGCTCTATTAATACCTCTTCCTCTGTGTCTGTCACCCTGTTCCTACAGCAGTGGGCATCCCTTCCCCGGGCTCCTGCGTGCTACAATGCACAATGCCGCCAGCCATGCTGGACACTTCAAAACCCAGCAACCACAAGGTAAGTGCTGCGTGCATGCATGTGCGTGTCTGGGCAGGCTGTGCCCCGGGGGGGGGGGGAAGGTGCCTGGAGGGTCACTGCAGGCTCTAGCGGATCCGATCAAGTCCCCTGAAGCATGCTGGAACCCGGTAAAGGGACCCCACTGCTGTGGTGAGATGACCACCTAGTATACAGGTGATCACATTTAGCTGGTGCTTGGGACTCTACACAAAATCATGCTCTACACCTGGCCCAGCACACTCCTGGCCATCCCACAGCGATTTGGGAGGGAGAGCATTCACACGCTCCCTCCCTGACAGCTGCAGGGCCTGCCACAGGCCTGCAGCCATTGGGTCAGGTAAAACCCAGGGGCGGGCAGGCCTGTCCGGTCCCTTTACCGGGTTCCAGCATGCTTCAGGGAACTTGATCGGATCCGCTAGAGCCTGCAGTGACCCTCCGGGCACCTTCCCCCCCCCCCCCCGGGGCACAGCCTGCCCAGACACGCGCATGCATGCACGCAGCACTTAGCTTGTGGTCGCTGGGTTTTGAAGTGGCCAGCATGGCTGGCGGCATTGTGCATTGGAGCATGCAGGAGCCCGGGGAAGGGACCGGACAGGCTTGACCGCCCCTGGGTCTTGCCTGACCCAATGGCGGCAGGCCTGGGAGGGGCATCCCACCCCTGTGCCAGCATTTTTGGGCTAGCACACACAGAGACAGGCTCCCCTTTCACTTGTAAGCAGGTAGGAACACGTGCCCCCGCGTTCCTTAGCTGCTTAGGTGTGAATGAGGAATCTGTCCCCACGTGTCCTAGCCTTACTGCACTACTGTACTGTCGTTCAGATGTAGTGTGAAAAGGCCTTGGGTTTCTTCAGACCATCCTACTATTGGGATGGGATCCTGTGTTTCTGTGTCTAACAGGAACAGGAGAAGCATCTTTCATCCATTTACTATTTTAAAAAGAGACAAGACAGTGACCACAAATTTTGCATGAGGCCAAAGGGCTACTTTGTGATCTTGCTGGGAATTCATGTAACATCTTAAATATTGTTCAATATTTGACTGACACTTTGTTTGTCCATCAGTCTCAGGATGGAGGGCAGAGGAAAATTTTGTCTCGTTATAAATCTACAGTGAGACCACATTTGGAATATTGTGTATAATCCTGGTCACCACACCTGGAGAAGGATATTGTGGAACTGGAAAAGGTGCAGAAAAGAGCAACAAGAATGATTAAGGGGTTGGAACACCTCCCTTACAAAATCAGACTGCAACTTCTAGGCCTCTTTGGCCTGGAAAGACAGCATTTAAGAGGGGACCTGACTGAAGAATATAAAATCATGCAGGGTATAGGAGAGATGGAAAGAGAAAAATTATTTTCTCTATCAGACAATAGTAGAACCAGCGGGCACTCGATGGAGCTGATGGGTAGGAAAGTCAGAACAGACAATAGGAAGTATTTCTTCACCCAAAGGCTCATCAGTCTATGGAATTTGCTGCCAAAGAGAGGCCAATTCCCACTTGGCCCCTTAATACATATTATTGAGCAGTTCTATGCTCCACTACACCCTGGGTATCTGAAGTAGCACCTTCTCCCATATAGTCCTGCCTGGGCACTGAGATCTTGTAGTTCCTTCTCTTATAGAGGTACAAGGCATAGGGACTCGCAGCAGGGCTTTTCTGTTGTGGCCCCTATGTAAACGTTACCAGGCCCCTAAGAGTCACTAGTGCAGAAGCATGAGACTGAGACCAAATTCTGGAAAGGAGCATTTATTTACTAGTGGGTGATTCACTAGTGGATGCAGACTGAATCATTTCGCAAAGAACAGTGCTAAGAACATTTCAATAACCAGACTTTTATACAATTTCAAACCCAAAAAAAGCATACCGTTTCCCCTTTAACCATATACAGTGGTACCTCGACATACAAGTGCCCTGACATACAAGTGTTTTGAGATACAAGCCGCCGAGCGAGTGATATTTTGCTTTGAGATGAGAGCAAGATTTGAGATACGAGTATGTAAATACAGTACAGTACATAACAAAAACAACTGAGGTGGTGTTTTAGGAGCTGGAATGGATTAATGGGAAAATTGCTTTGAGATACGAGCGATTTGACATAAGAGCAAGGTTACGGAACGAATTAAACTCGTATGTCAAGGTACCACTGTATGGGAAATTTCAAACTAACCAAAATAATTCTATAGGCCTGACTGCACTTTATGTCAATCTCTGTCCTCCTTCATATAGACAGCATCTGGATCTTAAGATAAGAGCTTTCCCTTGCCCAAACAATAGAACTTACTTCCTCTGCTCTCTTACCTACACAGGAAAGAACCCTGAGAAACCTCATTCTCTAGCTGATTTTCCCTCTGTCAGCAAAACACATATTTGACCCATGATCAAACTCTTTAATCAGCAATTATATCATATTATCCCTCTGTGCCATCCACACCTAAGGCCTTTTCTGCCTGTAATACCGTCCACACCTAAGGCCGTTCTGGCTGTAATGCACTTCGGCTAAGCCAGTTTGGGATGGTTTCCCCATTCACACATAGGCAGGAAAATGCGTTTACATGCGTTCCTGCCTGCCTATGTGCGAATGCTCAAAGCGTCCCAAAGTGACTTAGCCGGGAAAGGCTGGCCAGGGGCGGGGACGCCTCTCCCAGGCCTGCCCACCATTGGGTGGAAGCACCCAGGGGTGCGCAGCCTTGTCAGGCGGCTTCCCCTGGTTCCTGCCACCTATACGGATGTCGATGGTCCAGGGGATGTGGGACCCCTTGGTACACCGGACGTGCTTGTGTCTGGCTTACCGGCGTCCCACCTCCCCTAGCCCAGCACAGCAGATCATGAGCCTCTGCGGGGTCCAGCTGCCTCAATCGAGGCAGGTAAGCCCCGCAGAGTCACCCCGGCACCCCTGGAAATAGGTAAGGGTTTCATTACATCCTCTCCAGTGCTCTGTTCTGGCTGACATTATTTTTGCAATGTGGACCAGGGTTAAGTAGTTTCGTCTGTTTGCTAGGTCCTTATTGACTTCAACCATACCTGCTCACTGTTTGTTATTCTATCCCACTCTTCACCACCAGATCTTCGCATGTGGCTTCCCATCCACTGGACAGGAAGAGTGCATTAGTGACTAATGTGTACTAGCATTTGCACTTGGGAATGCTAGTACACATTAGACTAACCCCCATGTGCCCTGAGACTTACCTGTGTCCGGGTGTGTGTCCAATCCTCGGCACAGCACTATCATCTTGATCGTGGCACCTGGCATGACTGCATGTGTGCTGGCGCTGTCATCATGGCGATGATGGCACTCTGCACATGTGCAGCTGTGTTTAGGGTCATCTGAAGTGCCAATGTACTTGCATGGCACCTCAGATGACCCCTTGCACCAGAAACGGTGCAAATGGCCACCAGCTGCACCAGAAAGGTAAGGTTTTAGTTAAGATTAGTTTGCATGTGGTGCTCAATTTCATGCACCACTGCTACCTTGCGATAGGTTAACATCTGGGCAGGCAGGGGGCATTTCTAAGCTTTAAATGCCTTCTGCAAATACAGATGCACCTGTCCAGATGTTAACCTATCATAAACGATGGGACCAAGTGCAAAAGCACCTCTTTTTCCCATAGGGATGTAAAATGAGTTAATGAGGTATGTGTATCAGTTAAGCAGCTGTATATACTTCAGAGGTCAGACCTTTAATTGTCTTATTCATTTTCTTTATAACTTGTTCCACAGAAGTGAGTGGCCTACCTATTATCTGAATAAAATCCTGTAAGGTCAACATTTCTGTCACAATTCTTTTTCAAGCCTGTTTAACAAACCCTGATAAAAAACTTGGTTTATATTTTGATGTTTTATCATTTTGTCTGGTTGTAAAAATCTTCTAATGAACTTAGCTTTGCTTCCTTCAAGTAATCGCAAGACTGTCTTTTTATTAATTGCTGTAGTGGAGATAATGTCAAGTCCGTGAAGGGAGAGGCTATTCGCTGAAACTTTGCCACAGTTTTCAAGAATGGGGTTATGTTGCTATTATAGAATTGGCACGTTGGCATTCACATTTTTGAAAATATATACGGAATTGTTGTAATGTTAGAAGCTTCTTTGATTTCCACCTCGCTCCTGCCATGTAATGCCTGGGAAATTCTTCATGGTCTGTTTTGATTCCCTCTTTCAGAAATAAGGGGTGAGGGAGCTGCAGGAGAGGCTCTTCACTGATGGCATTCTATGATTTCGGACAGTTCTCAAGGTGCTCCACCGAGGACCATCACTGTCTGCTTCTGGGAAGATTATATTCTCTGCACACTTTTCTGAACGTCTCTTTCAGCTCTATGAGCTGTGAGTGCCAAATGCCACCTGCAGGCGATGAAAAGCCTTGCCTGGATGACAGCCATAATGCTTTTTCCTGCCACCATAGGGGGGCTGATGCCATCGCCAAGGTGTCTCCATTTGATATTTTTGTCTGCTTGGTTGTCACAGGATCTACAGGACCTGTATCAGGACACAGCTGGTGACATCCTAGTGACTCTCTGGAATCACTTCCCGACAGAAGTCCTGACTAAACTGCTGGAGGGCTTCCGGGGCCAGGTGCTTCCATATCGCAGCATCCTACGTGTTTTGGGGAAGCTGGCAAACAAAGGTACCACTCTTTCTTGCCTTCTCCCAGGGCAGCTTCTCCTCAGGTTCCTTGTTGCAGAACAGAACTAAGCCTCGTCCAGAGAACCCCAAGGAAAGCCAGTGACAGGTGCGGATGGGCGAACGTCACACTTCCAGAATCCAGATGGGCCCAGGATACTCATCTCCCCAATGCAACTTTCTGCTTGGAAGCAAAAATATCAGTCTTGTACAGAGTCTTGTGGGAGCAGACAGGCAGCACCTGCTGAACAGCTCCCCCACTTGGCTGGCTTTGCCAAGTCTCCCTGCCAGCCATGCTGAGCACCTGACCTCTCCTGCTTCCTTTCTCATGGACAAATACATCCCCAAACAACCAACAGCTTTTGCAAATGCAGAAATTTCACATCTCCTTCTCCACTTAGCAAGGCTGAAGCAGAGTTCAGAAGGATGCTAGAAACCACAAAATTGAAGAGCCTCACAGGCCCTGATTATTTCTCTCTTTTTTCTCCAGTATGTACAGAGAGTGACACCTTCAAGATTAATCTCTGGGAGCGAAAACTGGTGGAGGTAAGTGAAGGGATCTGTCTGTTCAGAGTGGTATTTTGTGGGTGAGATGGAGAGCTGTAGGACTTCACAGCCCTGTGCTGCTCTTACCTGTGCTTCAGTTTTTATTCTGATGACTTTACACCTGATCTGGCAGAGCTGTTCCACAGGTGCCAAGTACAGCAATCCATGACTTCACAGGGTTTCCTCCTTGACAAAGAGGAACTTTCTGTACGACATTGGGGAGGTGTGAGCCAAAGGGTGCATCCCCATGATACTTTTTCCTGTCGCTATTGTCCCTCTACTGCAGCGGATCTAAAAAATCCGCGTTCAATTCCGAATTAAATGTCCCCATGGGGCTCAGCAAAACATGCATTTTAAATGCACTGACCGTCCCCAAGGAAGTGTCTTTTGCTTACCCGCATCTTTTTCTCCCTGCCCCTCGCTGTTTCATTGGGTGCTCGGGCAATTCATTTTGCTACGTACAAGTTCTCCAGCTGCTGAAACGCCTCCCCCAGCCAGCAATCGTGCGATCGTGAGCTCATTCACAAGTCCAAAAGAAAAATTTACAAGTTCTCTGTTCGTCTCCCCTGCTTGCGAAGGCAGTTTACAAGATCTCTGGCCCCGAAATGCCTCCCCTAGCCAGCGATCTTGCTCATACACCTTCACTTGCGGGTGGGCGGAAGCAATTCATTACAATGTATCTTTGCTGTTTCTTGGAATGCCTGCCTACTGTTTACATATCGTGAATGCTGGCTGTGGATGAGAGGCAAAAAAAGAGAGAGCTTGCCGCCTCGGAGACAAGCCCCACCCCTTTTGCCACGGAGTGTCTCCATGCAAAATGTTGCTCTGAATACCTGCGTCTTCCTGGAAAGTGCGCTGCTAGTCTTCTTTAAAGGGCACTTTTTTGCTGCGCATTTTCCTAATTTGTGGCGCTGGAAGCCCGGATAAAAGCTGTGCACGGGGGTGCTCAGTGGCAAAAGAGGATTTTTAGTGGACTTTAAATTGCTTGGGGATGCACCTAAAATGAACCTTCTCCCTGCCTAAATGAGTGGGAATGGTGCAAAAAAAACCTTCTGTGAGCAAATATTTCCCAGCTTCTTTCTGGTGAGAAAACCAGTGCTTTCTCTGTGGTAGCCCCTAGCTGTGGAATGATCCTCCTTCTGAGGTGCATCTACCTATTTAGATGTACTGAAGAAGCAGCTTTCCCTCTTCACTGTTATTTTTTTACTGTGAACAATCAATTGAAATTGAAATAACCCACTACCTTTGGACCAGCCTCTTCACTGTTATTTTTTGTTTTAGTGACTTCATTTTCTATTGGTTTTTTTTTTTCCATACTGGCTTTACAGGAAGCCCTCTTGGGATCTCTGGATATAGAGCTGCCTGGCTGGCTGAATCCCCGGAAAACCTTTTCTCTTCCAGAGGCAGAGAAGCCTGTGTTGACACAAGACCAAACATTTCTTTGGCTACAACTACTTCCTCTTGTTGCTTTGGGCCTGTCTCTCTTGAGGCCTTTTCGCACTATGGCCTCTGGTATGCAGTCAGGACAGCTCTGGTACAGAGCATACACAGGCTCACTAGGCTGCTGCAGCCTAGTACCAGAGCTGTCCTGATTGTGGATTAGGTGTGGAGTATGAAATCGTGTTCCATACCTATCCCACCCAGACTTATCTGAAGTGTGTGGTGAACATAAGAACATAAGAGAAGCCTTGCTGGATCAGGCCACAGCCCATCTAGTCCAGCATCCTGTCGCACACAGTGGCCCGCCAAATGCTCATGGGCGTCTCAAGCAGAGACAAGGACAAACCTTTTCCTCCTCTCAAATCCCAGCAAACGGCCCCAGAACCGTCCTGTTCCCCCCTCACCAGCCTGAAAGATGTACCTAGGCATTCATTCTAGTAGCCACTGATACATCTGCCGTCCATAAATTTGTCTAACCCTACCTTAAAGCCATCTAGGCTGCTAGCTGATACAAGGTGGCAAGAGCGTTCGCTCGTTCTCCGGCTGGCTGCGGAAGTCCCCCTGCTGACTGGTGCAATTGGCTGCCTCCATGTTGTGCTGGCTGGCAGCCAGATGCAAGACTGGCCCAGGCTGATCAATCTGAAGGGCAAGATGTTGGGCTGCTGTGCCTCGCCACCTCCTGGATCAGCATCATGTCTGCCTCCCATGGCTGCAGCCAGTGGGGACCTGCCCAGTTCACGTCATCGTCACTCTGATGCTTCCCTTTTTGGCTGCTGCCCACCCTGCTTTCACGCACCTCTGCCCTAATCTGCAGCAACACACTGTTGCTTGCCTCTCCTCCTCAGATCTCAGTGTTGCGGCCAATTCGTACGGAGATGCGTGAAAGCAGAGTGGGCAGCAGCCGAAGGGGGAAGCATCAGGGTGATGATGATGATGTGCATGGGCAGGTCTCCACTGGCCGCCACCGCCACAGGAGGCAGGCATGATGCTGACGCAGGAGGTGCCGAGGCACAGCAGCCCAACACCTTTCCGGGCAGATTGGTCAGCCTGGGTCAGCCTTGCATCAGGCTGCTAGCCATTGTGTCATGGAACATGGGATGTGGCCAGCAGTGACCAATCACAGCTCTAAGGAGGCGAGACTCTTGACGTACAAGAAGAAGAGTTGGCTTTTCAACTCTGCTCTTCTCACCCACTTAAGGGGCTCAAAGCAGCTGACAAAGCTTTTCTATTCTTCTCCCCACAACAGAACACCCTGTGAGGTAGGTGGGGCTGTGAGAGCTCAGAAGAGGCTGTGACTAGCCCAAGGTCACCCAGCTGGCTTCATGGGGGAGTGCGGAATCGAACCCAGTATTCCCAGATAAGAGTCTGGCTCCCTAACCACTAGACCAAACTGGCTCACAAGGCAGCGATGTGGGTTGGTACGCTCTGGGTACACGTAGACCATTCACATTTCTGGTGGCTGAGGAGTGTCCTTGGCTGTCAGAAATGGGTATGCTCCTCCTGTACCCAGAATGTATCGGCTTTAGAGCACTACATCCTAATGGCTGTAGTGCCAAAAGGCTTCTGGTTTTCTGACCTAGTGGGCATCTCAGCAATGACTCTCAGGCCAGAGACTGAAGGGCAGGCAGGTGGGGAGGCACGCACATCAGGTCTTTTCCATGGCAAACCAGAAGAGAGGAAGATGTATCCTCCAGCAATGTCTTGCGACAGCTTCTCTGCCCTGCAGGACCCATTTCGTGAGCAATTCATGAATTTACCTGTAGCTGATGGAGGATGCAGAATGAGTTGCAATTTACCAAAGCAAGGGTTTGTTTTTGGTTTTCCTTCTGACAGTTTGTGGAGCGGCTCCTGATTGATGTTAACGACAAAGCTTGCTTTGAGGAACTCCATCATGCCCTGCAGACCCATCCCAGCCAAACCCCTGAGAAGGTTTGTGAAAGCACGCAATTCTCCATGGCTTAATTGTTCACATTCTCAGTGTCCCTGTGGACGACACGCCAGTCAGCATGAGCGACATTTCTGCCGTTTCTTTGCTGTCTGTCTTCACCACCTTCCAAAGCTGCCCAAAGGACACACAGTCTCTGCCAGCATCCTTCACCTGAGGGAAGGGACAGTCAGGGGTTGCCTGGCCAGCAGAGCAACAAGTCTCCCAAGGATAAATCTGCTCTGAAGCCCACTTATGTCATATGATCTGATGGGATAAGACTAGGATACTGGAGTATCTGTGTGCTGCGTGTCCCAGGTGGGGTGTTAGTGCAAACTGGCTACAGGACCAGTTCTAGGTAGCTTTGTCCAGGGGCAAATTCACACTTCCCTTCCCATCTGGGGTAGGAGAAAGATGAACTTGCTGATGCGTGCACTAGCATTTGCAGCTGATCCTTCCCCGCATGTGTCCGGACACCTCCCTTGAGTGTGAATGGGTGTCCGGAGTCCTCCAGCACCTGGAAGAGGTGGGAATACAGCATCTAAAACCTTACCACCTCTGGCGCTCGGAATGGCAAGTGCATGTGTGGACACTTAATCACGCCCCAAAAGTAGTGGCCTCGCAGTGCTCTCCTGCACAGAGTGCAGATGCTCCGTCTGGGAGCACACTGTGCAAGGCAACGAGTAGGTGAAGTGTGGAAAGGTCCCAGGAGTCCCAGCCAGTGCTAAGCAGAGTCCACCACCTCCTGCTCATAGAGGGTAGGGTTAGAGGTAATATTGAGTGCCACATGACATTTTTGTATATAATATCCCTGAGACAGTGTCCCATGGAAATTAAGTTCAGGGAGAAGTGGCCAGTGTTCACACTGTGAGCACCAGCACCATCCCAAATTTAACCTCAACTTACTTGGAAGCCCTCAAAGTTCAGATAGTCCTGGACTGGACCATCTGCCTCACCATAACAACCAGCAAGTGTCTGCCTGCAGAGGTAGTGTGCATGCTGCCTAAAGCTCTGCAGCTGGCCTTACCGCTCCATAGTTTGTAACAATTAGGATGCCTCTAGGTCTTCTTGGGACAGAGAAAACACCTCTGGGTGTATATGCTCCATCCTAAAGCATGCCAGGCTGGCTTGACTGCCTCAGTGTGAACAAGAGCGCACATGGAAACTATGCTTAAGTATTAAAAATTAAGCATTGGGAAATAGACAGTTGCACTCCCGTATCTGCTGATCCAGTAACCACAGTTTCACTTATCTGCAGTCAACTGGGCCAGCCTCTCCCACCCACACCAATGCCGTGAGGCCTCCTGGAGACTTCCAGAAGCCCAGGGCAGTTGGAAATAGCACATGCAATTTCCTGGGAATCATGAAAAATTTTGTGAGATTTCCCAGCATTTCAAATATCCATGGTTTCCCATGACTGTGGTAGGAACTGGTACCTATCTTCCACATACACATACCCGGGGGCCCAACTGTACACTTTATTAAGAAGCATGTAGTCCTAAATACAGGTTACCCATGGTGCTACTAAAAGATGGAAAGCATTGCGTTTGTGTTCAGGAAAAAAATTACTTGAGAGGTTCAAATGGCATCTTGGTCTGCTGTCAGGACAGAGAGCAGTTCAATTTATGGTGAAAATCAGTGAAGGAAGCCTTCTAGAACAGTGGTTCTCACCCTTCCTAATGCCATGACCCTTTAATACAGTTTTTCATGTTGTGGTGACCCACAACCTAATCCTAACCCTAACCCTCAAGCATAAAATTATTTTCGTTGCTACCTCATAATGACCCGTGTGAAAGAGTAGATCAACCCCCAAAGGGGTCCTGACCCACAGGTTGAGAACCACTGTTAGAAGAAACATTTGTTTAGCCGGAGGCAGAGTCTTCATTTGGTGCTCTTGGCTCTACAGGTTTTCCTCTACCAGTACTACGGAGCCATTCTTCGTGCCTCAGATGATGCTCAGCTAGTCCAGGATCACCTCTACAATATCCTGGCCATGTCACAGAGAGGACCTTGGGAAGCAAAGGTGAGGTCATGTTGTGTACAACAGCAGGTGGCACAACCGGGCCATGGAAGGTCTACACACACATCCGAGGAATCACATAAAATCATAAGAAGTGCTCAACCTGCTGAGTTGCTTAGACAATCCAAAGTGTGTAGTGCACCCTAAGTGCGCAATATATCAATCACACTCCTTCATTTCCTCATTACAAGGTCAGTCTATGTAGCCCATTCCATCACCCCCCACACTGCTGAGCCCCTCCGTATTCTGGAACCTTATGGATCTCAAGGCATTTTTTTTTGGGGGGAAAGGTTAGTTTCTGCCGGCACAGAATGGCACCTGTGCAGCTGTGGCAGCTTTGTCTAATGGTTAGTGACCCAGATTCTTATCTGGGAATACCAGGTTTGATTCCACACTCCTCCACAAAGCCAGCTGCGTGACTGTAGGTCTTTTAGCACGAGGGGTTTTTGAACGTGTGGAGAACACATGGGGACGCTGCATTCGCACGTCAGGGATGGCTGGATCAGTTCCGGTCTGCCCCAAGCTCCGTTTTCAGAGCAAAAAAACCTGCTCTGAAAGTGTCTCTGCGCATTCGGCACATCCTCAGCTGTTCTAGAGGGAGAGCATTCGCATGTTCTCCCTCTGTGACAGCTGGGCCCCTCCCTCAGCCTCCCACGATTGGCTGTTTTGCAGGCAGGGGGGAGGGGAGGCCAGTCAGGTCCCTTCCCTGGGGTCCTGCCACCTGCATCAGCCAGGATCAGGCCTATGCAAGTGGTGGGACCCCCACCCAGCACCCCCCCAACCCACCCTGGGTTACGCGTGCACGTGAATGGAGCTTACTTGCTGCTGCTGCCGGCTCGATTCTGGCTAGAATAGGTCGGGGACATGTATTAGTTGTTAATAACATGTAATGTAGTTTTGATTATTCTTATTTGCTGTACTCTTTGATATAATGATTGAATTTGTATTGTATTTTGTTTTTCCATTTGTTGTGAACCTCCTTGAGCAAATTTTGTTTGGAAAGGCGGTATATAAATAAAAATGGAAAAATGGAAAATGGTCATGCTCGCAGGGCAGCTCCTCATTGGCCGGGCACCCGCGCCTGCGCAGATGGCCAGTTGAGGCCAGGTGGGTGCCCGGCCAATGAGGGGCCGCCCTGCGAGCATGCCCAGAATCTCCCCGGCCTATTCTAGCCAGAATTGAGCTGGCAGGTAAGCCCTGTTCATGCACACATGACCCTGGGGTGGGTTGGGAGGATGCTGGGGGGTCCCGCCACTTGCATAGACCTGATCCTGGCCAATGGTTGCAGGACCCCAGAGAAGGGACCTGACTGGCCTCCCCACCCATGGCCTCAAGGCAGCCAATCAGGGGAGGTTGGGGGAGGGTCTTTGGCCCGAGTGTGTTGAGTACATTTTGCCGCTTAAAGCCACAACCCCGGAAGAAGCACAAATGAACTATATCAAAAAGCCCAGACTCTGGCGTTTTGATCCCATATTACTGCAAAAACAAGAACCTATTAACCTATTAACCACTGAAATTAAAAAAATACTTTGAATATAACAATAAGCCTGATATCTCTCATGAATTTCAATGGGATGCTCTAAAACCTACCATTAGGATAGGGATATACCATTTGTATATCCCAGACTGCGTGGATATAGGAACAAAAATAAGAAAAACAAACAGAAATCATTACAAAAGTTAAACAATTGGAACAGCAATATAGAAAAACACAATCTATAAACAATTGTCAGATAAGCTTAAAGAATTGGAAATTTTAGAAACTTATTCAATGGCTAAAGCTCAGTTCTATCTGAAACAAAAAACTGAAACAAATAATTATAACAACTTGAAATTTCTGGCCAGGAGATTAAAACAAAAAGAAAATAGAAAATATGTTCATATGGTTCACAACCCAAAGACAAATTCAATAGTAACAAATAGTTCAGATGTAACAAAAGTCTTCAGAGAATTTTACCAGAGTTTATATTCAGGTAAGATAGAACCAACTGAAGATATGAAACAGTATATAGATTCCTCAATAATTAAAAAATTGTCTGAAAACCAAAAATCAGATCTAATGCAGCCTATAGACCCTAAAGAAGTACAACAAATTATCAAAAATTTAAAAAATAACAAATCTCCTGGTCCAGATGGATTTTCATCATCATTTTATAAAACATTTTCAGAAGTTTTACCTCCTCAACTAGCAAAATTATTCAATAACCTATTAATAGGAATATCTTTACTCCCTTCCTGGAATAATTCACTTATTATTCCCTCTCATAAACCTGAGAAAACACCAGAGTCTACAGAATCATACAGACCCATAGCTTTACTTAACCAAGATTATAAAATATTTATAGCTATACTTTCAAATAGAATTAAATACTTCATGATATCATTAACCCAGAGCAATTTGGTTTCATGCCGAACAAACTAATATCAGACCCCATACATATAGCAATTAACCTCATCTCTCATAGTAAGGAACACAAACAACAATGAAGTCTTTTTTTTCTGGACAGCTATACTGTAAAGCATTTGATATGTTAGATTGTAATTTTTTATTGGAATCACTCAAAAAGATGGCTTTTCCTGAACCTCTCATAGAAATATTGGCAAAAATGTATAACATCACACAAGCAACAATATACGTTAATAAAATTATTTCAGAATTTTTTTTATTTCTAAAGGAACAAAACAAGGGTGCCCCCTCTCCCTTTTCCTATTTGCCTTGGCTATGGTCCCACTAACTAATAATTAATAATGAAAATATTAAAGGTTATTCTGTAAGTAAAAAAGTAATAAAAATCAGTCTATATGCAGATGATATAGCTGTTTTTCTTACGCAACCTTTAATTTCCTTACCAAATCTACAACAAGAATTAAATAAATTTGAAACATATTCCAGACTAAAAGTAAATTGGAATAAAACTAAAGCCTATTATGTCAACACTCCACCAAACATAATAACAATATATAGAGATACTAATATTATCACAGCCACACAAGGTATAAAATATCTAGGAGTCTGTATTCCAAAAAATATGAAAACTCAATTATGGAAAACTATGGAGTAAATTGAAAAGAGAGATGGCATCATGGAAAAAGAAGAACCTCACAATCTTAAGTAAAATAGCTGCTATAAAAATGTTCATAATTTCAAAAATGTTATATCTATTCCAAACGATTCCAGATGCAGTACCTCTTAAAATACTAAATTAGTTCGTCCAAAACAATCTTAAAAGAAGTATTCAAGGGAAAAAGAAATAAAATTCCACATGAAATCATTTATCGTCAAGATAAAAGGGGATGGGTTTTACCTAATATTATTGATTATTATTATACTTGCAAGATCAGACACTTATTCCTCATTCAATACAAACAGAGGGAATGGTGGACTGACTTAGAATTAAATTCACCAAAATGTAAAAGTTATAACCCATTATTTTCAGATTCCAATATTTTAATAAAAAATAAAAATATTTCACCTAATCTGTTAAGCAACAATAATTTGGAAAAAAAAGAGAAATAAGTTATTCCCTTTTTTATCTAAAAATATGCCTTTACAATTTATAACAGAATTGCAGTCAATCATACTGAGTGAAATTTGGAAAAAATTCAAACAAATAGGTCTTTACAAAATAAAAGATTTTTATAAACCGCAATCACATATTATAAAGGAAGAATTAATAGAGCATACACTTAATCCAAATTCCAACATGTGGTTTTTCAACAGAATATTTAAAGAAACATTAAGATCCAAAATGGTAATACACGTGTTGGACAAAGAAGATACCAAATTTGAAAAAGTTTTAGATTTCCTCTTAACTACACCTAAGAAATTGATTTCACTTATATATAACTTAATTTCAGAAGAAAAAGAAAGCAAATTGACTTACCACAAAGATTTATGGGAAACGGATATACAGACAGAAAGAACTTCTTCATAGTGGCAAAACATCTGGTCAAACAAATTTCCCTGTGGTAATATTCAGTGCTACAGAGAATTATTTCTTAAACTAATAACATGTTGGTACTCCACCCAAGTGTGGTTGAATCATATTTCCCATTCTGTATCAAAGAAATGTTGGCATGGATGTAAGTTAACCGGAACATATATCCACTTATGGTGGTTGTGCCCAACGCTTAGCAAATTTTGGAGATTAATACACCAAGAAATAGAAAAACTTTTACAAATACAATTACAATTCTCTTCAAATATATTTTTGTTACAAATAATGCCAAAGGACAATATAGGAAAAAACAAAATTATCTTATTACATTTTCTATTGTTAGCCAGCATAAAGATAATAGCCAAAAATTGGAAAGTGATCAAAACCTTAACTGTTCAAGCGTGGCATGATAAAATGGTAGATTTTGCTATTAATGAACTCATTACATTTCAGCATAATAAATATATGGGCATAAAAAAGAAATATAGATATCTAGAAGTGTGGAAACCTTTTCTTGATTTTTTACGGTCCAGTTGAGAAGCATTTAAAAATCAGAGACAGCCATTAAATTTCTGTTAGAATAATTATGAATAATATAGAATTGTATTGTAATATAGTCTTATTATTTAGGATAGATATAACCAGTAGTCTTATAGATATATATAGCTGAGTAGAAAAAGTATGACATATACACAACCGAAATCTAAAAGTTATGAGTTTGTTATTTTGGAATTGTTGAGGTTATGGTAGAATGTATGGTTTTAATTTGTATAGGGCAGTGATGGCTAACCTTTTGAGTTCCGTGTGTCAAAATTCGCAAGAAAACCTAGCTTAACTCAGGTGCTGTGTCACATCTAGAAATATCCATAATTTTATGATATTTGTAGCTCTAGTAAAAAGTTATGTTTTTGAAATATGTATTTATTAAAAACAAAAACAATTCTTTACATTAGTGACTTTTGTTGCTCAATTTCATTTGCTAAATCTTCAATTGAAAGTTGGTATTTCATACACTTCAAGAACAAGCAAGCACTACACGCCCAGGTGACCAGGGTGACCATGTGTGCCACCCAAAAGGACTTGGCATGTCACCTGTGACACATGTGTCATAGGTTGGCCATCACTGGTATAGGGAAATGTTTGTTAAGTGTGAAGTTTCTAAATATTCATACCATTGTTGTTGAGTGTATTTTTAAACTTGAAATTAATTTTTAAAAAAGAACTGATCACCCCAGTTTGACAGGTAAAGATGCAGCGATGAGGGGGGTCATCTGGTCCTTGTTGTCCCATGAGCTTCTTCCTGCTACCCTTAAGAACATAAGAGAGGCCCTGCTGGATCAGGTCACAGCCCATCTAGTCCAGAATCCTGTCGTACATAGTGGCCCACCAAATGCTCATGGGCATCTCAAACAGAGACAAGGACAAACCTTCTCCTGTTCTTGAATCCCAGCAAATGGCCTTATTCTACACCCATTCCCCGATTGCCAGCAAACAGCTTCTGAGGCTAGACGCAGTTTAGCAGACAAGTACTTCTCTGCTAAACTGCCTCTAAGCATTGTAGCAGTTTTGGTTAGCTTTTAGCTGGCAAGCAGCTTCTGAAGTTTACCAAAGGTAAACTGCCTCTAAACATTGTAGCAGCTTTTGTTAGCTTTTTAGCTGGCAAACTTCCGAATCTGCTTGTTGGGAGCAGGCATGGAATAAGCTAACCAAAGCCACTACAATGTTTAGGGGTAGTTTAGCAGAGAAGCAGAGAAGCTGCTTGCAGGCTATTGGGGAGTGGGAGTGGAATAAGGGTTGCAGGAAGAGGCTTGTGGGACAGCAAGGGCCAGATGACCCCCCCTCCATTTTTTTACTTTTGCCTGGTGATCAGATCTCAGAGAGAAGAGGCTCGTTTCCATTTGATCACTGTTTAATGCCCAGCAGCTGTGATCGGGGAAGAGGCGTTGGGTGGGATTTGCCTGCCCTCACTCCTATTAGGAGAGAGGGGGTTTAGAGGAAAAGATGTGGTTTCCCGATGCAGGGGTTTAGTGTGGTTTGCATGGGGAAAGGTGCATTTGACTTGAACCCATGCTTTCATCAATCGCATGGGGATGGGTCAATTTGAACTCGACTCTGTATTGGGAATAACCCGAATCCATCTCAAAGTAAATGGAGTGCATGGGGATTCAGCCCCAGATGGCTCAAAAAGCCTGCTTTTAAGGAACTTGGGGTACAGTGGCCACATGTAACTGGCTCCATTGAACCCACAGCCAGCCGCAAGGTCAGGAAACAACCCTTGGAGGTGCTCTGCCAGTAATTCTTGGCAAAGCACTCTGAGGCTACATCCCCACGAGTGCCGTTTATATCGGTGTTGAATCAGGTCCTCCCCAATACAGATTGAAGTTCAAATTAACACATCCCCATGTGATTGAGGAGAGCATGGGTTCAAGCTGAATGAACTTGTCCCCATGCAAACCGCAGTAAACCCCTGCATTAGGAAACCACATCCTTTTTTTCTCCACCCCCCTCTCCCCTGATAGGAAGCCCGGTTGTTGTCACCATGCCCTATACCATCTGCTGCAGTGATGACAGGGGAAACCCCTCCTGGTTGCACCTCCAAAAACACAACACACAGCATAGATGAGTTAAAAATGATAAAAGGGGGGCATAGTAGGATAGGAAAGCATCTCATTGCTTGAATCTGAGTTTAGCGGAGGTGCACAGTTCCGCATGACAGCGGGCACACCTCCACCTGACAGCGAGCTTTGTCTTCTCATCCTTCTCGTCCTGGGCCAGGGAAGCCATGGGTGCTTCGCCCATTAAGGCAATCAAGTGCTCATGCACTAAATCAAGCCCTTTCTCCACGCATGCCTTGCTGATTGGGTGATCAGGGAAGGGGGTGTCATGCTTGTAGCCAGAGAGACACTCGCAGGGCAAATGAGAGGCATTTGACACCCTCATCACTTCTCTTTCAGCATAATTTCTTTGAAGAAATCCCCAAGCAGTTGCGATCGCAGCGTGCATGGAGGAACCCTGCCTGCTAATACTCCGATTGCCAATCTCCTCCTCCAATAACCTGGGAGTGTCCCCATGACTCCAAGATAATACATGCTGGCCTCCTAATTTGCAGCGACAACAGTTGGAAAAGGTTTTTTTTTTTGCTGTGGATTTGTGCGATTTGTCCCACATGTACCCAGGATTAGAAGCTTTGCATGGGGATGCTCTGAGGTGAACTCAGGTTCGCTTTGGAGTATATTCAGCATGGGGACACACCCTGAGGGCATTTCCCATCCTCATGTGACATCAGAGGTAACTAATCTTTGGTTTTTTCTCCCTGGCAGACTTAAAAAGGCTGACTTCCACAAACATTTAATAATCTGGCACTTAATCAAGCCAGGCAAAGATTCTGAGGCTGCGGAACTTGTTCCATGGCCTCAGTGCAAAGAAGGCTGGGAGACACTGGCCATGTCCACATCACACCTCTCAGTTGTGTTGCAGGCTGTGAAGAGATTATCAGACCTCCAAAAATGTCTTTCCCACTGCTCCCAAAATTAGGGAGGGCTTTTAGGGTCAGTGTAACAAGGGCCTCTGAACTTTTAGCACGTAATTTCTTCAGTACAAAAGCCCTTTGCTGGCGGGGAATGCTGCTTAAATACCTTATCCAAGTTTGTCACCCCTTGCTCCCAGAACAGTCAGTCTTCTTCATTCTGCCCACAAAGTCGTACGCAGAGGACACACATTGCTCCTTCGTGCTTCCTTTATTTCCTTGCACAGATATGGCAGAGAGAAGAGGCCTCCATCCTCATTCCACCTCCACTTTTTCGTCCCTGCACAGGGCATTGCTTCTGCAATCGGCTTGGCAGCCGCACGGCACCCCACGGAGGTTTTTAAAGCCCTAGAGGAGTTTGATTCCAGTGTCGAAACTGCTTTCTATGGCCAGGTATAAACCCAATGTTTCATTCATTTCATTTCTCTCTGCTTAAACTTTGTGGCTAACATTCAAATACAAAACATTTATGCTCTTCTCGGCACTGTCACATTCAAACGATCTTGCTTCTGTAAGGCCTCCTTCATGGATGAAGTTGCAAACAGCAGCTCTGTCTGTAGCTGCTGAGAACAGGACAGTTCATTCCCCCCGCCCCCCATCGACCGCAGTCACAGACCCTCATCTTGCCTTTTAAAACCAGAATGTGGCAGTAAGCGATAAAAGGACAGTATCGAGAACAACAGTGACAGACACTTGGCTGTTGTCACACTTAAGTTTAATCCAGCTTCAGTCTGCTTTAAGAGCGAGAGAACACATCGACAAAGTGACCAGTAATTTTCCTTGCACATTAGCTATGCCAAAGGTGAATTTTCTGAGTTATTTTTTCCTGATGCATTCTCTCACTCTGAAGGCGGACTGAAGCTGAATTAAACCTTAGGTGTGACCACAGACCTAGTGTCAGAAATGCAGGATGTAAAACACAGGAAAAGGGCAACGGCAGCAGCTCCTGGCTGCTTCTGCTTCAGCCAACAACCCACTATAGGATTTCTGGCACCAGCAAGAAGGTGGTTCAGGATGAGTGGATCCTTTGCCTGCCAGCAAAGCCCGGTAGCAGCATCGTGCAGGCCAGGAAACAGGCAGCAGGAACAAGGTTTTGATGGAGGAAGGAAGCTGCCGTCACCCCTGGCAGCAGATGTTCTTTGCCTTGTCTTTTGCTTTGCAAGGGTTTTAGACTAAATCGACTCTCTGTGTGGCTGAAACAAGTCCTACCAGCCACTGCCCTTCTCCAGGTGCCCTGGCCACGAAGCTGTGGTAGCAGCAGCTGCCTGGCCGGCCGGTGACTCCAACAGCTACAGAAGCACTAGTGGGCCCACCTGGCTACCTCTGCTCTTCCTAGTCTGGTTTCTGAACATTTCTCCACTGGATTTACTGGCAGCCCCTTAAGAGCTTAGGCAACAGGGAGGAGAGACATGCCATCAACAGGCAAATAGTACCCCCAAGTGGCCGACAGGGTGGCTGTTGTCAGTGGCAAATGAAGAAGATGACAGGTGCATTCCCATACAAGATTAAATACAAATCCAGTCTGTTTTCGGTATTGTCTAATCCCATTTAATTTTTTATTCCTGGACTTATTATAGAATCATAGAGTTGGAGGGGACCTCTAGGATCATCAAGTCCTGCTTGATGGACTATCCTCCTAAAATCCACAGAAAAAAAGTCCTCAGAAAAACTGTTCTCAGTCCCATTTTGGCACCCAGCCTGCTTCCCCTCCCCTCCTTGGAAAAGCTACGAGACTATCCAGGGAGGAGATCAGCCTTTCGAACGATGCCCCCATATGCTTCTGGCCAATGCCTGCCATGGATGGGTGGGATTTCACATTTGAGAAGATTGCCCCCTCCCCTTGCCATCCCTGGAAGGCTAGCTGGAGATTTTTTTAAAAGGCTTGCATCTTTGAACACACAGATTTTCCCTTGAATGCCACTGCAGTTACGAGAGATACATTTGTGGCCACAACCACAGAGGGGAGAGAAAGTTTTAAACCCACAAGCCAAGCTGCTGCCTTTCTGGTAATGTGAATGGACGGAGTGTCTGATTTGAAAGGGGGAGTGATTTCCCTGTGTCTGTTCTTTCGCTCTGCTCATTCTGAGCAGGGCAGACTTACAGGGGTTGGACAAGGGGCAGAGATGAAAAGATCCTGTTTCTCCATGCTGGAGATTTGGGCGGTTTGAGTGGGAACTGCAATATTCAAACTCAGACCATGTTATCCTCAAGCAAATGGGGACACCCAGAATGCACAGTTGGTTTTGAATCCGGATTAAAATAGTCAGTGTGATAAGCTTAACAGAGCAGCCATTAGGCGTGCAGACCCCACTCTCCTCCTGGCTCCAGGCACCGTCAATCCGGCTTGAAATCCAGCTGTTCCCATGAAGTCCAGCACAGCTATTGCAGTCCCACCTCCTGTGAGCAGGGGTTCTTTGCCGGCCCCGCAGCCACACTAGTTTCTGGAGAGCACCAGCACCCTCAGATGGCTGACCTGTGCAGGAGCAGTTCTGCGTCTTGACTGGCCAACAGTGAAAGAACTCAGGGGTCATGATGATGCAGGCCTTGCCAATAACCTCAGTTTGTGCACAGTCTGCTTTATTTTAAACCCCACCTGGCCAGTTCACTTTGTCTTGTCCAAGCATGGAGCTCCTGTGTCGGTGTTCAGGTCCTCTCACAAGCTGCTGCCTTAGGGCAGAACTCTGACTCCTGTCCCACTGCCCAGATGCCCAAGATGCTCTTGATGCCACCCACCTTGTTGCCCATCCAACAGCACTGCTTCTTTGGCCATCATCACGTCCATAGTTCAAAATATCTTCCGGCCATATTCTCTTTGCATCACTCACTTTTTTCCTCCTGGGATTGTCTTGGGGTCGGGCTGTGCTTCCTCAAGCCAGCTTCTCTGGAGTCCACTTGTCCAGACTCTGTCCGTCTTGGGGGGCGGTCCTTTTTCTCTTGCCACGTGTAAGCAGGGAACTGGGCTAGAGGGACTGAAACGTGCTGGGGTGGATGGACCCAGCCTTCCCTCCTGCCCAATGCCCTCCCATCCTGCCTCCCCCAATTCCCTTTGTTCCAGTCACAAGTTTTTAAAACATTTAAAAATATATTTATAAGCTATTTTGCATTAGACTGATAATGCAATAGATCATATTTCCTTAACTGTCCTTTAGTGGTTTTGTGAAAAATAGGGAGGGATTTAAAAAATAGATGGTCAGAAAAGCATTGTTGGGAGGTGGAGTGAGAGAAGAGTGGAGCAAGAGTATAAATGATACAATTCTAAGGACAATGCAGCTTCCATTTTCCTTCAGCAATGTGCAAGGGAAACAATGTTTTGTTGCAGTAAAAAGTAAAACCGGGAAGTAAAAACAGAAACGTGAAAGTGCTCAGCAGCTTTAAGCAAACGGGAACAGCTGCTGAGGTGGAGGTCCATGCTGGCTGGCATATGCCTTGGCTCCATCTGTTTGGAGACACAGTCCCTTACCCCAACAATACTCTGCGTTGTCATCAAGTTTGCCATTAGCACACACGACTCCAAACGCAGCCCCTTGCCATGCTGACTGGCGGAACTTTGTCCTATCAGAACGCAGGTGGTGCTGATGCAGGCAGAAGGGGGGAGAACTAAAGAGTCACGTAAAGGAGATTCAGGGAGATAATATAAAAGGTGTGAGCAGAGCAGCCCAAGCTGACGACGATCTGAGGACTGATGATCAGGAATTGGGTGTGAACAGGATTAAGGCGGCTTCTGATCAGTTTCTAAATGGATGGATTATTTCAGCCAGGTGTGATCATGGCCTTTCTCTGTCTCTCGCTCAGTCCAGCAGGTGCCCCTCAAGGCCAGCCCCCCTCACCTCCCCCTGCCTCTTTGTTTGCTTATTTATTTCAAATATTTATATCCCACCCTTCACACCAAGAACTCAGAGAAGTTACAGCACTGAATAGAACCATAAAAAACATTCCTACCTATAGAATAGGGGTGTCCAACCTGCATCTGGTGGGCCACGTGTGGCCCAGGATGGCTATGAATGTGGCCCAATGCAAAACCATAAATCTACTTAAACATTACGAAATTATGCAGACTTTTTTTTGCTTATCAGTTTTTGTTAGTTTTTGTGTACTTAATGCGTGACCCAAGAAAACTCTTCTTCCAGTCTGACCCAGAGACGCCAAAAGGCTGGACACCCTGTCATAGAACGTGGTTGACCCTAACACTAACTCGGCTGCATTCCGGCGAGGCTGTTGCGATTCCTTGCCTTATGCGGCCAAAGGGGAGGATGAGAGAAGCTCCTGTGTTGATCAGTTTCCATTGTGATATCATTGTAACCAGCCGTGAGAACTTTGGCTGTAGGGGGATACAAAGATTAATAAATAATAAATATAACACAAGCCGGAAAAACATATTGATTTCCTTCCACTGATGTCCCTCTATTGCGCTTCTGCACATCAAGTCACAATTTTTAGTAACATTGAGCATTTTAGATCTATTTAAATCCAGATTTTTAGCCAGGACCTGTCCACCTCAGTGACTCGGCCAGCACACAGAGACCACAAATGCTTCCTTGGCTGTGTTCAGACACAACAGAAAGGGTGCCTCCTCCGAGAGGCACAGTGTGGTCCTCATGTTCCTAGGCGTTCTCTGACCCACCTTTTCTAACAAAGGATGTTTAGGAGAGGGACAGCGGCAGACTGGTGTGTGAACAAGTCCACCTCTAAGCAGTCTTGAAGATGGCTCAGAAACACCTTAGAGATCTAGGGGGAGGGGTGCTGTGTCAGATCGCAGTGCTAATCCTCCTGCACCATCCCATAGCCCAAGGATGTTGTTGGGTTGTCCTCAGGTGCACCTCCCCGTTGTTTCCCTTGCTAGCTTCTGGGGGAGAAAAAGCAACTGCCCAGGCTGGCCATCCAGAGTTACAGCAGCAAAGCTTCCCTTGCTTCCAATGGCAGCACCTTCCAGCCAACAGGCCACATGCCTCACGGCCCATGGCACTGCAGGGAGAAACTCTCTCTCTTTCATGCACACACAGTTTCTGTTGAATGGCAAGAATGTGGACATGGGGCTTACACTGCAAAAAGGTGATAACCTGTGCTTTCTCTTCATATGGTGTTCTATCAGAATATGTTCAACAGAAGTTTTGATTATTTGTCCCTGTAGGTTAAATTGATGTGAACTGCTTGTGCTATTATAGAGAGGGTTTGGCCCATGTTTTTCTTAGTTGCATTTGGTTTGCATCTTCTTCTTTTAGGAGTCTCTCAAAGAAGGCCACACTGAGAGCAGAGAGGGCTTGAATCATAGAATCATAGAGTTGGAAGGGACCTCCAGGGCCAATGAGTCCAACTCCCTGCTCAGTGCAGGATTACCTAAACCATCCCAGACGGATATAGGTCCAGCCTCTTCTTGAAGACCTCCAGTGAAGGAGAACTCACTACCTCCCATGGCAACCTATTCCACTGACTGCAGAAACACAGAAACCGAAGCAGTTGAGACTTGCTTTCCCTCTTTTGTAGTGCCTCTAATAGCTTTTATCCTTTTGCTTTTCTGCCTTTAGCCTCAGTACTGCAGATGGAACACCCTGCTGCTCTGCTACGGACGAGTTGCTCTGGGGATTAAAGAGGACGTTCTCCCTAGAGTGGAACTCATCATGTCCAAAATGATTGAGTATTTTGAGAAGATTCCACCGGTACTGTGAATGCTTCTACCTTGACACTGGAATTAAGGCTCAGTTGATGGGGGCTAGTGGCAGGAAAGGGCTAGAATGTTAACAGCACTCTGATTTCGGTGAGAAACTTTGGTATAGTGTGGTAGAAATAAAGCAAGAAAAAAGTTAATGGATATGTTGAGTCATGCAGACACACTTGGCAAGTTGTTTCTCCGAGTTCAAAAGCTATTCTCTGTCAGCACAGAATGCAGAAGGAGGGATAGCAGGCTTCAGTGAGAAGACAGATTTTGACAGACTCTCAGGGAGAAAGAGCGAAAGAAAGAAGGAGCCTTTTTGCACTTGGCTAAAAGGGACGCTCAAGGTATGCTCCCAGACGGGAGCGTACACATTGTGTGTAGATGCTCCTATTCTAGAAGGGTCTCTGAGCCTGCTGAAATATCCCATGGCCAGAATAGGTATGCAGCACAATTTTGTGCTCTACAACTTACCTAGCCACCAGCTAGGAAACTTCTGCACAGTCTGTTTGCATCTCTTTCAAATAGAAGAGACGAAGTAGAGCACATGGCTGGGCAGGCCAGGTGCACTTGTTGCCCATAGGTATTGTTGCTGCAGCATGCAATTGCCCGCTTGATGGAAGCAATTCGCACTTTGATGAAACACTGGTTAAGCCTGAAATGCTTCAGATGTTGCAAAATGCAGACACCTGAACCATTCAGCAGTTACCTGGTCCTTGCGCCTTATCTTTTTTTTTATGTTATGTTGCTTTTGAAATTAATAAATATTAAATTAAAAAAAAAGATGTGAATTGGTCCACAGAGAAAGAAAGAGAGAGATTCTTTGCATCCAGGACTGTTGAAGCCAAGCAAAGCGTCAGCCTGGGTCAACCTCTGACTGCTCTAGCACTTTATTCAAAGCAGATATCCTCTAAAGTCTCACGTTCAGTAACGTAGACCTGTTTTCTCATCTGTGACTGGGTTTAGGACATAAACTTGAAGAAAAGATTTCTGATTGCTGTGCTGATGTTCCTTGAGGCTGTTTCCGCAACAGGGAAAGCTCAAGATATACGGCTGCCCAAGAAAGCGTCCCTTGTGGAGTGCCTGATAGTAAGTATGGACCTCACGCTCTGCTTAGTCCCCTGTTGCCTGATGGAACTAGGATGCTTGGAAAAGACAGTTGGTGCCTCTGTTCAGATGCCCTCATGCTGTTTCTTTGTAATTTCTGGCAGGTCCTGATCCAAGGCGAACCTCTTGATAGCCTGAGCAGCACTGTGCGCCAGGATGCCATGTACATCGTTAAAGAGCTCAGGTAGCAAACAGGAGTAAACGGGTTTCTGGCTGAGTGCTCAGCATCAAAAACCTTAGCAAGTCCCCAAGGGATAAGCCCAGAACGGCTACTCAGTGGAGGCCTCCTCAGCCTGGGGCCTGTTTGCACTTGGCTTTATTTTGGCGTATAGCCTGGAATTGGGGCCTGCTGTTCCCATGCTTATGCAGGCTATAGCAGGCCCCAGGTGAGGCCTGCCAGAGTCTGCATTAACTTTGCTGAAACCAGACTCCTATCTTGATATATATTCCACAATATGGCCAAGTGCAAACAGGCCCCAGTCTTTTCTGTGCTTCTGAGTCGGGGCGACAGGAACCGCATGGCATCACTGGCATCGCTGCAAAGGCAGTTCACTGTTAATACTGAAACCATGGGAATCTCATCTTGGAAGGGGATAGCTCATGGGTTCATTTTCACTGCGTCAGCACCATGCAGTAAATGTCAAAGTGGAAATCTTGCTGGGTTTCTTTGGCCACAATAGTTTGAGCAGAAGCATCTTCTACACAGGAGAATTTGCCTTGTTCTTTTATAACCAGTGATTGTGCCCTCTCTCTGTTTCTTCTAAGTCCGTGTCCCCATGGTAAGGATACTGTGAGGTGAACATGAGTTCCCCTCATGAGGGTCCCCATGCAAAACCCTAATTCAGGCTACATGAGGGACAAAATCCTCAAAATCAAAACAAAACAAACCCCCTTTATAACTGTTCTCACCCCAAATTACAGGGCAAGAACAGGTTATCCTGGGGGCATGGGGACACTCTCGGGTTATGATCGCAGCATTACCGGGCAGGGTTTTGCTGTCCCCGCTGCTAATGCTGCAATCACAACTATCCCCTCTTACCTGAGCACTTAATTGACCAGGTAAGAGCTTCATTTCAGAGTGTCAGCCTGTCCAGATAGGAAGCATAAGTGGCTGTGAATCAATTTTACCTGCTTTGGTGCAAATGGATTTGACAACAGGTTCACTGGGGGACACCAGCAGAAAAGCCCCAAATAGGGAATGGTTTTGTAGGTAGCAGCAGCAGACAATACTCTCTCCTTATCAGTCCTGACTGATTCTTCTTGAGTATTGCATTATTCAGGTTGCACAGGTAATCCTGAGGCGTTTTCACACTAAGGTGAAGACACCTTAGGATGCTTCGGCCTGAATGCGTTGAGTACACTTCCCCATCTACGTGCCAAAGACCCTCTTCTGGCCTCCCCTGCCAGCTGTAGGGGACCCAATCCATTCCCCACAATGTTCAGGAACCTGAGGAAGGGCCCTGTCACGTCTGCCCGCCCCTCGGTGTTAGTCACCCAATAGCGGGCAGGCCTGGAAGGGGCATCCTGCCTCTGGGCCAGCCTTTTCAGGCTAAGACAGTTCAGGGCGCTTTCCCCATTCGTACAGACGCAGGCAGGAATGGGTGTGAATGGGGAAAGTGTCCCAGAGTGTCCCAGCCTAACTGCACTACAGCCATTTGGCTGTAGTGCGAAGAGGCCTCTTGTCTTAGAGGAGATCCTCCGGTACAGCACCTGCCATTGCATTTGCAGCATGTCCAGGTGCTGATAGGAGTGCATATAGGCGGCAAACACACTGAGTCACGTCATGAGCTGTTGTGTTGAATTCCACACAAATTGGATCTGCCTGTGGTTTCAGATTTTTTACTTTGATTGTTGAGGGTGATCTGGAATTATGATGGAATTAAGATGCACTGAGCCTTATTTTGGATTCTGTCTTGGAATAAGCATCTGGCATTGGCATGCTGGTGCAGACTATGGAAGGCCCCAACCAAGGCTTGCTGTAGTCTGCACTAGCATGTGCATGCCAAGTCCCTGTTCTGAGATATAATCCAGAATAAGGCCAAGTGCAAAAAGGATCCAGCCCTCAAGTGACCTTCGGTATGTCATTTTGTTCTCAACAAATTACACCATTTATATTACTGAAGATTTTCTACTTGAGATCCAATGTGTGATTTAAGTGTTTCCTTAACTTTGAGCAGTGTACATTCTCTGCCCTTTAATGTTGATTAGCATCAGCATGCTACCACCTCTAAGTCACTTTTTTAACGTGAGTGGATGCAACCCGAGAGGCAGAGTCTCCACCCTGATACCTGGCCAAACATTGCAGGACCAGGGGCGTTTCTGCACTTGAAGAATGCTAATGCAGTGATCCTTACACCTTTGTATCCCGCAAGGAACTAATATTTATAGTCACCTCTAGGAGGCGGCTATCATTGTTTCCTCTGCTGTAGCTGAATCACAGCTGTGTGTGTTGTTCTTTCACCAGCAAACTGAAACCTCTCCTTGAAGCAGAGGAGAAATCAAGGCTCCTCTGTGCCTCCTTCCAGAGTATCTTTTGCTTGGCTCCATGGGACCTCTTACAAGGGCAACGCTGTACAGATGGGCACGCAGGGGACATCCAAGTGAGCCTTTCTCCTTTCTTACCCCACTGAACCCAATTGTTCTTGCTATTATTCCCAAAATGAATTTCTAAGAATATAAGAGGAGTCCTGCTGGATCAGGCCACAGCCCACTAGTCCAGCATCGTGTCTCACACAGTGGCCACCAATTGCTTCTGGGCATCCCAAGCAGAAGACAAACCTTCACCTGCTCTCAAATCCCTGCAAGTGGCCTTTAGAGGCCTCCTACCTGTCTCTCCTAACACTAACTTGTTCCCTGTTAGTTGTCTCTTTCTTAAAATTATTCAGGCTGGTTGTCTAGGTCACTGATGAATAAATTAAGTACTGGTCCCAATACTGAACCTTGGGGGACCCCATTTTTCACCCCTTTCCACACTGAGGATTGGCCATTTATTACTACTCTATGCTTCTTATCCTTGCACTTGGCCTTATTCTGGAATATATCTCAGGACAGGCGTCTGTTGTCCACATTTTAATCCAGACTATGGCAAGCCTCGCTTGGGGCCTCCTATTGTCTGCACAACCATGCAGGCAGCAGGCCCCTTTCCTGGGATATATTGCAAAATAAGGGCAAGCGCAGAAAGCCCCCTGGACAAGTGAGTTCATAGGATTCTGTCTCTTCTGTGACTCTTCTGTCACTGAAGGTATTGACAGTGTTCACGAGGCTTCCAACATTTGTGTACTGATACCTGTATGCACTCTTGTGGTGCAAATTCAGTCCTGTAATCCCTGTGCAGAATACTAGAAATGTTCACTGCAGAGTGGAAAAAATTAAAAAGCACCACTCCCCAGATAATTTCACAGTAGCAAAAGGAGGAGTCAAGCCTTAAAGTGTGATGGAGTGGTGGCAGCAAGCTGGGCTGGGGTGGAGGGTGTGGCCAGGACCCACAGCAGAAGAGCAGGGCAAAGCCAAGGGTTCTGTTTCAATGGTGTTGGACACCATGCAGCGTGGGCACCAAGGCACAGAGTACAGGGTGGTCTCCAGCTTAGCAGCAGGCAGTAGCCAGTGTGGTGGGGAAGAAATCACAGGCAAGGTGCCCAACAGTATAGGGATGCCTCATTCCTCATTTTCAGCCGGCTGGCCAGCTGGTATCAGCAACAGTGGCTCACAGTATCCCCTTTGGCCAACAGACCAGCAAGGCACCTGTGTGCATCTTGGCACCAGTATGACCTTGCTGGGGTAGGCAGCAGAGCAGCAGGGCAGGAAACGTGGCAGCAATGTGCAGCATCTCCAGCTGGGCCCCAAAGAAGGCAGGGAAGACAGCAGGCAGGCTGAGCAAAAGCCTCTTCCAGAGTGCCTGGGATGGGAGCCAACACCAGAGCTGCCTTCCCATTGTCCTCTGCCTCGTACTCTCTTCCATAGCCTTGTGCAAACTGAGGCACCTGGGCACTGCAGCAGCCCTGAGTGGGGGAGTGCCCTGGTGTGGTGATTCTCTTTTGATCATGTTTGTTATCATTTAATTAACTTATTAGTTTACATGTTTATGCCATCCTACTCGGGGTACTCTAAAATTAAAATATAACAGTTAAAATATAAAACTAAAACATACAGCATCAGAATGATAGAAAGTAAACTAACAGCCAAATGTCTGGTTAGAGAGTTGCAGCCATTAAAATACCGTATATTCCGGCGTATAAGACGACTCCCAACTTTTCCAGTTAAAATATAGAGTTTGGGATATACTCGCCGTATAAGAAGACGACCCCTGACTTTTGAGAAGATTTTCCTGGGTTAAAAAGTAGTCTTATATGCCAGAATATACAGTATATCCACCATTGTAACCTGGCAAGCCTCCAAGGGAAAGTAGTTCCACCAGTGGGAGATGGTGCCACCGTAGAGAAGACCCTCCCTTAACTTAAAAATGAAGGACTGACAGGCACGGCCCTGCTGCTGATCTTAATGAGAGGAGGCGTTCTTTCAAGTACTTAGACCCTAAACTTTGTAGGGAATTAAAAGTACCAGGAATTGGGTCTGGTAGTGAATAGGCAAATGTTTGTTGAGCTGAAGTGGTAGTCCTTCATGGTTGTTATGACACTGGGTGACTTCTTCTGCTCTTGAGTGTTGATAGACATGAGAGGGATTATGTGAGTCTTTTTAAATAGCCTATAAATGGGGTCTACTTTCATGTGTCTGTTGATAGTAATAGTAACCAAGAACTTAGATGAACTACCTTTGATTTTGCTTGTTCTAGCATTTTAACGTTCCCAGTTAAATCCTTTCTTCACGGGCCTCTAATCCAGTTCAGTGGCCCATGTAGTAAGCATCCTGAGTCCTCTTCACACTACAGCCGGAATGGTTGTAGCAAAGAAGGCTAAGACGCAGGGGAACCCTTTCCCCATTCACACGGAGGGAGGCAGGAACGGATCTAGATCTAGGCGGCTTAGCCTCGCAGAAGCCGACAATCTGCCCTGATGGGCCGGGGGATGTGGGCTCCCTTGGTAGCCGGGCCCTAGCCATTCATCGCTATGGCTCAGGCCGGTCTACCAAGGGATCTCACATCCCCCAGCCCATAGACAGCTGCAGATTGACCCCTACCCGCCCTAGAAAGGGGTGAGGGGAGGCCAATCTGGGTGTCTTCCTGACTCCTGCCATCCCGATGGGACAGCAGCGACTGGGAGTGAGCCACCACCACCCCCGCACACAAATCACTCACCTAGCCGAGCTCAGGGGTGTGATCGTGCAGGCGATCCCGTCCTTTGAGGGTCCCGTCTACCAGAGCGCGCGTGGCTGCATAGACCGGGGCAAATCGCAGAACGCAAATTGGTGAGTGATTTGCGCGGCCCTGCCACCTGTTGAGCCAATTTCAGACCAATCATGGAGGGGGGGCGTGTCTCAGGTAGAGAGGCATGCAAATGCTTCCCTCCCTGGACGGCTGGGGATGGCTCGAATGCGCTGAGGTGCATGTAGAGCACTTTTTACTGCCCTACATTTGGAATGTGTCTACGACATGTCGGGACTCTTGCGGCAGCCTGGAATGGATCCGGCCACCCACGAGAGCAAATGCAGCGTCCCGGCATGTTGTAGACGCGTGCCAAACCCCCTTATGTGAAAAGGCCTTTGGCCTCTAGATCCTCAATGTGGACCAATGAGGTTGGCATGGCTCTGTCTGTCTGATCTTGTAGATCCTGATTGGGTCGACAGGTGGGATCAGTGGCCCTGATCCAGAACACAGGAGGCATTCAGGAGGTATACCTTCTGTGTGGCTACTGGCAGACAGATTGCAGCGGTGCACCATAGCACACTGCTGAAATGCATTCCCCAGAGGCTCCAAGGGCAGGAACTTTTCCTCCTAGTCCTCAGTGGTGAGGGAGTACGGCTGCAAAGCTTGCACAATGTTCAAGGTTAGGGTGTGGGCTGGTCCTGTCGGCACTGTCATGCAGATGGTACCCATCCTGCGAGTCTGTGCTCAGGATCAGCGGGCCTGGCTGCGTTGGACCACTGGATCTGGACATGGGCCTTTTTGCACAGATTTAGTTGAGAGACCTCCTGCAGTGGAGCGTCTGGAGGGTTGGGAGGCACACGGGGCTTGTTTGTGCTTGCTTCGCATCAAAGCGACTGTGAAGGAGATTCCTAGTTGTGCAAATAGAGCCACTTTGAACACGGTAGGATTCAAATCCACTGTGAATATTCTTCAAATGCTATTCAAATCCGCTCCAAAGCCCTGCCACCAGTCGTGCCTCCAGCTCCCCTCCAAATCTGTTCCGAATCTGGGCATTCACTTTGCCACCACTCCACCTTCACGAATATAACAAGCATTGAACAAATGCAGAAAAACATTCACTTCACATTTGAAGGTCAGTGTCAAGTCCAGCCAATATTCGATTCAAATACAAACGTTCATACAGATGTGTACAGATGCAAACCTGGTGAATTCATGCACGTCCCTGCTGAAGAGTAGTCCCCCCACTGGCAAACAGTGCTCCCCAACTATACTTCTGAACACTGGCTATTTTAAACAAGAATACTAGATCAAATGGATCTGCAACTTTGTTAATAAAAGAAAAATCCTCCTTTCTCATAAGTTTCTCATGTGAAGATGCAGATAGCCATCACAAGTGTGTGCTTTTACACTTCTGGAAGTGTGAAATCAGCACTCTGTGTCTTGCTATTCCAAAAATCCTTGGCCCAACCCAGATTTTGTCACATCATAAGGCTATGTAGCAGCGGTTCTTAACCTGTGGGTGGCGACCCCTTTGGGGGTCGAACTGCTCTTTCAGTCCGGTCGCGGCAAGTCTCCTGCTTTCCCACCTCATCCTTTACCCGAGCTGCCCCGCCCCTGTGGTTGGGGGTCTCCACGACACGAGGAACTGCATTAAGGGGTCCCGGCATTAGGAAGGTTGAGAACCGCTGCATATAGTTACTGTTTGTGCCATTTTGATCCGACCTTTCTTTCAAAGGCCCCAATGTGGTTACACTGTTCCCTTGCATTTTGTCTTCACAACCATGTGGGGTAAATGGGGCCATTTCACACTCTGAAGACGGGGATGTTTGGCCACACTTCAACATGAACCGTTCTGGGGTGGTTTCCAGCATGCTTGAATGTACCCAACTGGCAGCACTCCTAGCACAGCCCCAGATGCAGCCTTTACACCTGTTTCTGGATGAAGGCTGTGTGGGAGCAGGCATTGTGGCTCCCCAGTCCCATGCTGCATAGCCCAGTTGCCCTAGCACTGGCCCAGTGTGCATGGCTGTTTCTGTGATGAAGCAGCGTCTGCACTTACCTTGCTGTAGGGTAACTTCCAGGTAGGCACCCCAGCCTCCATCCCCGATCTTAACTTCTGGGGGATGCTGCCCCATGGAACTGAAGTGTGAAAAGGCTCACAGCTACTAGCCTAAGGCTGAACTCAGGGACTCCCGGGCCCTAGCCCATCCCTCTGGCCATTATGCCAAACTGCAGGGCATCCTGGGCTTCTGCTGTCTAGGGCTGTACCACATGGTCAGACCCCCTCCCCCAATACCACAGATCAACTGATCTTTCATCACGGTATAGAGAAAGTTTATTTACTCTCACAACACTGGAACCAGGGGACCTCTATGGAGCTGATGGGTGGGAGAGTCAGATCAGACAAGGGGAAGTACTGCTTCACCCAGAGGGTCATCAGTTTATGGAACTTGCTGCCAGAAGAGGTGCTAACAGCCCAGCCTAGATGGCTTTCAGGAAGGGCAAAACAAATTTATGAATGACAGATGTATCAGTGGTTACTAGAATGGATGCCTAAGTGGAGACAAGAGGATACTTCCAAGGCCATTTGCTAGGATTCGAGACCAGGAGGTCTGCCCTTGTCTGCTTGAGATGCCCATGGGCAATTGGTGGGCCACTGTGTGTGACAGGGCTCCTCCTATTTTTGTGTGTGTGTGTGCTCTGAGGAAGGCCAGGAAAACTAAAGCTAACATGGATGCTTTTAAAGCAGGTGTTTCTTGCTGCCATTAGATGATGCTAGAGATTATTATTATTATTATTATTATTATTATTATTATTATTATTATTATTATTATTATTATTATTATTATTATTATTATTATTATTATTATTATTAGTTTATTTCTATAGCGCTGTCAATGTACTCAGCGCTTTACAGATGCGAAACAATATATATATATATATAAAATATAAAAACCTGCCGAGGGTGTACAATCTGTTAACAATTCTGCCCTTTTTGGGAGCAATGTGACATTTTTTCAGATTCCCCCCACCCCCCCAGTCTATAATGTGGATCAGGACAATCCTGTAGGTTTTCTGCCACTCCACAAAGCCATCTCAGTGGCTAGGGATGAAGCCAGGAGTCGTCACATTTCTATAAGAACGGGTGGGCTGTAGTTAGAAGGTCATAGCATTTTGACAGTGGAAGGGACTGTTTAGGCCATAACACCTCACAGTGCTCACATCCCCTGCCTCTCTGTGCTTCAGGGCCTTTACCAGAAGACAATCCACAGCTTTGAAGAGATGCTACAGGGGCTGCTGATGGAAAATCCTCAGCCCAGGGAGCTTCAGTACATAGTGGAGGTAGGCAGCAAACACTGGGGAGAAGGAGGGCAGCACGGTCCATGTTAGGCTCCCGGGTTCTGGGAATAATGAAATGGTTTCTCAAAGCTGGTAAGGATCATTCCAAATGCAGCATGCACTGCCCTTGTGTGACCTGAGGCCTTTCTGCACTTGGCCCCGTAGTTTGCATACAATATGCTCCCTGACAGAGCATGTGCACTTGAAGGGGCTGTTTCCATGACTGCCATCTCTGATAAGCCCATCCACACTTCTATGGTGCTGGATGGGTCATCTGAGGTGCGGGAGAAAGATGGCACTGCCGGACATGCATCTATACCTCAGGTACGTCTGCAGGTGCATTTGGGGGGGGGAGACAGTGTGCGAATGTGAATGCTAGTGCACATCCGTGGAGGTGCACTATTCTGTCCCCTGGGCAGGAAGGTCCTTGGTCTTGCCCATCCTGCTGGCCTGGCAAGGTTTTGTCCCTGGTCACTAGATAGGCGTTTACATGCGTTCCCGTCTGATTACGTGCAAACGGGGACACCGTTCCAAACTGTCCTAGCCGGGAAAGGCTGAACAGGGACGGTGAGGCCCATCCCAGGCCGAGCACCAAGGGGCGGGCAGACCCATCAGGCTGCTTCCCCTGGTTCGTACCAGCTGTACACTTGGGTCCTGTACAGCTGGCAGGAGCCAACCCGGGCACCCACCCACCCACACCGGGGTCTGAGGACCCTTTGGTAGACCAGACCCACGTGGATCTGGTTTACTGGGGTCCCAGATCTCCTGGCCCACCATGGCAGATCATGAGCCTCTGCAGGGTTGAGCCAGCTCAGTCGAGGTGGCTAAGCCCTGCAGAGGCACCCCAGCACCCCACCCCCCATCCCGGGGCACAGGAACGTGCCCACGCACCCACAGCCCTTCATTTCTCACTGTCCTGGGTCTCTATGACCCGGGGCAGCCGGGAACGTGCACCATGTGCATGCGGTGCAGCTTCTGATTGGGCAGACTGCCCACATGGGCAATTTGCCCAATCAGAAGCCGTGCCGCATGAGGCGGCTTGACCCCGCAGAGGCTCATGATCTGCCACAGTGGGCCAAGGGATGTGGGACCCCAGTAAACCAGACCCATGTGGGTCTGGTCTACCAAAGGGTCCCACATCCCCCAGTCCATAGACAGCCGCAGATCGGCCTTCCTTTACCCCAGAAAGGGGTGGGGGAAGCTGACCTGGGTGCCTCCCTGGCTCCTGCAGTCCCGATGGGACTGCAGGAGCCAGTAGCGAGCCACCTCCCCCCCGCATGAGGCCTTCACTTACCTTGCCAGGCCAGGGCTGCCATTGCGCAGGCGCACGCGTGCTCCCAGTAGCCTGGGCCCTGTGGGTCCTGTATACCAGGCTCGGTGCGCCTGCACGACGGCATCCCCGGCCGGGCAGGGTGAGTGATTTGCGTAGCCCTCATCACCTGTGCAGCCGATTTTCAGCCAATGGTGGTGGGGGTGTGTGCCCGTGGCTGTCAGGGAGGGAAGCGTGTGTGAATGCTTCCCTCCCTGAACGCCCGGGGACACTAGGAACGCGCAAAAACGGATGTAGAGCAGTCTTAATGCACGGAGGACACGCCAGGACGGGCTGGGACGGATCCACAGCCCCAGCAGTGCACATGCTGCGTGCCCGTGCGTTCTCCGCGTGTTCGAAAACCCCTCGTGCGAAAAGGCTCTTGTCACGTTATGTGCTTGTTTAGGTGGATCGTTACTCATTTCCTCTGTTTTCTAGCTTATGGAATCATGGATGACGTCGCATTTAGATCATGTAAGAGAGAGAGCAGTGGAGGCAGCAGTGAAGCTGTTGAAATTTGTTGCTGGACATTTTCCCTTTGATGTGAGTACTTCCCCACTGTGTGGGACCCTTTTCTCCAGATGTGGTAAGAAAAGCACAACATATGCAGTTTGCGATAGACACAGAGGGTTACAGTAGACATCAGGAATGTAATAACATAAGAGAACATTTGCCACTGATACACTTCTCCATGAATTAAAAGGAGCTATGCTGGCTCTAGTGCAGCATCCTGTCCCACACAGTAGCCACCAATTGCTTCTAGGCATCTCAAGCAGAGGACAAAGATAAAGCCCTCACCTGTTCTTCACTCTCTGCAAACGGCCTTTGAGGCCTCCTGCCTGTCTCTCCAACCTGAAGGCAATACCTAGCATCCATTCTACCTGCCATTGATACACCTATCCCACATAAACATGTTTAATCCTTTCTTTAAGCTAACCAGGTAGGCTCCTGCCACCACCAGTTCTGGTAGTAAATTCCATAGACCCATGACACTCTGAATAAAGAAAAAATACCTTTTCCACACCATGCAGGATTTTATAAACTTCAATCACTTCTCAAATGCCACTTTTTGAGGCTGAAGTGGCCCGGAAATTACAGGCTGATTTTGTAAGGAAATTGTTCCAGCCCCTTAATCATTCTGATTGCCCTTTTCTGCGCCTTTTCCAGTTCCACAACATCCTTTCTGAGGTGTGGTGACCAGTGCACGTGGGCTAAGTCACTTCGGGACACCGCACCCATTCACACACAGGCAGGCAGGAACCCGTGTAAATGCGTTCCTGCCTGCCTGTGTGCAAATGGGTGAAGTGTTCCGAAGTGACGTAGCCAGGAAAGGCCGGCCAGGGGTGGGGACACGTCCCGCAAGGGTAGCTGCCATTGGGTGGCAGCACCCAGGGGCGGGCAGCCCTTTCGGGCTGCTTCCCCGGTTCCTGCTGGTTGTACAGGGCTCAATCGAGCCCTGTACAGCTGGTACGAAGCCACCCGAGCACCCACCCACACACTGGGGTCCAGGGCCCACTCCCTATGGGGCAGGGACTGTGGGACCCTTTGGTCGACTGGACCGCGTGGTTCCGTTCAACCAAGGCTCCCCCCTGGCCAATCGCGACCCTCTGCGAGGTGTAGGCACCTGGATCGAGGTGCCTAGGCCCCGCAGACAACCCCACCCACCCCACCCCACCCCAGGGCCCTGGGACACGCCACGTGCCTGTGCGCGCAAGCCTTACCTCTTTGCTGCGGGTCCTGATTGGACAAGCAGCTGTGGGGGGTCATCTGCGGGGCCTAGGTGCCTCGATCCAGGCGCCTAGGCCCCGCAGAGGGTCGCGATTGGGCGGGGGGAGCCTTGGTTGACCAGAGCCACGCCCGGTCGACCAAGGGGTCCCATAGCCCCTCACCCATAGCCAGCCGGAGATCGGCCTCCTCCCACCCCAGAAAAGGGCGAGGGGAAGCCGATCTTGGTGACTCCCTGACTCTTGCAGCCCCAATGGGGCTGCAGGGGCCGGGAGGGAGACACCTTCCCCCGTGCAAGGCCGTCACTCGCCTTGCCGGGCTACGGTTGCCATAGTGCAGGCGCGCATGCTCTCGGTAGATGAGGCCTGTCGGTCCATGGGTCCCCTCAGCCATCTATCGGAGTTGGCGCGCGTGTGCTATGGCAACCCTGGCCCGGCAAGGTGAGTGATCAGCCCAGGCCCCCGTCACCTGTTCGGCCGATTTTCAGCCAGTGGTGGCAGGGGTGTGTGTACCCGCGGCTGTCAGGGAGGGAAGCGTGTCCGAATGCTTCCCTCCCCGAACGACTGGGGATGCTTGGAATGTGCAGCGGCGGATTTAGAGCACTTTTAAGTGCTCTACATCTGGAACGTGTGGAAAGCACTCGGGAACGGGCTGGGACGCAAACCCAGCCCTGGCAGTGCCTATGCCACATTCCCGAGTGTTTTCCACACGTTCCAAAACCCCTAGTGCGAAAAGGCCTCAGAATTGTACATAATGCTCCAAATGTCACCTCACTATAGATTTACAAAGGAGCAAAACAACACTTTCTTGCTTGTTTTTTTATTCCCTGCTGTGCGCTGGGTTTGCACCTTCACTGAACTGTCTACCAGAACCCCAAGATCCTTCTCCTGGGGCCTTTCTGCACTTGGCCTTATTCTGGAATACATCCCAGAAAACGGGCCTGCTGCCTGCATGCTTGTGCAGACTACAGGAGGCCCCAGGCGAGGCCTGCTATAGTCTGCATTAGACCCCTTCCCTGAGATATATCCCAGGATAAGGCCAAGTGCAAAAAGGGCCCTGGTGTTTCACAGAAAGCTCAGCCTCCATCAGTTTAAGGGTGTAATTGGGGTTCTTTGCCTCAGTGGACATCACTTTGTACCTGCTAAGACTGAAGCGCATTAGCCACTAGGTTGCCTGCCCACCCAGTGCCAAGAGGTACCTTTGGAGCTCTTCTCAATCTCTTTTTAATCGTTATTATCCTGAGTCCTGCACTCCATGGAGAAAGTGGTTTCGCTGCTGCCTTCTGCCCCTCTTTGCTCATCAACCCTGGAGATTTTTCTCATGGGCACATCATCAGGTGACGTTTTCAGCACACTGGAAGATTTGGCCAGCTTTCCCATACCAAGAGACCCTGTACTTTGGATACATATTGTAGGTTCCTTTGGTAGGGGCAACGGCCTCCACTATCATCCACAGGTGTAGTATTTAGGAAATTATGTAGGAACTGTTGCATTAGCCTTGTCAGCGCACTTTCAGATTTGCTGCCCAGGAGGACTGCAAATGGGGCATTTACTCATTAGACTCAGGAATCCTGACAACATCCAACTCTTTTTCATTTCATCAGCTCTGTCAGGAATTCTGCACATTGGCACACACTTTTGCAGTTCTGACCACTCTGTGCAATGATCCAGTCCAACACGTTTGCAATTCTGCCGCACAAGGAGTCAGTTACCTCTATGAGATCCTGCTGCGCCGGAAAGGTATGGCTCAGATGTGTTTGATGCCTGCAAATGGACCGTTTGGCTGGCTTACTGTGGTTGCAAGAAAGCCAGAGATCACGGGAGCCCACTGTAGCCAGCAAGGCAAGGACCCATGAGGCTTCAGATCGATAACTTTTTGTGGGCAGATGTGGTCTCCAAAGAGAACCTGGGGAGATGTCAGGGCCTCCCTGACGAGAGATGCCAGTGAGCTTTGCTTCTTTCTCACAAGCCCTCCTCCATATGAAGAAACATGCAGGCTCCCTGCAAAAATAAGACAAGCAAAATAAGACAAGCAGAAGACTGCTGCCCATATATCTGCTATTGCTGTCTGTTCCAGCTGCTGCCGTTAGAGCTTCTAGGACCTGAGGAACTGTAACCACATGTCTCCAATATTTTGCCCCCAAATCAGGACCCCCAGGCAGCTCCAGATAGTTAAAATGCTGGGCCTTCCTTTACCACCCAGAACTTCCTATCAATTATTTGTCCAGCTTGGGCTCCAAACCTCCTTGTCTCTGCGATGCAAGAGTGTTAGCCGTGTCCCAATGCTGCTTTTTTGTTCTTGTGAAACAGGGCTAGAGAGGGTCAAGTCGAGGAGGATGAAATGGTCATTGAAGAGCGGCTGCAGGATGCAGGAAGATGACAGCCTTGCAGTGATGGACAAGAACTGCCAAGTGGCAATGGTATGACTCTGGGCCAGGGGAGGACAGATGGGGCGCCCCTTTCACCTTTGCTTCTTGTACTGGTGACAGATGCACTTGCGAGAAGGATGGATCAGAATCCCTTAATTAAGAGATATAAAAGAGGAATAGTAGAAATAAAAGAGAACTTCCATGCAGGTGATCTGTTGCTTCTCTTAATGGAACCATTGCAGACTTTTACCGATCACCAAGCTAAATACGTTTCACAAAGTTTCTGGGTTCAAACACACTGATGTTACTCCCTCAGATCCTATACTTATTTCAGGTGCTTCCCACAAGAGTAATGTTTAAAACATTATTCTTAACAGCTAGAAACCCAGGCTCAGCATGTCACTGCTTCAGAGTCTCTTCAGAAGGAGGCTGGGGTTTCCTGTGGCCTTTTTGCATTATAGCCGAATGGCTGTAATGCAGTTCGGCTAAGACAGTTTGGGACTGTTTATCCATCTGCACGTAGGCAGGAAAGAACGTGTTTACATGCATTCCTACTTGCCTGTGTGCAAACGGGGAAACCATCCCAAACTGTCGTAGCCGGGAAAGGCCGGACAGGGGTGGGGACGCCCCTCCCAGGCCTGCCTGCCATTGGGAGAGAACATCCAAGGGCGGGCACACCTGTCAGGGGCCTTCCCCCGGTTCTTGCATGTTGTAGGGGATCAGATCGGTCCCCTACAACTGGCAGGAACGGCCCACAGCCCCCCACCCACCCTGGGGCTCAGGAATGCGTGCGTTCCCACCTACCTGGTGGCTGCTCTGCCGGCAAATGACCCAGCTTAGCGGTGTGGTGTGGTGTGGTGCGGTGCAGCACAGCGCAGCACAGCACAGCACATGCGTGCATGTGCGCGTGCTCTGTGGCCTCTGATTGGCCGGCCAGCCCATGTGGTCTGGTTGGCCAATATGAGGTGGCAGAGTGTGTGCAAGCACCGCGCCGCCAAGCCAGGTCATTTGCCGTCAGAGCAGCCAGCAGGTAGGTGGGCATTTGCATGTTCCGGAGCCCTGAGGTGGGTGCCCAGGGTGGGTGGGGGGTCCCGATGGCCCTCTGAGGGGCTCAGCCACCTGGATCCAAGCAGCTGAGGCCTGCAGAGGCCAGCAATCTGCCCCAATGGACCAGGGGACGTAGGACCCCAGTAAACCAGACCCACATCGGTCCGGTCTATTGAAAGGTCCCACATCCCCCAGCCCATACACAGTCATAGATCGGCCTCCCTCCACCCCATAAAGGGATGAGGGGAGGCCAAGTTGGGTGTCGACTCCTGCAGTCCCAGTGGGACTGGGAGTGGGCCGCCCCCCCCCCCACGCGGTGATTCCTTACCTTGCCAGCCTGGGGTTGCCATCATGCAGGCATGCGTACTCCCAGTAGACAGGACCTACTGTGGGTAGGAGCTGTGTGCACATGCAGGGTTCAGCCACCTAGATCTACCGGAGTCCACACGCCTGCACAGACCTCAGCAGATGGCAATGACAGAGCCAGCAAGGTAAGCAATTGCGTGGTCCCCCATTCGTTCGGCCGATTTTCAGGCAATCTTGGCGGGGCGTGCGCCCACAGATGTCAGGGAGGGAAGCATGTGCGAATGCTTCCCTTCCTGGACGTCCAGGGACGCTACGAACGCGGAAAGATGGATGTAGAGCAGTTTTAACTGCTCTACATCTCGAACGCGCGTAGGACACATTGGGACGCTTGGGGCAGTCAGGAACGGATCCCGCCGCCCCAAGTGTGTGAGTCCAGCATCCCGACACGTCCTACACGCATTTGATATGGCCTCGTGTGAAAAGGCCTCTGGATTTACTACCTGTTTTGAGGTTTTTCGATTAAGGCAACTTTTCTGCTCCCTGCTAAGCCCACTGGCAAGATACGTTCAGGCTGATGAGGCATGAGGCCAATTGACATCAATTAATCTGAGGCCTTTTGGCAGAGGGACGTGTCTATGACATGCCAGGATGCAGCATTTGCTCTTCTGGAGCGGCCGGATCCGTTCCAAGCTGCCCCAAGCGTCCCGACGCATTGTAGGTGCGTTCCAAATGTAGAGCAGTAGAAAGTGCTCTACATGCGCCTCAGCGCGTTGGAGCCGTCCCCGGCCGCCCAGGGAGGGAAGCATTTGCATGCCTCCCCCCCGAGACATGCCCCCCCTGTCATAATTGGGCCGAAATCAGCTCAACAGGTTGCAGGACCGCGCAAATCACTCTGCTGCGGTCTGTGCAGCCGCATGCACACTGGCAGACAGGACCCAGAGGGTCCCATATACTGGATCTCGCATGCCTGCGTGATTGCACTCCCGGGCTTGGCAAGGTGAGTGATTTGTGCAGGGGGGAGGTGGCTCGCTCCTGGCTGCTGCAGTTCCATCGGGACTGCTGAAGTCAGGGAGACACCCAGATCGGCTTCCCCTCACCCCTTTCCTTGGTGGGGAGGAGTTGATCTGTGGCTGTCTATGGGCCAGGGGATGGGGGGTCTCTCAGTAGACCGGCCTGAGCCATAGGGCTGAACGGCGAGGGCCCATATCCACCGGCCCATCAGGGCAGATCATCAGCTTTTGTGGGGCTGAGCTGGCTAGATCTAGGTGGCTGAACCCCGCATGTGCACACAGCTCCTACCTGCTGGCTCTCCTGGGTCTGAATGATCTGGGTCAGTCGGGACCGCAGAGCACATGCACGCGGCGCTGTTCTGATTGGAGAGATGGCCCACATCCTGCCTCCCTCTGTGTGAATGGGGAAAGCGTTCCTGCACGTCTTAGCCTTCTTCACTTCAGCCGTTCCAGCTGCAGTGCGAAGTGGCCTCTGGTCCTCAACAGTGGAACCCTTAGAAGAAACGAATGTGCAGTCTCTGAGATCACCAAAAGCAACATGAGGCCTTTTTGCACTACAGCTGAGTGGCTGTAGTGAACTTAGGCTAGGACATGTGGGGATACTTTCCCCTTTCGCACATAGGCAGGTTGGCACGTTCACTCATCTTGGTAGTGCTGCTCTAAGATCTCTCCAGTTTGGGAAGCATTGGCAACAGAAATACAGAAAATTGCTTTCTAAGTCTAGAATTGGCCTCCTTACTGCAATTTAGAGACATAACAAGTCTTTGAATTGTAAATATTAACTAAACACATGCTTGCAGTAGCTCATCTCTATATTGCTAGGTGTGGCGACCGCTGCCCATCACCTCCTGCCCAATAGTATTTTACCACAGAATCACACTTATTCTGTATACTATGGCTTAGGGTTGGCAGGCATCCCCTGCCTCTCCCCCTTCCTGTTTCTTCAGAAGATAAACAGGAGGCTTTTCTTGCCAGCAGGCAGCTGGCCTTGTTATATTGTTTCTATCGCACTTAAAGGCACAGTACTCCTTTATGAGAACACTTATTTTTTCAGCTCAAAGCCAGCAGTCAAGCACGCTTTAGAGAGAACAAATAGATATTTGATTTATTGTAACAATCTTCTTAAAAGGCGAACAGTCTTGAACTTCATACACAAGAACTCTGAAGTACTTTCAATTCTTTAACAGAACACATTCATAATCAGGACTCTTTAACCAAGTTTCCCGCAGGTAAGCTAAGTGCCTGGTTCCCCCCTGCCCACCCCTTGGTGAGTTACCCCAGGCAAAGAACCCCACGCTCTAGTTACAGGTCCTGATTATGTAGTGTGGAGTTAACTTCCCCTGCCCTCAGAAACTTAGTAAGCCACATCCCTCAACCATAAAACAGCTGATAGGATGGAGCTAAAATTACCTACTCCTAACTTACCTTTACATACGGTCACCACACTAGGCATTGGAAAAATTATGCAGAACTTAAAGTAGAGCCATGGCGCCTTTCTGCACTTGGCGCAGTAGTTCACACAGGGAATACTCCCAGACAGAGCATCTGTACTTGAAGGAGCCATTTCTTTACCAGAAATGGCTCCTTCTGGGCAGGAGCATTCCCCACATGCACTATGTGTGGCGCCTGCAACACCTGCCCTTACGTTAACTAGTGCCAGAGCTGGTAAGGCTCCAGACACTCCCTTCACACGTCTTCCAGTTTGGAAGATGTGCTAGAGGGTCAGGTGATGTGCTGCACATGTGCAGTGATGCAACACATAACACAATTGCTCCAGTGATGGCACATGCATGCTATCACTGGCACTACGGCTTCAAGACAGCAGCGCCTAGATACCATCCGCGCCTCTTGTTAGTGTCTGGATGAATCAGAGGAGGTTTCGTGTACACTAATCACCCGCCAGTGTGGACGCTTAGTGCAGACGTGGGCGAGTTTGCCCTTCGCTTCCCATGGATCCAGCTTATCTGCCAACAAGCGAGCATGAAATGTGTGAAAGTACAGTTTAAGCACATGCAAAGAGCACATCTGAAGAGAAATTTTAACCCTAACCTTTTTGGAATGCAGAAAATAGCTACAACAAGATTATGATATTAACTTAGAATCTCTGACCTACTAGACAAGAGGTATCTGATTGTCAGTGCAAGAGTTATATCGGTTCTGTAATAAGTGCAGAAGGTAGCTGTAATTTCTTCTGTAAGTTGCAGTTTGCTTTCAACAGTTGTTGTTTTAATGTAATTTTTCTATATTTCAAAATAAATATAGTAAAAACAGGAGAAGTTGTGTTGACTGGTTCAGAAAGCAAGCCGCTCCCCCTTGGCACCATGTTCAAGTGACACTGCCTGGCCAACACCTCCCCTTGCTTTGCAGAATCCTGCTGACCAGATCTTCTCTTGTCAACTGACTAGTCTTCTGCTCTTTGCCCTGCATAATCTGAGAGGATCCAGTGTTGAAATGCTCAAGGCATCTGAAGAGATTCTCAGCGCTGTTCTGCAGAACCACACAAAGAAGATTCAAAGGGTGAGTGAATTCCAGGGTAATGATCCCACTTGACTTTTTAAATATGAAATTAACCTAAATTCGAGACGAATGTGCATTCTGCCTGATCCCATTGAAAATGTATAGACATACAGAACCCAAATTTTGCCATTCCCACTGAAAATCCTACATAAAACACATTGGGGGACCAGCATCTTTTGCTCCTCACCCTTTGCCAGTCGGGTTCCCACCCCTCTCTCTGATTGGGTTCGGTCCCGTGGTTAACATCACGGTGTGGCTGAGGGCGGGAAATTCCAGCTCCACAGTTTTAATTGCATACCCAGCCTCTTTTGCGCTACTGTGTAATTGCAGACCAGCCATCCCCCAGAGTAGGGGGATCGATTCCATTATATTAATGAATGAAGCTTTTTTTTATGAATGAAGCCTTATTTGTTTTTACTTGTTTCCATGCCTCCCACCCCAGTCCTGGCTGTCCGTGCTGCTAATGGGGGAGGGGGGATGCGTCGCGGGGGGGGGGGGAATGACATTCGCGCTGTCAATGAGGAGAGAGGGGGTGGAGAGGAGGGGGCGCAGCTCCCCCATACCAAGGTTCGGCACGGTTCTCATGGGGAGGCCACCATCTGTGCCCAACCCGTACCTGTCCTGCATTGCTGGGAATCTCATGGGGATGCCCAAAATGCATTCCCGATCCTGTGCCCGGCCCATGCATGCCCAAACAGCACCCAAACCCTCCCCAGTCACTCCCTAGAACTTACCTTAAATGTGAATAGCTGCCTGATGGGCATGTTTGCATCTTGGGGGCCAGCGCCGTAATCAGGCAACTGTATCACATGATATATCACATGACATGTCACGTGGGTGGGTGCACAGTGTGTGACATGATGTGTGGGCTTGTGTAACGTGATGCGTCAGCATATGTCATGTGACACATCATGTGCTCCTCCAGCAGCAGCTTTTCAACCAGGAAGAGGTGCAGAAGGAGCTTACCGGGGCCTAACCGGCCCTGTGCTAGTGCAAGTGCAGAGCACGTTTTCATGCTTCAGTCTTGTAATGTGCATGGTCATCCCCGGGACACAGAAACTGCTTGTGATGTGCACATGGTGCATTTTGAAACTGACCATCCCTGCACTATTAAGTTAAGGGCAAAAGGCCCCCTGATTTGGTACTGAAACTTGAAGGGAGTTAATACAGATTAGATATTAGGAAAAACACCCTGACAGTGAGGGTGATCAGTCAGTGGAACAGGTTGCCATGGGAGATAGTGAGTTCTCCTTCACTGGAGGTCTTCAAGCAGAGGCTGCACCTACATCTGTCTGGGATGGTTTAGGAAATCCTGCATTGAGCAGGGGGTTGTGCTCAATGACCCTAGAGGTTCCTTCCAACTCTATGATTCTATGATGACCAAGCTAGGCCAGACCACATAGCAGAGAGGCACAGAAAGAGAAGAGCAACCAGAAGGTCACTTTGAAATCCATTATTGAAGACAAAATGCTCTGCTGGTGGACTCTGTTGGTTGACTCTCCCAGGCAGTCAGCCTATCATAGATGGTGGCCATCACAATCCTTTGGGGCTTCATATGGAACATCCTCAGGTGGGCCCCCTATTCACCTGCTGCAAGGTAGCCTGTCCCTTGAGAAACTGGGAGGGGCTAGCATAGTCACCCAGTGCCGCATGGGTAAGCTGAAGATACCCCAGCTCCATTAGGCTCTTCTTCAGGAACACTCAGCAGGTGACATATGTCTCAATGTTAAATAGCTGTCCTATTTCCTCTTAAAATGGCTTTAAGATATTGCCAGGACTCCCAACTCTCACGTCATTACCCTCAGAGGGTTTCCTCTTGACAAACCAATGACAATGGATATAACTAGAATTTCAGAGTCGTAGGCGGCTCCTGCACAGCCACCAGAAGACGTTTGGGCCACATGTCCACAATTGCCAAAGCACTCCCAAGTGTGAAATCATCACCCAGGAGCAGTACAGACCTACAGCCTTCTCCAGCCATCACCACAGAGACAGGCAGCGTTAAAAATGAGGTTTGGGGGCGATTGTTTCCAGTTATTCCATCAGGATCTGAGGCCAGTGGTAATGAGCTGCTCAAGGGCAGATTGCAGTCGAAAAGGGGTAAAAGGAAGGAGTTCTGGGGCAAAAGTAATGCGAAACCAACCATCTTTATTTAGGCGGCTGCAATAGCCAACAGGATTTTAATAGCGCAATTTGGGAAGATTCAAACATACAGAAACAAGAAACTGTTAAGGGAAGTTTAAAGAGTGCTGGTGCACTAAATGGAAGCAACAGGTGTCCCTGGCTGTGTGGTGCAATCTCACAAAGGTCCTGGGATGCTCTGAAGCAGAGTGTTCACACCATGTGGAGACACTTCCATCCTGGAAGCGTTTCTGCATGTGCCCGCGTGTCCCCTGCCCAGGATAGCAGTGAACTGGGCATGCATTGGGCAGCGGCAGGTGCACACTGCATTGCCTGGTCGCCACTGCAATGCTGTTGCTGTGGTGAAGCCATCACCTCTGATACAGAGGCAATTGCACTTAGTCCAGTGCTTGGTGAAGCACTGGCTACATTTGGATAGATCGGGTGTTGCAAAGTGTCTTTAGTTCCCTGAGATGAGAAGGCCCTTAGAATCTGCTGGCTTGCTTGCTGCAACCCTCAAGAGCTGAACTCACTACTGCATCACAGAAGAAAGTAGAACTGTCTGCAAGACCATTCAAGCCGCTCCTTGAAACCTTTTCCCTTGCTCCCATACCAGAGCTTGGTTTTGCCCGGAGACTGAGGAAATCCATTACCTGCTTAAGAACATGAGAGAAGCCCTGCTGGATCAGGCCACAGCCCATCTAGTTCAGCGTCCCGTCACACACGCATCCCAAGCAGAAACAAGGACAAAGCTTTTTCTGCTCCCGAATCCCAGCAAATGGCTTTAGAAGCATCCTGCTTCCCAAACCCCCTGCCTGAAAGATGTACTTAGGCATTCATTCCAGTAGCCATTGATACATCTGTCGTCCATGCGTTGTGCCTCCTGAAACCAGAGCGAGAGGCCCCAGCAGCTTCTGGGCACAAGACGTCTGAGGCTTGGCTTGTCCCTCCTTGGGTCTGTGTCACAAATATATCTAAAGGTGTGTGGTGGCATCCTCCTTGGTGATGCCCCTAGAGACCTTGAGCCTTTGATACTTGGACTCTGCACATTAGGGGTGTGCATGGAGCCATTTTTACACATTCGAGTTGAATAGAATGGGGAAAATTAGGTTTTGGCCTCCTCCCCCCACCCCTCCTTTCCTACCCCCTACCCCCACCCCTCCTTTCCCACCCCTCCCCATTTACCTCACCTCCTCGCCATCCGTGGAGCCTCCTCAGTGCCGCCACCAGAGAAGATTCTCAGTTTGTTGATGTGTTCTCTCACTCTGAAAGTGGATTGAACCTGGATTAAATCTTCAGTGTGAACGCAGCCTTAGGGATCTTTGTTAGTTTTCATGCATACACATACTCACCTAGGAGATGAAGGTATCTATTGCCTCAGTCCAATGCAGCTGTGCTCTTTAAAATCTTCTGACATAACACTCTTACTGCATCACAAGTTTGCTTTGAACCTGCCTTATCATCGTGTTATTGCCAGAGCCTGTTACCATGGCTGGCTATTTCAGCTGCTGGGTAAATGGCAACTCCTGCTTTCCCAAGTGCAATCTGTCTCAGAGCAGTTCGTTAAACCAACCTATTGGTGCCAAGATCTTGTGAAAATAACTGAGGTGAGTAATTCCCCCTAGAAACACAGTTTACTCTCCATTTTCTAACAATTGTTTTCTGTTCTACCCAGGTGAAAGAAATTGTAGAGGCAATCTATACATGTCTGCAGCTGTGTCATTCCTCCTGCTGGACCCGGAAAGTTGTTCTTAAGGCATTTGCCTTGGTAATCCCTGATCACCTGGAAGAAGTGGCCCAGAGCTGCCTGTCCTTCTCACTGTCAGTGGACAGGTAGGCGTGCCTTCTTTTCCTCATTCACTCCACTTCCAGAAAGCTTCCAGCCCATGCAGTTCCTAGGCAAGGCCACTCTAGTCCAACACACCCACCTGCTGGCTTCACAGGCATGCAAAGGAGCTGTGGACCGTGATGGCATCAGGACCTCAGATAGCTGGCCAAGTCCTGCATTTGCTGCTGAAGCACCTGCAAGTCAAAGAGTCCTTGGAGTGTGATGAAGAGAGCACCAGCATATCCCTTGCAGTAAGTAGAGGGCTGGTGGGTTTCTTTACTCCTTTTGCTCCTGGTCACTTCCATCTTCCTTCCTCACCCTGTTTTGATAGACATCTGGAGACACTCTTCCTTGTTTGGTGGGACAATAAAGTAATTTCAGTATTTGCTTTGGTTTGCAGGGGGTGGAAGGAGACTTTGATGGTCATTTGAAAGGCCAGTTCCAGGGTTTTATCAAGCCAGGTCTCCTTGCTGTGACCCTCCTCTGTGTCCCCCCCACTCATCCCTCTCCTTTCCATGTAAAGTAAAACAAGAAGGTTTGTTCAACATGGCTCTTCCCTCTTGAGCCCACCTCAAACATACCTTTTCTCCTCCCCTGAACTACCCACATGGCTTCCTCCTGGGGCAATCCTGCACCCTCTATTGACATTCATTTGCTTACTTTGCTTTTATAGGGGTGGGTGGGGTATGGTGCTGGGGGCACCTTAAAGGCAAGAAACACTGTGAGATACTAAGCAGAGAAAAGATAGGGCCCTAAGAGCATAGGAAATGCCCCACTGGATCAGACTAGTGGCAGCCAGTTGCCTATGGAAACCCATAAGCAGTGCATAAGAACACACACAGGTCTTCGCTCTGCTGGCCTTCGGAGGCACAGAGAGACTAGTTGACCAGCATTGACTAGTGCTCATGTCTGAGGTGCCAGCGTGCTTGCATGGCATCTCAAACAACCCCAGAGCTCTGGAAGAAGAGCAAATGGTCACTGCCCCTGGGTAAGGTTGGTTAAAATGTGGAGCATGATTTTGTGCTACACAACTAATCAACAATTTAGTGAACTTCTGGTGAGGTCGGGCACGCTTGGAGGCTCCTCTACATGCAGATGCTCTTCACCAGAGGTTCACAGATCATGCACTAGATGCCATAGTGTGAATAGCCTCTGGTTTGCTCCATCAGTAGAAGTTGTATAACTGTCAGGGAAAACCATTGATAGCTGTTACTTCCATGAAATGGTTCCAGCCTTTTTGAATCCATGGTAACTGGTGGCCAGCACTGTCTCTTCTGGTAGAGCAAATTCCAAAGCTTAATTTTGTGCTATAAAAAGAATATTGTTTCATCTTCTCCCAGGGTTAGGTTTTCTATTCCTTAGCCAGCGGCCTGTCCATAATAGGACCTGTACTTTTATTCCATAAATGTTAAGCTGGCAGAGAAGTCTTTGATGAAGGACTTTTGGACAAGCTAAGGAGCTTTTGACTACTGGATTGCCTATATCAAAAAACTCTAGAGCTTTCCCCTACAGAAGCCAGAGTGGCTGTCTGTTAGTAAAGCTGATGCCTTTTCACATGAGGGGTTTTTTAATGCTTGGATAACACACAGGGATGCTGCATTTGCATGTCAGGGGTGGCTGGATCCGTTCCAGACCGCCCCAAGCATCTCAATGTGCTCTCCATGCGTTCCATTTTCAGAGCAGAAAAAACTGCTCTGAAAGCGTCTCCACACATTTGGCGCATCCCAGATGTTCCAGAGGGAGAGCGTTTGCATGCTTTCCCTCTGAGACAGCTCGGCCCCTCCCCAGGCCTCCCCCAATTGGCTGCCTTGCAGCCAGGGGTGGAGAGGGCAGTTGGGTCCCTTCCCTGGGGTCCTGCCACCTGCATCGGCCAGGATCAGGCCTATGCAAGTGGCAGACCCCCACCCAGCACCCCCCCACCCAACCCATCCCAGGGTCGCGTGCGCATGTGAACGGGGCTTACCTGCTGCTGCCGGCTCAATTCTGGCTAGAATAGGCCAGGGACATTCTGCGCAAGCTCGCGGGGCGGCCCCTCATTGGCTGGGCACCCGCCTGGCCTCAACTGGCCATCTGTGCAGGCGCGGGTGCCCAGCAGGTAAGTCCTGTTCACGCACGTGTGCGACCCCAGGGTGGGTTTGGGGGATGCTGGGTGGGGGTCCCACCACTTGCATAGGCCTGATCCTGGCCGATGCAGGTGGCAGGATCCCAGGGAAGGGACCTGACTGGCTGGCTGCAAGGCAGGCAGTCAGGGGAGGCTGGGGGGGGGACGACTTTGGCCTGAACATGTTGAGTACACTTCCCTGTCTGCCTGTAGGCAGGTAAAGGAAGCATTCGGAACGCCTCCTTTACCTGGCAGTGCAGATGGGGAACTGCACTCAACACGTTTGGGCCGAACATCCTGAGACGTCTTCGCCTTAGTGCAAAAATTCCTCTTGTGTCTCTAAGGACATATTTGCACTTAGGCCTCTGGTATGCAATTAGGAGAGCAAATATGTCCTGCGTAAATTCCTCTTTAACAGACTTTGTTCCTTTATTGACATGCCTAGAATTTTCTAATCTTGCTTTGAAGTCTTTTTAAAAATTGGAGTTACACTGGCTACCTTCCAGTTCTCAACTACATTTTTAGTTGTGTTTTGATATTGTTTTATTGTAATCAACCCTGAGACCTCTGAGTATAGGGCAGGATGGAAATAAATAGGTAAATGACAAGCTGAGCAAAGTAGTAAGGTACTAGGAGGTTCTCAGTCTCATCTTTGAACTCTTTAATAACTCTTGAGTAGATGCCATCAGAGCCTGGCCTGGTGATATGCTGATATTTGATTTGTTCATAAGGCTTACTTCCCTCTTTTTTGCCACTACTGTTTTATTCATCAGATTCGCATCCTGAGATAGGACTTCATGCACGAGAATTTGTCCTGAGTTCTTTAGTGTTAAGTCAGAGGCAAGGAATTCATTCAGCTTCTCTGCATTTTTCTTTTCTCTTGTTAGACCACCCTTGACTCATTTTCCAAGGAACCAGCAGCTTCTCTGACTGGCTTCCCACTTCTAATATATTTGAAGAATTTTTATGGTCTTTTTAGTTTTGACAGCATCTCCTCAAACCTTTTATTTCTTCCTGTGCCAAACTTTGTGTTCATTTCCTTCATTAGGAGGAGCCTTCCACTTTTTGCAGAAGCTTTCTCACCATAATAGCTTCCCTGAGAATGGTAATCAATTATGCAGGCCTCAACATGGATCAAGTTGTCCCATCCAGAATAAATACAAAACAATTATTGAAAAGCAAAATAGTTGCTGAAAACAAATCAGTATTAGTTACAGAAAATAAAAACAATTGATATATATATAAGATCCCCTAGCAATTTTGTATAAGGGAACATTTTAATATTTCACTGCAAAAGGGTCATGGGCTAGTAGGCTTGTTAACAGGAAAAATGGTTCTTTCTGGAGAAGTACTTGCCCACAGTGAAAGGCCCATCTTTAGCTTGTATTTTAAAACTTACTCTTCTCATCAATCCGAGCCAGTCTTAATATGAAATCTCAGTGGTAAAAACATTACTCTCCATCCAGAAAGGCAAAATCTGCTACTCTGCAGAAGCATGCATCCCAGGGAGATCTGCCTGGTATTAAGATCACAAGATCCAATAGTTCCGCCGCCTTCAGAAGGGGCATCCTCAGTGGTAGCACACAAGACGAATCAGTCTGTGGTGGCTTAATAAATAATAAATAAATAATAGAGCTGCAGGCTGTTTCTTGCATTCAGCTGCACAGCAGTGGCTGTCTTACTGTTCTGCACAGCTTCTTCTCAATGTGCCATTAGGTGTAGCTCAGGGTCCAGCTGCAACCACCATGATCTCAGTGTGGTATCATAAGGCTCTGTGGCTGGCACAGCAGCATAGCATTGCAAGAAGAGCAAAAGAGCTCAGTGTTCAGATTCCTGCAGAACTCTTGGCCACATTGCTGGAGGCATCTCTACCACCTGGCCAGTTGTGCAGCCAAACAGGGCCTAGCACTCACTGTATGTGCAGTTCCCTGGAGCACCCCTTGACCAGCCTATTGACTGCGCCTACTTGTCTTGCGGCTGAACTGGGACTTCCAGGTTCCAAGTTCTTCTGCAGTGTGGTTCCATTCCACTTGCTGGTGTGTACAAGCTTTTTTCTTAACCTCTTGACACTGTGATATATTTTTGAGTTTGCACTGCGGTTGTTGGGGCCTTTCTGCACTTGGCCTTATTCTGGAATATATCTTGGGATAGGGGTCTGTTGCCCACATGCTAATGCAGGCTATAGTAAGTGTCACTTGGTGCCTACCATAGCCTGCATGATCATGTGGACAGCAGGTCCATATTCTGGGATACAATCCAGAATAAGGCTAAGTGCAGAAAGGGCATTTGTCTGAAATAGATGGCTGTGTCCATCAGTTTGCTAAAGGGCAGATTGCTTTAGTACATCCATTAATTAGTTGCTGCAAGCTGTAACATTTGGTTACTTATGTCTTCCAGTTGCTTGAAAGCAGCAGTGAGCTGGGTGCCTCCAAGCAGCAAAAGGCAACTGCAGGGTCTACTTTAGCACCCTCAGTTGCCTCTTTCCACTGTTGCCAGATAGCGGGAGGCAATCCTGGGACAATCCCAGCCCTTACCTCGCTTGTCACCTATCTCACAGTTATTCCTTTTCCAATACCTGGATGTCAGCAAGGCCAACCATTTCCTTTGTTTGTTTGTTTTTTTCATGGACTTGTTGTCATCCAGGTATTTTGAAACAGCAACAGTAATGTGAAGTGCCAGTAGACAGGGCTAAGGAATTAATAGCACAAGAAATCCAGCACTGTCGCTGGATTTCCCATAATAATGATATATCAGATTTTTGATCAACTACTCTTGGACTATATTGAGAAAGCTATGGATGTATATTACTTCCCAGTATAGTCCTGAGAAAATCACAGGTTTTCACCCATGTCTGGAGGCAGCCATGAAATTGGTCCTTGCAAAAATGTTCTTGAAGTTTCATCCATTCATGACATTGGACTCATTTCAATCAGAGTTGTAGGACTGCACGCAGAGGTGATGGCCAGAAGCATAGTGGTGGATTCCAAGGCCCCTCAAATGGATTTGGGGAATAATCATTACGGTTAGGGCCCAGTTTGGGACTGTTTTGTGGCCTGAAAGGCACCCTGCGGCTTACAATTAGATGCCTGTTTGCCCCCAAGACCCTCTCCTCTTGTCTCAGTTTCCAAAAGGAACCCTCTGAGAAAACTGGTGGCTTCTGAAATAAAGCTTTCTAGATGTGGAAGGTTTCCTGTCTTTTGGCTTAGCATTACCCTGACTAGTGGCAGCTGTTAAAGAACCCATGGCCAATGTCCCAGGTAATGTCTGTCCAAAATACCAGCGCTGTTCATATGTCCTTGGTTATCTCTCTGGGATAGGGATATGCACAAATATTTGTAACATTCAAAACTCAGCCGAATTTGGCTGAATTTGGACATTCAGATTTGAATCGAATGTTGGCACATTCAAAGATTGACAATTCGAATTTAAATAAAATATTTTGATACGTTCGTATGAAGCTTCATATGGGATTTGTATATGGGATCTGTATGGGATCCGTATGCTATTTGTATGCATTCACATATAGGATCCGTCTACTATTCATATGTATTTGTATGGGACTGAACATTCGTATTGAATACGAATCCTACCACATTCGAAGGGGATCTGTTTGAACAAATACAAATTTTCCTGCACTTGATTTGATATGAATCAAATACCAAATAAATAAATAAATAAATAAATAAATAATTGTGCACATCCCTAGTCTGGAATGCTTGGGAATCCCAAAATTGGCCATGATGTCATCTGATGTAGACCAGTCCTGACAAACAGAGAGGGTCTTTTCCCACTTCTGCTTCCTTGAGACATTTCCTGAAGTTCTGGAATCATTTGGACATCTACACTTCAGGATGTCCAAACGATTCAAAACTTAACCAGTGCTTAAGGCAGTGATCGCATTGCCACGGCAACTCGACAGTGCAGTATGCAATATGCCTGTGCTGCCTGGTCACGTGCTCCATCTGCACCTTTTCCACCTAGAAGAGGTGTGGGTGGAAATACTCAGGGCTGTTCTAACCCTGCCACTAGTAGAGAACTGCTATATGCACGGGGGAGAACTGCTTGATGTGTGGAGCTGTTTCTGGTAAAGAAGCTGCTCTGCGTAATGTGGATGTCCTGTGTGGGAGTGTCCCAGGGGTTCCCCAGCCAGGTAAGTGAAAATTTGCCCAGAGAAGTTGGCAGAAGCACTGGTAGCCAGCAGATCCACTTCAACAAACCTTTTGAGGAATGATTCAATCATGTCCAGGAACGGCATGGCTGTACACTAATACAGTTATGGGCTGGTCTAAAGCTTCCATGGACCACATGTTAGGACTGAATCAGAACAAGAGAAAATCTTTTTAGGAACATGTGGGGTGTTTGTAACTCTGTTAAGATCACATTTTCAAAGGTCTTAGGGATGGGCATCACTTTCTGTTTAGAAGGTGATTAGATCACCTCCTTCTCTTCTAGCCTGGCACTCCTACTAACAGCTGTTTAATTTGCCACAAAATACCATACCCCCTTCTGAATACACAGATGTTGACTAAGCTGCTGAAGTAGCAGGAGGGGGAGGACCAGAACTGTGAGCCTCCACAGCAGGAGGAGGAGCCGTCCCAGTTTGGAGGGAGAAATAACAAATGGCCATGGTGGAGCTATTCCAACTGTTGAATTCATCTACCAGCTTCTCTTGTCAAAATGACAGTGAGCCTTGACTCAGCAGGATAATTGCAGTTGGAGCAGAGTCCATGCCACAGTGCACAGACCTCCAATGACTGAGGTTTTTCCTTCTTATTGCATGTGAACCTGCCCCCAACGCATCTGGAAACCTACTGAAATGCAAATGAGTGTCCAGGTGCCACCATCTTCCCTCGCTGATGCTGATGCTGGCATGTATATCCCATCACCGTCACCAGGGCAACTGATGTGAAGCACCACCATGCTTGTGCGCTGCATCATGTGATACACTATTGCATTTGCATGCTATGTCATGTAATGCAGAAGCACCAGATGAGGTGTGAATAGACCTACCCAGAGCCTTACCAGCCCCAGTGCAGGTCAAGGTAAGTGCATGTGTGATGCACTTAGATGTGCACCATGCATAGTCACCATGGGGGGAGCTTCTACACAAAAGGAGCCATTTCTGCTTAGGAAGCAGCTCCTTTATGTGCAAATGCTCCGGCTTGGAGCTCCCAAGGACTTGTGCAATGTTATTCCTTCTTGGTCAATGTTCTCATGTTACTGCATCATGTATTCTACAAATGGTTGATTGCATTAAGGTATCTATTGTACACTTTTGCTATACATGCCAAGCTAGTTGGGACAGTGGGTTTCTTTGGGATGTGGAGGGCTGCTGGGCGAGTGGGAATGTTGGAGAACTGCTGGAGATGTGTGTGTTGTAAGAATATTGCGGATTCTTAAAGTCACATCAGGTGGTCTCTGACATTGTCTTCAAATCTTGTTGTTTTCATGATAAAATGTCTGGTACAGTTTTGCTGGAAGGAGGGAGAAAGTACATAGCTGTTCACACCTGTCAGGGATGCTTCCGCATGCTCTGGGAGGCCCATCTGCATGCTGAGGTCCCACCTCCATCCCAAAGGGTCTGGAACATGCAGGAGCGTTCCTGATCCTCCAAAGCTCCTTCCTCTTGTTCAGCCTGCTATCCTTCCTGCATAAGACCCCCACTTTCCAAGGCAGCTGGAAGGCTGCCCGCCATGCAGTGGGATGCTCCTCTTGCATCCATGAAGGCCACATCCTTATATTGCTCACTCTCACTCTGCTTCTCCAGAGGTGTTTTTGCGTTACAGCGAAGATGCTTCGGAAAGCTTCAGCCCAAACGTGTTGAGAGCAGTTCTCCATCTGCACTGGCAGGTAAAAGACGTGTTCCAAACCCATCCTTTACCTTCCTTCGTGTGGACGGGGAACTGTTCTCAGCCTGTTCAGGCCGAAAACCCTCCCCTGGGCTGCTCCAATTGGCTCCTCTGGAGCCAGGGATGGGCAGCCCAGGGGCTTCCTTTCCCCCAGCTCCCGCTGTCTCCAGGAGCCGAGATTGCGGCTCCTAGGGCCAGCAGGACCCGCATCCTACACCCCAAAACCCACCCTGGGTCGCACGCGTGTGTTCGCGGCCCTACCTGCAGGCTGCCAGGTCGATTCTGCCTTCAGGAGGTCCAGCATGCTGTGCACATATTTGTGGGACGGCTCCTCATTGGTCAGCCACCCGTGCCTACGCAGATGGCCTGGTGAAGCCAGGAGGGTGGCTGGCCAATGAGGGGCCACTCCGCAAGCATGCACACACGCCAGGCCTCCTGCAGGCAGAATCAACCTGACAGCCTGCAGAAAAGGCTGCGAACACCCACGTGCGACCCAGGGTGGGTTGGGGGGTGTTAGGTGGGGGTCCCCCTGGCTCTAGGAGCCGCGATCTTGGCTCCTGGAGACAGCAGAAGCTGAGAGAAAGGAGGCCCCTGGGCTGCCCATCCCTGGCTCTAGAGGAGCCAATCGGAGCAGCCCTGGGGGAGGAGCCCAGCTGTCACGGAGGGAGGGTGTGCGAACACTCTCCATCTGGAACAGCTGGGAACGCACCGAACGCGTGGGGATGCTTTCAGAGCAGTTTATTCTGCTCTGAAAATGGAACGTGTGGCGAGCGTGTTGGGATGCTTGGGGTGGTCCGGAACAGATCAGGCTGCCCCTGAGGTGCGAATGCTCCGTCCCCGTGTCCTCCACACGTTCAAAAGCCCCTCGTGTGAAAAGGCCTCAGGATTGGTTCCAAGGGAAGAAACAGGCTCCCTAAGAGCCAGGAGCTCATTACACACAACACACAGCAGGATTTCTGGGCAGACAGTCGTACATGTGACACTTCATGGAAAAAACTGGACAGCCCCCCCCCTTCCCTTTCTGGCCTTCATGGCTTACAAATTATTATTATTATTTTTTGTTTAAATTACTTTCCCTTTTAAAATTATTTAAATTATTATTTTACTTTTAAAATGTTATGTTTTACTTTCTATTACTATTCAAATTCACTAATTTTTAAAAATTATGTACTTTTTGTGCCTATTTCTTTATTTAAACTTTGTGATACAGTTTATACGTTGCCTGACTGTAGGCGTGTAGGCCACTCCTCTGAAGCAACTGCAAGCTGCTCCTTCCTCAGACCATGTGCTCAGGGCAGCTTAGAACAAAGCAGCTAATCCACTAGCCACACACCAGGTGCCCAACAACCTCTCCAAAACTCAGAGGCGCCACCCTACAGGTGTGCTGGTGCCCCGGGAGCAATTACTCCAAATTCCTCTGCTAAACTCCAGTTGCCTTTCTTCTGTTTAGTCTCAAGAGAGCAGCCTTCCTCCCTCCACCAGAGCACAGCACAAACATCTGTAGATAAGAACTTTGGTTTTCATTATGGAAGTCTTGCACTGCCAGGCTGAAGTTTTTGATAATCCCTTCCAGTAGGAACCATTATAACAAGCAGCTGGGAAGGCTGAGTCATAATCTATGCAAACTGGCAGAAAGTTAATCTGTTCATAATGGGCGCGTCCCCATGCAAGCTGGCTGCTTCGCTTGTGAAACGTGTCATAAAAATCCACTTGTAACTTGCAATAAAGTGTCCCCATGTGGTTTTGGGCAATGCGGATTCAAATTGTACATGCCTGTCCCCATGCAGGCCACAGCATGAACCCGCATCTTCTCCCCACCCACCCTCTCCCCTGATTGGAAACTAGGTTAATGTCACCATAACCTGTCCTGCCCGCTGCAGCGATGACAGGCAAACACCTCAATTGCATCGCCATGAATACAAAGATCATTCCTTTTCCTTGGCCGCCACAGGTTAGCGGAGGTGTGCGCATCCACATGACAGTGGGCACCTCCCACTCTCAACTGGCTCAAAATTTTCTCCCAGTCCAGGTCCCAGATTTGCCATCAGGGAAGGGGAGTGTAATAACTGTAGCCATTTATTTAAAGAAATCACCAAGCGGCTGCTGATTGCAGCAGGAACAGCAGGAACAGGGAGCAGAGGCGAAACCCTGCCCGCTAATACTGCGGCTGCCAAGCTCTGCCCCAAATAACCTGGGAGTGTCCGCATGACCCCAGGACAATATGTGCTAGCCCCTTATTTCGGAAGGAGTACACTTGCTAAGGGGTGGTGGTGGTTGACATGTATTGTCTTGCATGTAGCCCGTATGAGGGCTTTGCATGGAGTTGCTCCCGAAGCTACCTCAGAATAATTTTGGAATATTTTCAGCATAGGGACAAGCCCAAAGTGTTTACATTTGTTAAATGCAAGCTAAAAAGATATCTGTTTCCAGGTGTGAAACAGCTGAGTAAAAAGCTTGAGATAGGCTGGTTACCAAGAATCTTTCAGGCATTGCTCAGCAGCTGTGCCTGGGTTCATTGCCGCCACCTTTTCTTATCTTGCTAAATCTATACTGGTGCCCTGTGGTTTCTCCCAGCCTGTCCCCAGCAGGACAGGACAACCAACACCAAGTCCATTTACACCCACCCACCTGCTCCCAGGCAGGACTTAGCATAACCGCAGTATGGGTTGAGTTGGTGGTGGTGTGTGTCAGCTAATTAACCCCCACTCTGCCACATGGATGCTTGGGGCAGGGAGGAGGCTACTTATCAACACAATCACCACCTAAGTGACTTGGCACCAAAACAAAACCGCCTGTTTCTTGATTTACTCAAATTTCTATCCTGCCCTGTACCCAAATGTCTCACATAAAACAGTTTGGTTAAAACAATATCAGTGACAACGTGGTGGTGGTGGTGGTGGGAGTTGCGGTTCCATGGTCATTTCTGGTAGAGGACAAAATCTCGTACAGAACTACTGCCATTTTTCATTATAGAAAAAAACCCAAATACAACATACAAGCATTCATCCACCCATTGAATAGTCTCTCACTACTGCAATATAGAGACACAAGGATAACATTACTGCGCACATTGGGGAGAAAGCATTGCTGAAGGAAAATGAGCACGGCTTCTGCAAAGGTAAATCATGCCTTAGAAACTTGTTAGGATCCTTTGAGAGTGTCAATAAGCAGGTGGACAATGGCAGCTTAGTTGATATTGGGCCTTTTCTGGTTAGAAAATGGCTCCTTCAGGTCTAGATGCTCCGTCTCAGAGGTCCCACCACTGTGATTAGTGGGCCAAATGTAGAAAAGGCCCACTGCCCCAGAAAGGGAAGTGCAAATTTCCCCGCTGTCTATCAAGGCTTTGGCAAATTCCCCCATCAAAGGCTCTAGGAGAAGCTCATCAGCCATGGAATAAGAGGACGGGGCATCTCCTGGATTGGGGACTGGCTAAAGGATGGGAAACAGAGGAGGAATAAATGGACAGTGCTCAGGCTGGAGGGAAGTCAAAAATGAGTTCCTCCAAGCTTTATTAGTGGGACCAGTGCTTTTTAATTTAGTCACAAATGATCTAGAAATAGGGCTAAACAGTGAGATGGCAAAGGTGGATGATGGCACTAAATTGTTTAGGGGAGTAAAAACTGACAGCGACTGTGAAGAGCTCCAAAGGGATCTCTTGACCTTTGGTGAATGGGTAACCAAGCGCTTCAATCTTAGCAAGTGTAAAATGATGCATGCTGGGACAAAAAGCCCCAATTACACTTGTAAAAAGGTGACCCAGTGCGCAGCAGCAGTAAAAAAAACTAGTTCAATGTTAGGTGCAATTAGAAGGGAATAGAAAATAAGTTTAGTGCCACTGTGGAGGCTACATTTAGAATATTGTGTATGATTCTGGTCACCACACCTGAAAAAGGATAGTGTGGAACTGGAAAAGGTGTAGAAAAGGGCAACCAGTATGATCAAAGGCTACATCCCCTATGAAAATCAAGCTGCAACATCTGGGCCTCTTCAGCCTTGAAAGATGGCATTTAAGAGGGGACCTGACTGATGTATATAAAATCATGCATGGTGTGGGAAAAAACATATATTAGACAACACTAGGGGCAAATCCCCACAGCAAGCTTATTTTGCTTTCCCTAAGCCGAAATAATAGAACTGGATGCAAACGCAAATTTGCCTGTTCCCATTACTTTTAACTTAATCGCGTTCGATCTGGATTCTGAGGATCGTACGTGGCATACATGACTCAAGGGGGGACTCAAGTGGCTACTTTTTAAAAGCTGCTTTTCGGGGCTGCCCTGCCCTCTTCCTCCTGGCATGGATGCGCCACCCATAAGGGACCCCTTCACCGAGGCTGGGTGGCTGCCACTTCCATGGATGGAGGAAAAGTGGCAGCGGGCAGCCAGCCAGCGATTCTTTCCCCTCCTCTCCCCATTGCTCAGGGCACACAGCAGCAGCGGCAACTAAAGCCCCTTTGCTTTAAACCAGTGGTGTCAAACTCAATCCGGCGAGGGCCGGATTCAAAAAAAAAAAAAGTGAGGGCCAGGGGGCGTGGCGGGGGGCGTGGCGGGGGCATGGCCAGGACACAGAGGGGCTGGGGGCGTGGTTGGGGGCGGGGCTAGGGCAAAGAGGAGGGTTAGGGGCGTGGCCGGGGCGTGGCTAGGGAGGGGCTGGCTGTTCATGGCAGCGCCCGCGCGCTCGCTCGCCTCACCTCGCCTCCTTCCGGCCCAAGGAGGGCGGCGCGCGTCGGCAGGCGGCGCCGCGTGTCGGCTCACCGCGCGGCGTGCGTCAGCGGCGCGTGTCCCGTGTCGGCAGGCAGGCCGCGTCGTCGGCGTCGCGCAGCGGCAGGCCGCAGCGGCAGGCGGGCTGCTTCGGCGGCAGCGGCGGTGGCAGCATGCGAGCCGCTTTGGCGGCGGCGGCGCCGGCGTTGCGTGGTGGTGGGCCGCAGCCGCAGGCGGGCGGCTTCGGCAGCGGCGGTGGCGGCGGTGGCGGCGTTGCGCGGTGGCGGGCCGCAGCCACAGGCGGGCTGCCGCCGCTGCCGCCGCTGCCGCCGCCGCAACAGCGACGGGCAGCTGCGGGCCGGATTGAAACGCCTCGCGGGCCGGGTCCGGCCCGCGGGCCGTAAGTTTGACATGCCTGCTTTAAACATTCACATTCAGCTGCTTTCATCCCTTTCCCTTTCTAAAGTCAGAACTCCAAAGAGCTAGAATTGCGCAAAATTGCAACATTGTTATTCCAACCATCAAGGTGTGAAGTGGTTCCAGCGCTACAGTGTAGTGATCCCTGTTAAGTGGATTTTTACACTGAAATCACTGTCTTTGGAAGCAAGCTATTGGGAGAGGGAAACCCTAAACATGGATTCTCATCTCTTAAAATGGTACTGTCCACACAGTAAAAAATTTAAAACGTTTCAAGCACACGATCTGGAGTGAGACCCGCTGAAATCAGGATTGAGATTCACCACGCTTTGGGGTGGCTTAACACGGGAAAAGCATGTTAAGCCAAACTGCCGTGTGGACTCCAAGGACTGAAAATGTTTTGAATCCAAGATAAGGTTGCCGTGAAGACACGGCCCACAACCATGGGGCACTTAATGTAGGTCTGAGAAGGGGAAGAATTTTTTCCCCCGAGGGTCGTCAGTCTATGGAATTTACTACCAGAAGAGATGGTGATAGCAGCCAGCCTGGATAGTTTTAGGGAAGGATTAAATTCATGTGTATCGATCGCTATTAGAATGGATGCCTTGGTACCGCCTCCAGGTTGGAGAGACTGGCAGGATGCCTCTCAGAGCCATTTCCTGCAATGTGAGAGCAGATGAAGGTTTTGCCTTCAGGGCAATTTGGTTGAGATCCCCAGAAGCAATTACTTGGCCACTGTGTGAGATGCGATGCTGAACTAGATGGGCTGTGACCTCTTATGTTCTTACAAACTAAATGACTACTGAATTAGATGATCAATTCAATAACGGTCTGAGTCTCCACTGTGTCCTAAGGTGGGCTAATCTTTTATGGCATGTCTCTCTTTGCACACATTTTTCGCTGTTTGCAGCATTTCTTGCTTCAAAACAGCTTTTTAGTGCATAAGATATTTTAGGTGGCTGGAAAAGCTGGCTAAAAGCATCCTGGCAGCCAGGTAGGAATGTGTTTCTCTGGTGCCAAGAGGCTTCCTTGAGAGCTCCAGGGGAAGCCTCATTTCTTGGTTTCTCGGGGCCTCCAGGCCACCCCATTGCACCCACCACAGTCTGTGAGAAGACATCAAAGGTAGGACTAGCATTGGCATGGTGGAGGTGCATCTGAACTGGTCTCTCTGGGAATTGATTTCACGGCACACGGACTGCTCTTGCCACTGCAGGACGGTGCCCAAAATGGATTTGTCTCTTTTCAGTTTTCAGTTTTTGCAAATCTGTCACACTTAATTCTTTCGAAAATCCAAAAATTTCCATATGAAACAGACAACTTGAATAAATACAAATTATAGCATCCAAATGATTGCATCATTGATCAAAAGAAAAATACTATCCAATACATATATCTCTCATGTGAAAAAGTAATTGCCCCTTATTTTTAATCAGCCAACCAATGAAATAAATTTAATTGAGAATTGGGTTTCATCAGACTAGACACGCCCAGGCTTGATTACTGCCAACCCGGTTGAACCCAATCGGCACTTAAACAGAACAGTTCTGAGTCTGCTAAAAGGTTTCAACAAGCAGCCAAAGGCCAGGGCAACAAGGTGCATCTTCACTGCCTTCATAAACTTGTAATTTCATGCTCCACATGTGCACTGACCACAACCTGTGGCATCCAGCAAGGAACCCAACTGCACCACACTGTTCTGGTGATGGGCACACGCAGTGGTGCCGGCATTCTGACACAAGGTGGTGGTACTCAGATATGCGTCCAGTTAAGTGTCCGAATGCATGGGGGGAGGGACCAGGTGTTCTAGCTTTCACTTTGCTGTTCGTGGATAGGCGGCAAAGTGCAAATTCCACCCTTGAATTGGGCTCAGTAGTGGGCCTACAGCTGCTCAAAAACCTAGGCAGACAAGTCACCGCTAGAGGTCGCACTAAGGCACCCTTACAAACAACAACTGTGGAAGGGGATGAGTTAAATCAAGCATCTCCCTCCCTGCCCCATTGCAAGGAGATCAAGGGGAGGTTGCTATGGTAGCTAGTACTTCTGAAGGTATCATGATTGCAAAAATAATTGCTTCAATGGCAAAGGCATATTAAAGCAGGAGGCAAAGAAAGGAAGAGGAAATCTACACCCTCCTCTTCTTCCTGTAACTTCCTCCTCTAGCGCCCGTTCTAGAGGAAGAAAACGAAGTAGGTCACACCATTACAGACACCATCATGATTCATCTCAATGTGCCCAGCAAGGAAACAAGCAGAGCTCTAGCAATGAGGTCCCAGTGACCTCTGATAATGTAGTTGTCTCTGATGGGTTAGGGTTAGGGCGTTTTAGGGCATCCCCATGGGCATTTTAATCTGAATGGAATTCTAATTTGGGAAGGACCATCCCCATGACTCAATAATTAATCCGAATTCAGCATCCAGGCATCCCCATGCAATTTCTTATTCCTGGATTTTATGAGGACGATCCTACTAAAATCCAGAGGAAAAAAAGTACTGATGAAAACAGAACTCATCCCGTTTGGAGCCGAGTCTGCTTATTTTCCCCCTCAAGGGGATGGTTCCGAGCTATTTGGGGTGAAAGTCTAGTCTTCTGGCCCATGGCAACCAGGTGCAAAGCTCCCTGCCTCCCTTGCCATGCTCACAATGTTAGAGTTCCGAAAAAGGCAAAAAGGGGTGAGATCTGCTTGATGCAGATTTGCCTTTTAAAACATTTTTGCTGAAAACATTTGTATCTTTTCTGATGGTTGTTAAAAAAGATACATTTGAAGCAAAAAGATACATTTTATCACTCTGTGCTGCTTCTTCGCTCATCTGCCTGAGCACACAGTTCCCAGTAATGTAAAAAGGGAGAGTTGTGAAAAAGAAAGTAATAGTCTGTACTATCTAAAAACTGTTTTTAATCCCTAGAAAGATTTTTACATCTTCAAACCACACTTCCATGATCTGGTGCATCCAGTCAGCTGTCTTAGCCATCTAGCAGCTGCATTCTGCACCAGCAGCAGCTTCTGAACCGTCTTCAAGGGCATCCCCATGTACAGCACATTACTGACCAAGTCATCTCTGTCCAGATGTCAAACCAGTCATAGATGGGAACAGGCATCCTTGGCCATGCCCTCCACCTGAACTTCAAATGTTATTCCTGAGTTGAAGAGCACCCCTGGCTTTCACATCTATCCCTTCCAGGGCATTGCAGCCCCATTGAGGACAGGGTGTCTCCCAACTACATGGACCCAAGACCAAGTGACACCCAGCACCTCTGTCTTGTCTGGACTCAGCTTCAATCTACTGGCTCTCATCCGGACCATTACCACTTCTAGGCAGGTGTCAAGCAACCACCTCTCCTGATTTGGATGGCACGGAGAGATAGAGCTGGGTGTCATCTGCATATTGATGATACCTCACTCTAAAACTCCTGGTAGCCTCTCCCAGCAGCTTCATATTGACCCCTCAGGAACCCCACAAGTTAATTCCCAGGATGTGGAACCAGAATCTCTCACCATCACTCAGATCAGCCATGGAGACAGGAGTGGAACCAATGCAGCACACTTCGTCTAGCTCCCAAACTCCATAGCTTTCCAGAAGGATACCACAGTCAATGATATCAAAAGCTGCTGAGAGACCCAGGAGAACCAAAAGTGTTGAACTCCCCCTTTCTCTGTCCTAGAGAAGGTCATCAAGCAGGACAACCAGAGGCCTATTTGCACAAGGGGGTTTGGAATGTGGGGAGGACATGTGAGGATGGAGCATTCACTCCTGTGGGCTGGCGGTTCGGTTCGGAACCACCTTAGCCCATCCCAGAGTGCCCTCCACGTGTTCTGGTTTCAGAGCACAAAGAAGTGCTCTGAAACTGTCCTGGCACGTTTGGCATGTCCCAACGCATTCCCAGCCATACTGGACAGAAAGCGTTTGCACGCTCTCCTTCCGTGACAGCTGGGCCCTCCCCTGGGCTGACCCGATTGGCTCCCTTTGAGTGAGGGGTGGGCAGCCCAGACGCCTTCCTTCCCTGTGTTCCTGCTCACTCTTGGGGCCCAGATCGGGCTCCTAGGGCCAGGGGGACTCCCACACCCCACACCCCTCCCAGGGGTGCATGCATGTGAACAGGGCTTACCTGTACAGTGCAGGACAGTAACTAAGGCGAGGAGGCTGGACACGTTTTGCACCTGCACATCACGCATTCCCTGATTGGTCAGTAACCCAACTGGCTTTAACTGGCCATCTGCACAGGTGCGGGTCCCTGACCAATCGGGGCGTGGCATGCAGGCACAAAATGCAGCCAGCCTCCTCACCATAGTTCCTGCCCAGCGCCGAACAGGTAAGCACTGTTCACGTGCATGCACTCCTGGGGGTGGGGGAGTTCCCCTTGCCCTAGGAGCCTGATCTGGGCCCCAGGAGTGAGTGGGAATGCAGGGAAGGCATCCAACAGGCCTCCTGCCCTGGGTCTTGCCTTACCCAATAGCACAAGGCCGAGGGAGGAGCGTCCTGCCCACATCCCAGCATTTCCAGGCTAGGACAGGGGGAACACTTCTCCATTCACATGGAGGGAGGCAAGAAATGCGTGTGATCCTGCATGTCTTAGCCTTCTTTACTACAGCCGTTCTGGCTGTAGTGTGACGAGCCGTCTGGTTAATGACTTGAAGCTGGAAGCTTCTGGAAATCACGAGTCCTGTTGCTTCTGGTGAAAAGCTAGTACAGTGGGTCTGTTCATGCTTGCCTTCCAGGAGCAGTTCTAGCCATTCTTGGGGAGGCCATTCCAATGCCCTGCCACTGCCGCCATCCCGGAGCAGCAAATGTTCAGTTCTGCTGTTCCAGACTATGCCAGGAGCAACTTGTGAGTTCCTAGTCAGCAGCATTCTGTGTGTGGGCAGTTTGGCATGCTTGCAGCTGTACAGTTGCATGCCTTGACAAATCTCTATTGCAACATTCAGGCATAAGCAAAGTGCAAAGAGGCCCAGCATCCCACAAAAACAGCACCATACCAACAGCCAAACATGGTAGCGACAGCGGGATGCTCTGCTGCCTTCATTGACAGAACCATGAATTCTGCTCTCTGCCAGAAAATCCTGAAGGAGAATGTCCCGTCATCAGTCTATGATCTGAGGCTCGAGCACAGCCAGGTTATGCAGCAGGTCAGTGACCCAAAGTATAAGAGCAAATCCCCCTCTGAATGATTCAAAAGAAACAAAATTACAGAGCAGCTTGAGCCCTGCTGGGAAGCTGCGGCAGGACCTCAGATGGGCAGTTCATGCTCCAAAGCTCTCTGGTGTGGCAGAATTAGACCAACTCTGCAAAGAAGAATAGGCCAAAATTCCTCCTCAATGGGGGAAAACTGATATCCGCTTATCAGGAGCATTTGGTTGCAACTGTTGCTGCCAAGGTGGCACTGCCAGGTCTTAAGGTTTATGGGGCAGTCACTTTTCCATGTGGGTGACACCTTTAAATGATTTTGTTTTTACTCCCTTTGTCTTTGCCTCATCTTGAATTCTGGCCCTTTTTGCACTTGGCCCTTGGGGACGGCCAGGGCTGCTCCAGCATGGAGCATTCACACACCATAGAGCTGCTTCTGTCTCAGAGCAGCTCCCAGCAGAAGTGCCTGTCCCCATGTTCAGTAACTGTGAGGCAGGAAAAGCTGCTCCATCCCCAGGCTCAGCCTTTGCACCTACTTCCATGCAAAGGCTGCATGGAGCAGAGCAGCTGTGGCTGTGCTTGTGCCACTTCATCCAGTAGTAATGGCCAGCTGCGCATAGGCGTTGCTGCAGCAAGGTGGACGTTGCCAGACGGCAGTCTTTGCCCTTACCATGCTGCAGGGAAAGTTTCCGGTAAGTGGAGGAAGGGAACAGCATTCACTCACTGTCCCAGGAAGTTAAGTGTGAAAAGGCTTTGAAGATTCAAAACAATTCAGCTCAATGAATATGCAAAGACTGAAGAAATCGGGAAGAGAGAAATAGACCGTACATGTTCTCTGGGGGTGGGGAACTGCTTTGTGCTCCTTTGGAGGCAGGTTCCCTTCCTCCATTTGACTTGCATTAGGAAGCCTTCGCCATGAAGCTCTGAACAGGTCTGGCTGATCACACTGAGAGCAAATGGAGGTTTTTGCCACGTTTCTCCTAAACCCTGCATTGACACCAATGCTTATTGCTCCTCACAGACAATGCCCTAAAAGCACTAATTTGCTGGAATGAAGCCCTAGTGTTCTATAGGATGGTGCAGTGCATCCTATATCCTCCTTGCATATTAGCAAGAGCCCAGAGAAACATAAGAACATAAGCCCTGCTGGATCAGGCCACAACCCATCTAATCCGGTGTTCCATCGCACATGGTGGCCCACCAAATGCTCATGGGCATCTCAAGCAGAGACAAAGACAAAGCTTTTCCTGCTCTCAAATCCCAGCAATGGCCTTAGAAGTGTACTGCTTTCCCTGCCACCCAGCCTGAAAGATGTACCTAGGCGTCCGTTCTAGTCACCATTGATACATGTGTCCTCCATGAATAGGTCCAACCCTTCCTTAAAGCCATCTAGGCTGGTTGCTGTTAGCACCTCTTCCAGCAGCAAATTCCATAAACTGATGACCCTCTGGGTGAAGAAATACTTCTCTGATCTGACTCTCCTACCCATCAGCTTCATAGAATGCTCCCTAGTTCTAGTGTTGTGTGATAGAGAAATTATACCGTGCATAATTTTATATACTTCAGTCTTAAATACCGTCTCTCCAGACTGAAGAGGCCTAGACATTGCTGCCTGATTTCATAAGGGAGGTGTTCCAGCCCCTTAATCATTCTGGTTGCCCTTTTCTGCACCTTTTCCAGTTTTACAGTATCTTCTTTGAGGTGTGGTGACCAGAATTGTGCACAATATTCCAAAAGTAGCTTCACCATAGATTTATAAAGAGGCAAAATGACACTTGCTGGTTTATTTTCTATTCCCTTCCTAATTATTCCCAGCATTGAATTAGCTTTTTTCGCTGCTGCTGCACACTGGGTTGACACCTTCATTGAACAGGCCACCAGGACCCCGAGATCCCGTTCCTGAGGCCCTTTCACACTACAGCTAAGACAGCTGTAGAGCGCTTCGGCCGGAACGTGTGGAGGACAGTTTCCCATTCACATTGGCAGGCAAGGGAAATGTTCTCAAAGTGTCCCTTACCTGCCTAGGTGCGAATGGGAAGCTGTCCTCCATGCGTTCCAGACAAAAGGGCCGGCCCGGGGGCAGGGCACTTCTCCCAGACCTGTCTGCCATTGGGTGCCAGGGGTGGGCAGTCCTGGCAGGGCCCTTCCCTGAGTTCCTGCATGTTGTAGGGGACCGGATTGGGTCCCCTACAGCTGGCAAGCCCCCCCCCCCGGCACCCCCTCCCCTGGCTCAGGGATGCACAGCACCTACCTCCTGGCTGTCCTGGGTCCAAGTGACCTGGCTTAACCAGCATCGGTCAGCACAGCCTCTGAGTGGGTGGGCTGGCCAATCACAGGCTGTGCTGTATGCACAGGCAGTGTGGTGCCGGCTGACCCAGGTCACTTGGACCCAGGACTGCCAGCAGGTAGGTGCATTCATCCCCAGGCCACAGGTGGGTGGGGGGTAGTCCCGAGGGCCATCTGTGGGGCTACGCCACCTAGATCTAGGTGGCTCAGCCCCGCAGAGTCCGATGATCTTCCCCGGTGGGCCAGGGGATGTGGGGTCCCTCGGTAGACCAGCCCTAGCCATTCAGCACTGGAAAAGGGTGAGGGGAGGCCAAACTGGGTGTTTCCCCAACAACTGCAGGAGCCAGGAGTGAGCCACCCTCCCCCCCCCCATGTGCACAATCACTCACCTTGCTGGGCCCAGGGTGCGATCTGCCGCGGTCCCATCTACTGGAGTGTGCTCAGCTGCGCAGACCCACAGCAGATCACACCCCAGCTGAGTGATGCCAGGTGTTGGGCTGACTTCAGCCCAATCATGGCAGGGGGGGCATGTCCCACAGCTGTCAGGGAGGGAGATGTGCGAACACTTCCCTTGCTGGACTGCCAGGAACGGCCGGAACGTGTTGGGCCACGTGTAGAGCACAATTAAGTGCTCTTCATGGGGAACGCATGGAGGGCACTCTGGGACGGGCTGAGGCGGTTCCGAATGGAACCGCCAGCCCAGAGGAGCAAATGCTCAGTTCCCGCGCGTCCTCTACGCATTCCAAAAGGCCTAACACGATAAGGCCTCTGGTGTGTTGCAAAAAGCTCAGACCCCATCAGTTTATAGACATAATTTGGATTTGGGCCCCCGATGTGCATTACTTTGCACTTGTTAAAATTAAAGCGCATTTACCACTTGGTTGCCCACTCACCCAATGCTAAGAGATCCCCCTGGAGCTCGTGGCAATCTCTTTTGGATTTTACTACCCTAAATAATTTAGTATCATCAGCAAACTTTGCTATTTTACTATGTACCCCTTCTTCTAGATCATTGACGAATAAATTAAAAAGCATCAGTCCCAACACTGAACCTTGGGGGACCCCACTTTTTACCTCTTTCCACCCTGAGAATTGGCCGCCTATTACTACCCGTTTTGCTACCCTTCAGAAAACCAAAGAAAATTAAAGCTCCTGTTGCCACACTGCTGCTCAAGCTGGGTGAAGGGAACTGGGGTTAAGCGAGGTGAGTGGATGGGCCAAGAGATGCAGGGCCATGCTTTGGAGCCACTGGGCTGTCCCTGGGAAGAAAGACATTCTCCCCTTTGCACTTGCCCCAGAGAAGCTCATGGCTTCCCCCTTGGGCTTGGCGGCAGGGAGCAGGGCAGCTTGTCAGCTTTGCCAGACACCAGCCAATAAGCTCCAGCAGCAGAACCCGGCTGCCCCTATAAGCTCTTGGGCATCAAAATCCCCACTGACCCACCAGCCAACTGCCCTCAGGCATCAACACCTGTGTGAGTCAATTGGCCACCTGCTTTCATGGGAGGGGCCTTGAAAACGATCCTCTGAGATAACGATTGCTCTCCCTTAGGCAATGAATGTCATCCACGAGACCTTTCAGATCCCTGGGTACCGGGCCGCCCTGGCTGAGATGTACCATCAGCTGTTCATCCCGCTGCTCAAGCAAGTCCTTTTTGTTATGAAGCTGAACATGCCCGGTTCGGTAATAGCCAGAGAGTAAGTGATCATCCTGAGATAAAACCCTTCCAAAGGTACCTTGAAGGATCAGTGTAGCACGTGGCTGCAAATCCACAGCCCCTTCCTTGCCCAGAAACAAGCAGGGAGAGGTGGCAGGAAAGGAACTGATAAGGGTTGGGCCGGGCTGGGCCTGGGCTGGGCCTGGGCTGGGGTGTGGAAGCCGCTGACCAGCAAGGCCTTACAGCGGAGGGGAAGAGGAGATGAGATGTCCTGGAGAAGATCGTTCCATCCCATGCTGTGGGTGCTTCATTTAACTCTGCTCCCAAACCAGGCAACACTGAAATCAGCTTATTTAGTGCAATATCCTGTTCTCATAGCAGCAACCAGCTGTCCACAAACAGGCCATAAGGGCACAGCTTGCCCTGCTCCCAAGTCTCCCAGCTGCTGGCCTTCAGAGACACACAGCAGCCTCCTGTGCCAGAGGATGCCGCACAGCCACTGGACCCAGTGATCTGGGATGGCCCTGAAGGCCTCACTTGAAGCCACCCAAGTTGATGGTCTGCACACATACCGTGCAAGTGGATTCCAAAGCTGCGCCATCACGTGCATCTTGAAAGATCCCATTTGGTTCTTTCAAGATTCGGTTCTGTTGAGTAACACCACAGTGCTAGTGCTTGAGGAATGGAATTAAAGCTTCTCATTATCCACCCTGTCCACACCATGCATAATTTTATGAACAGCAACCATTGCCCCCTTCTTATTTCTCATATATAAAGTAGGAACTAAAAACAGTTGGATAGAAGTAATTGTGCTTTTGGTTTCTATCCTATGTATCAGAAGAATATTTTGTCCAATCTTAAATTGTGAAGGTGAGATCCACCAAGTTCATGTTGGCAAAAAGTCCTGGAACTATCTGGAACTATTTTTACTGTAGCAATCTTGCCCAGTCTTGTATATTGTGATTCTATTCAACCATCTATCTAAATCTCTTTGCCACCTTACACCTAAGAGATCCCCAGGCATTTTACAACAAATAAAATAAATTACAAAAAATCAAAACATTAAAGTAGAATAAAGCCAGTATTAAGAGGCCCAGCTTGTAAAGAACTAGTTCTGTTAAGATCCCTAACGCCAAACCTGGGCAAACCAAAAAGTATTTAGCTGCATCCCCATGCACTCTGTTTATTTTGGATAGGATTCAGATTAGTCCGAACACAGAGCCAAATTCAAATTGACCCATCCCTGTGCGATTGACGGAAGCGCGGGCTCAATTCGATTACGCCTGTCCCCATGCAAACCGCGCTAAACTCCTGCTTCAGGAAACCACATCTTTTTCTCTCCATCCCCTCTTTCCTGATAGGAGCAAGGGCAAGGAAATCCCACCCAATGGTCCTTTCCCGATCGCAAATGCTGGGCATTAAACAGTGATCAAACATAGATGAGCCTCTTCTCTCTGCGATCCGATAGCCAGGCAAATGTGAAAGAACTGATCACCCCAGTAAGATGCAGCGATGAGGGGGGTCATCTGGCTCTTGCTGTCCCACGAGCCTCCCCAGTTGCCGGCAAGCAGCTTCTCTGCTAAACTGCTCTAAAAATTGTAGCATCTTTGGTTAACTTATTCCACCCTCGCTCCCTCAGAAGCAGCTTCTGAAGTTTGCCAGCTAAAAAGCTAACAAAAGCTGCTACAGTGTTTAGAGGCAGTTTAACAGTGCTAAACTTCAGAAGCAGCTTTCCTGCCAGCTAAAAAGCTAACCAAAGTGGCGATCGGATCGCAGAGAGAAGAGGCTCGTTTCTCTTTGATCACTGTTTAATGCCCAGTGGCTGCAATCGGGGGAGGGGCACTGGGTGGGATTTCCCTGCCCCTGCTGCTCTCAGGAGAGAGGGGGTGGAGAGAAAAAGTTGTGGTTTCCTGACGCAGGGGCTTAGCATGGTTTGCTTGGGGACAGGCTAATTGAATTGAGCCTGCGCTTTCGGCAATCGATGCGTATGGGTCAATTTGAATTTGGATTCAGATTAGTCTGAATACAGAGCCAATCTGAACTAAACTGAGTGCATGCGGATGTGGCCAGAGCAGCAGAGAAATATTTTGGTTTACTGGTTCTGCTTTTTGCAGGATTCAGCTTCACTGTACGACCCTGTGTATTCTGGGAAAGGGACAAGAAATTTTGCTTATCTGCTTTTTCATTACTCACCTTTGTGCTCTTCTGTTGTGCCCCTTTTACTCATCTCCTTTCTAAACAATAAGGCCTCAAACTTTGCAGCTGTTACTCACAGGAAAGTTTCTCTGGTGCCATGAACGATCCAGTTGCTCTCTTTCAAGCCCCTACTAATCCCATGATCCCCACAGTCTGATTTGCAACGCTTTGCTTAGGCCACATCCTCATGCAAGCCATTTGGCGTCGATTGGCCTCGCATGGGACCGGGGGTGGGACCAAGATCGAATCTCGGGCATCCCTATGCCATTCCCAGTAAGGAGGCCTGGGGGCGGCCTGGGGGCGGCCTGGGGGCGGCCCCATGCAAAGTGCACCAGTATCGTTATTTTACTCCCTTTGCCAGGCAAGTCGCTTGGTTGCCTCAAAAGGGGAGTAAAGCCCTCCCAGGGAAAGGGAGTAAGGGGGTGAAGAGGTTTGAGATTTCTCCCTTTTACAGGGGGGCAACCTTACTGCCCCTCTGGAAAAGGGAGAACACTGAAGCCTCTGCCCCCCCCCCCTGTTCAGATCTCGGCAGGAAAGAGGCTTCAGTTCACTTTGGGAGTAAAGTTTTACTCCCAAAGTGAACTCAAGCACCTTTCCTGTCAGCCAAGATGGAAACAGGAGGTGCAGAAGCTTGAGATTTCTCCCTTTTCCAGGGGAGCAATAAGGTTGCCCCCCTGGAAAAAGGAGAATACTCAAGCCTCTGCCCCCCCTGTTCACAATCTTGGCTGACAGGAAGAGGCTTGGCTTTAAAACTCAAGCCTCTTTCCGGTCAGCCAAGATCTTGAAGTCTGGACCGTCCCCACGCACAGGCTCGGCTCAGACCAAATAGCCCAAACTGTGCCCAGACTTGTTTTTCCGGGTACCAAATTTGGTCCTGGTTTGTCATGGGTTTGGGCGATTTGGTCCGTGGAAATCAAGCCAAGTCTAAAACGCATGGGAACAGCCCTTGCCGAACCTGATTTCGGTACCAGACCAAACGTGTCATGCTTATGCTTTTACGGCTAATGCACCCTAGGTTCGTACATTCATTGATCTTTCTACTGGGACACCGAAGTCTCTTTGTCAGCTAGTTACAGAAAGGCATCTGCCATTCTCATGTCCGTTTCCCAGTTTGCAGAGATCCTTTTAGAGCTCTTCACAGGCCCTTTGTGTTTTTGTCGCTCAGCACAGCAGTGCCAGCAGCAAGTTTTCCCATCCTCATTGTAAATCCTGGTGGTCTGGAGCCTCTTGGAAAAGGGTGGAGATTTCCCAAGAGATGGTTATTGGGTACCCTGAAATAACTGAATGAGTAGTGGGATGGTAGGCAGAGGGAATCCCAGCCCTGGAGCTTCCAGCTGGACCCATGATAAGAAGTTCCAGAAATAATCCCAGAATTAGGGTGCTCTCAGCACACTGTCTTGAGTCCAGGCAGGGGAATCAATGCTTTGCTGCCTTTTGCAGCATTCCTAACAGCTCCACGAGGCACTGGTGAAATGCAGGCTCCCAGCAGAAACTGATTTACGGCCACTGTGCTCTGGGTCTTCATTTCCCACTCTCCTTTGGGATCTCACCAGAATTTAGATTTCTACATTTGCCCCAGGTGAACTTTTGATAGCACACCAGATAAGCCAAGGGCAAAAATACATGCTTGACCATGGATAGTGCATTAGCAGTCCACAGATACAATTGGTCTTGGACTCTGATGGGATGGTGATATTCATTGGAAGGTCCAGATCTTCCTTTCTAGTGTTTCCTGGAACAGAGAATACCAGAGTTATGGCAGCCATGCTAACCAGCATTTGAAAATGTAGAAAGTAGCCAAGTGAAGACTTACGTTGTCATTAGTTTTGATTCGTATTGTCAGGCAGGACAACAGGCATTAAGGTATTCTCATACATTTGGAAATGCCTTTCTTGAGACACAAGTGGGTTTATCTAAGGAGTACTATATCACTTGCCCTGTTTCACTATGCATATACAGGTTGTACTCTTTCCAGCCCTTATTTGGCTTTTCTGATTGTTATTTCTGCTTAGAAATTCTGTAAAAAGGACTGGAAGGGGTGCACAGAGGAGTCATTGTCCTGTGTGTAAATGAGGGCATTGAATCAGGCCACTTGGGAATCTTAAATGCAGCAGATACTTCCATGGAATTGCGGTGGGGGTGATTCTGGGTCACAAAAGTGGCCTAATAGTGTGGGGACCTTGCAATGGAGGATGCAGTCAGAGAGGAAGTCTTGTAATAACAGGAGAATTCAGACTTCAACCCATACGTTGACTGGGTCATTATTGGCTCACATGTTGACCCTATGCACAGTGGTGTGCTGGACTGGTTGACTGTGGAATGGACTAGGGAGAGCCTGCTCTGGGCCAGGTCTTAACTAAATGCAACTGAACTGAGTGGGAAGAGCGACCATGGCACTATGCATTTCCTAAGGAAGTGTTGCTTTGAATTCTCTGTGCCTGCTTGAATTTAGAATCTCTTAAAAACGTTGATGCAATTTGTGGAAAACCGCAGATGCAGACCTGAAAATACAGCCAAGGCAACACAAGTGAAAATGAGATGCCAAAATGCTTCTTTTGCTTGACAGAGCTGAAAGGCTGGGGACCAGACCTGGAGCAAATTTGCACTTACTTTCCCATCCAGGGAATGGGAAAGGTGGACTTGCCCATATGTGGAGAAAAGCCCCTGTTTAGAGCACTCAGGTGCTTCAAGGACTCTTGTAAACACCTCTGATGACCTGACAGTGGAAGGATACTAGAATTGGGGGAGGAGGAGCTGTCAGGGTTCTCCTTAGCAAAAGTAGTAGAAATGTAATAAACCCCCTCGAAAGAGAAGCTGCCGTAGCCAGGCGTCATCTTCTCAGCCATCTTGTGAACAAATCCAACTATACACCAGAATCTGTGCCCCAAGGCCTGCTGCTGCAGCAGAAAAGAATGGCATGCCAGCTACCCAGCCCCCAGACAGAAAGAACTGTGCCAGATGGGCATGATTAGCAGCCTGTCCATCTGCCCAGCTGAGGTATCTGGGAGAACACCAGGCCTTACGGTGACACTACAAGGGGGGGGGAGAGGAGACTGATAGCAGCCTAGCTATCTAGAAGGCTACTGTTGTATGTCAAGTCTCCTCTGCATGAAAAATAACTGAAATTTTGTAGGGACTGTGAAGGCTAGGAAGTGGCTGGCATGGCTGACAGGTAATACTGAGAAAACTATTAGAGGTAGAAAACATCCTTCAGAATGTGGAAGGCTTGTCCCAATGTATTAACCAAAAGGGAACACAAAGATTATTGTTTATTTATTCAGCAAAAGAAATGCAGACAGTAAAAGATGGAAAAATAAAACTTGGGTGCGTCCCCATGCAGCCTTTTTAGTCCTGGTTTAGTTTGGTTTGGATTTTTTTTTTAGTCCCATTAGGACCTTTTTTAAGGAGTATATTGTCAGAAGATGTCAAAGGTGAGAATGTGGACCTCAAAAACAAAATATTGGTTGCAAAGCTCAGCTACTGTATCTGAGAACTAAGAAGTGGCCAATGCAATCCCCAATTTTTAAAAGGGTTCCAAGGGAAAGCCGACAAATTATAGGCCTGTCAGCTTCAGGAAGGGAAAGTCCTGCCTACAATATTTGAAAGCATCAATAAATATCTGAAGAAATATGATTTGGTAGACCAGAAATGATATGCCAAACTACAGTTCGTAAAATATTTGCTTAATTCATACTGGTCAGAAAGACCCAGGTCCACCAGGTGCCTCACACAGCATGTCTAGGCTCTCCTCCGCACCTGCAGCAACTCATGAGTGGGTGAGTCCCATTTAATAGTTATGAGTGACTCATGTTTGCTGGAAGTTCCAGCATAGCCATTATTGACCTCAAGCCCTTTTGGTAAAGATGAATTCCCCACCCCTTTCAATGGGATTCACCGACTTGTGAGTCACTGTGGGTGCCAAGAAGAGCCCGGGGTTGTTAAGTGAGGCACCTTATTGTCCTGGTCTCTCTGACCAGTTCATAAGACACCGGTATGCAAAATATTTTGATAATATTCCTTGTCAAAGACTTCCAAATAGATCAAATTAAAGTATGTTTCCACTTGTGGGAAAACAGGTGGCTAAAGGAACAAACCGCAAATAGTAAGAGTATATGGGCATATGTTGTTGTGGATACCTAAAATGAGTCCCCAAAAATTCTGAATAAAGATCGATGCTTTTGTATATACACAAATGATTTATGATCAGGAGTAAGCAGTCAAATTTGCTGATGATCCCAGATTGTGCTAAGTAACAAAAACAAAAAACTTCTGTATACTGGGGAAACAGGCATCAAAAAGGCAGATGCTATGCAATGTGAGCACCTGTATAGCAAGGTGCACTTGAGCAAAAAGCTGTGACTGCCCAGGAAAGAGATCTTGGCCCAGAGGTAAAGAGCTCGGTGAATGCAGCAACCTAGTGTTTGTTGGCTGTCAGAAATCACCAGTAGGATGCTGGGGTGATAAAAATGGCACTGTTAGTAAATCTCCCCATGTTGTAATGCTGTTAAGCAATGGTAGGACCACTAGGGGCGTGGATGAGTGCAATTTTTGGGATTTGATTCAAATCTCCAAAGATTCAAACACCCAGCCCTGAAGCCCACCAGCCGCCACTGTTCGAATCAATTTGAATGTAACAAATTCACTGCTGCAACACTGTCAGGCTCCTGCAAAGTAAGCAAGTACAATGCACATTTCCAGTCCAGGCCATTTTGCTGCCCAGGTGAGCTCTCCTGCATGCATGGCATGTGCTGGAGACACTGCAGCGCCTTTCCTCACCCCTCTCCCCACAACGGCTTCAAGGAGTTCTCTCCTGCCTGTAGGTTAGGACTTATCCGTTCCGGCTATGGGAAAGGGGAGGGAAGTCAGAAGCACACACACCCCTCAGCGTGCAAGATTATTGGCAGTGGCTCCTGGTGGCAGGTGACGGGGCAGCACACTTCACAGCAGGTGGCGTAAGCAACACGATGGCAGAGTTCATCAGTGGAAGCCCATGACTCTGAGGTTAAAGCCCGGCAAACCATGGAGCACTCTGCACTTGGCCATATCATGGAATATATCTCGGCATGGGGTCTGTGGTGCACAAGCTAATGCCTCCTTTGGGGCTTTCTCTAGTCTGTACTAGCTCTCAGCAGGCCCCTATTCCAGGATACGTGTTGTTGTTGTTGTTTACACTCAGAAAACTATATTAATAGCAGAGAACACATTGAAGAACAGACCGGAAGCATACAACTTCTTCTTTTGCTTCAACATTCCTTATCTAAACTTGTGAGTCTTATAACTTTTTACACCAGATGCACATGTCTAGAGGCGCTAGAGTCCACCTATTTACTAGTTTGAAGAGAGAGAGAGACGATGTGCCATACAAACTGCTACAGCAGAGTTAACCAGTCAGCACTTCCCGTACTGCAACTCTAATATACAGAGAAAATTAACCCCTTTGACACTGATGTACACTTGCAATAATATACCAACAATACGTTCCAGAATAAAGCCAAGTGCAAACAGGCCCCGTGCCAGTTAGCAGGCATCAATGGTAACATGGGCAAAGGGGTGGGAAAGGGAACTGGGCCTCCCAACTCCTGACTATGGCCAGATACTGGGTCCCTGGCTCAGTTTCTCCTTCTGCCCACCCTAAATGCAGGTCCTGCCCCTGCCTCGCCCACAACCAGTCATGTCAGAAGCAAGGCAACTGCAGGAGCCCCTGCCTTTTGCTGTGTGTTTATTAGTCCTGACTTGCCGCTGACCTTTCTAGGACTTCCGTAGAAATCATGAAAAATCTGTTTTCTGTGTCTGGGGACTGGGCCGTCTACGCCTGTATTGAATTCCAAGAAGGATGGGTGTTGCTGAACTCACCCCAGGAATTCTTACAAGGCCCCCGCCTGCTTGCAAGGTAAGAGAGGCTACAGGGATCCCCAGGCTGCCCCCTCTAGGCTCCTGACAAGCTCTTGCCCTCCCCTTCTACTGCACCCCTTCCCTGCCTCTTCATCTGTGTTCTCTACAACTTTTCTGGGGATTAGGGATGTGTACAGCCGGCTGGGAATACAGAACAGTCAATCCTCCCACAGAGCAGCACTAAGCAGGGAGAATAAATCTCTCTTCTAGTGCTCCTTGTGAGGTTCTCTGTAGGCTTCCCCAGTGGCTGGGATGGATCTGCTGCCACAGACATGTGGCCAAAGTGTCTTCCAGGGACATTCTTGGCATGCAATGCAGAACTGCAGGTCCAGTGGCTGCACATGCCCCTACATAAACCACAGATTCTTGTTGGGAGGGCCCACAAGAGGGGGGTGCCCAGAAATTCTCTCCCCAAAACAACTTCTTCATAACACATCTCAGCCCCAGCCTGACTGCTGATGAAAACCTGCCTTCCAGCCAGTTTGGGTTCATACATCCACAAAACACCCTGGGGGGTAGGAAGAACAGACCTGCAGGCCTCTTCCTTTCCTGGGTCTATGTACCAAGTACTCTCCACTTTGATCCAAGATGGCTCGGCCTGCCCTGAAATCTCTGAGGGCATCACACAAGGTTTGCCACTTGGTAGTTTGGCCTTCCATCCATCCAGGGCTGCCACAGAAGTCCCTGGCTAAGAAAAGCTGCCTTTCTCTTCCACTGAGATCCCTCTTGGACATCTCTGATTCCCCAGGGCCATGGCGGAGTGTCACAGCTGTCAGATCCCAGGGATCTTTGGAGAAGCAGCCCTCATTCTCAACACTGAGGACGATGAGCTGAAGAAAGTGACATCCCTGGCCTTGGTCATTGAGGTAAAGAAGGGACCACCCCAGTAATTCCTGTGGGATGGCTTTGTCTATGAAATATGTGGCCACTTGGTGATACCCCAGAAGCCTCTTTGTGTTTGTGGCTCTGTTGGGACAGGCCCCTCCCTTCACACATCTCACAACCTTTTGCTAGAGAGCCTTGACATCAACTGATCTTGTACTTGACTCCCTAGTTTCTCAAGAGTCCGTCTGCTGTGAAGCTAATGAACAGGTTCAGCCTCAAGGACTATCTGGAGGAAGGGTCCACAGCCTCCAACCCAGTCATACAAGGACTTTGCCTCAAGGGGCTCAGTAGCTTTGTCTTCAGGGAAGAGAAGGTAAGGGGCCTTGGGGTGAGGGAAAAGCAGCTGGAAGGGCTAGTGTGGAGTAGCTGGAAGGACTGGGGAGCAGTGTGGTCCCTCCCAAGGAGCTCCAGCTGTGCGGTGCTGGTGGTCAATGCTCTGTCCTAAGCAGCACTCAGAAGATGCAACACCACTTGCTTCAGAGGATGCAAACTTATTCCTCTGAGGGAGGGTGAAGCATAGGAGTAAAGGAGGAGAGGTCTGAGCACTGGTATGTGATGTTGTGGCAGCACAAAGACATGAAAGCAGTTTATCCCTGGGGCTCTGACCTCACTTGTATTGAATTGTTACAGCCAAATTCAGATCCTCCAACTCTGCCCAGACTGACCAAGTGGAAGAGCCCTGAGTTGTGTAAAACTGCAGGTTTTCTCAAGAGGGAGTAATTGCAGGCAATTGGCTCAAGGGTGAGCATCACAGAAGCTGAGGGTCTGAGCTGGGGCAGCACGAACCCACATTTTGGAAGACAGCCCCATGAGCGAACCGGAGTGGCAGCCTCCAAGCCTTCTCTTGTCCCCAGACAAGCTCTCAGTCTCTTCGCATGGGGGCAGCTACATTTTAAGTATCTTTTTAAAATACTTCTGTATTCTATATTTCACTCTTGCGATCTGCCCTGGGACCTTCTGGTGAAGCCTGGGACAGAAATTCTTTAATAAGTAAAAATAAATCACAGGTAAATTCAAACAGACAAAGGGTGTTTTGCCAGGATAATCTGGGAGGAGTAGAAGAATCTGTAAAGCCAACACAGTCCCAGCTTGGTGAGCCAAGAACCTGTAGTGCCGTTACTGTAGGAAATCCTGAAATCCGCCTGCCTGTCTCGTTATTATCCCACTTGGGATCACCCAGAAACGTGAGAACAACAAAGTGGGAGACGCTTGGCTGGCTTCTGGGTGGCTACAAGTGGAAATAAAACTATCTGGCAGACACCAGCAGGGGCCTGTTCACACTTGGATTTATTCTGGAATATATCCTGGAATAGGGGCCTGCTGTCCACATGCCAGTGCAGGCTAGAGCAGACCCCAAGTGGGGCCTGTGAGGGTCTGCAATAGCTTGTAGACAACAGACCCCTGTCCTGTGACATATTCCGGAATATAGCTAAGTGCAAACAGGTGGGTAACCGTTGCTATTGCCTCCTGCAGCAAGAGACAATAATGGGATCTCCTTAGATCCCACGGTAGTCTCTTTCTGTCTGAATGGGCTTTTGGGAAGTAATTATGGTCTGAGGAGAGCAAGTGCCAAATGAGCAGCTTCCACAGCTGGGTGGGAATACAGAACAGTCGATCCTCCTTTTTGAAGGACTTCTTCCCATTTTGGGTACTTCTAGAAGATCTGCTGCTCTATGTCTTTATTCACATGCCAGACATTTGCCTGACACTCTTTTGGCTGAGCAAGGAAAGGCCAATTATTGTATTCAAAATCTGTGAACTATAATTGAATGTAGAATTTGATATCAAACCTAAGAACCTAAGTGCAGCCCTGCTGGATCTGGCCACAGCCCATCCAGTCCAGCATCCCGTCTCACACAGTGGTCCACCAATTGCTTCTGGGCATCTCAAGCAGAAGACGAGGGCAAAACCTTCACCTGCTCTTGGTTCCCTGCATTCTGCCTTTTCCCCCAGCCTGGAGGAGGTATCTGGGGATCCATTCTAGATAAGTACACAACAGAAACCTTGCTGGATCAGGCGCAGCCCATCTAGGCCAGCACCTCATTTCACACAGCGGCCCACCAATTGCTTCTGCGTATCTCGAGCAGAAGACTAGGGCAAAACCTTCACCTGATCTCAACTCCCTGTGAATAGCTTTTAGCAAGTCTGTTTCCAGGCACATTTCAAAACTGGGATAAATTATAGCCATAACAGAGAATTTGTGCAGCCATGTCTGACATGAAATATACACCAGCCAGTCCTTATACTAGTTTAAGCTGATGATACTGGCAGGAGCCTCAAAGGTTAGGTATGGACAAGATTTAACAGCATGTCTTGTTTACATGTCTTTGGGAAGACAGGAACAGTCACAACTGATGACTGAGGAACAGAAGAGAAACTTGATACTTTTGAAAAGTCCTGCTGGCCAGAATGAGAACCTTATTTCCACCTTCATGTTGACTCAGGCTTGTGTGAGGGCTATACAAATGCAGCAGAATCCAGAGTCCCATAAAGATCCCATGACTGTCTTTAGGGATGGCAGTTCTTGATAAAATGCTGGCATTTCCCCAAAATGTGAACAGCTGTATTAGATGGTGCCATATTAAGCCTCCGGGTGCTCACCTCGCCTGACTTTTTTCTACATGCTTTTTTTCCACACGCACACCAAGCTCTGCCAAGGTCCATCCAGCCCTGCCAGATGCCAGAACATCTGGCCTCTTGCCAACATGTTAGAGAGAGTGCCAGAAGCACCTTCACGGGGCACTGGACTCGACTATGGGTCCCACTGCAAGACTGGAAGGATGCGAGTGCTTGTCTCAGCCTCCCTCTCTACCCTCTTCTGGAGGAACCTGTGCACAATGTTACCTGCCTCTCTCTCTTTGGTCCAGGTCAAGCTTCTGCGTGAGCAGCTTCCAGCACTAATCAACTCTGTGTTCAGTGGAGAGGCAGGAAGCATCCTGGAGGGACTGAAGGAGATCATGGCCACAGTCTACGAGATGGATGGGCAAGCCATCGGGCCACTCTGTGTTGACCTCACTCTGAACGTCCGCTCCTTTTTTGAGGATGTAAGTTTGGGCCAGTTGCAATAAGAAGGGCTTTTGCCAAACGGCCAGGTGACTTGGATGCCCAAGTGCAACTGACAGGCCTGGGGGGTCCTTGGTGAAATCCCTCTGACAGATGCTCGAGGGGGAGGGTCGCAGTGAGGCTTGCCAATCACTGCTGAAGCAGACTGCTGCCCCCTTGCCAGCCCCATCTCTTTGGCTATCCACATCTTTCATGCTGTGGGTGCTTCAGGTAGCAGAAGCCAAACATACATGAGCTACTCATTATCTTTGGTTGCCTGTTTTATTCACAAGGAAGGTCATACCTGTCCAAAATGGATGCCCCTTAAGCATGGAGCATAAGGTGACTGCCACTATCTCATTGAAGGCTGGGCCTTACAGCTGCCAAGGCCACCACCCCTAAACGTGCCTCTCTGTGCAAGGCAAGGGTCAGAGGTTTGCACGGGGAGGAAGTGTGGCATAGGAGAGCAGTACTGAAATGGAGCCTTAACATTCTGCTCCCTTCTTAAAAACTGCTCAGCCACATTCTTTGCTTTTGCTTCCTGTGCTGGGGTCAGAGGCAGCTTGCAGGGCTACAGCTTCCATAGCACACTTTGCCAGAACCTGCAGACCACCCCTCCTTGTCAGTTACATGTGGGCCAAGCTGGTCTCAGAAAGGGCTGGCTGTCAGGGTGCTGTGCAGCCAGGTTCTCCTGCGCTTTGCCCCACATGTACTGCCAGGGCATAAATGTGTGTGTGTGTGTGTGTGTGTGTGTGTCATCTACAGGAAAGAGCCAGTGTCCGGGAGACAGCCATCTCCCTCTTTGGCCAGCTGGTGATGCGGGCGCAAGAAGCTGACAAAGCTCTCCTCTGGAGGGAAGTCCTCTACAGCCTCCTTCCTCTGCTGCTCCACCTGAAAGATCGGGACAACACTGTGGCCATGGCAAGTCCAGAGGAAGTCAAGCCCCCTACGCTGGGGGCACCATAGGCTTGGTGGTCCAGTCTTCAACGCCCCCAAGTGGGATTGAGTGCCCAGCCTCACCTGGCAGAGGCTGCTGCTGATGTCGAGATTGTTTGGAGACACTAAGACTGAAAAGACCAAAGTCCAGGGGCAGAAAATGTCTTTTGTCCTGAAAAGGTTTAGGTTGCCAGGCTTAACCCTGGCAAACTCATTGAAAAGCCATGACCTGGAGACCCCCTGCCCCTGAGATGAAAGTCAGGTTCCCAGCTGAAGCCCCCTGAATTTTTCCAAGGCTTTTGCACAAGTGCTCCATGGGCCACTGCTGTGATGGGTCACGCTTGGCCTGGGCCACATGGGCAGAGAATAGACCACCTTTTCTCCCGGTGGCCTACAAGGACCTTTGCTTTGTCGGCTTCTCATCATGTAGCTCCTGGTTCCTGATAGAAGCAGGTTGGGGTACGGACACCAAATGCACCCTCAGCCCCAGGTATCCTCAGATATGTGGGCCTGCGCTGCTGACCAAGATCCAGTTTGCTGTTCCTGTGCCAAAGAGCAAGCTGATAGGTGATCCAGCAGCACCCTGAGTGCTCAGGTACTTCCAGCTGGCCTCGCTTCAGGCTTCCCTCATATGGTAGAAGAGCTGGACCTGATCCACTTCTCAGGCTCCAGGAACAAAGACACTGGAAGGGGATAGGAGCCAGGCAGAGAGCATAGACTGCTTATTGGGCCAAGTGAGCCCCAAAGGCACGCATTGCCTAGTAAGCAGAGCCTGCGCATGGGGACGGGAGGGGGCTATTCGGGGAGGAGATTGGCGCTCACATCACTGGGCGGTGGGGTGTCATTCCTTGCCATTCCTGCCCTGTGCATTGGAGATTGGGAGAGAAAAAATCCTGATCGCCAAGGCAGGCAGGATGATGGCTGAATTTCTGTCCCTTTTCCATGGCAAATATTCCACCCTCGTTTCCTGATCACCAAAGCGATCATGATAATGGCTTGATTTTCTCCCTTTTACTTTACTTTAACCCTTGATTTATACCCCGTCCACTCCACAAGTGGGCTCTGGGTGGCTCACAGTACAAAACATAAAATACAGGATGATGCAATACAGCATACAACATGAATTATATAAAATCAAAATCAAAGGAATATTTAAAACAATTAAAACAGTCTTAAACCCCAGCTATCTCCCCCCCCCCCAGCAGCATAAAATAGATTACCACACAACAACATAAAATAGCAGTACAGCTCCGACCCTAAAGACAACAGAAAGAGCAAGGCCAGCCTGAGGCTAGCCAGAAGCCAGCCAAAAGCCTGGCAGAACAACTCTGCCTTGCGGGCTCTCCAGAATCTAGACAGTTCTTGATAGTTAGAATGCAGGTGGCAAAAATCCTGGAATGCACCTGATAAGCCAGAGTTAAGAACACGTTATCATGTCTATCATTTAGCTCCCTTAGCAGCAGAAGAGTCCCGACTCGTGGCTGCCGTTGCATCCTTGGGTAGCTGGCCAGCTAGGCTTTTCTGTATAGTGAAAAATACTGCTAGCACCACTGGTGAGGGAAACTGCTATCATTATCTCAGGCCTGCTGTGACAGGTTGCAGGGCACTTTGAGGACATTTCTCAGCGAAGAGCCTTTCTGGAATTGACACCACCCTTGAGCACTGAACTGGAGATGTCCCAGAAGTGCTCTGTCTGCTCAGACTTCCTTGGATCCATTTCTGACTCTGTAGGCTGGTGCTGTGGATAAACTGCTCCCAGGGAGAGACTGTACGCCTTGCCCATCCCGGCTTCTAAAAGCCAGTTGTGTGGGCATAATCCCTTGGGCTCAGCCAGTTATTGATGCTTCTCTGCGGGAGGGGGAGGCCCCACTCCCCTCAGGCAGGCAGTTGTGTGCCCTGTTCCTAGGATCTCTCCTCCAGAAGAAGAGGGACCTAAGAAGTATTACCCAGTTACAAATCTTCTATGTTTGGCCAAGGCTCTTGACAAGGCACTGGGGCCCACTGCAGACTTGCTTATAGGCGTTCCAGTGTAGTTTTGCCCTGCACTGAGATGGCCTTGGCAAAGGACCTTTGGTGGGAGAGGGACGAAGAGAATGGTACATCTCTGGTCCTCAGTCCCAGTGGCTTTTGAGGCTGTTGACCACTGTATCCTTCTTGGTTGGCTAGTGTTTTGGAAGTGCAGGTCCTTTCTCCAGGATAGATACCTTGGAGTTCCAGTGGGAGATTTCTTTCTCCCTAGTTATATTATTATTTATTTACATTTCTATCCCACCCTATCCCGAAGGTCTTGGTGTGGGTAACAACATTCAAAACCAAATATATTACAACAGATAAAAGTATATATTAAAACAACAGTGTCTGCAAGTGGGAAGGGAGAATATATCCTCATTTAACTGAAGGCTAGGGTAAAGAAGGGCATCTTCACCGCCCTTCTGAACATATACAGTGAGGGAGCCTGACACACCTCAAGGGGGAGACTATTACATAGCCTGGGGGCCATAACTGAAAAGTCCCTCTCCCAGGTGGCCACCCATTTCGCTACTGAAGATGGTGGGACAACCAGGAGGGCCTCCCCTCCATTCCTTAAGGCACAGGCAGGTCAATATGGGAGGAGGCGTTCCTTTAGATATTTGGGGCCCAAGTCATTTAGGGCCTTATAAGTCAAGGTTAGCACCTTGGGCCAACTGGGCCAATGCAACTCTTTTAAAACCGGTGTGATGTGCATCCAGCTAGTTGTCCCAGTCAGCAACCTAGTAGCTGCATTCTGCACTAGCTGCAGCTTCCGAACCATCTTCAAGGGCAGCCCCATGTAGAGTGCATTACAATAGTCCAATCTAGAGGTTACCAGAGTGTGGATAACTATGGCCAAGTCATCTCTGGGTCTATTCGCACTAGGCATTATTCTGGAATATACGCTGGAATAGGGACCTGCTGTCCCCTTGGCCGTGCAGGTTACAGCAGGCCCCAGGTGAGGCCTGACAGAGTTTGTAATAGCATGCGGATCACAGAACCCCATCCTGAGAAATACTCCATAAAAAGACCAAGTGCGAACAGGCCCTCTGTCCAAAAAAGGCTTCAGTTGGCACACCGGCCGAAGTTGGGAATAGGCACTCTTGGCCACAGCTTCCACTTGAGCTTCAAGTGTCAGTGCAGAGTCCAGGAGTGCCCCCAAGTTACACACTTGTCCCTTCCAGGCACTGCAACCCCATCAAGGACAGGGTGTCTCCCAACTACACGGACCCGAGACCCTGTGACACACAGCACCTCTGTCTTGTCTGGATTCAGCTTCAATTTATTGGTCCCCATCCAGCCCATTACCACCTCCAGGCACCTGTCAAGCACTTCCACCGCCTCTCCTGATTCAGATGGCACAGACAGATAGAGCTGGGTATCATCTGCATATTGATGACATTTCACTCCAAAACTCCTAATGACCTCTCCCAGCAGCTTCATGTAGATGTTAAAAAGCATGGGAGATAAAACCGACCCCTGAGGAACCCCACAAGTGAGTTCCCAGGATGCTGAGCTAGAATCTCCCACTACCACTCTCTTGAGATTGACCACAGAGATGGGAGTGTTACCAATGGAGTGCACTGCCTCCAACTTCTAGGGCGCATCTCCATGTATGTTTGGGCTGGTACCAAAATCAGGTTCAGCATGGGGTATCCCCATGCGTTTTTTATCTGGTCCGGTTTCCGCGGACCTAATCGCCCCAAACCATGCCAGACCAGGACCAAATTTGGCACCAAAAAAACAAGTCTGGGCACGGTTTGGGGTCCTGGCATGCATTGCTTAGCAAGCCAAGACTGCACATGGTGATGATCCCTGGCTATTGGGGAGGAGATTGGCGCTCGCTCCACTGGGAGGTGGGGTGTGTTTGCCCTTCCTGCCCTGTGCATTGGAGATCACAACAGCTGACATTCTGGGGGGATGAAAAAATCCTGATCACCAAGGCAACCATGATAATGGCTTGATTTTCTCCCTTTTAAACTTGCCGGGCATTCTCACCGTTCCCGGTGGAGTGGAGGTGCAGAAAACTGCTCGTCCGCCCAACTGCTGCTAAACCTCGTAGCAGCTTTGGGTTTTTAAAAATTATTTTGAAATTTACTAAGCTTTTAAAACTTTTTCTGTGCCTCCCAGCCCAGTCCTGGCTTTCTGTGCTGATAATGGAGTGGGGGATGCAGTGTTTGCAGCTGGTGGCACAGGGGTGGGCTGATGTGATTCCAGCTTCCAATAAGGAGAGAGGGGGCAGAGAGGAGGTGGCGCTGCTCCCCCATGCCAGGGTTTGGTGTAGTTTGCGTGGGGATGGCTGCATCCGCACCCAACCCATGTTACCGGGAATGGCATGGGGACAAGCAAGACTCAATATCGGACCTGCTCCCAGTCCCATACATGCCCATTCTGAGCCAAACGGCTTGCATGGGGACGTGGTCCTAAACTCCATAGCCTTTCCAAAAGGATACCATGGTCAATGGTATCAATAGCCACTGAGAGGTCCAGGAGAACCAACAGGGTTGCACTCCCACTGTCTCTCCCCTGGAGAAGGTGATCAACCAGAGCGACCAAGGCAGTTTCCATGCTATGCCTGGGCCTGAAGCCAGATTGAAATGGGTCTAGATAATCAGCTCCTTCCAAGCATGCCTGCAGTTGAGCAGCAACAGCTTTCTCTAGTACCTTGCCCAAAAAAGGTACGTTGGCCACCGGGTGATAGTTGTTTAGATCTGGATCCAGGGAGGCCCTCTTCAGGAGGGGGCGCACCATGGCCTGTTTAAGGGCCGGTAAGACCACCCCATCCCTCAGAGAAGCATTCACTATTCCCTGAATCCACCCGGTCATACCTTGCGGGGTGGCTTTTATCAGCCAGGAAGGGCAAGGATCTAGACAGCACAGTGTAGGCCAAACCCCCACAAGCAACTTGTCCACATCCTCAGCCCGCAACAATTGAAACTGATCCAAAAGAACTGGACCAGACAGTTCTCTGGACCCTTCTTTTGGACTATTCCCAATGATTACATCGACTCCCACAGGAATCTGAGCAACTTTGCTCTGAAAGTGCCTTACAAATTTGTCACAGCAGACATTATATGGTACCTGCCCATGTTTCATGGTTTTATAAAGCCATTCACCACTCCAAAGAGCTCTGCTGGACGGCTACTCGGGGATGCAATGGTGCTGGAGAAAACTTAACCTCCCTGCTTGCTGATTTTGTTAGGCTGCACACTGGCCAAATGCAGAGCAGGGGGTGTCACATCAGTTGCTGCAGCTGGAGGGGGGGGTCAGCATTTTGCAGAGGCAGCAGTCACTTTGGATTGGTTGTCCTGTGTCTCCAGCCTAGAGGGCCCTCAGCTTGGCTGGAAGAGACTGGGAGTGCCTCCCCGTCATCAGGTGTTCAATCTCAAAGGCAGATTACAGAGGTGGGGGAGACAGGTTTTCCAGAAATCCACAGCTGGAATGGAAACCTGTCCCAGCTCCTTCTCTCCAGTCTCTCCAGCAGCATTTGGTGGTGGCTGGTAGCTGAAGGTGCAGCAGGGATTTGCTGCTCGCTTTGGGTGCTCACACCCCTCCTGCTGTGGCTTCTTTGGTTTCAGAGGTGCAAACTGACGCTTCTGCGCTGTGCCTCCTTCCTTGGATGGAACCACCTAAAGCTGCTCTTTCGAAGCCTGGCTTGGGACAGCATCCAGACCTGCATGGCAAATGTGTGGAAGTACCTGGTGAGCAACCCCTGGGCCTCTGGGCGTGGGGCGACAAAGGGGAGCTAAGGGGACTGCAGATTGATAGCCCCTGGCAAAGTCCCTGGGGGATTGTGCCACAGTCTCCCGCACGCACCCGTCACCCAGGACGCTGCAGTGGCAGCCACCACCCCTGGCCTCTGCCTCTGGCCACAGGGGCTGTTCTTCCCCACCACTCATCATTTAGAGGGAGTGAGATCCCTTGCTTGGTGACAATGTCCCTTCCCACCATAGTCTGGGATATCCCTATGGTGGGGTAAATAACTCCAGAACAGCAACATTAGTTGCCTTGTCTGGAACTCGCTCCCAGGATTCTTCCTGTTGAGAAAGCGCCCACTGTGCAAGTTCAGGGACAAAGCAAGGATGAAGGTGCCCACTGTGCATGCGCAGGGTATTTTCACCGTTGACACATTGTGGGAGAAACAAGTCTGGGAGCTCTTGACCCGGACCTGTTCTTGACCCTTGTCCCATCAGTGTCCCAGCCATCACCAAGTCAAACCCCCTTGCAGGTGTGCTGGAGAAGAATCACATTTTGCCATTGTAAGTCTAATTTTGTCATGAGAGAAGGTGAAGGTTTCTCTGTGGGCCACTGGGAGAGATGGGATGCTGGATTAGATGGGCCGAGGCCTGTTCCTGCAGGGCTCCTCTGCTGTCCTTACATTCATCTAAAATCAAGCAGCACCACAGCTTCAGAACAGTGGCCACAAACATGGAACACAAGGCTGTAGGGAGCATTTCTTATTTGTGCCATTTTTTCTTAATGTACAGATGCGAAACAACCAAAGTGATATTCATATTTTCATATCTCAAGCCCTGGGGTATCTGCATCACCCCCAAGCAGAAATAAGGCACAGTGCTGCACGATTTACAGGTAAGCGGTCAGAAGCCCTCCCTGGTCCTTCATCATCTACGGAAGTCTTGCTGGGTGTATTAAGAGATTACTGAGCAGCGTTGCTGCATGATCATTAGGTTCTAAGCCCACTGGGCGGAGGGAAGATGTGGGAGCTGTCGGATGGAGGGGCAAATATCATCAGATCCATGCCCTTCCTCAGACCATCTAGGGCAGCGGTCAGACAGACAGACTTTGCGGGAGCACCATGGGGCCAAGCAAGCTATCGGAGGGAGCTGGAGAAGGGAGGGAACTGGAAGACTCACAAGGGCAGGGAAGCCTCAGTTGCCTGCTGCCAGGTCCTGGGTAGCATCTCAGAGAGGGGGGGGGGATTGCCAAATTGTGGCTTGTTGCCTCCCCACTCTGTTCTGGAGGTGTGGCAAGCCATTGTTTGCCTTGGAAAGGTCACATTCAGCTGCAAAAGTTCAGGGACCCTTGGGAGGTGAGACAAAACCCTCACCTGCCTTTGCTCTTCTCTAGGGTACACTCTCAACTATTACAGTTCCGAGCTGTCAAAAAACCTCGAGCAGGAGGACATTTTCTGCCTGAACAAAGGTAAGGTGGAGAAGGATTTAGGTAGAGAATGACTTAGGAAGGCTTTGCAAAGTTACCAGCAGGGCAACTCTGGCCCAACCTCCCAGCACCCCAGTCTGCCTCTGCCTGGCAAGAAGACCTCCATTATTGCTTCAGCTCTGATAGGCATCACCTAGGTAGCCCATTTCCCCCAAGCACATCTGGCAACTGGGCTAAGACTTCTAGGCCCAGGGAGGCCCTCCTGGAGAAGCACAACATGCTTCTTTAAGGATGCTGGGACTTCTTCCTCCTCCCACAAGGCATTTATCCCAGTACAAACAGCCTCCCAAAGAGTCCCTAAACAGCAGTACCAGTCTACCAGCACCCAGAGCTGCTGCCGTGGGCCTCTGCTGCTGAAGAAGCCAGCTGACCCGTTGCCATGCCAGGCCCAGCAGGGCCTCCAGCAGCTGGGAAGGTGTCATCAGCAGACAGCAGCAGTGGGTGGAGAGCAGGAAAAGAGGGTCTTGGCAATGAGGATGCCCAGGGTACAGTGGCCATACAGAATCCAAGGGCCAGTTCACACTTGGCTTCTTAATTTGCAGTAGGTTAACATCTGGGCAGGTGCATTTGAACTTGCAGGAGGCATTTACAGCCTAGAAATACCCCCTGCCTACCTAGATGTGCACCCATTGCTAACTTGCTTTGGTGCACCACAGGCAAACTAATCCTAACTGAACACGACCGACAGCTTACCTTTCACATCTGCACTGGGACCATTCACATGATTTCTGATGCAAGGGGTCATCTAAGATACTGCATAAGCATGCTGGTACCTCAGATGATCCCTGATGCTACTGATGTGAAATGGCAGCACCCTGACAGGGATTGGACACACATCTGGAGCAAGATAAGCTGCCAGACCCGCGGGGGTGAGGCTTTCATGTACTAGCATTCTCTAGTGCGAATGCTAGTACACGCTAGTTTGTTCTGCACCTTTCCCATCCAACATGTGGGAAGGCAAGTGCAGAAACGCCCCCAGTCAGGGTTCCTATTTCTTTGAGAGTTGTACAACAAAGAGAATTTCAGCAATTCAGGCAGTGCCTGCAGATTCCCTCTGGATGTGAAAATTCCCATCTGAATTTCAGTGGACATCCTTCACGTAGCACAGTCTCAGGACAGCTCACCTGTCACTACCACCCCAGAGCCTCAAGCCGAGAGAGGGGCGGTTCTGCATGGGAGTAAAAGCCATATGTGAAACTCCAGCCAGGCACAGGTGTGTTCACTTGACACCTACCATGCTCTCTGTTTGGCTCCTCTGAAAACAGAGCTTGTGCCAAACCCCGTCACAAGGCTTGTGTCGAGGGAATCTGTGGGGACCACGTGATAGCTGCTGTCCCCTGAATGCACCAACCACCACACCTTTCCCGGCCCCATCCCAAGGGCTGTGTGGCGCCCCAGGCATCCAGAGCTACCATGGAGACTCGGTAGCAATGTTGGCATCATTTGGCTGACCCAGTCCTGCAGGCCTTTGTGGTTACCCCAAACCGCTGTGTGCCAGGAGTAGACCCTTTGGACAGCTGTATTAGGCAGCCACCTGACTGTTTTGCTGATTTACCCCTCTAAAGTCACAGCATTGCTGGTTTCACTACATTAGTTTTAGTTTTGTGCTTTGTCTAAAACTATTGATATGAGATGTGTCATTCAAGTCATGAGGATTTCTGGGCCTCCACAGGAACCTGCTGTGTAACCTTCACCGCCACCCCTTTCCTCTAGTTTTCCAGGAGATGGAGCGTAGTCCAGAGCCCAGCATGGCCCGCTTTGGAAAAACATACCGAGTGGTTGTGCAGAAACTGTCTGTGAAGCGGAGGTGAGCAGTGGGCTGTTAAGCAGACCTCTGAGGGGCCCCGACGGACTTAGACAGCTGAGGGTTGCGTTTGGATTCCAGTTGTTCCCATATTTGGACTCTAACACCTACTCAACCTGGGCCTCCTCATTCCCACTCCTCAGTTTTCCTATGCTCGGCCTGGGAAAACTGTACCTTCCTCTCTCTGCCCCTCACCAAACTCCCCTCCCTCTGTGGTCAGCAACTGGATGCCGTCCCAGCATTCAGATCGTGACTTCAGAGGGGTGGAAAGAGCAAGTAAGGGCACAAAGGAAGCTGCAGCCAAGAGCAAAGAGCAGAAAGCTTGGCTGGTCCCACTGTGCTCCCTGCCTTAACTTTCCAGTCTCCAACATTGCTTTGTTCTCCTCCTCCAGGCCATAAAGGAACAAATTGCCTCGTGTTCTGATCAGCGGCAGGTAGAGGGTGGAGTTCGACTTCCTTGCCTGCTGCCCCTTGAGAGGGAGGAAGGGGAGAGACAAGGGAAATACAAGGTTCCTCCTTTTTGCCTTGGAGGTCCCGGGATTTAAAAACTGTAGGGCCCTAAAAAGAACAACAGGTAGCTGAAATTCTTTGAGAAGGTTTTTTTAAAAAGTAAGACCAATAAGAAGTGGCAGAAAGCAGCAGAGAAGGAAGAAGCAGGAGACCACGGGAGGGGGGCAGGGGGGAGGGGGGACCCATGCAAAGAGGTTTTCTAGGGAGAAGGTGCTGCCGGAAGAGGATCTTGCGGAGGGGAGGACTGGAGGGGAGGAAGAGAGAGGCGAGTAGGAGGCGGCGGCAGCAGGTTAGAATAACGCAGTAAAACTGGGCGAGGGAGGGGGCGAGGGAGGGGGCGAGGGCGGACTCCTGGGAATGCCTGATGCACCGTGCCTGAGATGCCACCACTGCTGACCCCCCCATACTGTGCCTCCCAGGGCCATTACAAAGGTTACGGTGGGGCCACAGTGGCCACCAGGTCTCCCTCTTGAGTTCAAGGCGGAGGTAAATGTGAAACAGTGCAAAAGTGAAATCTCTCAGCAGCAGCAGCAGCAGCAATGGCAGCAGCTTGCCCAGCCCAGCCCCGCCACTGCCTGCTCCTCCTCCTCTGGGCCATATGGGAAAAAGGCTTGTGCAAGGCGCCCGCAGCTGCCTCTGCCGCAAGAGCAAATGCACAAGGGAAAGGAGGTGTGGGAATGACCAGAGTGCCCACAACCATGTGTGCCAAGGAAGAGGAGGGAATGGGGAGCACGCCCAAAAAAGCCGTTCCCTCCCAAAGCAGACTACTGCCTTGTTCTCACTTTGTGAAATAGAACGGGCTAACGATCAGAACCAAGAACTCACTTAATCCAAACACAAGTTCTGATTTCATTAATTTAGTCCACAAAAGCAGAGACCCAAAGCTTTTCAAGGCAGTGGGAGTGGCAGGCAGCCTCTCAGCCGATTAAGAGCCAGGTTGGAATGGGGCCTTACTGCTTCTTCAGATGTAACAAAAGGAGAGACCACGTGTGGCCCATGTGTTCCCAACCCTTCTCTGATCCACATTTTCTAGCACAGAATATTTGTGGAAGGGCAGACTGGCATGTGAATAATCCCACCTCCAAGCCGCCTCAGAGGTGTTTTGGTTTCTTCTGTGTCTGATCAGAGCCTAAGTCTAGACTTTCCCTGGATGAGGAGGGGGTGACAGGACTGGGGGCCTCCCAGTGGAGAATTGCCTCACCTTGGCCATCCCTAAGTAGATGCCTCAGAAGCGGGGACACGGTTCTTACCGTGTGTAAATGGTAAAGCTCTAGTAGCAACCCAACAGGCAAGCTCTGTGACGGTTCACACAAGATGGTAGTGTTATCTGAGACGAGCAGGGTCTTGGGAGAGGAAACACAAAAGTACAGGGGATGAAGAAACTCTGGTTTGCTTCTTGACCCTTGGATAAGGAGCAGTTTGAAATAAAGGAAGGCACTGACTTACCTACTCAATGTACATTTGCAGCAAAATGCATCCAAGTGAGAAATGGGGCCTTTTCGTACTTCCCTTCCCATTCTGTGGACAGAAAAGGTGTGAAGTCAACTAACACTGACTAGCTCTTGCACTTGCATGTCAATGTTAGCCTACCCCCTGCACAATCGATCACTTACCGGTGATCGGTCCCTGGGCCAATCCTTTTCTGGGTGCCATCTTGAGTGTGGCGCCCTCCACAGCTGCACATGCATCAGCACCATCGCTAAGACACGGTGGACACTCTGTGCAGTCGCAGTCATGTCGGGGTCACTGGAGCTGCCAGCGCACATGCTCACCGGCTGGATGTTTCAGGTAAGTGTCTGGGAAGGTTAGCATGTTTGCAGAGCACAATTTCGTGCTCCACAGCTAGCATGCAATTAGTCAACCTCTGGGCAGGCTGGGGCCATTTCTAGGCTGTAAACGCTTCCTGACAGTGTAGATGCACCTGCCCAGAGGTTGCCTAATTGCATGCTACGGGCTGAAATGCAAATTCATCCCTGGTCTTAATCCTGGAATATATCCTGGAACAGGGGATTGCTGTCCACATGCTAGTTCAGACCTTGCCAGAGCCTGCATTAACAAGTGGACAACAGACCTCTATCCTGAGATATATCCCAGAATAAGACCAAGTGCAGAAAGGGTTTTGGTGTGTAACCGTGCAAAGGAATCTCTACTATAAGCAGAGGGTTCTGCTCCTTTCCCCCTCAAGGGAGGCAGGGAGCAGAGGCAGGATTATTAACAAGGGGGGCCATCTTCATGCTGAGCTCCCAGGCCGTAGGAGGGGTGAACAGGAAGGGGGTCCAAGGCAAGAGAAAGCTTTGCATCTGGATGGATCTCTGGCATTCCTGGGGGTGATGCAAAGTGCTACCCTAGCCCTGCCCTCCGAGAGGCTAACTTGCCAAAGGACAACCCGTTGCCACTGCCTTTGCCCAGCAGGCTGATGTTTTTTCTGTTCCTCAGGTTTTCTGCAGCTGGAGAAAAGCAAGTACCAGTGGAAGATGGCAGCATCCAAGGTGAGCTTTGTGAGGCCTCCTGGGTGCCAGCTTTGGAAAGGCATCCCAGAGGGCAGCAGTGGCCGAGGAAGAGAAGCAGGGGTGTCCATGCTAGTTTGGACTTCCTCATCTTTGCTTCAAGAGCTGGCATGGCTCAGAAGGGGACAGTGGGCAATGGAGCTCACAGAAGAGCAAATAGGCTGCAGTGCAGAGGTGACCAGAGGTAAGAAAGGGCTGAAAAGTCAATTTCATATTTCTCTCTCCCATCCCTCAACTTGCCCTCTGCAGAGAAGCAGTTCAGCGAGTGTGAAACCAGAGCGTCCAGCCCAATGCCCCTGCTGCCAAAATCCCCTCTACTGGAAGGACCACCAGCCCCAGATGGCAGCCAAGATCTGTGCTTGCCGATCCTCAGACAAGCCAGGAGGTCGCTTGCACAGCGAGGTACTGCTCATGGCATCTGGCACCCTGGGCCTGGAGACCAGGTGGACAGTACAGGCCAGAAGAAGGGAGCCAGAGAGGGACCCAAATGACAAGGAAGGGCAGTTCCAGTCGCCTCAGGAGGGTCACTGGGCCCACGCTAGTCTGGGTGCCCAGGTCCAATTCTTTCCCCAGTTATGAAGAACAGAGGGTTCCTGTGTACACGTGTGTGCGTGTGTGTGTACGCGTGCACCACATTAAGTAACAGAGCTGCCACATGCTTGGGCACACTGCAGGGAAACAGCCCAGTGAATTTGGCAAAAGGGACCGAAGTCTTCCTGCTGAAGCCCCCGCTAGGATCGGTGCTACCCAAGTTCTGACAGAAGAAGGAAGGAAGCCAAGTCCTCAGAGGGCCCATGGCCACCTCAGCCAGGGGGTCAACCAGCCGTAGAGGTAATTTTTCAGAGTAACTCTTGGCTGCCAGTGCAGGGGGCATCAACTGGGCAGACTTCTGCAACTTCAGACCGAGCTGATGCCATCGCTAGGCCCAAGCCTTCCTGTAGCTGGAAGACCAGCCTGCGTGCCTTTGGGGCCCCTGGAGGCCAGGTGAGTCCTGCTTGCCAGGAGGGAAAGGCCCTGCTCTGGGGGCACAGTGGGAGGAGAGGAATGGCTGACAGTGGGGCTAATGGGCCAAAGCTGTGCTGCTACTTTTAGGGAGAGAATGGGCACCACTTCTTGAACTGAAGTGCCTTGGAAGAACGGAAAGGCAGGAAGCCCACAGAGAACTCTGAGAGGAAAGGGGAGGCCATGCGGTCAGCTCTTCAGCCACGCAGTGCCTACTCCCAAGCCTGTCCCTCGCTTCCTGCAGCCCAGAAGGGCGGAGGCTTCACCTCCCATGGCTCAAACGCCCTCTCTGCATGCCCACAGCTTCCCAAGGGGGCCTGTTTTCGGAAGCCCCCTAGGGCCCAACCAGCCCTCCCCACCTGCCTCCCCTTGCCAGGGTGTCTCTTGCACTTCCAGGTCTGAAGCTGGCACAGAAGTCAGGCTCCCCAGAGGGCACGCCAGGAGGGCCCCTGCCACTGCCGGCACTGCCGCCGCCTGCTCTCTTCTAGAAGGGCCCGGGCCAAAGACAGCCTCTCGTTCCACGCCGGACACTGGACACTCGCCGGGCTGACTACCTCTGAACCTCTTCTTGAGCTTTTTCTATTGGCACTGTTGTTATGAACCCATCAGGATGATTCAGAAGAAGGACAAATTATTGATCAGATTGAGTAAATAAATGTGCTCCACTTTCACCTGCCCGCTCCACTGCTCCACCCTCACCCTGGGCTGGGTGTCCTTTGGCCAAGGCTGATGGTCCTCCAGACTCCCAGAAGACTTGATGCAAGTCGGCCCGGACTGCAATTCCACTTGTGGGGAAGGAGCTTTAGCCTGGCCCATCAGGACCCTTCTGTCACATAAACCACTGCCAGCACAGGAGCACATGGCAGAGAGTAGCCTCATGGCCCAGCGCCACAGACAAGGCTGCCCTCCACCCTCCTCCTCAGACGAGAGTCGTCAGTGCTACAGCACTGCTCCAGCGTAGGGTGCTGCACCCACAGGCGTGCCACAGAGAAGGGAGGTGTTGTCTCTGGAGCATGTATGACACGGCTGCTGTGAAGCGTTCAGAGCAGAGTATGGTGCAGTGGGCGGCTGGGCAAATGTCCCAGTACTAGCGAGCAAGCTATCCAGAGCCAGGAGAGGAGCCTCAGCGGAACTAGGGCCAGCCACAGGCCCCGTGGAGCAAGGGGCTGGCCTCCACAACAGCAGCATGGCTCTCTGGTCCCTCTGCTGACAGCTCTACCCACCTGACCTCCAAGGTGCTCCCCTCAGCGGAAACTGCAGCTCCGGCCCCAGGCTTTAAGATACAAAGGAGCACAGGAAATAAAGTGACATGCAAGATGCTGCCTGCGTTGGTTTTTTTTAAAGAAGAGGCATTGCCGCTGTTGGTGGGCAGATCCATATGGTCAGAAAGAGAGTCCCTGCTCCATTCCTGGGGCGTTTCTGCAGTTGCCTTCCCGTTCATTGGATGGGAAAGGTGCAGAACAAACTAGGGTGTAGTAGGGAACACTAGTACACGATAGCTTAGACCCCATGTGCCTGGACACTCACCTCTGTCTGGTTATGCGTCTGATCCTTGGCTGGGCACCGCCATTTTGATTGTAGTGCCCCACACAGCTGTGCATGTGCAGTCGTGTTGGGTCATCCGAGGTTGAGCAGGAGGGGTTCTGCCAAAGAAATAAAAGTAACCCAATAGGGCAAAAATAACTAATAAAGAAAAAGACCCCCCCCCCTCACCGATGTGAATAGTAACACAAAATTCAAAACTGTGAAGCAGAAAAGCAAATATAATGTCTGAAAGGGTAACAATACCCCACTAGTCAGTTTTTTTAAAAATGCTAAAAATAATAGTTTAATAATACTTCAATAAATGTAATAAAATATAAAATACAAGAGGCCAAATGCATTTTTAACAAAGCCTTCTTCAGTGGCCTATAAGGAAAGAAAATGATAAAATGTATACAACTCACAACTGACTCTGTAGAATTTCAAAATGACTGCTCTTCTGCTGTGTGTTAACTCGCTTATCTACAGCTGCAGTGGTGAGGGGAAGGATTCTGCAAAGACTCAGGAATGAGAGTGCAGAAAATACAGGGACAGACAAGCAAAAAAGAACTCAAACCAACCAATTTACGTTTTCATCTAGACCCACCGCGGTCCTGTTACCCTTCCAGACATTATATTTGCTTTTCTGCTTCACAGTTTTGAATTTTGTGTTACTATTCACATCGGTGAGTGAGGGAGACTTTTTCTTTATTAGTTATTTTTACCCTATTGGGTTACTTTTATTTCTTTGGCAGAACCCTCCAGCTCAGTCTTGGTTTTGCACTTTGGGTTTGCTTTAGGGATTTGTGTAGGTTTTTGGTGGGTCATCCGAAGTACCAGCACGCTTGCGCGTTACCTCAGATGACCCACCACCACCACCAGAAATAGTTGTGGCACGGATGCGACAGGGGCGGTTTTGGTCGGACTTTGGGAGGGGGGAGGGTTGCTTGCGGTGCACGATTTTGTGCACCACAGCTACTTTGCAAAATAGGTGAACGTGCGGGCAGGCAGGGGCTGTTTGTAGGCCGTAAACACCTCCTGCAAGTGCAGATGCACCTGCCCAGCTGTTAACCTATTGCACCTGCGAATCGACCTCCGGCTGCAGAAGTCTGGCTGAAAGAGAGGGGCTTCCGGACTGAGCCCCTCTGGAGCCCCCTGCAGCCAGCCCAGTAGACCCCTGCGGGCCTGGAGCTGCCTGACCTCTCCCGGCAGCCCGACATCGAGGGGTCTCGGCCGTCCTACGCCGCTCCGTGTGCCCAGCCAGGGCCGCCGCTCTACGCCGGTCAGTCGGGCGGTGCAGACGGACAGGGGAGCGGGGGCGGAGGGGTCCTCCTGCCTCAAGAGTCGCCGCCGCCGCCGCCGCCGCCAGCCTCCTGCCCTGGTCTCACCCGGCAACTGCTCGCCGCCTCCAGGCACCGCAGGGCCGGCAAGGCGGCAAAATAGATGGATGGACACTGGGCAGGACGGCATCGCCTGGCCAAAGGCCCGGACGGTCCGGGGGCGGGGAAGGGAGGGCGCCGCGGCGGGCGGGGGAGGGCAAGGGGCAGAGCCGGAATGCATCGGGGCGGGGCGAGCTCTGGGCCCGCCCCGAAGGCGTGAGGAGATGTGGGAAGCCCCGCCCCCAGGGGAGTGGCCACGCGGTTTCCCTTTTCCGGCCACGTGACGGCGGCGGCGCTTTCCGGTTCCGTCGCACCGGCGGCGCTCTTCCTTCCGTCCGTCCGTCCTTCCGTCCGGCCCGCGAGCCCGGCGACGCCCCCGGCCATGCGGCTCTCGCTGGCGGCCTGGATCGCCCACGGGCGCGTGCAGCGGCGCTTCGGCCTCGGGCCCCGTTCGCGGCTCGACCTGTTGCGGAACCTCGTCACGGCGCTGGTGCGGCACGAGCGGATCGAGGCCACGCGGGCGCGCGCCGACGAGATGCGCTTCTACGCCGAGCACGTGAGCGCCGCCGCACTGCGGGGGGAGGGGGAGGGGGAGGGGGAGGGGAGGGACTCCCCCGGGGGGCCACCGCCGCCGAGGCCCTCTAACCGCCGCCGCCTTCCCTCCCTCCCTCTCTGGCAGCTCATCGACTACGCCAAGCGGGGCCCGGAGGACGCCCAGGCCATGCGGATGGCCGACTTCTGGCTGACGGTGAGCGGGCGGGCGCGCGGGGGTTGCGCCGGGGCGCGCGGGGCCGTTCCGACCAGCGACGCCATTCTCGCTCCTCCCCCCCCCCGCAGGAGAAGGACCTGGTGCGCAAGCTCTTCGGGGTGTTGGCCCCCCGCTTCCAGGACCAGCGCGGCGGCTACACGCGGATGGCGCCGATCGCCAATCGGGAGGGCCTGGACCGCGCCAGGATGGCCGTCATCGAGCTCAAGGGGAACCCCTTCCCGCCGCTGCCGCTCCCGCGACGGGACAGCGAGAAGACGCTGCTCAACCAGCTCCTGCGCGGGCTCCGGGAGGACGAGCGGCGGCGGCCCGGGCAGCCCGAGGGGTCCCCGCGCGCCTAGCCCGCGCCTCTGGCCTGGGGGGGGGGGCGGCGCCCGCCCGCGTCCTCCCCGGCCCTTCTCTTCCTGCAGCCACCACTGACCAGGGCAAAGGGGGCGCTGCTCACAAGGGTGGCACGAACAGCGGGCACGACGCTCGCCTGCCGCCCCAGAAAGGACCACCTGTGGCTTCCTGCAGTCTCACCCCCTGCAGTACGGTTGGGGGGTGCTGGACATGGGCAACACAGTACAAGATTACGCTGCTGTTGCTCCTAAGTTAATAATCTTTGCCTTGGTGCTTGTAATGCTTCAGCTCTGGTGAGTTGGCGCCAGGGAATTAGGATGAGGGTAGGAGGGAATCGTTTTGTATCCGACTTGCTCTTAATCCCGGTTTCCAGCCTTATGGTCTTGGCCTGATTTCTGGATTTATGTTTCCCTGGAGAGGCATCCTGAAATTGCAGAGTGCAGTCCTGTTCTTCAACCCTGTGCAAAATGGCATCTACACTTTCATTTGCTTGTGGTGTGAAGATACTTTGCCTGAACTCAGTAAAGAAACCTGGCTCACTGTATTGGAGTGGAAATAAAACCTGGAAATTTCAATGGCCTGATCCCTGTAGTGAGCAAATATCAGGTGCTGGCTTTAAAATTGGACAAGATTATCAGTATTTCTGGTAATGTGAGTAAGGATTCATTATGGGTAGCTGTCCAGTGATTGCAAACAATTTAAACGACCTTCTGTTACCCAGAAAAATTGTGCTTCTAAACCCTGTATATACACACAGTTGAGGCCTGTGAAGTGATGATTGGCCTTTGAAACCTGCAAGAAATCTTCAACAGCGATCCAGACACAAGGGCCTTTCACACTTCACTTACCCTGGGAAAATATCTTGGAATGGGTTCTGTTGTCCACGTGGTAGTGCAGGCTATAGGATGCCCCAGGTGAGACCAGACAGAGTTTGTATTATCATGTGGACAACAAGCCCTCTGTCCTCAGGTTACCCCAGAATAAGGCCAGGTGCAAACAACCCCCTGGGTTGTTTTGGCTTTCATCTATCCACTAGGTTTCAAAGATATCCCAGTGATATCTATTCTTTAACCACTGGGCCTTTCAACGCTTGGCCCACTAGTTTCTGTGGAGGGAGCTTTAAAGACAGAGCACCTGCAGGCGAAGGGGGTGTTTCCTAACCAGAAACGGCTCCTTCTGTCCAGAAGTTCCCCCATAGTGACTACCCTTGGTGCAGATTTTCCCATCCACACCTCTTCTGGTGCTGAAGGAGCGCATGATCCACTGTGCAAGCACATGTGCACAGTGTGTCAACAGCTGTCCTGGTGATGGCACCAGCACACGCACACTGGTGCTGACACGGGCAGAGAAGATGGCAGCACTGGGACACCATCTGCACTTGATGTTGGTGTACCGGCATGCAAGGGGATGAATCACGTGCACTAAGCAAGTGTGAATGCTGAGTACAGGTGTGGACAAGTTGGCGCTTTGCTTTGCACAGACAGAAATCAAAGTGAAAACTTCCCCATGACTAAGGTGCTTCCTCCCTTTGGCTTGGCCTACAAACACTTTTATGTTCTTCTCTGGTACAGGCTCAGTCTTAAGACTGCGTGAATTCTCAGATTGCTCTTTTAGTCTTTCTGCTTAAATATTATTGATATTCCCTGTTCAACTCAGAACTATTTGCAGAGCTCCAACCCTCCTCTCTCAAATGTGCACTTTCCTGAGGCAGATGCTGCCCACCTTTTGCTGCGTTTCCTCCAGGGTTGAGTTCCAACTCTGCCGTGCAGCTTAAATGCCAGTCTGGTTCCAGCTTGGTTTAGATGTAACAGTGTGAAAGGCTACTATCTTCTCACTGTGCAGCTACCAGCTTCTTTGAGGCTGGGCAGACATTTATTTTGAGTATTATTTATTTGGTTCTTGCTCCTCCATACAGCAAACCCACCCCTTCCTTTCTGTGCTTCTCTGCAAGTTACGCAGCCAGGATTAAGCCCCCCTCGGGCTTGTGTTAACATTAATCTGTGGAGCCATCAGACACGGCTGTCAGCTTAGTCACCTCGGGGCCAAGGGTCCCACCAGCCCTTCCTGCTACAATTCCACTTCAGAAGTCCGCTAGTTCACCCCCAGGAGATGAGCCATCTGCCCTCAGCCAGTTCATGGGTCCCTGGGCCTCAGCGAAAGAGGGCCTGGGCAGGTTGTCTGTTTGGCAGATCAAACTGGAGTCCCTCTGCAGCTGCCTGTGGGTAAAAGAGAGGGAGAGGACTGGAGGAACAATCACGTTTCTTCCAGCAGAAGGAGGTTGCAGATCCCTTCAGAGCTGTGTGGGGCTGGGACAAACAAGTTCCAGCCTGAGGGTGGGGGAGAAGGCCTGCAAAGGGCCAGATTCCCCTGGGCCAGGGGGCCAGTCTTGGGACAGCCATTTTCCCCATGTCCAAATCTATTCTGCAGGGATGTTGTAAGGGCCGGAAGAAAGGGGTTATGTGTGCACTCTGCCTTAGGATTGCGATGCAGGTGGGAGGATTCCACATACTTAACTGCAGTCAGCAGGCACCGATGCCACCTGTTCAGCTCCTCCTGGTCACAAGACATCAGCAGCAGCTTTTGGTGTGGGAAGGAGAGCTGGAAGAAGAAGCAGATGCCATGAGTGTGGAAGCTGGAGGCACCAATCTGGACTTCTCAGCTGTAGGAGATCCCTGTGCCCACACCAATTCAGTTTGAGACAAAACTCAGTGGAAGAAAGAGCTCTCTCAAACTGAACAGAAAATGACTGGGATTTTGATAAAATAACCTGGAAAAACGGCTGCTGTGCTGTGATAAGTTTGGGAAGTAAGTCCTCTGGTTTTTGGACATTTTGGGGGGTCTGCGCGCCTAACGGCACGTGAAATATACTATATCATAACAAAATACTAATTCAGAAATGTTAATCCTTAAAAAAAAAGTATTAAATAGTTTTTTAGGTAATTTTTCACAACACAAATCCATTAAATGAAGGTTGAATGCCAGCAGGGGAAGGAGTGGCTTCCCAGTGTTTTGCACTGAGTGTCATATATATGACTACCTGCCCATGGGGCAGAAGTCTTGGGTCTGTGCTCGGTGCAATGAGCTCCAGGCTCTCAGGGAATGTGTTTCTTCCCTCGAAGCCAAGGTAGCGGACCTGGAGAAGGAGATAGAGAGTAACAGGGCTGAGGGTGAAGCCTTCAGGGATGCAGTAGGAGCATCCCACTCCATGACAAGCAGCTCTCCAGCTGCCTTGGAGAGTCGAAGCCTCAGGCAGGGAGGACATCAAGCCGAGGAAGGGGGACAGGCTCCCTTAGTCGGGACCCCTTCCTCAGTGGATGTGCCTATATCCTCTTGCACCGAGGATAGTCCTCCATGGGTAGCAGGAGGGGGCTTCTTGTGTTGGGCGATTCGATTATCAGGAATATAGAGAGCTGGGTTTGTGATGGGCATGTTGACTGTATGGTGACTTGCCTGCCGGGTGCGAAGGTTGCAGACATCACATGACATCTAGATAGGTTAGTAGACAGTGCCAGGGAGGCGCCAGTGGTCATGGTACATATTGGTACCAGTGATGTTGGGAAGGCAAGACGGAGTGCCCTGGAAGCCAAATCTAGGTTGTTAGGTAGAAGACTAAAGTCCAGGACTTCCAGGGTTGCATTCTCAGAAATGCTACCTGTTCCACATGCAGGACCACCCAGACAGGCAGAGCTCAGGAGCCTCAATGCGTTGGTGAGGCAGTGGTGTCGGGAGGAGGGTTTTAGATTTGTAAGGAAGTGGGGAACATTTTGGGACAAGCCAAACCTGTACAAGAGGGATGGGTTACACTTGAACCAAAATGGAACCAGATTGCTGGCGCTTAATATTACAAAGGTTGCAGAGCAGGTTTTAAACTGATCCCTGGGGGAAAGCCGACAGGAGCTTGGGAGCTCTGGTTCGGGAGAGTGCACTCTCAAGTGAGGAGGGCTGGAAATATGCAGATATTGCTGAGCTAAGTGGGGGATTAGTTAATAATATGCAAGCAGAACGATGAAAGGGGCATAATAATGATTCACGTGCTCCTCGACAGCGGAATTTGGACAAGAGGAGTGAATATAAATGTATATATGCAAACACCAGAAGTCTTCGAGCCAAAATAGGGGAGCTAGTTATGGAAAATAGGATTGATATTATTGGCATAACTGAAACCTGGTGGACCAGTGAAAAGCAATGGGATACAGTCATCCCAGGTTACAAACTGTACAAGAAAGACAGGGAAGGGCAACATGGAGGTGGTGTAGCCTTGTATATTAAAGAAGAGATAGAATCTTACGAACTGGAATGTCTAGGTGAGGCTCTTCCACAGAAGCAGTATGGGTAAAAATACCGAGCCAAAAAGGAAGCCTAACCATAGGGACATGCTACCGTCCTCCCAACCAAATGCCCAAAGGAGATCAACAATTGGAGAAGGAGGTATCCCATAAAGATAGGGTAGTTATAATGGGGGACTTCAATTATCCTCACATAGACTGGGTGAACTCCTGTTCAACTCAGGAAAGAGAGAGAAAATTCCTAGACCTGCTAAATGGTCATGGGACCAACCAGCGGAAAGGCCAGTCCTGGATTTGATCCTAAGTAATGCTCAGGACCTGGTAAAGGATGTCACTGTAGCTGATCCAATTGGGAATAGTGACCAAAATGCTATAACCTTCAACTAAAGTCTAACACAGAGACCTTAAACTTTCATAAGGGAAACTTCCCCAAAATGAGAAAATTAGAAGAGTTAAATCACTTCAAAATGCATGGAGACTACTTAAAAACACAATAATGGAAGTGCAATTAGAATGGATTCCTAAAAGAAGAAAGGGGACTTCTAGGTCCAAGAAGAAACCAATGTGGCTCACAAATGCAGTAGATGAAGTCATTAAAAACAAGAAGAGTTCATTTAGAAAATGGAAGGCTTGTCCAAATGAGAACAGGAGAGAGCATAAACACTGGCAACAGAAATGCAAGATGACCATTAGGAAAGCTAAGAAAGATTTTGAGGAGCACATTGCTAAAAACATCCAAAGAAATAACAAGAACTATAAGTATATCAGAAGAAGGAATCCAACCAGGAAAGCAGTTGAACCACTGGATGGTAAAGGACAGAAAGGGATAATTAAAGACAGAGATTGCAGAGAAACTAAACAAATTCTTTGCCTCTGTAAGACAGAACATACATGCCAGTAGCTGAACCTGTATTTTCTGAAGAGTTAAACTGTACAGAAATAACCAAGGAAGAGGTCCTTGCATGTCTTAATAAACTAAATGTGAACAAGTCACCAGGACCAGATGGTATTCATCCAAGAGTCCTTAAGGAATTCAAGTGCAAAATTGCCGACCTTCAAGCAAAAATATATAATCTTTCCCTAACATCAGGCTCTGTTCCTGAGGACTGGAGGGCAGCAAATGTAACACCAATCTTCAAAAAAGGATCCAGGGTTGATCCAGGCAATTGCAGACCACTTAGCTTAACGTCGGTTCCATGTAAGGTTATGGAAACCATCATTCAAGACAAAATTAGTGTGCACATGGAGGAGCAAGCATTTCTGAACTAAAGCCAACATGGCTTCTGCAAAGGTAAATCATGCCTCACAAACATTGGAATTCTTTGAGAGTGTCAATAAACACGTGGTAAATTTGCTTTAATCTTAACAAGTGCGAAGTAATGGACATCGGGGCCAAGAATCCAAATTATGTCTATGAACTGATGGGGTCTGAGCTTTCTGCAACACACCAGGAAAGGGATCTCGGGGTTTTGGTGGACAGTTCAATCAAGGTGTCAACCCAGTGTGCAGCAGCAACGAAAAAAGCTAATTCAATGCTGGGAATAGTTAGGAAGGGAATAGAAAATAAGTCAGCATCTATGGTGAAGCCACATTTGGAATACTCTGTACAATTCTGGTCACCACACGTCAAAAAGGATATTGAGGAACTAGAGAAGGTGCAGAGAAGCGCAACCAGAATGATTAAGGGGCTGGAACACCTCCCTTACGAAATCAGGCAGCAACGTCTAGGCCTCTTCAGTCTGGAGAGCCAGCATTTAAGAGGACACCTGATTGAAGTAAATAACATTATGTATGGTATAGAAAAAGTGGATAGAGAAAATTTCTTATCTCTATCGCACAATGCTAGAACCAGGGGACATCTGTGAGGCTGATGGGTAGGAGAGCTGGATCCAAGAAAGGGAAGTATTTCTTCACCCGGAGGGTCATTGGCTTATGGAATGTGCTGCCGGAAGAGGTGGTGACAGCTACCAGTCTGGATGGCTTTAGAGTTGGACAAATTTATGGATGACAGATGTATCAATGGCTACTAGAATGAATGCCTAGGTGCATCTTTCAGGCTGGAGGGGGGGGGAGAGAAGTGGGGCGCTTCTAAGGCGATTTGCTGGGGTTCAAGAGCAGGCAAAGGTTCGTCCTCTCTGCTTGAGATGCCCATGAGCATTTGGTGGGGCACTGTGTGCGATAGGATGCTGAAATAGATGGGCTGTGGCCTGAACCAGCAGTGCTTCTCTTATGTTCTTATGTGGAAAGAGGCTCTATTTTGGGACACCCATCATGCCTTGACAGCTGTGCAGTGAGATTGTCTCTTTCCCAGCATGGAACCTTTTGCAGTTTGCCTTCTCTGGGGAAACGTCCCAGGGAAGAAAAGCTGTGGAATGCTTTGGGCGTCTGCATGTTGGAACTTAACCGATGAACAATTACATGCTGGCTAAGTAGAAAACACCTCTGTTAAGGAGGCAATGGCGGTGCTGCAGCAGCAAGAGCACCAATGTGGATGTGGGTCACCAGTCCTGTGGCAACCGGGCAACGTAGTGCACAACCACATCTGTACAACCCAATCACCTGGTCCATTCAAACCTTCACCAGGAAGAGGTTCAAACGGAAAGGTGCAGACGTGTCCCGGACAGTGGCTAAGTTGTGGAGCACGAAAATGATCTCCATGCCTATCCTGTCCACAGCATACTCAGATGCTTCTAGCACAGAGGTGTCTCCACGCAAGGCATATGCTCCATCTGGGAGTGTACCAGGAGTATCTGTTTCTGCAAAGTGCAAAAGGGGACACAGCCTACGGCCCCTGGACATCGATGGTTTTGTTAGCCGCAACCAGTTCTTTGTACAGTAATGTGGGAAGAACTGAGCACGAACTTACGCTGAGCAGCCCTCCCTGGCTCTGGGTGTGGCCAAACACTTTCTCCACAGCGCACTCTTGAAGGGGAAAGACACCCTGGCAGGCAAACTTGTGGGAATTCCATGGATGGAGGGGGTGGCACGCCTTGCTCACCACTAGGATGTCCGAGAAGAGAAAGAGCATCCTGCGCTGCAGAGCTTCTCTCTTGGGGGGCACCAGCATCATCCAGCCCTCATGGAGAAAGCAGCGTCCTGCAGGAAAACAGTGAGTCCTTCAGGCTGAACTGATCCGCCCTGCCTGGCCATTTAGTGGCACTCGCTGCATCAGATATGCGGTTCCTCCTGTCCAGCAGCCTGTTCGCCCCATAGCTGACTGGCTGCACAAGGAAGCCCCCAGCGGGACGTAAGCAGCACACACCGTGCTCTGCCTGCTGCCTCCCGGCAGCTGCCCTTTGGAGGTGGGCCGTCTCGTACTGCTGTTGGACCTAGCAGCCTGTGATAGCCCTGGCTTCCACAAATCGGCTGAACCCCTTTTTGAAATCAAGCTGGTCGCCCAGTTTACCTGCACCAGAATGGGATGGCAGAATAAGGCCCAAAGCAGGAAATGGCCAAAGAAAGTCAGAATGGGTACCTCGAGTGCACTTCGCTTTGTGTTTGTTCACCCTGAATGACACCTGCCGCTTGGAGACCCAGTTCCCTGCTGTGCAGCAATCCCTTGGCAGGCGCATTTTATTCTTGCCGCTCTGCACAAGTCGGCGACATCAGCAAACCTGACTATTCCACTGCTCACCCCTAACAAGCTATAAAACTGTTCTCAGGACAGAACCTGGAGGGACCCCACTTGTTACATGTCTCTATGGCTAGCAGTGCCCATCTGCACCCGCAATGCATCTTCAGTTCCTCAGCCAGTGGTTGATCCATATTAGGACCTGCCCTTTTAGGCCAAGCTGACTGAGAGGTCTTACCTATGAATCCTGGCACCTCAAAGCCAAGAAGCGCAACATCTCTCTCATCCACAGAGAACCTCGCTGCTTACTTTTGTGGCAGTATTATCTAGGCATCCTCTTTTACAAAGAGGATGTGGCAGAACTGCTTTAAAATGAAAGAAGTGCTACCGAAATCTAGGCTGCGTCCACACACAGAAGAGTGGCTCAAAGGTAGCTTAGAGCTGGTAGCATCCACATGTTGGTGCAGGGGCCAGGCACCCACAGGTTAGGAATGCCAGGCAGGTTGTAGGAAAAGGCGCTTGAAAGGGCTTCTGATATCTAGCAGGAGATCAAACAACTCCCTGCAGAATGAACAAGGACTCAAAGGCTGGATTATGAGGGCTGCACCTGTTGCCTGAAGGTGATTGTGAGCTGGATATGGGACAGTAACTTGGAGCCAAATCCAGGCAAGACAATGGTGCTCTGTGTCTGAGGTTCTCAGGTCTGTAGAGTAGGGAGGCTTCCTGAGGGTGTTGCACTGGCCGAAAGCAACCGGTGCATGGCTTCAGGACACTCCTGGACCCCTCACTGTTGCTGGAAGCTTAGGTAACAGATGTGGCCAGGAGCAGCCACTTCCTGTTCAGGCTTATTCACCAACTGCTGCCTCCCAGGCCTCCCCCTGCCCTGCCCAACAGCCACTAACAGAGGGACCCACCAGGAACTTGGATCTGAGTCTTCTGGCCTTTCAGCAGCTTCTGCACCCGGCGCATTTGCTCCATGTTCTCCCGGCAGCAACAGATTTCCTGGACTTGGCAGCAAGCGTCAGTGACCAAGCGCAGGAGCCCTGCGGAGACAGCCAGGTTCATCCGGGTGGGGACAGGAGGGCAGGCAGGTGGCCATGAACCGCAGCATGGCTGCACTGGTGGAGAAGCATGGTCCACACTCTGTTCTCTCACAGGTTCCCAGAGTGATTTTTAAAAGGGGGGGTCAGCTTACCTGTTAAGGGCTGAAAGTCGGGGCTTCCCGGGTAGGTGTTTTCCAGCACATCTTGTAGTAACTGCTGATACCTAAGCAAGCAGAGAGGAGCTCTGAGGTTTGTCCTGCAGTCCCACCCTAGCCCAGCCCCAGGCCTCTGGGTCTCCTGGCCGTGGTCCTTCTCATGGACCAAGGCGGGATAAGGGGGCTCCGACAGGATGGCTACTCACTGACGGAGCCTTTCAAGGGGCAGAGGGAGAAGCTCCTCCAGCCGGGAGCCCTGCAGCTCTGGACGGGATTCTTGCAGCTTCTTGAAGCGCCCAAAGGACCGGTTCTTCCTCAGCTGTTTCTGCAGGTCCAGCAAGAGAAACACTGCCCAGTGACCCCCTGGCTCCCGCCCTTCTTCAGCGACACCAAAGCCTGGAGGGTCCCAGGTTGGAGTTCAGTGGGTTGTACGTCTCCCAAGCCCCACCTCATTTCAGCCCACACAACGCCCCAGGGCAGGGAAGGAACAAGTACCTCTAAGCACTTCTGAGCTTTTTCCAGGTTTTCAGCATAGCGGACATAGAGAACGAGGTGGTGGCACAGGTGCTCCAACCCAGACCTAAGGTGGCCTTTCTCCAGATAAGTAAGCACAATCCTGGCCAATGGGGAAGGGGAGATTGAGAGAATGGTTTGCCCTGCTGTCCATCACCCCTTCTGCGCGGCATCCTTACCTGGGGGCTAAGAGTTAAGAGGGAGGAGAGAAGGAAGGCACCCCACAAGGTGTCCAAAGGGATCTATGGCCTTGCTGACCCGTCCCAGGGCAGTCAGTGGTCACCCCTCCCTTGCAGCTAGAAAGGGAAGATGCTCCGATTCTGCTTCACTTGAACTGCCGCCAGGCAAGAGTCTGTCACGCCAAACGGCTAGTTGGCTTGCGCTGCATGTCTGGCACTGACTGACTGCGGAAGATGCGCCTGTCGCCTCCCACGTGCAAAGTGAAAAGACCAGGGGATCCTGAGCAGGACTCTGTGGAGGCCCAGCAGTACCCTTGCCCTCACAGGTAGGTAGGAGCTCTCACGGGCGGGGGGGGGGGGGGAGAGAGGTCACCATGGATGGTCCAGGACACACCTGTTGCCTTCCTCAGTGAGATCCCCTGCTGCCCTAGCAGAAAGGCAGGTACTGCTCAGGGGGGCTCTCTGCAAGGGGGGGCTCCTGACAGGATCATCGCGTCCCCTTCTAATCAGGCCAGGACCTGGGACAGAAGCAACCTAGCAGGTCTCTTTCTGGTGAGCTTCAGGTGGCCACCTTGCCCTCAGACGCCTTCAGAATGAGCTGAAAATGGTGGCCAAGTTGCCATGTGAGATGGTACGTGGGAGGCCCTTGATGGGAGCCATAGCAGTTCCAATCTGATCTTCAGGTGCCAGTATGGATGCCTAAAGCCCCCATGAAGCTGCAACCATGGAACATGAAGGAGAAGCTCTGTTCCTAAGAAATGGTTTGGAAATGGGGGTGTGCAGGAAACTAAACTAGCTAGTTCCTACCTAACTTGAACTAACCACAGGGCAAGCAATCCCCCCCCCCCCCGCCCGGCCGAATACAAACTCTTTCATGAACACTGCCCCTTGCACCCCCGGCCCCTCCCATCGCATTCCCATTCATTCATGCAATGATCTGAGATGCATACAGGGCACAGTGTAGGAAGAGATGCCAATCTCCTCTCCTAGCATCGCTACCTCCTACAGAATCCAGTATGGCTGCAGCAGGAAGCGTGGCATGAAGAGGCGGAAAGTGCCTGTTGCTTCCCAGCAGTTTGGGTGGAACGTCCTTTGCGGGCTGTGGACCTTCTCATGGGTGAATGGAGGCCTCCAGCCCTGCCTCCCACCCGTGCACTGGCAAAGGGGTGACCTGGCTTGGCCAGCAGGGAACCAGGGAGGTCAAGGAGGGGCACAAAGAGTGACCTTGTGGGGGTCAGCAGAACTCGGCCTGCACCACACTGCAAAAAGGGGCTGGTGGGGGCTGAAGCAGCTGCAGATGAAGCCAGGAGCACCTGCCCTCAGACACCAAGAGCCTTGGTCCTACAGTCCCCTTCTCTGTGCAAACCTCCTGAAACGGCTGGATGCCTCCCATCAGAAGCTGCTGAGCCTTAAACATACTTCAAGGTATTTGGTTGGTTGGACACTTGTTTGCTCTTTGGATTCATGGCAGCCAGGGGCCCCTTGGACCTTTCAAGGGGTGGGGGGCAGGTGCAGGAGAGGAGAGGAGAAATATCAGCGGTTCAAAGGCAATGGTCACAGCAGCTGACAGGGTCAGCAAGGGGCTTTCTTACCGGCTGGCTGAGCAGATGAGCTCCAGGCACCCAAAGATGGTCTCTCGCTCTGCCGACTTCAGGGTTCCCTTGGCTTCCAAAATGGCCACAAAGTACTAAGGGAAGAGACATCGAGGAGGTCCACTCAGGCACCTGCATGCACAACTTGCAACTTCTGGTGTCACAGCACGAAACAATGCGCAAAACTGCATGCGTCAAGAGAGTGGCAGCTGCGCTTCCCTGCCCTTTGCATCTGCTCTCACCTGTGCTGACACCCTTGGCTCCCGTCCTCCCACCAGCTCCCTCCTTACCTTCCTCACAGCCAAGCTGCTGCCCTGCCACAACGAGGGAGAAGCGAACTGCCTCTTAAGTCATGTTGAGGACTGCGGTCCTTGCGCAAGAGGAAAGTGGTTGTAGAAGCTGCCCTGGCAGCAGCCAAGAGGTCAGCCTTACAGCTTCCAAAGCCGCCCCTCCAGTGGATGCTCAAGCAGCACACAAGGAACCAGTGCAGGACTCGCACGCTATTGGCAGTGAGCTTGGGGCGTACAGGGACCAGGCAAGGGAACTGTAATTTGTTGGACCCACACACACACCCAGAGCCCTGGAAGGGTATCTGTGGAGCTCAGAGGCGCTCTTAAGGCTGCAGCCCCATTGCAAACGTCCTTCCTTAGCAAGATTACTGGGGGGGGGGGTTTGCTGGGTGCAACTGAGTGTTGATCCCCCCACCCCCAGTTCAATTCGGTTGCAGCTGGGAGATGGCAATAACAAGAAAGTGCCCGTGGGCAGGCCACCTGCCAGCCCTTCTCAGCCCCTCTCCAGATTGCACTTTCTGACTGGGCAGGATGCGAACAGATCGCCAGTGGCTCCCGACACGGGGCTGCCCTTGATGACTGTTCAGAAGTTCAGCTGTGCAAATGTCCACATGGAGTAGAATACAGATAAAGCTGTTCGACAGTTCTACGGGTTGTCCACAGAACAGAAGCAGGAGACATGCAGAGGGGGACACACCTGCTCCCTGTTCTGGTTTAACTGGGAGGCCCATTTCAACAGAGCACCAAACTGCAATACCGAAATGAGTTCCCCTGGAGCTCTGATGCTGAGAACTTTAGTTCCTAGCCGAAAGAGAACCTGGAAGCTCGCTCAGAAGGTTGTGCAGTCTTCAGAGCAGCGGTGGTGGCGGCTTTCCTGGAACAGTCTTTGGAGGGCAGAAGGCTTTTTTCAGGGCCACGGAGCCATTCTTGCCACAGGAACTGCTGCTGATTGGACGGGTCTGGCTAGATTGAGCCAGCCAGGTAAGTGCGGAAGCAGTGCGGCCTCAAGGCTCATTTTTGGCTTGAATTTAACTTTTTAAAGCAACTGATCAAGCTCTATGGCAGCCAGAGCTATATAAACATTGTCATGCGTGGTCCATTGTCCCATGTTGGGAAAACACTGTCTTAGATTATGGAGACAGACTTTTTACAAAGCAAAAAGGGAAGCAGACCCAAGAAAAAGTGGCAAGGGCCTGCTGGGAGTAGAGGGGACCCTGGCCCAATCCAGCAGCACCTGGTTCTCCACTCAAGCATCCAAGCTTACCAGAAACCGCTCCCCTCCTCTGCCCAGCTCTGGGCTTCTTTTGCAGCCCCTCCTCACCGTGACCACCGGGCCGAGCCGGTCCAGGTACCTCTGCTCACTTTCCAAGAGCTCCTGAGCTGCGCGGTGGCGCTTCCTCTCCCAGCGGCTCCGCTGCGCTTCCAGGATCCCGGGCAGGAGCTCCGCTCCGCTCATGACGCACTCGGGGGAGCTTGAAAAAGAAAAGCGAAGGGATGGGGTCAGTAGCGACCAAAGGACTGGGCAGGAGGGCCACGGGGACTGAAAGTTTCCATGCTCCATAGGCGCTGCAGCTACCGCCTCTCGGCTTTCCTACCTTACAGGACCATGGGGAGGATAAAATGGAAGAACGATCGCTGCTGCCCTGAGCTCTGGGCAAGAAAGGCCGTCTATAAAGGCCGCAAAGCTGGCTCCCCCCGTCCCGTCCCACCTGGCATACAACACAGCGCGCGCGTCCCCGGTCTCCCCTGGATTTCCCTCTCTTCCGCCGCCCACCAGGCAGCCGATTTCAAAAACGGCCGCCACCGCCTCTTCCTGTTGCCCAGCCCTGGGGCGGAGCCGGGGGAGCCGCGGCCAACCCCGTCGCCGGGCAAAACCAACCAAGGAGGGTAGGAACTGCGGGGGGGGGGGCTGGAGGGACGAGAGATCGCAAGGGCGGAGGCAGCCCCTGCTGGGCGAGAAGGGCCCCCAGGGAACGGGCGAGGTCTCAGCTGCCCCTCCAGAAATGCGAAGCGAGGTCGGCGGACCGAGGGGCGCTCGCTCACCCACTGCCCGACTGCAGGAGCCCCCCGAGTGGTCGACGGGCCGGCCTTGGTCCCTCCCTCCGGCGGAAATTGGGGGAGGGGAGTCCAGGGGCCAGTTCCCCACTCAGGAAGGAACAGAAGGCGAGGGTGGGTTGATGTTTCCTTAGAAATCGTTGAGTTGGGTTGGGCGCCCACGAACTCACAGAAAAAAAGGGGGGGTGAATGGCACTCCAGATCTACTGATCTGAATCACGGGGAGGCGGGCCCGGATCAGGGCGCTCTGCACCGACGGTGCTAATCCACTCCGAGGCACCCCGCCCCCGTCCCTAGGCGTGAAAGTTCCTGGCCTGGAGGTGTGGTGAGGGGGTGATTTTCAGCTCTGGATCACGTATTGCTCCGGATTACACCTTAGTCGGCGTTGTAGACCCAATATAATGAGTCTACAATAGATCCGGTGAGTCGAGGCTGGGCAGCTGCTAGGTGCAGAAGGTTCCCAAAGAAGCAAGCGCCACTTCCCCGGTTTGCGGGGCTTGGCTGAGGGTTCTCCCTTGTCCCCTCGGGAGGCGAAGGAGGCGATCAGACAGGGCTCCTTCGACTCGGGCTTTTTAAATTCATTCACATGGCAACCGGTGTTTTTCGCGGGGACGCGTTGAAAAATGTCAGCATCTATTTTGACCGACGTGGAGAAGGCAGGCAAGAGAGCCCCTCTCACCCGGGCGTGTAGTTCTTTAATGGGCCTTCTCAGCTCTGGAGGACGGCCCAGGGCAGAGCCTCGAGGCGGCGGGTGCTCTGCTGCTCCTGGAGCAGCGCCTCCCCGTCCTCCTCCGGTAGCGAGCCGCGGCAGCGCTCGTTTCGCCTTCCAGCCTGCCCTGCGTGCTTCGCAGCGGCCCGATGCAAGCGGCGAAGCCGCGTAAGGAGCCGCGGCAGCCTCCGCCGAGGAGTCATCGCTCGAAGGGCGGTGGCAGAAACGGGAGGAGCGCGCGCGCCAGGGAGGCAGGCGCGTGGCTGCCGCGAGCGACGGAGGTCGCCCGGTTCGAGAGCTCTTTAGCCCACCGCGGCAGCTCCGAAAAGCCGCTGCCGGTCGCCCCCAGGCAGGGAACGGGAGCAAGAATCGCGCCGAAACAGTGGGTAGAAAACTTCGTGCCCGTGGGCCGAGGCCGGGCAGCCAGGGCGACAACTAGGTGCCCCGCTCGATGGCCGCGGAAAGCGGGGAATTCGAGCCGAGTGGCGCGGGGCTCTGCTTGCCCGCTGCCAGGGAAGGTGACGCCTGCAACCTGTTGGGCCGGGCTCGAACACTCGGAACAGGCCCCGCTTGGAGACCCCACGGCCCCGCTCTGGGTGGTTTGTGGAGCTAGAAGCGGCGTCCTGTGGCTGCCGAAGGAGCGACCCTGAAAGGCCCGGCGCTTCCTCGGTGCCCTGCGGGCTTTCAAACAGGGCGGCCAGATTGCTTCCCCGCGAGGCTTCTCCAGATATGGGCCCTTTTTGCGCTGGGCCTTATTCCGGACTGGATCTCAGAATAGGGACCTGCCATCCACTTGTTAGGGCCCACTACAGCAGGCTCTGAGCGGATTCTGCCATAGTCTGCACTAGCATGAGGCTGCCAAGTCTCTAGCCCGGGACAGAAGGCCCAGCGCAGAAGCAAAGCGAGCGAACCCTGGAGACCCACCTTCCTCTGCCCCCGTCCAGGCTTCAAGGTCGGAACCATTTTCTGCCTTGAAGGGCAGCGCAGAGATGGAGACGGGAACGTCTCTCGTTCCCCAGGGAGGGTCCCTGGCAAGCGCCGCTGCTGGTCCTGGCGCGGGCTGGGAGCCAGGGCCCGAACGCGATCGGAAAGGAATCCTTACAGCCACATTGCCCGTTTGCTTTCGCCTGCGCCGATTGCCCTGCTGGTGCCATCTAACCTAAACATTTGCACGGCGTGAGTGGATCGTTTCCGTAGTGCACGCGTTTGTCTGGATGCTCCGCTACCAAACGCTTCCGTACGGCGGGCGGGGGGGGGCGGGTTAGCGCTCGCCCTCCTCGCCGGTCCTGCTGCCTTTGTGCCCTTCAGGGGTCACGCACTAGGCTGCCAGGGGCTGTGCGCTCGCCGGCAGTTCAGTCAAATCCTTCCCAAAATCACTGGACGGGCGGAACCGCCGCTTGCCCCCACGCGGCCCCGCGGTCGCACGCGCACCGACTTCGCAGCGCCAAATTCACGCCGCCTCCACGGCTTGCGCCCTTCCGTCCCTGCTCCGCCGCGACCGGCACTCCAGCCCTGCGCAGCCAGACACCCCGCGGCGCTGCACTGCGGGACCCTCGGCTTAGGCGCTTCTGCCCAGCGCAGGGCTCGGCCCGATACGACCATAAGGCTTTGCGCATCTTCGCTGCACGGGGCCGAAGAGCTTGGATCCCTTTCCCTTCGACCCTCTCCAGTGGGCCACTAAAAGCAGAGCTCCACTTGGGGCGGAGGGCAAGGAAGTAGCTTCAAGCCACGGGCACGAGGGACCAGGCTGCGGAGAGACCAGGGCCGGCACTCCGAACGGTTAAAGCTGCAAGCTCGTGCATCCTGCCGCCGCACCATTGGCGCCACGACACCCACAGGAGCCGGTCAGGACCAGCGGCGGGAGGCCGGGGAATGAGTTCCGCCCGCTCCTCCTCTCGGGGGCCCTCTGGCCCAGAGTGGCGCGGGAGGGGGGCGGAAGCTTCAGGGAGCGGGCCTGCCCCGCCCCGACCGCGCAGAGCCAGCCCGTCCGCCCGTCTCGGCGGTGCCTCCGACAGTGCGTTCTCGCTGCCGGCGAGCCGAGATGCGCGCCGCCGAGAAGCTGTTGCTGCTGCTGGTTCCGCCGATGCTGGTGTCGCCGCCAGGCCGTGCCCGAGCCGAGCAGGACGCCGCCGGGACGCCGCCGGAATCTGGCGAGGCGCCGGATTCGCGCACAGGTGCAAAAGGTGGACTAAGTCGCCGGGGGAGGGAGGGCGGGGGAGGCACCGTGCGGGACGCGAACGAACGTGTGAACCGAGCGACGGGTTTCCCAAGTGCAGAAGCGCCTCCGGACTTCACACACACCCCCAAGGCGTCCGCCTGCCTCGGTCGTATGCCGGCGGGCTATTCCTCGGTAACTGCAGCGGCGCCGTCGGAACGAGCGAGGCCAGAGCGACGCGTCTCAGTTCTCCTGGGGCTGCTGTCCACTCAGCGCCCCTTCGCCGATCCCGTAACGCGCAGCCCGCAGCCTTCGGGAGCAAACGCAGCTGGGCAACGCGGAGAGGGCGCAGGGAAGGGCAGCCGTGGGGCGAGCCGCAGGGGGGCTCTGCGCTCGGAGAGGGATCCAGGACGCCTTGTCCGCCCTTGGCTCTTCCGTGCTGAGAAGCCCCTGGGCAGGAACCTCCCGAGATGCGGCGGGGCTGCTGAGGGAGGCAGGGCAGAAGCAGGTGTGAGGTGCTGTGAGCCGAACGCCTAAGGAAAACGCCCCAGCCAGGTAGGCTTTCTCGTGAGATGGGGGGGGGGGAGAGAATTGGGCTCCTGAAAGCCCGTCCCGGCTTCCTGCCCTGAAACCACCTCCAGCTCCTCTGGGCTGCCTTCCAATCTGCCTAATGCTGGGAGCCCGGGGTCTACGCCCACACCCGCCGGGCCTGTGCCTGGATTCAGCTGGGGAAGAACATTGGAAGGGTCCCCTCCGTTCATAAAGCGGTCAAACGTCCCTTGAGCCAAAAGCGCCCGTGGCCACCCTGCGGATGCGGGAGAGGAGGACGCGGTGGCTCCTTGCCAACAGCCGAGCGTGGCTGCCCAGGGTGGGCTGGTTGCTTGGTCTGCCCTCCGGGCGCATCTGCCCCTGCCACTCTGGGGGGGTCTCAGGTTCTACGGGGGAGGCTCAGGGGCTTCTCAGGGAGCAGGATCTGGTCCAGCTGCTTGGCCTGCAACTTCACAGTCCCACTGAGCTCACAAGGGTCCTGAGGGGGCTGCTCCCAGTTTACAGCGCCTCCCCCCCCCCCCGCCTTCCTGGTCCATGCTCGCTCCACCTCCACTCAGGCGATTTCCTTGCCAGCCACCTTGACTTTCCCTTCTGAAGGGACATCGAGATAAAGCTGGTTCTAAGGGGCAGGTCTGTGCCTCGCCGGGCCCCACCCAGAGAGGTTTCTTCGGGGGAGGGGTTGGGCGGCCTGTGGCGGGGAGGGACCAGGTCGGTTTCCTTTGGTTAGTTTTCAAGACTTTTTCTTTCTGCTGAGATTACTGAGTGTCTGCTCTTGCCCAGGCAGAGCCGCGCTCTTCCTTACTCCCGGGACCAAGAGGAAGAAACATTTTGTCTGAGCTCTGACTCAAAACAGACCACTGCTGGGCAGGTCATTTGAGGCGGAGAGCAGGGAGATGGTGTGATGTAGCAGCTTACACGGGGGGGGGGGGGGTTGACCTTGCAGCTCAACCAGGGAGCAGGAGGCATTTATTCCCCCCCCCATCCGCTACAGATGTTCAGGAAAGGCCCTCCCAGCGTTCACGCAGCACCTGACCCGTTTCTACTGCCCCTGAGGACCCCAGCCTCTGGTTGCCATAGCAATCCTCAGGCCACAGAACCCCCACCCCCAGACCCTCCCCCAGAACTCAGCATTGCTCACCAGCCTGGCCTACGCTGGGCCCCCAGGTGGCTGGAATGAGGCTGGGGTTCCTGGGCACAGGCTCCTAGAAGGCATTTAGGGTCCTCTGGGGCAGCGAGGGAAGGCACTTTCCACCGCCCAGAGGCATGGGGTCTTCTGCACTTCTCTCCTCCTGTCGTCAACACAGACCCTGGTGCGTAGTTCTGATCCCAGGGCTTCTGGATGCTGGGGCCTGAGAGCTGGAGGTCTCCCGAAGGGCATTAGATGGGCGCATGACGCACTCCTCAGTCCAAAGCGGATTCTGGGAAAGAAAGTGCCTCCTCCATGTGGCTCCAGCCAACCCAGCTGAGCTCCTGCCTTCTGTTGCTGCTCCACTTTGCTTCCTTGGGGCAATGGGCCACATAGCCGGGCTGCCACACACACACACACACACACACCCAGCACAAGACCGTCTCCAGGGGAAATCTCTTCCTGCAGCACAGCTGGGACTGGCATTGAGGCTTCTCCCCTACCCCTGGTGCCCCCGCCTGTCATTCACTGCACTCCCTGTCTCCCTGTTGCTTGGACCAGGGTTATCATTCAAATCCTGGAGCTCTCTGGCTGCTTGGCAGGGGCTGGGCTGGGGCTGGGGTGCAGCCACTGAATCTCAGCCCAACCTATTCCACTGAGTGGCATAAATGGCAATGAGATGGGGTAGAATTTGCTGCCAGGTCACTTGGAAAACAGTCACAGCAAGAGGGGGCTGCCTCCCCTACCCCTCTGAGTGCTCAGTCTGGAGGCTGTTTCAAGGGGGGCTTCCTGCCTCCTTCCCAGGGGAGCAGTGGAACAGTACCTTCCCCCTTGGGCCAAGGGCTTCAGGGCACAAACCAGTGGCCCAATCCTTCCCTTTGCCTCCTGCCCTCCCAGCCCTCTTCACTGGCCCTGCATGGCCAGACAGGGGCTCAGAGCTGTACTGAGGTATATATCAATGACTACTAGAATGGATGCCCAGGTACTTCCTCCAGGCTGAGGAGACAGGTAGGAGGCCTACAAGGCCATTTGCTTTGATTCAAGAGCAGGTGAGAGTTTTGCCCTTCTCTTCTTCTTGAGATTCCCAGAAGGAATTGGTGGGCCACTCTGTGGGTCAGGATGCTGGGCTAAATGGGCTGTAGCCTGATGCAGAAGGGTGCCTCTTAGGTTCTTAGCAGGGGGCTTCCACCCCCTTTGGCACAGCAGCAGAGCGCTGGGTTCACCTCTTGTGTCCACAGGTCCTCTGGGGGAATGTGACATTGGTGTTCCCTTCTGGGGAGGGTAAGAAGCTCTGTGCCTGAGGCCTGCCTTTGCATTTCCTCATCCAGCAGAAACTCCCTGTTGGCATCCCATGAGTTAAGCCCCTGAGGTGCCCACCTCAGAGGGTCCAAGGCCACAGCACCTGGGCAGAGGTGGGGGCAGGCTGGGTTTGGTGTACTTCCTGCTCACTGGCTTCTCTTTCCTTTTCAAGGCTTCCATCACCATGGAGGCAGCAGGCACTGGAGCTATGCAGGTGAGAGTCCCCCCCCCCCCCGCAGAGTTAATGATTAGCCAGCTGCCCCTCCCCCTCCTGGCCTTCCTCCTGACTTCCTATAGCTGCCTCATCTACCAGACTGAGAGGGGGCAGGAAGACCTGCTGGGAGCCCTCATCCTCCTCAACCTGTATTAGTGCGGTGGGCTGGGTAGGTGGGTTGTCCTCATTGTCTTTGGCCTCAGGGCCACCTTCTTCTCAGGCCTCCCGTGGTGACTTTCCCTTGTGGCTCCTGAAGGCACCCCTGGCCCTTGCCTGCCCATGCTGTGTGCCCTGAGGCATTTCTTGCTCTCCAGCCCTGCCCCTTTCTGAGAGGCAGCTCAGGTGGCATCCCTGGTCCTATGCCCAGGGAGAGCACCTGCCTGCAAGATCCAGCCAGTTTGGTGAGCAGCAGAAGGCAGCCCAGGGCATGCGCCTCACTGGCTGGAGCTGCACCTTGCTGAGTAGCATTGGAGGGAGGGGTGGCTCACATGGCCCATGTGTGGGGCAGTGAGGGCGGCACACTGTATCGACCACAGGGTGCCAGCAGTTCTTTCCCGAGGGCTGCTGAAGGAAATCTATTTCCATTTTCCATTTTACTTGTATACCACCTTTGCAAATTAAGAAGAAGCAGTTTAGCTCTCGTGCCACCTGGCTTCCATTCTCGTGCCCCCATCCCACTGACCCACCCTTGCTCTGCTTTCCTCCCCACATGCTTGCTCTCTTCTTCCAGACAAGGCCAAGTGGGCCTCTGCTTTCCCCCACTGTGGGGGGCACATGCAGTCCCCCATCAACATTGACACAGCATCCACCTACTTTGACCCACAGCTGGGACCCCTCCTGCTCTCCAATTACAACCTACCTCCTGACGAATGGCTTTCCCTGCGCAACAACGGACACACTGGTGAGTCCTTCCTGCCAAGGTTCCTGCAAGGAGGCAAGTGGGGAGGGCTGGAAAGGCTTCTCTGCCCCTTGGCAGCACTCAGGGTCTTGGTAAAGCTGGGGTGGGGGTTGGCAAGCAGAGACGTTGCAGCCTGTCCGATTAAGCCAAAACAGGCAGGGAGGCTTTCCCAGGGAACCTCACGCATTGGAGCTGCCTGCAGGTTTCCATACATGGGTGACCAAAATCAGAGGCAGAAAACAGGAGCAGCAGTTGTGGACCACAAGCAGTGAAATGTGCCTCCAATGAGGCCAATGCATCCACAGCCGTCCAGTGTGGGGCAGATCGGTCAACTCCAGGCTGCATGCTTCAGGCCAAGAAGAGGAGGAGGCTGTGCCCTGTTGGAACAGTCAGGTGGTGTGATGGCTGAAGGGCAGGCAGGGATTTCCCCCTTTCATTGTCTTGCTCATTCACCAAAAAGATTGGACCCAATTCACTAGGTTCAAGAGGAATAGGTGGTGACAGCTACCAATCTAGATGGCTTTAAGGTAGGGTTAGACACATTTATGGATGACAGATGTATCAATGGCTACTAGAATGGATGCCTAAGTACATCTTTTAGGCTGTGGGGGTGGGGAGCAGGACGCTTCTAAGGCCATTTGCTGGGATTCAAGAGCAGGAAAAGGTTTGCCCTTGTCTTGGCTTGAGATGCCCATGAGCATTTGGTGGGCCACTGTGTGTGATGGGATGCTGGACTAGATGGGCTGTAGCCTTACCCAGCAGGGCTTCTCTTATGTTCTTATGAGTTTTCCAAAACATGTCAGGAAGGACGCTCTGCTGATTCAATATTCTGGCAGCATCAGAGTCTGCTTTGGTAAACAGAGAATACAATTTCCACTATTCTTTTCAAACTCACAGTTGTTTCTTTGTAGGGATGCTGTGATAACGGAGATTTTTGTTTTGTGGAGGGCTGAGCTAGATGACCTTGGAGATACCTTGCAATGTTTGCAGTGGAGTTTGTTCAAATACATTAAAAGTGTTGCTGTACAAGATTCCTTCCAGGGGCCACCTTTTCTCCTGCTTGCTCTAGGCCATAGTTCTGTGGAGGTTGAGTTCTGGTAACTTGGTGGACACTTGGGTGGAGTTTTCCTGGCCTTATTTAGGAACACCTTCCTCCAGGATGATGCTGGGGAACACACCTGCAACCTTCAGGACAACTGCTTGGCCACTCTGACCAAGGGTCTGAAGGCCCATTGCTGCCTGAGCCAGTATGCTGGGCCACATAGGGCTTGCACTTGCTGCGTTCCATGTGCCTGTGTAGGGCACAGCAGCGCTCCCCTCCAGAACAGGAGCATAGCCAAGGATTTACCAAGAGACCTCAACAGGGAGGTCTACTAGCCAGCTATCAAGGATATGGGGGCTGCCCTCATGACCTCCACCTCATAGAATCATAAGGTTGGAAGGTACCTCTATGGTCATCCAGTCCAACCCCCTGCTAAATGCAGGATTTTGTAAACCATCCCAGACAGACGTCTGTCCAGCCTCTGCTTGAAGACCTCCAGCAAAGGAGAACCCACTATTAGTTTCCCCTAAGATCTAATCTGTATTGCCCCCCCCCCTGAAGTTTCATCCCGTTGTTTCTAGTCCTCCCTTCTTGTGCAAATGAGAATAGGGATGATCCCTCTGCACTGTGACAGCCCTTCAGATACTTGAAGACCAAGATCATGTCTCCTCTCAGTCTTGTCTTCTGCAGATCTTGTGGGAAGTTGCTGTGCCTGCAGGCTTAAGGGGTGTATGGAAAGAACTTTGGCCTCCTTTAGGGTTCATTCTGCCATTGTGCCTTGACCAGGGACATGTTCACATTATTTATTTATTTATTTATTTATCGCTTTTCATTTGGAGAACTAAGAGTCATTTAGATTCATCAGTACAATGATCACCTGTCCCTGTGTTCCCCTGACATCCCTGGAGTTCCGCAGGACCCGCTTGTGTGACGCCGTTGCCCCTTGCACAGCCCACAACGCAGCCACCCACCTCTCAGCTCCAAAGAAGCCTGCAGGGTCAATTTTGCAGAGTGAGCGACTTTGTTAGCCACTGGTTGCTCAAGGAAGGTCAGGTCTGTTGGCAGCCTCTGCAGCAGGAGAGGCCATGGGAAGAGCGTGTGGGCAACCCCTCTTGGCAAGCACTGTGGGCACGTGCACGCTCTGCCAAGGAGGAGGAAGCCCTCTGAGGTGGGGGTTTGTTTACATCTCTATCCTGCCCCATACCTGAAGGTCTCTGGGGTCTGGAAGTGCAGCCACCTGAGAGGAAAAATGGACTCTGGGGAGGAAGACTTACAAGGATACAAGGGACCCCCCTACATTGACCTGTTTTGCAGTCACAAGGACAGAGGAGGTGCAAGTAGGAGAACAGGCGACAGGTGTAAAATAGTAAGAGGGGGTGGCAACCTTTCCACAGCCGCAACGTCATGGAAAAATGAGGGAGAGAAGACAATGGCAGCAGGCTGAGCAACTGCAGGGAGAAGAGGCTTTAAAGGAACATGTTGAACAGAAAAGAGAAGAGGAAAGGAAAGGAAAGGAAAGGAAAGGAAAGGAAAGGAAAGGAAAGGAAAGGAAAGGAAAGAAGGAAAGGGGTGGCGATGGGGGGAGCAGAAGAGAGACTAGGCATGAGCGAGTGGAGAGCAATTGCCCAGACACGAACAGCGATGCCAGCTGCTGCCCAGTATCTGGGGCATGAAGGTGCACTTTGAGGTGACCTCAAGAGAAAGATAAAGGCTTCTGGACTCTGCAAAGCAATAGCTCTGTGTCTGGCTTTCCTGGAAGCAAGGCAGATGTGCCTTGACAGGAAGCATAGCAAGAGCCACAATGGCCACCTTGCTTCCCCTACCCGAGCAGAACCTGGTGAACTGATACCTTTTGCTGGATATTAGGAGGGCAGAATCCTTTCCAGGCTTTGGGAAATGGCCCTGGGTCTGATCCAGCAGGGCAGTCTCTTTGAAGTACCATCTACTGCTAAGAAATGAACGGGGAGTGCAGCCTTGCTCATCCTCCTTCATCTCAGTGCAACTTATGATACCATTAACTGTCGCGTCCTTCTGGAAAGGCTGTGGGCTCTGCAAAGCAGCCGCCCACCCCGAGAAGGAAGGGATGGGCGCAGACTTTTCCAAATCAGCCTCGATGTTCGATAAGCAGTTCTACACAGGAGGCCGTGGAGGAGAGAGGGGCAGCAGGGCCAAAGTTCTGCAGAATCTGAGCTAGACACCCCAAATTTGGTGTGGGGGCCTGGGGGACCCCCACAAAGACCTCTGTCAAGGCTCAGGGGAAATGGACAGGGTTTTGGTTTTTAATGATTTTTTTTGGGGGGGGGAATGACCCTTTTGTTCTTAGGGGCAGGTGCAAGTTTTTTTTTAAAAAAAATCTTGAAAATTCAAAGCAAGCTCCAAACGTTGTGACTCTTGTCGTGGGCCTTCCTGTCAGTGCCCTCGGCTCATCACAAATTTTGGCGCTCCTAGCTCAAATGCTGTGCAGCTTTGGCCCCGATTGGTTACCATGTTGCCTTTTGCAATTGATCGATTCAAATCCTGTCTTTAACTACCATTCTGGATGCAAAATTTGAGGCAAAGAGTTCATTTTGAGATATTGCCAGAGTTTAAAGGCAGATTGTTTTCCTAGGAGGAAAATCAGACAATAATATTAATAACTAAACCTGTTCACCGTAACCAAGCAAGATGAAACAAAGAAACACCAAGAGGTGCAGAATAGGGGTAGGCATGAATATTCGGCACATTTGGAATTCCTACAAATTCTGTGTACAAATTCTGACATTCGCGGATGAATTGAAAGAAACCTGCAGTCGTAGGCCCTACTCATCCGCAATTCGGATGGATCTGGCACTTGTTGAAGCTCCAATTAAGGCCGGATCCGCCCTGCAGTCTCCCGCCCCCCTCACCTCTGGTTGCGCCACTGCCGCACACTCCTCATAGGCTCAAGTAGGCCTTCGCAGTGACCCTGGGCCAACTGTTCCTGAAACCATCTGGCCCACTCTCTCCTCGGCACAGCAAGCCCCATTGCCCATTAAAGCTCCTTGTACGGCTGATCATCTGGCGGCTGTTGGAACCTGCCCAGAGAAGCAGCTGGGAGCTCTTCCCCGGGGGGGGGGGGGCGACGGCGACTGGGTGTGTGTTCTGCTGTGCTGTGACCTAAGCTTGTCATGCATCCTTCATTCTGGGCCAACCAATTCCTGCCTCTTGGCTGGCCTCTTTCCTGGGATGTCCTTCCTGGTGCTTGAGAAGGAAAGTCTTGAGTGCCCTTCCCTCCAGCTGCCCAGTTCTCTCTGCCCCTGACTTAAGGAGGCTATTTGTGAGCTCTGTGGCCTCAAGGATTAATCACTCAGGATGCTAGAAGTCCCAGGAAACAAGTTCAGCCAGCAAGGAGGGGGGATGAGAGGAGTCCTTCACGATCGCCACTTTCCTTTCCTGAAGTTGTCCTGGAGCTTCCTGGGAACATGACTGTTGCTGGTGGAGGATTCCCACAACCCTACATAGCTGCCCAGTTACACCTGCACTGGGGATCCAAGCTGGGACCTGGATCAGAACACACCGTGGACCAACAGCGCTACGCTGGCGAGGTGGGTCTCCCTGACTTACCCTGGCACCTTGGTGCCTCGGGCCCCTGGGAAAGCTGGACCCTAAGGGGGCACATTACGCAATACATTGCATTCCTGCGACCTCACTTTCATTCTCCCAATGACCACGATGAATCTTCTCCGCTTTGATTCGTGTGTGCAATAACTCTGCCATGGCTGAGAATTGCTGGCTGGCTCAAGGCTACCAATGCTTTGTGGCTCTCTCAAGTCTTCACCTGGCCAGTTCAAATGGGTTTAGAGGTGAAGAATTCCCATATCTTTTGTTCATAAGAAAATGGCCCAAACAGTGAATAGTACCCCCGCCCCCAGCCCCAACCACAGTGTCACAATAAAATTAGTTTGAACAATTGGCTGAAACAGCGAGGACACGCAGCCCAGTTGCGCATGGCAGCAGCTGCGGTTGTTGAGCTGATGGCCACTGCAAGTGGGGCATGGTGTCTGCAAGCCTGCCCTTGGGCAATAACGTTGCAGCTGGGGAACCTCCCTTCCCCAGCCTCGCTGGTTCTTCCTCAGGCTACTTCACTGAACACAGAAAATGACTGCAGAAATCAGCCGTTTCCCAGTGTTCAGCAAAATGGAGCCCTGTGCCAGGAAGTCCACAAGGAGGGTAATAGGAAAATCTCTTCCTCTTGTGCTGCCATTACAGGGGTGCGGAGCAAACAGAGTAAGCAGCATGACTCCTGCACCCCCATAACCCCCTCGGGAGCCCCGCCCATCAGGCCAGCCCCATGGCATCACAATGGGCCGGACAGGTCCTAGCAAGGAGATAAAACTCCAGCTTTTTAAAATCAGGCTAATCCAAAAAGAGAACACATTTAAAACTAGAAATCAGAATGACCAAACGGAATGGACCAGAATTAGAACCCGGAGCTCCTGAAGCACTTCACCTCCTATGACGCTGCTTTCTGCCTCCTCCTTCAGCTGCTATCGAGCAAGAGGAGAGGGATGGATAGATGGACAAAGAGGTGCCACTAAATGCAAAGCGAACATGCAGGTTAAGACGCAGAAGTCACAGGCATGGAGGGTGGATGAAGCTTCAAACATCCAAGTCCCGGGAAAGGAAGTTGGGAAGAGGAGCCGCCGGTCAGAAGAGGCCGTTGTGGCGATTCACAGCTCATCAGCAGTTCCCTATGTGCTGGGATAGATTTGGCGCCCCAAATGCGGATGCTGTATCTCTCCACCGCCTTCACTTCCCTGGGATCCTGTCCTGGGGAGGGGGAGGTGCAAAAAGGCCCCTAGGCACATGCAGCAATATCAGAGGGAGCTTCCACTTCCTGAACTGGGCACAAAGTGGGCGGCAGCAGAAGAGGGCTGGCTTTCTAAACCCTCTGAGTGAGCTTGGGATGCCCACCCTGTGCTCCCGAAAGCAGCCCACTGCGTTCTTGCAGCTCCTCAGGACAGTCCCCCAGCCACCATCCTGCCCAGGAATTCCTGTCTTCCAAGCCCCTGGGGGTAGAGGTGGTGCTGCCTTTCTCTTTCCAGCCTGGAGATGCAGGGTTCCTCCCTTTCAGGAGCAGCCGAGTTCAGACAGTGCAGGGAATGCCTGGGAGTAAGTGAGCGGCCAGGTGATGCTCTTTGTTTATTCCAGGTCCACGTGGTCTATTACAATTCTCAGTTCAGCAGCTTCACAGAGGCTGAAGGCCAGAGAGGTGGCTTGGCTGTGCTGGCAGTGTTCCTTCAGGTGATGGGGGTGGGAAGCCAGGGGGGAGGGAAAGGCCTAGAGCTTTGGCTGAGCACAGCCTGGTTGAGACGTGACCTGGGTCCTCCTTGGGCTGGAGAGGCCCTGCCCCACTTCCACACAAGGCAGAAAAGCCACCCCAAAGGTCTTTCAACTCTTGCTCCAGGTTGGCTCAGAGGAGAATGAGTCATATCAACCCCTCCTTGAGCATCTGGGCAGCATCCCTGAGGAAGGTAAGAGGAATATGGAGGCCAAAACAACCCCTATCCCCATTCTAGAGTGTCTCCTGTCTGGGAGACCAAAGTTCCTGCCAGGGGCTCTGATGGGCAGAAACATGAGCAGCACTCCAGGTGTCGTTTCTGATTATGCCTCTGGAGGTCCTGGGGGCCTGAGACACAAGAACACCTGAGAGCCCTTCCCTACAGCCAGTACTTCCTGAGTTTTCCTTCTGTCCAGGGGACAACATTTTAATAGAAGGGTTTGATGTGGCCAAGCTGCTCCCAGACAGTCTGGATCGGTACTTCCGCTACAATGGTTCCCTGACCACTCCGCCGTGTTACCAGACCGTGAACTGGACAGTCTTTAACCAGACTGTTTTGCTGTCTCCGGAGCAGGTATAGCTGTCTAGAGGAGTAGCTGGAGGGGTCCCCATATATTGCTGGAGGTAGCTAGGGGCACAGAGCCCCTCAGGACTGCTGCCCTCAGGTGAGGTCCCCTTCTCCCTTTGAGATTTCAGAACTGGAGGAGACGCTTTGGGACGGCCAGGATGAGCACCTCCAGAGGAATTTCCGCCTGCCCCAGAGTCTGCATGGCCGGAGGGTTCTGGCAAGCTTCCCAGTGAATGGCAACCCAGCCGGGATTCTGCCAGCAGGTGAGTGTCGCCATAGAGCCAGGGACACGGAGCCTGCAGCCATATGGGTGCTGTTGGACTCCCTGGGTGCTCAGCACCCTGAATGGGATCTGCGACCTTCCAAAGGGAAGCCCGGTATCTCCTGGGCTCAATGGTTTCAGAGCACCAGGCACCAAGAAAGGGTGCTGCCCTTCTTTGTGCCCCAGAGGTCTTTGAGGCTCTCTCTGTTCCCAAGGCAGAAGGCACCGTGTGTCTGCTGCAGCAGGCTCCCTGTGGTCTCAGCAACCAGCTGCATCCTGCCTGCACACCTGTGTGCAAAGGCCACCCCCACCCTTTAGGAGTGGACGTGGCAATCCCTTGCAGGAACACAAGGGACCCATTCAGCATGTGAGGAGGCAGCTTGAAAGTTACTTGTGCTTGGAGGGTCACCCAAGCCCCCTTCTGGTGGGGGGAACAGCAGGGGCTTGGATGTCCCTCAGAGGTGAATAGAAGACCACTGGGGCTGGAAGACACTTGTGTAAGGAGGGTGCTGACACTTCTTTCCTGTTTGTGCCTTGTTACCATGCTTGCAGATGCCATGGGCCTCTAGCCTTGCTTGCTCTCACTAAGCCCCCCGCCTCTGGAAAGCTACCCTCCCCAGCACGGCTCTTTGCTCCTTGTCTACCGAAATGCACCTCCTGTGTTGCTAAAGCCAGCTGTCTTGGCTCCACACATCTGTGGGTGAGGAATTCAGCCTGACTGCTCAGTGGCAATTCTCCTCTTCTATAATCCATGCTCTGTCCACTTTAAGAAACGAGCCCCCCTGGGCTGTCATTGCTCCTGCTGCTCACAGATGATTGCCTGGGCTGGAGAGTAAACTGCCCCTGCGCTTTCTGGCTATTTTGACACAGTGGACTCCGTTTCCCATCTCTTCCTTTTGCTTCCCAACCACCCCACCCTGCCCTCCCCTGGCAAACAAACCTTTTCCTTGCTCAGCCATGGGTGCCCTTAAGAGTTCTGGGGCATTTGTTGATCTTTCCTCCTTGGAGGGATGCCCATCTGTCCTTCTGACCTCTGGGAAAAGTGCTGCTGCGTCACGGAGGCTGCCCCGCCCTGGGCACAGCAGCTCAAGGTGCTTCCGCCCACCTGCAGATTGCCTTGGGCTTGGCAAAGGGCATGGAGAGGCCTGTCCGAGGTAGCCAAGCACTTGTTCGGCCCCTCTGGAGAGGATTGGCTCAGTTGCTGCGCTTCCTCTGGAAGCCATAGATCATGTCAGGTGGTTCATGGTCCCTGTTCGCACTTACTTCTGTGGTGTGGACTGAGACATGCAGGGACCCTCCATCGGCACATTGCTCCTTCGCCTCTGTCCCTGAGTGTCCTGAGCCTCCATTTTTATTGGTTGGCTGGGAGCCAAGCTGCAGGGAGGTGGGGTGGGGTGGCTGAGGCTGTGCCAATGTGTGCCACGCCATCCTTGCCATGACAATGGCTCAACTTATGGCCAGAGTTCTGTGGCCATTGTTATGGTGATTCAGACAGTCCAGGAAGGGCCATCTGCACTCCAAGCAGCTATAGTCAAGATGGGGCTAGTGCTTGCAGCGTGGATGTGAACTGCCATCCCTGAACTTAACGGCACTAGAATGGAACTAGAGAGGCAGGGGCACACCTAAGGACCGAAAGCACCCCAGCCCAAGGGCAGTCTCCATGAGCACTGCGCCCTCTGAAAATGGGCCCTGGCAAGTGTTACCCTCTGCCATGGCCGCTTTCTTGGGATGATGCAGGATGCACACCTAGGTCATTTGGGGAATTAGGATCTCCCTAGCCCTATCACAGCCGGAGACTTACCTGTGGCCAATCACATGTCCGATCCTCTGCAGGGTGCCACCATTTTGGTTGCAGCACCCTGTGTGAATGTGCATGTGCTGGCGTCACAGCGATGGTGCTCTGTGCATGTAGAGTCACATCAGGGGGTCATCTGAGGTGCCAGCACACTTGCGCAGAACCTCAAATGGCCCCCTCAGCCAGAAATAGTGCAGATGGATGGGGAAAGTAAGCTTTCAGTCATGTTAGTTAATGGTTGGGTGCACAATTTCATACACCACAGCTAGTACGCAATTGGTCAACTTCTGGGCAGCAGGGGGTCTTTGTAGGTTGTAACCGCCTCCTGGAAGCAGCTGGAACCCCCTGCTCCATTTGCAAATCTTGCTGGAGCTATGGGGAAATCCTGCTTTGCTTTCTAACTTGTGCCCTACAAAATAACTCCCATTTTCTCCCCATTTTTTTGTGAGCCCCTGCACCCACCTGGCCCAAAGATGAGACCCTTTGATATAGAGCAGCAGGCAGGCAAGGGGGGAGCTCAGCTACCTTGGCCTGCTCTTTCCTTCTTCTTGGCGGCTGACTCCATCCTCTGTGTCTTTCAGGCCAGAATCCCTCCTCCAGAAGTGGTAAGAACAGCAAAAGCGGAAGTGCTTCCGGAGGCCTACATGACTTCCCCGACTCTCAGCCTGGGAAAGTGGGCTGTGGGAACGTGAGCTTCTGGCTCCAGCTGCTGACTCCTCTTCCTTTTTCTTTCCAGATGTTGACAAGCAGGTGGGCTCTTCCCTTCACACAGGTAACTGCTCCCCTCCCCACACCGTGGCTGGGCACGGGCAGTGGCTTCCTTGGCTTGGCAGGGGGCAAGGCCGCTGTCCTGTTCTTGCAGCTGGAGTTCAGGTCCTGATCCCTCACAGGGCTTCGGCTTCCTCTGGCCTTGCAGAAGTGACACTGCGCTGCTCTCTCCTCAGGGGACGTCCTGGCAGCGCTCTTCGCAGCTCTCTTTGCGATCACAGCCCTTGCCTTCCTCCTGTATGTTCGCAAGCACCGGAGCCGGAAGCCCAGGTGAGAGGGACTGGAGGCCACCACCTGGAAGGCCCACACCTCTTTGCTGGCCAGCACTACACCCCTCCAGGTTTGCTCCTGGGGGAGCACCATCTGCCCAGGAGCTGTGGGTGGGGGCTGCCCATCTTTATGGCCCTGGGATTTACTGCTGAACAACCACTTTCCAAAAAGAGGTGGAAGAGGTGTGACGGCTGCCAGTCTGGACGGCTTTAAGGAAGGGTTAGACAAATTTATGGATGACAGAGGTATCAGTGGCTACTAGAACGAATGCCTAGATGCATCTTTCAGGCTGGGGGGGGGGGGAGGAACCGGGGCGCTTCTAAGGCCATTTGCTGCGATTCTAGAGCAGGAGAAGGTTTGTCCTTGTCTCTGCTTGAGATGCCCATGAGCATTTGGTGGGCCACTGTGTGCGACAGGATGCTGGAGTAGATGGGCTGTGGCCTGATCCAGCAGGGCTTTTCTTACGTTCTAAAGGCAGTGTCTGGTCACTACATATACTTAAGCAGAGGGGAAGTAATGACGTCCAGTGAAAAGATCAGGTGAGGAACCAGCGAAGACCTTTTGGGCTCAATCTAGGGCTCCCACAGCTGCCCATACCTGGACTTAAAATTGAGAGCTTCAGAGTAGAATTACCAAAGTGATGAACAAAATCATAAGAATGCAGTTAAACTTAATAATTCAAAATGCTCCAGCAACACCTCTTTACCATTTGCCCAGCAGGCTTTCCCAATACTCCCTGCCACCCCAGGTAGTGTAGCAACCCATTAAAAAAGGTCCCAGGGTGGATCTTGATGAAAGCACTGCAAGCAGGAGCAAGGAGCCCAGCCTGCTGCCTCTTTCCCCTTCCCCTCAGGCAAGACGTCCTCAGGGCTCTGGTGGCCCCTTGGAGGTGCTGGGGGGCAACTGATGGGAGCCAGATCTCAGGGCACCCCACTCCGCCGCCTGCCCCCCACTCCCCCTCAGGCAGTGCTCTAGGAAGAGGCAAAAAGCACTTTTCAGCTTCAGACCACCATTTGCGTCTGGTCAGCCTGGGGTCACTGCCGCAGTCCTGCATCCTGAGCTCCCTACAGTCACCTGCTGAATTGGACCTTGTGGTCAGCATGGGTCTCAGGGTCCCCAGCAGGAGCCTGGAAGTGATGACCATCAGCCCAAAAAGAGGGATCAGACAGCTTCCTTCAGTGCCCTACAGGATTCCTAGACAGAAGAGGCAGGATGGGACGGGATGGGGGGAGAAACCCCACACCCTCACTGTGCCCCCTTTGTGACTTTCCCTTGAGGCCTCCTTGGTGCTCAGCTGCAAAGGGGCAAACTGAGCTGCTGCCCAGCATCTCTGTCACAGAGCAAGGGTCCAGAATGTGCCAGGGTCTCCTTGAATGTTTGAAATGTGCCACCCTGGTCCACCAGGCCCCGCCCCAAGCACACACACAACATTTCGATTTCTCGCTCTCTAGACACAGAACAGAGCGCCAGAGGTTGGGTGGGAGAGGCAGCTGTGTACCCATTATGCTTCACCTTCCTGTGTCCTTCTCCACAGGTCAGACGCTCAACCAGCCCAGGCCAGCACTCTCTACACACCAGCTGCTTCAGACGAGCATGCCCTCTAGATGCCCCAGCTTCCTCTCTGCCCTCCAAGGAAATGCCACAACCCACACCACCCTCATGCTCCGCCACCCCAGGCCAGGCTTTTGCAAAGTGCTCAGCATCTGCCTTAATCCTCCCCAGATGCTGTCGCCTGTGTGGACCGTAGGAAAGTGGTTTCAGTTCTCTTTCACCACCACCTCTGGTCCCAACTCAAAATCCCGCCTAGTCCCTTGCATGAGCTCTGCTGGGTCAGGCCAGAAGACTACGGAACCAGCACCAACTGGAAATAGCCCAGCAGGGCGTTGGTGCAAAAGCCCTCTCTCCTCCTTTTTGACCTTCAAGACCCCATGTACTGTGGAGCCCCTGACAACCTCCACCTGATTCCTGCTGAAAGCAATCTTGAGCGGTCATGATTCCTGGGTGCTGCGTCAAGAGCTCCTCGCCATTTGCTTTCATTCTGGCTGGACTGGGCCAGGAGAACCGCTGCATCTACACCGGCAAAGAGCACCTTCAAACTGCGATCCTGTGCAAACCATGCAAACCTGAAGCCTTCATCACCCCAGGAACCTTGGAGACACTTCTCAGCGAGAAGCTGCTCACTGCACCACAGCGGAAAGAAAGCGGGGTTTGGAGCCTGGCCAGGGGATCAGCAGGGATTGGTCTGTCAAGGTGGGTGGGAGCTGCTCCCAGTCAGAAGAAAGGGCAGCCGGCCGCAGGATCAGCTCCAGGGCCCGACCTCCTGCTCTCTCCTGGGTTCTCCTGCTCCCCGAGCTTCATGCTGCTGGCTCGCCACGTGTGTCTGCTCAGTCACAGCAGCTCCTAGGCAGTACAGGCCGGTCGGAGCCTGGGTCCTGAGCCCCTCCCCCCCACCTGAGACATTTGGCTGTACAATGCACAAGCTCTCTGTCTGAAAAGGGCCTCAGGTGTGAATGGAAGGGGGGAGCACGCTGGGCCCATTCCTTATAGAGCTGCTTGTCTCTGCAGAGCAAGTAACCCTGACCAGCGGCAGCCTGGTGGTCAGAAATGAGGTCATTCTTGGATCAGGTGAGAAAGGAGGCATGCTCTGGCGCATGAAGGGAGGAAGGAAATGTTGGGAAGCAGGAAAGCAGCTGCCATCACGGGCCCAAGTGAAACCACACCCTTGTTTGTGCCACTGCTCGCAGGCGGCCAGGGACAGGCACACACAGTTTTATACATCAGGGAAGTGAGTCGCAGGCAGGCCTGACGGTGCAAGATGTAAAGGCGGGTCCTGCAGAGAGCACTAAAGAGCAAGTGCCTTCCCACACGCCCTGCTCCTCCTGGAGCCACTGAGGGCGCATGCTTCCCAACTGCCTCTGCAAGGATCTACGGGCCACCTTGCCTGGGGGGCTCTGGGCACTTCAGCAGTCACCCCTTCCTTGCCCTTGTGCAGAAGGAGCCTTAGATCAGCAGCTGCAGTTGACCTGCAAGGAGTTTGAAGATGTTGGGCAGCCGTAATGGAATCCTGAAACCCTTGGTGGCCATTAAAGAGGAATTGTCAAGAGCACCTGCTGCTGGCTAGTTTCTGCCTTGAACAGCACAAGCTGTACTTTGCAGCCTATGGCAAGTGGGGGCCCAAGACGTAGCTTTCTGGGGACAACTGGAGGAGGGGGCTGCAGAGTAGAGTGCATGGAGAGGCCGCGAAGGCCCTGTTTCCATTTCGGAAACTACTCCTTCCTTGCAGGAGTGCACTAGAAGGCAATTAAGCGTGGAGCATGATTTCATACTTACCTTAACCACAGACAGCCTTCTCCGTCTCTGGCAAGCCCATCTGCACCTCTATGGTGCTGGGCAGGTCAGCTGGCGTGCCACGCAAACAGGCCTGCACAGCAGATGACCTGGAACGGGAGGGTGCATGGACGGTGACACGCTATCGCACGTGCTCTGGTGCTGGCATCCGGGGCAAAGATGGCAGCACCTGGGCACACGTCTGCATGTAAGGTAAGCCTGTGGATGCAAGGAGGAGGGAACGTGCGTGCTAGGAATTGCTAGTGCGAATGCTAGTACATGTGGAGGCAAGTTCACCTTTCCCATCCCCCAGATGGGACAAGAAGTGTGAACCTGCCCCAGGTTTGGGCTGCCTTTTCCTCTGCCACTGCTTTAACTTTACAGGGTCCATTTCCACTCCCTGTGTAACACCTGGTACCCTAAGAAATCATGTCTGTCGTTATGAAAGTCACAATATGGAGTTCACCGAGTACAAAATAATGTCATCCAAATAAGCCACCATCACTTTCTAGAAAAAGCCATGAAATATTTCCATGTCTCAAATGTATAAACACCACCCACGGCCCCTGTAGTCCAGAAGGCACTCACATAGTCCCAAGTGACCTTTAAAAACCGTCTTCCACCGATGCCCCTCCTGAAAGCAGACCTGATACCATGCGAGTCCCAGTCAGGGGTGGAGAATGCTTACCGGTCACTAATGTGACCTTCAAGCCTCTATGATCAATTCAAAGGGTGAATTTGCACCTTCCTCCCATCACTGGGAGGTGATGAGCTACAATGCTTTAGGGGCGTCCACATTCGGAGACCCCCAAAGCATTTGAAACTTACTGGCGGTCATCACGGAGCCCCAGAGATGGCACCAGCACAGTGCCATTGCTGGGACGGCCTTGCATGTCACATGCTCCCTGCATGTGGTCCACCTGGAAGAAGCGCGGAAGGATTGCACAGAGTCTTACTGGCCCTGCTGTTAGAACAGGTGTGGAGCAGTTTCAAGGCTCAAGGACTCGATGTTCCCACACCCAGTTCTTGTGGAGAAGTTCTCCTAAGGCGGCTTTTTCTGCCTGTGCAACAGAGTACAGTCTGGGCTTGAGAAGTTCCGCCCCAGGTGCGATTTCCACGGCACAGGCTGACAACCTTTTCACACCTGAAAGGTGGGAGAGCTTCTTATTCCACTGTCAGAAAGGCTTTTCTAATGCCGCTGCAGTTTCACTCCGTTGTTTCTGTCAATTTCAGCCCCATTCAGGTCTTAATCCTTTCCCTCTCTTACCCAGTATTAACAACCACACCTAGTTTTACGTCCTCTGAAACCTGATCCGCCTCCCCTCACACAGAGAAAAAATTGAAAAGATTATAGGAAAAGGGAATTGGGGACGAAATAACAGGATCCTGGTATCACAGGAAACGACAGAGAATAATCTTACAATGACTTGGAATGAGGAAATGCAAATAAGCAGCTTTGATATTTGGGCTAACATAAAGGGCTACGTTAAAGACAAGAATGATAGAACAAAGGAACTCGGGGTAAGAATACCAAACAAACGGCACCAAACGCCAAGTCAAGTAGCTGATATGAAAATAAATATTAGCCCCAAATGCTGACTTGATGATGCAATGGGGCAGAGAAATAATTTCTGCTGCCAGTAGCCCCACGTGGCAGGCATTATAATGCACTTTAACCTGTGTTCAGTCAGACTCTCAGCAGAATTTACTGCCCCTGTGTCTTAGCCACCAACCCTCCTGCTTCATCACCCATTGCTCTGTGAAACACCAAGCTGCTTTAGGGACCCACAGCTACATCAAGGGCAGCAATTCTGACAGCCCTGATTCCAAGTAAGACCAGAGCCTTGGCAGGAGTGGCACCAGGTCAACCGGAAAACCCTTCAGAACATTCAGGAACACCTCAAATTCCATAAGTCTTTAAGGGCAGACCATCTCAATGGGTTCCCCATCCTTACTGGGTTTCTCACTAGCCGCGATTCTTCCCTTAAAAACCATGGGGCCACGTCTAGGCCTCTTCAGCCTTGAAAGAGGGGGTCTGATTGGAATATGCACTGGATGGAAAAGGTGAATAGAGTTTTCTTTTTCTATCACATTGGAGTGGGTTATCCGCAGCTGCTATAAGGATGCCGAAGTACTACCTCCAGGTTGGAGACGGGCAGGAATCCTCTGAAGGTCATTTGCAGGATGTGCCTTTGTCTTCTGCCCAGAAGTAACTGGTGGGCCACTGTGTGAGATGGGATGCTAGACTAGATGGGTTCTGGCCTGATCCAGCAGATCTTGCCTATTCCACTGCTCCTCATGTGACTCCAGATCATTTGTAAGCAAAGAGCACCATTCCAGGACAAAACCTCGGGAGATCCCACCTGCTACACCTCTCCTGTGTAAGGAAAACCCATTCATGCGCCCTTCCTTTTTGGTGCCTTAGCCAGTTGCTTGTCCACATCAGGACCTGTCGTTTTATTCCACCGCTGTTAAGGTGGCGAAGGAGCCTTTAATGAGGGACTTTTATCACCCTTCCTTTGAAAACCTAAGTAGATGAGACGCCCACAGAATGTCCCTTATGTACATGCCTATTAACAACTCCAAAAGTTCAAAAAGATTACTTAGAGAGGCCTCCTCTTTTCCACCACGTTTCTCTGAACAGGCCGGACACGTCCTGTGTCTCCCCTTGCGCATGCGGGAGTGGTCACTTTTTTCCTCAGCACAGGCTGAAGGGTCACAACAGGCCAGAGGTGCCGCTGCACAGGAAGGGGGGGGCAAGGGAAGTGTGGGGGGGCGGCAAGCGTGGAAGGGAAGGCTCAGGAGAGTTGCTTTGGCCACAGACTGGCAGGATGTTTCCCTTGGCCGAGGAGGTGGTGGGGCGCCAGGCTAAGGAACCCCCGTTTCCAGGGCAGGTGATGAAGTTTAGCAAGAGTTGTGCAGACCAGAGACAGTCTCTGCTTCCCCCTTTCCACCTGTCCCTGAAGAAGCTGCACCCATGAAGAGGACACCCCTCCGGCCAGACAACTCTGCCTACAGCAAACATCTCTGCCCACACACACCTCTGCATCTTGGGGTCAGCACTGAACAAGCAGCTGCCATTCATTTTGGAGCAGGAAACGGGGACCACCCCCACCACCCTGACTCTCTTGCAGAGACAGAGGCCTGGGCTTCGTAGTTCTCTTGCCTCCATGCAAGCGAAGCCGGTAGCAGCCAAGGAGCCACCGTACCTTTTTCAGCCCCCACACCATGGGTCACAGGCCCGGTTCTTTGCAGGACTTGCCTGGCTGCCCACAACGAACCATAGACAACTGCTCGGGTAAGGGCCACAGGTGCTCGAGCAGCGCCCCCTGAGCGTTCCCATCGCCCCCAGCTGGTCAGTGGACACACACAGGGGCTCCAATCCAGTCTCGTTTTATTAACAGAAATGCACAAAGTCGCTTCTTGCCTGTCAGAGAAATACACGAGGAAGCACGCCCCCCAACCCTTGAACCTGCCCCCCGCTTTGTCCCCCGGCCACCTCAGCCATCTTCTCTCAGCAGACCCCAGAGGCTGATGGGTACTCCCCCAAGAGGGTTCAATGGGGCAGGCCAACTCACGCTGCTCCTCCCCAAAGTTGATGCCCACCAGCAGCACCGGTCTTCGGAGGATGCGATGGGAGGTCATCCAGCAAGGGGATGGGTTTCAGGCACGCATAGGGCATGGTTCCTGGAGAGCAGCTGTGACAAGAGCAGGTGTGTCCCTCCACCTTGGCCCCTTTGCTGGTCCCAGAAAGGCTCCGGAAGCCACACGGCTCCTCCTCAGCCAGCAGTGCTCTACCTCAGCCGGGAGGGGCAGCGGCACCCTCAGGATCCTGCCTGGGGGGTCCTGCCACTCCGCAGGCCTGGAGAAAGGGACGGAGGAGAGGTCAGGTTGGCTCTGTGCACTTCAGGCCTGGGAGCCCTCGGCCCCGTGTCCAGGGAGAACAGAGAGCTGTACTCACCCAGCAGGAAGCGGTGCACATTCTGCTTGGAGCCTCCAGAGAGGATGTAGGCCCAGACAGCTGCAGCTGCCATGATCAGGTAGGCAGGGAGGAGGCTGCCCAGGTAGAAGGGGTTCCAGAAAGTCTGCAAGAGAAGAAAGCAGTGAGAGCAGGAAAGCAGCAGCACCAGTGTTCCTCCCTGGCAACAGACCCAGCATGCCTGTCTCTGGGCAGCAGGTGAGGCTCCCTTCCAGGCCAGAGTCCCAGCCCGCCCCCCCCCCCCCCGCCCAGGCTCCACAGCCCTTGTCCAGCCCCTTTGGCCTCCTGGCTCGGCCTGTGCAATGAGAAGCAGCACCCTCGGCTCACAACGACCAGGACACCCAACTCCAGAAGCTCTCTGGGCAATTCAAAGCCAAGGAACAAGCTCTTCAGAAAGTGACCGACTGAAACATGACTGATGCGCACTGAAGCCTCCCTGGCGCCAGCTGCAAACAAGGCTGCCTTGCTAGTCCCTCAGACAGGCAGGGAGGTGCCAGCAGCTGCTCCAAAGCACCTGAGCTCTGGGTGGGGCCAGAGGCAGGCTGGCACTCAAGGGCAAAGGGATTCTCCCTGGCCACCTTTCTAACTCAGCTGTTCCCAGGGGCCCCCATATCCACCAAGGACATCACTTAAGCAGAGACCAGCAAAGCAGGAAAACCGTCTGGGGCGTTTCTGGGCCCCTCGCCCCAGAACCCCAAGTTCTCTGCCCAGAGTCACCAACTCTAGGAAAGAGAAAGCAGCAAGAGGTGGGGGGAAGACGCCTCCTGCAAGCTCCCGTGGGCTAAACCAGAAAGCTTCACCTCTGTTCTCCCTGGTAATCGATCATCGGGCAAATCCTCGTGTGCTTGAGAATCCCCAGGCCCAAGGCGGAAGCCCCCAGGAACTCCTGCCCCCCAAGCGCCCTCCTACTCCTCACCAGGCCAGAGACTATGAGGTGGGAGAGCACCACAGCGCAGACCTCCCACCACTGCCGGGTCTCGCAGCCGTGGAAGAAGATGATGCCCCAGAAGGTGTGGAGGAGGATGAGCACCAGTGTCATGAAAGCTGCAGCAAGAGAAACGTGTGGTCAGCACAGCAGGAGAGGCGACGCGCCCCAAGACGAGGGTCGGCCAGCAGGACCTGGAGCCGGGTGGCCTTACCTGAGGTCAGGAAATAGAGCTGCGAGTCCCCGTGGATGCCAACAGTGCCGGGGCCGAGGGTGTCAGCCAGCAGGTTGATCATGGAGAAAGCGCCACTCATGAGCCCAAAGCCCAGGCCGGCCACTGCAAGGGGGAGAGAGCCCTGCTAGGAACTCCACAAGCGAGGAGTCGCTGCCTGGAACCGCCGCCCTCCAAGGAGGTTTAGGAGGTGGCGGCAGCATCACACCCAGGAGCTGAGGTGCGCCCTGCTCTCTGGGCCCTCGCTCCAGATGCACCTCTCAAAGGCAGAAGAGGACACCGCCCTCCAGGTCCAGACTCAAGGCTGCCCCAAACGCTCCCTCTCTTGCGCCCACTTTCCCAGCCCATCCTGCTGGGCAGCAGCGGGGAGCCCCCTCCCCACCCTTTGCCAGGCCCAGGAGGCGCTAACGCAGCGCCCAACAGAAACAGGCCAATCCCTGTGCCGCCCCAGGAGCCCCCTCCCCCCTCCCCCAGAGCCACAAGAAGTCTTCGAGGACATTTAGCGGCCTCTTGGAGCCCTTTGCCCTGCTGGAAACGCACCGTAGGCCATTTGCTGGATGGAGATGGGAGAGCAGCCGTCTTCGCTGAGGGCCAGCAGCCCTTCCATTGCCTTCCTGGGCAGGAGAGAGAGAAGGAAGAGCACCCCAGTTCCAAACTGGAAATCTCCCCTGGCCTCGCGAATGGGCTCAGGGCGGCAATGCGAGTTGGAGGGAGAAGCAAATCTCCTTCCTGCAGACGTTTCTCCGGGTGCCCATGGACAGCCACGCCCTCCCCCTCTGCACCCGCCTCTCCGCACCCTCAAGAGCAACAGGCCTGCAAGGGCCCCACCCCAGGAGCTCAGGGACCTGTGCCACCACAGCCCGGAAGGGACGCCCCCTTCAGATTCAGAACAGGTCGCCTTCCCGCACCTCGCGGCTCCACCCTAGAAGCCCACAGCAGCAGACCCGAGGCCTTTTCGCACGGGGGAGTTTCGAACGCGTGCAGAACGCCTTGGGACGGGGCATTTGCTCTTCAGGGACGGCGGCTCCAACATGTCTACACGCGTTTGAGTTTCAGAGCACAAAAAAGTGCTCTGAAACCATCCTGGCACATGCCCAGCTGTACAGGAGGGAAAGCATTCGCACACTCTCCCTCCGTGACAGCTGGGCCCCTCCCCCGGGCTGCGCCGATTGGTTCCCTTTGAGCGAGGGGTGGGCAGCCCAGGCGCCGCCCTTCCCTGGGCTCCTGCTCGCTCCAGGGGCCCAGATTGGGTTCCTAGGGCCAGTAGGACCCACACCCCACACCAGGGTCAGGCACACGCGCACGAACGGGGCTTACCTGTTCAGTGCTGGGCAGTAACTAGGGTGTGGAGGCCAGCCGCGCTTTGCGCCTGCTCACCAAGCGGTTCCTGGTTGGCCAGGGACCTGTCCGGCTTCAACAGGCCATCTGGGCAGGTGAGGATCCCTGGCCCATCAGGGAACGCTAGCGCGCAGGTGCAAAGCGTGGCCAGCCTCTGCGCCCTAGTTACTGCCCAGCGCAGAACAGGTAAGCCCCATTCACACGCATGCGCCCCTGGGGTGGGATGCGTGTGGGTCCCGCTGGCCCTAGGAGCCTGATCTGGGCCCCTGGAGCAAGAGGGAGCCCAGGGAAGGCACCCAACGGGACTCCTGCCCTGGGCCTCGCCTGATCCAATGGCGGGAGGCCGGAGGAGGAGCGTCCCGCCCACATCCCGGCCTTTCCAGGCTAGGACAGGTGGAAGGCTTTCTCCATTTGCAGGGAGGGAGGCAAGGGACACGTGTAGACGCACTCCGCCTCCCTCCGTGTGAACGGACAAAGCCTTCCCCGCGTCTTGGCCCTTCCGCCTGTAGCGCCACAAGGCCTCTGGCCTCTTCCCGCCCCGGTCACGGCAGCAACGTTTGTGCCCACCAGGAAGCAGAGGCCTTTTCCGCCCGGATTTCGGGGGTTTCTCCTGGACCCTCCAGCCGACTTCAGCCCCCCGCGCTCCGTGAGGCCCTTCGTCCGAGTCCCAGGCCGCCACAGGCATCCCTGGCGGCCTTACTCCCGCCCCCGTCCCACCCCTTTCTCCGGCCATCTGACCGACGACGGAGCGGCCCGGGCAGGGAGCTCAGGAGCGGCGCCCTCTGCTCGAGTCCCGTCCCCGGCGCCCCGTGCGGAGCCCCCGCCCCGCCCGCCCCGCCCCTGGCCGAGCGCACCTGAGCAGCTTGTAGTAGAGGAAGCGGAACAGCTCCTGCAGCAGCACCGAGAAGACCACGCCGAAGACGAGCAGCCCCTTCTGCAGCGCCTCGTCGCCCGGGTCGCTCGCCTTGGCCGCCACGAACCAGACGAGCGAGGAGAGGAGCAGCGACACCAGCCAGAAGAAGGCCCTGCAAGCACGGGGGGGGGGGAAGAGGAGTAAGCGGCGGCCCGGCCGGAGGGAGACCCCCGCCGCCGCCGCCGCCGCCGCCGCCCCCGACTGACCCGGCGATGAGGATGATGATGCGCAACGGCTCCCCCACGACGGTGACCAGGAAGAGCGCCAGCGCCGGCCCGAAGGCGATGAAGGCGCAGCCGAAGAACACCAACAGCGTCATGGCGGGCGCGAGGCGAGGCGAGGCGGGGAGGGACCGGGACCAGGACGCAGGGCAGGGCAGGCGCCGGCCGGGCTCGGTCAGGCCTCCGCTCTCCCGGGCTGCCCAACGCGCCCTCCCTCCGTCGTTCGCTCCTCGCGCCCTCCCTTCCTTCCGCTGCTCCTGACCTCACATCCCGCCGCCGCCGCCGCCTTGGCTGGGCGGGCTCCGGCGAGGCTCCTCCTCGTTCGGCCGGCGTCGTTGTCTCCGCCCGCCCTGCGGAAGAGCCGCGCCCGCTGGTGCTGGTGCCGGAGCGGCGTCCGGGGAGACGACGGAAAGGCTTCGCCCCCTTCGATGCCCGTTACGTTGCCCCAGCCGAACGGGGCGCTGCGGTCGAAGAGAGCGAGGGAGCCGCGGCCGCTCTTCCAGCCGCGTTTCCGCCGGCCACGGCCGCCGCCGCCGCGCCGCCTGGGGGCGCCTGGAAGCTTCGGGCCGCGTCGGGGAAAAGGAGCGGCTCGCGGTGCTCAGCGGCCCGGGGTGCCGGTGCTCTGGCCGCGGGAGCCGGAGGCGTCTTTTCCGGGCTGTTGAGCGTGGCTCCGAGCTTCTCCGGGGCTGATTCTCGCCCGTCCGCAGTTGCAGCCCAGGAGTCCGCTTGAGCACAGCTGTGTGCGCGGTGATCCGCCCTCGCAAGGCCGGGTGGAGGTGTGCGAAGGGCATTTTTATATCCCCCTCCACCCGAAGGTCTCCGGGCAGGTTAAAGAGGGCCCGTTTGCGCTTGGCTGTATTCCAGAATTTATATCGGGATGGGAGTCTGTTGCCCGTATGCTAATGCAGACTCTGACAGCCCCCATTGCTTGCATGTGGACAGCAGGCGACTATTTCAGGATAGAACCCAAAATAAAGCCAAGTGTGAACAGGTCGACTGTTAAAAACCAAGTATCAGAAGAGCATCCCGTGCAAAGAAATTCTTCCTGAGGCCTTCCCTGAAGGACCATCGTGTTTCTGAGCAGGGAAAGGCAGCAACAGGGATGTCTTTCTGCCCCAGGGTTGCCCTGGTCTCCACCAGTGGGAACAGCAGAATGTCATCTGGGGGGAGTGTGCGCTTCCCACGCTGCCCAGGGGATGGGATGTGACCTTCCCCTTTGCGCGCATCAATGCTAGTTCATGCCAGGTCACCCACCCTCGCGCATTCGGACACTTAGCTGGGTGCAGCTGCACGATCTGGGTGCCGTCATCTTGGGTCCCAGTGGCTGCACCATCACTGGAACAACGGTGAAAGGCTGCGCACACATACATGCACCTGTGTTTGGGGGCATTGATGTGCCAGTGCACTCATGCAGCACCTTAGATGACCCACCCAGCACCCTTGAGGGACAAACGGGCTGCACCCGAGACAGGAAGGGGCCTCTCTAGTCAAGACAAATCTGTGTGGAACAGGAGATGCACTTTTAGCCAGGGAAGGGAGGCTGCTCCTCAGGGAATGCCCACTGGCCTTCTACATGTGCTGTGCCCCCCCCCCAGCCTCAGAAGGTTGCCCCCTTGCCAGGGTGCCATCAAGGGCAGAGGGAGGCATACAAAGCCCAGGCTCCCCAGTTTGCCCCTTTGGCATGGCGCCTGGTGAGCTGTCTGGGGCCAAACCACACAGCCGCCCCTTGCCGTTGCGTCTTCTCTGCCGCCCTCTGCGCTTTACAAAATGGCTCTGAGAAAGCCGCCCAAGATGGCCCTGGCCGCCTCGTGCTCCCATCCAAGAACGAAGGTCTCGGTGGCTCTCAGCGCAGAACTTCATCCCGTTGGCTTTGCTCCAGTGGTCAAACCTGCTGATCCTCTCACCTTGGTATCACGTGCAGATTTGATGGGCATTTTCATCCACCTCCACCTACCCAGTCACTTAGGAAGGTGTTTGAAGCCACGATCCCTGGGGGCTGCCACTGGCTGCTTCCCTCCAGGGTGACACAGGCAGGGCCATCTGTAGCCCCTGTGGCCACCCTGTCCCTGTGGGGGGGGGGAGCTCAGACAGGGCCTCTTTCCTGCTGGGGGGCTTCCATAGCCACCTACCCCCACCCAGTTTTTCATTGTGACCGAAGTAAGGCTGCCGAGAGCTGTTCTTACTTTTCTTATGCCTTCTAGTGGTGCAGCTGCAAAAGCTCACCACAGCTTCCCAGCTGTGGGGAAACAGCCTCACCCCCCTGCAAATGCAAGGAGGGGGAAATCCAGGTTGTGGAACCCTAAAAGGCCACTAGGTGTAGCTGTGTTCGTCGTGCAGCCAACGAGGGGAAGTTTGCACTTCCTGTCCTGTGTGGAGGGTGGGAATAGTGAATTTTCCCTGGTGTGTACTAGCATTCACACTCACAAATGTTTGTAGCGCACCGCACACATGCAGTTGCATTTTGGGTCATCTCATGCGCCAGCCTGCTTGCTCAACACATCAGATGACCTGCCCAGCACCGCTGAGGAGTGAATGGGTTGTGCCAGAGATGGGAAAGGCCGTCTTTGGTAAAGGAAAGTCTATGTGTGCTCAGCCTGCAGTGAGCTCCTGCGTGGAAGGAGATGTTTCTGGGTTGGAAAGAGCTCCCTGCGGTGCAGATGCGGCATCTGGAAGCGCACTGCATGTTCACACACCTCTGGGTTACACTAGCAAGGCTGCAGCTCTGACACTAGGCTGGAGCTCATGCCCCATTCGCACCAGCAGTGTAACGGGAACACTTGCCTGGTGGCCGGGAGACAATTGAAAATAAGCAGCAAGACCTTTCATTTCCCTCTGCTACAGCAGCACATGAACAGCACTGGAAGGCACCAAAGGGAGGGAGGGAGAGCAGTGCGTCTGAGCAGACGCTGCCGTTTCCCATTTTGGGAGCACAGGGAAGGCACAGCGCCAAGCATACAGTGCATCCTCAATGGCCCCTGAAGGTGCCACACTGGTTCAGCCACAGCTGCTCAGCCTAACCTGCTTCACAGGGCTGTTGTGGAGGTGAAGTGGAGAGCTAGAGAAAGACATAAGAACATGAGAGGAGCCCTGCTGGATCAGGCCACAGCCCATCTAGTCCAGCATCCTGTTGCACATAGCGGCCCACCAATTGCCCACGGGCATCTCAAGCAGAGACAAGGACAAACCTCCTGCTCTTGAATCTCAGCAAATGGCCTTAGAAATATGCTGCTTGTCTGTTCCCCCCTCCCCCAGCTTGGAGGATGTACTTCGGCATTCATTTTAGTAGCCATTGTGCATCTGTCATCCATAAGTTTGTCTAGCCCTTCCTTAAAGCTATCTAGGCTGGTAGCTGTTGTCAGCTTTTCTGGCAGCAAATTCCATAGACCGATGACCCTCTGGGTGAAGAAATACTTTCCCTTGTCTGATCTGACTCTCCTATCCATCAGGTTCAAAGATGCCCCATGGTTCTGGTGTTGTGTGACAGAGAAAAGAAATTTTCTCTATTCACCGTTTCTATACCATGCGTGATTTTATATACTTTGATCAGATCCCCTCTGGTGCCTCTTCTGAGGAAAGGTGAATCGATTCAGTTGCCTGTGGAAATCCATCAGCAGGGCATAAGGACCCCTCTGTCTCGCTCACCGTCCGCTGCAGCTGGCCTGCATAAGCTCACTGCCTGCTTTGCAGGCCTCCCAAGCCTGGGAACCAACTCTACATCTTACGGCTGAGAGTTCCAGAGATGGGGATGGATGCAGGTGTGCCTAGAAGTGATTTTTTCAGCACTGCAAGAGTCACCACTGCAGCAAACAGCCTCCAGCTCACTGTGAATGCAGCTCAAGGGGAAACACACAGACCCCAAGCTGAGATTTCAGGATAGGCCACTCTGAAGATCTTGAATTGGCCACTTCTAGCCCTTCAGCAAAATCATCTGGCCAGAAATCAGGGGAGCAATTTGCCAAAAAAACAAAGACAAACATGCATCCTCCTGGGGAAGGAGCGGTGACTTAGCCGCCACCTCCCTCCCAAGAGTTGTGGACAGGATGACAGACAAGCCACCTGGAGTCTCTCCGGGCTTGGCCCAGCAGTCACCCTTCAGTGCACTCCCAGGCAGAGCAGCTGCAGGGCAAGGAGCCATTTCCGAATGGGAAGCAACTCCTTCCACGCAGCGTGCTAAAGTGGTCCACACTTGCACTTACCTCGCCCGGTCCTGTCCTTTTCCGGCTCTGGCAAGCCCAGCTGAGGCTCCACATTGGCTAATGCCTGAATGCTTTGGGTGCCAGGAAGTGCAGATACCACAAGCATTCCAGAACTTTGCTTCCCTTGGACTGGAGGTGAAGTGCAGAAAGGCCCTTAAGACTCTTGTGAATGCTCTGACACTAACCGCCCATGGCCAGACTGGTTATTAATTACATGGTCGGGGAGAGCCAGATTCTGCTTCTGAATGCGTCCTGTTGATGCCCATAACGGGCCTATTTGCACCTTCACTTCCTGGGAAAGCATCCCAAAGAAGTGAAGATGGAGCTAGATCTGGGGTCTTTCTGCACTTTGCCCTACAGTCTGCTCCCAGGCGGAGCATCTGCACTTGAAGGGCCCGTTTCCAACTCAGAACCGGCCCCTTCGATGCACACAAAGTATGTGTGGAGCTTGACTTTGTCCGGCGGCACCCCATCCACAGCTCGCAGTGTGGTTTCTTATCAATAAACCCATGGATCCATATGGTTCCTCTTATGGTCTGGGTTTTGCAGGTCTTGGCCAGTCAGGAATTTTGGCATCCTTTTCAGCCTTGGTTACCTTCAATGAAAACTGACCAGCAGACTTCTTAAAGCAGACTCCCCCCCTTCCCCGTGGTCCAGCAGGCCCACCATCACCCCAGTTGCTGCATCACCTCCTCAAGCTCACCTTTAAAGCCAAACATTGCCAGTTGCCCAGCCTGCTTCAGGGCACCTTACCCAATCCAGAGGGAGTTACAAAACTTGGTTGAAATTTGACAAGCAGCTAATCGGTTTTATTCCACGCCCCCAGCCCCTCTCCTTTCCCCCATCATGCCCCAGAAAGGGCCTCAGTCTTTCCAAAAGATTGCATCCTGCAGCAGACCCGAGAGGAGCAGGCTGGTCCCCGTGGAGATGGTGGGTTAAATGCTGTGGAAGATGCCTCCAAGGGCCCTGGCACAACAGGCGTGTGCCCACCCCTCATGGGCTGTTTATCTCCCCCAGCAAAGCCTCTGTCATCCCAAAGAAGAGACACGCAGCTCTTCTCTCGTCAACTTGCTTTAATATCAGGACTGGAAGGCGGTGCGAAAGAGAGCCGCCCAGGGGCCGGCGCAGCCCTAGGGTGCAAGTGAAGACTTTCTGATCCTGGAGGTGCTGGCTGGGCCAGTGTATGTGGGGGGGGGGAGGCTGGGGGGCACCAGGCTCTCAGAGGTTGTTCAGTTCCAGCAGGGTCTGATCCAGCACTTGGTGAATGCTGACATTTTCCTCCTTAGCACTAGCCAGATTCTCTGTGAACACAAGGCAGGCATCCACACGGAAAGCAGCAGCGATGCCGCCACAGCACGCACGCACACACACACACCAAGGTGCAATTCAGTACAGGAGCTGTTCTGCAGAGAAGCCCTCCCCTTCCCAAGAGCTGCAGCAGCTCCAACCATTCTGATGGGGCTCTGAAAGTTGATGCTGATGGCATGGTGTGTCCCCCCTGGTCAGCCAGAGCCCCCTCAGCACCACTCCTGTGGTCCCAGCGCCTTGAGAGGACAGACAGGCCCAGACCCCTCACTGACCAGTGGAGAGCAGGGGGTGATCCATGAAGTGTGCAGCAGAGCGACAGGAACAGTTCAGAAGGAATGGAGAGGCAGGCAGAGGAGACTCGGGCCCCGCGCCCACCGCCCTCAGGCAGAGAGGACGACCAGAACTGGGGGTATCCCTGCCCCAGCTCAGGAGAGAAACCGGCCTCTGGTGCCACCCAGGGCCCTCTGCCTTCCCCCGCAGTGTGAGGGGGACTCTCCTGGTGGGAGGCAAGGACAGTGGCTGCTGGAGGGGAGGGGAGGGGAGGGGAGGGGCAGGTCAACCCAGGTCAGTCGTGCAGCCCGTTGAGGGCTGCCCGCAGCTCGCTGGTGAGGAGACGGGTTCTCTCTGCCTCCTGCCGGGAGCGCTCTGGAGCACAGAGAGAGAGAGAGGCATCAGCAGTAGCAGCAGGAAGGAAAGAGAAGGGGAGAGAAGAGGCGTCAGTGCCTGGACCGCAGAGAGCCCAAAGAGAGCTGCGCTGGCAGAAGTGCCCGTGGCTGGTGGAGAGGAGTGCCCACCCAACCCCGCCCACCCACCGGCTGTCGGGCAGCCCATGCTAGGAAGCCCTTTCCCATCCTGTCCAGAAGCAGCGGCAGTGATGGGCTGTGGCCGCCACGTCTCTCCTGGCACCACGCAGCCGTCCTCAAGGTACAGACCAAGCGCCAGGCAGACCAACAGGAGGAAGGGGCACTGGCTTGTGAGAGTGCCAGGGGGCCCTCCCTGAAGACTGAGACGACGGATTTGCTCTACGCCTGCAGTGCCCCCTCCTCCAGTGCCCAGGGAAAGGGCAAGCGGGCATCCTCCCCCCACCCTTCCCAGGGACAGACCCAAACCAGGCCAGAGACTCCAGCCACTTCTGGGAGATTCTGGGATGGCCAGCACCTCTTCGGGGCCCTGGAATGGGCACTCAGGCCGCACCGAGCCCCCCCACCACTGAGTGAGGCAAAGGAAGCAGCATGTGGAGACTGACCAGAAATGTGTGCAAAGGAAACAGAAATGGCGGCGAGAGAGAAGGAGAGAAAAGAGGTTTTGCTGAGTCGTTTATTGAACCAGAGACAGCGGAAGGCAGAATGATGAAATGCGCCATGGAGGACAAGCAGAAACAAAGAGAGCACAGTGGCGGGTGTCCACGGGCCGGGGCCTGCGCAGGAGGGGGTCAGCAGGGGACCCACCACAAAGGAAAGAGGGATGCAGCGCAGAGCCCTCCCTAGCCCCAGGTAAGGAAGGTGTGCTGGGCCCACTGCCGCCCACCGCACACGTGTTAAGGCACTTGTGGCATGGAAAGCTCTGCCCTCCCCCTCCCCTCCTCCTGAGAACCACAACCTCCCCCAAGCCCGAGGGGTCACGCAGACAGGGGAGGGGGTGCAAGGAGGTCACAACCTCCCAGCCAGGAAGAGGAGGGGTGCAGGTGGACAGACAGACAGATGGAGAGACAGACAGATGCGGGGAGGGGGGGTGCCGGGGCTCAGAGGGAGGTGATGTCATTCAAAGCATTGTCCAGCTCCTCACTGATGGCCTTGTACTTCATCTTCTGCGCATAGACCTCGTCTGTGGGGGGCATGGAAGGCAGGTGGAGAGGCAAGCAGTGCACGGAAAGAGAAAGGGGGTGAGAGGAGGTGAAAGTGAAGAAGACAGGAGGGGTGCTGGGAGGGGGCAGAGGTGGGGGGCGGGAAGGGGCTCACAAGGGGGCTTCCTCCTGGCCCCGTTCCCTTCCCCAAGGACAGCCCTGGGCGGGTTCCCCACGGGCAGCAGGGGCATGTCTCACCTTCAAGGTCGTCAATGGTCTTCTCCAGCTTGGCCACCGACCGCTCAGCAAACTCTGCCCGGGTCTCCGCCTGGAGAGGGGTGCAAAGGAGCGGTGGCAGAGAAGGGAGGTGCTGGGCAGGGGACGCCCTCCACCCAGTGCTCCTGAGCCCCTCTGCAAAAGCCCAGGACATTCCACCTTGGACACAGGCCTTGGAAGGCAAGGGCCATGCCAAAGGATGCTCTGGCCTTCTGAAAAGACCCATGGGGAAAACAGGGTCCAGGCCTAGAAACATGCTCCACAGGCCATTCTTCTTCTGACAGAGCCAAATAGGCCTGACCTCTCCCCCAACGCCCACCTCTCAGGTGTGGTGTCCTCAGGGCAGGGAGCCTTCTTTTCCTGACAGAAGGCAACCCGGATGACCAGCTGACTACACAGTTTGTACCCAGAAAACAGTGGTGCGCTGACCCAGCAAAATCCAGAGATGCACCAAACCAGTTTTATTTGGAACGAGCCCAGGCGTCCTGACCCAGACTCCCTCAAATTCAAGAGATTCTGTCGGACAGCAAAGTGAACCAGGAGCATTCAGACTGTAAAGTTGCTCGACTGGATCCCCCTTGGGTCCTTTGCATCTACACCTGTGAACCAGTCTCTCCCTCCCATCTCATTTACAGCGTTACCTGTTTGGTTACACCTCACTTTCCAGGCAGCTCACACCAGGCTGCGACTACTGGCTATGCTGTTTTTCGCCAGCCTGCTAGCCACCTCACTTCTGGGCCTACTAGCCTTCCAGAATCGGAGAAAGATGTGTGCTTCCACCCCCTGGTCATGCTCAAGCCTTCCAGGCAGACAGACAGCGGAGGCACACATGGTGAGCAGGGAGACCCACGATCCTCCACTTCCAGAAGGCCCGATAGGCCTCAGAAGCACACTGTCCGGTGGGTGGTAAACTGCGCAGCCGGCCAAACAGGCCACCTAGAGAGTGAGGCACAGACACTCAGGAAAGGCTGGGAAGGAGATGGGGGGACGTCAGGCGACTATGCAAGGTGCACAGCAGAAGGGCAGAGCGCACCTGGGAGAGGCCAAAGGCACACGCAGGGGATAGTGAACCATTTGAGGAACCACCTGGGCAATTCAGCCTGGGTCCACACAAACAATCCAAAGAGTTACACTGGCCACGGCACCCACTCTTTGCTCCACCCGAGAGGCCTCATTCCTTGTGGGCTATTGGGACAGTGTGCTTCACTCTTTTAAGACCCTTTTCTCCAGCTGTGCTACAGAACGCTCAGCAAATCCTGCTTGGGCATCACAGGGAGGTAAGTGTCCAGCATGAAAGGGAAACTGACCAACACCTCACCAACGCCTCTGGCACTTGGGCAGAAGACAAGACATCTGAACAGCTCAAGGTAAAACCCGCCTGCAAGCGCCACTGAGCAGAGGCTGACTGTTTTGAGCAAGAGAACCTCGGGAGACGTGGTTCCCTCTCTCCAGAACTCGCCAGTTTGGCCTCCTCTTCTCCTGGCCACCAAATAACTCCTTTGCCCCGGTGCCACGTTTGCCGTGCTTTTGGCAAGAGCCGCCTGGGCGGAGCCACCAAGGCAACAGCCGCCTTCTGGCCACCCCTTACCTCCTTGAGCTTGTCTGTCAAGAGTTTGATCTCCTCCTCGTATTTATCTTCTTTGGTGGAATACTGAGGGGCAAGAGGAGCCAGAATTCAGACGCGCCATGGCTGCCAGCGCCCGCATCCCTCCAGCCGCCCCAAGGGTGAGCGTCTCCCCTTGCGCCCCACCGCCACTGCCCTACCTTATCGGCCTGCGCCTCCAGGGACTTGAGGTTGTTGGTGACAATTTTCAGCTCCTCTTCAAGATCCCCACATTTACTGCACCACAGGCAAGTCACAGGCGCAGGACAGAAAGGAAGACAGTTGCAAAGAACAGGGAGAGAAAGAGAAAGGGGGAACCGTGGGAAGGAGCAGAGAAGAACCCCGGAAGAAAGACAGACCCGTGACTCTAGTAGGACAAGAAAGGTCCACCTCGTCGGCCATGGGCGGCTCTGGAGCACGTGGGGGGTTGGTGCTGTGGGGACAGCCCGAGCTGGGTTCTCCCCCGCCTGCCAGGCTTTGGCTTTCAGGGCCGCCATATGTGGCCCCCAGCCAAGCCCAGGGGGACCAGTGCAATAGATCAGCTGATCTCGGTTTGAGGGCTGCCACTTAAAGGCAGGAAGGAGAAGCCGGGCGCTTCTTCCACGTCCTCAACCGGATCTGGTCACCCAGTCAAGGGCCTTCCGACCCCTTCCAGCCCACTGCCTTGCTGGCCTCAAACAGGGCTGCAGAGGAGGCCATGTGCCTTCCCGTGCCAGCCCCTGGTGTCCTTCTGGATGGCCTCCCTTAGTGGCCTTGAAGTCCAAATGGTCACCAAGGCCACCCAGCCCAGCCTGCTGTGCAGTACAAAAATTCAGGCCTAAACATCTCCAGCCACTATCTGGACAGGCCCAGGGAGGGAGGCGCGGACACAGCTTCCTGAAGAGTTGGCTCCAGGCCCAAGCTGCCATGATGGCGCAGAAACATTTCTTAGGAGCCTCGTGGCCCACAAGAGCCCTCTGGCCCCAGAACAGTCCCTAGCAGGCTTCTCAGGAGACACCAAGGGTTTTTTTCCACTGGCACTAAGTACCCATTAAGTACCCATTAGGGACCCATTAGGCTCAGAGCAGAAAGAGCCCATTTCCACAGTGGACTTCATTAGAGCCACTTTTGTTTCCAACGGTTCTAGGGAAATCCGGATTAAATGGGTCATTCAGGGCCTATAATCCGGATTTCCTGTAGACCCCATTACAGGGGTCTACAATGGGGTCTTCAGGCATCAAATCCTTATTATACGGAGCGTGTTTCCACCGCGATCAGGCAATGGGGTCTAGGGGGGGCTCAGGAGGGGTGCACACATTGGGGGGGGGGGGCTGCCCTGAAACTCAAAGCTCCAAAGCCTGTGCGCAGTCTCCAAAGCTGGCTCCGAAAAATAGCACAGGCTTCAAAGAAGACCCCACGCAAGAGCGATGCCATTCCTATGGACCTTTGTCAAAGGCTCCGGAGAATCTCTAAAGTTTGCGGCAGATCACGCCGAAAATCTTTGAATAATCTCCAGAGCATCTATGGAGAATGCACCCCCTGTCCCACAAAAAACCTGGGGTGACGGGAGGACCCCACATGGGTAGATCCGGATTTGCCACATTGATGCTCCGGCGTTTCCACTGCGGGCATGCTAATACCCATTGCTATTGGGTGCTGCACCATCTGTGGGGACACATTGGGAACCTCTCTTAATCCGGATCACCTAGATCCAGATTAGTTGAAGGACCCATTCCTTAAATCCGGATCATCTTAGATCCAGATTAAGGGAGGTAAGTGGGAAAAAATGCCAAGGCCCCATGGCTTTGGTAGTCAGCCTCAGGGCCCTGCCATAGGACTATTTCTCTCCTCCTTCCTTCGCCTGCCACACCAGGGGTCCCTTGCAGGCAGGAGTGCCCCCCTGTGGCCCCCATCTTCATTAGAACATAAGAACCTGCTGGATCAGGCCACAGCCCATCTCGTCCAGCGTCCTGTCCTACGCAGTGGCCCACCAATTGCCCATGGGCATCTCAAGCAGAGACAAGGGCAACCTCCTGCTCTCGAGTCCCAGCAAATGGCTTTAGAGGCGCCCTGCCTGTCCCCCTGACAGGAAGGCCTGGACACGGGCAGAGGGAGCGCGCAGCTCCCCACCCAAGTGGCTTGCAGAACCAGCTGCTCGGCCGGATGAGGCTACAGGAAAAGGAAGAGCCGCCTCAGATCGCTGGCGGTGGGCGGGAGTGGAGAGCAGAGGCAGGAAGCGTGTGCAGCTGAGGGAGAGCAAAGGGTCGAGAGAGATGGCGTGGGGGGAGCAGCGTCCCCCACCCAGTACCTCTTCCTCAGCAGCCATCAGGGATTTGAGGGCCTGATCCATGGTGCGGAGCTCCTCTTCAAGCTGCCTGACGCGGCTGGGGAGGCAAGGGGGGCAGGCAATGTTTAGCTGCAGGATGACTCAGGCCGGACCCAGGCGCCTCACCGGAGGGGGGGGCATGGAGGGAACCCTGCACAGACTGTGTGATGCAGGACCGGAGAAAGACAAACTCTGTGGCAAGTGCCCGTGTCCTGCGGCAACCTCCTCACCCCCTCAGGCTTCTTGCAGTTGCCAAGGGAAAGGGAGCAGGGGAAAGAAATTCTGCTCCCAGGCCAGGAGGTGGGAAAACGCAGCATGGGCGTCAAGGAAGGGGGCAGCACCCCAACAAAAGGTGGGCAGGCAAAGGTGGGGGAGCGACCCGGTCAGGGCCTCATGGGAATTAGCTGTTTCTTCAGAGGTGCCTCCCAGGGGGCAGCCCCCTCCCTGCACGGAAAGCAGCCCTAGGGAGATGTGGCTGCTGCTTGTGGTGCCAAGCCTCTCTAGCCCCACCCTGCCCGCACTGGCACCCACTCAAACGAATGTGTCTGGTGCCCGACTCACCTCTCTGCCACCTCTGCCCTCTCCTCTGAGCGCTCCAGGTCACCCTCCAGGATCACGAGCTTGCGGGCAACCTGGCAAGGAGACATCCGAGTCAGCAGGGAGCCCCAGGACCAGCAGGGAGCCCCACGCGTGCCCAGGGAAGCTGCTCACCCCCCCACCCCCGCACCTCCTCATATTTGCGGTCTGCTTCTTCAGCGATGTGCTTGGCCTCCTTCAGCTGCATCTCCTGGAGCTCCATCTTCTCCTCGTCCTTCATGGCTCGATTCTCAATGACCTTCATGCCTCTGGAACAGGAAGCAACAGCCGGAGCATCAACAGGGGTGCTGAGCTCCACAGGGGGTTCTCTCCCCACATTAACCACCAGAACAACAATGCCACTGCTCTCCCCCCTTGGCACAGGGCCAGAGCCCAAATTCTGCAGGTTGTGGCAGTCAAGAGAGGTTTGCTTCCTCTGCCCACAGCCGAAGTTGCCAGGCCACAGCCAGGATGGACACAGCCCTGGGTTTGGAGAAGCGGTCTTTGCTGACCCCACCAGGAGGGCTCTGAACTAAGTCCTGGGAAGGGAGGCCAAACTTAGCAGAGGCGGCCAGCAATCAGGAGACAGACAGGAAGGGCATCCAAGAAAAGGCGATGCCCACGGCCTACGGCACCTATGCCTCATGGCACAAGGGGCACCGAAAGAGGCTGGGAACCTGCGGACCAAACAAGGCCAAAAACAAGGAGCAAAAGCAACAAGAGGGGAAGGGTGACAAGTGCCCCGATGCAGGGAGTGTGGCAGGTGAGCCAAAGGCACGGTAGGGGTGAAGCCGAGAGGGGGGCGTCCTGTGCTTGGGCTGAGCAGCATCAGCGGAGGCCCATCAGGCAAGGCAGAGCAGCCCGCTCCTGCTTTGGTGTCCTTTTTTCTAGGGAAGAGCAGGGCAGCTGCCGCCCCGTCACAGGGTGGCTTGGGGATCTGTGTCATGCCCGGCTCAGCCTCATCGGAAGAGGATATGCCTGCAATGCCTGCAATGCAACCACAGGCTGAGGAGCAGCCACAGCAGAGCATTGCAGGCATGGAAAAGCCAAGGCTGGGTCCAGAAGAGCAGTCAGACAGTTCTGGTGACGAGTCCACCTGTAGGGAGCCTAATCAAAGGCTCTCTCATAGCCTGCTTAAGCAGCAGAAGCAGGTGAGAAGGAGGTCAGAGCGATTAGCCCAGCTGCACCGTGGGCGTGGCTCTGACTCTCCTATATAAGAACAAACTGACCTTGCCTCGAGTTGCTGCAGACAACGTCTGAACAGCCTCTTGTTACCTGAGCTGAAATCCTGGACTCCTTGGGACCTGCTGACTCCTTGGACTACCTGACTCTTGCTGACTTCTGAACTCCTAGACCCTGGACTGGAACTGACTTCGAGAACGCCTGAAACCCTTGGGACTGAGTAGCCACGCAAGTGTCTGCCTATTGCCCAACTGGCCTGCGACGTGACAATCTGTGCAACGGCGCTCAGCACAGCAAAGACGCAGGAAGGGGTTGCCAAGCTGCCCTCCATGAGTCTAGGTTTCTAGGACCCAATGAAGAGCCTTCCTGAGTACCAAGAGAGCCTTAGAGGTTCCTTTGGAGCCAGGGGCTTCAGAAGTCTTGGGGAGGGTCCTGCAAGGCCAGAGAAGAGCAGCTGTAGCCGCTGTATCTCAAAAAGGGAGGACCCTGGGAGCCACTGGGCAGGTAGTCCAGCAGTGTCTGTACTGGGCAGCGTTCTAGAGCAGATTGTCTGTAAAGTTGCACCTGTGGCCCACGGGACCTCAGTTGGCTGGGACCAGCTCAGCAATCCTGGCGCACTGGAGAGAGCTAAGGTGGGCCAACCGTGAAAGCGCATTGGGGGATAATAAGAAGTGTTATTTAAAAGAAAACTGCCTGTGTTATGCTACCCCTGCACAAAGGGATGGCATGAGTGCCCCCAGTGGCATTGGAAAGGGCTCAGAGAGGGCAAACGGGCTGGCAGAAGGAGGTGACGTTGAAACAGCCAGGCTTTAAGCCTAGGAAGGGGGCAAGCGAGATGCGGCATGATAGACAGGTAGGCAGTGATGCCCGGCATGGACACAGGGATAGGGAGACCTTTCCGCTTGCTAAAAGCCACCAGTGATGCTGGACCATGGAGTACTCAGGAGAATATTCCTGTCACAAGCCACACAGCTGAAGGTTGGGATTCTCCGCCACCTCCCAGCTTGAAAAGCTCCACAGGGTCCAGGTGACAGACATGCTACCTGTGGTCACCAACCACAAGGGCACCTGCCATTGGCCCACTGCCACAGACAGGGAACGTTCCCGTTGCTCCACGTGCCAGCCGCCAACTCGTGCAAAGATGGCTGAAAGCCAGGCGGAGAGACGGGTCAAGGACTGGCGTCTCTGGAGACAGGAATTCCCAAACACTCCTCATCTTCAGGTTCAAGTGAGCCAAAGAGAAGCCGACCCAGACAAGCACGAGCCCATCCTCCCCGCCCACAGCCCCCACCTCTCGCTCTCGTCGGCCATCTTCTCTGTCTCCTCCAGCTTCTGCAGCGCTGTGGCCAGGCGCTCCTGGGCTCGGTCCAGCTCTTCTTCTACCAGCTGGATACGGCGGTTCAGAGATGCCACATCAGACTCGGCCTAGGAGGAAAACAGAGGCGTCAGGCTTGCGGAAGGCTTCGCTGCCACCTCCGCCCCAGGGCTCACCGTCTAAGAGGCCCCCACGTGGCCCTCGTCCCAAGCCAAGACCCTCACTCTCCCGGATGGTCCTGAGCTACCAGCTTTGCCTCTCCCTGAGCAGAAAGCTCTTCTTGGATGGATGAAAAATGAACTGACCCTTGGAAAGTGACGGTCAGAGCTGCTTTCTTTCAGGCCCACCCGTGGCCCCTCCATGCCAGGGCCCCCAGTAGCCCTGCACCTCTCCTGCCCCCTTTGCTTTCCTTCACCTACTGGCATTCCTTCTCAGTCGGCTTCCCTTGGCAGCTCTGAGCGCAAAGGGTCTCTGCAACCCAGCTCTGCCAGGCAAGGTTCTCTGCCCACCCCAGGGCCCGGAGTGGCCAGAATCTGCCCTGGAATGCGTTCGGCTTCATCAGCTACATTTAGCCTATGATGAGTCCAGAACACGAGACAGAAGCATCGCACACTGCTGGCAAACAGGTGTGCAGACTGCGCCTTCCGCCGAGCTCCGTAGGCTAGGACCTCTTTCGCTCAAGGCAAGAAGCTTCCACCGTGGGGGCAAATAGCAGGGCAACATCTTCTTTCAACGTACCATAAATAAAGACTAATTCCTCATTGTCAGCAAACGTGAACGTATGAAAGCATCGGCAGCAAGCAAACAACTCCCCTGGAATATTCATAGACCCTGAACACTTCAAATACTGGAAATTTTAGTTTGGAAAACTGGGGGTCTCTCTCATGGCCGAAAACCAGCTGATATTGCTCATTCTCCCAGGGCAGTGGTTCTCAACCTGGGGGTCGGGACCCCTTTGGGGGTCGAACTACCCTTTCAGAGGGGTCGCGACGAGTCTCCCGCTGCCCTTCCCTCCCAGCTCCCAGATTCTCCGCCCCTGTGGTTGGGGGTCTCCACAACATGAGGAACTCCATTAAGGGGTCGCGGCATTAGGAAGGTTGAGAACCGCTGTCCCAGGGCATGCCTATGAAGCTGCTGCCTTAGGCTCACTCCTGCCTTCCTCCTTATCCTAAGGAGCACCGTGTCCAGCCAGTGGACTGAGTCACACGACACTCCACTGAACACAGGCTGAGCGGGGCTCCTGACCTCTCTATCGTTATTAGGCACCATCCAATAGTGATTGCTGCCCTGCCATATCTGTGGAGTTTTCTTGACAAAGACACAGGAGTGGTTTGCCATGCCCTTCTTCTGGGAGATGCCAGGAATTAAACCTGTGGCCCTCCACTTTCCCCCACTGGGCTAAAGACGCTGCCTTCTGACCACTTATACAGCTTCATCCAGACGGTCAAGAAAAACTCCGCCAGGGGACCACGAGGCCAGACCTGCTGTGGAGGCCAGAAGGGCCTGGTCACACCACCAGTCCCTCCTGGCCTCCAAAATCTTGGCAGGTTTAGCATCAGTCTGGAAACAACCCTGAAAGTACATCCGTAGAATGGAATGAATGACATGGGACGCCCCCATATTTCGCGCCCCTGCCCTGCCATCACTCCACATGGGCTATGCGCTGCACTCGGAGTTGGTCCTCATGTCCCATGGCCACAGCACCTCTGAGTGCAGGTGCCACTCCTCCGCGGTGGTCTGCTGACCAGCTGCAGGTGGGCCTCTTTGCCCACTGAGATCCGGCTGGGTTCAGGGAGACCCTTTATCCATGGCACAGACACAAGCACAGTTCCAAACCCAGCGCAAGCCCCTCGATGGTCCTCCTGCAGCTGGGAGCTGGTAGAGGCACCCACAACCTCAGGGCAGGGACTGGTCTCTTCAGGCACACCGTAAATGGCCAAAGAGCGTGGCAGGATGGCATCCACACCAGTCTCGGCAGCAGCTACAATAGAAGAGCTGAGCCAGCGCCCCTAGGGCTGTGGTTCTGCCCAGGGGCCAGTGAAGTGGGACACAGGCAGTCGGAGTACAGGGATGTTGCGCTAGCTGCACACATGCACATCCAGGACCTTCTCTGGGCTTCCTGCACCCACACCCTTCCCCACAGAGGCGTAGCCAAAGCTCCCAGGCGCCTCCCTCCACCCTGCCAGGCACTTCCTGCGCAGGGTGGCAGCCCCATCCCTGCCTGCGGAGCGTGGGGGGGGGGCGTGCTTTTCCTGCCCTGGAATGACTAAAGCAGCAGGAATGCCTCCAGAGCAGATTCACTCCCAAAAAGGAGATAGCGAGTTGCTGCTTCTCCAGGGGAGACCAGATTTCCTGTTTATTGCAGGAGCTGCCAGTGCAGCTCGAGGGGGAACCCGCCTGCCCTCCCCCCGCTGACGGCAGGGAGGAGCCAAGGCAGCGTGCGCCCTCCCCCACCCTTACCGCGACATTCCAGGAAAGGGAGATGCTTTGCTGCCTGAGTGAGGCGCGGGGGTGCAGGGTGCGTGCATGGCCGCGCACATGCTCAGATAACCCAAGCGCAGTGATGGCGCCTTCCTCTCGGCCAGGCCCAGGCGGCGAAGGGGTCAAAGCCCAGCCTTTCCCAGGCCCCACAGAGATGGAAAACCAGAGGCAAGATGCCAGGGGGGGAGGGAGGGGGGGCCAGGCTAGAAGATGCAGAGACTGCTCCCCAGGGACAGGGGGGCCATCACTCCCTGCAAAAAGGGGCAGCAGGAGAGCGCCTGGGTGCAAGCAAGCAGTCAGTTCCCAGGAAGCCTCCACACCTGGCGAGCCTGATCAGGGCCGCTGAGAACGGCTTGGCCCAAAGGTTCCCAATGCCCCAAAGCAGCCAGAAGGGCACAGAGGCAGCAACCCAGTCAGAATCTGATGCCCACTGCACACAAAGGAGGATCCGAATCCAGGCCTGGTTCGGCAAACACTGGGATCAGCCCACCTCCCAGCCGCAAGGGAGACCCCGCCACTTCCCGAGGGACCCATTCCAGCAATCAGCGCCATGTTCTGCCTCTGGAGTCCTTGTGTTGCCCAGCTGTGTGGGGTTTACCCACGGAACCGTATGCCCATGCTGGTCCAGAGCCACCAGCACAGCTGGTCCACAGCCTCAGAGGAAGGCCGGGGCCTTCGTGTGCCAAATCATCCTAGCTGAGCTAACTTGCCTGCTGGGCCCTGCAGCGCTAGGAAGGAAGTGCGGAGGCACAGCACCGTTTTGGCCAGCTAGGCAGCCCCCTTTCAGTCACTCCAGGCTGCTCAGCCTTCCTGCCTGAAGCCTTGCTGCATGGGGCAGGCCACCAGGGCACCCCAAGTCAGCCCTCTACTTGTTTTAGGCCTCCAGGAGTTCCAGGCCCACACCCCAAGGAGCCTCCTGTCCTCAGGACTCTGGATTGCCCTCCATCCCCCAAAGCTTTTGCTTTTCTCCATAAGATGCAGCCTGAACCAAGCAGAGGCTCCTTTCTACCTCCACAGAGCATGAGAGCTGGAAATCGCAGCCTGCTGCGAAGCCGAAAGGTAAGGCCTGGGGCCAGGAGCCTGTTAGGAAAGGCTGCCCTGGACTGCCACAGGGCCAGTTCCTCTGCATGGCCAACTGGCCTGAAAAGCACAGGGCAATTTCCTGAGGGAACCCAGCCTCTGGGATGGCTCCCTGAAGGCACACCCTTGCACGGGCTGGAAGATTTCCTGCAGCCCCCCCCCCCCAGCAGCCCTCTGTCCATCACAAAAACAACCTTCCCACACCCTCAGCCTGAAAATGGCTCCCAAGTGGGACAAACCCACCGCACCTGAACCCCTGGAGGGCGGCACCAAGCCAAAGACGCGTGCAGGTGCGCGGGAGGGGCAGCTTCCTTCCTCCAAGTAGAAGGGTGTGTGTGTGGGGAGATGGGATGCCACCCTGCTTCCAAGCAGAACCATACCATGCACAGAATAAGTGGGCACAGGGCAGCCCCCTCTGCTCCCCAGGATGGAAGGGCCCATCAGCCCTGGAATCCAGCACAGGGCAGGGAACCAGGCAGAGGGAGAAAAACCCCGGGCCGAGTCCAGCCCTCCCGGAAAAGACTCTCCTGCTCCTGCCCTCTTTACACCTGGGCGCGGGCACGCGCACCCAGCCCAACCAGAGGCCCTGCTGGGATCGTGGCAACGATTCTCTGCAGTGAGAAAGAAAGAAAGAAAGAAAGAAAGAAAGAAAGAAAGAAAGAAAGAAAGAAAGAAAGAAAGAAAGAAAGAAAGAAAAAGGCGGCTCATCTCGGCGCCCTCCGTTCACCCGGGCAAATGCCACGCCGGTCGCCGGGCAGAAAAGAGCCCGGCCAAGACACGGGGGTGGGGTGGGGTGGGGGGCGAAGATAAGCCAGCGCCGGAGGCATCGCGGAGCCGGGGAGCGAGGACGCCTCCCCTTTCCCGGCCAGCGCCGCAGCTCAATTCTAGCAGAGAGCCGCTTCGCCGGCGAAGTCCTGGACTCAAGGGGAGGCCTCTCGGCGAAGGCGCTCTGCACATGCCCGCGAACTGCCTGCTCACCCGCTCCCGCGCCTGGCGCTCGGCGTCCACCTCCCGCTGAAGCTGCTCGGCGCGCTCCTCGGCCTCGTCGGCCACTTGCTGCAACGTCTGGATCTTCTTCTTGACCGCCTCGATGGAACCGCTGCCGGCCATTTTCGCGGGCGGTGGGCGATGCGAGGGGGCACCTGGCCCGGGACCTGCTTGCCTGCCTGCTCGCTCGCTCGCCCCGTCCGTCCGGCGGCAGGGAGGGAGGAATCAGAAGCGCGCGGCGGCGAGGCGAGGCGAGGCGAGGCGGCCCTGGTCGGAAGAGCTCTCGCAGGCGGCGCGGCTGCTCCTCCTCCTCCGGGCTCTGCCCATCGGGCGCCTCCTCCTGGCCGGCCTCTCTTTAAAGCGCCCGCGACGGGGCTGCTGCCGCCGCCGCCCCTGCGCGCCCTCGCCCAAGCGCGGCGGGCGGCTGAGGGACTCTTGCCCTCGCGCGGTGCCGGCCGGGGCAGCTGCGGCACCGGGGGCCTTTCTGCACTTGGCCTTATTCCGGAATATATCTTGGGATAGGGGTCTGTTGCCCACATGCTAATGCAGGCTATAGTAAGTGTCACTTGGTGCCTACCATAGCCTGCATGATCATGTGGACAGTAGGTCCATATTCTGGGATACAATCCAGAATAAGGCTAAGTGCAGAAAGGCCCCAGGTATCGACCCTCAATCGCGCGCGACGCCCACCTCGGCGCTTCAAGCGTCTTCCTCCGGAGCTCTCTGCCAAGCGATGCTTCCCGGACAGCGCGCACGGGAATCGCCGCTAGCCTAGGCGCTGCCGCGGGGGACCCTAAGCGGAGCATCCCAGCCCAGCTCTGAAGCCTGCGCGCCTTCTGCACTAGGTCATTTCATTCACGTACTGTGGCACGCTAAGGCTGCCACGGTGCGCAGAAGCCTGCAGACGCCAACCTCGATTGCAGAATATAATCCGAAAGAAAGGCCGGTGCTGCCTTGCGTTGCCCCAAATGTGAACTGCACTGTCACTTCTTCACGGCAAGGACTTTCCTGAGGACTCTCCCCTTGGCAAGAGCTATGCCGAGGAGGAATGGGCTACTGCGATGTGCTGTATGTGGGCTGCCCTTGGAGACTGCTAGTGCAGAGTGCAGCACAAGGATGCTGGTGGCCATGGCAGGCCTGGGGCCTTTCTAAACTGCCAGAATAGGGACCGGGGGGAGTTCACACTTCTCATCCCTTCTGGGGGACGGGAATGGTGAACTTGCCCTTGCGGGTGCGAATGCTATTACATGCCATCCTTCCCCACCACCGCGCATCCGCAGACTTATCTGAGGTGCGGACACGTGGTCTGGGTGCCACCGCCTTGCCTCCTGATGCTGGTGCCACTGTGCGTGCACCGTCACCATCACCAGTACAATGCACATTGGTGCCAGCAGTCACATGATGCCCCACTCAACTTGTGCAGTGCGTCACACGCCCCTTTGTATACCCTAGAGGTGCAAATGGGCTCGCCAAAGGACACAGCCAGATGCACCTGGGCGAGGTAAGTCCATGTATGGAGTAGAAAATCAGGCTCCACACCGTTGGCTTCCAATGGGTCCCAGCACATAAGGGGCGGTTTCTGAGTTGGAAATGCTCCATCTGGGAGTGCACTGCAGGCAGACTAGCGGGGCAGGTGCAGAAAGGCCCCTGCTATCTGCATGCTAGTGCAGACTATGGAAGGCCCCTAGGGAGGCCTGTTGCAGCCTGCATTAGCTTGTGGCCAGCAAACTGCTATCCAGAGATTTATTCCAAAATAAGGGTAAAGGCAGAAAGGGCCCAGATCCACATCACACTGGTCTTAAAGAGCCTGCTTTCTCGGCTGATTGTTACCAAGCCCAATACAAAACAACTGGGTGCCACATACTTACGGGAGTGCGTCCATAATGTCAGGGAAACATGAGCGCTGCCTCACTTTACTGGACCTGTGGCTCATCCAGTCCAGCATTGTGCATTCCCAATGGCCGACCAACAGCACAGGGAAGCCCAGCAGCAGGACCTGAGGAGCCCACAGCTTATACAGGCTCTGAGCAGCTGGCCTCCAGAGACAGAACGTGGCCTCCTGGGATAGTCTGATCAGGGGAGCATAAGCAGTGCCCCACTGGGTTGGACCTCTGGCCCGTCTCGTCTAGCAGCATGATATCCCAGAGGCCAGCTGGCTGCCCTGAGAAGCAGGACACGGGCAGGCTGCCCAGAGAGCCTGTTTGCACCAGTATTGCTGGGGAACTGGCAATGCTCCAGCATGAGGCATTTGCACTGTGCAGAGCTGCAATTCTAGGACAGAGTTATCTCCACACATAACAGTGGTAGAGCCGTTCTTGCTGCTCTTACAGCTATACTAGTGCTGGGGTTGGAGAGCAGAGCACAACTCAGTTTGCACTACCTTTGGCAAATGGCACCTGGACTAGGGCCAGGCAGCCAGGGCTGGATGCTGTGTCACCCACTCACCGTGGTAACAGCACCACACTGCCAGTTGGCACCATTGCCACAGTGATGCGCTGGCAAGGTTTGCCCAAATGCCAATGCTGGATCTATTCCCCAGAGGGATCTCTTAGCATTGGGTGAGTGGGCAACCAAGTGGCAAATGTACTTTAATCTTAATAACTGCAAAGTAATGCACATTGGTGCCAAAAAATCAAATTATGTCTATAAACTGATGGGGACTGAGCTTTCTGCAGCACACCAGGAAGGGGATCTCCAGGTTCTGGTGGACAGTTCAATGAAGGTGACATCCCAGTGCGCAGCAGCAGCGAAAAAAGCTAATTCAATGCTGGTAATAATTAGGAAGGGAATAGAAAATAAGTCAGCAAGTGTCATTTTGCCTCTTTATAAATCTATGGTGAGGCCACATTTGGAATATTGTGTACAGTTCTGGTCACCACACCTCAAAAAGGAAACTGTGGCACTGGAAAAGGGCAACCAGGCTGCAACGTCTAGGCCTCTTTAGTCTGGAGAGACGACTTTTAAGAGGGGACCTAATTGAAGTCTATAAAATCATGTATGGTATAGAAAAGGTGGATAGAGAAATTTTATTTTCTCTATCACACAATGCTAGAACCAGGGGGCATCTATGAAGCTGATGGGCAGGAGAGTCAGATCTGACAAGGGGAAGTATTTCTTCATCCAGAGGGTCATCGGCTTATGGAATGTGCTGCCGGAAGAGGTGGTGACAGCTACCAGACTAGATGGCTTTAAGGTAAGGTTAGACAAATTAATGGATGACAGGTGTATCAGTGGCTACCAGTGGCGCTTCTAAGGCCATTTGCTGGGATTCGAGAGCAGGAGAAGGTTTGCCCTTGTCTCTGCTTGAGATGCCCATGAGCATTTGGTGGGCCACTGTGTGTGACATGATGCTGGACTAGATGGGCTGTGGCCTGATCCAGCAGGGCTCCTCTGAGGTTCTTATGGCCTAGATGGGCTGTGGCCTGATCCAGCAGCACTCCTCTTGGGTTCTTATGGACTAGATGGGCTGTGGCCTGATCCAGCAGGGCTCCTCTGAGGTTCTTATGGACGGGATGGGCTGTGGCCTGATCCAGCAGGGCTCCTCTGAGGTTCTTATGCTTTTCACTTCCCTGGAAGTGAATGGCGTAGTGCCTCTGATCTAGGTAAACGTAAGTGCCCGTGTGGTGCACTGAAACACGTGCCATGTGTAGTCACCTCGTGGTGCATCTACCAATTGGCCATGGGGTGAATTCACACTTCCCGTCCCACGTGGGGGACAGAAAAGGTGAACTTGCCCACTCGTACACACCATCCTACCCATGCGTGTCCAGACACCTACTTCCAGTGTGGATGAGTGTCTGGGTGCTATCATATTCATGTCCTGATGATGACACTAGTGTGTGTGTGTCAGCACTGTCACTGGAACAACGACATGCCGTGCATGACACTTGAAGACCAGGGGCCTATCTGCACTGGAAAATATCCCGGATTTGGAGCCTGCTGTCTGCACGCTTGGGCAGGCTATGGCAGGCACCAGGCAAGACCTGCCATAGCCTTCTTTAGTATGTGGACAACAGAGCCCTATCCTGAGATTTATTCCAGAATAAGGTCAAGTGCAGAAAGGGCCCAGGTCACATGCTGCACCAGCGCTTTGAACACCCTGTTGATCCACCCAACACCGCAGAGATGAGGGTGGGCTTTGCAGCGCGCTCCTGCATGGAAGGAACTGCTTCCGGTTAGGAAACGGCTCCTTCAAGTACAGATAGTCCATCCCAGAGTGCATGCAACGCCGCCAGTGGGCCAAGCGTAGGAAGGCCCAGGATCTCCTTCCTGAGGAGCTGGGTAAGAGGATCCCTTAGTCTGCAGGGCACTCTGGATGATGGGCTCCCGTGTGCTTCTCACAGAAGGGCAGCTGCTGTTCCCAGGGTGCGGAGATCCCCTTGGAGCTCTTCCAGCCCATTTTCGTTTCCACCTGCCCAACCGAGCTCCCTCCAAACAAGTTTAAAAACCATGGGTTCAGGCAGGGCCGTAGCAGTGCCCCTTGCTATATATCTGCAGTGTGAGAAAAGGCCACCGACGGCCCCTCCTCTCTGCTCTCTGTCCCTTAGCCAGCGGCTGCCCCACCACAGCAGCCTTCCCTCGCATTCCGTAGTCATCAAGCTCACAGCAAAGCCCTTGACGAGGGACCGTTGGGCAATCTAAGCAGATGTTGCTTCCTGGATGCCGCCACCCTCCTGTTTGTCAACAGCCTGAAAATGCTGCAGAAGATCCTAGGCGGACATCCATCCGGCCCTCTGCTACAACAGGGTAGCTTGTTGACTATTATGGGCTGTCAGCCTCTTCCTTAAGGCTCTCCTTCCTAAACTGTAACAGGTTCCACACACCTGCTGCCTGGGAAGATTTGACCGGCCCTACTCTCTCCGCATGGGTCCCCTTGTCGGCCTGTGTCTTCGTTATCTGCCTCTGTGCACTGACCTGACACATCGCTCGTCTACCTGGCTGCCCTAAAGACTCTGGATTCCTTTGCCACGGTCCCTGCCATCACCAGCTGTGGTGAGTTGCTGGTGGGAAGGGACTGTGACTCTGGGGCACCCAGGTGTCTCTCTCCCACCCCCACCCTGAGACAGATCAACAACCACCAGGATCACCTAGGCAGCTCTAAGGGTTCCACGCAAGTGTGGCCTTCTTGAGAACTGGCCCCAGCCTCCCCCAGCCCAGCCCAGTGGTTGGCAGCGTGGCCTCAGAGCAGCCTGTGACATTTCCACAGCTCAGGTGCTTGACCTCTTCAGCCAATTCCCACAGGCCCTAAGCCTAACTCTTCCACTGCTGGAGCCATGTTGTCCCCAAGGACTATTGTTCTGAGCCAGAAACTCTGAGCTGCTGCAAAGCTTCTGCAGAGAATCAGCTTGAAAGTAGCTCTGCTGCTTTGCAGTTCCTCCCCAGAACAGTGGGGGAGCCCAGACAGGCCCATAGCTGAGGGGGCAGCCCCCCATTTTTTGCCCCCTCAATATTTTTAGTCCAGTCCCTTACTCATTCACCTCCAAATTTGTGACACACCCCACATATATGGAACTCTCTGCAGGCCTGAGTCCAGAGAATTCCTCAATGCCATAGAAAGCCAGACCTATCTTCTGGAAGGCACCTGACTAACCACAGCTCTGGCTGCAGCGCATGGACAGCACACCCCCCTCCCCCGGGCTGCTGGTGCTCACAGGCTGAACCTGAGCAGCCCCATGGGAGGCAGCTGAGCCCTTGGCAGAGGAAGCGGGGGGGGGGGCTTCAGACCATGCCATCTCCCAGTCATCCCAATACTCCCCATCCGTTCTGCACCCCTGGACCAGCATCCCTTTGATTAGAGAGACAGGCTCAAGTGGCAAACTGCAGGAGTGGAACCAACGAGAAGACGTCCCACGCAGCGGTGGACACTTCCCCTGCCCTAAGGTAAGGGGAATGACTGGATTCTTGTTGATTCTGTGCTGCTCAACCTTCCCGGCGATCAGGGCCCCAAAGGAGGAGGCAAAGCAATGAAAGGGTTTCCAAGGAGTGTGAGACCAACAGGAGCTCCTACCAGGAAAGGGCTGGGCAGGCTAAGGCAAGCTCCTTCCAAGGGCCCCACAGGGCTTCCCCCCACCCCACCCCACCCCACCCCACCCTGCGGACGAAGATGGCCCTGGCTTTCAAAGCTCTGCTGCCACAAGACCAGCGTCACGGGCACAAAGATGAGAAGGCTGTGGCAAGAGCACCATGGCTGCTCTCCGTTGGGCTTGGAGCCTCCAGGGAGAAGGCGCTGGGCCACTGGGTTCCAGTAACTCAGAAAGGTTCCAGCAAAGTAGTAGAAGAGCAGCCACAATGTCCAGGGGTTGCAGTAGCTCCCCGCAAGGAGAAGTTTAGCTTCGGACAAAAGGGAGAGGAAGGAGGGAGGTAAAATTCACCCCCCAAATGCTCAACTCCCAGGAAGCTGGGGGCTCAGCTCTCCTCGTGATCGCCTTGTGTGCTTCCCTCTGCATGCTGGCAGAGCAGGAGGCTGCCCTAGATGGGCTGTGGGCCCAATGCAGGGGCTTCTCCCTAGGCCGAGTGCACGGCCCCCCCAGGACTGAAGCTGCACCTGCACCTAGTTAGCAGAGCCTCTGCAAAGCAGCTTAGAGGAGGAGGCAGACAGGGAAGTTCCACAGCTGGGCCTGGCACATGGGGGTCCACAGCTTCCTAAAGGCCCCTTTGGGGTTCCCTGTGGGGCAGCTGCTGGTTGCTTCCCATAGTGCTTGTCCTAGGCTAGCCTCCTTTGGGTGGAGGAGGGAGCCCCCCCCCCCGAGTGAGCCAAGGGAGAAAGTCAGAGACCTCGCCTGCATCACCGAAGGAAGGTCGGCACACCTGGCGCTGCCCCCCCCCCAAGAGCTGGTCTGCCCAGAATAGGTGATCTGAACAAGACCCAGAGGTGCTGAAGTCCCCTGGGGGGAGGAGAGGAGAAAGGGGATTTAGGATGTGGGGGCTAAGAAGGGGGCAGCAGCAGCAGCTCATGTGCGTCCATCCAAGGGGAAAAGAAGATCACACCGCCGCTGATATCTGGCCAGACAGTAGGTCTCCCTCCCTCCCTCCCTCCTGTGTGTGTGTGTGTGTTGGGGGGAGTTGACCACTGCCTACCCCCCTGAGGCCTCGCTCCCTCCTCAGCTCCGCCCCAGGGGACTGCCAAGAGAGCCCAGTCTCCTCCTCCTTGCTCGGGGAATCTCCAAATATGTGCAAAGGCTGCTCAGGATGGGCAGGGCCAAGAGAAGCGGCCCTTGGCATCAGAGCACCACGAGCGGCCAGGGGAGGGGGTGTGTGCCGCTGGAGAAAACCCTCTCCAGAAAGGACCGAAGAAAGCTGCCAGCCTGGGTGGTGGGGGCACCAAGGGCCTCCCGGCTCTTAGGGCATCAACCTCTATCACCTGGAGCTGCCAGGGAGCAGTGGCCAGGGTTAAAAGGACCCTTCACAGCCAAAATGGGCACCAGCTGGCACTAGCAAGCCTGCCCACCCTACCACACCACCCGGTGCCCAGCCAGCAGGGCTGGCATCCCCTGGCAGTGTCCACAGTCACCCTAAAGCCCATCCTGAGGCTTCGGGCGTAGGGCAGGTGACGATGAACTAACAGACGACAAACAAGCAACCTTCGCCCTCTGGCTGGCTGGCAGCACTCCAGCCTCTTGGGCATCAGACCCTCCCTTGAGCGACCGGGTCCCGGGGACCTCCGCGTGGCCCTGGCAGCGGCCGCATCCTGCTGGCCGGGCTCCAAGCGGCAGCTCCCTCCTCGGTGTCGCCGAGATCGCCTTTCAGCCAGACACGAAGGGGGCATTTATTTATAGGGTGTTAAATGCCGTCGGCGGGAGGGCCGGCCGGCCAGGCGCACGCCCCCGCCCCGGCTCCCTTTGAAAGGCTTCCAGGCGCAGCTGTCGCAGCGCCGACCCCTCGTGTCATCACCTCCCGCGTGGCGCCGCCGCCGCCGCCGCCGCCGAGGGCTCCCGGTGCGCCCGTCCGTCCCTCTCGGCTCACCCTGCGCCTAACGAGGGCCCTGGCACGCCCGCACGCCCGCTCTCCGACGGACGCCGCGCGCGCCCTAAGGACTTGGGAGGGGGCGGGAGCGCCCGACGGTACTCGCCGCCCCCCGCCCCGGCGTCTCGCTTACGTCCGTCGCCTTCTTCTCGGCCAGCTCGAGCTTCTCCTGCGCCTCCTTGACGGCCTCCGAATACTTCTCCACCTCGTCCTCGGTCCCCTTCAGCTTCTTCAGCAGCGCCTGTTTCTCCTCCTCCAGCTACGGGGGAAAGGAGAGCGGGGCGTGGGGAGGGGTTCTCGGAGACACCCCTGAAAGAGGGAAGGGCGCGGCATTCCACCCTAGGTACCGGGGGAGGGCGATTCGGGCAGGGCTCCCCCCCAGGCGAGGCAGGGACCACGGGCGTCCTAGAGGTGGAGGCGGCACCCTCCCCGAGGGTCTGCAGGGCTTCCCCGACGCCTGCCCGGCTCCCATCCGCAGCCCGCAGGGGCTTCTGCGCGGCGGCGCCCTACCTGCTTGCAGCGGTCTTCGGCTTGCTTCTTGTCGCCTTCGGCTTGCTCGGCTCGATCGATGGCGTTCTCCTTGTCGAGCTTCAGCATCTGCATCTTCTTCTTGATGGCTTCCATGGCGGCGGCGGTGGCGGCGGCGGCTGCCGGACCTAGCAAGAGCGGACGGACGGACGGGCTGGTACTTCGGAGCGCAGCGACTGGCTAGGCGCCGCTAGCGGCGATCCCTGCCTAAAAGCCGGGGAGGGGCTGGACCCTCCCCCGCCGGCCGAGCAGCACCTTTTAGGGACAAGCGGGCAGAGACGGGAGCGGTCGGCGGGACGGGGCGGGATGAGGGCGGGCTCTCCTGGGCTCCCCACCGCACCCCCGGCTCCGCCCGCCTCCTCGGCCGCGGCTGGCCAGAGGGTCCCCCGGCGAGGAGGCTAGGGCCGCCCCGACGGCTGTGCGAAGCCAGGGGGGACGGAAGGGCCCCATGCCGTGGCCCCAGAGAGTCCCCTGAGCGTCAATCCCCGCCGGCCAAGGACGGCTGCTGCGCTCCGGAGGGGATCTGACGGGCAATCCGGATTCGCCCCTCTTTCGACGCCTATTTTCAGGCCCTCCCCGCCCCCTCCCCGGCGCCCCCCGTCCGCCGTATCAAGGGCCGTCCCCGAGGTCGCCCCTCGTACCCTCGGCCGCCGCCCCTTCGTCCCGATTAGGCCTCCGTTCCTTCCAGGACGGAAGAGCCGCGTCGGAAAAGAAGCGAGCGGCTCCCCGTGTTAGTCTGTCGGGCCTTTCCCGGGAGTTCCGTGGCGCGTCTCCGCGCCGGCGGGACCCAAAGACCTCCCAGACCCCCAGTCCTGACCCACTGGCCAGAGAAGAGGGCAAAGGAGGCGCCGTCGGTCCGAGTTCCGCTTCCACAAGCCCGCGGCCGAAAGGCTTTGCGGCACCGAGCGCAATGACCGCGGCAGAAGCAACCGGGGTCAGCTGGGAATCAGCGCCGCCGAAACAGGCGACTGTGCGCTCCGCTTGGGGCGAACTTCTCGGTGTCGGGGCTAACAATGGCCGCCAGCCCTGAGGGCACCAGGAGGCGGTCAGCCTCTGAAGGCCAGCAGGGCAAGCCGCTCTGCCTGACCGCTGGGGAACAGGCTGCTATACTGATTGTGTCGGGGCTGTCAGAGACTGTTGACCCTGAGGACCCCGCGACTCCCTGTGGGCACAGGAGGAAAAAGAGTTGGCTTTTCTCACCCATTTAAGGGGACTCAAAGCAGCTGACGAAGTTTCTGTTCTCCCCACAACAGACACTCTGTGAGGCAGATGGGACTGTGGGGCAGAAGAGAGCTGTGACTAGCCCAAGGTCACACAGCTAGCTTCTTGGAGGAGTGCAGAATTAAAGCTTCTCTTCCCAGATAAGAGTCCGACTCCCTGGATCCAAACTGGCCAAACTGGGTCAGGAGGCCACAGTCTGTCTCTGAGGGCAGCTGCTGGGAGACTGTGAGCTGCTCTGTCCTGCTGAGGGGGCTTCCCTGGGCAGCTGGCTGACCCTAGCAGAACAGGCTGCTGGACTGGGGGGGGGGCTGTGGGTTTAGACCAGTGGACCACTGCTTGTGTTCTTTCATGCTAATCCTACACTGGCGCAGCCAAGGTGAAACCAGCACAGATGCAAGACCAGATGTAGGCTGCGGGGGGGGGGGGGGGGCAGGCATGCCACTGTCTTTCCTTTTGCTCCTGGCTCTACTCTGGAGGAAGCAGTGAGACAGAATGGAGCAGCTCCCTTGAAACCAAAGGCTGCTTCCGCACTTGGCCTTATTCTGGGATATATCTCAGGATAGGGGTCTCTTGTCCACATGCTAATACAGGCTATGGCAAGTCTCACTAGGACCTGCTGTAGTCTGCAATAACATGAAGATAAGAGACCCTGATCCTGAGATATATTCCAGAATAAGGTCAAGTGCGGAAAGGGCCAAAGTGGCTCAAGGAGAAGGGAAGAGAAGGGGGGGGGCTGCCATCTCCAGAGGCTTGATGGAGGTCCTGGGTGGGGTGACCAGGAGCATGTGGTGGGGGTTACTGTGGGGCTCACACAATGGAGAGTGGCTACGCTGGTGCCTCCTTCACAGGGCCTCTTCCCATGCCCCATGGTCAGCGCCGCTCCTGAGAGCTGGATCTCTGGCTACGGCAAGACCACAGAGTTGGCCCCTGCAGAAAGATGCTATTGCTGGGAGCATGGTGAGGGCGGCCCCAGGGAAAGGAGCCAGCATACCCTTAGGTGGTTGGCTGGGGCAGAGTCCCCACTGCCCTCTGCTCTGGCATCCCAGGGTACAAGATCTGGGCTACAAGATGGCAGATTCTGGCTGAACTGAAAGGAGGAAGCCAAAGATTGACGCAATTGCTTCTCCTTGGCGATTCTTTGATGGGATTGCCAGGGCTTGAGAGAATCTCAGCACCCTTCCACGCCTCTGCCTCCTCAGCATGCCCCCAACCCAGCCCAGGCTTTCAGTGCCCCAGTGCCCGTAACCTTGAGAGTAACTTCACTGGCACAGGGTCTCAGGAGGGCAAAGAGTAAAGGTGCTGAGGGGGGGGGGGCTGCCTGAGAATAGATGGAGCTCCCCATGCCAACAGGTCCCCGACCTGCAGGGGAGCACTTGGGGGCATCCTTTGGCATTTCTGCTGTGCCCAGAGATGCCCCTGCCCTGAACTCCAGAGTATCTCAGGTGCCGTGTCCCCTCTCTGGCTTACCAAGCAGGAAGGGAAGGGGTGCCCACTGCCCATGGGGCATCCTTCCCTCTCCACCCTGCCCTGCCTCCTGCTTCCCAAGGAGTGTCCTTGCCCCCTCTGAGCCTGAAGGGCATTGGCTGAGGGAGGGAAGGGCCCACTTGCATTCACCTGCTTCCAGGCGTCAATGTAGGCAGCAGCTCTGGCCTGGGCTGCACAAGGCCGCTGCCTAATCCCCACCTGGACGAGATCCTCACATCAGACTGCCAGGGGACAGCTGGTGCAAAGAGGGAGGACGGAGGGCAGTGGACTGAAGGTGGACTCCCGGGTGCTCAGGACCAGACGGCTGTGGCACACAGAGCTTTTTGCAGCTGAAGTGTCTGCAGCCAGCAGATTTGGCCCAGAGTGGGCTGTTCCCACTGTGGACCATTCCTCCCGTGACCTTCTTCTGGGATAAAGGAGTGCTGTCCACATGCTCGTGCAGGTGCCCGGGGAGCCATTCCACAGTCCCTATTATCGTGCGGACAACACGCCCCTATCCCAAGACATTCTCTAGAACGGGCCAAGTGCAGAAGGGGCTGGTGCCTCCAGGCTCAATTCAAAGGGCCGTTTGGGCTTTTGAAGCCCTCGGATCACAGCCAGAGGCGCCTGCAGGCCTGCCGGAAGAATGGCCACGTCCTCCTCTGGCAAGATTTGAGGCAAAGGGCCATTTGTCATTCAGTCCTTTTCCATCTCGGGGACAGCAAGGGCCGCTGCCAGAATGCCTCCTTCACTGAAATTCATCCTAGACGGAGCTAAGGTCTCAGTCCTTCACCTGTGGCTGCATCTCCACGTGCCCTCCAGTCCAAACTGCCCTGGAGGGGGCTGGGAGTCTGCCTGGCTGCGGAACACCCCATACCAAAGGGACCTGGGGGCATGTGGAGGGACTTCACTCCCCCGAGGAGCCAGTAGTTCAGGGCATGAGAAGCCACCCTTCCTCCCCACGGAGCCACCCTCGCCAAGGTGACATGCGCTGCATTTGTGTGCAGACTGGCTTGAACAGCGATGCAGAGGAGAGGCTCCAGGTCCCCACATCTCTGACCTCGGGAGGGAGAGATCAGATCCCACGCAGCTAGAATTCTCAGCAGCCCACGAGTGAGAAGGGCGCTACTCCTGGGCTCCTGCCCACTTCCCACGCTCCAAACTGGGCAAAAGCAGCTTTGCAGCAGGAAGGCGGGAGGGCGCCCGCGCTTTGCGAAGGTTTTTGGACCCCCAAGAAGTCACAGCCCTCTTTCTTGCCTATGCTCCATGGCGGGCCATTAGTCGGTGCTCAGACAGCTGCCTTTGGGAGCCTGCCTAAAGGGCTTCAGCGCTGTCAGCGCCTTCGGACGGCAGCAGGCAGAGCGCAGTTCCTCCCGCTGCTGGGTGGCTCCTGGCGGGTGGCTGGGCCCACGGGGGCCTCCGGCGGTGATGGGCCAGCGACAGGTGTGGCCTGGGGGAAGAGGGGCCTTCCTCCTTGCCTGCCAGAGCTGCCCCTGGGGGCTATTTCTGGCCTCCAGGCTCAGTTCAGGCATCCGGGGATTACCACCGTCCTCCCTCCGTCTTGCCCGGCAGGGATGGGGCTCTGGCAGGAACTCTCTCTCTCTCTCTCTCTCTCGGCAGGCCCCTCACGCAGGCCACCCAGCTCGGCCCGGACTGTGCGGTGCAGGACTGTCCCCACCATGATCGGGGAGAGCAGTTCGGGGGACAGTCCGGTGCAGGTCCCCGCTTCGCTTTCCAGTCCAGGGCTTCTCTGCGCTTCCTCCCCCTTGCAGAGCAAGGAATGCCCAGGCGCAAACGGGGAGCCAACCCCACTCCAGACGCATCAGTAGCAGCCGCCGGCGGGCGCCCCGTCTGGAAACCTCTGCGGTTTCTGTAGGTTTGCACGTTGAAACCGACCTTGGTGTGTTCGACCAAAATTGCAGGGTCCAGCCGAGAGCAAATAGGAGCCGAGCCGGTGCTGAAATGCCGGGGCAGCCAGAGCTACTCCACACGCCCAGTCTTGCTGTGTGTGTGTGGGGGGGGGGAGACCACCCTCCTCTGGTCCTTGAGGGTGCCTTCCAGCAAGCTCTGCCCCCCCCTTCCTCTGTGCTGTACGGAGCGTGCAGCATAGCTGCATAGCAGTGAGGGGCTGGCGGGGCGACCTCCCCCACCCCCTGCTCTCAAGGAGTGGGAGATGTTGATTTCAGGGATTGCGGATGGGGTGTTGACCCGCCGCCATGCACGGGGGCCCTTGGAACTACAGGGATGGTTGCGATCCGACAGGTGCAGCCTGTGCCTGATTGGTAGGAAACAGATGTGCCTCGAAGGTGGATCGGGCTCCTTCTGCCCATGCTGCCAGTAGGGAGTGCAAAAGCGGACCTTCTTGATGATGCCCCCCCCCCCCCAGTGTGAAATAGCATCCCACTGGGTGCTTCAGACCTCTTTCCTGTATACACTTCGATGTCTGCTGAAGACACTCCTGGCCTTTGGCTGAAGGAAGAGCTTCCCCTTCCCTTGGAAGCCCTGCTGGCTTTTTGTCTGGTCACTTAACTGTGCTTTTATAAGGTTTTACGCAACCCATCCTGAAACTGGGACAGGAATGCACATTAAAAGGCGACCAGACCTTCTCCACTGAGTCAGTCAGCTGCCCGTTTTAGAGCACAGACATTTCAAGGGCCTGACGGTCACTCGGGCTTAGAACAAAAGTTTGCTCAAACCTCCTGGATAAGAAGCTAAGAGAAGCCCTGCTGGATCAGGCCACACAGCCCATCTAGTCTAGCATCCTGTTGCACACAGTGGCCCACCAAATGCTCATGGGCATCTCAAGCAGAGACAAGCACAAACCTATTCCTGCTCTAGAATTGCAGCAAATGGCCTTAGAAGCATCCCGGTTCCTTCCCCCCCCCCCCAGCCTGAAAGATGCACCTAGGCATTCATTCTAGTAGCCATTGATACATCTGTCATCCATGAATATGTCTAACCCTTCCTTAAAGCCATCTAGGCTGGTAGCTGTTGCCACCTCTTCTGGCAGCAAATTCCATAAGCCGATGACCCTCTGGGTTAAGAAATACTTCCCCTTGTCAGATCCAACTCTCCTGCCCATCAGCTTCATAGATGCCCCCTGGTTCTATACCATGAATGATTTTATAGACTTGAATTAGGTCCCCTCTTAAATGGCGTCTCTCCAGACTGAAGAGGCCTAGATGTTGCAGCCTGGTTTCATAAGGGAGGTGTTCTAGACCCTTAATCATTCTGGTTGCCCTTTTCTGCACCTTCTCTAGTTCCACAATATCCTTTTTGAGGTGTGGTGACCAGAATTGTATGCAATATTCCAAATGTGGCATCACCAAGAAGCAAAATGACACTTGCTGACTTATTTTCTATTCCCTTCCTAATTATTCCAAGCATTGAATTAGCTTTTTTCGCTGCTGCTGCGCACTGGGTTGACACCTTCATTGAACTGTCCACCAAAACCCCGAGATCCCTTTCCTGGTGTGTTGCAGAAAGCTCAGACCCCATCAGTTTATAGACATAATTTGGATTCTTGGCCCCGATGTCCATTACTTTGCACTTGTTAAGATTAAAGCACATTTGCCACTTGGTTGCCCACTCACCCAATGCTAAGAGATCCCTCTGGAGCTCTTGGCAATCTCTTTTGGATTTTCCTACCCTAAATAATTTAGTATCATCAGCAAACTTTGCTATTTTACTATGTACCCCTTCTTCTAGATCATGGATGAATAAATTTAAAAGCATTGTTCCCAACACTGAGCCTTGAGGGACCCCACTTTCTACTTCTTTCCACCCTGAGAATTTGCTGTTTATTACTACTCTCTGCTTCCTGCCCTTAAGCCAGTCAGAAATCCAGGACAGAACCTGTCCTGTTATTCTATGGCTGATGAGTTTACTCAGTAGCCTTTGATGTGGGACTTTGTCAAAAGCCTTCTGAAAGTCCAGGTAGACAATGTCTACTGGTTCACCTTTATCCACATGTTTATTGACACTCTCAAAGAATTCCAACAAGTTTGTGAGGCATGATTTACCTTTGCAGAAGCCATGTTGGCTTTAGTTCAGCACTGCTTTCTCCTCCATGTGCACGCTAATTCTGTCTTTAATAATGGTTTCCATCACCTTACATGGTAACTGACGTTAAGCTAACTGGTCTGCAATTGCCTGGATCACCCCTGGATCCTTTTTTGAAGATTGGCGCTACATTTGCTACCCTCCAGTCCTCAGGAACAGAGCCTGATGTTAGGGAAAGATTATATATTTTTGCTAGAAGGTCGGCAATTTTGCATTTGAGTTCCTTAAGGACTCTTGGATGAATACCATCTGGTCCCAGTGACTTGTTAACATTTAGTTTATTAAGACATGCAAGGACCTCGTTCTTGGTTATTTCTGTACAGTTTAACTCTTCTGAAAATACAGGCTCAGCTACTGGCATGTGTCTTCTGTCTTCCTCCATGAATACAGAGGCAAAGAATTTGTTTAGTCTCTCTGCAATCTCTGTCTTTAATTACCCCTTTCTGTCCTTTACCATCCAGTGGTTCAACTGCTTTCCTGGTTGGATTCCTTCTTCTGATATACTTATAGAAGTTCTTGTTATTTCTTTTGATGTTTTTAGCAATGTGCTCATAAAAATCTTTCTTAGCTTTCCTAACAGTCATCTTGCATTTGTGTTGCCAGTGTCTATGTTCCCTCCTGTTCTCCTCATTTGGACAAACCTTCCATTTCCTAAATGAACTCTTCTTGTTTTTAATGACTTCATCTACTGCACTTGTGAGCCACATTGGTTTCTTCTTGGACCTAGAAGTCCCCTTTTTTCTTTTAGGAATGCATTCTAGTTGCACTTTCATTATTGTGTTTTTAAGTAGTCTCCATGCATTTTGAAGTGATTGAACTCTTCTAACTTCCAGTTTCCTTTTTACTAGTTTCCTCATTTTGGGGAAGTTTCCCTTATGAAAGTTTAAGGTCTCTGTGTTAGACTTTATTAAGAACTTACTCCTTGTATTTAAGTTGAAGGTTATTGCATTGTGGTCACTGTTCCCAATTGGATCAGCTACAGTGACATCCTTTACCAGGTCCTGAGCATTACTTAGGATCAAATCCAGGACCGCCTTTCCGCTGGTTGGTCCCATGACCATTTAGCAGGTCTAAGAATTTTCTCTCTCTCTCCTGAGTTGAACAGGAGTTCACCCAGTCTATGTGAGGATAATTGAAGTCCCCCATTATAACTACCCTATCTTTATGGGATACCTCCTTTACCTGCTTCTCCAATTGTTGATCTCCTTTAGGCATTTGGTTGGGAGGACAGTAGCATGTCCCTATGGTTAGGCTTCCTTTTTGGCTCGGTATTTTTACCCACACTGCTTCTGTGGAAGAGTCAGACTCACCTGGACATTCCAGTTCGTAAGATTCTCTCTCTTCCTTAATATACAAGGCTACACCACCTCCATTTCGCCCTTCCCTGTTTTTCCTGTACAGTCTGTAACCTAGGATGACTGTATCCCATTGGTTTCCACTGGTCCACCAGGTTTCAGTTATGCCAATAATATCAATCCTATTTTCCATCACTAAGCTTTCTAGCTCCCGTATTTTGGCTCGAAGGCTCCTGGTGTTTGCATATATACATTTATATTCACTCCTCTTGTCCAAATTCCACCGTCGAGAAACATGTGAATCCTTATACTGTATGCCACTCACCATCCCAAGAACGCCCCAAGCACTTTTTGTCTGCGGGGGGGTAACAGTCACCTTCGCAATACTGTTACCTTTGCTGTCCAACCCACAGCAGGTCTCTCAGCACACCTTATGTGCATGTGCCCTAGCCAGGGTGCCCCTTCCCTTCTTCCTCACTGTTGCACATTTCTGTGCCACCCAGGGTGTCACTGGAGGGCCAGAAGGAGTCCTGGAGGCCACCTGGTCCAACTTCCCCCTCCAGGCAGGCTTCCACTCCGGACACCTTCAACGGATGCCTGTCCAGCCTTGACTCAAACTCATCTACAGAAGATGCCAACTTCTTCCTGGAGACCCAACTTCACTGCTGTGCTGCTAGAGGTTTCTACCCATTTCCCCCAATACTCAACTATAATCAGCCTTGTTGAGACTTAAATCTGCTATTCCACAGCTCAGTCTCCTCTTTTCCCCCAAGTCCACAAGGTCCTTCTTAAATACACAAGTGGAGACCTGCTGGATCAGGCCACAGCCCATGTAGTCCAGTACTCCATTCCACAGTGGCCAACCAAATGCTAATGGGCATCTCAAGCACCTGCTCTTGAATCCCTGCAAATAGCCTTGAAAGGCATCTTGCCTAGGTGGTACCTGAGCGTTCATTCTAGTATTCATTGATACACCTGAAATCCACAAACTTGCCTCATTCTTTCTTCAAGTTGTCCAGGCTGGTTGCCGTTACCACCTCTTCTGGAGCAAATTCCATAAACCGATGACCCTCTGGGTGAAGAAATAACTTCTTGTCAGATCTGACTCTCCTACCCATCAGTTTCATAGATGCCCCCTGGTTCTAGTGTTGCATAATAGAGAAATTTTCTCTATCCACCATGCACAACTTTATGCACTTCAATCAGGTCCCCTCTTAAACGCCGTCTCTCCAGACTAAAAGGCCTAGATGCTGCAGCCTGGTCTCGTAAGAAAGTGTTCCAGACCCTTAATCATTCTGGTTGCCCTTTTCTGTACCTTTTCCAGTTCCACAATATCCTTTTTGAGATATGGTGACCAGAATTGTACAAAATATTCCAAATGTGGCCTCACCATAGACTTATAAAGCAGCACTTCTACTGAGACACTAAGACTCACCTCGTCTTTTGCCCCTTGCCAATGAGAGGCCGGGGGTGGGGGGTGGGCACCAGCAGCTAGGCAGTGCCCCCAGGCTAATTCCTCGTCTCCAGTTGTGAGAAGATGCCGCCTTGCACAGAGGGGAAAACGTGTGGAGGCTGCATCTGCTCAGGGAGGGGCACCAAGGCTTCCGTTAGGAATAGCCCTCTGTTGTCTTCTCCTTGGCTGCTCTGCACGTGGTGCCCAAGGGAGACCCACTAGGCTGCCACAGCCGTGCAGATGGGTTTTGCCCCACCCACAGCCGTGCTGTAGTGTCCCCCCAACACTGAGACACAGAGATGCAGGGAAGCCAGCTTTATTCCAGACCTCAAGGCTGAGCCCTTTCTGTTCATCACTTCCATGATTCCTCTTTCCTCCACTGGATTCCCTGGTTACATTGACACAGGCAACTGACAGATGTATCAAAATTATAAAAGGTGAGGAGCCTGAGCAAATGGGGGTTGGGGGGCGTGAAGCCTAAGTCAGAACTGGTGCTGGGAGGTGAATGAACAGGGCAGGGGCAACGAGGCGAGCGGGAGCCAGAACCAAGGACAGGGAATGATTGTTCTGGGACCACGGAAGCAGGCGTCTGGCACTGGGATGGGGGGGGGGCAGCCTTCAAGCACACCCTAGGCGGGAGACCGGGAAGAGGACCCCCGCATTAAGGCATTCCTTTGGTTGGTGAGTGGAGAGGGGGGCACAGGCATGACCCCCTCCTTTGCAGCACAGTCAGGTGAAAGGCAACAGACCCCGGAGCGCTCGCCATGCCAGGCACTTCTGGAAAGAGGCGGCAGCAGCGGGTAAGCGAACAAGGCACGCAGGGCAGGAAGACTCCTGGGGGCAGAGCGGCTGGGGACCCTCTCCTGGCCCGGCCGCACCCTTCTGGCCATTCCCAGGACGTGGCTGGCTGGATCCGTGTGCTGAGCTGAGGCAGCGGGGGGCGTGTCTGGGACAGCCACTGTGGTGCATGGTGGGAGCGGCGGAAGGCCAGGCCGGTCCTGCCTATTAAATAGGGAGCCGGTGGCAGAGGGGAAGGTGTGGTGGCGACAGCGGCAGCATCGGCGGCGGCGGCGGCTCAGTTCTGCCCTTCGTCCCGCAGCTCCGACGGCAGGAATTTGTACTGCTGCTGCCGGATCAGGGCCAGCTTCTTCCGCGCCTCCTCCAGCTCCCGCTCCTTGCGCAGCATCTCCTCCTGGGCGGCGATGATCTGGAGGGGGAGGAAGGACCCGTGACTTGGCCACCACACCTCTGGTCCAAGGCTGGGCGCAGCCAAAGTCCACTCGCCACCTTCCCCAGAGGCCCCAGAGTGGGACCCCCTCCTCCCTCGCAGGACGACACTCAGCGCTAAACATCAAAGCCTGGGGAAGAGGCACTGAGAACCACGTAATGTTGACCCCGGCATGCGTCCTGAGGGATGCTGGGGGCCACCACAGAAAGGGCTCCTTTGCTCCTCTGAGAGAGGAGTACCAAAAACACAGCCCTCCCCTTGACTTCGTGGGAGAAGGGGTTCCTTCAGATAACTGGGCCTGAGCCGTTTGGGGCGTTGAAGGTTAGCATCAACACCTTGAATGTGACTTGGGAGCAAACAGGTGGTGCACCTGTGCTGCCCCCGGGCGCCACTGCCTCACCTGAGCGATCCCGCCAACCATCTTCTCCTTCACCACCACGGTCTCGTTCTCGTGGTCTTGGAAGGCAGCCGCTTTCTGAGCCGCCTTCACAAGATTGTCTGACGCTCTCTTCACAGCGTTGCCGGCAGCCTGGGAAGGAAAGCGAGAAGCGGCTGCTGCTCATAGGTCACCGGCGGGGCTGCTTTGGACCGGAGCTTTTGCAAACAGCACAACCCCCATCTTTCGAGTTGAACACACCTGAGAAGCAGCCGCCGCCTCGGAAGGGGGCCGCAGCCGTATCCAAAGCTGCATCCAAAGCAGAACAGCCCCCAGACAGAGACACGCAAGGCGACCACCGGCCGTGGAAGCCTCGGTTTCCCCCAAAGACATCTGCCCTTCTGGGCCTGCAGCTTCCCCCGCTCAGAGAAGGGCAGCACCTGCTGGAAGTACCTGCGGCTCCTGCAAGGAAGCTGGAGAGCGCCGCCTGCCGCCACCTCAGCCACAACAGGCAGAGTGAACCCTCAGGCAGGGGTGCAACCAACCTCAAGCATGGCTCCTCCCCAGCCGGCATCCAGACCATAGGCCTGAATGCATACCACAATGGGGCCAGACACAGCAGTGGGCTACCACAGAGCGGGCCCTGCCAGCTGGGTACACCAAGCCCCACCACGATCTCCAGCAAATCTTAACCAACAGGGACGAGGCACTCCTTAAGATACTTGAGGCCAAAGTCATGTCAAGTCGTTTATAGTTTATACATGTTTGGTTTTTAACACTGTTAGCAGCCACTTTATGTTTATAGAAAAATAAGTCACAAATATTAATAAAAGAGTCACTTTGCCCTGAATGGGGCTTGCTGACCAACTGACAATGAGCACTGTTCCTTCGACAAGCATGCTGGTTACAGCTTCTGTGCCATCTCCAAGGCATGGTGCTGCCCCCACAGCAGGGGCATCCTGGTCCCACAACAGGGTGTCTCTCCCATGGGCTGCCTCCCCCTGCCCCCCGTGTTCTAGAGGGCTATGTTTCCCTGCATGGAGGTAAGGCACCTGGGCAGCAGCAAACATCAACTCACCTGCAGGCGCTTCATGGCCTCGGAATCCTGGTCCGCCTTGACCTTGCAAGCCACCAGCAGCTGCGCAGTTGACGCGGCGACTTGCTTGGCAGAGGAGATGAGCTTCTCCTCGCTGGCGTGGCCTTGCACAGCTGCGTTGGCCGCTTCGCACAAGTTGTTCGTGGCCGCAGCCACCATCCGGGCCTTGGGCAGGGAAGGACAAAGAGGAAGAGATGGAGGGATGAGGGACGGCAAGGCCTGGGATGCCCTTCCACTGGCAAGCAAGGGCGGCGAGGGGAGGGCCAGGCTGGCCAGGAGATCCCACTCAAGTGCTGCCCCATGGCCTTGGGCCACCCATTTGCATTTCACCCTCCTGGCCTTCCTCCTCATGCTCCGGGGGAGGCCCTGCCCCCTGTGGCCTCTCCAACCAGGAGATTCCTGGGCAGCCGGGAACCCTGGTCCAAAGGCTGGTACTGCGCAGGCCTCCTTTGAGCTAAGGCGCTGCTCAGCAGCCAGACGTTTAAGCCCCAAATGCCAGGTCAGGGCAACCCTGCTGCTCTTCACGGCCAAGCTGTAGCCCTATACCCCACTGGCCCCCACCCCTCCCAACTCACCGCTGAGATCAGGCCTTGGGACCACTGTCCATCATCCAGGGCATTGGCTGGGATGGCTCCCACCTGCCAGGGAGAAAAGGGTTGAGACAGGGCCCTTCCCATAGGCCCACCCCCTCCCCCGCAGCTGTGTGCAACTCACCTTCCCTTGGGCAACCAGCTCCCTCTGAGCGGCCGAGGCGGCTTTCACCAGGGCACTGGTCGCAGCAGCAATGGATTTGGCCGCCTCCAGGATCTGCTCCTCAAAGTTCAGACTCTCGTCTGCCTGCTGCAGGGACAGGAGCAGAATCAGCAAGGAAAGGGAGGCGTGGATCTCTCCAAGGGGGGAAGATGCAGGGAGCGGGGATGGGGGTCCTGCAGGGATCTTGAGGCAGAAGCGGGCAAGGAGAATTTTCAAGCCAAGGGAACTTTTCCCCAGTCCGCCCACAAGCTTGGTTGCCGCAAGAGATGACATCGGAAAGCTTCCCCAGGGTGGGCAAGCCCAGGGCTCTCCTACAGGCGAGGGGTGGCAGTCGGGTCTGCTTCGGACTGCTGTGTGGGACAGCTCCTGGGGACAGCTCCCCAGCACACTTCCCTTGCAGCCCGACCTCAGTCTAAGCAGGAGCGGCAGCCATCTCTGTCCCTTTTCCTGCGATCCACAAAGCAGGCCAGCAATTCTGGCCCCCCAGCGAATCTGCAGCAGGATGCAGGCAGACAGCTCGAGGCAGGCAGAGGCACGGAGGACGGCCAGGCCGGAGAAGGTACCTTGGGCTTTGCCCTTGGCTTCAACTGCTCCAGCTTCTTAGCAGCAGCCTCGATGGCGGCAGCTGCGCCCAGGAGTTCATTCTCTGCGATGACTGTGGGATCCTCCGGGTCCACCCATTCCGTCCCTGGAGGGGAAGAGAGGGAGGCGCAAGGAGTGTGCAGAAGAATCCCTCCCGGGCATCAGTTTCCAGGAAGCGGCTTCCTCTGCGGCTCTTACCTTTCATGGCTTCGGCAGCCTGAATCAGCTCGGTCACAGAGCCGGCCACGCGCTTGGAGAAGCCGGCCAGCTGCTGCTTCAGGTCATGGCTGGGCTTCTGCAGGACCTGGGCACAAAGGGCAGCAAATAAGACCCCGGCCTGGCTGAGCAGAGAAGCCCAGGGCCCAATGCAGCTCCCCGGCTGCGGTCCATGAGCCACAGCAGCTTTGACCCGCAGGCAGGAGGGGGCACTGGGGCAGGAGGGGGAGGGGAAGGAAAGCCCCAGGGAGGGAGGGAGGGAGGTAGGCTCAACTGCAACAAAGCAGAGGCGGCTCCCCAGTCAAAGGGGCGTCACCGTTCCCAGGAGGGCTTCGTCCTGGGGACCACCTTGTCTCTCAGAGCTACCCTGTGCAGTGCTGAGGAAAGCCGCTCTGGGTGCCTGGCAGCCCAGCTCTGAGAGAGGCTTGCACCAGGCCTCACAGGAGGCCACCTTTGAGCTGGTAGTCACTTTGCAGCTCTGCGGGCACGTAGTGGTCACTGGATGGCCCAAACTCATGGTATCAGGTGCCAAGTGCAGGCTCCGCCCCGTGCTCCTTCCTCCACTTCTGTCCTCCGGGAAGTGCTTGACAGGTGAGTCAGGTGATGCTGCCTGCCAGAGGAGCCACCGCCCTGCAGACAGCCTCACCTTTGGCTGATGGCAACAGCTGCACCCACAACCAGCACACCACGCCACACAGGGCCAGCATTAAGGTGCACCCCCATGCAGGCAGCTGGTCACCCAGCTGTTGGAGCCACTGACCCCCTCACAGGTCCTGGCATCCAATGCCCCTGCCCGAGGGACGATCACCCAACCCCACTCCAGGTACACACAGCAGGGGCCACACACGCCCATGCAGCTGCTCTGTACTCACCGGCTGCTCAGAAGAGAAAGGGAAGCAGAGAGAGAGATGAGCAGGGAGGAAGTGATTGCCGCTCAGAGGCAAACCAGGGTGCCCCAAACCCAACGCTGCGCTGGGTCCAGGGCAGGGATGGACACTTACCACCAGCACATGCTCCAAAAGCTCCAGGTAGCCGCTGGCACACTCCTTCCCGAAGCGCAATGCCCGCTGCCGAACCTCAGCGCTCACCTCGGGGTGGTAGGCCGCTTCCTGTAAAGCAAAGAGGCATGAAGGCGCTCTGTGTGGCTGGGCGGCAGAGGGTTGGCCCAGCAAGCTGGAGAGGGGGGGAATCTGGGTGTCTGAGGACCTCTGAAGCCCCCGAGTCCATCCACCCTCTGCCTGACCCAAGTTTTCCTGGGGAATTCCAATGACAGTCCTGCCAGAGCTCCCCCTCCACGGAAGAGTCTCCCAGACCCCGGCCCAGGCCTGCTTGTCCAGCTGGACAGGGCTGGAAAATGGTTCTCCTCAAGCTGCAACCCCCACCCGGCTCACAAGGCCCCTCAAGGGAAGGGGGTGAAGGTAGCCAGGCACACCTCTCTCTCTCATGCTCCCCGACAGAGAGATCGGCAGAAACTGGGCCCCCAGGTGGATTCTGGTTTCCAGCACTCTTGCCAAGCTATCTACAGACGCACCGGCCCAACTCCTGGGCGCTCTCCAGTTTGTTCCTTTCAGGACAGAAACCCCCTGGCCACAGAGCCCCTGCTCAGGTGTGTGTGTGTGGATTGGACGGCAGCCTGGAGGGCCGTCCTGGACGACGCCACGCGAGGCGCAAGGCTGCTGGAAGCTTCTTCCGGCCAGACGCGCATACACAGCACGCTACCAAGCCCAGTTCAAGGTACTGACATTGCCTATGAAGCCCCAGGCAGCTTTCTCTCACGTAGACTCGCCCGTGCCTGAAGACCACAAAGTGAGGGCTCCCAGTAGTTCCACTACCCTCATCGGCAGCTCATGAGAGGCCCTTTTCTTGGTGGCCCCGAACTCTGGAACAGCCTTCCAGCAGAGGATTCCCAGGAACCAACTGGTTAAAACAGATCTCTTTGCCCAGGCCACTGATACTTAGCTCCCCTGTAGCCTTGCTGGGATGGGGAGTGGGGGGTCTATTTCACACTGTATTTTCATTGTAACTGCTGCAGATTTTGTCTGTTGCAAGCGCCCTTGGGACACTCAGATGACTTACAAAGCCTGAAAAGACTTGCCCCCCAAATCCCTGAATGAGCTCCTCCTCCCATGCAGACCTTCCTGTGCATTAAGATCTGCCCCCCTACCACATTCTCCATAATCTGAAGGGTGGCCAGCGGAGAGAGGGTCTTCCCTTTGCGCACTTTGGGCTTTCGGACTTTCACTCAGCACAAGCTAACCTGCAACCCACCTGGGGCCTGAGGGCAAGGGTGAGCTATAAATGGAAACACCCCAAGGGAGTGTTGTGCATTGAAGCCCCCCCCCCTGCAAGTTCAACCCATTTGCCTCGCCTGCCCCAGAGATCCAAAGCCAGTGCCAGCTCTCCGTGGGCAGCAGATGGGTGTCCCAAGCCCCAGGCTGCCCGCTCATCTGGCTCTGCGGACGGAAGCCCACCTTGCAAGAGCGCAGCATGTCTGCGATGGCGCGGCGGCTCAGGTTGGCAGTGGCAATCACGTCCTCCTGCCGGCATGAGTTGCCGGCTGCCACGGCCTTGGCGGTTGCCATGGTGATGCCCTTCGTCATGCGGATGAAATCCTCCGGGGTGGAAGTCTTGGCAGGTGGCACCTGGGAGCAGAACACCTGCAGAGACGGCAGAGTCATGCGGGGCTGGCAAGAGGAGCCCGTGGGCAGAGCGAGGGACACAGAAGCACACTCACGGCGAGCTCCTGACGGATGTGTTCAATCGTGGCTTCCAGTGCGCGGGTGCCCTTGGTTGCCTCGTCCTCCACAGCCTTGACCGTCTTCAGCAACGATGTGACATTGGTGACCATCACCTGCCGAATCAGCAGTCAGAAAACCCTCAGCCTGGGAGGAGGGACAGAATGGCAGGCATCCCGGGCACCAGGGAACAACCCGCTGCTAGAAACCGTCAGCCCCTCTGGCCCATTCCGCTTCCTTCCTGCCGCGTCCCCGCCTCACCTTGGCTGAGTTCTTCAGCTGGTAGACAGCAGGGTCATCCCCGGCCTTGCCCGCAGCTGCCTTGGTGGCACTGACAAGATCCCCGAGAGCTTTTGCGACGTCCTTCACTGCGTTGATCAGAACCACCTGAAAAGAGAAGCAGAGGCCGAGGCTGAGGAGAAGCGGGAGGAGGGGGGGCGGGAGGGAGGGAGGGAGGGAGGGAGGGAGCGCAGAGCCATTCCCCTGACCTGTGTCTCGGGGTCCTCAGACCCTAAACTGGCAGCTCCCAGCTTCACCACCTCGGCCAGGCGCGTGATGGTCGCCACAGAGGACTGGGCCGCCTGGGCCAGCTTCTCTTGGCTGGCGGTAGCATTCTGGACCAGGACCTTGGTGTCTTCCACGAGGGCCTTGGCAGTCTTCAGGATGCCCTCCCTGCCAAAGGAGAGCGGCAATTAGGTGGGCAAGGAGCTCGAGGGCTCCCAAAGGGCGCATGAGCCCATCACCCCTTGGCTCAGACCTGTGATCGGCAAAGGTCTCGGCATTCTCCCGGTTGAGGGTCCCTGCTGTGGCGAACATGATGGTGGTGTCGAGGTCAGCGATGATGCCGGACACTGCGCTGGCCGCCGTGATGCACGCCTGGGTCCCACGATTTCCAGCTTGCAGCGCTGCCAGCACGTGGGAGACCTGGAGGGAGACACGTGGTTGTTGGACTGCCGGATGTGGTGCTGAGAGGTCACATGTGCAGGCCGCCCGTGGGGTCCTGGCCGCCTGCACCCTGGTGACCCTTTGACCAATAGGAGATACCTTCTCAGAGACCCGGCGGGCACATTCAATCAGCTCCTTCTTGGTGTAGGCATCGCTGGGGCTGCACTGAAGGGCGCCGGCCTTGGTCACCAGGGCAGCACAGCCGTGGCCGAGCTCCTGCACCCGGTTCTTGATGTGGGAGCCGATCTGCAAAGGGGGAGAGTGCCTTGGTATGGAGGCCCCAAACACCTCCTACCTGCCAGGACGCATTACCCCCAGGTGGACCTCTGTCCCCACAAACTGCCTGGCACTGCCAGCGCTTCCTTCTCCTCCTCCCCTGGAGAAGCAGGACAAAGAGATGCAGGACATGTTCTGCGGAGGCATGAACCTCTGGGGCCCAGAAAGCTTCCCATCCTGAGCTGGGTGCCACCTCCCCTGGCAATCCCTCTGGGCAGGAGGTGCCCCTTCCCTGCACCAACTCACCTCCTCATTCTCGGCAGTGATGGCAGCCGGCTTGGCTTGCTGGGCAAGGTGCCCATAGTCACTGGTGAGCTGGCTGGCCAGCGTGCCCAGCTCATCTGGGTTGGTTGTAGACTTGGTGACCTGGGAGAGGGAGGGGCAGGGAAGGCTTCAGAGCACGGTAGGCCGTGGGGTTCCCGCCCCACTTGTGGGCTTCTATGTGCCACTGGCTGAGAGTGCTGGACCATGAGGGCTACGGGCCCAACCCAGCAGGGCATTTCTTGGGTCCAAGAGAAGGAAGGGCGAGAGTCTTGCCAGGAGCCGCAAAGGTGCTGCGGCCTTCCAAGCCTCCCTCCCCCCTCCAAGCAGGTCTGTGCAGCAGCACTGCTTTCCCCCATGAACCCCTGTCCCTGCCACCCTCGGGGACCTTAAGCCCACTCACCATCTCCTGAACAGTCACAGCGATGGCCTTGGCAGTTTTCACCATGGTTGTCTGGTAGTCCACAAAGGTGCCCTCCGGCTCTCCCACAGGGGCCTCGTCCAGCTGCATGGAGCCAAAAGGTGCAGCGTTACAGGTAGGCCACCACCATCCCACCACCTCAACCACTGAGGGGGGCAGGGGTCTCTCAGTTCCATTGCAGAGCCGGGTAAGAGCCAGGGTGCCAGCCCAGCACCCTGTGCAGACTGCTCTGAGGCACGCCCCCTCCCCCCACACCAGACTGCTCTGCTGGGGCTCCCCTGAGTTTGCCAGGGATCTCCTGTGGCCCTGCAAGGGGGGAGAAGCAAAAGAGAGGCTCCTTGGATTGCCAATAAGGGCTGGGATGCGCCTGGGCAAGACCAGGGGGCAGGAGCCCGGAGTTCTCCATCTTGCTGGGAAAATGCCAGACCATGAGGAGAAGGGGCGGTAGCTGGCTCAAAAGCCACTGTGCAGATGCTCTGTCCACCGCTGCTTCATTGTGGTGGGGGGGGCAGTGGTGGTGGGAAGGGAGCTGCCTGGCATTGGAGCTGGCAGTGTGGACAGCACGGCCCATGGGTGCTTGTGCCCTGACCTGTGGTTTTTGGCCTCCATGGCCCCCATGCTGCTGGCAACTGAAGCGACTCGCAGCAAGGCTGGCAGAGCGTGTGCAGCAGCCCAGATGTGGCGAGGGCCCCCGGGTCACCACTACTAGACGGGAGAGTGCAGAAAAGACCAGCCTGCCTCCTCTCCAAGGGGACAACGCTGGGGCAGGGCAGAGGGGAGCTGGGTGGAGAGCAGCGGAGGGGGTTTCTCATTCTGAGCAAGCTGCCTGAAGTCCCAGACCAACGTCTGAGACGGAGCAGGCCCATCAGGCATTGCAGAAACCGGCACGGTGGCCTCACGGTCCCAACCTGGTTGATGGCCTGGGTGACGGCATCCACCATGCCGCCCACCACGCCTGCAGCACTGGCAGCTTCGTTCAGCGTGGCAGTGAGATCTTCCACAGCCTCCTTCATCATCTGTGCAGCCTCCTCCAAGGCCTCCTGTGTGTGAGCTGCTTGCTGGGGGGCGGGGGGGGGGGGAGAAAGAGGGAGGGATGCTAGTCAGTTCTCCAGAAAAGCATCCATGCAGAAACAGAAGGGCAGAGCCTCCGAATCTGCAACGGAAAAGCCAGGGCTCCGGATTCAGAGCCCTTGTCCTGGACAGACTCCCACCCCACCCTGAGCGGCACCTTGGGGTTTCCTCCTGCCTCCTTGGCTGTGTAAAGCATCTGCAGGGCGGACTCTGCCAGTGTCTTGGTCTGGTCCAGAAGGTTCATCTGCTGCTGGTGGTTCAGCATCTTGGAAGCCGCTCCCACGGCTGCTAGGACCAGTGGCTCAAAGTACTGGGCCAGCTGGGACACCTGGAGGAGGAGACGCAGACCCAGGTCACCCAGCTGGCAGGGCCCCCAAACTGGCTGCAACCCTGGTCGGGGGGTGGGCAGGCAGACTGCTTGCCATCCCTGCCCCCCAGGGTGCCTAATGCCTCCCCTCCCACAAGGGACCACAGCCAGGACCCTGCTGGACTGTTCAGAGCTAGGATACCAGGAGCCCCCGCTTGTGGCCACACGCAGCCATCAGGGTTGCTCCATTTCTGCCTTTTGACCAGACTCTCCCCGACAGCCCCTCCTGTCGCGCTGTTGCTCAGCCATCCTCATCTGAGGTGGGCACTCAGTTGCAATGCCCAGTTCGCTCTCCCACATTTCTTCATCTGGAAGGGGGTCCCAGCCACAAGAGGCAGCCTGCATGCCTGGGTCTGCTGACCAACCTGCTCCCCTCCCACTTGTGTCGCCTGCTTGGATCCTTTGGCCTGCTGGACCCATCCTTCGCCAACTCTCTCAAGGACAGGAGGCTTCCTTGCCTTTAGCCCCCTCCTCTGAGCTCCCTTCCCCGCCCTGTTACCTTGTGCCCGAGCTGCGAGGCCTCGGCTCGAGCTGCACCAGCAACTGGTTCAATGAGGTTGCTGATCTCCTGCACGGCGGTCAACATCTGGTTGTGCAAGGCCTAGAAGGAGAGAGCAAGAGACCCGAGGGCGCCCTGGTCACCCGAGAATCTGTGCTAGGGCACCCAGGCTTTGTCAGCCAGAAGGAGCAAGCCCAACTCAGGATGGTGCCTCCAGCTGCTCACAAGGCCAGCAGAAACAAAGGGTCCCAAGATGCCACGGACGCGGCAAGAAACAGGCCATGCCCTGCAGCACAAGACCCCCGTGCGGTGGAGGGACACACCAGAGCGGTGGGAGGCAAGGAACCTCCACCCCTCAAAAGCATCACTGCTCAAGGGACAGAGAAGAGCCCCTGGCCCACACCCGTCTGTGCGCTGCCACTCGCCTCCTGGGAGATGCCCTCTCGAGGTGCCAACTGCTGGCTGATGGCAGCCAAGGAGGCCTGATCCACATCTCGGATACATCCGGTCAGCAGCTCAATGGCCTCGTCGCACTCCCGCTGGCCAGGAGCTTTTTCCCTGCAAAAGAGACCCCAGTGAGCATAGGCACAAAGCGCTGACACCCCCATGGCCACTTTGTGGGGCCCTTGCTAGGCGGACGGGCATCAGGCCTTGGAGCGCGGCCTGTGCTGCCCTGGTGGAGGAGCTTTGGACTTCCCTTCCGAGGCAGCCAAGAGCCATCAGGTGTTGTTGGACAGTTGTGGGAGGCAGCAGCAGCCCGTGCCCTTTCCTGGCTCTTAGGGTCACTTAACAAGCCAGCCAGCCTCTGTTTTACGTGGTTTTTAATCTTTGTAACTAGATCCAAGACCTCAGGACACAAATGGAAATAGATGCGGGTGGGACTGGAAGGCTATGTCAGAGCACGTGCCACCAGATGCCCTGACTTTCTACGAAGGCGGGAGCATGAGCAGAGCCCCGCCGGGTCAGAACCACAGCCCGTCCTGCCCACCAACCCGCTCTCCCAGTCTCCCATCCGCTGGCCTTCAGAGGAAGATCTGCCGCTGCCGTAAACTGGCACAAGCCCTTCTTAAAATAGTCTAAGCTGGTGGCAGCAAACCAGAAAGCTTAATTGTACCCCAAACTTCTCCTTTGGCCTCCAGCTCTACTGCTCTGAGAAGGGAGAAAAGCCTCCTCCGGTCATTCGCTTTGGCCACTCTGCTCCCTGCCTGTGCCTTGTGCTCCTCCGCCCTGCACACCCCAACGGCACTGCATGTGTTTGGGTCTCAGGCAGAACCTCTCCATGGCTGACCTGGGCCTCTGGAACGCCCTAAACCTCCTTTTGGTGACCTTCCAGAGCAAAGGGCCCTGGAGCAAGTTCCGCCCTCCACCTGCATCTGGCCTTGGGCTGTCTAAGCACCACCAGAACCCGCTCTCCCAGCAGGTCTTAAATCACTCTGAATATTTTTAAAGTGATCACTGTTTATTAGTAACATGCTGCTGTTTCCCTGCATTTAATCCTGGACTCATCTCTAACAGATGACGGCCTCGCCTTGGCTCCAGGGAAGGGCAACTTGCTACGTCATGAGGTGACCCGTTCCGCTAACTGACAGCTCTCCCTGCCACAAACGTCCCTCCCGGCGTCCTGCCTGTATCTGCTTCCTTAACAGGGAGCTAAAAATATTCCCAGGGGATTAGCTGGGTTAGGAACGTGCTCCTCCTCAAAGCCACCCAGCTCCATCCGTCCGCGAGACCACAGTGTGCAGAACGCCCGAGCCAACGCTCTGCGCAGCAGGCCCACCTCATGTTGGTGATGAGCTTCTTGATGGAGTCGGAGACGGTCCGCGAGTGCCCAGCCAGCACTGACCACTTGGGAGGGTCCTTCGGGTCCACGGCCAGGGAGCGAGCGGTTTGGATGAGGCCGGCAGAGCTCTCCAGCATGGTCTTGGCGGCAGAGATGATGGGCTCCATGGCACTGCGCCCCTGGGGAGGGTCCACAAGCATACCCGTGAGGATGTGGGCCAGGGCTCCACAGTGCCCCGGCCCCAAAGGCGGCAGCAGGAGGGCCTTGGCCGGCTGGCCTGCAAACCTGTTCCTTACCTCCGGGCTGATCTGTGCAGGCACGGTCGCAAACTCTGGGTTGGAGGCAAAGGCAGTCAGATTGTCCACGGCCTCAATGAGGGGTGCTGTGGCTTCACGGCAGCGCTCCCGGTTCTCCGGGGTGAAGGCGCCATCAAGAGCCTGAGGGGGAGACACATCACCTGCCCGGTTCTTCCCTTACCCCTGGAAGGCACTTTGCACGGCACACAGCAGTCAGCTTTGATCTCAGCTGATCTACCCTTGTGGCGGCGGCTGCCCCTTCTGGTCTCCAGGCCAAGGGGCTGGCACTGGCCACATCACCCAGTGCAGGGACCGATCTACCCTGCTGAGCACCTGGCTGGTGCCAGAGCCAAGGACCCTCCACGGGCCAGAAAAGAACCAACCTCCAGCCCAGCTGAGCCTTTGGGCTGTCCCTGCACCTACCCTCTGCCCCCCATACCTTGATGGTTTTGACCAGGTTGGCCGTGCTGTTGGCCACTTCTTTGGCAGACTGGACAAACTGGCGCTTGGCCACAGGGTTTGCGGTGCGGGATGAGGCCAGGCGGCAGGTGTTGCAGAGGGCTGATGTGTGTTTGGCCACAATGGTCGCGGCAGAGAGGACCTGCGGATAGCAGGTTTAGTTAGGCAAATAGGGGCTACAACCCCCATTGCTTCGCCACGGGGCCCTAACGGGCTGGCCAAAAGGGCAAATGGCAAAGCTTGGCTGCAGCTCCTCTTTTTTTAATCAGGAAATCACTTCTGCCCTCCTGCAAATCCAGCCCAAAGGGTCGATTCACCACCCACCCTGCTTGTCCAGCTGATGTGGCTGCTCCAACTACACCCTGATTTCCGGTCATTGTTAGTGTGCCCGGAAACCTTCCCAGTCCTGAACAACCAGCCTGGCCAGCCCTGCCCCATGATCTTGGGACACGGGGCTGCACCTTCACTGTTCTTGCAAAGATGCCCTCTACCTTGGCGTGGTACTTTCCACAAAGGTCATCCCTTACCTGGGACTGGGTGCAGGCCGGGTCAACCAGGTTCTGGCAGGCCATCTGGATCGCTTGGTTGGCTCTTGCAAACTGGGTGGGGTCTACCAACCCTTGCTGGCCCGCTTGGCTGTTTGGATCTGAGACGCCAACCAGATAGGCTGCCTGGGAGCAGACGTGGATCACAGAACGAAGGAACGCAACGGAACAGCTGGGTGCTCAGCACATTTTGCAGCCACATCCCTCTCGAGACAGGGGGAAGCGGGAAGGGGGAAGGGGGTCGCTGGCCAGTTGGCCTGCCTACGTACCTGGGCAGCTGCCTCTGTGAAGCCACAGAGGGCCTTGGAGGCTGTGCTGATGGATTCACCAAACTCTGGCAGCTTGCTGTTCTTGGCATTCTGGGAAATGCCTGCCATGGCCTCCCCCAAGATCTGCAGAAGACAGAAAGCAGCCCCTGGCAGACAGGGCGGGGTGTGGGAAGGGAAGGGAAAGGAAAGGGGGCAGAAGGGCCCCCGGAGGATGCCAAAAGCCCCCTCCCCAGGCTCTTAGGGGCTCCCCAGCCAGCCAACCACGCAACCTTGCTGACCTTGGAGTTCTCCATGACACTGTCCAGACAGTTGAAATAGGACATGTCGTTGACCGCTTGGGCTGGGTTCTCCAGCAGTTCTCGCACTGTCTGGAGAAGAGGAAAGGCCACTCAGAACTCACACCCAGCCCCCTTCAGGATGAACCCCAACACAAGGAGCAAAAGGTGGCTTGCAAAGACTTCAGTGCAAAACAAGAGAAGAGCCCCAGCATGAATCTCCCGCAAGCAGCTAATGCAGGACGTGCTGCGACCTCCTTGGGCAAGAAACCCCACCAGGGGAGCACCTTCCTTTACCTCCAGCTCCCGCAGGGCATTGTCACACTCCTTCTGGCCTGGTGCTTGCCGAGTGCACATGGTGATCAGCTGGTTGATGCTGTCAGTCACAGCCCTGCAGAGGGAGAAGAGAGGCACACCTGAAGCCCTGCCCAAAGTCCTCCCCCATGGCCATCAAGCACACGTGGATGAGAGATCCGTAGGCCGTGATCGGAAGGCTGTGGCCCAGGCAGAAGAGACTCTTCTCCTAAAATCTGCTCCCCTACAACCGGCCCTGAAGGAATGCTCTACCGGGCAGCCGCTGCCAGCTGGGTCTTCAGGTTGGGAGCTGCAGGGTCCGCGGACAAGGCCTTGGCTGCCAGCAGTAACTTGCTAGACGACATGGAGATGCTCTTCAGGTTGGACACCACCTGGGCCTGGGCCTCCTTGGACTGAAAGAGAGACGGAGAGCCACTTCGCCATCGCGGTCCTGGCCCTCGGGCCTCATCCCCAGCCCCCTGCCGATCACAGCCATGACCACGTCCTGCTGGTTTCCTTCCTGGCCTACAAAGACATCCTGGCTTTTGCAAAAGAGAAGGCCCAGCCCACTTCAGCAGTTACTGATGTGCTTATTTCTGCTTTTATTCCGCTCTACTCTCAAAGATCTCCAGGTGGGTATACAACAAGTGGAAACATAAAAAGAATGCAAAACGGAAACCACTTTAAAGTGACATATGAAAACGGCACAGAGTGCATGGAAGGAGAGGGTGAGCTGCTTTCTCAGTGGAAAGCAGGCACAGATGAAGAGGTGAGTCTTCCAGCTGTCCAAAGCATGCAGAGAGCGCGCTTCACTCACCTTGGAGGTGCGTCCTCTTTGCTCAGCATAGTGAAAAAGGAAGAAATTGCAAGCCTGATGTAGCTACAACACAGACCCAAGGCACCTTCTCCTGTATGCAGGGCCAAGGCCACGGCCGGATACCCCTCCTCTGCACCCTCACAGGTCTCCCCAGCACTAAGCCCCAGGTGGCCACTCCTGGGCTGGGCATCCGGGAGGCAACCAGGGACCCTTTCCATGGGTTCAGGACGCAGAGCGTCTGCAGGCCAAAGACAAGGCTGGGCTGACTTGGGCGCCATGCCAGGGCAAGCGTCTCTGGAGGGCTGGAGTCCTGGACCCGCTTACTCTTCCTGCTAGCCCCTTGAAATTGTGCCTTCCCTTGACCCAAAGTTCCAGCTGCATCAGGACACCAGGGCTTCACTTGGCACTGGCCTCACTCTCCCCAACAGTGCCCCTCCCACCGCCAGACCTCCTCCCCCGCAACCACCCTGGTCCCTACTTACGGGGGACTGGCCAGCCATCTCTACACCCGCCTGAAGAAACTCGTTGAAGTCTTGGCCAAACTTGCCCGAAGCCCTGGCCAGATCCTGGGCAGTGCCCCGTGAGGCCTGAACCAGCTCGTTGGCGGACTGGTTGAGGCCAGCTGCCGCCTCGTTCAAGTGGCTCTGCGCCTCCTGGAAGTTCTTGGAGCCAGGTGGGAACTGAGGAGATGGAGGGGGATGAGGGTCAGCCACCGGCCTCTTCCTGGCTGTCCAAATGTGCCGGCCTCACAGGAACACAGGGGCAGAGGGCACACTGCTGGCAGAGGGATTGGCCAACCTGTGATGTGCCAGGATGCCCCCCCTGCACCACCTCCAGGGATCTCACACCCCACACAGTGGTCAAGGCACTCAGACTTGGAATGCAGTTCCTGTGGACCCATCTGCCCCCTCCCATCTGCCAGAGTGCCCAAGGTGCCCACCACAGAGTGGCAGCAGACTCAGGGGTCCTGGCACTTCATGGCACCCACTCCTCTCTGCTCCCCTTGTTGACCTCCCTACCCCCAGAAAGGGTCGCAGTCCTCGTGATCTTCCATCTCAGGCCTCCCCAGTGCCAGGCCAGAAGCACCCCCTTGTGGCTGCCCCCTCCTCACCGAGTCAATCAGGAGCCTCTTGCTGGCCTCTCCCACAGTGCGGATGGCTGCATCTACATCCCGCTGGCCAGGCAGGCAGTTCACACAGCGGTTTAGGGCCTGGGACACGGCCTTCGCCACCTGGGAAGAGATTGTGAAGAGGCTGAGCGCACCCCCCAGGAAGGGTCTTGAGATCTGTTCAGATGGGGAGCAGGGGGAGGAAGAGCCCCCCCAAAGGCCAAAGGCCCACCTGTGCCAGGCGCTGCTGGTTCTCTGGGTCGCCTGGCTTAGCCACCGCCTTGCGTGCCTCCTCAATAAGGTTGCAGGCCTTATCCATCACGTCCCCGGCACATTCCAGCATGGCTGCTTGCACCTCCGGTTCACCTGTGCTGGCGGCAACCCCCCTGGCTGCCTGGCTGAGTGAGCGCAGGGCATGGGCCACGTCCCGGGCAGCAAGCCCTGCAGGAAGAGAAGAACGGGAAGCCCAGGAGCAGTCAGGCTTATGGACACGAGGGAGGGAGGGAGGGAGGCCCTCTTGGCCCTGGCAGGTGTGAGAAGACAGGATGGATGCTGTGGACCCAGGAGAGGTCGAGAGAACTGGGCCACATGTTTGGGCTTGTGCCAGACATGCACTGGAGGGGCAGCATCCACAAGGAATTCGTGCCAGGGGGAGTACCTGTGTAGTTTTCATTAGCTTGGGCCACCTCTCCCAACAGCTGGGCAATGGCAGAACTGACAGCTTTGGTGCTGTTTCCCAGGTCCTGAGCGCTCTTCTCCATCTGCAGCAGAGACAAGGTCATGGGGGGATACCCTGCCGCTCACCTGTGCCCCCTCCTCACCATTTTCCACAGCCCTTCTAAATCTCTCAGAGGGCACCCACACTGCTCCCACCCTCTGTGCCCCCCCCCCCCGCACAGCTTGCCCACTTACGGTCTCCCCTGGGAGGGGCTTCAACTTTCCCTCCCGGGCAGCTGCTTTCGCTTCCTGCAAGTCTCTCTCCAAGCTCTGCACCAGGCTGAGGGCCGAGTCGATCTCCAGGGGCCCGCAGGCCTCTTGAGCCTGATGCAAACAAGAGCGCAGTGTTTCAGCTCCCCACGCCAAGTGCCAGGGACGTCCAGGATGGGGCCTCCATGGGCCAGAGACTGCAGCCGATGGCACCAGGAGAAGGCAGCCGAGGGCTGTGGTGGCTGGTGGCCCCACGGGCAGAAGCAGTCCATACCCCTGAGCAGCACGCTTCATGCCCTCAAGAACCACTTGTGGGTGTGTCCCAGGCGGCAGGAGGTGGTGAGCCTGCCTGCTCCACGGCTTACCTTCTGAGCTGTGGTACGGAGTTCAGCAAGGGCAGCTGCCAGGTTCTTGGCACACTGGCTGAGCTGCATGGCAGAGGCCTGATCCGCCACAGTGGGCACAGTGGCCTTGGCGGCAGCCACCATCTTCCCACCAGGCTGTAGGAAGCAAAGGAAACATTATTCCAAACCCATAGCCAGGATTCCCTTGACCTCAAAGGCCTCCCACCGGTCTCCTGCTCACCTGCAGGAAGTTTTGGCTGGCAGCAATGAGGGACAGCTGGGCACTGGGGCTGTCTGGCTGGGACTGGCTGCCCCGCACGCCCTGAACCAGCATCGGGATTTGGTCGGCCACCACCTACAACCAAGCGGGAAGGAATGAACGGATGCCCCCCATGCCTCTGGCCACAAAAGAAGGCTTGGAGGAGCTCACAAGAGGGGAGGCAAAGACTGTGAGCCCCAACAGCTGTGGCTGCTTCTGGTCCATGGGGCAGGAGGGGAATAGCCCCCCCCCCCCGCTTTTCTTGAACCATTCCAAAATGCAAAACCATTTCTAGCCTGATGCAATAAAGCAAAGCAAACAGGAAGCACAAAACCTATAGACCAGTCACCATTTTATTTGACAAAACTGTAAGCACACGGCATTAAGTATTGTGTTTCACTACCCCTGCTGCATTTTGCCACCGCCCTATCCAGGTGGGACCCTCTCAGTCTGGGGCCAAAGTCTGCCTCCGAGTGACTTTTGCTGGGAGACTGAGCAGGGCATGCTGGGTGCTCCTGTCCCACTGGTGGGATTCCATGTATGGCCGGTTGATCACTGGGAGAACAGAATGCTCAAGAAGATGGCCCTTGGGTCTGATCTAGAGGAGCCACTGTGTACCTCCAAACATGCCTCTTACAATCAGCTGCTGGAGACCGAGAACAGTAAGGCAGGTTTCTGTGTCTGTGGGCTGCTCTTGGCTTCCATGTACAACTGCCCGGTCACTACGGGATCTAGGTGCTGGACTTGACAGGCTCCGCTCGACTGGACCAGCCACCCTTCTTGGCTTCTCTTGCAGGTGCCACCTCTACCTTTGGCAGAACCCTGTGCAGCTCCACCTACTGGGCCCAAAGAGCAGCTCTCTGGAGTCCAGCCAACATCTCCTCAAGCACAGACCAGGAGAAGGACTGGAGGACAACTGACCCGACATCCCCCTGGTCAAGGCATCTTGGGTAACCCCGACCCACCCTCTATGTGTTAACCTAAGGTGCTTCCAGATGGCCAAAACAGTCACTCAGTAAAGGGGCCTAGCATGCACCAAGGTCTCCGGTGGCCAGAAAAATGTCCCCAGGAGCACTGGGAGGGGCAGGGACTTACCTGTGCAGTTTTCCGCCCGGCTCAATTAAGCAACTTTTGTTCTGCAGCCTGGAGCCCGAAGGCCAGGAGACACCAAGCCCCCTAACCCAATGGCAGATCCTGCAGCACCAGGTGCCCTTTGGTGGGCTGTGCAGTCGCCGCTCTAGTCTGCCTGTTGGGTTTCTTTGGATGGGAAACCCCACAGGTGCCCCGAGCGCAGTGTTCAAGAGGGTAAGCAAAGAAGAGCAGGAGGGCACAAAGGCAAGGCCGGTCTCCTCCGCCCCCGAAGGCAAGCCTGCCCCACCCCACCCCCGCATACCTTACAGCTCTGGACCAGCTGCTGCTGAGCTGAGGGGTTCTTGTTGGCCGTGGCGGCATGCTGGGCAGCTGCAATGGTCTGGGTGGCGGCAGCAGCCGCCTGCTTGGCTGCATGCTGTACAAAGAAGCAAGCGGAGCCTCAGGACGGGATCCTTCTGCCCAGCCTAGGCAGCCAGGGGCACAGACAGCTCCTGGAAGATGGAGGAGTCACGGGCGGCACCCATCGGGTCTCCCACACTGACCTCCAGCCGATGGACGAGCTTCTTCTTGATGGCATTCTGGGCGGCCGCATTTGTCGCCATGCGGAGCCCCTCGGCCGCCTCCCTCAGCCGCTGCTGCTGCTCCTCGCTGTCTGGATGGGCTGCGGCCCCCTGGCGGGTTGGATAAGGGAGCGTCAGGCTCGCACCTCAGCAAAGCCAGGAGAACCAGGGGAGAAGATGGCTCTTGTGGCAAGTGGAAGAGGGGCACAGGGGTCGCTGGGGCCTGCTCCTGGAGGCAGGGGGATGGAGCACGCTAGGAGGACAAAAGGGGTCTTTGTGCTCCCCAGGGGTGGCATGCCCACGTGTGTGCCATGGGCAAAGATAACCGGACCCCAAGGGCCAGGAAGGCTTGCACCTCTCCTCCCACAGAAGGACCCACAAAAGAAGAGTGAGCGGTACCCTCATTTGGCTACGGCTGGCCAGGGAGGCACCTTGCGCTACTGGCTTCTCTCGCCCCAGCTCAGAAGAGCCCTCCTTCCACAGCCCCCAGTATAGCATCTGCAGCACTGGCTGCAGCGTGAGAATTGGGCGCGAATCCTGAGGCAAGCCCAGGCCCCTCCCTGCTTAACCTACTTCGCAAGGTTATTTTAAGGATATAACAAAGGGAGAAAGACTAATGTGGTTGTAAGAGAAAAAAGTCACTCTGGACTGAGCTCTACCAGGGGGTGTCTTGCGCTTCCCCCCCCCCTCAAGTGCTGTTCTCCCCTGATCGGCCCAGGGCGAGTTGAAAAGGGCGAGTTGAAAAGGCCAAGAAACGCGCAGCAGAGGACTTTCTCTGAGAAGTAAAATGCAAGCAGGAGGCCGCAACTGAGATCAGACTGGCTCCCGGTCCAGAAAAAGGGCCATACCCCTCCCTTAGCAACCAGCAGCAGGATGGGCACCTCAAAAGACTGGCTCTCCCCACCAGCAGCCAGGCCTGACTTTCTCGTGCCGCCCCCACCCGAGGAAGGCTGCTCCCTGACCCTCTTGGCCATGCCTCCCCCAAGGCCAGCAAACCTTTGCTGCTTCCACCATCTTGGCTGTGGCATCAGCCAGGATCTTGGCAGCGCTCAGCAACTTGCGCGAGTTCTCCAGGTCCGTCTCCCCCTCTGCGTCAGCCTTGATGGCGTTTACCAGATCAGAGGTCGCTTGGGCCAGAATCCGAGCCTGACGCACCATCTCCCCTGGGGAGAAGAGCAAGAGCGGCCAGTGAGGTGTGCCAATCTCACAGCGCCATCTGCTGCAGGTGTGCCCCCACACAGAGGTGAGGGCACCATGCTGGAATTACAAGGAGCGGCCAGCTGCAACCCCTTTCTGGAACGCAGATGCAGCACTCACCGGCATCCCCCATGGAGCTGAAGATGTTTTCCGTGACGTTGAGGATGGTGTCCGTGGCCTGGTCGTAACGCCCAATGGGCTGCCCCCCCGTGGCGTGCCGCTTGATGTGCTCCAGCAGGTCGTTGAGGGCCTGGGTCACGGCCGTGGCTGCCACGCCCACTTGCTTCAGCAGCTGCTCGTCGGAGGTGGCAGCCTGGGAGGCGTCCACACAGCTCTCCACGGATTTGGCCACTAACTTCCCTGCCTCTATCAGCTGCTCCTGGCACACAGGTGAGCTGATGGTGGGTGCCACCACCTGCCGAGGAAGAGGAGGAGGGCACAGCGAGGTTAGCCATGTCAAATCCCATCAGGCCTGGAGAAAGCGCTGCTGGACAGAGATGCCTGCCAGCTGCTGCCATTGGGCTTCTTGGCACTGCCAGGGACTGGTCCACATGCTGTCCCCAAAAGAGGGGAGAGTCAAGTCCACGCAGCAGGACAAGGCCCACAGAGGTGGGGAAGGCATCACTCACCTTGGTGCAGGCCACCAGCTGGGAGGTGGAGAGGGCGCACTGCGTGGCCGCTGCAATCACCTGGGTCTGCAGCACCGAGTCCTCCGTCTTCTGCGCCACGTTCTTGGACCGCAGCACCAAGGCAGCTGCCGCACTGGCCACAGCTTTAGCCAGTTGCATCAGCATGTCCTGAGGAAGCAGGAGCATTTGGGAGGAAATGTCCACTCGTCACACTTGGGAAGCAGTCAGCTCAGGACCCCCAGTCCCTCTCACGTTCCTAGCCCTGCAAGCGTGAGCCCTGTCCCCAGTTCCAGCCCTGCTGCACTCTACACTCTCATGTCTGGCAGACCCACAAGGCTGCCTGACACGTGCACACTCATGCTCACAGAGGCACTCCATTCATCCACCTGGAATCTGCTCCTCCCCTCACGCTGCCACCACCAGAGCTGCCGCCACCGCCACCTTCTGCGGACACAATCACTGCCCAAAGCACACCAAACCCCAGCCGCTGCTACCACCACCACGGCCCGCAGGGAAGAGAAGGAAGCCAGGAGGAGGCCTGCTCAGCTCTTGCTACTGCTGCCCTCGTGAACTGGCCGGTCGCCCAGAGCTGCTTGTGCCTGAGTGGCCTCAGTGGACTGGGGCAGAAGCCTCAAGGCAGTGTCCTGAGAGGTGCCTTTCCCTGTGGCAGGCAGGTGCCATCTCGGGAGGCGCCTGCTAAGTGCTGGGCTACTGCTTGCAGGAGGCATTTGCTCTGAGTCTAAACAGAGGGGGAGACGAGAACACTTCCTGCCTCGACAAAACAGGATTTAAAAAACCACCAAGAACAAAAGCACGAGGACGACGCAGCACGGTCCCTGTAGCAGAAGCAGCTGAGCGCCAGGCCAGCTACAGAGAATCAGCTGCAGAGAAAGGTCTGGCCCAGCGACCCCTGATTGGAGGCGCCCAGCGACCCCTGATTGGAGGCGCCCAGGGCCCCTACTGCGCCTAGGCCCTTTTACCGTCTTGGCATCAGGGGCAAACAGGGTCCGGGCACGCCGGTTCTCCACCATCTGTACGCGAAGCCACAACACAAGAGGTGTTACTGGGTGCAAGTCCCCCGCCCTGCTCCCAGTGCTGCTGCAGCCAGATTCGGCTCCTCTCTGCTGGCAGCTGCTCCTTGGGAGAACACCTTCCCCCTTCCGGCAACCCCCCGAGGCCCCCCGGAGGAACCGCCAAGCGTCCACTCACCTGGAAATGGGGGTCGGTGTCGCTTTCCCCAATTTGCTGCAGCAATTCCCCACTCGTCTGCCCAACAGCACCGGCAGCTTGCAGGAGGTTCTGCCGTGGCTGAAAAAGAGAACTTGCTGAGCACCCCTGAGGCCACAGCAGTGGTGTGCCAAAAGACCACCCCCCCCCCCCGGGCCTGCAGCAGCACCATCTCTCGTACCCGCCCTCTCACCTCGGCGCTGGAAGGCTGTGCCGTTTTCAGCAGCTCCGAGACGGCACCCGCCAAGCTCTTGGCCGCTTGCAGAAGCTGCCGGCCGTTGCCGCCCTCGTCCTCCATAAGGGCAGCCAGCAGCCTGACGCCTTTGGACATCTCCGTCAGGTTGGAGGAGATGGTCGTGACAGCGCAGCCCACCGCTGTGTAGTCCGTCTCTGCAGGGTCGCCGGCGGTCAGGTTCACCACGGAGGCCGTGCCAGCAGTGATGGCGTCCACTTGGGAGTGGATCTCGTGCTTTGACTCGTCCATCTTGTTCTTGCGCCAGGCCTTGGAGGCCTGATGGGGCAGGAGAAAGGCTGTTATTCCGGGTCTCTGTCCCAGGGGAGGGGCTTTGCCAGGCCTCCTGCACCCACAGCACTCACCGCATCCTGTCCCAGGGGTGGAAGGGTCTCGAAGGCATCTAGGTTAGACTGTGCCGCCTGCACCGCCTGCATGCTGGAGTTGATGGTGCCCGTCAGGGCCTGCTGGGCAGAGGTCTGGAGGAGGAGGATCAGTCAGGGCAGTGCCCAAAAGGAGGCGGCGAGGGGCTGGAGCAGGGGCTGGATACCAGCACACAGCAAAAGGGGAACAAACCAGGTGATCTGGCTAGCCCATAAAGACCCCAATGGGCTCAGAGCCGGGCAGGAAAGAGGGTCTGTGGCATTAGCCAGTGTCCACTGCTTTGGACAAGCACTTGAGTGTGCCCTCCCCTCCCCCTTCTGTCAGAGTCGGAGGACAAAGGTTCCTTACCAGAGGAGGCATGTGCCCACGGTGCATCTGGCCACTGGTCACTTGCTGCTGGGCCTGAGGCATTGTGCCCACCTGGAAGTTCTCAGGGCCCCCAGCCCCATGACGTATAATGGCAGGGAGGGCCACCGAGCCGTGTTCTGCCTTGTTCATCTGGTTGAACTGCTGCTGCAGGACAGTCGACCTGCAAGGCAGAAGTCCACCAGGGGAAGCTTCCCGCAGTTCTGCTCTGCTTCCTCCACCCCTTTGCCCAGTCTGCGCTCCCAGCGCCCGACGCCCCTCCTTCATGCCCCCTGAACGCCGCCCACCAGCCTTACTTCTTGGGAGACACGGAGTCCTCGAGCATGGTGGATTCTTCATCTCCCTCCAAGCCAAAATGGTCTTTGCTCTTCTTCTGTGGGTTAGAGAGCAGAGCGGCAGCTGAGGGTGTGAGGCTGGGGGCCGGGAGTCCCTTGGTTCGAATCCCCGCACTGCTCCAGAGGTTCACAGGGGCTTCCCAGCTGGAGCCCAGAGAGCCTCAGGCCTTGGCAAAGGCAGAGTGTGGCACCCCTAAGAGGCCGCTGTGTGGAGCACCGTTCATGATGCAGCCGCCAGGGCCAGGGCCACGTTCACACGCCTCCGGGTCACAACGGCAAGGCTGAAACTCTGGCACCCAGGCGACTCAGCTCCCCCACGCCTCCATGCCCAGGCCATTTCCTCAGTCTTTAAGACAGAAGGATGTGAGGCAGGCAGGGGCGTTGGCACTGGAGGTGGGACGAGGCTCCCAGCAGCAACCGAATGCACACTGCCTGTCTGCTGCCCTCCTTGTGGCCTCCACCAGCGGGACGCTTGCCGCTGGCATGGAAGCCCTACAGGCCACTTGCCCTGGGCCTAAGCCCCCCGCCCCCGCCCCCACTAGTCCTGTGGGCAGCCGGAAGAAACTGCCGCTCACAAGATTTGGCCTCTGCCTTTCTGGTTTGGCTGCGGAAGGCGGCTGAGATGCACTGGGACCCGGGGCTCTCCTTGCCCTCCCCACCCCACAGGCCCCTCACCTTCTTCAGGATGATGTCAATGTAGCCTGCTATCAGCTGCGCAATCTGCTCCCCTTCCGTGGTCTGCACAGAATAGTAGCCGTCCTGGTAGTCCCCGAAATCCTGCAACAGCCGGGGGGGGGGGGGGGCGGATTTACGCATCGCCCAGGGCCCTTGCCCATCCCAGCCCTCTCTGACACGAAAAGCCTTGGCAGATGGTGGGAGATGGTGCTCTAAGAACCCGCCCCCAGAGGGAGGCAGACGGGAAGGAGTCACGTGGGGGGGGGGGGCATTACCAGTGTGAAGCTCTTGGGGGAGGCGGCCCAGCGCTTGATGTTGGTGAGGTTCCACTCCTGGATGACCTCCTTGGTCTTCTCGTCCACCCGCATGACGCACTCCTTGGTGATGCCCAGAAGGCGCGGCACCAGCTTGTTCTTGCCCTTCATCTTCTCCTGTGGGAAGTGACACAGCTCGGATTGGGTGCAGAGCCCAGGCGGCAGGCTAACATTTCACTGACCCCCCCCCAGCCCCCAGGGCTCCACAGCGCTGGAACAGCTGCTGCTGCTGCTGCTGCACCCTGAGGGCCCTGCCTGTGCCCGGGAGGAGACGTGACACCAGACCTCACCTTGACCAGGAAGAAAGACACGCCGTACGTCTTGAGGGAGCGCGCCAGCTTCACGTAGCGGACCTTGGCCTCGATTTCACTCATGCCGCCACAGTTCTTGTGGGCCTGGGGAGGAGAAAGCCCGGCCGAGACCGGTCACTTCTGCCCTACTTCCCTTTATGGCCCAACGCACGGCACCCACTCCAGGGCTCGGGGGCAAGACCAACGCCCTCCCGCTCTCCAACCAGAGCTCCAGCGGACAGGAAGAGACAGGACGGCCACCCAGGCGTGTTCCTTCAGCAACGGCCTCACGCTCCACTCTCCGTGCCTCACACACGCCTCGGGCCCAGGGAGACGCCACAGGACGGCCCAGGAAGTGCCAACGGAGCCCCCGCCCCCGCCCCCACCCCCACGCCCTCGCCCCACACTTACCATGAAAATCTTGCGTTCCCCTTTGTGCTTGATATACTCTTTGGGGAGAAAATCCTTGAGGCTGAAAAGGCGAAGGGCGGCGTGAGAAATGCAGGGAGCCGCTGAGAAGAGCCTGCCGGAGCCCTTTCTGGCCTGTCGGGGTGGCAGATACAGGCCCGCCTTCCACATCTGCCCTGAAGATCCGGCCTGACCCTAGCCCTATTGCACAGGAGGAGCAGAAGGGACCCTTCCCCTTTGACCCCCTCCCCTCCCCTCCCCGCCATGCATGACTGCCACAGAGCTGGCCAGACTCACTCCAAGAATCCTGGCTTATGCTTCTGTTCATTGTGGGGCCCAAACTGGATCTGGCACTGGTATCCAGCAAACTCACAGGCTTTGTCAAAGGAGACAGGATGAGACCCGTTCAGAATATCATCCCGAGCCTACAAAAGAAGAAGAGAAAACGCTTCTGCAGCTGCTGCTTTTCCTTCCTTCCTTACAAGGACTCTCAGAGCTGCATCGCCAGGCACCCAGCAGCCACCCTGCGCTTTCTCACCACGCGGCCTCCGCCCCGGGCAGCCAGCGGGAACAGGCCCTGAGATCCTGGGGAGCCTTAATCTGCTCATTGCGCTGGGCAGAAAATGTTTGCCGGGCAGGACAGCCAAAGCCACAGAGAGTCTGAGCGGCCTCAGCCGGCGCACCTTTTAGCTCCCGACGCTTCAGTCGGGCTCCATCTGTTAAGCTCAAAGGCTGTAAGAAGGCGGGCGTGGAACTGCAGACCCGCGCTTTGCTGAGCGACGCTGTTGCTGCGCAGTCCACAAGTGGAGAAGACAAGAGTGGGTGGGTCAGGGTCCCGCCCGCCCGGGGGCAGTGGCGACATACCTGAACGTAGAGCAGGTTGAGCTGGACGGGGTCCCGCGAGTCCACGTTCTGATCCGAGTAGAAGAACTTGCGCCGCAGCAGCAGCGTTTCGCTGTCGTCAATGCCTTGCTCGCGCAGAGTCCGCCCGTGATCCAGCCAGTTCACTGCATTGGAAAAGCGTGTTCAGAGAGCGCTCGAGGAAGGGGCCGGCCGAGCCCCCCCCCCCCCCGCTCCCGACCACGCACGTTCATCATCCGTGTGCAGCTTCTGCTTCAGCTTCTCCATCTTCTTCTCGTCCCGCAGGAGCGTCTTGTCCTTCTTGAGGGTGCCCGTCTGCTCCTCCTTCTTCTCCTCCACCAGCTCCCGCACCAGGGAATACTCGTCGTAGTTCGTGATACCTGCGGCACAAGGCGCCCTGGATCAGGCCAGGGAGGAACTGGGTCTCGGGGGGACGAGGGCCGCCTCTCCCCCGGCCGCTCGGTGCTCCTGCCTGGGCTCGGGACGAGGCGTCGCAGGGGAGGGAAGCCCAGGAGAGGTCCAGCAGCCCTCACCAATTCTGGCGCAAATGGTCATCAGCATGTCCGTGACCGTCTTGGAATCGTCCACCATGACCGTCTTGACGGTGCCGTCCAGCATGCGGATCTTCAGGGGCCGCTGCTTCTTCCTGTACTCCATGGTGTCCTGGGGAGACAGGGGAGCAGGATCAGGTGCGGGCGGGGAGACGGTGCAGCCCGAGGACGGCGGTGGGAGGCACCACTAGCAAAGACGCCTTGGTCTCGTGGGAGGAAGGAACGAGAGAGAGAGAACTGCACCCAGAAGGCAGGGCCGGACCCTTCCTGCAACGCCGGGACTGCCAGAAGGAAGCCACGGCTTCACCTACCCCGTTGCGCAGCATGTAGTAGTCCAGCGCCTTCCCAGCTTCCAGCCAGATCCCCTTCTTTGGATCCTCGTCCGACAGGAAGAGCCCAAAGTCGTTAGCTGAAAAACACAAGCGCTTTTCCCAGGACAAGGGCCTGGCAGCCCCAGAAGGGGGAAACGGAAGACCCTCAGCTTGGACCGGTGGGGCCCTGCACCCCCGCCTCGCACACCAGGGACCCCGCCCGCAAATGACCTCCATGACACATAGCCTGTGGGACAGCCCCCCAAGAGGGCTGCACTTGGGAGCTCTGAGTCTTCTACGTAAAGGGACCCCTCTGCCCACTTCCGCTGAAGGGGCAGCAGGGCAAACAGGACAGAAATCTACTCATCACTCCCACCTCCTGGCTGCTGTGACGCAGATGGGGGAAAAGGCTGGCTGCTGGGCCTGGGAGGAGAAAATGCTTCCAGGGCCCCGTTTCTCCAAGGAAAACTTATTAGTAAATGAACTTATTACTAATAATAACGTTCTCAAAGCTAACTGCAGTGGCAAACAAACAAATTTCAAGATTACAATTAAAACTTTTCTTTTCCAGGAAGCGAATCAGTAAGAGACCGGCAGGTGATTTTCAGACTCGTTTAATGCTTCCTCAGAACCAGAAAAAGTAGAGCTGCAGCTGCTTTGGTGAGGGCACAGGTAAAAACAGACCCTCAGAGATGGATCCCTGGCGGTCAGGTGCGGTTAAGCCTGGGTCCTGGAGGGCAAAGATGGCTCGGCCTGGCAGCCACCCCTAGCACCACCTCCAACTGGAGACCACAGACGCCCGCCAGGGGTGCCGCTCAAACTCCCCAGACAGCATCATTCAAGCCCCATAGAGGACACCTGCTCCCCCCCCACCCCAAATGCCCCATCAAAAAGCAATTATTACTGTAAAGGGAAAAGTATCAGCACAGGAGGTTTGAGGGGACTGAACAGAGGCAAGAAATCAGCCTTGAGGGCATCAGGACAGGCTGCTGGGCAAAGAGAAAATTCTTTGGTGCCCACCAGCCTCACGTGAAAAGGGCGCTTTCCCAGAGTGCCCCCCTTGGCTGAGGAAGCTGCACAGCGCCCCCCATACCAGGCTCCCCAAACACATTCTGCCCCCGTGAGCCGCCCACCCGCCCATAAGCGAACAAGACCAGTGGGAGCAAGGGGCCAACACAGAGAAAGGCCCCACAAGCCGGGAAGAAGCCACAGTGGGCCAGCGGCTGACTTACGCTGCCCCATCTGGGCCTCAGGGACCCGCTCGCGGATGATGCGGCAGGCGTCGTAGACCATGGTGGAAGGCTCAAACTGCATCGTCTTCACCACGTTGCCAATGCTGATCTTGAGGGATAGGGCAACCATGATGGCGGTGCGGGAGGGCCTCCTGCTTCACCTGTGGAAGGAAACACACCTGGTTAACGCCGGAAAGGGAGCTGAAGCACCACAGACACCCAGGCTCTTCTCTTTCCCCTCTGATGGGGCGCCACCACCATCCCCTGCCTGGAGCAATGGGGGCACAGCAAGGACTTGGCTTGCTGAAGATGTATGACAGACACCCAGAGTCCCAGATGACTGGAAGACCCAATGGGCACGAGACCCCAGGCTCCTTCCAGGCATGGCTGAAAGGCCCGGTAGCAAGAGAACGCCCACAGCGGCTGTCAGTCTAGGCAGGTACAGAGGGCAAAGGGGCGCCTGTTCAGGCTACCTTCCTGCTCCCCCGCAGCCACAGGCACCTTGGCCGGGCACCTGCCTTGACCCTGACAGCCACTTCTGAGCTGCTCCAGTCTTTCGCCTTTGCCCCGCAGGCCTGGAAGTGCAGAAAGAGGCTGCCCACAGAGGAAAGGACTCCCCCCCATTCATAATGCCAGCAGCAGGTGGACAACAGGGGCTCAGCCCGGCCAGCAGGCGGCCCTCACGGAGCTGGACGGCAACCAGCAGAGTCATTGCCCGCAGACGGAAGGCCTGGGCACACACATGCAGCAGATAAGACTGCAAAACAGAGCGGAGCAACTTATCCAGAACAGCAGCGAGGATGACAGGGAAACCACAAAAGGGAAGCTGCAGGGAACACTGGGGGTCAATTGTCCCTGCCTGCCTGGCTTGCTCAGGCCGCAGTGCCATTTGTAGGAAATCCCTCCCTCCCTGCTAAAAGTTCATCCAGCCCAAAGGTCAAGTTCCCCTGCCAGCGAGAACCTCCTCGATGGGGCACGACGGCACTGCTGTACTCTGGGCCTTTCCGCCCTCACCCTGTCCGCACTGGATACAGCGTAAACCGAACTAGGCCCCCAAATGGCCCCCTTTTCCTTCTCTAAGAGGTCTACCAGAGATCTCCTCGTGAGTAAAGCAGCCCAAGGAGACATGCAGGAGGGGGCACGCCCCATTCTGCTTCAGCAGCACACCAACTGGAACAGCACAAGAACTGTACCCCAAAATGGGTTCCCCAGGGCTCCGAGGCTAGAACCTGCATCTCTGGCTATCAGCAGGAGCCCTTGCGGGGCAGGGGCTGCTCTGGGCCCGCTTGTGGGTTCGGGCCCCGTAAATGCAGAGATGTCCTTTGAGCCCCGTGAGGTCAGAAATAGCGGCCGTGAACCCTGGCAGCAGGTCAGAAACCGGGGGGGGGGGCTCGACACTCTCGGCTCGAGGGCCACCGGAATCCGTCCATCCATCCTCCCGCTGCGTCGGCCCAAGAGCCGGCCAAGCGACCCCCCGCTGCTGCCGCACGCCGTCCACCGGTCCTGGCGGCCAAGCCAGTCCTGCCAGATACAGGCCGATGCGAGCAGGAGGCTCCCCCGAGGCCCAGCTCAGGAGTCCCCATCGGAACTCGGAGGAAATGGAAGCGGAAGGAATCCACAGACGGCGCTTCCCAAGGAGAAACGGGCATTTCATTGGTGGCGCAACCCCTGCGCACGGGCCACCCTAACCCAAAATCCCGGTTCCCGGCAAGCGCAGCAGCCTGCCTGCAACCAACTCCCCCCCCCCCCCGAGCACAGCCGGAAGAACGCCCCCCCCCCCCGACCCCAAGAGGCTCAAGCACGCGCTGCTGGAGCGAAGGCCCCGCTGAGCCTCCCGCTCCAGGGACAGTGGCCGCTCCGCCTGGAACTCCCGCCCACGCCCCTGGCCGGAAGGAAGGGGGCAGCCGCCGGGCAGCAGGGACCCTTCCCGAAGCGGCGCGCCCGGGGCAGAAGAGGTCCTTCCGCCAGCGAGGCGCCCCGTCCGCCCCAGGGCGCAGCAGAGCCCGGGGCTTCCAACGGGGAGCGGCGTGGAGGAAACGCGGCCCACCCTCGGCCCGGGGCCGCGCAGCTTTCCTACCCCGGGATGCTTTCAGGCGGCCGCGCTCCTCGCCTCGAGCCGCGGGCGGCAGCCAGACCGGACGGCTTCCCGCTCGAACGCCCTGCGCCAGAGCCGTTTGTGGGGCCGAGGCGCGGCAGCTGACCGGACGGAGCGAACGGCGGCGCTGGCCCGGCCTCCCTGCGCCCCCGCCCTCCTCCTCCTCCTCGCCCATTTCCTCCGTCCGGCCCCAACCGGCCGCGGAGCGTCTTCCTCTTCGAGCCAGACACGCCTCCCGCCGCTCCGCATCGGTATCCCGGGCCCCTTGGGGGGCCCCCAAAGAGCAGCTCGCCCCTCCTACTCCGCTCGGGGACCCTCAGGCAGCCGCGTCCCCGGACAGGCGAGTCCCGGCACGGGCCGCGGAGAGCAGCGGCAGGACGGGCCCTTCCGGATCGCGGCGCGGGCCCAGCCACCGCCTGGGCCAGCCTGGACGCCGGGCGGAGGAAGCGGCTTCGGCGCAGCAGCGAATGGAGGGGCCGAAGGGAGGCGCCGGGACGGAGCCCTCGCTGCCCGCGCGCAACCGGACTTCCCAGAGACGAAACGGGAAGCGCCGTGCTGGGCAAGGGAGGCGAAAGCCACAGAGCTGTCCTCCGGGTGGCTAGATCGCATCTCAAGGCACTCCTGGTCTGCCGGAATACCGCCCCCCCTCGAACAGCAGAACCCGAGCAGCAGGGTACCCCCCCCCCCCGCAGCGGAGCCTCGTGCAGGAACGACCCCTCGCTCCTCCCAAGTCTTGCCTCGGCGCAGGGTCCGCTGCGGCACAGGAGCCCCGTCAGGGCCGCGGGCTGCCAGCAGCTCGGGCGCTGGGAAACGGCGAGTCCCTCCCGCCTCTGGGCGCTACGGGCGAGGGCCGCCCGCAAGAAGCCCCCTCCTTCTGGACGACGGAGCCGCCCCGGCCCCACGCAGCCTGCCCCGCTTCCCTGTCCGCGGGCAGCAGTCCTCGGGCGCAGCCGCAGAGTCCCCTGCCCAGAGGCGCCTCCAGCCCTCGATCCTGGCGGCTCAGGACCCGAACAGAACGGGAGGCCCCCCGCCCTTCGCGCCCCCCCCGCCTTGCGCATTGCCAGCTCTGGCCAGTCCCCCCCGCTGGTGCCAACTCTGGCCATGCAAACACCCGCTTTCCCCTTCAGCGGCGGCAGCAGGAGCCCTTGCAGGCCGTACCCGGCCATCACTCGGGGCTCTGGCACTAGCTTTCGGCCTTTCCTTTGGCCCACGGCTGGCACAGGGCACAGCGGGGTCGAGCTGCCCGCAGTCAGATCCCAGCCTCCACCTTCAGCCTTTACGAGGAGTGGACAGCGGCGCTCCAAGGCCGGCCGAACGTCTGAGGAGGCCACAAGGAGCTTCCAGAAAACGGGGGAAGGGGAGCCGAGCCCGGAAGGCACCTCTGGCGTTGCAGGACCATCGGCCTCCCCTTACGACGTGTGGAAGGAAACGGCGGCAGAGAAGGCCGATCTCCTCCCGTTCGCCTCTAGCAAATCAGCAAGACGCCCAGGGCAGGGGCAGAGCAGGACCAGGAATGGGTCCCAGGGGTGAAGAATAAGGCGTTTGCCCCCCCCCCGGAAGGCCCTCTGGGCTCTCCTAGGGAACGCAGCCCAGGGACCGGCCAGTCTCACAGCAGGGCCTGCGCCCGTTTCCCAGCACCAGAGGGACCATCCGCTGCCCAAGGAGGGAGCCTGGCCAGGGGACCGCCAGCAGGGGGGCAGCCTGCACAGTGGCGCCCCCCTCTGCAAGGGAGAGACAAGGCCTTGCGGGTTCCCATTCCAGCTCCCGGCCCCTCCAGCTGCAACAGATCAGAGTGCCGCCGCCGCCGCCACTGCAGTACGTGGCCCCTGCTGCCCAGGAGAGGAGAGAGGAGGAGGGGCAGGGCAGCGGCGGCGGCAGCGGCGGCGGCGCGTTCCCTTCAGCGGGGACATTCCAGCCTGCATTCTTGGAGAGTTCTGCAATGCTCCTGCGTCCCATTGGCTGACTGGAAACATCACAGAAGGCAAGAAATGTCTCTGACGCTGCATTTGGCTGGAAGAATGGCAGCAGCAGCGTATGGGAAGGGGGGGGCTGTGTGGAGCATCACAGAGGCCTTCTCCCCCCTTGCAAAAACTGTAGAAGCCCCAGAACTGCCCGGCAAGGAGTGCCCCTGCCCCCAACGCCTGCGCCGTGCGCACGCACACAGAGGGCTCCCCCAGGATCCCTGGCACCTTGACCTCTGAGGCCAGAGGCCTGTCATGCCAGGCTTCACTAGGCTCAGCTGCAACTTTGGTGGCCAGATGTCCTTGCACCGCTCACAGCAGACCCTCGGAGGGTCCTACAGCAGCATCTGGCACCAAGGGGGGCTTGGAGGAGGGGTGGGAGGACTCATTGTCTGGGAGACAGAGGGGCTGCCCTCCAAGCCCTCTGAGAGGTCCCAGCAGCAACCCAGGTGGAGGCACAACCCACCGCCTCCTCTTCCATCCCCCCTCAGGACCTTCACTGGCAGGGAAGCGGGGGGGGGGGAACCTGTGCTACTCTCCACCCCAGCCTCTCAAGGGGATAACAGGCACCATCAGAGCAGCCACTCGGCAAACTTCCACACGCCTGAGATGTGCCACCTTCTGGAGGCCTTGCCGGTTCCTCTGGCATGGTTGCCAGCCCCACCCCTGAGTCTTGCACTCAGAAACAGTGGCCACGCTGTGCTCCCAGGACTGATGGGGAGTCTGGAGAGACCAGCCTTGCCCAGGTTCTTCTGAGACCAAAGGAGGAACAGTGCCCTCCGCAGTCTCCCCACACCCAGTGCGACACAGTAAGGGCCACTGGGCCAGCTATGCGCTGCCAACCAGTGTGGAGATCCATTTTAGTCAGTAGACTAGCTAGCTTTAAGGCCTAGTGGAAATTTACTGACAGGCAGTAAGGAATAACAGACTCCTGGTACGAGTTGGCACAAAGATAAGGGAAGCATCTTAGGAATGCAGGAAATCTGATCTGGCATGGGCTTTCTACCATGTGGGCTTGGGTTGCATTTTGATAACGTCACTATACTGTGTCCAGCAAAGATGATGTAAGCGGTCAGACCACTTTGGCTGACCAATTGTATTGTAACGCGCCGTTTAAACTGACCAATGATATTGTAACACGTCATTAACTGACCCTGCTTAGTTTTACGACAGGGATCAATAAATATCGCCCTTTGGAGACAAAGGGTCTCTTTTCTACCCAGACCATCGCTTTAGCTTCATCTTACTCGCAGCCAGATGGTCTAAGGATTTGGCTTCATAGGAAAGGGCCATCACAGGTTGGGGTGGGGCAGTCGTGGCCCTCCCCAGATTGAGGTGGAGCAGAGTCTTGGCTCTCCTCAAGTGGTGACCCCGACGTGATGTTTCGCTGAAATACACGGAAGGGAGTCGGCGTACAAGGACCCGAGCTACGGACCCTGAGCGCCCCCAACCATCGCATCACTTACGCTGCGCAGGTAAGTATGGGATCAAAACTGTCCAAGGAACAGATAGCCCACGTACAGGAAATTGGACATGTGGTTGGGATTTCTAAATTTGCTTTAAAAGCTAATGGCTGCTTTCCCTCAAGGGGAGAACTTACGAAATTTATGGGATATGTGTGGCAAGAATGCCCAGCATACCCACTAAGGGGCTCAATTAAATTAGATGCATGGTCAAAGATTGGGGATTATTTGCACGCGGAACCACACGCGCCTGTAAAAATTCTCATAGTGTGGAAGGCTGTAATGACTGCCTTACGCCACTACCATAATCAAGACCAGAAAGAGCACCCATCAGTCATGTTGGGAAGTGTTGCTGAGAATTTAACTTCCCCCTCAGCCCCTTCTCAAATAAAAGGAGAGCCCCCCCCACCTAGTTATGAAGAAAGGGTATCAGAATTGGGGTTAAAATCAGGGCTTGAGCCACGATCTGATCTTCTTGGCTCTTTGGATTCAGGGATATTAGCAGCAAAAAACAGCCCAAATTTAACTGAGGAAGATCTAGAACTGATAGGCATGTATCCAATCTCGTTCACAGGTGCGAACCCTGTCTATGAAGCGCTACCCTTCGCACAAATAAAAGAAATTAAAAATGCCATCGCACAATATGGCCTTGGGAGTAATTACACTCAAGGCTTGCTAGAAAACCTTGCCACTTTATACCATTTGACTCCAAATGAGTGGCGTTCATTAGCACAGATGTTTTTATCTCTTACTCAAAATCTTCTGTGGAAGGCTGGCTTCCATGAAGCTTTGTTAGAAGCTCACACCAGAAATAACGCCCTCCCCTTGCACCAATTAGCAGGCCAGGGCAATTGGCACACCAGAGCGCAACAATTAACAATCCCACAAGCAGTTTTAGAGGAAGTAGGGAAGGCTGCATTAACAGCTTTTAAAATTATAGGGGAATTCGGAGAAAAGGACTCATCACTATTTTTTAGAATAACTCAGGCAAATGGAGAACCTTATGATACGTTCGTAGAACGTCTCCAGAAGGCAGTTAATAGAGAAATAAAGAATGTAGAGGCCAGGAAAGTTCTTGTCAGAAAATTGGCCTATGAAAATGCGAATGAGGACTGTAAGAAAGTCCTTGGGTCAATATATAATGATGATTCTAAGACAATTGTGGATTTTTTGAAAGTTGCCAGTGTAGTAGGCTCACAAGTTTTTCACACTGAAATGTTAGCTGCAGCCTTGGTACAGGCAGGCCAGAGAGGGCGCGGCCCCAAGAACGGAAATTGTTATAATTGCGGGAAGCCAGGACACTTCCGGAGTCAGTGCCGCGCCCCCCCTGGCGGAAACAGCACCCCAAAAAGGCGTGAGCCCCCAGGACCCTGCCCAAGATGTGGGAAGGCGGGCCATTGGGCCAGGGAGTGCGGGTCAAATCCGAACCAGCGCCCACAAGACAGGGGGCAGCCACAATCTAGCTTCCCGGAGCCGGGAAACTAGAATTTGGGCGGGGCCCCAGCCCAGATTCCAAGGGTGCCTCCTCTTGCTCTAGAGTGCCTAAATATGACGAGCAAAGATATATCTCAACCATTGTAGATCCCAGTAGTCTGGAAGGGGGCCCTTTGGGGATCCTCTCTTCCACAAGGGAGTCCCCAAGGGCCTCCTCTGATGAAATTCAACTTCATGCCGCAGTAATCTGCTCTGCAGAAACTGTGGAGCTCCGAGTGAAAGGAGCTGTCTATTTTGTGCCACTGCAACTGCAACCCCTACATTTCCCCCCTAGTGTTCCTCTTATCGCTTATCCCACGCGCCAGCTAGCAGAGAAGGGAATTATGGCTTCCCCATTTCTGCTAGCCCAAGAGGATCTTTCCTCACTTGCGCTTGCGTGTACGGCTTCCGAACCATCGGAGATTAGACAGGGGGAAAGGGTTGCAGTAGTGATTCCAGTTCTTTTGGACATAAACCCATATGAAGACAATCCATATAGGCATTGTATAGTCACCCCCTATGATGGCCTCATTGAGCCAGACCCCCAGGGGGCTGGGGGAGGGGATGACATCATGTTCACAGCCCACCTGACCAAAACCCGGCCTATGCTAAATTTGCTGCTGAACTCTATACCTTTTATGGGGCTGATTGATTCTGGCGCTGATGTTTCGGTGCTGAGCGCCACCCAGTGGCCGGCTGACTGGCCACTACAGTCCTCCCCCTCCGTGCGTGGGGTGGGAGGAATTCAGCTAGCCCAACGAAGTAGGGAGCGCCTTACAGTTACAATTCCTGGATCCAAACAAAAGGCTGAAATACAGCCTGTTGTTTTGCCTTTGCATGTGAACTTGTGGGGAAGGGACATTTGGTCTCAGTTCAAAACAGTCATCACTTTTGAATGATGACAGACCCGTTAATGAGCATTACTCTACTCACACCAATTCCAGTGTGGGTAGATCAGTGGCCCCTTCCCTTAGAGAAATGCCAGGCTCTCCAGGCTATAGTAGATGGCCTCCTGCAAGAAGGCAAGTTAGAACCGTCCAACAGCCCATATAATACACCAGTTTTTGTGATTAAAAAGAAATCAGGAAAATATAGGCTATTGCAAGACTTGAGGAAAATAAATGAAATTATTGAACCAATGGGTCCATTGCAGTGTGGCCTACCAAACCCTTGCCTTATCCCTCAGGGATATAAATTGATTCTGGTTGACCTCCGGGATGCTTATTTTTCTGTTCCATTGCAAAAACAAGATAGGCGTCTTTTTGCCTTTACTATCCCTGTGGTCAACCATTCTCAGCCCACTGCCAGATTCCAGTGGCGGGGCCTTCCACAAGGAATGATAAATAGTGCCTCTATGTGCCAATATTTTATAGCAAAAATTTTGGCACCCTTTCGTGAAGCACACCCAGAAGTCATTATGTATCATTATATGGATGATATGTTATTGGCCACTAGGGGGAGTGCTAGCACCATTTCAGACATAGAAAAAGAATTAACAGCCGTGCTACAACAAGGAGGCTTTCAGATTGCACCAGAAAAGATTCAAAGGCAAGAACCCTTTCTATATCTAGGAAACAAAATATTAGAGACAAAAGTTAAGCCTGTAATTCCAGAAATAGGGGAATTTACTCAGTGTACTTTAGTGCAATTGCAGAAGTACCTGGGAGTTATCAATTGGGCGCGTTCATCAATAGGCATATCTACCACCCTCCTACAGCCTCTTTTTGCCCTTCTGGGTGGTGGAAAGGAACCAGCTTCAATTATCACATTGGGGACCAAAGAATTAAATGTGATGCAACAAATAAGACAACTTATGGCCAGCCAGTGGGTAGACAGAAAGGACCCTACAGAGAATTTGTCTGCTGCAATTCTTAACACAGAACGCCTACCCACTGGAATAGTACTCCAGGTAGTGCAGAAAAAATTGCTCATCATAGAGTGGATCCATTTGCCAAATACACCTAAAAAAACAATCTCTTCAAGGGAGTCCCTACTCTCTGAGCTGATTTTTAAACTCAGAGATAGGTGCCTGACCTTGCAAGGTTCAGATCCCATGAGTCTATTTGTTCCCTTGCCTCTACCTAAATGGGAACAATATTTTAAGCACTCTGATGAGTTGAAGTGGGCATTAGCAAATTTTCAAAACAAAATAAAGTATCATTTGCCTGCAGATGCTAGGATAGCGCTCCTCACTCAAGTTCCCATTCGAATGGTAAATTTTCATCGTGAACAGCCAATTTTAGGAGCGTTAACCGTTTTTGCAGATGGGTCAAAAACCAGGGGAGCTTATGCTTACTGTGAAGGAGGTCAGTGGAAAACTTTCCAGACAGACCCACAGACCTCAGCACAAAAATCTGAATTGGCTGCATCTATTTTGGCTTTCAAAAATCACAAGGATGTTCCTTTAAATCTGATCGTAGATTCCCTGTACGTACATATGGTGATTCTCCACATTTTTGACAGCTATGTCTCCCCTATTGGGGATTCAGCCTTGCTAACCCTCTTTTTACAATTACAGGAAATTTTAGAACAGCGATGCCAACCATATTTTGTGGCACACATCAGGAGCCACCAGCCATTCCCAGGGCCACTGACTGAGGGGAATAATAAAGCTGATCTAGCCACCCGGCAGGTCTTTGCATTAGACTCCCCAGGGAAAAGCCATGACTTTTTTCATCAAAATGCAAAGGCGTTAGCTAAGGAATTTAAAATTCCTAGAACTGAGGCTACAGCCATAATTCAGCAATGTCCAACTTGTAGCAGACAAGACAAGGCTCTACCTCTTGGAGTCAATCCCAGAGGGCTTAAGCGCAATGAGATATGGCAGATGGATGTTACACAGTATGCAGCTTTTGCCCCCTGGAAGTATCTTCATGTGACTATAGACACATACTCAGGATTCATTTTTGCCACTGCCCAGAGAGGGGAGGCCCACAAGCACGTCATTAATCATTGTGTACGTGCCTTCTCTACACTGGGCACTCCAGAACAGATCAAAACTGACAACGCTCCAGCCTATGTAAGTAAAAATTTTGCTGAGTTTTGCTCTAATTGGGGAGTTATACACAAATTTGGCATTCCTTATAACTCTCAGGGGCAAGCGATTGTAGAAAGAGCCAATTTGAGTTTGAAATTGATGCTTGACAAACAAAAGAAAGGAGGAAATGTCCCCTCCTTACCCGAAATTCAGAACAAATTAGCTATAGCACTGTATACCTTGAATTTCAAGAATTTGACTGGTTCTTCTCACCCAACTTCTGCAGCTGACAGATATTTTAGGAATAGAGAAGTCTCTCCCCACCCTCTTGTGTTGTACAGGCAACTCCCAGATCCTACCTGGAAAGGTCCGGCTGATCTGTTAACGTGGGGGCGAGGCTACGCAGCTGTTCAAACGGCAGAAGGAGTTTTGTGGGTCCCAGGACGCTGCATAAAACCATACCAGGGCAAGCCCTCTCCAGAACAGGACCAGGACGTCAGCCTGTCAGAAATTGGCTTTCTTTTCGAGTGTGCTGGTTCTGTCCCCGCCCTTGCAGGGCCTGCTGCTGTTTTCACTGCACCTACTGATTAGGGTGCGGGTACACTGTGCTCTGTGTTGATTTTGTGTCATATTCCTTATTGAGTACTGGTTGAAATAATATATCGTGACATATTCTATCAGAAGATCCACACTGCACCTCACACCCACGGTTATCTATTCGGAGCAACACTCTTCCAACAAGCCATATCACACAGAAGAAGATGACCTCGCGACAGCTATCATCACGCACGAATACAAGGAAGAATTACAGGGGGGAGGAATGGGTGAATACGGTTCTACAAGTCACCATCACACTCCTTATGCTCCTATCGTTGGCCACTGGGAAAAATTGGGAACAAAAACCAAGGGAGGGTGTCTTGTCAATACCATATGAGGCTGAACGTGCATTCCTGCCACCATGGGAGCAGAAGGAATTTGTCATGATTCAGACCAAAGGCACTTGGGCAGTTCTGCACTGTCCATATGACGGAAGAGAAACTAAGGAGCTATGTGTGACTATGTGGATCCGTGCTAACAAAGGGATAAAAGTTGAAAACCAATGCAACAGTCAATTGAAAATTAAGGTGGATTATGAAGGGGGGCGGGTATTTGAATGCTATCAGTGGTTCAGAGGAAAGATTTATCGAAAACACAGTATACAGGTGATAGGAACAGATCCACTAGGGCAATTACACTCATTCACAAGAACAAATACTAAGGTAAAAAGACTAAGAAGGGAAACAAAGCAGCAATGTACAGACTGCATCATGCGAACTCAAACAGGCACACAGATCACAAACACCTTGCTGTACTTCTCCGTCAAGCCAGACTGTAATGCAACAAGTTTAGAGCCATGCTATCACAATGACACAGAGTTTTCAAGGTGTTTTCAGGGAAAAAATATTGTATGCTACGATCCTAAAGCTTTAGGGCCTCTGACGGGGACGGTTTATGTTTATGCATACAAGGGAGGTAGGTATAGCAAAGCAGGAAATGAATCAGTTCAAGCAAAAGCATTCTTTCAGCACGCACAAAGGTCCAATGGGTATATAGCACATAACATAACACGATCTCAATCAACTGGTGTACAAATAACAGTCTGTTTTGATGTTTGCAAAGCCATAAGAATGGGCCAAGGCCCAAAGTCAGATATAGGGATCAAGTGTGGCTCGCTGGAATGGCAGCGAAAATATTCAAGCCAAGAAAGGTATTTATTTTTGAACTTAGGGGCCCCAGGGCAGTATTTTCGTTACGTTAAAAATCAAAGAGCGTTCTACTGGTACACAAAAGATGGGAATGGGAGGGGTCCTAACAAGATCACCATGACAACCCCCTCGGCAACCAAGAATTGTGCTCATGAGAATTGTGTTCCTTTGTGTTTGCATAAAGACTTGGCTCAAGAAGTCCGGGATGAATATTATAAAATGGGTATAGGTATAGATGGTACTGGCAAAGACCCGTATGGCTACATAATAGTAAAATTTAGCAAGACCAGATACACTTCCACGCCAAGCAAGGTATTTTGGACCTTTCATAATGAAATGCAAAGAATAAACAGTCTTCCGGTTCCCCCCAAAGCACAGAACATGTTCCTCAGCCTAGCTCAACAAATAGCCAAGCAGCTACTAGTGAAAAATTGTTTTGTGTGCGGAGGAACAGGGATTGCTGACCGATGGCCATGGTATGCCCAAGAGGTAAATTACACAGATATTGTAGCAAACCAACATAACTTTACATATAAAGAGGCATCCAATGAAACATGGGAAATCACCACTAATTTAGTGGGAAGGGTATGCTTCTCCAGAGACCACAGCCCTACCAGAACAAACTTTATGGGAAACTTACGCTGTTTAGGGGTATGGAAAAACAAGACATGGGAATCTGCATCCAATATAACACAGCCAGAATATGAATTAGCAAGAATTACACAACTATCCTTTCTACAGGATCCTGAAAATGACGCGTTGATATGGTCTTCCCCGGATGGGTTGTACTGGATATGCGGCAACTATGCATATAGCAAGTTACCCGCGGGTTGGTACGGCTCGTGTGTGTTAGGGGTGACACAGCCATCCTTCTTTTTACTGCCCCTGACCAAAAAACAATACCTAGGGGTACCGGTATATGGGAATATAAGAGAACGGCGGGCCGTAATCGCCTCGAATATAAAAATAGGGAACTGGAAGGACGAGGAATGGCCGCCAGAGCGCATTATTCAGTATTACGATCCTGCCAGTTGGGCTGTTGATTACAGCTACGGTTATCGTACCCCTATATACATGTTGAATCGAATAATTCGATTACAGGCCGTGGTCGAAATTATTACTAATGAGACCTCGGAGGCACTCAATCAATTGGCCAAGGAAAGTGTATTGTCAAGAACTTATATTATGCAGAATCGTCTTGCCCTCGACTACTTGCTAGCAAAGGAAGGGGGGGTATGCGGAAAATTTAATTTGTCTAATTGTTGTATTCAGGTTGATGAAAGTGGTGAAATTATTGCACAAATTACGCAGAGAATGATACAAACTGCACATGTCCCAGTCCAAACATGGACTGGAATATTAGATGACGGCGGTTTCCTCGGAGGAATATTTAGAAACTGGAAACAAGCAATATTTTTTGCAGCCTTTTGCCTAATAGGACTAATGATGCTACCTTGTCTGATGCCAATAATTCGATCCGCTATGCAGAGCATTGCAGAGGCAACTATACAGAAGCACTCCGCTATGCTGATGCAAGCCATGGATGAAGATGAACCCGAAACACCTGACCGTCCTGTGGGGATGAAGAAGGTGACTAGGAAGATCCCTCCGGAATTCTGCGCCAACTTAAAACAAAAGAAAGGAGGAGATGTGGAGATCCATTTTAGTCAGTAGACTAGCTAGCTTTAAGGCCTAGTGGAAATTTACTGACAGGCAGTAAGGAATAACAGACTCCTGGTACGAGTTGGCACAAAGATAAGGGAAGCATCTTAGGAATGCAGGAAATCTGATCTGGCATGGGCTTTCTACCATGTGGGCTTGGGTTGCATTTTGATAACGTCACTATACTGTGTCCAGCAAAGATGATGTAAGCGGTCAGACCACTTTGGCTGACCAATTGTATTGTAACGCGCCGTTTAAACTGACCAATGATATTGTAACACGTCATTAACTGACCCTGCTTAGTTTTACGACAGGGATCAATAAATATCGCCCTTTGGAGACAAAGGGTCTCTTTTCTACCCAGACCATCGCTTTAGCTTCATCTTACTCGCAGCCAGATGGTCTAAGGATTTGGCTTCATAGGAAAGGGCCATCACAGGTTGGGGTGGGGCAGTCGTGGCCCTCCCCAGATTGAGGTGGAGCAGAGTCTTGGCTCTCCTCAAACCAGAGTGAAGACGCTGCAATTTGCTGTCTCAGGTGACCACGGGCAAAGCAGAGGCTCCCTTGGCACCGGCAGTCACCCAGGTAGGTTTCTGAAATGTGCCTCATGGGAGGGTACTACCAGGAGGCTCAAAGTCTCACCTTCCCAAGGTGAGAGCATACCTGTGCGTCTCCATTCTGCTTCCATCTCCTGCCCACCTCCAGGGACCGGAAAGCGCCCTTGCAGCTCTCCTACCCGCCAGCAGCAGCCATGGGGTGAGCCATGGCATCCCGAAGGCATAGCTCAACTGCATGCCCCTCTGCTCCACGAGAGCATCGCACAGCTGCTCTTCACCCAGTCAGGCCAAAGGGAGGGAGGAGGAAGGCAGCCTGGCACCACCCAGGCGCAGAAGGAACCAGCCACCCAGCAGGTTCAGCCTTCCTCCTCCCAGCTGCCTCTGCCAGCCCTGACCCTCACAGGGAAGAAGAAGCTTTTCTACCTCGTTTTTCTTACCCATGTAAGGAGACTCAAAGCAGTTGACAAACCTTCTGTTCTTCTCCCACGACAGACACGCTGTGAGAGCTCAGAAGCGAGCTGTGACTAGCCCAAGGACACCCAGGTGGCTTTGTGGAAGAGCGTGGAATCAACCCCAATGTTCCCAGATAAGAGTCCGGCTCCTTGACCACTAGACCAAACTGGCCTAGGAGGAGGAGGGCATCTCACTTGCACTTTTGGGATCTTCTTGGTACCGGAGCTTTTGGATATAGTTGCACCGTCCTTCTTCAGAGGATCTGGCCTCTGGAAGGGTCAACTGCAGCCTCAGGAGGACACTTTCTCCCCCTCAAGAGTCCAAAGGGTCACCAAGCTCCGTCCTCTGAACCAGCACTGCTCATGCTGCCGCCATTCTTTGTCTGCCCAGGACTGATGGGACTTGGAGTCCCGCGGCATCTGGAGGGTCATTCGCCATTCAAGCTCCCGGCTCAAAATCAAAGCACCTCTTTCAGGGTTCTCCCCAGGCCCCACCGGGCCTCTTCCATTGCTCCTTGGCTTCCACTGGGCAGACTGGAACTCTCTTCAGTTGTCCCGTCTTCGGTGTGGAATGGACCCCCCCCCCCCAGTCCAAGTCAAAGGAGGAGAGCTACCTGGATTCTCACTGCCATCGCCAGCCCCAGCAGCCCACATCACAGCCACCCAGACAGGACGGAGGGCCCCAGAAGAGCAGGAAGGAGGCCGCTTCCTGCCTCGACACACAGCGCACCAAACCACACGCCGATTTGCTCTCTCTCTCGATTCACGAAGGACATCTTCACAGTGTGAAGGCGAGTGGAGAGTGCTTGGGGCAAAAGCAGTCGCCCCGGAAGCCTCGGGCCCCCTCTGAACTGCCTGCTATGGCGCGACGCTACAGCTCTGCACCCCACTGGCAGGAAACAGTCTGGTCCGAGCTGCCTAGAGAGACTCCCCCAAACCACAGGGCCTTCCTGGGTGACAGGGGCCTTTGGCACCCAGCCGAGAGCGGACTGTATCCCTGCTGCCTGAACGCAAGAAACCAGAGACTGACCAAAGGCGATGGACCCAGGGCCCAGAGCAGCCACGGGCTGGAAGGTCCACACGGTGGCACGGCCCATCGCAAGATGTCGAGGGGAGCACCACCTTGGGACGGATGTTAAAATGGACACCGGAAGCCCCAGGGACACACTGTCGCTTCTCTCTGCCCTGAGGCGCTGCAAACCACCGCAGTGCCAGTGGTCAAAAGGCCGAAGGACACCGGGAAGCTGAAGGCTGCCCCTGGTGAGGGTGAGAGTCCCCGGCAGAGAACAGGGTGGCGAGAGTGGGAGACCCTCTTCCCTGATGCTGTCGTCTGTCTCCTGGCCAGCCTCCCCCTTCCCCGAAGCACTGGCCAACCAGCAGATCAGCGGCAAATGGCCTTGCAGGGCCATAAGCCTGGCCAAGGGGGGAGGAAGGAGGCCAAAGCCCCTTGGGAGCCCAGGTGACGGGGGAACAGGGTGAGATGGGGCCACCATGCCCCTCCTGTGCTTCCCAGGGGCTTGGCCCTGCCTGCCCTTGCCAGCCAGGGCTGCAGCCCCACTCTGCAGCTCCCCAGGGGAAAAGCAAAGCCCGAGGTCCCTGCACACTCGCTGTGTTTAGAGCCCTGGGCTGAAAGCGGAAGAAACCTCAGCTGCTCCTCAGGCTACAGTCACGCACAGGGCGGCCAGGAAGTCAAGAGCACCTTAGTCAGGCCCCTGCCACGCGGCCGCACGCACGCACGCACACGCCTGCACTTCCTCTGCAAAGTACGCTGCTGCTCTGGGGGGATGCAAAGGTCAGAGTGGGCCACCCCTGCACACCACAGAAGGCTGCCACCACGTTCTCTTGCTGCCAGCAAGGGAAGACAAAGAAGGACTGGTGTGGTCCCTGCTCAGTCCCCCCACCAGGCCTGAATGCCCTTGAATAAGCCCCGGCCTTTGCCACAGGAGAGAGACAAACGCTCATAGAGGTCTCAGAAGGCTACTGCTGCCGGGTGAGGGACAGGTATTTCGGCACCCTGTTTCTGAGCTGCACCAAGCATCAGAGCTGCACGGGGGGGGGGGCAATGTGGCCCCCCAAATCAAATGTCTCCCCATGCACTGCCAGCAGTGGGAAGATTCTTACTTCATGGTGGAAGCACACCCGGGAGAAAGAACCTGGATGACTGACTTACTCTTGCATGTCACCCCAAGGACTCTTGGCAATTCTGCAGGGGTGGCAGCAGGTCTGCTGTGCCAGGAGGCCGAGGACAGCAACAGGGTGGCAAATACCCTGGTAGGAATCTAGCCACATGGAGGTTGAACATGGTGCTACATCTAGTGGGCAACGAAGGTGCTGAGAATACTTCGTTGTCACTCTGCATCCTCTACTATTCACCCAGAAGCAAGACACTGTGTGGCACGCTGGTCAATTGTTGCTGTGGCCACAACTGGAATAGTGGGTGGAGTTTCTGGTCACCTTCAAGAAAGGATCCAAGGGTGGTCCAGGAAATTCAACATTTTTATACATGATCTGGATGAGGGAGTCGAAGGGATGCTGATCAGATTTGCAGATGACGCAAAGCTAGGAGGAGTTGCTAACAATAGAGGAGGATTCAAAAAGAACTAGATAAGCTTGAACAAATGCAAAGTCCTACATCTTGGTTTTAAAAAAAGGTAAAAATAACTACAGAATGAGAGGAATTAGGCTGAGCAACAGCACAAGTGAAAATGATCTGGGTGTCCTGGTTGATCACAGGATGAACATGAGTCAACAGTGTGATGCAGCTGCAAAAAAGGCAAACACCATCCTAGGATACATGAAGAGGAGTACTGAGTCTAGATCATGAGAAGTAATTATTCCCCTTTGCTCTACTTGGTCAGACCTCATCTAGAGTCCTGTGTCCAGTTCTGGGCACCCCAATTACAAAAAGACATTGACAAACTGGAGCAAGTCCAAAGGAGGGCTACCAAATGGTTAGTGGTCTGGAAACCATGTCCTATGAGGAAAGGTTGAAAGATCTAGGAATGTTTAGCCTACAGAAGAGAAGACTGAGAGGAGACATGATGGTGGTCTTCAAGCCTCTGAAGGGCCGTCACAGTGCGGAGGGACCGTCCCTGTTCTCACTTGCACAAGATGGGAGACTAGAAACAATGGGATGAAACTCCAAGGGAGTCAATTAGGAAAAACTTCCTGACAGTGAGGGCGATCAATAAGTGAAAAAGGTTGCCACGGGAGGCAGTGGGATCTCCTTTCTGGGGGTCTTGAAGCAGAGGCTGGACCTACATCTGTCTGGGATGGTTTAGGAAATCCTGCATTGAGCAGGGGGCTGGACTGGATGACCCTGGAGGTCCTTGTCAACTCTATGATTCTATGAAATAACAGGCCAGTCAGCTTAACATCAGTTCCAGGGGAAGTGATGGAAACCATCAGTAATGATAAAATAAGTGTGCACACAGAGGAGCCAGCATTGCTGAAGGATAATCAGCATGGCTGCTGCAAAAGTAAATCGTCCCTTACTGACCTGCCTGAATTGTCTGATGCCAGTAAGAGGTGGCATTCTCTGTCTGGGCCTTCAGAAAGCTTTTGACAAAGTCCCCCATCAAAGGCTCCTGAAGGAAAGAGCAAGGGGGAATAAATGGACAGTTCTCAGGGTGGACATTGGGGAGAAGTGTCCCTCCCCAGAAGTAGGAGTAAGAGCGATGTGGCAGAGCTTGCTTGTGGCACTAAATTCTCCAGGGTAGTGAAAAGGGGACTGTGAAGAGCCCCAGGGGGACCTCTTGGTGTTGGGTGGGTGGCAACCAAGTGGCAGATGCGCTTTCAATGTTAGCTGATGTTGTGACCCACTCTGGGACCTTCCAGCAAAGGGGCAGATATAAGTTCTGAAATGAACAAAACAAGGGCTTTGGGGCAAGCAGCCACCAGTGGGATATCCACGCTGTGGTGTGAGCCTAAACAGAAAGCGGAATAGATTTCAAAATGATGCGCATTGGGGGAGACCTCACCCCCACCCCCACCCCATTACACATATAAATTAATGGGGTCTGCTTGAGCACACCTCTTCAGACAGGTCCTTGGCTAAGAGGATCTTCTTCCGCCTGGCCACTGTATGCAGCCCAGGGACTTCCTGTTTCCACGGCTTCTGATCTGCCCGTGGTTTCACTGGTGGCACTTTGTGTTCTTAGCTACAACTTGCTTTGCTACTTGCCTCTTCGGTGACAAGGGGACGGAAATAGTAGCCAGCAGCCTCCTTGCAGCCTCCCTGCTTGGTCCCACAGGGCAACAGGAATGGCTGCCCCTCAGCGGCCAGGACTCCCCTGCCTTTCTCTTGCCTGCAGCTTCAAGACTGGCCTGAGGCTGCAAAACAGCCAGAGAGAAGCTGGGCAGGTCTCAGCGGGCCACAGGGCTGACCGTTTGCCCCCCAGGAGAATACAGGCTTTGACTCTGCCCTCCTCCACAGAGTCCCCCAAAATCAGAGGGAAAAGCGGGATGGAAAAGCCCACTCTCCTTTTTATGCCCCCAAGGCTGAGCCACTACTCTGCTGTCTCCATGCACCCAGATCTGCCTGCAGTGCAGCCCCTCCCTCCGTCCAAAACGGTCTCTCTCGACACCTCTGCAAAGCCTCTGGGAAACCGAGGCGCCCCCAGGAGGCCCAGCTGCATCCCAAGCGTCCAGACCGGGAGAGGAGTCCACCTACTGGGCCCTCGCTTGGATGGCGGGCGGGGGGTGGCATCTCCTTCGTGTTCCAGGAGGAGTCCTTGGGGATCCACCTTCCCCTGGGGAGAGGAGGCAGGCAGGCAGGCAGGCTGGGAGGCCTCCACCCTGAGCCTTCTCGCCTGAAGCTCAGGTGGCATCGGAGGCCGGTGACGCCCCTTTCCCTGAACAGAGACGGCCTGGCAACAGAGACCCCGCTTGGGTAGCTTCCTGGTTAGACTGCTGCAATGGACTGGATCTGGGGCAGGGTCCTGAAGACTGTTCAGATGCTGCATTGGAGCAGAACGCAGCTGCGGGAGCTGTTGCACAGCCCAGATGCAACGGAGGCCAATTTGCTATGGAGCTCAAGTCAAGGTTTAAGGGTGACCTGCAAAGTCCTAAATGACCACGGTCCCCTCTCACACCACCTCCCTGCTGCTGAGCTACCCCAGGGACTCCCCTCCACAACTGCACCCCCCTTGCACCCCTCTTCAGCTAAGCACCGTCCCTTTCTGACTTCAGCATTTCTATGGCGTTAGGCTTCCGGCTGCTGCTCGGCCACCTAATGCCCATAAATTAAGCAAACATTCTGCCCCCTCCGGCGGCATCACAGCAGGCGGGCGGGGTGCTCGCCCAAGCGGCATCAGCTGAAGGCCTCTCCAGGGGCCCGGCGCGAGCCCTTCCCCGGGTCCACCAAGAGGCCGCCTTTCGCTCACGCCGTTCCCCGCCGCAGGACTTTCTTCACAACAATCCTGCGAGGGAGGCACCGCAGGAACTTCACGGCTCTCCCAGAGGCCGCCCAGAGCTGCGGAGGGGGGGCGGCGGCGGCGGAGAGGAGACGCTCGGGACCCCCCCCCCTCCTGCCTCCACTGCCGGGCTCCTTCAAGCGCGCCAGCGGCGGATTCCAAAGCGAGCGGCCGCATTCCTCGCCCCCCCCCCCGCCCGAAGCTGAGGAGTAAACACGGACTGCTACCAAATATGGCATTCGCGCCGCCGCCGCCGTCGGGCCTCGAGCCTCTCCAGGCAGCGAAGGCAGCAGCCGGTGGGGCAGGACGCGGGGCAGAGAGAGCGGAGCGCGGGACAGGCGCACGGAACCGGCGGTGGGTGGGTGGGTTGGAGCGCAACCGGCAGCCCGAGGAAACCGGCCGGCGATCTCGGCACCCCTGACGCCCCGCGGGGCTTTCTTGCCGCCTCCTTCTCTCGTTCGGGGCGCCGCCGGCCCCCTCCCCCAAGCCCCAACGTTCACGGGGCCCCGAGGTCCCCCCCCCCAAGTGCTAGGCCGTCTTTACTTTGCGCCTTCCCGTCGTGGCGATCTGGAGGCGCGGGAACATCTTCACCTCGCAACGCCCGGCGACCGCATCGGCTCCCCGAAGCAGGGGGAGCTTTCCCCGAGCCCACCCCCACCCCCCGCACGCAGCCAAGGATCAGCGGCTTCTCCTGGAAGGGCGGAGATCATCTGGCTGCCCGCCGAGCCCCGACGGCACCGAGAGCGGAGAGCCTGAGTCCCCCGGAGCGCGGCTGACCCCGCTAGGTCGGCCGAGTCGTGAGAAGGGGCCGCCCCGCCCCGCTCCCGCAGCCCTCCGGGCACAATCGGGCCCTTGTGCGCGGATCAGCCGGCGCCGGACGCGGCAAGGAGCAGCTTAGGGGAGCTGCGCGCGCCTCGCTCGGGCCCCTTAGGGCAGCGCGGCCCGCAGGAACGAAGGGGACGAGGACAGGCCGAAGCCTCGACGGGAAGCAGTCGAGCGAGTTCCGCGCTCGGAGAACTGGCAGGCAGCCGCCCTCGGGACGCCCCCGCCAGAGCCTGCCTGCCCCGACCGAGGCGCACGCCTGGCTCGCGACTGCCGCCGCCCTGAGCGCCTCTAGCGGCCTCAACGCAGACAAAGCCGCGCGCGGCGCCGCCCCGCCCGATGCCTCCCAAGGCCCCGCGGCGCTGTCAGGGAGGCAGGCAGGGGACTCGACGGCGAGCGCGGGAGCCGCCTTAGCCTTCTTTGCCCGACGGGGAACCCAGCGGAACGGACACCCCGGACGGACGGCGCGGGACCGACGGCGCGAGCGGAGGCGCGTCTCCGCCACCGGCTCCCTCGGCAGCAAGCGAGGCGGCGGCGAGGGAAAGCGGGACAGCGACTCGCGCCCGCTCCGACGTGGGCGCAGCGGAGCCCGTCTGTGCCCGCACGCGCCGGGCGGCGGGGGCGACGCTGATTCACTTCCTGCCCGGGGCGCCCGGCCGCGCCCTTGCCCGACCCTCGCTCCCTCCGTCCTTCCGCGCTGCACGGCTCGTCCGCCCCGTCCAGGCGTCGCCGCGTGCGCAGCCCGTCGCGGGTGGAGGAGCGCGCCGCCCTGCCCTGCCTGCCCTGCCCTGCCCGGCGGCTGTTCTGCCGTGTCCGACGGGACCCCTGGCATCAGCGGGCGCTCAAAGCAAGGGGCCGAAGCGGGACGGCAGACCCCCTCCCACTCGACGGCAGTTCCTACCTGCAGGGGGTGCGGCGGCGGCGGCGGCGGCTCTTGCGGCGGGCGCGACTCTGGGCTCCGGAGGGGGAGGGGCGAGTGCGGTCGCTGGGCCACCCGCCCCTCGTTAGCCCCGCCCGTCAGCTCCTTCCCCAAACCCCCTCCCGCCGCGCAGGCTCAGAAGGGCCTCGACGCCTCGGTAGCCATTTCCAGTATGGGCGGCGGGGGGTTAACAGTGGAAGGAAGGGGAGGGGGCGGAAGACCCCGCCTCGCAAGCCCCTACTCCTCCCTCCCGGCGGGAACGAAGGCCCCCGGGGGCCAATGGCGGCGCTTCAACCGGGGGGGGGGCGGACCATCCCGCAGGAGGAAGTCTCCAGCCAACTACTCGGCGGCGTGGGCCGAGCCTGATGGGAATCCTCCTCTGACGTCACGGCCCCGCCCCCGGGCGAGGCTTTCTCCCGTGAAGGGAAGTTCGCGGAGCCAATAAGGCGTCGAGGCCGCCGGACAGCCAATCGCGGGACGGGGCGGGGCGGGGCTCCTCGCCTCCCCTCCCCTCCCCCGGCCGGGCTGACGTCATTCCTGCTGCGTTGGAACCCGACGGAGCGGCGGCCGGGCGCCCCGACCGCGACGCCGCCCACCCAGGATCGCGAGGAGGCCATGGCCGCGCTGGCCGACGAAGAAGCGGAGCTGCTCGGCTTCCTGCCGGCCGCGGAGCTCCTGGGCCCGCGGGGCGGCGACGGCGACGACGCGCCCGAGGGCTGCTGGTGGCCCCTGCCGGAGCCGGAGGTGGGTGCGGCCGCCCGGGCAAGCCGAGCGGCGTCGGGCGGGCGGGCGGGCGGGCGGGCCATCCCTCTGGCGCTCACCCGCCCCTTGTCTCTGTCCCCACCGCAGCTGCTCGGGGGTGACGAGGTCGAGGACCTGCTGCGGAGCCTCCTGAGCCCCCTCGCCTGGGAAGAGCCGCGGAGCCCCCCGTGTCGCCCTTCTGCCCCCGACGGCGACGCCACCAGCAGCAGCAGCAGCAGCAGCAGCCTTGGCGGCGGCGCCACCACACCCAGCGAAGCCCCCGCCGGCAGCCCCCGTGGCGGAGGAAGCGTCCAGGCCGAGCACAGCTACTCCCTGTCCGTGGAGCTGCTGACGGGCCCGGAAGCCCTACGGTGGGGCGGCGGCGGCGCTGCGGAGCGGGACGTCGCCATTGATTTGGGTAAAGAGGGCCGCGTGGGGGGTCGGCGAGGTCAGGAGTGCTGAGCGGCTCTCGCGGCCGGTGGTGGCCCCGAGCCGGTGGACAGCGCAGACAGGCTTCCTTGCTTGGAGGGTTGCGGCGGGGGAGGGCGGTTCCGAGGCTGCGCTCTAACTGCGGCCCCCGTGGGGCTCGGCCGGCCCTTTCCTCCTCCTGGCGCTGCGAGGCCGCGCCAGGATCATTCGCTGAGCCTCCGGGGGGCAAAGCGGGAGAGCCGGAGAGCCGGGCTGTGGTGGCTCGGGCGGGGGCGTCTTGGCCCCGGGGAAGTTCGGCCTGCGGAGCGCGCCGTCGGGGGGAGCGGGAGGCGCGTCCTGGGCGCGGCAGAGGTGGCCCTGACGCGTCGACGGAGCGAACGGCAGAGACTCCCTGGAGGGCCTTTGCGAGGAGTTGAGCCGCGCGACCTTCGTGGCCCCCGTAGTTCTGTGGGACGTGGTCGGGTGGCCTCGCAAGGTGCCTCCTGTGGACTCGCAGCCAGGAAAGCAGTTTCCAAGCCCAAAGCGCCGTCTGGGTTAAAATCTGGGTCCGGCTCGCGGAAAAGGAGGAAGAAGAGAGATTTCGCTTTTTGTGTCCTTTAGAAAGAAACTGAAAACAAGCGTTTTTATATTAACCGGGACCTTTTTCAGCTGAAAGAGGGTGGGGGGATGGCACGAAGGGAGGGGGGAGTAAAAGAGGCCTCCCCCCCCCCCCAGTCTTAGTTACAGACTGGGGCAGATTTAGCTTGCGGGCTTTAGGTTTAATCGAGTCCTCGGGATCCAGGCGGTGCTTGTGATGGGATCCCTGCAGAGCCGCTTGGCCAGAAGGGGCTCAGTTGGCCTTCCGAAATGGGTGTTCCAAACGCCCCACCGTGGGCCTGTTGTGCCCAGAGGCTCAAGAGCCACAGGGGCTTTTGCCTCCAGGCTGGGCGGCTGGCTGCGTGCTGGGCTGGGCGCCAGGTTCCTCTGATACTGCGCTGTCCTGGGCCACCTGGGATCACCCTAACGCCAAGCAGCAGGGTGGACCGACGGGCAGTCCGGGCCTTCTGGGCGAGTGTGCAGAGGGCCTCCACAGATCTGCTGAAGGGCTCGCACTTGCGCCTTAGAGGCTGTGCAGAGGAGCATCACCACTAAGCGCAGCTAAAGCGGACATTTCCTGGTGCAGAGGGGAGAAGGAGGTGGTAGTGCAGGCGGGAGGGTGAAGGGGCGCAGACGGTACAGCTGGCAACTCTTTCCGTGAAGATTTAGCTAGGATGTGTGGAAGGCGCCCTGAGGCACAGAGCTGGAATCTGGGCCAGGAGGAGCTGTGCCTTTTGCTGGTCTGGCCATCTCATGGGGATTCGGGAACTCCTGGGCGGGGGGGGGGGGGGTGTTTTCTTTTTGGTCATTCAGGGCACTTATTTCTGTAAGGGGGTCAGGGCAGTGTGCTTCGAAGTTTGGCCGTGCTGGGGCTGAATCAGCTGGAACGGGGCATCAGCTGGGGGGCTGAGGCTGCGGGCGTTTCTCTGACCCTGACCAGAAGCAACATTCCTTTTGCAGAGACGTGGGAGAATGGACAGACCCTTGGCTGGTCCAGATGCAACTCCCCAGCTTCCGCCCCCCCTGTCTCAGTGACCATGGAAGATCCCCTGCCAGGGGCGGATGTGCAGGTGGCTTCCCCATTTTCCCTGAAGGGTCGGGGGGGGGGCAGTGGTACCTTGGAGGGGTCTCGGGCCTGCTGCAGACTTGGACCTCTGGCCAGCCTTCACTCCCCCCCCCCATGCGTTTTGTGACTTTTCCAGTTTGATTTCCCTCCGCTGATCCTGACAGATGAGGAGAAAAGGCTGCTGGAGAAAGAGGGTGTTTGCCTCCCTTCCAACCTGCCTCTGACACGGGTGAGTGAATGCCGCTAGCTGGCACGGGGAGTTGCAGGGGGGCATGGGAGGGGGCTCGGAGCTGGGTCTCCCCACCCTGGACTGCCGGTCTGGAGCACCCCTGCCCAGCCTGGGAGCCCCTCCCTTCCCGGCCAGGGTCCTGCTGTTTGTCACAGCACCGCTTGGCCAAGAGGAAAAGGGTGGTCTTGCCTGGACAGGGCTGGAAGAGCTTGTCCTGGACCATCTTCCGAGCCTGGGTGCAGGCCACCCTGTGGCTCTGTTGAGGGGCCCCGGCAGAGCAAGAGAGGACTCGCCCTCACCTGGGGCCCTTATGTCGCAGGCCGAGGAACGGGTGCTGAAGCGGGTCCGGCGGAAGATTCGCAACAAGCTCTCAGCTCAGGACAGTCGCAGGCGGAAGAAGGTGTACGTGGACAGCCTGGAAAGCAGGTGGGCAGTGCCAGGGCTCGCTGGCATCACGGCGGGGCGGTTGGGAACAGGGGCTGCGTTTGGGTGGGCTGTCGTGCACTGACTGCACACTGCCGAGGAAAGCCTGGAGCAAAGGCGGCGTTGGCTCTGTTTCCTTTGCCCCCCACAGGGTGGTCGCTTGCACGGCCCAGAACAACGAGCTGCAGAGGAAGGTCCAGGTGCTGCAGAGACAGAACATGTGAGTTGCCAAGCAGCAGCCAGGGGCCCTGGTGAGATCTTGCTCGCGTCCGCTGCCCTCCTGACCCGCATCTGTCTGGCAGACCCGAGAGGGTGTCTGCTTGCCTGCAGCAGTGACCTCTGCCCCCAGGAAGTCCCAAAGGGGTTGCCAGACACAGGGAGCGCTCAGGTAGAAGGTTGCCCTGGTCCTTGGGGAAACTCCGCTGGGGACTGTGAACTGATGGTCTTTTGCGCTGCTTTCTGGACCGGGGGCAGGGGGTGTTGGCAGTCAAGTGTTGGAGCCCCCTCGCAGTTCTGACTGGCGGTTCCGGCCCATGCAGGTCCTTGCTTGAGCAGCTCCGGAAGCTCCAGGCCCTGGTACAGCAGCCGTCCTCCAAGAGCACTGCGGCCAGTACCTGCGTGATGGTGAGTGTGGCGACTGCTTGGGCTGATGCAGAGCCTCAGCTGAAGGGGGAGGGGAGGGGCCGCGCCCCTTTGGCATCTGGCTGGCGGCCCTTGGGGGGGGCCTTGTGACCTGGCTGGGGGTGTGCTGGGCTTGCCCCCCCTCCCCTGCCCTAGCCACCTGTGCTCTGAGATCCCTGCTGTGCTCTTCTGCTCCAGGTCCTGCTGCTCTCCTTCTGCCTGTTCCTCTGGCCCAGTTGCTTCCCCTTTGGAGGGAAACAGCAGCAGGAGTTCAGACTGCGGGGAGGTGAGTCTTGGGAGCCAGGGGTGGGTGTTGCCGATGGACACTGGTGTGGGTGTTGCCCTGCCTGGCCACAGGTCTGGGTTTGCGTCTTCAGAATAAGTTTGGAAGCTTGTTTCCCTGCCCCCCCCCCCCCCGGCATATGCAAGGTCAGCTAGGGGCGGGTTGTGCTCCTTAGCCCAGACATGGGAGCAGTGTTTAGCTCAGGGTTCCATGGCGAGGAAGGCAGCGCCTCCTGAGCCCTCTGAGTGGCCCCTAACCCTGCGGGAGGCCACCTGAAACAGCAAGGCCACCGCCTGAGTGCAACAGGTTTGCAGGAGATTGGTGGAAGCATGCGTCCCAGAAGGGGAGGGAGCAAAGGCGTCGCCTGCAAGGGTGCCAGGGAAGTCCCAGTCCACAGCCTGGCCTATGATCCTCTTCTTTGGACTTACAGTGCTTTCCCGGAAGCTGCGCGAGGTCCAGCCCTACCCTGGCCAGAATGGGGCTGAAGTCTCCCAGATCACAGAGGTGGTCACCAGTGCCCCCCCTGCGCCTCTTCTGCTGCCGTCAGGGAAGATGGAGGCCAGTGGGTCCCCTCAGCCCCCGGGGTGCCTCAACCTGTCCCTGGAGGACCATCAGCATCCCTCTGCAGCCCAATCGCCTTCCTCAGGGGGCAGCAACTCTTCCTCTGACCGGGTACCTGTGCCCCCTTCCGAGGGGCTCCCTCTGGCCTCCAAGCACCAAACTCCAGGGAAGGAGGCAGTCCTTCCCCCCAAGACTGCTGCCCAGAAGCCCCGCTGGCCGGAGCGTCCCACCAGCGTGGTCATCCAGCCTCGGCGTTCCGATGAGATGTGACCTCCGAGGCTCCTGGCGCCCTTGCGGACGGACAGATGCTCTCCCTGCAGGCGGCTTTGCGCTTTCCTTCTGAGCTGTCCAGGTGTCATCTGCAGCAGGTGTGGGAAATGGCTCCACTGTGAGTGTCCAGCAGGCCTGGCCCCAAACCAAGAGGCAGTGCCACCATGGGATCTGCTATAGCTTCAGGGGTCATACTTGGTCACTTCTTTTAGTCCCCCTCACCCCAGCCTTTCCTAAACGTCTGTGGGTTTGGCGGCCTAACAGTGTGAGGGGGGGAGGGGGGCTCCTCTTGATGGCGCTTCTCTCGGAGCTCTTGCTTCCGCGTTTCTGACGCATGCCGGCCTTTCACCCTTGGGGTCTGGACACCCTTAGGACAAGAGAGGCTTTTGCCACTGCAATTGCTGTATCCACACAGACAGACGGTCTTGCATTCTCTTGGGCCCCTGCAGCAGGAGAAGGAAAATGCAGCACTTCCCTAGCCCAGCCCAGGTTGGGGTCGCTAGGCAGCCCTTCCTTCATTGCTTCTGCCTCCCCCTTCCAGTCCTCTGTGATTCATAGGCTGTGGGTGTGGCAGGGCGAGCGGTGGTCTCATCCAGCCCCCCACGTAGGATTGGAGAGAGATAGTGCAGCTTCTTTTAACCCTTTGGGGTGGAGCCTGCAGTGAGACTCCTCCTGGCGAGGCAACAGCAAGGGAAGACCCGCCTGCTCTGACAAATACGCAGCAGCCTTTGCTGCTGCCTGACCAGGCCTGGGGACCAGAGGCCCCTCAGTCCAAAGAGGGTTCACGTGCAGACTCAGAGGACTGCAGGATTGTTGCTGGAGCCACCTGCCTGCCTCCTCCCCTATGGCAGGTCCCTGCCCAGCAGGGGGGCTGGAGGAGGGGCTCAAAGGTGCCTCATGGAGCCCTGCTCCCTACCTCATTGGGCTGATGAGGCTTGGGCACTGGCAGAGGCTGCCCCTTTGGCACCTGAGGGCTGCATCTGCCCGTACAGTCTGTGCTTCTGCCCCGTGGGTGGTGGGCAGGCTGCCGATCTGAGATGCAACGCCGTGGGACTTTGCTGGATGGAGGAGGGGTCCTCCTGTTGCGGTCAGATCTGTTCCAAGCTCCAGTTAGTTTTGCTCATTTTGTTCATGGGAATAATTTTCTAAACTGAAGGCTGCTGGGCCTTGACCTTTGCCCGGCAGACCTGGGTAGAAATGCAGATAGTAGAGGCAAAGCCGCTTCGTTCTCTGGATCTGCGTTTGCTGCTTTTACCTCTTGGCAGCATCAGGACAACTTCGCCCCTCCCCGCCATGCAGGAAGCCAGAGGGCTGCTCCTCATAGAAGATGCCCCCTCCGCCTGTTCCTCAGGAGTATCAGCAGCCCCACTCCAGGGGTGCCCGGAAGCCCATGGGCATGGTGTTTGTCCTGCAGTGGAAACTGTGGCCTCTTCATGCCCAGAACCATCAGGATGAGGCTTCACCAGGTGATCCCTGATCCATGGTTATTGAGGGTTGTTTGCTTCAGTGGATGACCATTTCCATATCCACTTTCATCTGTCCTTTCTCTTCTCTCTTGCCTTTTTCCCACCATAATGAAAAGCCAAGAAAGGGAACCAGAGGGTCATTGGTCTGTCGAACTGACTGGCAGAAAAAGCAGTGACAGCAACCAGCCTGGATGGCTTTAAGTAAGGGATGGACAGGTGTGTCGTGGTGGACAGGTGTGCCAGTGGCTGCTAGAATGAACAGCCAGGTACCAGGCCTCTAAAGGCCATTTGCAGGAAAAGGTTGACCAGAAGCAACTGGTGGGCCACAGTGTGAGAAAGGATGCTGGACCAGATGGGCACGACTCTTAAGTTCTTACTTAGAATGGAAGTTGAAGCACCACCTCCAGGTTGGTGAAATTTCTGACTGTAATGTTCACTTCTCAGTAACTTATGAATATACAGTGGGATAAAAATCCAAATAAATTATTATTTGATTACTAACAAAAAAATAGAGCTGACCATTTGTGACCACCTCCCCTATTCTCAGCTGCCTCATGGTGAAAGTCAAGGGAGGAACCCACTTGTAATGGCAGCTAGAAGTGCCAGGGCAGTTCTGAGCCACACTGGAAGAAGCCTCAGGTTAAAGAGACCCAATTTCCTTATTCCACTTCATCCTCAGACCTCACCTGGAATACTGGATTCAGTTCTGTGGCCTTGCTGTTTCTCTCTTGGTGGTGCTAGCTTACTCATTTCTTCCCTCACTTGTCCAAACTTGAGTGCAGTTTCATTCTGCCAGCTTGACCATTGGCCAAACCTCCCAGTTTGGGGTCACCTGCATTCCTGATAAGTCCCAGAAGACTAGAAAAGGACAAACGTTAGCTTCATCTTCAAAATAGGGATGAAGGCAGACCCAGGAAATTACAGTCCTGTGTGCCTGACATCAACACTGGGCAAGATCCTTGAAAAGATTATTAAACAGCATGCATGTGAGCCCTTCCATGGGAATGATGCTAGCCAGATCCAGCGAGTATTTGTAACAAGTCATACCAAAAAAATCTCATTTCATTTTTTGATAGGATCCTGGCAGGGTCCACCAGGGAAATGCCACAGACACAGTGTATCCTGATTGCAGCAAGGCATCAGGAAGTTTTGAGAGGCACTCTTGGTGAAGTACTTGGTACGTTTTGGATGGATTTGATATTCAAAATGCAAACACCTGTTCAATTTCAGATCTTCTGTTCCCTGGGATGGTTTCCTAGGGAAGTGAAAGTGCAAATTCACCCATAGACCCTGCTAGTGTAGCTGTGGTGCACTTTTTAGTGCTCCACAGCTATTCACAATCAGGGACATTCCCAGATGCTTGGAGCAACTCTAGAATGGATCCAGCTCCATCCAGTGTAGATGCTATGAACCCGAGTATCGCTGGGATGTCCCAGAGTCTGTGCAGCATGTACTGCAGGCGTGTGACATGCATGCAGAGCCCTGCCAAGAGCTGCTCCACCCAGTCTGAAGCCAACAGCCTGGCTGCTGCGACACAAGCTTAGCCGGACTCCTGCTGCAAGATACAACTGCTGGTGCTGCTTGCCCCACTGCCCAGTTTTAGTCCTGACTTGTAAAATATTTTTTAATTCCAGGAGCTTTCAATCCATAATTTTTCTCACCATCCAGCAATTTCATGCCTGTCTAGAGATTGCATGATTTCAGCAGACCTATGTTTGTCCTTGCGACTCTTTCATCAGGTTGGTTGTTACTGTATGATTGTATCGATCTACGCTGCATCCTGTTTGTGGGTCTATGGCAGCAATAAATGTTCTAGTTGAGGTCCTGCTGTGGGACATGCGTGGCCATGGGTCTAGTCCAGTGGGACACTTCTGATCTAAGAAAAGCAGGCTGCTAGACCTGGATGGGCTGGTAGTGCAGCTGGACAGGGCATTTCTGAAGTGTCTGAGCTTAGACAAGACCAGAAAGGGCAGGCATCTCTGAGGTAAGAAACAGAATCGGTAGAACGGTGGCCTGTCACATGGTCACGAAAGTTGGTGCTCAAGAAAAGTGAGAGAAATGCAGCAGCTTTGAATTATCGATCCAGAGATGCTTACTAAAGCCTTTTCTGCACTGAGCCTTTCCCCAGATTATGCCCTGGAATAGAGACCTGCCATCCACACGCTGATTCAGACTATGGCAGGCCCTTCCCTGGACCTGCTGTAGTCTGAGCCAGCAGGCGGATATCAGATCCCTAGTCTGTGATATAATCCAGGGAAGGACCAGTAAAGAAAAGGTCTACTTGTACTGGATTACTCTCAAAATAGCCATTTTTATAGTAAAATAAAGAGGGAAGTAGCCGTGCTTGTATTTTTCTCTGCCAGTTAGGCTGTTTGGATTCAACTGCTTAATTCCTGCTGTGTATTTTGACCCCCCCCCCCATTTTGGGCATTGCACCTGACAGTCCCTGGGCACACGGGAGAAGGTTTGGAAGCAGGAGCACATGCTGCCGATTGGAGGTGCCCGCTGGATCCCCTGTCCTCCAGGAGGGAAGGGAAGCCCTGCTGGATCAGGCCACCCCCACCTAGTCCAGTATCTTTCTGCCTCTTTGTGGGTCTATGATGAGGCTTCTGGGGTCTTTCTGCACTTGGCCTTATTCTGGAACATATCTCAGAACAGGGGGCTGCTGTCTGCATGCTACTACAGATTATGGCACACCCCAGATGAAGCCTGCTATAGTCTGCTTTAGCATATGAACAACAAATGGCTATCCTGAGATATTTTCTGGAATAAGGCCAAGTGCAGAAAGGGCCCTGGACTCCACAACTTAGCGAAGAACTTGCGGAACTGGGAAAGGTGTCAAAAAGCCCCTTCTTGTTATTTATTACTGAACCTTGATTCCGCCCCCGAAAGGTTTGAGTTTCCAGTGCTGTTGCTTAAAGGGCGCATTAAGCAGCCATTTCACGGAGAAGAAATGCGTTGAGCTCTTTGCTTTTGTTTCACTAAAGCGTTTTCGCATCTCCTGCTCAATGATGCTGCAGGGGAAGGCTTTTGGGGGGGGGGTGTCCTGCTGCATGCAAAAGGGGGGCTTCAAGGGAGCACCTGGCTGCTATGTGGCTCCACCCCTTTGCTGTTTCCAACACCCCCCCAGGAGGAACCTGTCTAAGGCCCGGGGGGGGGGCTATGGCTCATTCCTCCTTTGAGTTTGCCCAGCGCCCCCCCTCCAGTGGCCTAGGAGAGCAGGGCGAGGAAGGTGCAGGTCATGAAGGAAGCACCCGCTTTGAGCAGAACAGAGCAAAGGCCTGTCGCTGGCACGAAGGAGTAGGGCAAAGGAACTGGGGGGCGCAGAGGGCGGCCTTGAGTGCCCCCCCTTTTGACCTCTTGCCGCCTCTGCTGCCGCAAAGGGTGACTTGGAGCTGCCCCGTTCACCGCAGAGTAAAGGCTGCCCTTGGCACGGGTTCCCTGCAAACAGTCTTGCCCGGGGACTTTGGCTGCTTCCCTCCCTGCAGATGCCAGGCAAGGGGGCCTGATAGACTGGCACGCTTGCGAGGCACATCAGCTGACCTGCCCAGTGTCACAGACCTGTGGATGGGCTCATGAGCCTGGAAAGATCAAGTGCATGTGCAGAGCGCTAAATCGTGCTCCACAGTGGCCACTTTGCTCCTTCAAGCGCAGAGACTCGTCCCAGAGTGCCCTGCAAGGCTACCAGCGGACCAAGGCCACAAGGCTGGATCTCTCCAAGGCTGCAGCCGCTGCACCCAGGAGGGAAACAGTGGCGGCCTGTTGCTTGGGCAGAACTGGCGGCGGCGGAGGGGGGGGGCAGAGATGGAGTCCCCTCTCCCTGGCCCCAGAAAATAAATAGGGACGGCGGGGGGAGCCAAAGAGTGCTGCGCGGCTGGAAGTGGTTCCAGCAAGACCAAGAAACGCACCAGGGACGCTGCGATGCATACACGAGGTTTATTGGGTGTGGGGGGTGGGACTGCTACAGCTGAAGGAAAGAGTCCAGTGGAGCCTCCGAGGAACGCGAAGCGCTTCGGGCGAAGTCGGTGCAAGTAGCAGAAGAGATGCCGGCGGGCGCAGCTCCGCCCTTCCTCCGTTTACTTGACGCGCACGAACACGTTGACGCCCACCCTGCGGGAAGGAGGAATTAGCGAAGGGAACGGGGTTCCTGGGACGCCGCCCCACACCGCCCTCTTCTCCCGCGGAGCCCTTCCCGTCCGGGGGCCATGAGAAAAAGCGCGCGCACGGCCGCTCGCCAAATGACCGCTCCCGCCTGGCCACCTGGCGTCTTCCCGCCCCGAGCATTTTTGACGTCAGCTCTCGGGTGTCCCTTCCAGCACAGTACGTAGGGGAGTTCCTTTCCCGGCTCCAGGCACCTTGGCGAAGCCCATCAAATCCTCTCCAAAGCGGGGCGCTGTACGGTTTGGAAGGGATTAAGAAGAGGAGGGGGCTAAGCCCCCCCCCCCGTTCCCAGGCAGCTCCTCTTTGCTCCTGGCTGTCTCGCCCCAGGCACCACCTTGCAACGCCCGGTCCCTGGGCTGTAAATGCAGACCCGTCGCCCTCCCCAGCTGCGTTGTCGCCCTTGACTTGCGGCGCAGCCAACGGACAGGGGAGCTCCTGCCGTTCCTTGTCCCTCGACCTGCTTAAAATCTCCCATCGTTCCTGTTACAAGTTCCTTGACCGAACTGCGGAGACTCCCGTCTGGGGGGGGGGCTCCTGGACCCGGGAAAGGCCCTTTCTAAGGACTGGAGCGTCTGGGTCGCCAGGGGAGAAGAACCCAGCATGCCGCACAGACGGTGGCGCCCGGGGTGGCGCGACGCCGCTTACTTCGTGGCTTTCCAGTCCTCGCTCTGTGTCGCCACCTCCGAGCGCAACAGCCACATAGTTTTCAGCGTCTCCTCGCCGTTGCTGCTCACGAAGCACTGGCCCGTGAAGACGGTGGTGGAGCCTGCGGGTCAGAGCGGACTTCAGTATCGTCGGACCGGACCGGGACTCCCGGGGGCGGGCGCCGCTCAGTCCCACCGCATCCATCCATCCGCCTGCCTACCTGTGCTAAGCCAGTTGACTGTGAAGCCGAAGGTGGGCTGGCCACGCGCGTTCACGTCTTGCTGTACGCCGTGCAGTGGCGACGGCGGAATAGGCTTGCTGTCGCTGGACACCGCAGTCATGTAGGAGCCCACAAAGCTGCCCGCCCCGTCGAAGGCCTCGATGGTCATCTTGGAGCCGAGCTCATTAACCCACCTGCCGGCCAAGTTGCACTGTGGGGAAGAAGGGGCAGCCGTGGTCTGATCTCAGCCCCGCCTGCCCGCCCGCCCATTTGCAAAACTGCGGCCCCAAGGGCCCCCCGGTCAGGGGGCAGCGCCACCGTCCTGCTCCTGAAGCCTCGTCCCCGGGTTCGAGTGGGACCCTGAGCCAGGACGCCGCCGGCCCATGCCTCCCCCTACCCAGCGGCGCTCCCTCCCGGCGACCCGAGCGGAACAGAAAGGCCGGCGGGAACCAGCTCGCCTACCTTGGTGGCCTCCGCAGGTAAGAACGTAAGAACATAAGAGAAGCCCTGCTGGATCAGGCCACAGCCCATCTAGTCCAGCACCCTGTCGCACACAATGGCCCACCAAATGCTCACGGGCATCTCAAACAGAGACAAGGACTAACCTTTTTCTGCTCTCGAATCGTAGGAATTGGCCAGCTCCCGCCCCCGCCCCCACCCCCACCCCAATAGTCGGGGAGTATATGGGCGTGGCCGAGGGCCAAAAGACAGCAGGCGGCCAGGGCCAGCGGCGTTGCCTGTGCGGCCATCCTTGCAAAGCGGCGCGGGCAGTTCCTGCGGGCAGCGATCTCAGCCGCCTCTTATAATGCCGCCGCTGCTCCACGTTGCGCAAACCAGACCTGCCCATCGGGCTGCCAAGCTCCATTCCGGGAAGGCAGCTTAGGGGGCATTCCCGGCGGCGGGCACAACGCCAAGGACCTGCCGCTCACTCTGCTCAGCCTCGGTCTTCCCCGGGGTCCCTGCTGAGAACCCGCCCTTCTCTCCCCCTCCCTGGCTGGCCAGCCCGTCCTGGAGGAGCCGCCACAGGCCTCGCCCTGCGGCCGCCAGGTGCTGCCCGAGGTGCAGGTCCTGGAGCTCACCTGCCCCCCATGACTTCATAGAATCATAGAATCATAGAATGGTAGAGTTGGAGGGGACCTCCTGGGTCATCGAGTCCAACCCCCTGCTCAAGGCAGGATTTCCTAAACCATCTCAGACAGATGGCCGTCCAGTCTCTGCTTGAAGACCTCCAACGAAGGGGAACCAACCACCTCCCGTGGCAGCCTGTTCCACTGGTTGATCACTCTTACTGTTAGAAATTTTTTCCTAACATCTAAACTAAATCTTTTCCCCTGCAGTTTCACCCCATTGTTTCTAGTCCTTCCTTGAGAGAGTGAGAACAGGGCTGATCCCTCTGCCTTGTGACAACCCTTGAGGTATTTGTAGACAGCTATCATGTCTCCTCTCAGTCTTCTTTTTGTTAGACTAAACATTCCTAGTTCCTTAAGCCGTTCCTCATAGGACATGGTTTGCAGACCGTTCACCATCTTGGTAGCTCTCCTTTGAACCTGCTCCAGCTTGTCAGTGTCTCTTTTAAACTGGGGTGACCAGAACTGGACACAGTACTCCAGATGAGGTCTGACCAAGGTAGAGTAGAGGGGGATAATAACTTCACGTGATCTGGACTCTATGCTTCTCCTAATACACCCCAGGATTGCGTTTGCCTTTTTTGCAGCTGCCTCGCACTGTTGACTCATGTTCAGTTGATGATCTACCAGGACACCCAAGTCTTTTTCACATGTGCTGCTGCTCAGCCGAATTCCTCCCATTGTATATGTGCTTTTTTCATTTTTCTTGCCCAGGTGCAGAACCTTGCATTTTTCTTTGTTAAATACCATTTTATTAGTTGCAGCCCATTGTTCGAGTTTCTCTAAATCTTTTTGAATCCTCTCTCTCTCTTCTCTGGTGTTTGCAATCCCCCCTAGCTTTGTGTCATCAGCAAATTTGATCAGTTTCCCTTCAACTCCCTCGTCCAGATCGTTTATAAAAACATTAAACAAAACTGGGCCCAGGACAGAACCTTGTGGTACTCCACTTGACACTTCCTTCCATTTGGATGTGCAGCCATTTAAAGCCACTCTTTGAGTACGATTACTAAGCCAGTTTTGAACCCACCTTATAGTTGCCTTGTCAAACCCATATTTGATCAATTTTTCAATGAGGATCGCATGAGATACTTTGTCAAATGCTTTGCTGAAATCAAGAAATACTATGTCTACTGCATTTCCTTGATCAACCCATTCAGTGATTTTGTCATAAAATGAAATCAAGTTAGTCTGACACGACTTGTTTGATACAAACCCATGTTGACTACTGTTAATTATTGAATTCCTATCCAAATGCTGACATATGTGTTGTTTAATAATTTGTTCGAGAATCTTTCCTGGTATTGAAGTCAGGCTAACAGGCCTGTAGTTCCCTGGGTCTACCTTCTTCCCTTTTTTGAAGATAGGAACAACGTTTGCCCTTCTCCAATCGTCTGGGACTTCTCCTGTTCTCCATGACTTCTCAAAGATTACAGCAAGTGGTTCAGCAATTACCTCTGCTAATTCCTTCAGTACCCTAGGATGTAATCCATCTGGACCCGGGGACTTAAATTCGTTTAAGTTAGCTAAGCGTTCCCTTACTCTCTCAGTGTTGATTTTGTGTCTTGATTCTCCTAGTCCTTCATCAGTACAGTGAAGGACTGTTGCATGTACATTATCCCTCGACTTACTGCAGACGAGGAGGCGCAACGCCGGCATGACCCTCTCCGCAGTGCCTTTGGCAAGGGGTCCCACCGTTGCCTCGCATGGAGGGGAAAGGCGTGGCAGCCCACCTGTCCTACTCCCAGGCATTATGTGGTGGGGAACGGGCTTTTAAGACAGGGTTACTTAAGTGTGACCACAGTCATGGTCGATTCCCTAGGCGAGGGAGTTGCTGCCTTGTATCTGTTATGTTCCTTGGAACAGCCATGGGCAAATTGTCTATTTGGAATTAATTGAAGGTGGTATACAAATGAGATGGGAATGAAAGGAAATTTGCCCCCTTGTGCTGCACGGGGCGGGGCAGGATGGACAGAGTGAGGCAGGGTAGGCTCCCACACTACAAAAGGCTGAGGACCCTGGACCCACCCGCCCACCCCACCCCAGTTCAGGCATGGCTGTCGCTGCTGTTTTCAGAATATAAGAGGAGCCCTAACCTACTCCAGCATCCTGTCGCACACAGTGGCCCCCCAATTGCCCATGGGCATCTCAAGCAGAGCCAAGGGCAAACCTTCTACTGCTCTCAAATCCCAGCAAATGATTAGGATGCTTAGCAGCATCCTGCTTATCCCCCCAGCCTGGAGGATGGACTTAGGTATCCATTCGAGTAGCTATTGATACATCTGCCATCCATAGCTGCCAGGTGAATCAGGGCTCCCAGCCCTGCCTGGGCTTGACACTGGTGCTCCCAGGGGGGCGGGGGGACAGGCAGCACTTGGTAACCTTGGGGCTACTCCAGACAACCACCAAGTACTGTGGCAGAGTTTGGCTGCTTTGAATTTGCTTCTGCCTTTGTTCATGGTCTTGGCTTGTTTTAAGGAACACAAGCAGTCAGTAAGGGACATAAGAACCTCAGAGGAGCCCTGCTGGATCAGGCCACAGCCCATCTAGTCCAGCATCCTGTCGCACACAGTGGCCCACCAAATGCTCATGGGCATCTCAAGCAGAGACAAGGACAAACCTTTGCCTGCTCTTGAATCCCAGCAAATGGCCTTAGAAACGCCCTGCTTCCCCCCCTCCCCCCAGCCTGAAAGATGCACTGGGTAGAAAAGCCAACTCTCCTCCTCCTCCTCCTCCTCCTTCAAGGCCCCTATTCTTTCTAGCCTGCTGGTGGCAAGCGACAAATGAAACCCAGTTGTGTCAATTGGCATTTAAAACTCTAGTTATTACCAGTGGGCCTCCAGGAAATTCTTATTCTTTCCAGCAGACATTTGTTTAGGTATATCATGTCAGCAAGCTCCAGCATTCAGCCCGAGATAGCCTGAGTTAGCTAGAAAAGGGGTCTCTGCAACTTTCTCTCTTCTTCACTTTGACCCTTGGTTCGGATAAGTCAAGCTGCTTTTAAAAACGAGAGAGATTTGGGATTCCAACAGGTTTGATGATTCAACACTAGACACGAACGCCATTCGCCTTACTCCCAGAAAACTGCACTGGTCGCAAGGTCTTTTCGTTCTTCCCTAGAGGAAAGAGGCATGCTTTCTTTACCAGCATCCCCCCCCCCCCCCGCAAACAGTCCAGAGGGCGGCCCTTTGCAGGAAAAAGTTCCAGGGATTCTCCCCCAGTAGATCCCCCACCGACACCAATACACGCTGCCGCTGCCTCCTTCTCCGCTACGCCGGCAGGAGCCCAGGGAAAATCTTGGCCCTGGCGAGGAGAGGGGCAGACACCGTGTGCTTGTTGAAAAACTGATTTCCTTTTGCCAAGCTCAAAGTTCGCTGCACAAGGAGCAAGGGATAGTTCAGGACGTGGGGAAGCGCTTGCCTGCAAACTCAAAGCAGGCTAATTACAAACTAATTAACAGCCTTTTCCTCCCCACGGCCGCTAATCTCACCCACCACCCACCCCAGCTCCATCAGCAAGGACGCAATCCCAAAGGGATCAGGGTGCAAACTGGAGAGAAACAAAGCAAACATCAGGACACAGATGCATGGCTTTCCTGCTTTCTAAGCCAAACGAGGGAGCCCCAGCCACTCTGGATTGGGGGGGGAGGGGAAGGATTCCACCTGGTGGAAAGCTCGAGAGCCCAGCAACCTGGATCTCTCCGTGCCCTGGCGTGCATTTCCCGCTCTCTTCCGGAAGATGATCTTTGGCAACCAAAAAGGGGACATAAACAAAACCTCTGCCGAATGTTGCATAAACACTGCTGGCCCCATGACTGAGGGGAAGCTGCCCTGCTTGGGTGTTTGCTGGGAAAGGGAAGCGCCCTTGCCCTCCTGTTCCAGTGCCAAAAGAGGCCCACAACGTATTTAGAAGAAATAGACTTAACAGAAGGGAAGGAGGTGAGAACATCAGAGGACCCCTGCTGGATCAGGCCACAGCCCATTTAGTACAGCATTGTGTCTCACTGTGGTCCACCAATTGGTTCTGGGCATCTCAAGCAGAAGACAAAAGGCAAAACCTTCATCTGCTCTCAAATCCCAGCAGATGGCCTCCAGAGGCATCCCACCTGTCTCTCCAACCTGGAGGCAGTACCTGGGCATCCATTCTAGTAGCCACTCATACACCTGTTGTCCATGAATTTAGAGAAGCCTTTCTGGATCAGGCCACAACGCACCTCGTCCAACATCATGTCTCACACAGTCGCCCACTAATTGGTTCTGGGCATCACAAGCAGAAGACAAAGGCAAAATCATCACCTGCTCTCCACAGCATGCAAATGGCCTTCAGAGACCTGTCTGTCCTACCTGAAGGAAGTACACGGGGAAGTGAAGATGGGGGATGGGTTGCACTTTGGAACACCCAATCTATCCCAAATTTACCTGCACTTCACAAACTAGAGGTGATCGCTTGACTGTGGCTACAATCATGCACAGCGGCCATTTCCAGGGTGATCGACTGGCTGCACCATCTTGCTCCACATACCAATGGTCCAAATCAACGTACACCAAAAGTTGCACCTGAAGTTGTTTCACTGCTGCAGCACCAAACACTCCTTATGCCAGCATGGATGTGTGCAGATGGGCACATTTATTCACATATGGTGGGAGTGTTCATATCGTACTCTTACTGGATGCAGGTACAAGATGAATCTTGGACCAAATGAATCCTCACTGAAGCAATGGGTTCCCCACCTCCGTATAGTGAAGACTCCCCAGCAACCAAGTATAGACTATTATTGGACTTCATTTTACTGGCAACAACCAAAGTTTTTTGTTTGTTTTGTTGTTGTTGGAAGGATCAGTCCACAGTCTTCTGCTCAATTTGGTGTAATAAGCTGTGGGATTTAGCAACCAATGAAGGTTTCTTGTGTCAGTGCAGGATGGTGAACGGATGAGTCTCCAAACCCATCCTCTGGGACACTTGGTTCCTCTCAGTGGTGACCTTCCACAGAGCCTCAGCCTTCCTGCTGAAATGGCTTTGAACCTTAAGCAATATTGCTGAAGTTTCACTGCCTTTCACTTGCTGCTATGTGCTGTCACTGAAGGATGGTTTGGAACTATGCCTTAAGATCTGGAGGGGAGGCCCTCCTGGTTGTCCCTCCATCTTCAGAGGGTGGGCACCCAGGAGAGGGCCTTCTCAGTGATGGCCCCCAGGCTATGGAATAGTCTCCCTCTTGAGGTGTGTCTATCACCTTCATGTATATGTTTAGGAAGGCAGTGAAGACGCACCTCTTTGCCCTGGCCTTCAGTTAAATGGGGACACGCTTCTCTCTTCCCACTGACAGATGCTCTTAATGTTTTCACGTTTTTAGATGTTGTTACCTGCACAGAGACCACTGGGTATAGGGCAGGATAAAATGTAAATAAATCAATAAATCAATAAATGAAATGAAATGTGGATGCTGAAGTTGTATGAGCTGGATTTGTTTGGGCCTCAAGACTCAGTTTGTTCAGTGTGTTATTTTTCTGTAAAACAGTAAAAATATATTTAAAACCATGAATAAAACCAATGACCACCCAAAGACTTGGGTCACCTCCCTGCTTAGGATGCCAAGGGCCTGTCCAGATGCCATAATTTAACTTCCACAATTTCCACAAGAGGATGCAATGGGCACAAGAGTCATCCTGGCTCCCTCCATACAGAACAGGCTTCAAACGCTGGGGCAACTTGGAGGCTGCAGCCTCAGACTGATCATCTGCGGAGAATCCTGGCACCTCAGCTGCACCAGCCTCACAGGGCTGTTGTGCCAATGGAAGGGCGAGAGCCACCTCGGAGTCTTCTGGAGGGATGGCCAATGAAGAAAGGCTGCCCTGGTGATAAGACTTCCTGAAGACTTCCTACCTCTTGCTGCCCAAGTCTGCTCTGGACGTGGCAAATGTTGGGCACATCATGTTCATGTTTCCCCAGTTACTCCAGGAGCAGATGTTGTTTTAGGGGCAGTCAGAGTGGGTTTGGCCCCACCTGGGTGCTGCGAGAGAGGGGCTACTTTGGCGCTGCGCCTTTAACACCCTGAGTCTGCCCTGATTTCCTAGGCCAGAGGGTGTCTTTCTGCTGGGGGAGGGAAGGACGCCTTGGCACCTGAGTGGCAGTGATTCAGGCACCAAGCTGCGCCACACATGCGGGAAGCTGGAAAGTCTTGCTCAATGTGGGCCTTTTGGAAATGGAGAAACAGCCTTTCCTCTTGCCCTCAGCCGCAAAGCCTCCCTCAAGTTCCTGCCAGCTGCCTGGCTGGGGCCTGGCCAGAACACCCGGCAGTGTCAGCTGAACTACGCCCCCCCCCCCCGCCTCCTTTAGGCCTTTCAGCAGAATCCGGAAACTGCGGCTGGCTGGGGTGGGGCAGACAAGTCACCGCTGTATGGGCGCTCTGCCTCCAGGGTCAGACGCTCACGCGGCCCCCTCCCAGGGCGCTCAGGACAGAAGAGGAGGAAGATAGCAGGAAGCCACAAATGTCTCCACCCTGAGGAGAGCCAAGAAGCAGGATTAGATCATGGCAGGGAGGTCTGGCCTGATCAGGCTGTGGCGCAGGAGGCTGACGTGGTCTGTTGGTGCCATGGCAATATGGTTGCTTCCACCAGCTGCAGACAAAGGCAAGGAGCCTCTGCGCGGCTGTCTTGCAACTGGCCCATCTGCTCCCTGCGCTGGGCTTTTGGGATAGGGAGGCCCCGAGCTCCCACCTGGAATCAGCATCATCTTCAGCTGCATGCGAGAGGATTGTTCACTCTCTTCCCAAGAAAGGAGCGAACCTTGTCCTGCTCGCTCCTGCCTCAGCGGCTGCGATGGTGTCCTCAGCCCCTGGGGAAAAGAGGCATCCCATACAGCAAGCAGACACAGCCTCTTTCCCACTCGCTCCGGCCTGCAGGGGAAGGAGAGAGGCAAACGGGTGTTGGGGGCCAGGAAGGCAGCCGCCCCTTAAGAAGCTGAGCAAAAGCTGTACAAAGGAGGGATCTGCAGAATCCAAGCGCAGAGCAAGTCACAGCCAGGACTTCTGGGGGATGGCCAAGGGGTGGGGAGCACCTGTGGTCAGCAAATGCACCTGGAAGCCCCATCCTGTGGTCCCCCTGTGGCCCCAGGGCCTCAATCCTGGGACCGAGGCAGGTGGGGCTCGAGGCCTGGAAGGGGCCTGAGAGAAAGCCTAGTGGGGGGCAGGGGAGGTTCTGCCCCATCCGCAGGCTCCCAAAGAGGCCCTGAAGGAAGCACCAGGAGCTCCGTCCTGGGAGGGCCTTCAAGAACCCAGGCACAGCCCTTCTTCTGCCAAGGATACAAGGAATCCCAGGAAGTGCACCGCTCGGCAGGGGAAGCTGACCAAAGGAACCATCGGACAACACACTTGCATTGTTCTTGCCCAAAATAGAATTGAAATATTCAGCAGCACATCTGTTGCAAAATCCTCTAGACCTGGGCATTGGTCAGTCTGGAAACCAGGCTCCTGGGGGCAAAAGCAGGAGCAGAGGACGACCGCAGGTGCTTTGCCCAGTGAAGAATGGCATGCAGAGCCCCCTGGTCTTTCCTCTTTCCCCTGGCAACGTGGCTCAGGTGGGCTTTTCTCTGCTCCTCGGATGGAGAAAGCAGGTAGTGGTGGTGGGGCTGTGGATGGAGTTATGTTGCATTGCACTTGTATATTTAAGTAACTTTTCACAATAACCTTTCTGCTCTTGCCTCAGCCTTGACATAAATGAGACCTCCCTCCCTCCCTCTTTGCTACCAAGCCCAGTTCAAGGTGTTGATTTTTAACATATAAAGGCCGAAAATGGCTTCGGGTCCTAAGTATCTAAAGGAGCTCCTCCTTCTCCCATAGAAACTTACCCAGGTATTGAGATCTCAAGGAGGGGACCGTCTTGTTAGTGGTTAGGGAGCCGGACTCTTAATTCCGCCCTCCCCCATGAAGCCAGCTGGGTGACCTTGGGCTAGTCACAGCTCTGTTCTGAGCTCTCCCAGTCTCACCTACCTCACAGGCTGTTCTGTTGTGGGGAGAAGAACAGAAGCTTTGTCAGCCACTTTGAGTCCCTTAAGCGGGTGAGAAGAGTGGGGTAGAAAAGCCAGCTCCCCCTTCTTCTTCTTCTTCTTCTTCTTTGGCGGTGTAAGGCACAGGGCCTTTGGAATGGCCACCCGCCCCAGGTTCACCAAGTATCTACTTTACGTGGCTTTTGGGACTTGGTTGAAACATACCACTTCACCCGGGCCACTGATGTTTAACTGCCACTGTGGCATGTCCTGCCAGGGAGGGAGGATTAGATTTTAGATACCTTTTATTGTTCTGATTTGCCCTAGGATCTTTGGCGAAGGGCAGGATATAGATGTTAAATAAATAAAAACCACCCCCAAATACATAAATGTTTTGGCTTGTTCCAGAATCAGTCCATCTAATTGCCATAAATGAAGTTTGAGTTTATTTTTTTAACATTATTTTGAATTTAACACTGTTAATTTTTAACCTGTTCAATTTACAGTAGCATCGGGCCTCATCTTTATCAGCAGATCTATCTGACTTGGCTCAGATTAATAAACAGGAATTTGGGGAAATAACGGGAAACACTGCAGATGTTTTGAAGACTCTAAGATATCATTGCCATATAATACTGGAATATTTGTTCAGATTGAATGGGTTTGGGAACCAGACTTTGGTGCGGTGAAAGCAGGAGGGTCAGATCCTTTCTGGGAAGAGACGAGTCTCCAGGCAGGGTCAGGTTAACCTTCCAGGTCTGCCCAGGCAAGCCCGGCAAGCTCGCCTGAGCCAACCAGTTATCTAGCCTGGACTCTGCTCTGTTGTTCCTCTTTCTAAACAGAGTAGGAGAAACACAAGAGGAAATGTTGCCAAACGCGCTCAATAATCAAATTAAAAAACCAGAAAAATCAGAGGACTGCTGGAGCATCAGTTCTGGGTGAATCCTACAGTTGTCTAGTGGTCTCTTATGGGTGGGACTCCCTTTTGGGTGCCTCCCATCCAACACTGCTCCCCTTGCTGCCAGCACTGGGCTGCAGAAGAGAAGGCCAGGAGGGCGTCAATGGCTTCCAGTCATGTCATCTGCCGGTGTGAGAGGCAGCACTGGTGGCTCAGGCTAAAAACTTTGTCACAAAGTCCTTGCCTCGCATTCCCTGGGCCCAGGTTGGCGGCCTCAATAGACAGAGAGACCCCTAGCTGGGTTTGGGTATTGCTAAGTGACCTCCAGGAATGGGTTTACATCACTGATGACTCATCAAGCACTCAGTTAAGGGCCAGCCAAGTTTCAAATGCTTCGGGCATTGGCAAGTGCCGACGCTCCCAAAGCATTCCAGAACTTCACCTCCCTGGCATGGGAGGCAAAGTGCAAATTCTTCCCGAGACAGGCCCTTGAGTGCTGCCTGGAGGCAGTGATTGGTAGTATGGGGACCAATGAAGTGAAATTGGATCCAGGCAAGATGGAGGCACTGCGTGCCACAGGGTCCTCAACCCATCAGAGGCCTTTTTGCACTCAGCCTGGTAATCACCTCATGGTGCTCTCTGAGATGGAGCACCTGTACTTCAAGGAGCCGTTTCTAAACTAGAAACCACGCAGGACTGCATCACGAGGCAACCTGGTTGATGACCTCCTCTGGGAGAGAGACAGGGGGAAGGCTACCTTGTTGGTTCTCCTGGACCTCTCAGCAGCTTTTGATACCATTGACCACCGTATCCTTTTGGCTATGGAGTTTAGAAGTTGGAGGGAGTGCTTGGTACTGGTTCCTCTCCCATCTCCAGAGCAGAACCTAGATAATGGCTGTAGGAGACACTGATTCGACTCCCTGGAAACTCACTTGTGGGGTCCCTCAGGGGTCAATCTTATCCCCATGCTATTTAACATCTAGATGAAGCTGGTGGGAGATTTGGAGTGAGGTGACATCAATATTCAGATGATACCCAGCTCTATCTCTGTCCCATCTGAATCAGAAAGGTGGTTGAAGTGCTTGACAGCTGTCTGGAGGCAGTAATGGGCTGGATGAGGGCCAATAAATTGAACCTGAATCTAGACAAGAGGTGCTGGGTGTCACAGGGTCTCAGGTCCGTGTAGTTGGGAGATACCCTGTCCTTGATGGGGTTGCAGTGCCCTGGAAGTGACAAGTGCGTAACTTGGGGGTACTCCTGGACTCACTAACACTTGAAGCCCAGGTGGAGGCTGTGGCCAGGAGCGCCTACTCCCAACTACGGCTGGTAAGTCAACTGAAGCCTTTTTTGGACAGAGACGACTTAGCCACAGTTATCCGTGTCAGGGGGTATTGGGGTGTCAGGTACCCCCGTTGGTAATAAATCTTCGCAGAGTTGCACGTCCGTGCTGGAAAATGCAAGTCTCTCCCTCTTAGCTTGCTGGCTGTCAGCTCTTCGTTGCTGTCCAATATTTCAGGAGGTTCGCTCCCCTTGCTGTGCCCACAGCCAAGCAAACAAACTGAGACCGATTCTCCATAGAGGCTTTGTTTATTCGTAGCGGTTACATCTTAGCATTTGTATCTCTCTCCCTCTCCAGCAATCAATCAACAACACACAGCCGTGTGTGATCACTTTTATACACTTCCTTTATCACAAGAAGGTGACTCACATCCTTTGTATTACACAAGGTGTTGCAATTCTTACTTCATTCAGCCTTCAGCAGTCTGGTGATAGTCTGGTGATTCTTGTCACACTTAGTTACCTTTCTGCACACATCTCTACATTTTCTTTATATGGGCTTTCCAGCCTAACAATCCGTTCTCCGGTAACCTCTAGACTGGCTGGCCTACTGCAACGAACAGACAGACAGACAAGCATGGCTTCAGCGAGCGTATTCTGTGTGGGTGTGGTGTCAGATTCCCCACAATCCTCCATTCCACCTTTCTTCATTTGACAGCGTTGAGGCCAGGAAGCCTCTAACAACCTTCTCCCTCTCCCCGGAATCAAGGGCTAAGCGCCCTAGTGGTTAGGGTTAGGAACTCCACATTCTGGAGCAGAAGACACCAGGAGAAGGAATCACATCCATTTTGTACATTTTTGTCTTTCAAGGTGCTGTGATGGACATGTGTGGTGTTGCTAGCTCCTTGGGTGGCCCCTCATTGTCTGGGCACCCGCCTGGCCTCAACTGCCCATCTGAGCATGTGCGGGTACCCAGCCAATGAGGGCCCACCCCCTCGAGCATGCTCAGAACGGCCCAGCCTTTCTACACAGAATCGGGCCGGCAGGAGATGGTAAGCCCCATTCACACGCATGCGTGACCCTGGGGATGGGTTGGGGGCTTTTGGCTGGCGTTCCTGCCCACCCCTGGAGCCTGATCTGGGGTTTGGGAGCAAACAGGAACCCAGGGAAAGAAGGCACCCGGGAGCCAATGGGAGCAGCCCAGAGGAGGGGCCGAGCTGTCAGGGAGAGAGAGCGTGCGAATGCTTTCTCTCTGAGAAGCTCGGAACGCGCCAAACGCGTGGAAACTCGAACGTGTGGAGGGCAAGTTGGGACGCTTGCGGGCGGCCTGGAACGGATCCGGCTGCCCGCAAGAGCGAATGCTGCATCCCAGTGTGCCCTCCATGTGCTCGAAAACCCCTCAGGTGGAGGTTTTGCCTTTGCTTTCCGCTTGAGATGCCCAGAAGCAACTGGTGTGTCGCTGTGTGGGGCAGATGCTGGACTAGATGGGCCATGGCCTGATTCAGCAGGGGTCCTCTGATGTTCTTACGAGTTGGATTGAGGGTTCAGCCCTGACACAAATCCTGAACATACAAATGTGAAGAATAAAATGTAAATCTGTTTTGGTTTCTGAATGTAAGCGTACGTCTCCTGGTGCCCAGGTAAATCCTCTGGAAATACAAACCTCCGTTATAGGCAGAACCAAGAGCTCTGACTGGCTCTGAAGCCTACACCTACTAAACACAAGGACCAAGGAAGGAAGGAACCTCAGATGAGGAAAGAGCAGACCTGGGAGGAGATCCTGGGAACGGGTTGGCCTTGTCTTGAAGAGCTTCCAACATGGCAGAATGTGTCTTCCTTGCTGCAACAACTGAGACTCCTGGCTATGAAGGTCAGAAGGCCCCTGAGAGGGTGCGGTGAGGAGGAGATGGAAGAAAAGATCCCTGGATTTTGAAGTTTAGACCAGAACCAAAAGCAGCATTTTTGGAAAGACAAGTGTAAGTGCAGTAGCTGGAGCCATAGGCTCAGACCCAGGAGTCCCTGGGTTCAAATCCCTGCTCTGCCACGGAAGCTCGCTGGGGGACCTTAAGTCAATCACAACCCCTCAAGAGACAATGGACAAATTATGGAAGCCACCAGGAAGTCCCTCCAGCGCTGACAGTTTATTTTTAAATTAAAATTATGCTGCATCTAAAAATAACTCTGGTGCCACCCAGATTGTACAAAGCTTGATTGTGTGCAAATTGGGAGGGGGGAGGGAGGGGAGGGGAGGGGAATTATCCCCTCTCCTGGACCTGTTTGAGACAGAGCCTGGCTGCCTCCCTTCAGGCCAAGCCCAGGGGGAGGGCAGAGACAGGGAGCCCAGGGAGGGGGAAATCCTTCATAGACACCGATGAGCTGCAGCCAATCCTCCTGGAAGCCTCTTGCGCCCCACGAAACAAGCAGGGGCACCAGCCCAGCACCAAGGCCCCCGTGGGGCTGCGCATGGCACCAATGGCTGGCTCAGGCCACTGCTGAACGGACGGTCACCTGGGAAGAGGAGCCACAGCGTCTGGTCAAGGCCGGCCTGAGAAGCGGCGACGATCGCATCTGCGGGAGCTGAGCTGGAGGAGGACCCAAGATGGCGGCCGGCGACCACTTCAGCCTCCCTCCTCTGCCCTCCAGGTGCAGCTCAAGGGTCAACCGATCTGGCAGCGGGCCCGCTGGGCGGCCTATGGGCCCCTGTGCGCTCAAGGGCCAGCTGCATGCTCCAGATGCTGAGTGGGCGCATGTACGCCAGGGACCGGTATAGCCGCCTTTGGCAGTAGGCCTCTGGGGTCTGGAAAGCCATTCCCAAGCGCTCCCAGACAGTCCGGTAGCAGCCTTCGGCAGTGCGGAACCCCTCCTGCACCAGGCCCTGAGGGAGAAGGAAACTGAGTCAGCGACCCTGCCACCCTGTGGGCCTCCGTTGTGCCCCCGCCGGCGTGGTCCTACCTCCTGAATCATGGTGGCGGCCAGAGCGTACACCACGCCGACCCACACTTCGTCCGACTGCACGCTGGAGGTGTCTGGGACCCCGCTGGGGCGCATGCCGTTCACGGCCCCCATGGTGCCCTCAGAGAAACCGAGCACGTTCAAGCTGAAGATGGTCTTCAGGGAACTCAGCACGTGGCTCCGGGGGAACACCTGGGAAGGGAGAGTGAGAGGTGAGCGGAGGAGGAGGAAAACGGCACCCACATTTTGGCACCTCAGGGAGCATGAAGGGAAGACAGCAGACCACAACGGCCCTCCAGAGCCACCGGGAAGCAGTTCCAGAAATCATGGCTTCCAGTTGCAGCTTCCTGCCTCTGGGGCTATGCAAGGAAAGGCGTCCTGACTGTACGATCCACGCAGCCTTTCAGGAAGGGGCTGGAAAGCCCATCCCAACAAGGCAGAGGGTGCGACTGGTTTGATGGCTCCCTCTGGCCAGCAGGCCGAAACCGCTTCCATTGGCTGAAGCCCCAAAGCCACTCAAACTGCCATGGGGGGGGGGGGGGAACGGACAGAGGCAAAGAGCCCCACAGCCTTCCCTGCCAGGAAACACCTTCTGTGGGCCCCACGCCTCCCCTTTCCCTCGCTGCTGAGCTGGTTTCTGCCCCCGGGAATTTACTCCAGAAGGGAACCTCAAGGCCTCACCTCAAATTCATCCTCCCCAAGGCCACACGCCCGGAGGAACCACTGCCCGGCCAGCTGGTCCGACATGATGCTGTCCGAGGAGAGGCTGCGGCTGCTGTCGTAGTTGTAATACTTTCCTGTAAGAGAGGAGAGAGGCAGGAGGCCACCTGCCAGGCTTCCCCTCACCCAGGGGCCCCGGAGAGAAGGTGGGCGGTTCAGACATACCGTTCCAGAGCTGTCGCTCGAAGGAGGCGGTGCCCTTGGTCAGGATGGCCGAGTACTTCTGCAGGACCACAGGGTCCCCCAAGAGCTTGGACATCTTGCACATCATGCAGACTGCAGCCAGCCACAGCCCGCCACAGTAGGCGCTGGGGGAGCAAAGGAGAAGGTGGCAGGCAGGCAGGCAGGCAGGCAGGCAGGCAGGAGGAGGGAGGGAGGGAGGGAGGGAGGGAGGTTTGCACCCCGGCGCCCCAGCACGGAGCAGGGCTTGAGGACCCAAAATTCTACAAACGCCCCAAGGGATCAGAGCCACAGCCCATCCAGACCAGCAGAGTCACTCAGAGGCAGACCGTGGCCTCCTGCGTCTAGACGTCTGGCAACGAGGGACGCCTACGGCTCCAGTGCCTGCTGGATTGGACCGTGGCCCACCCAGTTCAGCAGCCAGTCTCCCAGTGGCCAACTAGCTTGCCTTGCTCACAGTTCCCCTGCACCTGGGCTTCGGAGGCAGGCCGCCTCCTGCTGCCATCAGGGCTAGTAGCCACTGACCGTCCTGATTTTCACGAATGTAAGAGTACAAGAACCTCCCCCTGGACCAGACCCATGCCTGGCAGACCTGGCAGATCCAGTCCAGCAGTCTGCTCTCCCAGTGGCCAACCAGCTGCCCTAAGAGGCCCACTGGCAGGACACAAGGAGCCCACATCTGGCCCTGCAGCTGGACTCTGAAGACAAGACCCTTCCCATGGCCACCAGGGCTAATGGCTACTGATAGCCCTGACTTCCATGAATTGGATCAGCCCCTTCTGAAATCCTCTAAGCTGGTAGGCAAGATCAAACCTCGCAGAAACAAATCTCAACGTTTAACCAGTGTTACATTTTTAAAAAGAAAACCTTTTCTTTCGTCTCTCCTGCAAGTTCGCTCCAACCAAAACTGCACGGCACTGTGGCTTCTGAGGCAAGGCCATCTCGTCCCCTGCAGCTGCTCAGAGAGGAGGCCCAAAGACGCCCACTTTGCCAGCCTCTGGGTCTCTGCCAGCCGCTTCCTCCTCCTCCTCTCTTCCAGACCCAACAGGAGGGCCTGATTGGGGGAGGGGGGAATCAAGGTCAAGGCTAAGCCCACCCCTCAGGGCTCTGGAGCCCATCCTGCCGTCTGCACGCCCAGGTGATGGCTGAGGTGCCCTGGAGCAAGTTCAGCACCAAACCAGAAGGGCCTCACCAGTCGCCCAGGGTGCCAGTCTTCCCTGGAAGGACGGGATTCTCTTCAGCAGGCAAAGATTCCAATGGGCAAATTCCAGCCAGTCCTGGGAGGCCCCCAAACAGGCCTGGCGGATGCTTCCTGAGATTTCTGCCTCCTCGCTGGCCCTTCTGCATCCCACATGGAATCTCAGTTGCCCTCACCTGCAGCAAGGACCCTTCCACCTGCAGCTGTTGGCCCCTCTGCTTGCTGCCTGGGTAGCACCTTGCCTGCCTCTTCCGAGAGGAGATCGTCCCCAAGGCCCCCCTGCCCCGGGCAGCCCTTCTGCTCACCTGGCCCCGGTCACCACCCAGGCGTCGTAGGTCTGGTCAGCAAAGCCAGCATTCTCAATGAGGCCGTCGCCGTCCTGGTCAAACTTCAGCTCCGAGTCCATCACCGCCTGTGGGAGCGGAAGGTGTGTTGCAGGGGACATTCGGGGTGGGAGGGGTGTGGTGGCCATCAGCCCCCTGGCCCCACAAGCTCAGGCCCGGTCGCTCTCCCTGGCCATACCTGGCAGACTGGCCACATGTCCCGCAGGTAGGCCTCGTCTCCCGTGAGGCAGTAGTCTCTGTACACCTGCAGCACAAACTTCAGGTTGAGGTCCTTCCAGTTCGCTGTGTCGTGGATCAGGTAAGCGTTGACTCGCCGCCAGGGCTCATCATCTGGGACGAGAGAAGGTCAGGATCAGGATGCAAAGCCTCCGTGGCCACCAGGACTGCCACTCTGGTGTGGCCTCAAGTGGCTGTGGGGCGGGGACTTTCGGGGGTATCACCCATGGACAGCACATGTGTGCCTTCTCAGATGCTTTACCAGGGTCTCCAATGTCATGGGGAACCACGTTGCGCAGCTTCACCTGGGCCACCTTCCCATCCATCAGGTACAGCCGTGGCCGCGTGTCTTCACTCAGCACAGCTGCGGCTACAAGGGATCAAGGACAGAGACGGCTCAGGAGCTGCGCCCATGTGCCAGCCTGCCTGTGGCAATCCCCCCTCTAGACTGAGGACCTGCCAGCCAAGCCAAGGGCAGCACCTTCCACAGAGAACAAAAGGGCTGACCGCCTCCCGCGCCCCGAAGACTAACGGTGGAGATTCCTCTGCAGCAGGTGGAGGACAGACCCACCCATGTCGTACTGCAGGCTAATCTCCAGCTGGGGCCACAGCATGGCCAGAGCAAAGGAGGCGTAGAAGTGGACATCATAGGTGTTGTACATCCGGTATTCCTGGCCTGAGTTGAGACAGAGGGAAGGTGGTCAGTGGGTGGGCCACCAATCCAGATGCTCCTGCCCAGCAAGGAGAGCTCAGGAGCCCCCCCACCCATGCCCTCCCGCAGGCCAAACACCGACACTTACCCTCCAGGTAGGCAAACCGTCCGTATTCCTGTAGGACTGGGAGAAGCTGGGAGAGGCCCTCGCAGGAGCCCAGAGGGGCCACGTCTTCAGGCAGCAGGTCCACCCACACTGTCCCTCCATCGGCCAGGAAATACAGTTCATTGAAGAGGGCGGACTTATACCAAGAGGGCAGGTTGCTGGAAAAAGCAGGGCGAGGGGCATAAGGGACGGCTCCCCCAGGAAACTAAGCTGACCTGGCTGGCTGCCTGGGACTCTTCTGGGCATCTCTGTCTCGAGACCTCGGAGGCAGATCCCTGGCTGGCTCAGGGGGTGCAGCAGGGACCCCTCGAGGAAGGGGGACGCACAAAGGCAGGGCAGCGTCTTGGCACCCAGGGCAAGAGGGGGAGCCCGCTCAGTGAGCTCAGAGGGTGCCTTGGAACCACCTGCTGACGGAATGGAGGAGCTAGAAGGAAAGGGGCTGCAAATCTGCCTGGAGGCTTGGCATCTCCAGAGTCCCGCCCACTGCCAGCTTCAGCAGGTGGTATTTCTAACTGGCATCCAGGCACAGAGCAGCCAGGAGGGAGCCCCATTTCCAGTTGCCTCCTGGCAGCCAGCCAGCCAGCCAGCCAGCCAGAGCAGGCCAGGGACCCTCCCAAGCCCACCCATCCCGCCGCACCTGTTCTCCAAGACTGGCTGCTGCCAGACCTCAATCTTCCGCTCCCATTCTCCATAGTGCGTGAACATGTAGTGAGAGAGGGCGGGGCAGGCATCGCCCCCCCTGCCAAAAAAGCGTGTGTATCTCCTGCGGGGCAGGCAGAACAGAGGTTAAGTTGTGCTGCACAAGCAGCGGAAAGAAATTAGGGCGCCACACAACCGGGGCGAATTAGAGTGCAGGGCAGGAGATCAGTGCTGCTGCTGCTGCATCCATCGCAGTCACCAACACGGAACGCCCGGCAGCACAGAGAGCAGGACGCCCGGAGGGCCAAGCATGGAGGAAAGGGAGAGGCGCTTCACCCAAGTGCAGGCGGGCAATTTAGGGAAGCACCGCTGCAGGGCAAAGAGTTTGGCACCAGCTCAGGCTCCAAGGAGATGGGGTGGTGGCCAGCGCAGGAGCACTCAGACCCTTCGACCACCCAACAGCCTCTTGCCAGGGGAGGGACCCAAAGGAAGGGGGCAAGGGCCACTCCCCAGGGAGGGTTGTCTCCCCCTTTGTACTCTCTTTGGGTCTCCTTTGTTTCCTGTCTTCTGGTCAGTCTCCACCCCAGGACAGTTTCCGTGCCTGATAAGTTTATTCAGAAGTCTCTGATGAAGGACTTTGCCAAGAGCCTTCTGTACGGCTCGACAGACAATGTCAGCCAGGCCCCCCTTATCCACATGCTCATTGACACTCTCAGACAAGCTCGTAAGGCTCCAGTAGCCTTTGTGGAAGCAACGCTTGATATTTTATGTGCAAACTAAGGACATTCTTCCTGATGGTTTCCATCATCTTACCAGGAACTTGTGAAAACCTGACTAATCTGTAATTTCCTGGATCACCCCTGGATCCTTTTTGGAAGGTTGGTGTTACATTTGTCTACCCTCCAGTCTTCAGGCACAAATATATTTTGGCTAGATGCTCAGCAATTTCTCATTTGAATTCCTCAGGACAATCTCAGATGAATGCCATCTGGTCCCAGGGATTTTTTAGCTTTTACATTATTAAGACAAGCAAGGACCTCTTCCCTGGATACCTCGACCTAATTTAATTCTTCAGCCTCCCTCCCTGAAAAGATTTGCTGAGCTGCAGGCAAATGCCCTTTTCATCAGTGAAAACAGGAGCAAAGAATTTGTTTAGCCTCTCTACTATTTCCATGTTTGCACGCATTCCTGCCTGCCTGTGGGCGAATGGGTGAAGCGTCCCCAAGTGACTTAGCAGGAAAAGGCTGGCCAGGGGCAGGGACGCCTCCCGCAAGCCTGCCCGCCATTGGGTGGGAGTATCCAGGGGCGGGCAGCCCTGTCAGGCCGCTTCCCCCGGTTCCTGCCGGTTGTACAGGACCCGATCGAGTCCTGTACAGCTGGGACGAAGCCACCCGGGCACCCACCCACGCCGGGGCCCAGGGCCAGCTGCCTATGGGGCAGGGGCTGTGGGACCCCTTGGAAGACCATACCCACATTGGTTCGGTTTACCAAGCCCCCACCCCCCGACCGTGACCCTCTGCGGGGTGTGGGCGCCTCGATCGGAAAGGGGCAAGGGAAAGCCGATCTCGGTGACTCCCTGACTCTTGCAGCCCCAATGGGACTGCAGGAGACGGGAGGGAGCCACCTCCCCCCGCATGAGGCCATCACTTGCTTTGCTTGGCCGCGCTCACCATCGTGCAGGCGCGCACGCTCCCGGTACACAGGGCCTGTGGGTCCCATCTGCCGTCTACCAGTCTGCAAGTCTGCGTGATGGCAACCCCAGCCGAGCAAGGTAAGGGATCAGCGCAGCCCTCCGTCACCTGTTCAGCCGATTTCCAGCCAATGGTGGGGGGGGGGGGCGTGCACACGGTTGTCAGGGAGGGAAGCGTGTGCGAATGCTTTCCTCCCCGGATGGCCGGGGATGCTTCGAATATGCGCAGATGGATCTAGAGCACTCTTAAGTGCTCTACATCTCGAACGCGCGGAGAGCAGTTGGAGGCGCACTGAGGTGGCTTAGCCGTCCCGGCAGTGCGTATGCTGCGTCTCCGGCTGCTCTCCGCACATTCGAAAACCCCGTGTGGTCAGGGATAAAACAAGATCTTTTGAAATGGTCCAATTTGCGGTTATCATTGATGAGAAGGATATCAGTGATAAAATGAACATACTGCCGAGGATGATGTTTTTATTTCAAGTATTACCAATAATAAATAACAGAAAGGACTTTAAGAAATGCCAAAAAGATATCTAGAAATTTATATGTCAGGAAAGAAGCCTAGGAGAAGATTTAAGTTAATGCAAGATGCCGAAGAAAGAGGAGGGTCTGGACTACTGAATTTTAAGTTATACCGTGCAGCATGCTGTATGGGGTGGATTGCCAAATGGCTTTGGTTGAAAGATAAAAGATTATTACAACTGGAAGGAGACAGTCTAAGATATGGCTGGCACAGGTATTTGTGGTATGAAAAAGTAAGAGTTAACGTGGGCTTCAAGAATCACTTTGTGAGAAATGCTTTATATAGAACTTGGCAGAATTATAAACTTTACAGGAAAATGCCGCTTTGGGTGTCGCCACATGAAGGGTTGCAAAGGAGTTTGGCGAAAGAAGAGATTGGTTGAAATATTACGATATGTTATATAAAAAAGATGATGCTAGTGAATATGACATTAAAACAAGAGAACAGTTAAACCAAGAGAGAGAAAATATACAATTGTTTATTTATGCACAATTAGTGGATATAATGTATAATAGATGAGATAAAGAGAATATAAATTTTGAATGGGAAAAACAGGAGTGGGAAATGAAATTAAACAAGGCCAAAAGGGGAATGATTGGAATGATGTATAAAGTATTACTTCAATTTGAAATGGAATGTGAACAGGTTAAAGAATATATGATTATGTGGGCAAGAAATCTTGGATACAATATCCAAATGGACCAATGGGAGAAATTGTGGGTAAAGGATATGAAGTTTACATCTTGTATGTTATTGAAAGGAAATATGTATAAGATGATGTACAGATGGCATTTAACACCCCATAAATTAGGGAAAGCATATCAAAATATGTCTACAAAATGTGAGAAATGTAAACAAAGTTGAGGGAACCTTTTATCATACGTGGTGGACTTGTGAAAAAGCAAAAAGTATTGGGAACTGATATATAATTTGATGAGACAAATACTATGTTTAAACCAGAATTGTTTTTGTTGGGAATTGCAGGTAACAGTTTGGATAGGATAAACTCTTTGATCCTATACATGGTAACAACAGCTAGATTATCATAAGCACAGAAATGGAAGCAAGAAGAGACGCCTGCAGGAGAAGAACGGACTTGGCGGAAATGGAGAAATGGACAAACTTACTTTAAAATAAAGCAATCGATAAGTTTAGGAAAGACTGGAGCCTCTTCATTAACTATCTAGGAGAATTAGAAGCAATGATGGATGGTTCTGGCTAAAGACTAAGGGTTTGGCTGAAAAGGAACAAGGGGATACAAAGGGGAGCAAAGATACAAGCGATACAAAGAAGAAGAGCCGGAAAAATGGAGGAAGTCACGTACTGTATAAAAAAACATTGAGGCAATGAAATAATCCATTACGAGAAACCTGTAAGAAGTTTTTAGGTTGTTTTGAATTGTTTTTAATATATAGAATATGTTTTAAAAGCCTTATTTGCCGGTGCAGCAGAAATCAAGTGGCCTCCCACTTGTCCTGCTACACAGCCGCCACTGCGGACCCTGGCCTTGGGGGAGGGAGGCTGGCCTCTTCCTGGCTGATGGGTGGACAAGAGCAGTTCCTAATTAGCTGCATTAAACAGAGGGCAGACAGTTGACTGAGAGGAAAACAGCCTCATTGTGCATAATGTTCTTGGTCCATCCTGCAATTTAGAAACAGTCAAGCACGGGCAGGCTTAGCATCAGAGGAAAGCTGAGAGCCCACACAGCCAGCAGAGGGCAGCAGCACCCCAGGAAAACCCTAGAGACTTCCTTGGGTGGCATTCACTCTTGAATCAGGCCTTTGGAAGTGCGCAGAGTTCAGTGCAAGACCAGAGAGACCGCAAAGGGGGCAGCCTGCAAATGTCAGTCAGTCAGTTCCCCTCCTGCACGCACTCTGACACTCTCCCTTGCTAGGCCTTGGGGGGAGGGCTTGGTGTCCTCTCCAGAGGGCAGGACACATCGGGGGGGGGGGGTCGGGGCATCGCTGGGGCACGACTTGGGGGGCCACAAGCAACTGGTGTGTGTGTGCGTGTGTGTGTATAAAGGCATACTGAACTAGAAGGGGTGCGGCCTGATCCAGCAGGGCTCCTCTTAGGTTTTTATATTCATATTTGTGGGTCCCTGTGGTCCCTGCTAAGGTAGACCCACAATTCCCAAAATCCTTTGGCTCTGTTCTTTGGGAGTAACTGCTGATGGTCCTGTACCTGGATTCACATCCAGCTCCTTGGAAGGTCTCAAGGTGCCCGGTGGCTTCAGCTCTCTGCTCAAGAGGCCTTCTAGACAGGTGGGGAGGGGGAGGGCAGGAGATCGCTTGGGCACTGCAGAGACTCCTGTGTCCACCTGACAGGCCCCACAGGCCTCTCGGGGAGCAGAGAAGTGGCAGGCGGAAGCCAGTGCTGGGCCTCCAATTTCAAAGCAAGGTGCGCACTCCTGCCCCCCCTCGCAAACCGAGGAACACCTGCTTGTTAGTTCACCTCCCCCCCTCCAGGCAACTGGCACTTCTTCCCACAGTTCGCGTCAACTGCTGGGACAGGCAGGTCTTCCTGCTCGCTGGAATGGGCCTTGCGTCCGTTATTAACTCCACCTGCACACAGAGAACTTCTCCCCTCCATTTTTGCCTGACATGGTTCTCCCTATGGCAGCCTATGGCCGGATTAGGGCCAGAGAAGGACGAGGGTACGGCCAAGGGTAGAAGGATCCTGACGCCCCTGGGATCCCTTAAGGCCATAAGAACCTAAGAGGGGCTTCCCTGCTGGATCACGCCACATCTAGTCCAGTATCTGGTCTCACACAGTGGCCCACCAGTTGCCCATGGGCATCTACAGCAGAGGCAAGGGCAAACCTTCTCCTGCTCTTGAAGTCCAGCAAATGGCCTTAGAGGCCTCCTGCATGTCCCTCCAGCCTGGAGGAAGTACCTAGGCACCCATTCTAGTAGCCATTGATACACCTGTCATCCATGAATTTGTCTAACCTTACCTTAAAGTCATCTAGGCTGGTAGCTGTCACCACCTCTTCTGACATCAAATTCCACAGACCGATGACGTCACTCCTGTCCCAGCAACCCAGCCTGGCGCCCAACTGCCAACCCCAGCCCACCCTGAACAGAGCCCTGCACACGCGTTTCACCCAAGGGCGGTATCCAGACGGCGCCAGCCTCGCCAGGGAGCAGCTCACCTGAAGTGCTGCCTCTCTCTGGAGCCAAAGTGAATGGCCGGCATATCCCAGGCCAAGCCCAGCTCTAGCGTTTTGCTCCCGCCGGCTGGGACCGTACAGGAGGCGCAGATGGCGGCCGCACTCGCCTCCCCCTTCTCCGTCGGGGGGCTTTTACCTGCAAGACAGAGCACACGCGTCTCGTCAGAGGCGCCAACCCCCACCGGTTCCTTATGCTCCACTGCCCGGTGCCTCACCTGGCAGCGAGACCAGCTTGCCATCGGCCAGGAGATCGTGCCAGACTTCCTGTCCGGAGCCAGCAGGATTGAACGCCGTGACGTGAGTGACCACTACGCCTGCCTAGAAAGGAAGCCCAGAGCAGAACGCTGGTCAGTGCTTAGGAGGCACCTCATGAGAGCAAACGGAGGCCTGGTCCAGCCCAGGGCCTACTCTAACCGTAGCCAAGCAGGAGCTCCCAAGGTGGAGGCGAACAGGACCGCGCGCCCCAGGCGGCCTTCAGCCAGCGGGATGGAGAGGCCTTCGCCCTGCTGCCAAGGCACCTGACAGCGTTTCCCAGCATCCCTTCCAAGGAAGAGGTTCTTCAGGCTCTGGGATCGGCTTTAGCGCAGCGCTAACCTGCACGAGCCCCCAGAGCCCCTCGCTGCTCCCACTGGGCACCGGCTCTCTTCCCGTTTGTGGAAATCCGGCCCTGAAGGCCTCTCCTGGCGTTTCTCCTCACCTTCCTACATCGCCTTTTGAGGGAACTCATTTATTCACCTTTGTGCCCTGCCCTATAATGCCACCTGGTCCCAGGGCAGGTGAGGACGGCAGCAGCTGCCGAGACGTGACCCGTGTCCACCCGACCGCCTCTGGGGCTCTGGATTTCCAGTCATGCCACTCCAGGCAAGGCAGTGAGCTTATTTTACCCACAACTGGGAAGACCCCACGGTGCAGATGTACCCCTGCTTCCTGCACCAGAGTTCGGGTTTTGGCACAGGAACAACCTGGAAGGTGCATTGGGCTGGGATGTGAACCTGGGAGGAGGAAGGAACTTCAGTCCCCCCGCGCCCCCCGTCCCCCCCAGTATCCAAAAGACCAGTGCAAACCATCAGAAGCTTAAAAGGAACAGATCAGCCTGGAGCAAAGGACCTGAGACCGCAAGGGAGGCCCCGGTCCGGTCCGGTCCAGACCAAGGCCCTGCCTGAGGCCATTTAGGAAGCAGGGAGGGCGTGGAACAGAGCGGCCCTTTGCAGGGTGCTTTGTCCAGCAACGGCTCCAATCCCTGCCCAGGCCCTGCCCAACCAGGGACCACCCCTGCCCTTGGCACTGGGGGAAACAGGCCGTCCCTCCTCCTCTCCCGGGAAGCCCCTCCCAGCCCCAAGCTCCCCTCAGTCTGTAGGGCTGCTGGCAGTGCCGCTGCCCACCCCCAGGGCCTCATCCCTTCCCTTCCATGGAGCGCCTGGGGGGACGGCAAGAAACGCCTTGGGGAGGGGAAGGCTGCCACCAGGTCACCAAAACTCACACTGGCCACCTCTACCTCATAAGCTCCCGCAGGACAGACGTCCCCTGCCAGCTGGGTCCGTGAGGGAGGCAGACGGGGAACAGGGGGTGGCCTAACAGCTGGGAAGAAAAGATCTGTTCCTTTGCTCCCCTAGGTACCAGATGTCCCCCCCCCCCCGCCCAAAGTTTTGAGATAAATGAAGGCACATCAGGTCTGTGGGCCAGCGTCTCAGAGGTAAGAGAGAACCAGGAGGGCCAAAGGAAGTGGAATGGACAAAGGAAAGCAGGCGGACAGTCGTGCCAGGAGGACCAGATGCCTGCCCAGGACGGCCCTCGCTGCCCGACCCATCGAGGGGGGCAGTGGAGTTGCCTTCCCAAAGACTCACTGCCAGGGAAGAGAAGCCCTGCTGGAGGCCCACTGGGGAGATGGGGCTGCCCCCCAGGACCCGAGCTCCTCAGGTCCTTATCCTGGTAGTCTCCTGGAGAACTAAGGGCCTGGACGTTAGCTTGCGCACCGTGAGAACGCTGCCAGAATTCTTTCAAATGAGCTAGAGGGAATGGCCAGTGAACTGGGCTCCAGTTAGCCGGAGGCAACAGCCCCCACCCCTCCTGTGGCAGCAGTGGGGCACGGTGACCCTGACTGGCAAGGAAGGGCATGGCGGGCAAAGCTGCCTCCTCCTCCTACTGCACCAGCGATGCCTGGAAGTGAGCTGTGCCCGGGTGAGGCAGCCCCTCCTCCTGCCTGCTCCCAACCTCTTGCCACGGGGCATCTGCCCTGCTCAGGAGCAGGAACAGGGGAAACCTCTGGGCATCTGGCCAGCACAGCCAGGAGGAGGCGCTGCTCTTTGGCATATCTGGGGGCCCAGCTGTCAGCCCAGAAGGGGCCAGAGCTCTTAGTGCCAGCTATGTAGCAGATGCCCCCCCTCCTGCCCCCCTCCCCCAGTACCTTCTCCCAGGCTGAGATGGCCACGGTGAAGGGATTCACGGGCGTGCAGTGGTGCAGCATCACACCGCGGACGCAGTGGCCATCCTTGTTCAGGCTGAAGGGCTCGTTCCAGTGCCCCCCCCCCTCGGTCGCCTTTGGAGTCAATGCCGTTCCGGAAGGTGAACATAATGGAAACCTCCACATCTTCGCTGCTGGTGTTCTCCACCTCCCAAATGAAGACACCCACAGGCAGGCTGGTGTCCTGGAAAGAGACAGGGGGGCGGGGGGGGGGCTTCTGCTGAGAACAAGAGCATCTGCCCAAAGCGCAGCCCTGCAGCCCCTCTTGGAATCCAGCAAAACATGAAGCGCTGGCTGGAAACAGGCAGAACAGCTGGAATCGGGTTTTTTCCGCTCTGTGTTCCCACGACAGGGACAAAAAGGAACGTGTTCTTCCGGCTGCTGTTGCAACCGCCTTCAGGCAGGCAAGACTGGCCCCTCAAGGCAGCCCTGGTCCCTACCTCAAGAGCTCTGCTCAGAGCTTCCCCAGCGCCGACACCTCAGTGGGGGCCCCCAGCCGCAGAGGAGGTCCAGCCACTCCCCACCCAATTCCAGTGCTGCGCGCGTCCAGGCCTAAGTGACCCTTCCAGCCACTGCTCATCCAGCACCTTCCCTCGCAGTGGCAACCGGCAGATCACGGAACCCATAAGTGGGAACCCACAAGCAGAGCTCTGCCTGCTCATGGTCTACCGACTGGTGGCCCCCAGGGAGCTGCTAAGGCTTTTGCACTGGCTTGTATAGTGTTCTTGACGGCTGGCGCTGCACTGCACCCGTGCTCAGGAACAGGGATGCTGCTTATGGGCACTACAGGCCTATGGAGGCTTTTGGGTTTGTTTCGCCCTTTGAGTTGTTCAGTTCCACATACGGCGAGTCAGCCTAGGTGGCAATTAAGCAACCAGAAACCTTTGGATATCGGCTGGCTGTAAAAACCTGCCTGGGCTTCTATAAGGGGAGAAGCCTGGTTGAAGATTAACCTCCTGAAGATGAAAGTCACTTGCAAGCGTTTCAGCGCTTGGCAAGAAAGGAAAGAACACCCTGCGCTCGTTACGCAAGAGGACTCCTGCGCGCGTCTTGCCAAAGGAGTCCCAGGGACGAAAGCCTGAAGCAGACGCAGAGCCTGCAAACCGTCCCCGGCTGGAGGAATTCAGGTTTGTGTGTAGAACAGCTTCGCATGCAGGCTGCTCCCATGGACCTGCCTTGCACGGCACGATGCCTCACAGCGCAGAGGGGGACGCGAGCCTAAATTAACCGATTAATTAAAAGCCACGTTTCAGCTCGCCCTCGTAAACCTCCCTCTGGTCCTTCAACCATTTTACTTAAGCCCCAACCTTTTTCGGATCCTACTCCTGAGAGGCCACGACCAAAACTGCCACTGGCCTTTCCACTATTTGCACCGCCACTTTGTACAACGGCAACGCTGGGACCAGCGTCCGGCCCGGCAGCCTTGGCCAGATCCAGCAGTGCTCCAGATAAGCCCTTAGGTTCTCTAAACTGAGAGGCCCGGGCCTTCCAGGGCTGCCCCTCGAGCCCCTTAAAAGCCCGGAAGGACGCGGCTCAGCTGCCGCCGGCTTCAGCTACAGGAACCGACTCATTCCAGCCCCACGCAAGGCGCACCTTTGATTTGCCAAGGAGAGTCTCGGCAATAAACACCGCAACGAGCTCTCATTCTTGGAAATATCACCCGCTACTCTGGACTCCCACGACAACAAGGGAACAGGAACCACCTTATCTTTATGGCCGTTGAGAGATGTTTCTCTCTTGAGCGCAGGGAGGGCGCAGTCCACGCAGATAAAGGACTTTCCGGGCGGGGACAGCCTCAGGGCAACTGTGCCGACTAGTTGGGCAGAAACTGTTGCTCAGAAGAGAAGCGCAAAACTTTCCACGGGTCAAGGAAGGAGCAGCTGGCGGGCAGGAGGCTGAGCTGTGGCACAAGGCTGCCAGGCCGCCCAGGGTAAGGGAGGCAGCAGTGGCAGCAGCTGCACCACTGATGAGCCATGCTTGCTGAGCCACACAGACAGGCGCCCACCTGCCCAGGAGTTCCTCTGCTGGGGGAACTGGCAAGGGCAATGGGCGATCTCTCACTTGGCAGCACGGAGGGGGATTTCAATATAGCCCCAGAAACCCTTAAGGCCAAGTGTGTAAAAAGAAACATTTGCTGAAGCAGCGTAGGAACAAGGCTGCTCAAGGAGGGCCCCTGGCAGGACACCAGCATGCCCAGCAGAGAAGACCCCTCTGACTGTCCCCAAGGCTAGGAGCCACTGATCGCTCCAACTTCCTTGGGCACGAGAACCACCATCTCAGGTCACACCTCTGGCGACCCCACCCAGCAGCTGGCCCTCCCAGCATCCAAGAAAAAGCTGCCCAGTCTAGCAGCAGTCTGGCAGCAGGCGATGCCTATGGACTGAGGCAGCCGCACAGGTAGTCCTGAACCAAAGCAACGCCCCACTGGATCAGACGCACGGCCAGTCCAGCAGCCTGACGGGAAGCGCCCGGCTTGCCCTGCAGCTGGACTCTGGATGCTGACGACCTTCTGTTTCAGAGGCTGCCCTACAGGGATGAGAGCCAGCAGCCAGGCTCGCCCTTTGTGAATCTGCCCAAACCCTTTCTGAAGCCATCCAGGTGGGGACCCAACTCCACACCTCACGGCAGCACACGGGGTAAGCAAGCGCTTCCTGCTGCCTGCTCTGGTCCAGACTCGCTGGGTGACAACTCGGCGCTTGGAGAAACGGAGCCAATGCTCCCCTCGCTTTCTCTGCATGACCTTAGAGACTCCCACTATGCGCTCTCTTCCCTCCTCTTCAGGTGTGCACCCAGGCCAGGTGCACATATGAGAATGCCAATATTGGGGGCTGTGTTTTCCACACCGCCTTTATTATCCAAGCCGCCCGCTGGCGCCCTCACACCCGTTGCCCCAGCAGCACTTTCTCTGGGCCGCTCAGCACTGCGCCCGGATCTCTTTCCCGGTCAGTCACAGCAATGCTTTGGGAACCGTCCGGCTCCTCTCCCCTCAACCTAGTTCCGACAGCCTGATGCGGAGCTTGACCCCTGGTGACGCACCTGGGCAGGTTCCTAGCAAAGACGCCAGCTGTACTTTCTTCAGGAAGATCCCAAGACCGGCCCTGTGCCCTCAGCTAGCTACAGCAATGGGGGGGGGGGAGGATGCAAGACCCTCTCCTCCTTCTACCCCAGTCCTGCAGCAGCTGAGCCATCCTGTGGGGGCCCAAGCAGCACCTACCTGGTAATCGTGAGGGATGACGGGGGAGACCTGCCGGCACGTCAGCACCACCTCCTGCCCGGGCAGCTGGTAGACGGTCCAGGCCCGCGGGTAGAGCGCGTGGTAAAAGGCGTAATGGCCGCAGAAACCCCAGTTCCAGCCCTGGAGGCTACTGGGCCGCTCCACCGAGAGGACTTGCTGGTAGACGGTCTGGCCCTTCCGGCGCAGGCAGACTGTGAACTGCAGGGGAGGGGGGGAGGGAAGAGCGGTCACCCTACCAGTTGGGCTCCCACCTGGCGCTGCGGGCCCGTCAAAGGCGCAGCACTGCGGGAAGGGCCCGCGCCACACCCGTCCCCGGCGGACCCTCACGCCAGGGCACCGCTGGGCACGGGACGAAGGGAGCCTGCATGCGCACCTGGTTGGCGACCACCGACTTGTATTGGTAGAGCCCGGGACTCAGCTGCCAGCGACAGAAGTCCCCCCGCCAGCCGCGCGTGATGCTTCCTCCGCCGAAGCCGCCCAGAGGGCAACCTGCAACCGGGTGCGAAGAGAAGGTCAACTGGGCAGCGGGAGCAGCAGAGCCCCCCGCCCCCACGGCGGCCCACCTACCGTAGATCTGGCGCAGGGGCTGCGAGTGGAAGAGGTCGATGAAGGGCGCCTTCTTCTCCACGCGCGTCTTGCGGTACCACCAGCGGAAGTACCTGCAGGCGCGGGGAGAACCGTCAGGGGGCGGCCGGGCGCGCGCGCGACCCAGTGCCCCTCCCCCGGCAGCAGCCACCCGCCCGCCCGCCACCCGCCCTTCCCTCCCGTACGGCCGGGCCGGCTCCCGGTGCGGCGGCAGCCCGGGAGGCGCCCCGACGGCCGGCGCCACGAGCGCTCCTCGGCCCGGGGCCGCGCGGGGCGGCCTGCTGCTGCTGCTGCTGCTGCGGGGCGGCGGTCCCGTCCACGGCCGCGCGCGCCCCGACGGACCTGAAGGCGAGGCCGAGGTGCCGCAGGGCGTTGGCGGCGGACACGTCGGAGGCGCCGTAGGGCTTCCTGCGCTCGGCGAAGCGGTGGGCGAGGCAGGCCCGCCAGCCCCAGCCGGGGACGCCGCTGCCCGCCGCGCCGCCCTCGTAACCGTCCATCAGCCCGGGATCGCCCGGCCGCCCCCCGCCGCCGCCGCCGCCCCCCGCCATCGGACCGAGACGAGGCAGGCGAGAGGCCGGCACGAGCGGAGCCGCAGCAGGAGCCGCGAAGGGGCGGGCCGGGGGCGGGCCCGGTCAGGTCGCCCCGCCCCCTCTGACGCTGCTCCCGCTCCGCCGCGCCGTGCCCGGAAGTGCGAGGGCTCTCGAGGCGGAGCGGGACGGGGGGGTGGAGCGCTGCTCGAACGCCTGCCCCCCCACCCGCCGCCGCCGCCGCCGCCACCGCCATGATCGAGGTGTCTGCGGTGCTGCTGCGCGGCGCCGTCTTCCTGGCCGGGGAGGCGCTCGAGTGCCTGGTGACGCTGCGCAACCCGCTGCCCCCGGACGCCACCTCCGCCTCCAGGTGGGCCCCCCGCGAGCGCCCCCGCCCCCACTGCCCCTCCCGAAGACGGGGCCGCCGCAGAGGAGGCATAGGGAACCCGGGCGGGGCGAGGGGGTCGTCGCCGCTCCGCCCGCGCTTTGGCCTGGTGGCGATCCCCGCCGGGGGGGGGGGTCTGGCGCGGTGCGGGGCATTCGCGGGCGGCCGTTCGTCCGGGCCGGGCCGCGGAGAAGCGCCCTCGCCCCAGTGCCGCGTCGCTGGCAGCATCTTCGGGGACGCCGCCACTGGGGGCCCGCGCAGTTGCCGCCCCCGCCGCTCCTCCTCCTTGTCCGGACGCAGCAGCCCCGACGTCTACCAGGCGGGTCCCCCGAGGGCGCAGACGGACTCGCTCCGGGGGGGGAAGAGGACGGGGCTGCTCTGCCGACTGCTTACGTGCCCCCCCGCGCGCCCTCCGAACTTAGACCGACCGGGGGGCCCTCTCGCTCGGCCGCCTCTCGCCCTGCGCGTCGGGGTCGTCGTTTGCCCCCCTAGTTAGACAGCAGGCAGGCAGAGCTACCTGAACTTGGACGGGAGGGTGGCGCGGTGCCCCCCCCCACGCCCGCCAGGCCGCCTCCCACCAGCCAGTCAGGCGCGGGGAAGGGTCGACCGGTAGCTGCCAAAAAGACGAGCGCCATCCCAGGAGCGCAGAGTCGGGAGGCCTTTCTGCTCTTGCCTGCAGCCTGCGCCCAGCGCTCGCCCAGGGAGGGCGTCTGCACGGGGAGGGACCCTTCCCAGTTCAGAAATGCCCCCCCCCCCCGTGCAGGAGCTTGTGGGAAGGTGGCCACACGTGCTGTGCAGGGGCTCTTGCCTTGACCGGAGGTGTCCTTTGCCGCCTCTGGTAAAGCCCGGCTGTATTTCGAGGGTGCCCGGAAGGTCGTCTGACTTGCCGCGCAAGGGTAATGGGACCTCAGACGACCCCAAACGTGAGTGCACATGTGTGGCTTGTCACCATCATCCTGGTGACACCGGCATATGCACAATTGTGCCACACTCCGAGGCAAAGATGGAGGCATTCGGGTGCGCATTCGTGCATCGGGCAAGTCTGCTGGCGCGTGGCGGGAGGAATGGCGTGCTCTTTACTCTGCCACCGTTTCAGGCCTCCTCTAGAGCTTTGCGTCCAGTTCTGGGTACCCAAACCTGACCAGGGGAATAGCCGTGGGGCGGTCTGGCGTGTGCAGCGCTGGCACACGCATCTGGTCGTTTCTTGGGGCGGGTTGGGCAGAAGATCGGGACACAAGGGGCGGCCGTCCAGAGTCTCCCTGTAACCCACCAGGTGCCCCATTTCTCCCTTACAGCGAAATGCTTGCCTGGGCAAGTGCCCAGATCCATTGCCAGTTCCATGCCAGTGAGAACCGGGTGGCACTCCCCCCTGCGGATGACAGCAGGCACGATGTTCAGGCAGAGAACGAGACCGTCTTTGTCCCCAACAGAGGTGGGAAGGGGGTGGGGGTGGGGGCTGGGCCCGCTGGGTGGGCTGCCCATGAGTGTTCAGGGAAACAGCAGGGCAGCCCTCAGCATCTCGCTCTGACTCGCAGGTGAGCGGGGGCAGTGCATCCTCTCAACGCCCCCCAAGATCCTCTTCTGCGACCTGCGCCTGGACCCTGGGGAGTCCAAGACCTGTGAGTTGTGCTTCCTGCCAAACCACCTCGCCTGGGTGTGCTTTAGAAGGGAGGGTCCCTGAGGATTGCCCTTCTGTTCTCCCAGGAAGCGAGGGGGGCATAGCTCTCAGGTGCCAGGCTGCTTTGGGGTGGGCAGCCACTGCTACATCATGCCTGCCATCCGTTTGGCAGCTGCAAGGGCCACATGGCAGGGACTTGAGGGTGGGGGCTGTGGGCAGTGGGGGAAAGGACAGGGGCAGGAAGGCAGTGGCAGCCATGCAGAGTGGACCTGGCAGGGTGGGCAGGGGCTGTGGCTGGGTCTTCCAGTGTTGGCTGATGAAGGAGGCTGTGCCACCACATTCCTTGGGTTTTGAGCCACCTTGAGTGGAGTGGAGTCCACGGTGTGTGAACAGGGCTGCCCTTCCTTCCCTCCTTCCTTTCCTCCTTCCCTCCTTCCTTCCCTCCTTCCTTCCTTCCTTCCTTCCTTCCTTCCTTTCCTCCTTCCCTCCTTCCTTCCTTCCTTCCTTTCCTCCTTCCTTCCTTCCTTCCTTCCTTCCCTCCTTCCTTCCCTCCTTCCTTCACTCCTTCCTTCCTTCACTCCTTCACTCCTTCCTTCCTTCCCTCCTTCACTCCTTCCCTCCTTCCTTCCTTCCTTCCCTCCTTCCCTCCTTCCCTCCTTCCTTCCTTCCTTCCTTCCTTCCCTCCTTCCTTCACTCCTTCCTTCCTTCACTCCTTCACTCCTTCCTTCCTTCCCTCCTTCCCTCCTTCCTTCCCTCCTTCACTCCTTCCTTCCTTCCCTCCTTCCCTCCTTCCCTCCTTCCCTCCTTCCTTCCTTCCTTCCTTCCTTCCTTCCTTCCTTCCTTCCTTCCTTCCTTCCTTCTATCCATCCATCCAGTCACTGAATGGCCAGCCTTCTTTATTCCTGCGTCCGGGAATCAGTGGAACCTGCTGCCTCTGTGTGACACCACTGTTTTCCTCCCCCAGACTCCTACTGTGAAACCCTGCCAGTGGACGGGCCACCCTCCTTCCGTGGCCAAGCAGTCAAGTACGTGTACAAGCTGACCATTGGCTGCCAGCGGGTCAACTCGCCCATCAAGCTGCTCCGCGTCCCCTTCCGCGTCCTGGTTTTGCACGGTGAGGTCTGCACGCATCCCTCCGCTTGTTCACCCGGTGGGACCCGAGTGGCTGTGTGGGAGCCCCAAACCCTCTTCCCTTTGCCGTCCTGTCTTCCAGGGCTCAAGGACTACCAGTTCCCCCAGGACGAGGCCGTGGCCCCCTCCAATCCGTTCCTGGAGGAGGAGGAGGGGGTGAAGAAGGATTCCCGGTTGGCGGACCTGGCTACCGAGCTGCTGATGGCGGCCACTTCCCGGCGGAGCCTCCGTGGGTCACCTTCCTAGGCTTTTCTCTCCTGGTTTCTGGCCACAACAGACAGTGGCCGGAGAACCTAAGCCCTGTGGCCCCTGAGCAAATCCCTGCCACCCTCACTGAGTGTGGGAGCCACAAACGCCCTCCTGGAAGTTTCAGCCCCCAGTCCCGGCTGCAGTTCCCCTGGGGTTCAGGCTGCTCCTGGGTGCCTCCAGGTCGCTTGCTTCAGCTGCAGGGGAGTCAGCAGCTCCAGCTCGTGTCCCTCAGACCCAGTAGCGCCGGTCCTGACCGTGTCCAGTGCCCAAAGGCGCCTGCGTCTCTTGCCCCCCTGAAACCCACCACCCTCCTGACTGGGATCCCCCGAGAGGCCCGCCCTGACCAAGTTTCCCCCACCCCTAACGTTGACCGGGTCACCAGCAGGGGGCTTTTCCAGGCGGCGTGTTCAACAGGCAGAGTAGCTGCTGTTTGCTCCAGTGGGTGACCGATGGGCGGCCCCACTTCCTCTTGCCGTGGGATTTTCTGCGGCAGCAGCAGACGGATTGCGTTCATTCCAGGCCCTTTACGGTCCAGTGTCTCAGCCACCAGACCTGGGGGCCACTCTTCTTCCTTCCCCCTCGTGGTGCGCGTCACAGGGCCGCTCTAACTCAGGGGTCTTTCTCTGCAGACCTGTACAACATCAGCAACTCCAGGGGCAAAGTGGGCACGTTCTGCATCTTCAAGACAGTGTACAAGATTGGCGAGGAAGTGGTCGGAACCTTTAACTTCTCCGAAGGCGACATCCCGTGTCTGCAGGTAGGGGCGCCTTTGCCAGGACGCCTCTGTGACCGCCGGTCCCACGTCAGGGGGCGAGGGGGGCAGAAAAGCAGTGGGGCCACAGGATGCTAATCTCTCTCTTGTCCCCTGGGCTCTGCGCCCTTGTGCAGTACCTGGTGAGCCTCCAGACAGAGGAACGGGTACAGGATACCTTCCAGCGCCGGCGTGGGCAGCCCGTCTCGTACAGCACTCACGCGCGCCACCAGGAGTCCTGCCTTCACACCTCCCGAACCAGTTTCAGCCTGCCCATTCCGCTCAGCTCTGCTCCGGGCTTTAGCACCAACATCGGTGAGTGGTGGGGGCGCCCTGTGTGGGAAATGCCCCTTTCCTGGCAGGAGTGGTCTTTCTGCTCCCAGCTAAAGGTCAGTTTCAGCCCTTGCCACCGGAGGGGGGGTCAGTGCCTGTGGGAGGCAGGTGGCCTTAGCAGGGCAACCGACGGGTCAGCACTGTGGGCCTTTGAAGGTTCTCCCAAGGGAGAGAAGGATCTGGAGTCTTGGGAAGCACAGCATGAGGCCCGAACCCCCCTGCACCCCTGGAGGCTCAGGCATGCAAGGCAGGTATGTGTTTGGGGAGGTTGACCTGTCTCTCCTCCGTCCCAGGCTTCTCACCTGGGCCTTGCCCCCTTGCCTGTAGGGGCAGCTGCTACGCAGTCTCCCAGGAGGACCTCAGACGGGGTCCCTCCAGCCCCTCTCCAAAGCCCTTGCCCTTGGCCTTGTAGCCATCTCACTTGCCAGCCGCTCCCTGATCCCTTCATCCCCCTGTGACCTCAACCCCCTCGGCTCTGGAAGTCCTGGCTTATCAGGCCAGCTACAGGCAGCCCCCGTTCGCCTTCCGGTTCTGGGGTTCGGGGCCTTCCTTCACGCTCCCCTGCCGTCCCCTGACCATCTCCCTTCTCCCTCAGTGTCCCTCAAGTGGCGGCTGCACCTGGAATTTGTGACGTCCCCCAGCAGTGCCGCGGAGATGCACACTGCCGCTCCAGAGAGCGCCTCGGACGCTGCCGTCAGCTGGACGGGCGTGGAGCAGCTCCCCGTGGACACTTTCAGCTGGGACCTGCCCATCAAAGTGCTGCCCACCAACCCCCTCCTGGCCTCCTCCATCTCCCAGTGTCCCAGCTGGAGCTCCCTCACCATCTGAGCCTAGCTGGAAACAGACCAGGGGCCCAGTGGGAGGGGCTTTGGAGGGGCCCCTCCCCTCCCAGCGCCGGGGCTGGGGGGGGAGATCCTGGCAGGACCACTTGCGTGAAGATGTCAGCAGAAGGTGTTCTGGACCCTCCCTGACCCCCCTGCTGTGTGAGTGTCTGTCCCGGAGAGCCCCACAGGGTGGCGCTGTCTCCGCCAGAGGGCACCAGCTAGGGCCAGGGGGGCGCTTGTGGCACAGAGCGTGATCCTACCACTGCCTGGATGCCTTGGGGGAGGGGGGACCTGTCCTTGCTGTCCCCTTATCGATTTCTTTTCCCTGTGTATTTCTCAATAAACAGCACCTCTTAGATTTCCTCCCCCGCCACTACCGTATGGGTTTTTGGGGGTCTGGAAGACGCAGGGGGGCAGGGGGGCTGTTTTCCTATGCAGCAGTGGTTTCCCTGTTGAGATCCCACACAGACCCCAAGCCAAACACTGCAAACTGTCCAGACACCTTTTTCGGTTGGTGGTTTTTATTGCAAAATCAGAAACGCTCCAGTGCGCATGCGTCCCTCTGCTGCCTCCGGGAGCAACTGGCCCCTTTGCTTGGCTCTCTCTTGGTTGGGGGGGGGGCAGCAAAGCAAGTAGTTCGGGTGCTGCTCCCTTGCCCTGGCGCCTGGCTCGTAGCCTGGGGTGGGGGTGGGGTGCCAGTCTGACTGGACATGGGGGGTGGGGGTGGGGAGAAGGGTGCAGGAAGCCACAAGCCTTGGGTGGCCCCAGAGCTTCCAGCCAGCTGCACCCTGGACTCTGGCAGGGCCCTTGGCTTTCCTCTTCAAGGCTGGGAGAGGGAGGGAGCCTGACTAAGAGCCGTGGAGGGGACAGAGGGGTCTCCTTGGCTTCTCCAAGGCGGCCCCTGCCTCAGCGCCTTCCTTGCAGGCTGTGCCTGCCCAGGTGTGTCGTGGGCTCCTCTGTGGTGTCCCCTGAGCCCCAGCTGTGCTTCAGCTTATTCGTGCATGGCAGACTCGGCTTGGCTTTTTGCACCAGAGAGACTTGGCAGGCCTGGGTGTCAAAGTGCACCTCACACCAATCCGGAAAGTCAACCGGGTGATGCATCCTGCAGAAAGAAGGAGATGGATGAGGAGTGGGTACACATCTGGGTAGAGGACAGCCAGCCCCCCCCCATTTCCTCCCCCTGCCAGCCCTGCCTTCATCACTGCTCTTTCTCTTCTGCCTCGGGCTGTGCTGGTTGGGGATTCCTGCGCTGCTTTCCTCTGCCAGAAGGCCACGTGCTGCTTTGCGCTGAACCCAGGAGGCCAGTCTCAAGTCTCCAGCTCCGCTGAGCTGTGCCTGCCCACCCTCCTAACAAGCCCTGGAGCCTAGTCCCCGATCCGCCTGCCGGGGCTAGAGATCATCCCTTCATGCCCGCCCGGGGAGAGCCCCCTCCCTTCCCTCTCTCCGGCTGCAGGCGCCCCAGATCCTGCCGTCACCCTGCAGGGCTGCCGCTCCTTCCCCCAAACAGCCTGACGGAAACATGTCTCAGCAAGTAGTGCGGCCAAGTCCAGACGGACTTCTTGCTTGGAACCGTTGCGTCGGGCCTGACTGTGGCGATTCAGCAGCTGGGCGTTCGGCTTGGTTTCTGTCGTGGTTTCTGCTGCAAGACGGGCTGCACTGCTGAGGCTGTCCCCGGGCTGCTTCCGCTGAGACCTCTCGCTAGGTTCCTGTGTCAGCCAGCACCAGGGCTGGGGGCATGGGGGCTTGCTTCAGATTTGTCCTGCTCCCTTGCTGCTTCTGGGCCCACAGTCCGCCTGCCCACCCGCCTGCCTGCCTGCCACCCTGACTCACATGTCGCAGCAGCCCACGCCGAGGGGCTCTAGGCAGAAGCACTTGGAGCAGTTGGCGTCCTGCCAGGATTCCCCAGGGCTGAAGCGCTTCCCCTCGTAGAGGCATGGGGCTGGAAAGAAGAGAGGCAGCCACAGTGGGGTGAGGCAGGTTGGCTGTGATGTCCAGGGCCCCAGGCCTCTTGTGGCACCCAGGCCTTGGCTCCCGTGTTCCCTGCGGCTGGCGAGTGGAGGCCTGAGCAGCTGGCCAAAGACCTTGTCCCTGGCTTGCCCAGCTGTCTTTCCAGCCAGAAGCCTGGTGTCCCCTGTGGGCCTGAATGCCCACAGGCCCGGGGGTTGCAGGCCTCCTTGCTCCACCTGCACACCCAACCCACATCTGCAGAGGTCCATCCTTACCTTGAGCGTGGAAGTAGCACAGGGCTGCTCGACCCGGGACCTGGCTCAGGAGAGAGAGCAGGAGCAGTGCTTTGGGGGTGCCGGAGAACAGCCAGGTGCTTTGGGGGTGCCGGAGAACAGCCATCCTCGCAGGCTCCCTGTGGGTGACTCTTTGCTGCCTCGGGCACATCTGTTTATAAAGGGGAGTTTTAGGACCCTGGCCAGCAGCTGCCTCCACCTGGCAAGGTTGCAGAACTCATTTCCTGGTGGATGCGTGAAAACAAGAGCCGGGTTGGAGCTTTTTAACAGGCTGTGAAAAGCTGATTCACCTCCTCCAGGAACCTCTCCAATTGGAAATTGAGTGCCTGGGGTGTGCTAGAAAGTGGGGGGGGGGAGCGATGCTCCAGTGACCCTGCCTGGCTGCCCTCCACTCCCCCCTCCATCCTGAAAGACCTGGAGTGTGATGCTGTAGTTTTTCAGCTCAGGCATGAAGTTGCAGGAGCAGCAGTGCGTCCTCCTGCTTCCCCATCTGCAAAATGCCTGTCCATCTAGGCAGAGCCCAGGACTCGCCTTCCCCGCACGGCCTTTGCCCATACAGTTGCTTTCCTGGTGGCCCTGTGGACCTGCAGCAGGTACAGTACATGAAGCCCCAACGACATTCTGGGAGCAAGTTCTGTTCTGTCGTTGGTGGCATGCAACCTCATGGGAGGCCGTGGGCTTGAAAGGCCAGGGGCTGTGGTTGGCAAGCAGCATCCCTCTCTCCTGTGGGCTTCTGGAGGGGATGTAGTGGTGGCTGGGAGACCTAAGGGCCAAGGGCCCTGATGCAGACGGCCTTTCTTCTGTGCTCCATCCATCCCATGAGCAACCATCTAGGGGAGGGTTGGGCCCAGCAGTGCCATCTACTTACAGTTCAACCACTGTTCTTTGAGCAGCCACCCAGACTGCCCCTGAGTGCCAAAAGGGTGGGCAAGTCAGTGGCAAAGGGCTTCACTTTGTCCACTTGTTTTTCTAGTGGGAAAGGACTCTGGGAGGCGGATAAGCTCAGGCCATGTTTGTTTACAGCGCCTGGCAATTTGGAGTGGTGCTGTGTTCAATATCATGGGTGCGAACTCAGGGGCTGAGGGAGAACGGTCCCTGCAGCATTGGCACAGGGCGACTCAGGGGTGTTTCCTGGCTCTAGTTGCTGGGTGTATTTGTGGCTTGGAGGCAAAGGGTGACTTTCTGCAGCCCCAGGCTGGGTGGTGCGCATGCAGACGTAGAAAGGACATCTGGTCTCACTGGAAACTCAGTGTGCCACATGCGAAAGGCAGGCCCCCGTTCTCCACACACGTGGGATGGTGGAGCCCACAGCCCTCCCAGCTGCTCTCCATAGCCAGCCATGGAGGTCCCGGTCCTGCCACACCTGGGGGATGCAGTTTGAGCACCTTTGGTCAGCTGGCCATTAGCTATTCCTCTCTGGGCTCCAGCGCAGGGGGCACTGCCGTCACGCTGAAGCCGTGTCTTTCCTTGCCCTGCAGCAAGGGCAACTGTGTCCCCACCTGGAGGTCTTCAGCAGGTGAGGTGCCCAGGTCCTCAGCTGAAGCCCCTTTGCCCCACGATGCCTCTTGCCCTGCGTGACCTATCGGTGTTGAACTGCCAGTTCTGCCAGGCTAATTTTGTACCAGGAATCAGTAAACAGGATCTGTTGGCCTGTGCGCAGGCTGTTCGAAACCTGATTCAGCACTGTGGAACAGAGGAGGGCTGCATCCAAAGTTCCTGCGATGCCAGGCCAAAAACCTGGTTCAGAAAAAACATCACGTGCCTCCTCCGCATTTGGGGGAAATCAGAAGCGGCTCGAGCAGGATGGCTCCGGACTTTCTGCTGGTTTTCCCTTGCTCTCTTTGGGATGGCCACAAGCAACTGGTGGGCCACTGGGTGGGATGGGACGCTTGAATAGATGGGCTGTGGCCTGGTCCAGCAGGAAGGCTCCTTTTATGTTCTTATGACCTGAAGGAACTTGCGCTGGAGGGTGAAACAGTGCTCCCAGCTCACAGGTTCCTTGGTGCTTAAGTTGCTCAGGCCCAGAGAGGGTAGAGAGAGTGTTTCTGCAGGTCTACCTGTAATCAGCCCTGCCCTTGCTGAAAATTGCCCCCCTTCACACCTACTCGGGCTGTAGGAACCCAGTCTTCAGTTCAACATGACGACTGTTTTTGGACTCGGGTGGTCTGATAGGCATATACTGGAAGGCCCTGAATGCCCACGGTTCCCAAGGAAGTGCCAGTAGCTAAGCCAGCTGAGTGATGCACCAAGTAATTTATACAGTAGTAGTGGAAGGGTTGGCTTTTCTACCCTGCTTTCCTCATCCATTTAAGGGGACCTAAAGGACTGGCAAAGCTTTTCTATTCTTCTCCCCCCCTCCGCCCCCCACAGACACCCTGTGAGGTGGGTGGGGCTGTGAGAGCTCAGAAGAGAGCTGTGACTAGCCCAAGGCCACCCAGCTGGCTTTGTGGATGAGGGCGGAATCAAACCCGGAGACTACGGGACACGGGTCTGGCATTCTAAGCACAAGACCAAACTGGCTTAGCTTGCCACACCGTCTCTTCTCTCAAGCCGGGTAGTTGGGCAGCCCTGGCAAGGTGGTTATTTCCTCTGACTGCACTGGCCTTGTTCTGGATTATATCCCAGAATAGGGGCCTGCCACCTGCATGCTGGTACAGACTATAGCAGCTCCTGGGTGGACCCACCATCATCTGCACCAGCATGCAGGTGGCAGGTCCCTATGCCAAGATATAACCTGGGACAAGGCTGAGTGCAGGAAGGGCCTAGAAACCAGACTGCCCTCCTCTGCCACCCTCCATTTCCTCCTTTGACAGGCTGAGGAAAGGAGCTCTTAGCCCACTCTTGGCATCATTTCTGTGCTGACTGAGTAATCCCAGCCCCGGGATGCTCCCAAGAGGCGTGTTTCAGTCCAGGGTTTGCTGGAGCTTTTTGCTGCTGGAGGCAAGGGAGCCATCTGCGCCAGTGATTGGATCCCAAACTGGAGGCTTTCTTGGCTGGGCTGGGAAGGGGCACCAGGCACTTCCAGGGGAGGGGAGGGGAGGGGAGGGTGAGCACTATCCCGAATCACCTGTAACGCCTCCCCTGCCCTGCCTCATTGTACAGGCAGCCAGAGACCTGGTCCCAGGCAGCACTGGCCACTGAGCCCAGAAGCCACCAGGGGAACATGGACAAGCCAGAGCCCTGGGCTTGTGCCCCTGCGGTGGGGAATTCCCCCTTGCTTTGAGAAAGAAGCACAAGTGTCCATTCTTCCTCCTCGTGCCAAGATCTGCTTCCGGGGCAGCTGGCTCTCCCTAGAGGTTCTTGGGTGCGGAGGGGTCTGCTTTCCCTTAGCTCTGTCCCAGGGAACACCCTGGAGGTCTCCTTGATATGCACGTCAGCTCACAGAGCTTCTCTCTTCTGCCTCCAGGCCGGGGGGGGGGCTCCTTTCCTCACACCCCTGCCACACAGCTGTGAGCCTGCTGGTGGGGGGGGGGCTCTAGGAGGCAAGAGAGGGGCATTCTTGGAGGGGCAGGTGGACTGCCACATCAAGGAGTGAAGGAGGGAGGCAAATGGTGCATCCTTTATGGACCAAGGCGTTCCCGGGTGCTGCTGCCCCTCGGGCCAAGGCTCAGCCTGGGCAGCTCTACCATCCATGCTGCAGCTGTGTGGAGCTGTGCCAAGCACGGTGGTGGTGGTGGTGGTGGTGTTCCCTCTGCCTCTCTGTGGCTAAAAAGGGTATGAAGTGTGTGTGAAGTGCTGCCCACAGCAAGCAGTATGAGCCTGGCAGGGCAAAGGGCATCACCCACACTCTCTGCCCCCAAGCACAGTGGAAGGGCTTTGGTTCCCTGGGTGAGCCTCCTCACTCCCAGCATATATCTGAGGAGCCCTGGCTGAAGCAGGGTAGGTTAGCAGCTGCAGCACAGGAAGCAAACAGGATGCTGGCTGGTGCCCAGCGTGTAGGAGTCCCCGGTGCCAAGGAAGTGCCGGGGGTGCTATTTTAGGCATGCCACAGGCCTTGGCCTGGGTGCCTGGCAGGGGCCGTGTTTTCTCTCCAAATACTAGGAGCTCCAAGAGCCACATGCAGTGGGATGGGCTTCTTTCAAGCCCCTACCTGGGGCCGAGCCAGGACTGGGCCTGGCGAGGCAGCAGGGGCACCCACCCAGAGCAGCGCCCCTCCGCAAGCTCCAGCATTTGGGGCAGCCAAGCCAGACGGTGACACCTGCTCCTCCTCTTCTAGGCATCAGTTCACAGCGTGGTGGTGGGAGGCCATCCCGGCCAAAGAGCTGCTCCACCAGCAGGAAGCAGCCGCTGCTGGTCCAGAGGCCTCCAGGTCCCAGGGGTGCATTCTGCTAAAGCTGCCTCAGTTGCGCCTCAGGAAGTACGTGGCTGGCTAACCCAAAGGTCTGGTGGGCTGTGGAAGAGACAGCCCAGTGTGGCTTCAGTGACAGACACCCAGGCTGTTCCGAGGAGGAAAACACAAAAGGTTTACCGAGAGGGAAGAGGCCCAAACCCAGCACCCTCTCCTGAACCACTGGGCTCTTCAGCAAGGACAGAAAACACTCACCGAGTTCCGTTTGAGGATGCAGAGCTTAGGATTGCACCCCAAGTCTTCCAGAGCAAGCAGCTTTATGCTTCCCCTGGCGCAAGGGAAGAGGAACAGCGATGGAAGGTCCTGCCAGGTGGGAAGGAGGCAAATTTGAACGGGTCAACTTTCATCTCCTCCCCTGCCTGTTTGCTCTGTCACACGAGGCAGATGAACCTGCTGGATCCGGCCATAGCCCTCCTAGTCCAGCACCCTGTCTCACACCATGGCCACCAAGATGGATCAGACCAGTGGCCCATCTGGTCCAGCAGCTTGTTCTCCCACTGGGCAGGGCAGAAGGGCACACATTCCCTGCTCTGGCTTCCAGAAGCACTCTGCAGCCTGTGAAACCCTCCCAGGACCTGCCTGCCGGATGGGGCCAGTGGCCATCTAGTTCAAGAGGCTGTTCTCATCACAGCCATCCAGCTGCATATGGAAGCCCACCAGCAGGGCAAAAGGACACGCCTGCCTCCCTCACAGTCTCCCATCAGCTGCCCTCTGGGAAATATTGTCTTCAGTGGATTGCTCCAAAACTTCCTGGAAGACGCTCCAGCCAGTGTCCGCCTCTGTCTCTGTGGCAATGAATCCCAAAGTTAATTCTGCTCTGTAAGAAAAACAACTGCTTCTCTGCCCTTCCTTTTTCCATATTCAGCTCCTTGGTGGTCCCTGGTCTGGGGTCTGGGTAGGAAAGTTGCCCACCCAATACTGCCCAAACTCCATTGTGCCTTTGAAGAAACCTTCACCCTCCCTGTCTGTGTGGATAGGAGAGAGGGCAGGAAAATGGGAGAGGGCTGGGAACATCAGAGGATGGTTTTGGGGGTGAAACAATGACCCGCCAACACCTGTTGCTCTGAGGTCAGGAGAAGGTCTGGCAGGGTTGGACAGGATGGGGGGAGACCTCTGAGACCACTAGCAGGATCCCTGAAGGGAACAATTGGCAGCAGCAGAGTTGGCCTTTATGCTCTGCTTTTATCACCCTTAAGGGGCCTCAAAGCTGCTGACAAAGAACATAAGAGCATAAGAACGTAAGAGAAGCTCTGCTGGATCAGGCCACAGCCCATCTAGTCCAGCATCCCATTGCACACAGTGCCCCACCAAATGCTCATGGGCATCTCAAACAGAGAAAAGGACGAACCTTTTCCTGCTCTTGAATCCCAGCAAATGGCCTCAGAAGCGCCCTGGTTCCTCCCCCCTCCCCAGCCTGAAAGATGCATTCGTTCTAGTAGCCATTGATACATCTGTCATCCATAAATCTGTCTACCTTGAAGCCATCTAGACTGGTAGCTGTCGCCACCTCTTCCGGCAGCACATTCCATAAGCCAATGACCCTCTGGGTGAAGAAATACTTCCCCCTGTCAGACCTTTCTCTCCTACCCATCAGCTTCATAGATGCCCCCTGGTTCTATTGGGATAAATTTTCTCCATCCACCTTTTCTATACCATGCATAATTTTATATACTCCAATCAGGTCCCCTCTTAAACGCCGTCTCTCCAGACTGAAGAGGCCTAGAGTTGCAGCCTGGTTTCGTAAGGGAGCTGTTCCAGACCCTTAATCAAACCTTCTTTTCTTCTCCCCCACAGACACCCTCAGTGCCAGGTGGGGCTTTGAGAGCTCAGAGGAGAGCTGCGACCAACCCAAGGTCACCCAGCCAGCCTTTGTGGAGGAGTGTGGACTCAAACCCGGAAACTTCCAGATAGGAATCCAACCATCTAATTACGAGACCAAACTGGCCAATGCCTGGGGAAGGGGCTTGGGGAACAAATCGCCCTTAGGAACCCGGAAAGCTACCCCGGAGGAGGCAAGGGCCAATGGGCACGGCAGATCACCCAGGGGCTGCCGGCATTTCCTCAAAGGCCTCCTGGAGATTCTGCTCCTGCCTCGGTCGGATGCTTTGCAAAGCGGAGCGGCTGGCGGGGAGCCCCGGGGCCGAGGAAAGCCCTGCAACTTGGCGGAATCCTTCGTGTGGGTCGGACTCGCGACCGCTTGAGCGAGGGCGCCTGAGGAGCCCGGCGGGCGAGGAGCCCTTCTCCGGGCCACCTTCCAAGGGAATCGCCTTCCGACGGCCTTTCCGCCGGGCTCTCTCCGGACGGTGCGCTCGGCCCACCGCTCTCCCTCGCAGCGTCCCGGGCGGGCAGTTTTGCCTTCTCGCGCTTCCTTCGTTCAACCCTCCGGAGCCGGCCAGCGGGAGGCCGGCGACCTCGCTGGAGCGCGCCGTGCCAGGATCTGGCGGCGGCGGCAGGGATGCGGTTCGGCCTCGCTCGCCCGGAGCGCACGCGGCTCCCTCCCGCCGTTGCCCACCTGCCCTCGTCCGCAGAGCTGCACCGCATATCGACCTTGGGGAGCGAGTAAGCGCTCGTGCCCTGCCGGGGACGCACGCGGCGGCACCCGAGCCCGTCTGCGGAACACGGCGCGGCGACCTCCTGGCCGCACGCCTCCCGGGCTGCCCGCTTTGGCCGATGGCTCCTGCCGCCGCCGCCGCCTTCCGGGCGGGACATGGCCTTTGGGTAAACGGAAGTTAGGGCGAGCCTCGTTTGGGGGCCGTTGCTTTCTTACCCCGGGCGGGAGGCGGGCGAGCAGCGGCGGGCGCGCCCGGTTTCTTCCCTGCGGCAGCAGCAGCCAGCAGCGTTTCCTCCGCCCACTTTGCTCCTGGGACGAGGAGCCACCGGGCGCCTTCCACCTCCCCTCCTCTCCTGACTGGCCCGCGCCAGGCGGGAGTGTTCCTCGACGGCTCTGCCGCTCGCCAGTCCTCCCTCTACGCGGGGCGGCGGCGGCGCTTAGCGGGCGCCGCAAAGCAATTAAGTTGCGCGCCGTCTCCGCGCGTGCAGTCGGCCCGTCGGCCGGAGGCAGGTAGCGGCCGCCCGGGCTCGAAGTCTCGTCGGCGGCGCCAACAGGCCATAACCCTTCGCGCCTGGGCCGGGCGCTTCTCTCGGGCAGCCGCTGCTTGCCCGCGGCTGACGCTTAGAGGCTTGGGGCGGGGGGGCCTTCACGGACCCCGAGCCACTCTGGGCTTCGGAAGGTTCTCCGGCCGGCGCGGCGCGTTTCGCGAACGGTTCTCTGGGGCCGGCCGGCAGAGCCGCAGCAGTGTATGTGTGTTTGGGGGGGGGGGGGAGGCTGGCAGCCCATAAATGCCCCCTCCAGCAGGAACTCCGCTGCACTCGGAACCAGGAAATGAGCGCACGAATCGCGCAGATTGAGCCCTCAAAACGGCTCTGGCGGGCAGGCCGAGCTCACCCGCGCCTCCTGGCCCGGGATGTGGGGAGTGAAGAGCTTCAGAGCAAAAGGGGGGGGCGGCCGCAACTGGGGGGCGGAGGAGAGAGGAAGGGGAGACGGCGACCTTCAGCTGCTAAGCCCCTCTCTGGGGGACAAAGCGCAGCAGGCGAGGGGGGGGGAGTCCTGCCAAATCGTAGTTCTTGGGGGGGGGCAGAACGGGATTGGAGCCTGCTGGGAGAGGGATTGGCCTGTCGGACAAAACAGAGCGCGCCTGGCCGGGGAGGGGGCCGTTGGCGGCGCTGCCCAAGAGATCAGAGAGGAGTGACTCGAAAAAAAACCCTGGGGTGGGCCCTTACCCGCCCCCCAAGAGAAGAGCATCGTGGCTGGCCGCCTGCAGAGCCCAGGAGCGCGGGGAGCGCTGGATTCTGATGCCGCTCAGGGGACAGGGACGAGGGTCGAGGCTTCGCTGCAAAAGCAGGCAGAGCGCCCGAGGGTGAGAAACGCTGCGTCGCCCTCTTGGCTTCTAGATTACACAGACGCTGCACACCTAGAACCAACTCACCGCGCTCCCGAGGCTGCGGAACCTGTTCCTCCGCATGGCGAGTTCTTTTAAACAGCTTCGGGGGGGGGGGACAACCCTAAAGGAATCTGCTGTGTCTTAAAATCATGAACCTCCACCTTCATTAATTAAGGGGCAGCGACTTGGGATAGGCTTTCTTGGTGGTAGCTCCCAGACTATGGAATAGACTCCTCCCCATCCCCTGAGGTGAGCCAAGCAGGCAGTCATTATATAGGTTCAGGAGATAACAGGCAGCTACCCACCAGGCCTGGCTCTGGCGGAGGAAAAAGCTTCCTCTCCCCACTTTGTTTCTTCTTCTTTTTTTTCTTTTTTGTAGTTTGTGTTCTTTTACATATTTTACAAAACATTTCTTACCAATTGTAATACAAAACACAAATTTTATAGTTTCTCCCCACCAAGTGAAGTTAAATTAATACAATTCAATTTCATTTCAACCCAGACTCATAAGAAGTTTCTTAACATCATAAGAATGTAAGAGAAGACCTGCTGGATCAGGCCACATCCCATCTAGTCCATAAGAACCTCAGAGGAGCCCTGCTGGATCAGGCCACATCCCATCTGGTCCATAAGAACCTAACAGGAGCCCTGCTGGATCAGGCCACAGCCTATCTAGTCCATAAGAACCTCAGAGGAGCCCTGCTGGATCAGGCCACAGCCCATCTAGTCCATAAGAACCTCAGAGGAGCCCTGCTGGATCAGGCCACATCCCATCTGGTCCATAAGAACCTCAGAGGAGCCCTGCTGTATCAGGCCACATCCCATCTGGTCCATTAGAACATAAGAGAAGACCTCCTGGATCAGGCCACAGCCCATCTAGTCCAGCATCCTGTCGCACACAGTGGCCCACCAAATGCTCATGGGCATCTCAAGCAGAGACGAGGACAAACCTTCTCCTGCTCTTGAGTTCCAGAAGATGGCCTTAGAAGCACCCCAGTTCCTCCCCCCACCCTTTGTTATTTCTGTCTTGTCTTGTGGTATATAGATATAACCTTTCCCAAGCCGTTTCAACAGAAATGTTTATATTCACACCCATACATTTCAATCTGTTTTGTCTATATACATAGTATCTAAACTGATCAACAATGTAATAGTACCACATTTCCAATTCACATTTATCTGCTGATTTCCATGATACAGCTATAGTTGCCAATGCCGTCTTAAGCAATTGACTCAACATATATCTTTTATGTTCTTGTATGTTTTGTTCTCCGTAAATCTGTAACAAAGCTGTTTCTGGGTATATATTAATATTCAATTCCATTATGTCATTAATCTCATCAAAAATTCTATTCCAGAAAGGGATAATCTTAGGGCACATCAACCACACACCGTGGAACTTGCCCTTCATACCGCACCCCTTCCAGCAATTAGATGGCAAATTATTAATCATAAAAGCCAGCTGTGCAGGGGTCTTATACCATTTTGTTACTAGTTTCGTAAGTAATTCTCTTACTTTCAAGTGCTTTACCCTTGCTATTTCAACAAACTTCCTTTTCATTTCTTCTTCCACTTTGTTTTCTGTGGATTTAGTTTACATTTTTTACATTCTGTTTTTATAGTGGTTTCATGGTCTTTTCAGCTTGGAAAGATGGCATTTAAGAGGGGACCGGACTGAAGGACAGAAAATCATGCATGAGGTGCAATAGGTGGATAAAGAGTCTTTCTCTGTCCACAACACTAGAACCAGGTTTCCCTCCATGAAGCTGATGGGCAGGAGAGTCAGATCGGACAAGGGAAAGTACTTCTTCACCCAGAGGGTCATCGGTCTGTGGAATCTGCTGTCAGAAGAGGTGGTGACAGCAACCAGCCCTACAGAGCTTCAAGACAGGGTTAGACAAATTCACGGATGACAAGTGCATCAATGGCTACTAGAATGGATGCCTAGGTACTTCCTCCAGGCAGTAGGCCTCTAAGACTTGAGATGCCCTGAAGCAACTGTTGAGCCTCTGTGAGAGACAGCATGCTGGACTAGATAGGCTGCGGCCTCATCCAGCAGAGCTCCTTCTGTGTTCTTATAGTTTGAGAAGGAACTCAGTGGAAGAAGGAGCTCTCTCCTAAGACTAAACAGAAAATAACTGGAAAAACTGCTGCTGGCTCTGTGCTCGGTGCAATGAGCTCCGGGCTCTCAGGGAACGTGTTTCTTCCCTTGAAGCCAAGGTAGTGGGCCTGGAGAAGGAGATAGAGAGTAACAGGGCTGAGGTGAGGCCTTCAGGCATGCAGTAGGAGCATCCCACTCCATGACAAGCAGCCCTCCAGCCGCCTCGGAGAGTGGAAGCCTCAGGCAGGGAGGACATCAAACCAAGGAAGAGGGACAGGCTCCCTTAGTCGTGACCCCTTCCTCAGTGGATGTGCCTGTATCCTCTTGCACCGAGGATAGTCCTCCATGGGTAGCGGGAGGGGGGCTTCTTGTAGTGGGCGATTCGATTATCAGGAATATAGGAGCCGGATTTGTGATAGGCATGTTGACTGCATGGGGACTTGCCTGCTATATGCAAAGGTCCAGGATCTCCAGGGTTGCATTCTCAGAAATGCTACCTGTTCCACGTGCAGGACCAGCCAGACAGGCAGAGCTCAGGAGCCTCAATGCGTGGGTGAGGCAGTGGTGTCGGGAGGAGGGGTTTAGATTTGTAAGGAACTGGGGAACATTTTGTGACAAGCCAAACCTGTACAAGAGGGATGGGTTACACTTGAAACAAGATGGAACCAGATTTCTGGCGCTTAACATTAAAAAGGTTGCAGAATAGCTTTTAAACTGATCCCTGGGGGGAAGCTGACAGGAGCTGGGCAGCATCTGATTCAGGAGAGCACACCCGAGAGTGAGGAGGGCTGGAAATATGCAGATAATGCTGAGCTAAGTGGGGGATTAGTTAATAGTATGCAAGCAGAACGATGCAAGGGGCAGTATAAGGATTCACATGTTCTTCGACGGCAGAATTTGGACCAGAGTGAGTACTAATGTATATATGCAAACACCAGAAGCCTTTGAACTAAGATAGGGGAGCTAGAAAGCTTAGTGATGGATGGAAGGATTGATATTATTGGTATAACTGAAACCTGGTGGACCAGTGAAAACCAATGGGATACAGTCATCCCAGGTTACAAACTGTACAGGAAAGACATGGAAGGGTGACATGGAGGTGGTGTAGCCTTGTATATTAAGGAAGAGATAGAATCTTACAGACTAGAATGTCTAGGTGAGTCAGACTCTTACACAGAAGCAGTGTGGGTAAAAATACCAAGCCAAAAAGGAAGCCTAACCATAGGGATATTGTGACGGTTTCTGGGTACAGGCTGCAAACTGTTTTGCTTTCTGGCCTTGCAGGCTTCTAGCAATCAGCAATACCCAGCTTCTTTGCAAACAGCTTTTTGCAAGCCCTGGGTTTTGGGCTGCAAAAAGGGCGGGAAATCCTGTGCGGGCCTGAGTGCAAGGATTGCCTACATCTGTTTTTTTTTGGAGGGAAAAGCTGTCTGGGGAACTGAGGGCTGGAGGGGCTAGAGGAAGAGTTCCCACCAATCAGGCGTGTGGGACAGGCACCTCTATCAGGAGTTTCCAGCAGCATTTTATTGCAGCAATTTTCCCTAGGAGGTGACGGCCAATCAGGGCCACAGGGAAAAAGGTATAAAGGAACACAGATTACTGCAGACTAGGTCTTCGTGCTGGGACAAGAGCTGAAGGGAACAGAAGAGAGCTGAACCTGAGAGAGCTGGACCAGTAGCTGACCATTGGTCTTGTGGCTGAGTGATTTCAGAAGGAGACAATCATGGAGGATTGTGGCTCTGAGGGAGACTTCACTAGCAACTGACCAGACTGGATGATCGGTCAAGCAAGGACGGGCCGTGCCTTGTGATCATCTAGAGCCATGTTCTGGTACACTGGCTTGGCTTGGGCTGATGCAGAGCTAGCCGGGGGGGAGGAATGTGGAGAGGTTTGTCTTTTAAAAAGGAACTATGTTCCTTTAGAGAAAGGGGTAGCTCCTAGCCTTAAGAGACTTGCAAATTTAAACCAACAACTACCTGAACCTTATTTTCTTTCTAGTATTGCTTGTGTGTAATAATAAACTTGTTTTAGTTTACTGTTCAAACCGCTTGCTACCCATGTTTTGTGTCCACACTGTAGTATTCACTCGGCCGTTGCATGTAACCAGCATCCTAAAAGGGCCTAGCTACTCCTAGAGAGAGCAGGCACTGACCGGATTGCTGGGGATCGTGACAGACATGCTACCGTCCTCCCAACCAAATGGCCAAAGGAGATCCAACAATTGGAAAAGGAGGTAAAGGAGGTGTCCCAAAAAGATAGGTTCGTTATAATGGGGGACTTCAATTATCCTCACATAGACTGGGTGAACTCCTGTGCAACTCAGGAAAGAGAGAGGAAATTCCTACACCTGCTAAATGACTGTTCCAAGGAGCAAATGGTCATGGAACCAACCAGGGGAAAGGGAACCCTAGACTTGATCCTAAGTGATGCTCAGGACCTGGTAAAGGATGTCATTGTGTTCAATCCAATTGGGAACAGTGACCACAATGCAATAACCTTCAACTTAAATACAGGGAGTAAGTTGTTAGTAAAGTCTAACATGGAGACCTTAAATTTCCATAAGGGAAACTTCTTCAAAATGAGGAAACTAGTAAAAAGGAAACTGGAAGTTAGAAGAGTTCAATCACTTCAAAATGCATGGAGACTACTAAAAAACACAATAATGAAAGTGCAACTAGAATGCATTCCTAAAAGAAGAAAGGGGACTTCTAGGTCCACGAAGAAACCAATGTGGCTCACAAGTGCAGTAGATGAAGTCATTAAAAACAAGAAGAGTTCATTTAGGAAATGGAAGGCTTGTCTGAATGAGAACAGGAGGAAACATAGACACTGGCAACACAAATGCAAGACGGCCATTAGGAAAGCTAAGAAAGATTTTGAGGAGCACATTGCTAAAAACATCAAAAGAAATAACAAGAACTTCTATAAGTATATCAGAAGTAGGAATCCAACCAGGAGAGCAGTTGGACCACTAGATGGCAAAGGACAGAAAGGGATAATTAAAGAAGACACAGAGATTGCCTCTGTATTCACAGAGGAAGACATAGGATACATGCAAGTAGCTGAGCCAGTATTTTCTAAAGAGTTAAACTGGACAGAGATAACCAAGGAAGAGGTCCTTGCATGTCTTAATAAATGAAATGTTAACAAGTCACAGGGACCAGATGGTATTCATCCAAGAATCCTTAAGAAACTCAAAATGTGAAATTGCTGACCTTCTACCAAAAGTATATAATCTTTCCCTAACATCAGGTTCTGTACCTGAGGACTGGAGGGTAGCAAATGTAACACCAATCTTCAAAAAAGGATCCAGGGGTGATCCAGGCAATTACAGACCAGTTAGCTTAACGTCAGCTCCATGTAAGGTGATGGAAACTATCATTAAAGACAAAGTGTGCACATGGAGGAGCAAGCATTGCTGAACAAAAGCCAGCATGGCTTCTGCAAAGGTAAATCATGCCTCACAAACTTGTTGGAATTACTTGAGAGTGTCAGTAAATATGTGGATAAAGGTGAACCAGTAGACATTGTCTATCTGGACTTTCAGAAGGCTTTTGACAAAGTCCCACATCAAAGGCTACTGAGTAAACTCATCAGCCATGGAATAAAAGGACAAGTTCTGTCCTGGATTTCTGACTGGCTTAAGGGCAGGAAGCAGAGAGTAGTAATAAATGGCCAATTCTCAGGGTGGAAAGAGGTAAAAAGTGGGGTCCCCCAAGGTTCAGTGTTAGGACTGATGCTTTTTAATTTATTCATCAGTGATCTAGAAGAAGGGGTACATAGTAAAATAGCAAAGTTTGCTGATGGTGCTAAATTATTTAGGGTAGTAAAAACAAAAAAAGATTGCCAAGAGCTCCAGAGGGATCTCTTAGCATTGGGTGAGTGGGCAACCAAGTGGCAAATGTGCTTTAATCTTAAGTGCAAAGTAATGCACATCGGGGCCAAGAATCCAAATTATGTCCATAACCTGATGGGGTCTGAGCTTTCTGCCACCCACCAAGGAAGAGATCTCAGATTCCCTCTTAAACACTATCTTTCAAGTCAGTGTCATTTTGCCTCTTTATAATCTATGATGAGGCCCCATTTGGACAATTCTGGTCACCATATCTCAAAAAGGATCTTATGGAACTGGAAAAAGTGCAGAAAAGGGCATCCAGAATGATTAAGGGTCTGGAACAGCACCCTTATGAAACCTGGCTGCAAAGTCTGGGCCGCTTCAGCCTGGAGAGACGGCATTTAAGAGGGGATCTTATTAAAGTATATAAAATTATGCATGGTTTAGAAAGGTGCATGGAGAAAATTTATTTTCTCTGTCGCACAACACTAGAACCAGGGGGCATCTATGAGGCTGATGGGTAGGAGAGTCGGATCCAAAAGGGGATGTATTTCTTTACCCAAAGGGTCATCGGTTTATGGAATGTGCTGCTGGAAGAGGTGGTAACAGCTACCAGCCTAGATGGCTTTAAGGAAGGGTTAGACAGATTTATGGGCGACTGATGTATCAATGGCTACTAGAATGAATGCCTAGGTACATCCTTCAGGCTGGGGCAGGGGGAAGCAGGTTTCTTCTAAGGCCCTCTGCTGGGATTCAAGAGCAGGAATAGGTTTGTCCTTGTCTCTGCTTGAGATCCCCATGAGCATTCGGTGGCCCACTGTGCGCCACGGAACGCTGGACTAGATGGGCTGTGGCCTGATCCAGCAGGGCTCCTCTTATGTTCTTATGTTCTTACTGGTCATTAAGAGCATAAGAAGTGGCCCACTGGACTGGACGCACAGCCCATCTAATCCAACAGTCTGTATTGCCAGTGGCCAGCCAACTTCCCAGGAAAGCCCACAGCCTTCCCTGTGCAGAGTCCACAGCAGCCAGCATTCCGAGGCAAGCTATGGTCTCCTTCGATCAGAGGCAGTCACAGCGCCATTGTTTGGCCCTGCCAGGTTTTGAGAACTCATATGAGGTCCTGCATTCCATCTGGCAGATTCTGTGTTGCTGCCTGTAAGCGAGACCATTAGCATGGAATGCAGGAAGCCTTGGCTGTGCAGCATGTTAGCAAGTGCTTTTTCCTCATTTGTAGCTAATCAAGCAGCCAATCTTGGCTTATTTTAGTCACAACCCATTATAGGACTTGTTTCCCACTAATCTAGAATAAACACCCTGTCTGGACCAAGAGGGGAAGGGACCCGGCGTCCCAGGGAGCTGTGATCAACAGGAAGGTTGGCGCCCCTGCTCTGCTTCTGGCAGAGGCTGAATTCGGATCATGATTAGACTTCTTCCCAGCATGTAAACAACAGGAAAGCAATTGTGGCTGAAGTGTGTACATCTGTCTAACTTGGGGGGGGGGGGACAGATGAGGATGTGAATTGGGCTTTCTCATCCTGCGTGCTTCAACCAGACATAGCCCCAAATGTGCTCAGCCTTTAGGTCTCATTGCTGCACACAGAAAGTTCTCTTGGCAATGAGCAGCGACGGCAAACCCAGCTTTGGACACGTGTGAAAAAGAAGGCCTCATGCATCATTCAGCTCCCCCAGGAATGCTGGAAGATTTTCCCCTGGTGTTGGGTGACGAATCCTGCCCTGCTCTTTGGCCAGGGGGCCAGCAACCAGGGAGAGCACATGTTCCTCTTAGAGGAGCTGCTGGTACCTCGGCCTCTGGCATCCAGCCAGAATGCTAAGAACCCTCTCCAGCTCCCACACACACATTATCTGATGCCTTCCTAGACAATGGGGCTCTCCTTGGTGTGGGGCCCTGAGGGCTGAAAGCGGAGGGAATGTCTTCCACAACTGGGCATAGAGTGCCCACCACCTGGGAAGCAGAGTGTCTGCTGGGAGGGGCGGCTGGTTACCGTGACAGCCCAGTGCCACCGCTCACCTTGCTCCTTTGCTCAAGCAGGCTGTGGCTCAGAGGCTGGGAAGCTTTCTCATGCAGAAACTCCCAAAGCCCTTCCTTCCCTTTAATTTACATTCTTTTAACTTCTATTTATATGTGATTTTAATGAGCTGAGGGCAGTTTTTAACCTGTTTGCCTTGGTCTTTTTCTAGCCCAGCCTTAGACCTTTGGTGTAGGGCAGGATATAAAGGTCAGCAGATCAATGCATAACTAAATAAACATGATGCCCCCATTGGCCCTTCTTGAACATCAGCCCAACCCCAGGCCTTTTCCACTTGGAAACCAGGTGCCCCCTGCTGCCAACCTGCTCCTCCCCAGCAACGCTGCCATCACACTCTCTTTAGGAGTCCTTTCTCTAAGGAGACAAGGAGAGCTCCTCTGAACACAAAAGGCACGAGCGTCTTGAGCAAACTGAGAAGTCAGCAGTAGCCGAACACCCTTGGTCAGGGAACCACAAAATCTTATTTGAAAAAACAGAAGCTATAGCCACAGTAAAGGGGTCCCATGAATTGGCTACCAGAGAGGCCGCTGAAATAAAACAACAGCCCCATAACCTTAACAGAGATCAAGGCCTGTTTCGCAGCAACATCTGGAAGCCCTTATATGGAAACAAGCAAAACAAAGAATCACACCCTAGCTCAGCAACCACACAACTTACCAGGGATTATGCTAATACACAATGTACAGGAAAGCCTCAACTACTCACTGTGGGCGTCTAAGGGAACAGCATTAACAGATTACAGCCAGGAAAAGATCAAAGCATCATTAACAACCCACACAAGAAAAACTGGCAAGCAGCAGACATCTATAAGAAGGGAAACAAGAGCTAGAAAGACACCAGTCAATTTGAACCTTCCAAAAGCCAAACCCTCTACAGATGGATATTACAGCAACATCTGAAAGGTTCTCAGAAGAAACCAAGAACGTGGCACAATAGCCCCCAAAATGCTATAAATGAGATGGTAACTGGCCATGAAAGCCTACATACAAGCATTGACTTTGTCAATTTGGGCTTTTAGGAGGCTTTTGACAAAGTCCCACATCAAAGGCTACTGAGTAAACTCATCAGCCATGGAATAAAAGGACAGGTTCTGTCCTAGATTGGTGACTGCTTTAAGGAGAGGAAGCAGAGAATAGTAATAAATGGCCAATTCTCAGGGCGGAAAGAGGTAAAAAGTGGGGTCCCCCAAGGTTCAGTGTTAGGACTGAAGCTTTTTAATTTATTCATCAATGATCTAGAAGAAGGGGTACATAGTAAAATAGCAAGGTTTGCTGATGATACTAAATTATTTGGGATAGTAAAAACTAAAAGAGATTGCCAAGAGCTCCAGAGGGATCTCTTAGCATTAGGTGAGTGGACAGCCAAGTGGCAAATGTGCTTTAGTCTTAAGAAGTTCAAAGTAATGCACATAGGCACAAAAAATCCAAATTATGTCTATAACCTGATGGGGTCTGAGCTTTCTGCAACACACAAGGAAAGGGATCTCGGGGTTCTGGTGGACAGTTCAATGAAGGTCTCAGCCCAGTGCACAGCAGCAGCAAAAAAAGCTAATTCAGTGCTGGGAATAATTAGGAAGGGAATAGAAAACAAGTCAGCGAGTGTCATTTTGCCTCTTTATAAATCTATTGTGAGGCCACATTTAGAATATTGTGCACAATTCTGGTCACACCTCAAAAACGTCTGGGACTCTTCAGCCTTGAAAGATAGTGTTTAAGGGGGAATCTGATTGAAGTATATAAAATCATGCCTGGTACTGAAAATGATAGAAAAAAATTCTTTTCTCTAGAACACTACACTAGAACCAGGGGGCACCTATGAAGCTGATGGGTAGGAGAGTCAGATCAGACAAAGGGAAGTATTTCTTCACCCAGAGGGAGGGTTGTCGGTCTATGGAAATTGATGCCAGAGGAGGTGGTAACAGCAACCAGCCTGGATGGCTTTCAGGCTGGGGGGACAAGCAGGAGATTTCTAAGACCATTTGCAGAGAGTGGAGCACAGGGGAAAGTTTTGCCTTCACCTTTTGTTTGAGATGCCCAGAAGCAACTGGTGGAACATTGTGCCAGACAGGGTGCCAGACCAGCTAGGCTGTGGCCTGATCCAGCAGGACTCCTCTCAGGTCCTTCTGTTCTAAGAGGATGCAGCACACGGGGGTCTTGCAGCCCTGGATGCTCTTTCTTGCAGGTCTTTTGGCCCTGGGATTCAGAGGGTCTCAAGGCGCAAATCCTTTGCCTCTGCCTTCCAAGTACAACGTTTACCTGGCCACTTTTTTTTACTATAATTTTTTACTATTTTCCTTAATGTACATAAAACATTCATCTTTGAGTAACCAACTGATACCACAAATTGTTAACTTCGTCTTCAAAAGCTTATCCTGCATTTAAAGTTTGCACGGCCACCTCTAGTCTTATCTTCCTCACTCCGGGACCAGATCTTGAGGCGTGGAGAAAGAGAATACGAGGCTCTTGCCCTGGATGTCCGGAGAGGACAGCGCCAGCCTGTTCTGAAGGACTCTGTGGAGAGGACGCAACTGACCCGTTTGGGCGTCACGCTCACCCTAATCCCAAATTCCTGAAGAGCATTTGCACACCCATATACTGAAGCCCCCACCTCCCTAGTCATGGCCTGCTGTAGACACCAGGATGCCCCAAATAAGGAGGGATACAGAGCCCCTCCCCTGGCAAGGCCCAGGACCTCCTTCCTCACCAAAGTACTTCTGGATGTTTGCATAAAAGCCGATCTGGTCCTCACTCTGGAACTAATCCAAATTCAAGAAGCGGCAGGCTGGGCACATCTCCGCCACCGCTGCCTCTCCCCCCCCCCCCCCGAGCATCTACACCAGTTTCTCCGGGGTTTTTTTATTTCTAGGTAGAGAGGCCAAGAAGGAGCTTCCAGGTGGGGCCGTCACGGGGCTCCTTCGCCATCCTCCGGGGATGGAAGATGAACGAGGAAGGAAGTCATCCCAGAAGCAGGAAGTCCCTCCCCTTTCTACTCCACCTGTCAATCTTAGCTCTGACAGCATTCATTGGTTAGAAATACCAGGGGGGGCAAGGCGCATGCGAATGCTTGTGCTCTTGTCCTTTGTGGACTGGTTGCAGGGAGGCAGGGAGGCGGGGCTGGAACTGGTTCCAGGAGCAGGAGGAAGGCTCCTTCCCTGACACAGGTGCGCCATTCACCTGCATCCTCATACAGGGCCGAGGTTTCTGCTGCCCCCATGCTAATATTAGGGAATAATTCCCTCTGGCTTGCTGGACCTTCCCCTTCCATCTGGACGCTCCCAAAGGGAAGGTTCACTCATAAACTGGACAGAAGTGGGAAGATGCAAGCAGTCAGGCCTGAAGACGGACTTGGAAGGCAGGTGGGACCAAGCCGGAGTCTTGTGGTTACAGCAGTTTGTTTGTTTGTTTGTTTCTGTTTCTGTTTCTATCCCGCCCCATACCCGAAGGTCTCTGGGCGAGTAACAACAGATTAAAACAGGATACAAATTAAACCAGCTACAGATTAATATGAAATGCAGATTAAAACAAGAAGCACGTTTAAAAACACCTTAAAACTTCAACAAATTTAAAACCAGGCACTCCCTAGAGCATTAATAGGGGTGTCATTAAAACTGGGGAGGGAGAATAGAACCTCAGCCAAAGGCCAAGGCAAAGAGGTAAGTCTTCACAGCCCTCCTAAATAAATACAAGGAAGGGACATGGCGCACCTCGAGGCAGAAGGCATTCCACAGTCTCGGGGCCACCACCAAAAAAGCTCTCTCCCGGGTGCTCTCTCCTGCGGGGTGACCAGGAGGGCCTCATCTTTGTGCTTCATGGAAAACGCTTTGAAAATTGTTGAGGCATTTGTGGCAAAAAACTATGCCTGCTGTGATAAATGTGCACAATTAGATCTCAGGACAAAGTCTCTGGTCTCCATGCTGACCTGAGCCCCTCTGGGGAGGCTGGCTGGGGAGGCACCCGGTGAGCCCTCCTGTCCCATTCTGTGTGACCATTTCCAGTTTCCAAGGCCTGAGCGTGTGGCTGCCTGGCCTACAACGCATGTCCTGGGTCCCTGCCCACCTTGCCGTATAGAGCCAGCCAGGGCCCAATGGACTAAAGTTGAATCCTGACAAAAGGGGCTCTGTGGCTGGGCGGTTCTCGCTTCCAGGGACTTGGGGATTGTCCAGTTCTACATGGGGCTGCCCTCCCTCCCTCAGAAGGAACGGGTTCGTAGTTTGGGGTGCTGCTAGAGTCATGACTGTGATTGGAGGCCCAGGTGACCTGTGCCCAGGAGTGCCTATTACCAACTTGGCCGGTGTACCAACTGTGCCCATGCCTGCATAAGGACACGCTGATTGCTGTTGTCTGTGCTCTGATAACCCCATGTTTAGATTATTGCAGTACACACTAATCATGTGGGGCTGCCCTTGAACTTGGTCCAGAAGCTGCAACTAGTGCAAAAGGCCACAGCCAGGTCATTGAATGGGGCACTTGACTGTGCAGATATCACACCTGTGCTGAAGCACCTCTATTGGTTGCCAGGTAACTCCTGGGTCAGATTCAAGGATCTGCCTTTGGCATAGGAGGCCCTTGACAACCAGCCTCTTTGGCAGACAGACGCTCTCAGCAGAGACCTGGGAGATCCTTAAGGCCTTCAGGGAGGTCCTGCTGTGGGCACCACATAGGTCATCTAGTGGCCAGCCACAGTTGGGCCTTCTGGCAACCTGCCATCTGTGGAGCTCCAGGCAGCCCCAGAGGCACCACATTGCATGGCCCTCCCCAAAGGACAAACGTCTCTTACAGAGAGCTTTATAATGGAGGACAGTGGCCAGGAGTGTGGCGCCACGAGTTTACAGATTAATTTAACCAGAAGAATGGCCCAAGATTTGGACAGACAAATGCCTGTGCCTTGCTGACCCAGCTGTGAAGGAGCCATTTCTGAAGTTCTTAGCAGACTGTCAGCAGGCCTGGCTCCTCTCTCTCCACCATCCATGGCATTTTCCACGCCTGGCTGTAGGGTCCGGTGTGGTGGCTTTGCCCCCGAATTCAAACTTTTTGGGACCCACTGAAGTAGAAGTGCAAAAAAAATTACTTGAACAAATTGTAGTGTTTTGGTAGATCTGTGTTTATTATACATCTTTCAAAACCCTACCATTCCTCAGAATACTCAAATTCATTTTATGATTTTAATAGCTAAAATATTGATAGGAATGAATTGGACAAAACACAGCTAGTTAACCCTCTGCAACTGCTCTTTGAAAATGGCAGAATTTGCAATTGTGGAACTAATAACTTTTCAACATCGCATATTAATGGGCAGAAATCCTCACTATTATGATAGTTATGTCTGGCGTCCTTTCATTTCAGCAACCCAGTTTTGAGATGGCATTGTGAAGCTTCCAGCTTGTATGTTTACTTTTCTCCTAAGTTAAGTTAGAATTTATTCACGTAAAAGCTGGCTGGACATATGAATGATGATTTATAGTACCAGTAGTTGGTGCATATCATTGTAAAGACTAAGTTATTGTTAATGGTTTATTGCTTGTATCGTTATGTTTCAATGTTGTATTGAATAATCAAATAAATGAAGGAAAAGAAAAGCCCCACAGGACTGTGCGTTTGTTCAAAGCTTTTTTGAAGCCATTAAGTCTGGTGGCAAACACCACTCTTGAGCTCCACAGTTTAGCCGCCTGTTGTGCAAAGCAATTTCTTTTTCTCTGTCTGGATTCTTCCAGGATTCTGTTTATTGGAAGGCCCCTGGTTTTAGTGTTTGGGGCAAAAGGAGAGAGAAAGTCTGTATTTGCTTTGTTCATATGAGACATAGGGTGCTTTTCCACTGTCACTAAAAGTACACATTTTTGTACCCATTAATGGGTACTTAATGGGTACTTCTAGTGTCAGTGGAAAAACACCCATAATTCAAAACACCACTCTAGGGTCCCCACAGCCATTTCCACACCAGTGCTGCCCCCATCTGGCCAGGTTCAGAATGAAATTCCTGCTCTCTGCTGGGTGCCCCATTCCTCCTCTCCCAAGAGCCGGGCTGCCTTCCTCCAGCCCCTTCCTCACGCTTCATCTCCAGGACTTCAGAGCGACTGTCAGGAAGAGGAGTTTAAGTTCCCCGACGGGCATTGCAGTGTCAGGATCTTCCCACGTGAACCGAGTGCCCTGCAGTCTGGCTGCTCCTGGACGCTCAGGAGCCCCCCCCCCCCCCCGTAGGCTGTTGCAAGACCCCCAGATAGAGCAGCTCATGGAGAGGTCAGCCCGCTGGCTCCCAAATTCGCGGCTTGAGCAAATTCCCGCCAGGGAAGAGCACGGAAGTACTTTCGCTCGAAAGCTTAAGGCGCTTAGAGGTCAAGGCTGCCCCTGACCCCTCACGTTCCGGGCTTTTTTAACCTGGCCACCGGTCTCTGCATCCCGTCTGCTCAGGGAACCTGCCACAAGCTACTATAGGATGGAAATGTCTTGTGGGAATGCTCTGCCCCAAGCTCTCGAGCCTTGAACCCACAGATCTTGGTCACCTGCACCACTAGGGGTGACTAGGTCTCCCATCCGGAAGAAGCGCTCTGAGGGGTGGGGGAGGAGCTACTTATGTACATAAGGCCTGCTGGATCCCAGCGCAGCCCGTCTAGTCCAGCATCCTATCTCACACAGTGGCCTGCCAATTGCTTATGGGATCTCGAGCAAAAGACAAAGGAAAAACCTTCATCTGCTCCTGACGCCCTGCAGATAGCCTTCAGAGGCGTCCTCCCTCTCTCTCTCCAACCCAGGGCGGTTCCTAGATGTCCCTCCTGGTAGCCAAGGACACACCTGGGGGAAGTTCACATGGGAAGCAACTTGGCCACACAATCCGTCCCCCGTGCGTCCAGACACTCACTGCCAGTGCAGATGCACCCTGAGTGCCCTGATCTTCCTGCCCTGGTATCAGCTCCAGCATGAATGAATGCCTAGGTGCATCTTTCAGGCTGGGGGGGGAGAGGAACTGGGGCGCTGGGACTCGAGAGCAGGAGAAGGTTTGTCCTCGTCTCTGCTTGAGATGCCCATGAGCATTTGGTGGGCCACTGCGTGCAACAGGATGCTGGACTAGATGGTCTGTGGCCTGATCCAGCAGGGGTCCTCTTAGGTTCTTATGGACTAGATGGTCTGTGGCCTGATCGAGCAGGGCTCCTCTGAGGTTCTTATGGACTGGATGGTCTGTGGCCTGATCCAGCAAGGCTTTTCTTATGTTCTTATGTGTGGGTCGGCACCATCACTGTGGCAACTGCGACATGCTGTGCACACATGAGTGTCACGTCTATCACCTGGGAGAGGTGTGATTGCAGAGTCCAGTGCCTTCCCAGCTACAGTGTCAGGGAAGGTAAGTCGATGCATGGTCCAGTGTGGATGCTCCCAGGACCAAGTGTGGAGAGGCCCCCAGTCTCCATGAATTGATCTAATCCGTTCCTAAAGCTATCCAGGCGTCCCACACTGCTGACCCCACCCTAAAGCTTTTTAGGTGTGGCTTCCTGGCTTCATGCTGGCTGAGATGCCTACTTAAGATTGCTCTGCCAGGAAACAGCCTGTTAAACGCCACAACAGCAATGTCTCACTGGGTTCACACTCACTCACGAGAAGTCAAGCAAAGAGGCCGCGAGGCTGAGCCAGGGGCAGCCGCAGGGCGCCAAAAGCACCCTGGGAGAGTGTAAACTTACAAGCGATGCCCCTGCCTCCCATGTAGGAGACCCCCAAAGACCCTTCAGACATAAGGCCTTTTTGCACCTAGGCGATGCTCTTGGCCCAGGGATGCTTCGTCTGCGTGCCACATCACCCAATTGCAGGACAGCCGAGGGGCGCACCCACGTGGAGCATATGTGCTGCGCAGAGCCACTTCTGTCCTCGAAGCAGCCCCATGAGTGGCCAGTACAGCCAAGCGCAGTTCCTTTTGCATCTCTCCGGGCAAAGAGAGCCATGGCTGGGGCTGCACAGCCACAGTTGTTCATTGCAATGGTGCCACACATGCCCACTGCCACAGTGAGGTGATCCCAGTGGTTGCCCTTACCCGGTGCTTGGGGGAAGCACAGGGTTAGTGCAGATGCCTGATGCATCCTGCAAGTTCGCCATCCTGTGCTCCTAGAGAGGCACAAAAAGGCCACAGCAGGAGAAGCAAAGAGGGCATTCGAGGAGCATGTTGCTAAAAGGTGAAGCCGGAAGGCCCTTCTGGTGTGGCATTTAGGAGTTTCCCGCTCTGCCAGCGCCAGGCTCTTGCTTACACTGAATTGCATTTGTTGTTCTCAACCCCTCTCGCCATTTGGACTGCCGGCAGACCTGCTCGCCCAACTCTGGACCCTTTCCCAAGCTGGTTAATGCCCACAACAGGCATTTGATGCTGTGACTTTGATTTGCAAGATCCATGCAAGGCAACCCCCAAGCCCCCCCATCTCACCGTTGGGCAATTAAACACCTGTGGGTCAGCCACGATTTCCGGTGTCCCCCTGGATCCTCTTTCACCCCCCTGCAGATTCCAGCACTGACTTTCTCCAGACCCCGGGGGGGGGGCAGAATGGCTCTTCGGCACTGCTCTCGTGTGCTGGGCCTGGGCAAAGGGTAAGATTTCCCCTTGACACGGCTTGGGAGCCTCGGGCGAGGGGCAACAGCCCACCAAAGAGGCCCAGCATTTTCTACCCTTGCTAAGAGTGTGCTTTTGCGCCAGGCACGTCCTGACCTCCGTGCAAAGGCAGGAACTTTTCATCGCCTGTGAAGCAGAGGGAACGTCAGTGTCCACAGAGATGAGGCAGGAGTGCCTGCAGCACCCCCACTGGCTCACACCCCCCCCCTGCAAAGTCCCCTCCTGCCTGTGGCCCAGGAGGGAGGGGCTCCCAAAGGCTCCTTTGCAGGCCTGTAGGGTGTCCCCTCAAGGTCGTTCTTATTGGGGCAGAATCTGAACTGGGACTTCGGCTGAAGCCTTCAGTGCTTACTGCGTGGGAAGGGATGGAGGCTGATGTCCAGTTTAAAGTGCGGGAGTTTACAGGCACCGTGCAGAACAAGGCCACAGGGGCCAACCACTTCCATACTGGCATCGACATCGGGAAGGAAGATGTGGCACCCGGACACCATCTGCACCACCTGAGGTAAGTTTCTGGGCGTGTGGGGGGAGGGTTCATGCACACTAAGTGCGCGTCAGTGTGTCTGCTTAGTGCATACATGGGCGGCACGTTTGCCTTTTGCTACAAAGCCCTATACAAGTGTTATATAAAACATCCCCTGAAAAGAAGCCCTAGTGTGTCTTTAGGAGCAAAAATTAATATAAGACCCTGTCTTATTTTTGGGGAAACACGGTAATCGCCATTGATGCACCTGCCCTCCATGAATTTGTCTAACCCTGGTTGCTGTCTCCACCTCTTCTGGCAGCAAATTCCACAGACTGACGACCCTCGGGGTGAAGAAATGCCTCTCCTTGTCTGATCTGACTCTCCTACCCATCAGCTTCATAGATTCCCCTGGTTCTAGCGCTGTGCAGTAGAGAAAAGAAGGATCCTCTGTCCACCTTCTCTTGTGGGCTTATGGCCAACAGCAGCAAGACAGAGCATGAACAAACTGGTGTTTCCTGAAGGGAAATGTTTTTTTAAAAAAATTTAAACAAATGCATTTAAGTAGAAAATACGAGAGCATTTAAATAGTAGATAGTAAATTTCAGCACAGGCGGCGCCCAGATGCGCTAGAGATATTTCAGGTGCAACCTGGATGGTCAAAGGAGAAATGCTGGTGGTTCCCTTTCCGAGTGGGAATTTCTGGGATTCCTGCCGGCCTTTCGGTAATGCTGTCAACCAAGCATAGGATGCACGACTCAGCAGGGTCCGTTTTGGATCGACAGAGGAGAACCGGTGGCAGAATCAGTCCCTGTGCCACCCACCGCCCCAGAGACTGTAGCCCCCCTGCCAGCGTCTTTGGAAGAGCCCCACCCCAAAGGCACTTGGCTCCTTCTTCCTGCAGTGGCCCAGCTCTAGGGCGGCCAGCCAGGTGGGGTCTGGTTTAGCAGTCCCACCCCGGTGAAAGACACACCTGAACCAGATTTGCTAGAACCTTTATTTAACCTCGTTAACAAAGGAAGCCACAGCGCATGAACAGAATAAATGTCTCAGCTCCATATTATTCCCAACGGTTTTTTATTTTTAGGGGAATCATGAGGTCTGCAGGGGCCGGGCCGTCCGGGTCGCATCACCGGTGCGTTGCGCGCCTGCGGGAGACCTGCTCGCGGCTCGCAAGGCGCCTGCCGGTTTAGCAGGGAAACCTACCCGACGAATTCCCGGCGCGCTTCGGAAACGGAAGGGTGGGGTCGGCCGGGCCGTCCCCTCGGGGTCCGCTTGTTGGCGCTTCTTCCTAGGGTGCCCGTCCGCCCAGCTCCTCCAAGCGAGGTCTAACCACTGCGCCTCCTGGTCTCGGGCTCTGAGAGGCTCCCGACAGACAGACAGACCGCCTGGACGCCTATAGCAGATGACGCTCGTCGCCAGAATGTCTCCCCACGGAACTTTCCCGGCTCCCCGGACGGGCGGTCCGACGAGAAGGCCGCCCGGCGCCTGCCTGGGCCCCAAAGGCCGCTCCGGGTGGGGCAGCTTGCCCGCTCTGCCAGCGCCGGCGAGGCAACCAAGCGCGGGCAGGACTCGACGCAGCGCTCCCCGACGGCCCTCCAGGCCAAGCTAGAGGCCGCCCCGCGCGGCGACCCTGAGAGGGCCCGCGGTCTCAGCGCAAGTCGGCGCTCCTGTCGGTGGTCGTCGCTGCCGCCCTCGGCCCGGCTGCGGCGGCGCTTGCCTGCTGCCGCCCAACTGCGCCCCGGTGGCAGGAGCCCGCGAGCGAGCGAGCGACGGGTGCGCCCTGCGGATGGAGGCGCCAGGGGGCGCTGCTGCCCCCTACATCTTGCGCCGCCCCGCCTGGCAGCGTGGACGGAGGGGGCGGCGGGGCTGGTGGGGCGGACGGAGGGGGCGGCCTCTCTCCAGGGGACGGGAGCGCTGCCGCCCCGCCGCCGCCACCGCAGTAGCAGTAGCAGTTGGGTCGGGCCACGGCAGCGGGCGGGCAGGCGAGCGAGCGAGCGAGCGAGGGCCGATCCCGCCGCAGCCGATCCCCGCCGATCCCCTGCCGTGCCGCGTCGCCCCTTCCATGGCCTCGCCGCCGCCGCCGCCGCCGCCGCTCGCGCTGCTGGCGCTGCTGGCGCTCTCGGCCGCCGCCGCCCAGAGCGGCAACGGCAGCTCGGCGTCGGCGCCCACGCTGCTGACGGTGGCGCTGGTGCTGCCCGAGCACAACCCTAGCTACCCGTGGGCCCTGCCGCGCGTGGGCCCCGCCGTCAGGCTCGCGCTGGAGGCGCTGGAACCGGCGCTGCGGGCCGCCGGGATGGAGACGCGCACCATCTTCGCCACGTCGGAGCTGAACGGCGCCTGCTCCGAGTCGGTGGCGCCGCTGAACGCCGTGGACCTCAAGCTGTACGACGACCCGGACGTGCTGTTCGGGCCCGGCTGCGTGTACCCGGCGGCCGCCGTGGGGCGCTTCGCTTCGCACTGGCGCCTGCCGCTTCTGACGGCCGGCGCCGTGGCCTCGGACTTCAGCCACAAGACGGAGCACTACAGCACGCTGGTGCGCACCGGCCCGTCGGCGACCAAGCTCGGCGCCTTCGTGGTTCACCTCCACCAGCACTTCAACTGGAGCAGCCGCGCCGCCCTCCTCTACGTGGACCGCAAGACCGACGACCGGCCCTTCTACTTCACCATCGAGGGCGTCTACCAGCTGCTCCGCGAGGCCCGCCTCACCGTCGAGTACCACATCTACGCCTCCCGCGACAACGGCTCCGCCGCGCCGGCGCCCGGTCCGGATGACGCCGCCGGCCCCGAGACGGCCGTGCAGTTCATCAAGGCCAACGGGCGCGGTGAGTCCTGCGGGGGGGGGGGCGCATGGGCCGAGGCGGGCGGGGACCTGTTGGGTTGTCCGGCTCCGCGGGCCGGGGCTGCCCGAGGGGCTCCGGACGAGCGCGCGGCAGAACCCCGCCTCCGCCCATCCCGCGGCCGGCCTCCCCTTGCCCTTTTCCACCGGGGGCTGCGCGAGCCGCGCCTGCAGCGGCTGTCGGGGAAGGCGGCGGCGCCATCGTGGAGCGCTCTTGCGGCGCCCCGATGGGCCGACGCGGGAGGTCGTTGGGGGCCGCGGCGGCATCCTCGGGCAGCCGTCGGCCTGGGCTAGGAACGGCGGGCGGCGGGCCGACCTCGGCTGGGGACGCTGGCTGGCCGACCTGGCTGGCCGCTCCGGGCTGCGGACGAGTGAGGCGGACCCATTGCTTTCGGGCTGCTGCTGAGACATGGCCGAGGGGGGGGGAGTGAGGGGCCCGGGTCTCTTCCGGCCGTTGCCGCCGCCGCTCCGTCGCGACGATGCCAACTGCGGCGGGGGCCGGGGCTTGCCCATCCCTTGCCGGCCGCTAGCCTGGGTTTGTCCCGGGGAGGGTCGCTCTCTTCCTTTGTTGCTGCCGGCATCAGCTGCCTGGCTGGGGGGCGGTTGCGACAGGGCGTCCGGGGGCGGGAGCAGCGGGGACGGGGCGGGGGGGTGTGGAACGCCAGGCTGCTCTCCGGGGAGGCGATCCGATGGTGCAAGGCCCGGGCGGGGATGCAGCTGGAGGGGGCGCTGAGCGCGCAGGCTGGCCGCCGCCGGGAGGGGGTCTCTGCAGGACGGAGCAGGCCACGATCAGAGGGGCGTTGCTGGAGGAAAGAGCCACGCAGCTGGTTGCGGGGAGAGGGGGCCGGGTGGGCGCCCTCCTACCTCTGTGCTCTCCCCAATCTGGGCAGATTTGTCGGCCCAAACCATACAAAGAGCGGCAGGCGGGCGCTCGAGCCTCGATGTGCGCTCCGCTTAGCGCTGCCTGGCCCTCCCTGGCCCCCTTCGCTCTCTCGCTGCTCTCGCGCCCCGCGGCAAGATCTGCGTGCGCCAAAGGGCCCCAGGCGGGGCGAGAGGAGCCCGCGCGTCCCGGAGCGGTGCTGGCCGCTATGGCTATGCGGCTGCTCCTCCGAAGGGGTCGCGCGGTGCGCGCACCTCCTGCTCCGGCGTCCGGGGGACCCACGAGGAGGAGCCAGCTAGGCCGAAGCAGCAAGAAGGAGCCCGTGCCGTCGCCCCTCCCTTCCCCAGAAATGCTCAGATGCCCCCCCCCCCCGAACCATGGTGAGGCTAAGCTTCCTCCCTGAGTTCTTGGGCGTTTTGATGGTGAGCGTTTCTGGACTGCGCAACGCATCTCCTGGGCAAACGTCCCCCTTTTGCACACAGTCCCTGCGGCACAAGCATTTGAGAGCAAATGGTGGTGGTGGTTTGAGAGCACCGGGTTGGCTGTGAGGTGCTGGTGCTGGATGCATCCCTGCGGTTTCTTTGGCGAGGATCCAGGCACAGTTTGCCATCCCTGCTTTTTGCAGAGAGCCACCTTAGCTTGTGCGCTTTTCTTCTGTCAGGAAAGAACGTCAGAGGAACCCTGCTGGATCGGGCCACAGCCCATCTAGTCCAGCATCCTGTCCCACACAGTGGCCCACCAATTGCCCACAGGCATCTCAAAATAAGACAAGGGCACACCTTCTCCTGCTCTCAGATCCCAGCAAGTGGCCTTAGAGGCCTCCTGCTTGTCCCCACAGCCTGAAAGATGTCCTGAGGCATCCATTCTAGTAGCCATTGATACATCTGTCATTCATGAATTTGTTCAGTCCTTTCTTAAGGCCACTTAGACTGGTTGCTGTCTCCACCTCTTCTGGCAGCAAATTCCATAGACTGATGACCTTCTGAGTGAAGAAATACTTCCCCTTTGATGGATCCGACTCTCCTACCCATCAGCTTCATAGATGCCCCCTGGTTCTAGTATTGCATGATAGAGAACGTAAATTTTCTCCATCCACATTTTCTATACCAGGCATTATTTTATATATTTCAATCAGGCCCCCTCTTCAACACTGTCTTTCCAGGTTGAAGAGGCCTAGACATTGCAGTCTGATTTCATAAGGGATTTTGTTCCAGACCCTTAATCATTCTGGTTCCACTTTTCTGCATCTTTTCCAATTCCACAATATTTTTATTGAGGTGTGGTGGCCAGAATTTTACACAATATTCCAAATGTGGCCTCACCATAGATTTATAAAGAGGCAAAATGACTTGTTTTCTATTGCTTTCCTAACTCTTCCCAGCACTCAATTAGCTATTTTCAGTGCTGCTGCACACTGGGCTGACACATTCATTGAACTGTCCACCAAAACCCCGAGGTCCCTTTCCTGGTGTCTTGCAGAAAGCTCAGACCCCATCAGTTTATAGACATAATTTGGATTCTTGGCCCCGATGTCCATTACTTTGCACTTGTTAAGATTAAAGCACATTTGCCACTTGGTTGCCCACTCACCCAATGGTAAGAGATCCCCCTGGAGCTCTTGGCAATCTCTTTCAGATTTTACTACCCTAAATAATTTAGTAGCATCAGTGAACTTTGCTATTTTACTATGTACCCCTTCTTCTAGATCATTGATGAATAAATTAAAAAGCATTGGTCCCAACACTGAGCCTTGAGGGACCCCACTTTTTACCTCTTTCCACCCTGAGAATTTGCTGTATATTACTACTCTCTGCTTCCTGCCCTTAAGCCAGTCAAAAATCCAGGACAGAACCTGCCCTTTTATTCCACAGCTGATGAGTTTACTCAGTAGCCTTTGATGTGGGACTTTGTCAAAAGCCTTCTGAAAGTCCAGATAGACAATGTCTACTAGTTCACCTTTACCCACGTGTTTATTGACACTCTCAAAGAATTCGAAGAAGTTTGTGAGGCATGATTTACCTTTGCAGAAGCCATGTTGGCTTTTGTTCAGCAATGTTTGTGCACACCTCCATGCGCATATTAATTCTGTCTTTAATGATGGTTTCCATCACCTTACATGGAACTGACGTTAAGCTAACTGGTCTGTAATTGCCTGGATCACCCCTGGATCCTTTTTTGAAGATTGGTGTTACATTTGCTACCCTCCAGTCGTCAGGTACAGAGCCTGATGTTAGGGAAAGGTCGGCAAGTTTGGCAATTTCGGAAGGTCGGCAATTTCACATCTGAGTTCCTTAAGGACTCTTGGATGAATACCGTCTGGTCCCAGTGATTTGTTAACATTTAGCTAATTAAGACATGCAAGGTCTTCTTTCTTGGTTATCTGTATCCAGTTTAATTCTTCTGAAAATACAGGCTCAGCTACTGGCATGTGTCCTCTGTCTTCTTCCGTGGATACGGAGGCAAAGGCTGAAAAGCCGCAGTGGCACTTTTAGGGTTAGGGTTAGTGTCCTGTGCCCTGCGGAGGTGGTTTTGGCCAGGATCATGGAGTCCTGGAAGAGGCACTCTTGGCGGGAGGCCTGTGCTAGGGAGCAGCTCCTGTGCCAAGGTGCCCTCCCTGATGTCTAGCCCACCTCCCTTCTCTCTTTCCCCCTTCTTGGCCCTACTGTCCTCTGGGACACAAGGAGCTCATTGTCCTGATCCTCCTCCTGGCCCTTAGAGATCCATGAGAAGCTGTTGCCAGATCACCTTTGGTCCCTGGTGTCCAAGGGCATTCCGGAAGTCTCCTGGATCCCAAATTGATCAGGATTGGGCGTTGTAATGAGGGTTCCTGCCGTGGTCCCTTCTGAAACACACAGATTCACTGTCAGATCCTCTTTAAAGACTGCCAGGTGTGCAGACAACGGTATATCTGGTTTCACATTTTGGCACGATTTGCAGCGGCTTTGCTGTGCGGAGCGCCATGGTGCAGATCTCCAAGCTACCCTGTGATGGGGACGGCGGCTGCCCTGCTCTTCCCTGCAAAAAAGGGCACCAAAGCAAGAGCGGAGCAGCTCTGCCTCGTCCGAGGGGCCTTTGCTGCCGCCCCTCAGCCGACAACACCTATGGCTTTTCTTTCGGTCCAGTGTGCGCACAACAGCCCCCTCTCGGCTTCCTGTCTGTCAGAAGGCACCGGGATGGCTGTGGGTCAGCAGAGGGCAGGAAACGTCATGTTTTGGGGTCTTGTGACTGTTGCATGCCAGGCTTTGCTTTGATCCCTGAACTCTCACCTGGGGACGCCCAAGGTCTTCCCACTGCTTTCTCGGGGCCTTGGTAGTGGCTGAAGGGGGAAAGCTTGGACAGTAAATCCAGGGCAGAAATCTGAGGCAGGTGGGGGGCCGCTGGTCCTTGCACCTGCACCCTACCTTGGGTCCCGTGTTCGGGCAATTTGAGGTGGCCGGCCAGGCGTGGGCTTATCCTGCCTTGAGCAGGGGAAAAGGCACCTCTAGGCCCGTTCACCTGAGCTGTGTGATCCCGTTCAGACCTACTGTAGTGGCGGCAGCCAGGAAAGGAGGAAGAGCATGCCGGGGGGGTGTGCCAATCTCCCTCCTGCAGGCCCTTGCAGCCTCCCTCCCTCAGCAGAATCCCCCAGGGACGTGGATGTTGCTCACCTCCCAGAGAAGCAGCCAGGCTTGCTGAGCCTGGAGCTAGGCATCTGACCGGGGTCTTGCTAAGGCCATGTGCTCTTCGGGGGAGGGGGGGCATGTGCTGATGGCACCTGTGGCCTCTGTCATGTGGGCAAAGAAGCAGCGAGAGTGGAGGCAGGGTGGAAATATTGCCCAGACAACCGCTGACGGTGAGTGTTGTGGACCAGAACGGCTTTGGCCACCAGTAGCATCTGGCTGGCTGCTGGATTTCCTTAGCCAGTTTCTCTGTCTTCTGAGAGTCACTTGAGAGCATTGAAGATGTGCCCAGTTGTGTTTGGATCCAGGTGTTTGGGATTTGGTGAAAGTTTTCTGCTTTTGGAGCAAAGCACAGGTTAGGCTCAGCCAAACTTTATCCTTCCCTGTAGCTTTCCTCACATCAGTCCTGCAAGGTAGGCTTTCCAGTCAAGGGGGGATTGGACCCAGGCTTCTTGCCTCATGAGCCCCTGCCTGGAATATGAGCCCTGGCAGAAATTGTATGAGCCCCAGTATAGAATGACCATGGCGGTTGTATCTTAGGGTTAGAGATGGTGTCTGGAAAGGAGTGGTTCACAGCTTAGGTCCCCAGCATTTCTCAGAAGGCGGCCATGGTGCCCCCACCCCAGAGAAAAAGTGCACAGGTGTGTCTGGGAGGCTGCAGGCACTGAGCTTGGCCGCTGTGCCTTCCGGCCTCTTGAGCATGTTGGACTACAAATCCAGTCATCCCCAGAATCATTCCTGAACACTGGCATGATGGGAGTTGTAGTATAGCTTCACAGTTGCTGTACTAGGGGAGGACTTGGCTCGTTGGCACAGGTGGAACATGGGCCAGCGGTGGGTGACGGCGGCTGGAAGCGCCAGGCAGTTCAGAGCCACATAGATCAAAGGAACCCTGTGTTCTGATTTAGTTCGCTCCTTCCTGGTGAGACTTGCATGGGTTGGTTAGGTTCTGGATGCCACATTTCCAGAAGGAAATGGACTGGTTGGAACAGGTTCTGAAGAGGGAGGCAAGACAGGAACTTAGAGGCTGGTCCTACCAGGGAGATTCAGACAGTCCCCACTCCCGGGAGCGACCTGTCCTCTTGTTCCATGACAGATGAGCTCATTTAAAGGCTCCTGAACAAACTCATCCATCATGGACGAAGTGGGCAGGGCCTGTCTAGGCGTGGTGAGCTGTTGGAGGACAGGAAACAGGGTAAGAATAAAGGGACATTTCTCAGAGCAAAGGCAGGTAAAAGACTTCTGCTTTTCGGCATCATCAATCATCTAGAGGTAAAGATAACTAGCAAGATAGCAAAGCTGTATCGGGTAGCAGAAGCTGAAAGGGATTGTAAATTGCTCCAGAGGGATCTTTTGACATTGGGTGAAGAGGCGGCCAAATGGTAAATGTGCTGCAGTCTTAGCAAGTGCAAAAAAGAACCTCAGTTGCACTTGTAAAATGGTAGAGGGTAAAGGATGTCTTCCTGTGACAGACTAGGAGAGGGATCGCGAGGTCCTGGCTGAAGGTGCCAACCCAGTGAGCAGCAGCAGTGGGGGGAAAAAGCAAATTCAACACCAGGGTAACGAGGAAGGGAATAGAAAGAAGTCAGCAAGGGTTATTTTGCCTCTTTATACACCTGGGGTGAGGCCGCATTTGGAATATTGTGCACTATTCCAGTCACCGCACCACAGAAAGGATCTTGTGGAATTGGAAAAGGTGCAGAAAAGGGCAACCAGAATGATGACGGGGCTGGGACAACTTCCCTACAGAAATCAGACTGCAGGGTTTCTGTCTCTTTGACCTGGAAAGACAGCACTTAAGGGCTGACCTGACTGAAGTAGATAAAATCACCCATGGCGTGGAAAGGGTGGGTAAAGATCCTCCCCCTCTCTGTTGCCCAACACTAGAGCCAGGGGGCACTTTATGAAGCTCATGGGCGGGAGAGTTAGGACTGACAAGGGGAACCACCTTTTCACCCAGAGAAGAAGAAGAAGAGTTGGCTATTCAACCCCACTTTTCTCACCCAATTAAGGGGACTCAAAGTGGCCGACAAACCTGTTCTTCTCCTCTCAACAGACAGATGTAAGGTAAGTGGGGCTGTGAGAGCTCAGAAGAGACTAGCCCAAGGTGACCCAGTTGGCTTCATGGGGGGGCGGGGGCAGAATCAAACCCAGTATTCTCAGGTAAGAGTCTGGCTCCCTAACCACTAGGCCAAACTGGCTAGAGGGCTGCCAGTGTACAGAATTTACTACTAGGAAAAGTGATGACAGCTACCAGTCTAGATGGTGTTAAGCAGGGGCTGGACAAATTCATAGAGGACAGGTGTACAAGACATCCATATACATCCCTAGGCTGGCGGGACAGGCAGATTTGGGAGCAGGTGAAGGTTAGGGGTTAGGGATGCTGGACCAGATGAACCGTGGCCCGATTCAGCAGGGCTCCTCTTCTGTTCTTACAAACTGGAGGTCTTTGGTCAGGGGAAGAGATGACTGAGGAGAGATGGTATCAGGGAAGACGGGCAGGAATAGTTCTGCAGAGGCACAGAAGAACAGATCCAGAAATCACGTGTACGAGTTGCAGCCTCCTAGCTCCGGATGGACAGAAGGAGACATTTCCTGGTGGTACAATCCATGCAGTGGTGGAACAGTGGACCTCCAGAGGCCTTCAACACTGCCACTCCTCAGCAAGGGCTTAATCTGTTTTCGGGCACAGGTTGGAAAACATTAGACTAGATGATCATCGAGGTCCCTGCCAACTCCAGAGTTCTATGATTGTATGATTTAAGGTGATGCTGATGACATGGAGATGGATTCAGTTGCTCATCAAGTCCAAGCCAGATCACCCTGGACCCGGGTTAGGGTCACTTGCAGGTTACCTTGCTCGCCTTGCTCACCTGGCAGGTGGGCTGTGCCCTTTTCTTGAGGGAGAAACATTTGGATTGGGGGAATTCTGTCCTCTTGGAGCTGCCCGTGGTTTTCTCTCACCTGGGGTTGGAGCTCAGAAGGGAAACTGCTCAGCAAGTTGCACCTGAGGGGAGGCAAGGGGTTTGTTTCACCCTTCCTGCTCCAAAGCAGATGCTTTGGGCCCCTTGAGGTGCAGGTGTGAGGGTGCCAGCCAGGCTCCAAAGGGATTGCCTGATTTGCTTTGTGGCCTGTAAGCCAGGCAGGGCAGAGACCAGCCCACTGCTGGAGTGCGTGTCATAGGGGACATGCAGCTGCCGTTCCATGCTGGTGGCTCAGCCTTTGGAGCATTGCTGCCGGTCCCAGGTTGGCCCACTGAGTCCTACACGCCTCTGCCACCTTTTTAGGCTTGGGGGCAACTGTGGCCCATCTTGGTCTTTGTCTGAAAGGAAGAAGAAAGCAAAATCCGTGTTCAGGGTGCTGAATGGCACATGATTTGGGGTGGAGATGCTGCTGACGTTCCGTTCCCATCAAGCCTGTCCATTGGTGAGCTCCTTGGATGTCACGACTGGTGTGGAAACTCAGAAGGGCCATTTTTGCCCATGTAAAATACTGGCTAGTGGGGAGATTCAGGGCGGCGGAGGAATGGAGGTCAGACAGGCAGGGGAAAGAAGGAAGAAGGACCGGCACTAGTTTGGCTTCTCTACAGAGAGCAATTGTCCCGCAGTGCCCTCTTCCTGGCCTCGCTCATTGGCCTTTCTGATGCCAGCTGGAAGCACCACATCCACCCCTTTTGGAGGGTTCCAGGATGGCCATTGGAAGGCGGCCACCACCGCTGCTGTTCTGGGGCTGGGCGAGGCCATAGGGCCCCTAGTGAGGGCAAGGGCAGCATGGAGCCCAAGTCTGCCAGGCCTATGGGTTCCTGTGGGGTCATCCCTTATCTGTCTGGAGTCTGCCCCTGGATATATCTCCCCCCCACCAGTCCCCTGAGCCACAGCGGCCTTTCTGGGCCCTTTCTTGGGCTGCACATTGTGCAGGCCTGTTCCTGGAGCCCTACGTGACAATGCGCCACATCCTGGCGCTTTCTCCGCTGTGCCTGCCTGCCTGTGGGGAGCATCTGGGCCTGCTCTGGCCTCCCTGACTCGCAGTAATTGAATTATCCCTCTGCCCTCCTTGGATGCAGTTTCTCCCTGGCCTGATGGCTTCTCTGCTTGCCTGTGGACAAACATCCCCTTGCGGAGAAGCTCTCTGCGTGTCTCCCAAGCTAGTCTGCAAGCAGGGGCAGGCAGCAGCAGGCCCAGCCCTGACCACGGTCCTGAGGGTGGGAGAGGACCTGGGCAGCAGCTGCGACCCCTTCCAGGCTTGCTGGGCGACAGCCCTTCCTTGTTGTGGGCACTTTCCGGAGTCCGCGGGGGCCCTCAGGGCACAAGGGGGAGCGGCAGCCTATAGGCCCCTGGAGGTGAGCAGTGGGCAGAACTGGAAGGAGGGAGCGGCTGGGGTGTCTGCCCACCCTCTGCCTCTGGTCCTTTGAACTGAGCCAGAGGCTTCCTCTGGTGCCACGCTGGGTCTGCCTCGCTTCCCCTTCCTGCCCTGGGGCTGCAACACCCCCAGCTGAGCCGAGCCATGGAGCGGTGATGGTGTTGCTGGACTTGCTGCCCTTCTTCTGACCCTTTGGCAGGGCAGCTGGGCATCCTGGCAGGCCTGTCCACCAGAGCGGCTGCAGCGCAGGAGCGTGTCAAGGGGAAGAAGGGGAGACACAGCAGCACCCGGTGCGCACACATGCACGAAAGCTCTTCCACCTGGCCCAGCTGCCATGCGCCTGCTTTTCACCCTGCGCCACTGTCCAGACCGTTGCTCAAGGCCGCAGTGCGGCCAGCTGTGCTGACTGGTGCTGTGAGGGGGGCTGCGGGACGCGGGACGGGAGGTGCTGCTTCTGGACTGGGAGAGCCCCCCCGCCCCCGTGATCCCGTGTCCTTGCAACTGCTGGTTGGGAGGGTGGATCATGTGCTGGGCGAGGGCCGCCCCCTCTTTCCTGTAACCGGAGCTGCCCTGCTCGCCCCTCTGTTTCCAATTACAGAGCCAGGCAGAAGGTGCTGGAATCCGGGAACCTGCAGGCTCTTTCACCGCAACCACAAGCCAAACATGTTTTTGTGTTGCTTCAAGCTGCCTTGCCAGGGGCTGAGAGAGCAGTCTGAGAGGCTCCCCACGGCCCCCAAGCAGCCGGGCAGGCCTTGAAACATGGGGAGGAGGAGCAAGGAATGCTGGGAGCAGCAGCAGTGAAAGGGGACCCCAAAGAGGGCCGTCCAGCAGCAGCAGCAGCAGCAGGGAAAAGAGGTCAGCGGATGCCTGAAGAGAGTGATGGAAGGATGGGCAGGGAGGGCTTCCCATACACCTCCTGGGAGCAGGCTGGGGCCACCCTGAGCGTGTACAAAGCGTACTTCTGATTTCAGGGCTGTTGATGGCTGTGGGACAGCAGCTCTGGTTGTAGGAGGCCGTGGTCTGCTTCTGAAGGCCAGCTGCTGGGAACCTAAGCCAGGCAAGCGGTTTGAGGCACAGTGGAAACCCCGAATCCAGGGAGAAACAGGAGGGAACAGCAGCTACCCGGTTGTGTGTGTAGTGAGATGCAGTGTGGGTCCCCAGCTCGGATGGCGTCAAGGCAAGGATTAGCATGCTTGTGGAGGGCAGGGCTCTCGGTGGCTGCTGGCCCCAGTAGCCGTGCATAAGCCGTTCTGGAATGGGGAGCCGGAGTGCTTAGACTCGCTCGTGGGCTTCCTCACCTGTGGCTGGAAACAGGCTCTTGGACTACTTGGCCCACTGATCTCAACCAGCAGACCCCAAAGCCCCCTGGCCAGCCTGGACAGAAGGGAGGAATATCTGTTGAGGTACAAAATCGATACCAGGGTCTTCCTAAAAGAACTGGGACCAGCGAGATTGCAGGACGAAATCCGCAACAGCAGCCAAAGAGGAGGCTGCTTCGTCTGTTTCATGATCCCCACCCAGCGTTCAATGGGGTTTTTATGTTCTGGTCTAACCCTAACCCTAACCTTATTTTTAAATTTTTATTTTAAACCACTTTGAGGATTTGATATGAAAAAGTGGTTTGGCGTTTTTACAAATAAACCAGAGTCCTGCCACCCGTATATTGCAACTGCTTTGTCCTTTACGCTTCCTCAGACACTCAGGGTGGTTTGCAGTTCAATGCAGCACAGCAGGCAGGCATGCAAGAGCAGCAGAGGCACCGGGCGAGTGCAAGATGCAGGAATGGCAACATTTGAAGGGTGGCAGATCCCTGCCTTTCAAGGGACTGGGGGGGGGGCTGCCCCAGCCTCCCCCAGCAGCCTCTCTCTGTACCCCAGGGGCAGCTTGGAGCAGGGGTCCAGGGCAGTGGGTGACTCCCTGGCCAGGCCTGCCAAGAGCTGCTCCCAGGATGCCAAGAGGTGCCAGGGCAAGGAGGGCAGAGAGGAGGGTTCGGAGACCAAAGTGCTTCCTGTTGGCTGTTGGAAGGCTTGGGTGCACCCTGGCTGCCAACTGGACCTGCTTTTCCAAGGACTCTGAGCCTCTCAGCCTGGAGAGAAGAGACCCAGCAGTCTTCCTTTGGCCCCTGGGAGCATCAGAGGGAGTGCCTGTGCAGAGATGTGCAGGGTCCCTGGTGGGAAGTGTTCAAGGGTCCATAATGCTCCTGGAGACTGGGGTTTGTGCAGCTGAGGCCAGGCGGATGCCCCTCCAGAGCCCAGGTCCAGGGAGAGCCCCCTGCACCCCCCCCCCCGCTCTTTGGACCCAGCAAAACATGCAGGCACATGTCTGGAGGGAGAACATGGGCTTTCCTTGTGCGCTGCTCCACCGACTGATATTGTGGCTCGGGTCCTTTGCATTCCTTTGCATGCCACGATTTTAGTGCCGTTGAATACTTTTGCAGAAAGGCAGGACCACTGATGTCTAAACAAATTGGGATTAGAATAATAGCTGGGCGGACCCAGGACCCTCCTTTGACACAAAGCCCTTTGCACTCCACCTGTGGGGGGATGGAGGGTCCCCTGGATTCACCCTTTTGCCTCCATCACGTGGGTGGCGCCAGGCCCTTGAACTCCACTGGGCAGTCTGAGAGCCCAGCCTGGAATTTTCATCCCTGGGCACCTGCAGTCATGGGAGGTGGCTGGGTTGGGGCATTCCTCCTGTTCTAGTGGGTGTGTGCTGCCCCTTCCTCAGCTTTTCTGCAGCTGGAGGTGGTGGGAGCCTCCCTGCTCCCCCCTCTGGCCCCAGCAGCAGCAGCCGCCTCCCTGCCCCCTTGTGAGAGCCCCTCTGGGTTTCTGCTTCCTTCCTCAGTCATCTACATCTGTGGGCCCCTGGAGATGCTGCACCAGGTCACCCGCCTAGCGCACTCAGAGAGCATGACCAGCGGCGAGTATGTCTTCTTCTACGTGGACGTCTTTGGCGAGAGCTTGCGAGCAGAAGGGAGCCGGGAAGCAGCCAAGCCCTGGCAGAGCAAGGAAGGCCAGGACCCAGGGGGGCTGCGGGAGGCCTTCCGGGTAAGTCCAGGGGTTAGGGTTAGGACTGGGGATGTGGGGGGGGGAGGGGGGCACGGCTGGGGACATCTCTGAACAGGTGCCCAGGGCAGTCCTTCCCCCACATCTGCACATGGGCAAAGACCTACCTTCGTGAGTCCTGACCGAGTGGCACCGCTCTTCCTTCAGGTGCTCCCTGCCAGAGGAGGCACTTTCCGGTTCTTTTGGGGCAGAAGACCTTGGCAGGGGCAGGCTGCCCACCAGGGTCCTGTGACCAGCCGGGCGGCACACTATCTTGGGTCTCGGGTGTCCACAACAGCGGCGATGTCTGGTGTCCTTTATGGCTGCTGGGCAGAGAGAGGGAAAGTAGCTGCAGGGAAATGGTACTGGGGGTCCAAACTGGCAGAAGGGGTGGTCAGCAAAATGCTGCTGAGTCTCTGGTTTAATCCAAGTCCCCATGAGGCCAGAGAACCTAATGTATGGACTGGCCAGCTGCTGGGTGTCATACCTCCATGCTGCTTCCTGTGGCCTCTGCAGTCCTTGGCTGTGGTGAAAGCTGCCGTCATGCAGGAGGCCACAGGGGCTGCTTTTGGCCCTCTGAGACAGGAGAGACGCTCCTTGCATCTCTGGCAGAAGAGCAAGAGGAAAGAGGTCACCTTAGTGTGGCCCTGCAGGAGTTCAGTCCGTGGGTCCATGCACAGCTGTTCCTTGTGGGCTAATGGTTTTGCCCGGCGCAGGTGGAAGCCCTTCCCTGGCTGTGACTGAGGCCAGGGGTAAAGCAGCATCACGCCGAGTTGGTTCGGGGACACCTCAAGCCTGTGGGCTGAGCTGGGAAGCAGATCAATGGAAACCAAAAAGCTTCCCAGGAGGAGGCAACGGAAATCCCCCAGCGAGGTCTCAAGCTCAGCTTCAGGCACCTTCTCTTTGGTGTCCTCCACAGTGGCTCTTTGGTAGCCATCCAGGCACGAAGCTGATCTCTTGGACGCCTTGTGTCCCAGGCCCAAAGGTCATTGGGCTCATGAGCCAAAGGTCTACTTAGGAGACCACCAGACTCTGAGAGGAAGGGGGAGTGCTCTTGGCTCCCTGAAGTTGCAATCCCATTTCACAACCGGAAGCGAATGTCCAGTTAAATCACAGGACTCGCGCAGAGCAAGCAGCCGTGAAAAGCATCTTGGCAGTTTCTAAAAGGCTCACAAATTTGGTAGCAAGGCCTGTGCACTAAGGTCTCGTTTTGGTGCATTAATCATGTCCAGATTATTAATTTCCCAGTTTAAGGTGTTCTAACTGTTAGAACAATACAATAAGAATACCAAACTGCAACTCAAAGAGAGCTGTAGCTCCACAGCTTGCCAAATATGGAACTGGGACAGGACGGAGCATCTACACAGAATGTCCTTCTGGTCCAGATCTGCAGTACCACAGCGTGATAAATGCATGTAGGCCAAACCGCAAATGAATCCGTTTTCCAAAGGGCGCTTTTTGTAGCTAAGCGCTCGTATACCATTTCTCTTTAATCCAGTGGTTCTCAACCTGTGGGTCACGACCCCTTTGGGGGTCGAACTACCTTTTCAGAGGGGTTGTGACGAGTCTCCCACCACCCCTCCCCCCAGCTACCCCTCCCCCGTGGTTGGGGGTCTCCACAACATGAGGAACTGCATTAAGCGGTCGCGGCAATAGGAAGGTTGAGAACCGCTGCTTTAATCTGTGATCCGAAATTGTTTCATTAGATCTTCTGGTTGCCTTCTTGCCTGCCTGGGTCACATCTAGACAGGATGAAAATAGTGCCACTATGGTGCTGCTATGATGGGATTTCCCCACATCTCACAGGCAAAAACCCAGCCTGTTTTTCATCCTAAAAAGCACTTTTAACGGGTTTCCCAGCTACAGTGCTTTTTAGCAGAAGACTTAACTCTCCAGATGGAGCAGCAATTGGAGCTCTGTCCAGCGTGCCTGTGTGGAGTCTGAAACCGCTGGCCACGTGCCCATGGAGGTGGTCATGTGCACATCTGGGAATTTGGTGGAATTTGATGCATGGTTGCTTTCTATCACTGCATCAGGCTGCCGTCTGGAGGTAGCCCTGGTCTTGTTTCAGAAGCCTCCCTGTTTAGAGCATTGGTGGGGGCTTCACCTTTGCGCTCTGCCATTCCTGGCTGTGGGATTATCAGACGCCCCTTTGCCTGGGGCAGGTGTTGGCCTGCACAGGTGGAACTGGATGGATGTCGGGAAGTTCAGAGGGCAGGCAAAGGTGAGGTGGGCGAAGCCTCCTTGCCCTGGCTGAACAGAACCCAGAGCTCTGTCTGGGAGGCAGGGCCCTGGGGCCTCACTGCCCCTCCGTGCTCAGATTGGCACTGCCAAGTGCAAAGAGAAGCAGAAGCAGTGGGCACAGCTGGGGAGGGCAGCTCTGGATGGAGGTCACAGGGAGAGGAGGCCTACCTGTCCTCCCCATTGGTGAGTTTAAAGTGTTAGAAAAACTAAAACTAAAAACAGAACAGCTTTAAATCACTGAAGTATTTCTGGCAAGAGCTCCAAGCAGCCTTATGAAGCCAATGTGGAAATTCATCAGAGTGACACCCCGCGTGAATGCCGTCCATGCCCCCTGGTCTTTCCTGCCCTTCTCGTCCCCCACTTTCCCTTTGCCCGCAGTGTCTTAATGACAGACCTGAAGGCGCGTGGTGGGTGAAACCCACTGACGCCTCCTCTGAAGGCGTTTGCATGATTTTCTGCTGGGGACAGTGTCCACAGCCTTTGGGGTCCCCCATGTGGTGCAGAACGTGGAACAGCCCAGGGCCTGCGATGCTCAAGGAACATTTCCAGGCATGTGGGGATCCTGTTGCTGCTGGGGGCCTCTACCGCTGCTCCCCTGAACGTTCAGTACCCGTTCTGAAGGCCCGAAGAGTTGGCCCTCCTCTTGGTCAGCTCCCCATGCCCCATCAGAAGACTTCTCCACAGGCAGAGGCCGGTTCAGCCTTTAGGGCAGGTAGCAAAAAATGGGGAAAGGCATTTTGGAATTCTTATTGTATTGTTCGGGCTGCCCAGGAAACAGCTTGGTGCAGCTTCAACCTTGCGTCAAGCCAAGAAGGTGCCGGCATCCCCATTTTTCGCTACCTGTCCTAAAGGCTGAACCGGCCTCTGCCTGTGGAGAAGTCTTCTGATGGGGCTGGAGGCGGCCTGGGCATGGGGAGCTGACCAAGGGGAGGGCCATGTTACGGGGCAGGTACAGGCCAGAGAAGCGGTGGCTGCGGTGTGTCATCTGTTGCCCCCTCCCCTGGGGATGCCGGCAGGCTCTTCCTGTTGCTCTGTCTGGCCCAGGTGTGTGGCCCAGGGTTTGGGGCCAGCTTCCTCCGCACGCGCACTACCAGCGTTTGCCTTTATTGCAGACAGTCCTCGTGATCACCTACCATGAGCCCCAGAATCCAGAGTACCGGACCTTCCTGAGCCAGCTGACCCTGCGTGCCCAGAGGGAATTCCACCTGGAGCTCAATGAGTCCCTGGTAAGGCCTTCCTGAGGACGCCTCCCCGCCGTCTCGCTCTTCTCTTGGGCAGCCAGTTGGGGCGCAGAGTGGCCCACTGTTTGGGGGGCCCAGCTAGGTACTCTGTGGTCCCTCACAGGAGTGTGGCCCAGAAGGGCTTCCACTAGCGCCCCCAAGGTTGATGCTGAGCGCGGGGCTGACTGTGTCCAAATGACCTGGGACAGTGAGGTGGCAAAACCTGCCAGTGTGCTAAAGGGAAATGGGTTTTGGGAGTTCCCTGCGTGGCGAACCGGAGCTGGAGGTGCCAGTGTAGTGTGGTGGCAGTGCAGGTGTGGCCTGCCGATTTCCCACAGAGACTGGAGGAGGCTGGTGGCACTGAAAGGGAGCCCGGGCTGGGGGGCTGGGGGGCTGGAGCAGCACCAGGGAGGCGAAGGCGACAGAAGGAGCATGAAGAGAGGGGCTGTAAGCCAGAGCCGGCTGCTGCAGTTGAATGACTGCGCTGCAGCTTTGCTCAAGACACCCCTGAAAAATTGGAATCTGATGTTCGGGGGGGGGGGCATAATTGGCCATCCAGAGTGTCCAGTTGCCACGTTTGGGATTTTTCCTTCCGGCGAGAGAAGGCGGCCAGGGCCATGAGTGAAGACTGGCAGAAGGCGGGCATCAGGCCTGCTGCCCAAGATGGCAACTCGCTGTCTTTGTACTCAGAAGTTTGTGTACTTCCTTAGGGCATCTGGTTGGGTGCTGAGAGACCAGGCTGCTGCCCTCGATGCACTGTGGGCCTCCTTGGCGCTGGCCCCACAGCCTGGCTCTTGCCTCGGTGGCCCATGAGTGGCCCTTGCATCCAGACCTGGGTTGGCTCCTGCCTTTGGCATGTGAAGGGGTGGCTGAACAATCCTCTCTTCCTGCCTGGGAAACGTTCTGCGGAGCTCCAGGCAGTTGTATTGATGTATTGGTTTGGGATTTCTGTGCTGCCCTTTACTATGATTTCAGAAGGTTGAACAGGCAACAGGAAAGCGAAATGAGCCGTCAGCCCACAGTGACTCCGAGCCAGGCAGTAGGGCCACTCAAGGGTGAGAGCCTGGGAGCGCCAGTGCAATGTCACCAGGGCCCTGAAGGAGCAGCATGGGCAACTGGCGAGTCTCACTCAGAAGCTTAACTGTAAGGGGGTGGGGGGTGGGGGCTTCTCTGATTTCCTCTGAACCTTCTGGGAGGAACAACTGATGGGCCCCGGGGGGAGACAATCTGCCCACTAGGATCGTGGGCTCCCTTGGGAAGAATCTTTGAGTGACCACCTGTTCCAAAGGTCTTCTTTGTAAGTTCAGAGAGGAGGGAGCAGATATTAGTCCCGGGGTGGGGGTGGGGTGGGTGGGGAGCAAGTGCCTTATGTTGCTCCCCTTGTAGGCCTGGCTAGAAGGCAGAGACCAAGCAGAATGGCGAAGAAGGCTCCAGTCTGGTGGCCCAGGGAAGACATATTTTTGGACTACGGAGCCTGAAAATCACAGGCAGGCCTGTGTGGGAGGAAGGGGCTGGAATCTTCTCCCAGCAGGAACTGGGATGCGTTTGGTCTAAATGTTCTGTAGCTTCCGGGTGAGTACGACAGTGTAATCACACAGGACGTTTTTTGATTGACTCTTTGCCAAGGAGCGCCCCATCCGAAGACACATGAAAACAAGCAATTCAGACTTGATTTGCCAGCCGAGTGCCTACAGACCTCAGTTCCCTTCCTAGGCGAAGCCACGGCTTGCTCCAGCAGCAGCGGACGTTCTCACCCCACCACCCACAAGGCATTGCTGCTGCCAGCTATTAGCAGCTGCCCTCTCAGCCTGCTGGCTCTGCGCTGACCCAGTCTCCCATTGCTGTTGCCGCCAGTTTCCCGCTTGCCATCTTCTTGTTCACCTTCCCTGACAATGCTTGGGCATCCTGGAACCTGGTTGGCTGGCCATCTGCAGCAGCCGTTTCCAGGTTGGGACCGGCCATGGAGTTTCCTGCCCCATCCAACCCAAAGGGTACATTGCCCTGAGAGTGCTGATTCCCCGTCTGGGAAAGGAGGGCACAGTCAGGGACTTGGGAACTCAGTTAATTGCCTCCAGTGTGTTCAGAAGGTGCCCCTTTCAGCGTGTCTGATTACAGCCCACGGCAGTGAGCTTTGGGGAACAGAAGAGAACAGGTCAGTCAAAGGGATGGGCCTGCCTGGACTGGACTGTGGAGGCCCTGCAATGAGAAGAGAAACCAGGGGCCTCTTGCTAAGCGAGAGTGCAGGGCACAGCAGGCAAGTCCTCTGTCTTGTCAGGAGTCACATGGAGGGTGGTGGCAGAAGAAGCAGCCCACTGGTTCCACAATTAAGCACTGCATTTGCTCTGTCCGGAGGGTGGTTCATCCCCATTTATTCTGTCTTTCCTGCTGGGAAAAGCAGCTGTGGAGGAAGTGTCATTCCCCCCTCCCATCAAGAAAGTGGAAAAGAAGCAACCTCCTTACTGCATTAGAACTTAAGCCCCCCCCCCATTGGATTAATGGCCCACCTACTCGAGCAGAGTGCTTTTAGGTGAAAGTCTTTGCTTCCTACCACCACAGGAAGTCACGGTGCCTTCAGGGCTAATAACCGCTAATTGCAAATCAGGGCAAGTACTTAAAAAATGCCCCACTGGATCGGGCACATGGCAGCCTGTTCTCTCAGGGGCCAGCCAGCTTCAGAAGGGAAGCCACCAGCAGACCCATGTATCACCCTCTCCTGCGGCTGGGCTTCTCATTGCCCCCTGTGATCACAGAAGGTCACATCGCCCTCAGAGCTAGCAGGCACTGACCGCTCCTACTTCCATGCATATCGGAGCCACCTGGTCTGGCAGCCTGTCTTCCTAGTGGCCAGTGAACACCTGCACAGGGACGCCCTCCGGCAGGACTCGAGGGGCAGTTGGCTTCTCTGTGCTCCCACAGCCTCCTGGCAGCTGGGCTTCAGAGGGGCAAGCCAAATGGAGCAGTCTGTGCCCTTGAATAACCTAAACAAAACTCCAAAGTTCTAGGATGATATAGGTCTAAATAAATGGAATTATGAAGTGCAAATAAAAACGAATATAACTAGGCATTTAAATTGTTAAATAAATAAGTGAAAGTAAAATGTAACTATAGTGTACTCCTGTGCAGCGAGAAAATGAATGATAGAAAGAAGCGAGGGGAAGGAACCGCTAAGAGAAAACCGCCACTGGGGTGGAATTCCTGTCTGTTTCCAGCCGCTCTCTTTGTGCCGCACATCTGACTTGGGGCGCTCTCTTGCGTCAAGGTGAAACATCAGGGGCATGAGGTCTTGTGCGCCTGCAGCCAGATGTTCCTTGTCCATGTCGACTGCCATACAGATGTGTAAAGAGGCCTAAAACTACCACAGTAGGGCTACGTTCCAAAAGCAAATCGGCAGGAATCCCTGAAGTGGGGCGGCCACTGGATCGAAGGCACGTGAGGGAAGTGCCAACCCTCCTTGCACGAGAACATCCGGAGTATCCCCTGCGTTGACCCACAGCCCACCGAGTCCAGCATCTGCTCTTCTGGTGGCTGACCAGCAGCAGGACAGAAGGATCCCGCAGCTTGTGCTGCTCACAGTCCATCAGCGGCTTCCCTTCAGAGGCAGGCTGCCGCCTCCTGCCGTCACTTACTTCCACAAATTGGCCTAAACCTCCTTTGAGATCCCCTGAGCTGGTGGCCGGTGCCAAGCCTCCTGGTAGCCTTTTTATGGGAGAGGAATTGGCCAAACCTTGCCGGTTCCCTTGCAAGCAGGGGAGGAGGCCTTTAGTGCCCAGTGTGCCCAGTTTGCCAGAGTCATCTTGAGGCTGGGGGCACCCCGGCACTCCCTGCTGCAGAGGGTCCCAGCCCAGTCAGCCTCTTCTGTTTTTCCTTCTTTCTTTGCCTCCTCCTTGCCAGCCCAGGATCCACCTTGCTCATTTGCTGCCATCTGGGCCCAGATATCCCTCTGCCCTTCTTGGGGTTTCGTCCTGCACTGTGTCCCTTGAGGCTCCCTGCAGCCTCTGCAGCCTCAGGGCTGTTTCTCCCAACCTTGCTCCCCAGCTTGCTACAAGGGCAGCCCAAAGGACCTTGGGGTAGACATGCTGTTCTCTGCACTCCTTAACCAGCACTTGCCTGGGTGCCGGACCTTGGCACCTTCTGGGGCCGTGGAGATCCACCAGGCACCCTGGAAGCCCCCTCCCCCAATGTTTCGGGACAGTCCCTGCAAAGAGCAGCAAACAGCTGGTGTTGGAGGGCTGCAGGGAGGGCGTGGGTCAGGGGAGAGTCTGGAGCCGAGGGACCAGGCCGGAGGGTTCTCATGTGGGACAGGATGTGGTGACCTTGATTGCAATCAGCTGCTGTTCAGGGAGGGCCAGGGAAGGGACCCCCCCTCCCCACTGCCAGTCCCCTGAGAAGGGCCTGACCTCTGTCACTGGGAGGATTGGGGGCTGGGCTGTGATGGGGGCCCAAGCCATTGCTCTTTCCATCCCAGCAGTGCTGGGGAAGGAGCTGCGGCCTGCCCAGGGTGGATGCATGCTTCCCTGACAGGAAGCCGTCCCACGCTCCCTCGGCGGCCATTCCTGTTTCCCGGCTCTGCGGTCAGTGTGGAGAGAGGAGGGAGTTCCTGGAGGGCTCATGGGGGAGCCGGGTGTGTGTGTGTCTCCCTTCTTTCCTGGCAGAACCTGCAGGGTGACTTTGGCCATGGGCCGCCCACAGCTTATAGGCCTATTGGGAAAGAAGTGGGGGAAGAGGGGCTGCCCCCCCAATATGTCCTTAGGAGGAGCGGGGCTAGTGGGGGAGAAATTTGGAGGTCACCTGGTGGAACTTTGGGATGAGGGGGTTGCAGAAGGACGACCATCCCTCCTTCCTTTGTGACCAGTTGTTGAAGGGACCTGGGTTCAGCTGATCTTGACGGTGGTGGTGGAATGGGGGTTTGGTTGCACTTACGGCGCCTGCTGAAACTGCAGCTGCGAAGGACATTTGCCTGAGTGTGCCCGGAGGAGGGGTGGTCGTGCTCTCGGTGCCGGGGCTCCGCCTTGATGGCCACCAGGTCTTTCTCAGGCCCTGCAGCAGTCCAGCGAGTGCTTTGCGACGGAGCCCCTGACCCTGCCTGCTGGCTGTGACCTACCCTATAGACAGGCTCCGCTGCGCCTGCAGGAGCACAGCCTGCATCGCCCTGTCCCCCTTCCTCCCTGGCAGAAGAACCTGGTGGCCGGCTGCTTCCACGACGGAGTCCTGCTGTATGCCATGGCGCTGAATGAGACCCTCCAGGAAGGCGGCACCAAGCGCAACACCAGCCGCATCCTGGAGAAGATGAAGGGGCGCAAGTTCCAGGGTATGGGCCACTGGCGGAGGGGAGGGGCTGGAGGGGGGCTGCGGCAGATGGTCTGGGCAGCGCCTACGGAGGAGCAGGCGGCAAATGAGTCCCCAGGCCCACACGTCCCTCCCCGTGACGGGGCAGGCAGCTGTCGTTGGGACGTCAGGGTTTAGTGGTGCCAGACACTGAGCAGGAAGGCTGACACCCCCCCTTGCCCCCCAGGTGTCACAGGGACTGTGAGCATGGACGAGAACAACGACCGGGACACGGATTTTGACCTTTGGGCCATGGCCAACCTGGAAAGCGGGGAGTACCAGGTGGGATAGAGAGCCCCTGGGGGGCTGGGCAGGAGCTGAGGGAGCGGGGCGGGGAGTAGGGGAGGTTGGGGCAGACTGGGGATGGCAGGGGGGATTTAACCCGCCCTCTGCTCTGCCTACAGGTGGTGGGGCATTATTTGGGATCAGAGAAGCAGATGGACTGGCTCGGCCCCATCCACTGGGTGAAGGGGGCACCCCCGCTGGACAGCCCCCCCTGTTTTGACACGGACGACCCTTCCTGTGATAAGAGTGGGTTTCCCCGCTGTAAGGTGCCAATCTGGCTTGGGGGCAGCGGCACCCTGCCTTCTGTGCCCCCCAGCTGTTTCTGGTCCTCTGTGGGCCCATCTCCCCAACACTTTTCTCAGTCAGCTACTTTCCAGGGTCCAGCTGCCCCCCAGAGGTGCTCCCACAGCCCCTGCGTTGTTGTTGGGGGGGGCATGCTGAGGGCCAGCCAAGCAAGGGACTCCCTTCCCCTCCCACCCCTCATGATTCTGCCATGTGTTTTCAGGTGCACTGAACATGCTGGCCATGGTGGCCCTGGGGGCTGGCCTCACCTTCCTCATGTTTGGAGTGTCCAGCTTCCTGATCTTCAGGTGAGGGACCCACAAAAGGTGAGGGACCCTTGGAGTTTGGGAGGGGCAGAGTGTGGGTGTGCCACTCCCGGCCAGACTTGGCTGCCGGGAGTCCCAGCAGCCTGCACGGTGGGGGGGCATTGCAGCTGCTGACTGCTGCGTCGCTGGGCATAGCTGGGATGCTTTGGCCTGGCCAACTGTTCCGTCTCAGGTTCCCAGCCTGACCTTCTGCAGCTGCTGGGCTGCACTGGGGCCCCCAGGCTGCCAAGGGAGCCTTTACTGTGCCTCCCGGCATGGCTTGACTCGGTGCTTTGTGACCCTGCGAAGAAGGAGGTTGCAGCACCCGGGGTGGGGCCCACTTACTCCCCTAGAGAGGCTGCCCCCCATCCCCCATCCCTGGCAGTACTCCAGGCATCTCTTGGAGACCACTTACTCTGGGTCCCTGGGGCCCCTTCCAGGCCCCTGGAGGGCAGCTTTGGTTCCTGCCCCACTCGAGCCAGTGACCCCCTGGCCTCCCATTGCAGCCCAGGGACTTTGCTGTGGAGACACACAGGCCTAGCAGGTAGCGAGAGCCAGGGGAAGCCAGGGAGGACGGTGGGGGCCCCTCTGGTGAGGCAAGTTGGCCTGGCTCAGTGCCCCCCCCCTTATAAGTGGTCGCTTTCAGGAAGCTGATGTTGGAGAAGGAGCTGGCAAGCATGCTGTGGCGCATCCGCTGGGAGGAGCTGCAGTTTGGGAACGCCGAGCGCTCTTACAAGGGGGCAGGGAGCCGCCTCACCCTCTCTCTGGTGGGTACCACTGACATCCCTTTGCAGCTGCCCTTGGGCATGCCACAGTCCCCCACCTCCTTGTGGGGCAGTGCCCCCCCTCTCTGCCTCCCCCCCCCCTTGGCCGTTTGCACCCCTGTGACAGTCTTGTCTCCTTTGTCCAGCGTGGATCCAGCTATGGCTCCCTCATGACGGCACACGGCAAGTACCAGATCTTTGCCAACACGGGTGTCTTCAAGGTGAGCCGCCTACCTGGGGCCCAGTGGGGGTGCTGGACGTGCCCCCTGCTTCCCTCCCAGACAGCCAGACAGCCTCTGTTGCCTTCCAGGGGAATGTGGTGGCCATCAAGCACATCAACAAGAAGCGCATTGAGCTGACACGGCAGGTCCTCTTTGAGCTCAAGCATGTGAGTACGAGCCCCAGGGCGGGTGCAGGAGGCAGGGCTCCGTCGTCTGTGTGGTGGGCTATGTGGGGGACCGTCCCCACCCACATCTTGCCCCACTGGCTGCCCGCTGAGGGCACACGGTCGGACGGGTTACCTGTTTGCTCTGGGTTCCAGATGCGGGACATCCAGTTCAATCACCTGACGCGCTTCATTGGCGCTTGCATCGACCCACCCAACATCTGCATCGTGACGGAGTACTGCCCTCGGGGCAGCTTGCAGGTAAGGGGTGAGAGGGATGGGCAACGGGGTGCCTTCCATCCTGCACAGGGAGGGGGGGATTCCTCCTGAGATCCAACAGTGGGGGGGGGGCAGTCATTTCCAACCTGTCCCTTGCATGTCGGTCTGTCCTCTGCCCCCCAGGACATCCTGGAGAACGAGAGCATCAACCTGGACTGGATGTTCCGCTACTCGCTCATCAATGACATTGTCAAGGTGAGCAGCTGCTGGGGGAGAGGAGGGGGTGTGGGGGGGGGGAGGGCAGCTGACATTCCAGCCGCAGAGGAAGAGTCCTTCCCCCTAGCCTGCCCTTCCCCTGGCTCGGTCCAGTGCTTTGCCGCTTGCTTTGGGGCTTCCTCGGGTGTCTCTTCTGCCCCCCAATCAGAGTCCCTGTGGTGGACGGTGGCTTCCTCCACTGGAGCCACGCGGCTCCTTAGGGGCTTCCTTGTTCTCCTTTGCGGCCCCCTCAGTAGCCGTCCTGTGTCTCCCGTGCAGGGAATGGCCTTCCTGCACAACAGCATCATTGGGCATCACGGGAGCCTCAAGTCATCCAACTGCGTGGTGGACAGCCGCTTCGTGCTCAAGATCACCGACTATGGCCTGGCCAGCTTCCGACAGAGCAGCGAAAGCGAGGGCAACCATGCCCTGTATGCCAGTGAGTGCCCCGCCTGCCAGGGCAGGGCATACATCTGCTCTATGAGGGGAAACAGGGCAGTTCTGGGTCCCCACTTCCCCTTGGAGTGGTCTGCTGTTCTGAGGTAGTGTTGGCACCTGCTGGCATCTGTGCCTCCTCCCCTCCTGACCCCCCTTCCCCCCTTCCAGAGAAACTGTGGACGGCCCCTGAGCTGCTCCAGGATGGCCAGCTGAGTCTGTCCCCGCTCACGATGCAGAAGGCGGATGTGTACAGCTTCGGCATCATCCTCCAAGAGATTGCGCTGCGCAATGGTGCCTTCTACATTGAGGGCATGGACCTCAGCCCCAAGGGTGAGGAGGATGCGGGAAGCAGTCTCTGCAGGCATGCCCCATAATGGCCCCCTCGGTGGTGGCCTGGTGATGGAGGGTGGGAGTTGGACTTCTGGGGCCACGGCCTGCACCCAGGGAAGGGGCATGGGATCTTGGCACCCCCGGCCCAGCAGGGAATCCCTCAACTCGTGGCCGAGTTGGGAAATGGTACCTGTCCAGCAGTGTGCGGTGGCTTATCCAGGCGTAGCTGATGGAGAAAAGGTCCAGCGCTGCCGCCAAGTCACGCTAGCTGGCCCTGAACCCAGGAGAACATCCGTGTGGAGGGCAGTGCGGACCCTGCAGCCCTGGTGCCAGTGAGGGACCCTTTCTGCCAGTTCCCCCCTCCCAGGACGTGGGACGCGCACGGCCGCCTCTGGGCGAGGAGCAGCGGTGCTGCAGCAGGGGGCAGCCCTGGGCTTCAGGCCTCGGCAGTGTCTCCCAGGCGTGATGGGCCAGGCCTTGGGAGAGAGCAGAGGCGGAACTGGGCTGCCTGGGCCTCGCCAGCCGTTGGCTCCCTCCTCAGGGCAAGCAGCGACCGGAGAGCTGATGGAGTCATGCAGGGAGACGGTAACCGCTTCCCCGTTTTTGTCTGTCTCCTCCGAAACACTTTTGCATCTCCTCCTGCCTCCCCCAGGCCGCTCATCGCGTCCACCCCAAGATCACCCATCATGTCCGCCCCGGGCCGCTCATCGCATCCACCCCCAGGCCGCTCGCCATGTCCGCCCCCTTGTCATCTCAGCAGCCGGCCCGGCCACGGCTACCCCTCCCTCCGCCAGCTCTGCTTCCACCCCATTGTGTCTGTGCGTTCACTCCTGTGCACCCCATACTCGCCTCCCCCTCCACAGAAATTGTGCAGAAGGTGCGCAACAGCCAGAGGCCGTACTTCCGCCCCACCGTCGACACGCGCCTGCACAGCGAGGAGCTGGCTGTCCTGATGGAGCGCTGCTGGGCCCAGGACGCGGCGGAGCGCCCAGACTTTGCACAGATCAAGATCTTCATCCGGCGGTTCAACATGTGGGTGCAGCTGGCGGCTGGGGGGCAGTGGGGGCCACGTCCCCTTGTGCAGGTTTAAGGAGAAGAGCAGTGCCGGAGTTTGAAGGGGATGGGGCAACCGGCCCCACAGAGCCTCCAGAGCCCCTCCAGGTCGCGGCCAGAATGCTGCACAAGGCACAGAGCCCGTCCCAGGGCGCCTGACCCTGCAACGGGGTGGAGTGGGTGGCAGCCGGAGCCTCACCCTGTGAACTCAGGAGGGGTCAGGTTCCTCCCTCGCCTTTAATTCTGCTCTGTATCACATGCAGGGTGACCCTGAAACACAGGGGGCAGGCCCCTTTTTTTGTGACGTGTTCCGGGTTTCTTCTGAGAACCCGAGCGTTCAGGTATTGCTGTGATATCCATCTTCAGAGGGTTTGGCACTTGGAGGAGTCAAAAGGGACTCCGCTAGGAAATCCTTCTACTGTAGCCAACCGTAAAGGTGCCTTTAATTGAAGGAGAGACTCACTGATTTCCCATCCAGGTGGGAAAAATGCTTGGCCTGGATGGGCGTTTCAAAGCAAATAGCGCAGCAGGGTGGCGTGTAGGCAGCTGGAGTGGCAGAGCAGGGTCTGGCTTTTCGGCTGGAGGCAAAGGCGCACAAAGCTTCCCCACACTTGGCCAGCATCTGAAAGGTCAGGTATGGAAAGAGGGCTGCTCTGTCAGCAACTGGGCACCAGTGGCACCGAGTCTCCCCTGTGTTCCCCCACAGTGGGGGGGGGGTTGAGGGCACCCTCTGCACACGTGAGAAGGATGAGGGAGAGGGAGAGGAGCTCTCCTGCTGGGAGCCAGGCCTATCTTGCCCAGTGGCCACTGAAGGCTCCTGGGCATCTCAGGCAGAAGGCAAGGGCAAAACCTTCACCTGCTCCTCACTCCTTTAGGGGCCTCCTGCCTGTGTTACCTGGGCATTGGTTCTACTAGCCACTGATACACCTGTCCTGTTCTGGACGGTTGTCAAGGGCAGCCCCAAGTAGAGCACATCATAGTAGACTAATCTGGAGGTTGCCAGAACATGGACCACCTTGGCCAAGTTGTCCCTATCCAGGAAAGGCCTGTCCTGCACACTGGATGGGGCCACAGCCCTCCTAGCCCAGCCTTCCTCAGCCAGCGGCCACCAATGCCCCCCTTCCCTTCCCCTTCCCTTCCCTTCTCCATCTGCTGCAGGGAGGGCGGAAGGAGCATCCTAGACAACCTGTTGTCGCGCATGGAGCAGTACGCCAACAACCTGGAGAAGCTGGTGGAAGAGCGCACGCAGGCCTACCTGGAGGAGAAGCGCAAGGCGGAGAATCTCCTGTATCAGATCCTCCCCCAGTGAGTTGGCGGGTGCGGGCAGGGCAGGAGCACGTCATGCTGCACGGGAAGGGGCGGGGCAGCCACGCTCTGTCCTTCCTTCCCCCTCCAGCTCCGTGGCCGAGCAGCTGAAGCGCGGCGAGACGGTCCAGGCGGAGGCGTTTGACTGCGTCACCATCTACTTCAGCGACATCGTGGGCTTCACCTCCTTGTCGGCCGAGAGCACCCCCATGCAGGTGCGTGTGGCACGCCTGTGCCTCAGGGCTAGCTGGCAAATGGGCGCGAGTGATCCCCTCCAGGTCCCCGTCCCCACGCAGACATGGCAAAGGCACAGGGGTGCTCTAGCCCCAGGCAGAATGAATGCCATGGTGCCTTCTCACGGATTTCTCCCTCCACGGCCCTTTCGTGCCACCAGGTGCTGGACGTCCTAACAAAACCCCTTGCTTGCAGCCAGGAGGAAGCAGGGAAAGACCCGCAAAATGCCTTTGCTGCTCTCGTTCCCAGTTACGTGGAGCAGAGTGACTCCCTGTGGCCCTGAACACCTGCGCCAAGCTGTGTCCTGCATGCTGAGCCTCCCGTATTAGACAGGCACGATGCTCTGGGGGCAGGTGGGGGGGTTGGAAGCCCTCAAGGGAAGGCTGCGACTTGGCTTGAGAGACCTAAGGCACATGCTTCCTAGCAAGCACCTGGAGCCTAACTGCAGGAATGCACAGTTGCCCCCGATTCAGGATACGCCCCTGATGGCGGTGGGTCTTTCCGCTGGCAGTGCCCCGCTAACTCCCTTTTCCTGTGGCTCTTGGCTGGTAAAGAGCCCACTGGGTTGCCAGGGACCTCCAGGAAGAGGCTGGTGGCAAATTGCTCCTCTGCTCATTTTATTTAAGAACTTTTATCCCGCTCTTCACCCAGAGGTCCTATGACCAAAACCTGGGGGCCAGCACAGAAAAGGCCCTCTTGCTTGTCCCTCCCCATTGCACTTCTGAGAAAGGAAGCACCACAGGAACGCCCCCTCGTTAAGACCATAATATTTGTTGAGATCTGAACAGGAAAAGGCGCTCCATCTGATAGCTGGGGCCTGAGCTATGTAGGGCTTTATATGTTAACACTGATGCTTTGAACTGGACTTGATAGCAAACAGGCAGCCAGTGCAGTTGAGCTCGTTCCATGTTGGAGAACTAATCAGAGATGGAGACAGGAGCTCCTGGCACATGCTGCTACATGACTTTCAAAGGATAGTGATGAATCCAGGAGCACTCCTCAGTCACCTGGCTTTTGGGGGGGAGGCAAAATAACCCCAGCCAGAATCAGGTGTGCCTTAATTCCCTGGACTTGGGGCCCTAGGACACATAGTACCTTCACTTTGTCTCAGTTTACTGGTCCACACCCAGCCCCTCGCTGCCTCCAGGCAGCAGCCAAGCCCCTGAACTCCCTCCCAACTCAGAAGGAACAGAGAGACAGAGCTGGGTGTCATCAGTCTGTGCGTGGCACCTCACTCCACTCCACCTGATGACCTCTCGATGGCTTTGTGTCGATGTTAAACAACGCAGGAGGGAGAGCCAGCCCCTGGGGAGCTCCACAAGCACGTGCCCAGGGCATCAAACAAAAGGCCTCCTGTTGCTTTCTGGAGCCTGCCACAGAGATAGGAAGTTGGAAGGGACCTCTAGGGTCATCGAGTCCAACCCCTGCCTCAAGTCCCCATCCCTGAAGTCGCTCCAGAGGGCCCCCAAAACTGCTGAGATGGAGGTGAACCAAGAGAGCTGCATTGCCACAGTCCTGGTGTCAGACTTCTGCCTGAAAGGAGATTGGGATCCATGGGCCTAGATAACCTTTTCTTCAAGGATTCCTGAAGTTGAGCAGCTACCACTTTCCCCAAGGGAATATTAGCAATCGAGCAGTGGTTTTTTTAATGCCTCTGGGCCTAGGGAAATCTTCAGGAGGTGGTCTAAGCACTCCTGCCTGCCCCAAAGAGGCCCTGATCCTTCCCTGGCCCACCCAGCCATACCCCCTCAACTGGCATTGATCAGCCATGTGGGATAAGGACCAGAGACAAACAGTTGGCTGGATCCCTGCAAGGAGCTTGTTCCTCCCTCAAGCGGCAATATTTGAAACTGATCCAGTTTAATAGGAACAGGTGGTGCTCCAAACGCCTCTGCTGAACCATTTCCTACTGTGGAATCCAGTTCCATGTGAATCTGAGAGACTTTGGGCCTTTTGCCCTTAGCCAAAGGGACGCTCCAGGTATGCTGCCAGGCAGAGCATATGCGTTGCACAGAGACCCTTCCACGCGAGAAACATCGCTGTGCCTGCCGGAGTGTCCCACGGCCAGGAGAGGCATAGAGCACATTTGCCTGCTCCACACCTTGCCTAGCCACTGGCCAGGACGCCCCTGCATGCTGCATCCACACTTCTTTGGGGCAGAGGAAGTTTGAATCGAGCATCTATATACTTGGTTTTTAAATGAGACCTTTGGATAAAATGCAGATAAATAAATGAATAAATAATCTGACCGGCGCGCAAGTGCCGTTGCATGCTGCCTTGCCTGGTTGCTGTGGTAACAGCACTGCTCAGGAGTGTTGGCATCACTGCTGGGCCTCCACGATTGCCTCCTTAATGGTGGCAGTTTGCATTTAGCCAGCATGGAGTCAATCCCCAGTGAAGTTTCAAACGGTTTGGACGTCCCGAAGTGGAGATGCCCAAAATGTTCCACAATTTGATTCCCTGGGAGGTTTTCCCATGAAGATGCCCTTTGTCCAGAAAGCGTCCTGCTGCCTTGTCAGAGCAACCTTCTGGAGGTGGCATGGGCATGCCCTCCTGGCTCAGTGACAGCAGGCAGCCCTTTAGCCATCCAGAACAGTGCTGCTGGATGGCTACTGGAGCAGCAGCAGAGGCAGCAAAGTGGCACTTCTTCCCCATGGCACCAGTGCATGGAGCACTCTTGACAGAATTCAGGCGGAGTCACATGCATGTTCTTAGGAGACCCTTCTGGCAAGAACGACGGGCTCTGCCCTCAGGGCATCGGCTGCCCTCAGCACTGGAGCGACAGAAGAGCCGCTGGCTCTCACCCAAGGGGGGATGTGAACTTGGGCTCCCAAGGCTGCCTCTCCGGCAGGCTGACACCCCACTGGAGAGGGTGCAGCCGCTCACTCAGACCCTGTTACCTGATCTCCTGTATCCCAGTGCTAGACGCAGAGGAGCAGAGCTAGCCGGGGGGATCTAAGAAGCTCCGTAAGTTCTACAAGGCATGAAGGCATCAAAACCCTGCCTCCCAGGTGGTCTCCAACAGCCACTGCCTTGTGCCAGCCAGTGTGGTGAGCTTCAGAGTCCAGAGGAGCAGGTTTCTGGCCGCTTGCTGCTTCCACCGGGTGGAGGGTCTGTGAGAGCCGGCAGGGGAGGAGCGTGACAGACCCGGGGTGGAAAAAGAGGCACCGTGGCCCCAGGACAGCACTCCACTGTTGAAGAGTCTTCACCTGCCACTTGTTGCTCTGCGTGATGAAGCAGACCCACCTTCTGGAAGGGAAGCAGCAGTGGGCAGCGGCGTCATAGGGGTGCCCTCCTGCTCCCCTTCCCCGATGCCACGTAACCCACCTCCCATGGCCGAGCTCCATATCAGCTTGCGAGCAGCAGCAGTGCTTTGAGTCCTCTGCGGCCTTTTGCAGTTGGCAGCAAGACTGCGTGGGGCACACAGGTGGGCCAATGCACAGCAGGTGCAGCTCAGATTGGTGCAAGACAGCACTGGAGCTTCAAGCTAGCGCAGGGCATGGGGGCGCTCAACTGCCCCGCCGTGGGGCCACACACAGGGGAACATGGCCTGCTGCACCAGAGCCAGATGGGCACTGCCTTGAGTTGCTCAGCTGCACACTTGGAACTCCTGAACCTGGAGAGCTGTTTCGTGGCCGCCACATGATCCCTTTGTCTGCACCCCCCACCACCACTGGTGCCTCCTTCACCCCCAGGCCTTAAACACTTCCTGCCCCTTCTGTCTGGCCAGCTTAGATCCCAGCGACCTTCCTTCTCCAGTATCTCCTCCGCTCAGCCAAGACTCTCCTCTCCACCCAGGTGGTGACACTCCTGAACGACCTCTACACCTGCTTTGATGCCATCATAGACAACTTTGACGTCTACAAGGTGGGTCAGCACTCGTCTGCTGCTCAGCGGGCGGCTGTGTGGAAGGGGCTGGCCTTAGCCCAAGCCCACTCTGCCTGATGGGCTCGCCCTGCAGGTGGAGACCATCGGTGATGCCTACATGGTGGTATCCGGCCTGCCAGTTCGAAACGGCAAGCTGCATGCCCATGAGGTCGTCCGCATGGCCCTCACCCTCCTTGAGGCAGTGAAAACGTTCCGCATCCGGCACCGCCCAAACGAACAGCTGCGCCTGCGTGTCGGCATCCACTCTGGTGAGTTGCAGAAGGGCAGGGGACGCAGAGCTCATGCGTCCATATGCGGGGGGGGGGGGGAGAAGGACAGGTGCACGAGCCCCAGCGTACTTCTCCCTGCAGGGCCGGTGTGTGCCGGCGTGGTCGGCCTTAAGATGCCACGTTACTGCCTCTTTGGAGACACGGTGAACACAGCGTCACGTATGGAGTCCAGTGGCGAGGGTGAGACTTCTCTTCCCACCCACCCCCACCCAGCTGAGCAGGCCACTCCCAAGCATGGCTTCCAGGGGCCAAGGCCCTTAGGAGTCTGGAGATGGGTGGCTGCTCTCTCTAGGCTAGCCAGTCTGTTCCCCTGGGGGAAGGGGCGGCAGGGTCTCTGATGGTCACCTTCTGCTTCCGGCTTGCTTTAGCCCTGAAGATCCACGTTTCCACCAACACCAAGGAGATCCTGGATGAGTTTGACTGTTTTGAGCTGGCGTTGAGGGGGGACGTGGAGATGAAGGTGGGCCCTGGGCATCCCTGGGGGGTGGGGGTGGGCACAGCCCAGTCTTCCTCTGGCTCCCAACAGCCTGGAGGATGGGGACCGCAGCCGTTCCTCTGGGCGAGGGTGGGAGGAGTCCTGTGCACTGCCTTCCCCAAGGGGAGCTCCCCCCTCACCCGAATTCCAGGTTGGGGGAGGCAGCAGGGGGAGCCCCGAGGCCTCTGCTGGGGGTCAGAGCAAGTCCTCTTTTTCTCTCTCGTGGCAGGGCAAGGGGAAACTGAGGACATACTGGTTGCTGGGGGAGAAGAGCAACGTGGTAACTTGAAGTGGCCCCTCCCTCGCCTGTGACTCCCCCCATGCAGAGTCCAGGGCAGCAGCGTCACCAGCCCAGCGCCACCGATGTACAGAAGCCCCCTGGCCTTGGAGCAATAGGAACCCTTAGCAGTGAAAGAGGAGAAGGACCGCCGGGTGTGGCGGGATGGATGCCCTCTGCCCGGAGAGATGCCAGCCGGCACATGCAGGAGAACACAGGACAGCCCTTCCTGGGCCAGGCCCCTCCCTGCCCGTCACTGCCTGCCCAAGCAGTTCAGTGCCAGCCATCGGCTCTGATCACCAGGGCTGTGCCCACAAGAGCCTTCAGCCACAGCAGGAGCCACAGCCTGCTGCCTGCCCTTGGAGCACCGCCCCTTGGGGTGTCTCCTCGCCAGTGTCTGGCTGGGGACCATAAGCCACTTCCTCCGGCCCGGTTGCCCGACACTCAGCTGGCTGAGCTGGCGCTCCAGCGCCCACAGGGTAACACCCCGCCCACCCGCCCACCCACCACCCGTTCCAGGTGTAAATGCAGAAACGCAGATGCAGTGGAAACTTTTCTTGAAATACAGACTTCTCGACCTGGAGTGCTGTGCTTTGTCACCAAGCGGCTTCCTGGCCCTGTCTGTGCGACCCCCAGTGCTGCCCTGGCTGCTGTTGCTCTGGCTTCAAAGCTAGCAGGGGCCCCACTGGCCTTGCAGTGCCCCCCCTCCCGCAGCTCAGCTTCCCGGCGCAGTTCTGGTCAGCAGGGCTCTCCGCCTTTGGTCAGAGGAGAGGCTGATGCAGCTGGTCGATCAGGGGGGTCGTGAACTCTGCGCACTTCTTGAAGGGAGTGTTCTCCATATGGATAGCAGAGACGCCCTGTGGGGTCAGGGAAGAGAAGCCTGGTCTCTGGCCTGTGTGCATCCACGGGGGCCAAAGCAGGGATGACCCAGTGAGAGTCCCTGGGGTCGGGTGCCAGGTGCTCCATCTGGCTGTGGCCCTTTGAAGGTCAGACCCAGGCAGAGGCATCACTCACAGGCAACTGCCGCGCATGCTCCTGCCAGAAGGTCTGTGGCTGCTCAAGCTGGTAGTTGTGGGGCTGTGGAGGGCAAGAGTCAGGCAGGTGAGGGATGCCAGTGCAAGCAGTAGGCTGCCATGAGGGAGAGGGGGTATGAGGCAGCCGTGTCCCTTACCTTGGTAGGTGGAGGGGGCACAGAGATGAAGCCCTCCTGGCGGTAGTCGTGGTGAGTAGTGGAGAGAGACTCCATTGGCCCCGGGGGTGGGAAGACCTGCTGCTCCAAGAGCTCCTTGCTGCAACAAGAACCGTGCCAGGCACCCAGGGCAGAAGACGCTTGGCAGCTAGACCTGAACGAGGACCCTGGAGATGCCCTGGGCAGGGAGCCAGGGGGAACCTATGCAGGGCAGCTGGGCCAGGCTTCCCCCTTCCTCTGGCCCTAGGTATGTGCAAAGGGAGGAGTGCTGGCTGCCCCCCCTCTGGCCCCAGAAGCTGATGCAGCAGCCCCAGATGCATGGACTTTCCCTAGCCCTCCCCTCCCTGGGTCTATTCAGGGAGCCCAGACCAGAGCTGCCTCTGGTGGGCATGGGGAGGCCCAGGCCACCTTAGTCCCACATCAGACGCAAACGCTCCTCCTCCCGCCCCCCCGCCCCCGGACCTGGGACTCCCAAACCCTGGAAAGTGGCAGCTCAGAGCTTGCAAAGAAGTTCCTTAGGGGAAAGGTGCTGCCTGCCTCTTCTGTCACACGGCGGCGGCCCTGGAGCTCCCGCTGCTCTGGGGCCTCCATGAAGAATCCCTCCAGGGTGCATCAGCTTGGAGCCCTTCCCTAGTTGCCTTTTCCCCCTGTTCCAGAGGCCACTCCCAAGGCACCAGCCCTCGGCTGCCTGCCCTTCGGCTCCTAGACCAGCTCCTCCATCCAGCAGTGGGCCTGTCCCTGAGGAGGAACAGAGTCTATGGTCCTGTGGTCGCCACAGTCAGGCCAATGGGCCAATCTACATCCCCGTCCAGCCTTGACACATGTCTTGGAAGCTGGAGAAGAAGAAGAAGCAACGTTTCTTGGACTTGTTTATTTTTTAACCAGTGGGCTGATGATAATGATGCCCTTTGGAAGGAACCCAGGCCAATGGGTGTCCCCTCCCCAGCATGTGGTCACACAGCCCAGGCAGAGCAGGATTTTGCTCCTCGGGAGGGGATGCTCCCTGGGGGGGGAGGGGGGGACCCTCACCTGTGTTTCTGGTACAAAAGCCACTCCAGCTTGGCCTCGCGCTGCCCTAGGCAGAAGGGATAACAAGATGGGCAAACCAGGACTCCCACAATCAGCAGGGCAGAGCAGAGGGTGGCGGCGAGCAGGACCTCCTGGGTTGGCTGGCCTCACGAGGCAGTAGGCCAAGCAGCCCAGACGCCCCACAACAGCTCCCTCAGTGTGGAAGGTGATGGGCCACCAGCCCCCTTCCTGTCTCCAGCAAGGCGTTCCGGACAGCACAATGAGGGATCGTTGCTCTCCTGACCAGCAGGCTGGACCCTGATACTGACCGCAGTGCGGGCCAGCCAAGGGGCTCAGGCCAGGAAGGCAGTGTGGATGCTTCAACGTGTTGCGATGGAAAGGCTGTCGCTGCTCTGCTGGCACAGGGAGAGGGGCAGAAATGTGTCTGTTGCTATTTGTGTCTCACAGCCCTCCAAGACCCGTGACAGGTGCCAGGCCAAGGCTGGGGGGCAACTGGCATGGGGGGGGGCTTCCTCCACAATGCCCTTAATGCTGTCCCATGGATGCTCTCCTGGCAGGTCCCCCCCTTCAACTTTTGCTGCAAGCCTCGGTCCCTACCTCTCACAGGCAGCCCAGTCCTCCAGGGGCGTCGGTAAGAATCTTTCATGGTTGTGCTCCTGGCCAGATGTGCTGGAAACTGGAGGGTGAGCAGTCCTGGGTGCCCATGCCGAAAGAAGAAGCCCTCTGTGCCATACTCGGGCCCCGGCACGCGGTCCAGGTCATTGGTGGCTCTCTGGAAAGGGCAGGAGCGGCAGGTCGGACTCGGACAGGAACGTCTCCCTGGACAGCAGGCCCAGAAAGGGCCCGATGGCTTGCCCCGTTTCAACAGCTGAGATTCTCTGGGCTTTAGGGGCACTGAGCCCACCGTGAGCGAACACTGGCCTCTGCTTCTGTGTTTGCTTTCTGATGCAGCAAAGACCAGAAGTAATGCACTGCTGGATTGGGCCAGTGGTCCATCCAGTCCAGCAGCCTGTTCTCCCTGTGGCCAGCCAATAGCATGTGGAAGCCTGCCAGTAGTCACCTCACAAGAAGCAACCACGCAGCCAGCCTTGTGCAGCTAACTTTGGATGAACTCAGAAAGGGTTCTGCTGATGCAAAGAGCCTGGAAACGCGCTATTTCCATTTAAGAAACACGGGCCAGTGGTCCAAGCACTCAGCAGCTGATTCTCATAGTGTAGTCCAGTTGTTTGTGGATGGCCAGCAGCAGGACACATGGACCTCCCACCCTACCCTGCTATAGTCCCTGGCAGCTGGCGTATAGAGGCCACACACAGCCTGCTAGGGAGGCCTCCCAAACCACTTTGGAAGCCCTCTGAGATGGGAGCCGACACCCGGGGCCTTTCTGCACTTGGCCACTAGTTGACCTGCAGTTTTCCCCAGGCAAGGAGCTGTTTCCACGCAGGGGTGCACTGGGGGTTGACTATGTGTGTGGCACACGGGCACTTGCCTTGACCTTTCCTGACCAGCACTGTCCCCTGGTGAGCTATCCGTACCAATATGGTGCACAGAGGATCACGTGACGCACCACACAAGCATGCTGGTACATCATGTGACGTGCGGGCACCAGCCAATGTGTGCTAGCAGTAGGGCTGGGACAGGTCTACATGCTCCTTCTGCACTTCTGATGGCGCAGGCACAATTATGCACCGCGTTGCCTGGTTACTCTGGTGTGCCGGTGTGATCACAGAGGGCTCCGTGCTTGGTTAAGGGCCAGCTGAGTTCTGAATTCTCTGGGCAAACCATTCCAGCCCTGCCCTCGGTGCCCATCTCGCTGCCTCCGCCCCAGGCATTTCTCTCCTCTCCTCCTGCTCTGACGCGCCTGTGAGCAGCCTTTGATGCTCCAGGCATGCGGGCGGGGCCTTGGAGAGGAGGGGCGGGTGGGTCAGACATGTCCCCTCTCTCCCTCCGCGTGGGTGAAGCACCTCCACGACCGTGAACAGCACCGACTGCGGCAGCAGAGCCGAGCGCACCCGGCGGAGGGAACCTTACTTCCTCTTGCCAGTTGTAGATCAGGCACTTGCCGCGCGGCGGCGGTTCGGCGGGGGACGCGGCGGCGGTGGGGGGCGGCGGCGCCCTCTCCTCTTCCACGGCCGGGAGCTCTCCGAGCGTGGGCCCGGGGACGCCGTGGCACGGGGGCAGCTGCACTTCGTAGACCTCGGGGGCTGCCGCCTCGGGGGGGCCCGGCAACATCTCCCCGATACAGCAGAGCCCCACCGGCTCGGGACCTGAGGAAGGCGGCGCGTCCCCGCAGGCGTCCCCCGTCGCGGCATCGTCGACCCCGCTGTCAGCAGCGCCCTCGACCTGGCCGAGCTCGACGACGGGCTCCTCTGCCGGGCGGGCGGCGGGAACGCGGGATCTGCAGGGGGCGACAGAGGGAGGGCTGCGCGCTCGCATCCCAAGGGGAGTGGGCGCGGCGCTCAGGGGCTCCTTCGCAAGCGCCCGCCGGTGAGCCCCCTCCTCGCAGCCGGCCTGGGCTCCCGCTGCCCCCCCCCCCATCAGCGAGCCTTGGCTCCCTCGGCCGGCGAAGCCAGGAAAAGTTCGCTCCGGGCGACCCTCGGGCGCCTCCGATTGCCCAGCAGCGCCCGGCCGGCCGTGCGAGGGGAGCGGGGCGCCCCGGCGGCCCTCCTCACCCGTCCTCCGACGCCATCGTTCGCTGCCGCTGAGACGACCGAGCCGGGCGCCATGGAGACGAGCTCGTGACGCCGCCGGGCGCCGCCCGGTCGCCCGACGCGTCTCTCGCTCGGGCGGGGGCGCTGCGCGGTGGCCGCTCCTAGGAACGCGAGCCGGGCGCCGCGGGGGGAGCCCCTCTGCCGGCGAGGACGCCTCGGGGCGAGGGGAAAGCGGGCTCCCAGGGAGCGGCGAGCGATGGACCCCCCCTCCCTGTCAGTAGCCAACACTGCCGCCCCTCCCATCTGTGATTTGTCTGTATGGTAGGGTACTGGAGGAACGAGCAGATAGACATAAGACGCTAAGAGGAGCCCTGCTGGATCAGACCACAGCCCATCCAGTCCAGCATCCCGTCTCACACGGTGGCCCACCAATTGCCGATGGGCATCTCAAGCAGAGACAAGGGAAACCTTCTCCTGCCCTCGAATCCCTGAAAATGGCCCTAGAGGCCTCCTGCTTGTCCCCCCAGCCAGAAAGATGTACTTAGGCATCCATTCTAGTAACCATTGATATACATTTGTAACCTTCCTTAAAACCATCTAGGCTGGTTGCTGTTACCACCCCCTCTGGCAGCCAGTTCCTTAGACCGCTGACCCTCTGGGCGAAGAAATCCTTCCCCTTGCCTGATCTAACTCTCCTGCCCATCAGTTTCATAGATGCCCCCTGGTTCTAGTGTTGTGTGATAGAGAAAAGAAATTTTCTCTCTCCACCTTTTATATGCCATGCGTGATTTTGTAGACTTCATTCTGGTCCCCTCTTAAATCCTATCTTTCCAGGCTGAAGAGGCCTAGACATTGCAGTCTGATTTCATAAGGGATTTGGTTCCAGCCCCTTAATCATTCTGGTTGCCCTTTTCTGCACCTCTTCCAGTTTCACAATATCCTTTTTGGGGTGTGGTGACCAGAATTGTACACAATATTCCCAATGTGGCCTCACCATAGATTTATAAAGAGGCAAAATGACACTTGCTGACTTATTTTCTATTCCCTTCCTAATTATTCTCAGCACTGAATTTGCTTTTTTCGCTGCTGCTGTGTACTGGGCTGACGCCTTCATTGAACTTTCTACCAGAACCCAGAGATCTCTTTCCTTGTGTGTTGCAGAAAGCTCAGACCCCATCAGTTTATAGACATGATTAGGATTCTTTGCCCTGATGGGCCTTACTTTGCACTTGTTAAGACTAAAGCACATTTGCCACTTGGTTGCTCAGTCACCCAATGCTAAGAGATCCCTCCGGAGCTCTTAGCAATTTCTTTCAGTTTTTACTATCCTGAATAATTTAGTATCATCAACAAATTGCTAAATCGCTCTCTGTGATCTTTGAAAATTCATGGAGAACTGAGGAAGTTCCAGAAGATTGGAGAAGGGCAAATGTTGTACCCATCTTCAAAAAAGGAAAGAAAGTTAACCCAGGTAACTACAGGTCTGTGAGCCTAACCTCGATACGAGGCAAGATCCTTGAACAAATTATTAAACAACATGCATGCAAGCACTAAGATGGGAATGCAGTAATTAACCAGAGCCAACATGAATTTGTAACAAACAGGTCATGCCAGACCAATCTAATATCATTTTATGACAAAATCACTGGATGGGTTGATCAGGGAAATGCTGTAGACATAATGAATCTTGACTTCAGTAAAGCATTTGACAAAGTGTCTCATACCATGCTTACTGAAAAATTGATCAAATATGGGATAGACAGGACAACTGTTAGGTGGATTTGTAACTGGTTTAGTGATTGCACTCAAAGGGTGGCAATAAATTGCTTCACATCCAATTGGAGGAAAGTTTCAAGTGGAGTGCCACAGGGGTCTGTCCTGGGTCCAGTGCTATTCAACATCTTTATAAATGATCTGGATGAGAGAGTCGAAGGGATGCTGATCAAATTTGCAGATGACACAAAGCTAGGAGGGGTTGCTAACACTAGGGAGGAGAAGGAGAGGATTCAAAAAGATTTAGATAAGCTAGAACAGTGGACTGCAACTAACGGGCTGATATTTAATAGGGACAAGTGCAAAGTCCTACATCTTGGTAAGAAAAATGGTAAAAATGAATGCAGAATAGGAGTAGTAGTAGCACAAGTGAAAAGGATCTGGGCGTACTGGTTGATCACAGAATGAACATGAGTCAACAATGTGATGCAGCAGCAAAAAAGGCAAACACCATCCTACGATGCATCAACAGGAGTATTAAATCTAGATCACAAGAAGTAATGATTCCTCTTTACTCTACCTTGGTTAGACCTCACCTAGAGTACTGTGCCCAATTCCAGGTACCCCAGTTTTAAAAAGACATTGACAAACTAGAGCTAGTCTGAAGGAGGGCTACAAAAATGGTGACTGGTCTGGAAACCATGTCCTATGAGGAACGGTTGAAGGATCTGGGAATGTTTAGAAGACTGAGGGGAGGCATGATAGCGGTCTTCAAGTCTCTGAAGGGCCATCACAGTGCAGAGGGATCGTCCCTATTCTCACTTGCACAGGATGGAAGGACTGGAAACAATGGGATGAAACTTCAAGGGAGTCAATGCAGATGAGATATTAGGAAAAACTTCCTGACAGAGAGGGCGATCAGTCAGTGGACTAGGTTGCCATGGGAGGGACTGAGTTCTCCTTCGCTGGAGGTCTTCTAGCAGAGGCTGGACCTACATCTGTCTGGGACGGTTTAGAAGTCCTCCATTCAACAGGGGGTTGGACCACAACTCTATGATTCTATCATTCCTTCAGTCCGTGCTTGCTTAGATTGGCTCCCTGGTCGTTCCAGCCACAAAATCCGACGTATCCTTCACAAACCCACCCGTACTGCGCACTGTGGGGAGCAGCCAAGGGCAATAAGAGGGTCCCGTGCTCTCCACCGGGCGGCCACGGGTGCGAGAGCCAGAAGGGGATTCAGTGTAGCCCTGGGTTCAAATCCCTGTTCGGCCGTGGGAGTCCGCCAGGTGACCTTGGACCGTCCCGCCTCGTGGGGAAACGCAGGACGCGGGCGCTGCGGGACCCTTTGCTCTGCGACAGCGGGGGAGCAGCGGGGGTGCGCGGGCATTAGCTCTGGTGCTCCAGGCGGTGGGGGGACGCAGCTCTTGCTCCTCCGCATTGTCGCTATGCCTCTCGGGGGGGGGGGTCTTCCAGGGAGGCTGATGCCGGGCGGGTCTGAAGCGGGTCTCCATCGCTCCACACTCGCCACGCCTTGAATGTGGTCTTGCTCCTGTCACGAGCTTCCTCCTCCTGCTTCTCCGCATCAAGGGGGGGGGGTGTCTCCGCCCCCCCCCCCACCAAGGCACAGCAAGGAAGACCCCTGCGATTGAGCTTTCAGCCCTTGCTGCTGATTGGGAAGAACTCGCTGTGCGCCCCGTCGCGCCTCCACCCTCCCACGCCCACTTCGCCTCCCTCGCTGCCCCACGATAGGAAGCCCTGGTGTCTGCCCTGTCCTTAAGCGGACTGAAAGGCTGAGCTTTCTGGGGCCCGCGGGGTCCTTGGTTCCCCGGGCGTGGACCCTTTTGTCACGGCCGCTGCGCCCGCTTCCTCCTTCTCTGGACACGGGGGACAAAGTGGAGCAGCGTCCAGACCCGCGGTCTTTTGCTGCTCAGCCTAACGGAGCCCTCGGTGCGCGTGTGCGGGGGCTGCGTCGGCTCCCCCCTCCCCAGCTGGGTCCCCAAGGGCCAGGGCCCAAAGCGTGGGGGGAGCATTTAGCAGGAGCCGGACAGCAGCGGCCAGGACGGCTGGAAAGAGCGGAGGCCCCGAGCGCTGCCGCCTTCCCTTCTCCCTCCTCTGGGAACGCGCGTCACCGTCGCCGGCGGGCTGCAGCCTATTTCCTAATGAAAAGCAAACAGCTCCGACCCTCCAGCGCCAGGCCTGCTCCATTGCTCATTGTCCCCTGCGGCCAAAGTCAACAAATAGCAATGGTGTGAGCGCATGGCGGCGGCGGCAGGAATGTCTGCAAACAGCTGGCAGCGAAGCGGGAGGGAGGGAGCAAAAGGCGCGACTCGGGGGGACGAGGGAAGGCCTGCAACACCTGGACAAAGCAGGGGAGCTCGCTGGGGCGCAAAGGCGTCCCAAGGCCAGCTGCATTTGCTCGTGGGGTGGGAGCGCCTCTCTCCTACTTGGCCCGCGCGCAAGAGCGCCCATGTGCACGCGCCTACTGAAGAAGCTGCGTGCCCTTTATGTGCCTGGCTGGCCAAGAGGAACCACTGCACTCGTAATGTCCGTTCCCAGCAGGCATTTCCTGCTAGTGCAGACACGGGGCTCTGGCTCTGCAGAACTCACAGCGGGGAGGGGGACAAAGAGCCTTCAAAGAGCAGAACCGATCACCACCACCCCCAAGAGAGGCCCTGGAATCCTGGACTCACGGTATAAAGAAATCTGTGGGCCCCTTTCAATGGACACACACACAGAGAGAAATATGGCCCCATTACGGTGCTGCTGTGGTGGGGTTGCTTCATGTATTGTAGGTAGCCACACACACACACCAAAAGCACTATGCACTATTGCTGGGAAGCCCAGGGCTGGCTGCAGCTTTTCCAGTCATAACATGCGACTCTCCATTTAGATGGAGCAGCTGTCATTGCCCTCGCACACGCATGGATGCTAAAGCAGCCGGCCACGCTTCCTCAGTACTGAGGCCAATTCAAGGCCCTAAATGACTTGGGCCCCAAATATATAAAGGAACGCCTTCTCCCATACCGACCTGCCCATGCATTAAATGGCCCTTCTCAGTAATGGCCCCCAGGCTATGGAATAGTTTCCCCCTTGAGGCGCGTTGGGCTCCTTCTCCGTTTATGTTCAGGAACGCGGTGAAGACGCACCTCTTCGCTGAGGTCTTTGGGTAAATGTCGGTCATGTTTCCCCCACTGCAAACATTAGTGTTTTAATTGACATGGCTCTGTTTTTAACATGTTGGATTTTAAATGTTGAAGTTTTTATTGTTTTAATATATACTGTTTCTTGATATGCTGGATTTTAAAGGCTGTTGCCTGCCCTAAGACCTTTGCGTATAGGGAGGGATAGAAATATAAATAGTCAATAAATAAATACATCTGGGTATTTGGCATCAGCCAACACCCAGATGGCACATTACAAAGACACGCAAAGACAGAGGGAGCCACCACACTGTCGAGGCAGGAAGCAACGATGCTGCAGGAGTGATACCCCGTGTTTATGCTTCCTGTCGCAATATCCGGCCAACATCTGGCCACAGCCAGAAAGCCAGACAGTGGAATTCACCAGGGATTACAAAACAAAGGGCGGGCATCTGTAGAAGAAAACTGTGATGCTTCCGACAGCTTAGCTCATCTTGGAGGCAGAAGAAAGGTGAAGGGAGGGGCGCTCACAGTTTCAGAAAGACCCCCCCTTTTTTTGACTCCAGTCAAGCCCCCTGTACTCTTCTTGTTAGCCTGATTTATGGAAAGTTGGCTGCACACAACTGCTGGGTCATCCTACCCTGCCAGATGTCTAGTTTTCCCTTGGGGAGCCGCTTTCTGAGCCCCTTAAGAATGGGTGGGGTGAAGCTGATCTGCCACTCTGGACAACCCAACATCAAGGGGTCCCTCTGGAGCTCCTCTCAGTCTCTTTCTGTTTTCATGGCCATGAACGATCTGCAATCTGGAGCAAAATCCGCTGGCTCAATACTCACCCGTACTTCTAGGCAATCTGTCAATGAATGAAAAAGCACTGGTCCCAGTACGGAACCTTGGGAGGCCCAATTTGACTTCCCTCCTCTTATCTCAGAACTGTCCATTTTCCTTCAGCAATGTTTGCTCCTCTCTGTGTGCACTAATGGTTTCCATTACTTTACCAGGAGCTGGCATTAAACTGACTGGTCTATAATTTCCTAGACACCCCCCCCCTTTTTTCCATATATTATTCTCTCCAGCAAAACTCCAATACATATATTTCAAGTGAAACCATTCACACCCAACAATATAACTCTTAACAAACAAAACAATGTTGCCTATAAACACACACACACAACAAATTTATATCATATCTTACCAGTCTTACCATTAACTTAAGTGTTTGTCACTTGGCTTTCATTGGTGTAAGTGAAGACAAAAGTGCCAGGACAAAAAGAGGGGTGTTCTTGGGCCAGATCAATTGGGGGGGGGGCATTGATCAGCAACCATGTTTGGTGCTCCAAGGTCTCCATCTTGAGTTGTTGCCCAGTAGCTAGCTCATTTATAATTAGGGACCGTGTGTGTGACAGCCATTGAGACAGGGAAAGCAGGGAAGGACTTTTCCAGCTAAGCATTATTTCTGCTTTAGTTGAGGTTAAATTGTTAAGAGAGACGGGGCCTTCTTTCAAGTAAAATTGAAAATCAGCTGAGGACAAAGTTCTTGGGGGTGATTTCACATACTCTTGAACCAGGCTCCAGAACTTTTGCAGATAAGGGCATGGCTGCCACGTGTGAAGATGAGACCTCAGCACCTTGCATCCATCCCAGCAAAGGGAGGAAATATTTATTAACCCTATGCAGAGAAGGAAGGGGTGCAATACCATCTAAATAAGATTTTCAACAATTCCCTCTAGGCTTGAGATTTAAAAGGTTTTGGTCAACATTAAGTTTATTAATGCGTGAAGGAAACCCGTTATTAGTAGATTTGAAATCTGTTATGATATATTCAGATTGAAGGTCTCTTATTCCAATGTTGTTCTGGAGTCTCAACAATTGATTTCTGATGGTGAGTGGGAAGAGCCAGGTTTCCGAAGCTTGGAGAACCTCACTTTTTGCTTCCCTCCAATCTGAGAGTTGTCAATGTATTTCTCAGTCACCGATCCAGGACAGTCCCTGTCCTGCTATTCAATGACGGATGAGTTTCTTTGATGAGGGACTATTGTGAAAGCCCAGATGGACATCAACTGTATTGCTTTTATCCACACATTTGCTGACACTCGATTCTAACAAGTCAGAACACCTTGTGACTTTGAAGCCAGATGCAGATTCACAGCCACTCAAAAACAAACCTGTGGTGACAACGACACCTCTGACCCTCTCTGTCTCCCTAAGCTCAAGTGTTGTGAGGTCACACCCAGATAAGCCCCCAGTCCATCACGTCTGTTCTCAGAGGGACACACCCATGTCCTGAAGACAAGCCAAGAGCTCAGGTGCAGAGTTAGGCGGCTTTTTAGGCACTACAGTCCTAATTCATTTGACATTATAGCTGAGAAACACAGTGGCAGCCAGGTTAAAAAATAAGGGTTTCCCCACATGCTGCAATGGCTACTAGCAGCCGACTGCTGGGCACCCCTCTTCTCTAGCCTGGAATCTATATACTAAGCCTAATTTTCTCGAGATGAGATCCCCATTGGCAGGTTCCCAGATGGGTCCTTCTTATGGCCGTGAGGGCCAAAGGCAAGCCTCAGCATTGGGTGCTGGGCGACCCATTTCACCCTCTGGGAAGGGACAAGGTGAGTCTGGCTGCGCATGTGTGGCAGAAAGCCAATAAAACTCTTCTACTATGTGGATTTGCTCTGGGCAGCTCTAGAGCTCAAAGCCTGGGCTTTGCCAATGCCGGGGCTTTTAGGGGCAAGAGCCCTCAGGTGGTCTTTGCCTTGCTTTCTCTGTAGAAGACTCCCCACATTATCTATTGCATATAGCATGAGAGGGCAGCACCCCGTCTAGCAAACCAGCACCTTGATAACAGAGATGCCTTGCTGAGAGGAGGAAAGGATAAGTGTGGAACCCCAAAAGCAAGGCTGTTCCCCTCAAAAGTCAAATATTTGATTGCTAGAATGAAGACACAAAAAAGATGTTCCTCTTCCCCCCCCCCCCAAAAAAAATCTGGGTGGAAGAACTCCTCCATCCCTTCGTCTTCTGTACTGCCCAAGGCTGTTTTCCAGCCTCAGATGAGAGGAACAATCCCTTCCTGCTGCGCTGCCCAAGGGTCTCTTCTGCACTGCCCTGGCACTGGGGGCAGGGGGAGGTGAGGCAGCAGGCCCTATTCTTCCCAGAGTCCGGCCCAGTTCACCACGAGCCTCGCCAGGACCTGCACTTTTCCAGCACATTAGGGAACTTACAGGGTCAACAGGGACTTCAATAATTTTTCGACCAAAGCTGAAATCACCTTGTGCTGGAAACTGGCTCAGAACTTGAAGAGATCCATGACTTCCTGTCAAATCAACTTGCACGTATGTCCCAACCCGACTCCCAAGAATGGTTTATAACACGCGGGTCTCTGCTTCTGAAAACAGTCGAGTCCCACACGAAATTCCGTACGAATGAATAATATCCTTCTATCCTTCTGAATACAAAATTAAACCTTCCTTCCACCATCTTGTCTTCTTGGACCGGCATTTTGCACTTATGGACATCACCCTATACTGAAGAACCGATGTTATGCAGCCGATTTGTTAATAATGTTACTGTTGTTGACTTTATAAACATTGTACTATTATCATGTCACACTTTGTCATATGGTTGTATAGAATTCAAATAAAAAAAAAATTTTTCTGAGCCATTAGTAGATGGCCTAGTTGTCCTCTGTTCTGATACGTCGGCCAAGTGAAGCTCCCCTCAGCGTCTGGGGAAGAGTGCAGGTGTTCCCCACTGCAACAGTCTAAGGGAGGAGCTGAAGTGAGCACAAAGAAAGGAAGGAAGGAAGGAAGGAAGGAAGGAAGGAAGGAAGGAAGGAAGGAAGGAAGGAAGGGGCTACACTTCACTGAAGACCACTTTGCCCATTCAGGGTCAAGGACCACAGCCATCCCGTCTGGGTGGAGCAACTGTCTGCTTGTGACCAGCGCAATGCTTGTCATCTGAGCCAGACCCACAAGGGATTTCCAAGCTCTTAGGCAGATACTGCGAAAGGAAAAGCCCCAGACCCGGCCTGCGGAGGCTCCTTCCCCAGGAGGCGGCTGCTGCCAAGAGGCCTCCAGCCGCGGGAGAAGCCTGTGTCCCCCCCCCCAATTCTGCAAATGCATTTAATGCTTTTCTGCTGCCATTTACAGACCGTTTGCCGGTCGCCTTCGCACCCTCGTGTGGCGACCCAAGCCCCACAGGCCGGGAACCCGTATGCGACTGGGAGCCGGGGTGGGGGGCGGCAGTTGCTCCTCTCCGCAGGAAGCGCGACCCCCTGCCTGTCTGCCTCCCCCCCCGCGCTCGGCCTCACTCCGGGATATTCCTCAGGCGCGGTCCGCACCGGCGCGAGGCCGGCAGGCGCTTTCCCGGGAAACGAGCGGCCTCGCTACTCGGGGGCGGGGTGAGGCGGCGCCCCGGCAACGACCGCCGTGACCGCGCGCACTGAGCAGCCCCCGCCAAGGCATATTCGGTTCGCCCGTCACGGGTCTCGCCCGGAAGCGCTCCTGGCCCCGCCCACGCCGCGCCATTTTGACCCGGAAGTGCTCCTGCGCCCTCGAGACTGCAGCGTCCGCGGCGCCAGGCCCCCTCCCGCCGCAGAGGCTCACGGGAGCCCAAGGTCTTCCCCCCCCCACATGATAGCCCCTCCTCAGTGAGCGACGGGGAAAGGCGAAGCGGCAGTGCGGCTGCACACGACGTTTATTGGCCTCCGGGGGGGGGGCTTAGCCGGGGGGCCAGCCCATCTGGCGCCCCCCCAGGACGTGCAGGTGCAGGTGGAAGACGGACTGGGCGCCGTGCTGCCCGTCGTTGATCACTGGAAGAGAAGGGGAGAGTGAGAGGGAGGGAGCGCCGCCCCCCCGGCGGAAAGCCCCCCGCGCCCCCCCGGGGAAGAGGAGGGTACTCACCCACGCGGTAGCCCTGCGCCAGGCCCTGCGCCTTCGCCACCCGGCTGGCCACCAGCAGCAGGTGCCCCAGGAGCTGCGGGGAGAGGAGGCGTCGGAGGGCCGGGCGGGGGGCGCAGAGGCCAGCCCCCCCCCCACCCGAGCTCTCTTCGGGGCCCCCCTGAGCCAGCAGCCGCTTCCTGGGCGACGCTCCTGGACGGGGCTGGGGGACGCGAGGCCTGCTGGCCAAGGCGGACGGGGCTGGAGTGGACATGGCGTGACCAGGCAGGGGGGGCGGAGGGGCGGGTCTCTCGCCCCCCCCCCCGAGGAGCAGCTGGCGGAGAAGCCAGACGGAGTCAGAGGAGCCCCTGGGACACGCCGGGACGACCCGCGGCAGCCCCCGGTACCCTCGTCCGGGAGAAAGCAGAGGCCGGGGGTGGGGAGGCGCCCCGTCTGCGCCCCTGACCGAGCGCCTGGTTGCCCGCCGTCCTGCAGTATATCCTGGAACAGGGGCCTGCTGTCCACGTGCTGCTGCGGGCCCCAAATGGAGCTCCCCAGTCTGTATTAGTACAGAGGAAACAGACCCCCCGCCTGAGATGCATTTCAGAATACGGCAAAGTGCGAACAGGCCTCCTACTGAGCGGCGGAGGAGCTTTTTCAGTGGTGGCCCCCAGCCGCCCGTATTATTCTAGGTACGAGGACTGCTAAATTGAATTTTTATTTTAAAAGAACGATCCAACAATTCTATTTTTTAAAACGTGGCCAGAACCGGCAGCTGAACCAGGGGATCGGCCGCCACGTCCCTCTCCCCTCGCATGTCCTCGGGTCGCCTGCAGTGGGTTCTCCGAACCTCGGCGGCAGAGACGAGCGGGAGAGCCCCCCCACGGCCCGAGGGCCCACAGCAAAGAGGGCTTCCAAAGCCCGACGGAGCGCCCCTCCCAAACACCTGCCCCCCACCTTCCAGGCCCGCCACACTTTGCTCACCTGGGCATCGCCCTCGGTCGCGCTGCTGATGCGGGGAACGGGGCGCCTTGGGATGACTAGGAAGTGCACCGGAGCCTGGGGGGCCACGTCGCGGAAGGCCACGCACTAGAGGCAGAGTAAGAGCGAGACGGGTCGTCGGGAGGGGTCAGGCTGGGACGGCCGCGCGAAGCGGGTGCCCCGGATCCCTTTGGCTGCACTCACCTTGTCGTCCTCGTAGATGAAGTCCGCCGGGACGGAGCCGTCCAGGATGCGGCCGAAGACGGTCGGGCCCACGCCCTCCGCCGTCCGCTGCGCCTTATCCACCTCCCCGCCAGGCGCGCCCCCGTCGCCAGGCAGGACCCCCAATGCTCGCTGCGGCTGCTGCTGCTGCCACGGGCAGAAAGGGCTGAATGTTAATCGCACCTCCGCCCCTCGGAGGGCGAGACGGGAGCCCCCGGTGTCCCTTAGACGGAAACGAGGCGGGGGCTCCGGCCTGCTCGGGCCCCCAGGTCGGGGAAGGGGGGGTAGGACCTACCTGCTGCGTCCAGCGCCCCGGCCCTGACCCAGCGATGTTGCCGGGGAGGGGCGCCCGCCAAGCTCCGAACGCGAGCAGTGCCCGCAGCGCCCGCGCCCCCGCCATGCGCGCTCGCTGCGCCCCGGAGACTCGGTCGTCGGATCCGAACTCCGCCTCCTGCTGCCGCTATTCGGCGCGTGCAGAGCGCCCGCCTCTGGGCCGGCACGGAGAAGGGGGCGGCGGCACGGGTGGGCGGCGCTCAGCGAGGAGGGCTACTACTTTCGCTGCCGGCCGGACCGAGCGTGGCTGTCCTCCCGACGCCGCAGGGGGACCCGCCGGGGCCTTTGCGCGGGCGCGCGCACTTTCTTCCGTCTCGGCCTGCCGCAGCTTCCGGCTCTGGTTCCCTTGGCTTCGAGGCTGGGGTCACTCCTAAGGTTTAATCCACCTTCAGTCCGCTTCCAGAGCGAGAGAACACATCAGCAAAGCAACAAGCTGTTTTCTTTCAGAGTTAAATAACTCAGAAAATTCCCCTTTGGGACAGATAACGTAGAAGGAAAATCACAGGTCACTTTCCTAGTGTTCTCTCGCTCTGAAAGTGGACTGAAGCCAGATTAAAACGTAGGTGTGAATGTATCACAAGGCGCCTCTCCTGCCCCGTACCCCATAGCGCGCACGCGAGCAGATCCGGTGCTGGGCAACTGCTGCAACGCCTGCTTTGTTCTTGCCGCTTGGCGGCCGGCCGAGAGCAGGCGCAGAGTGGACACCTCAAACTGGCGGGCTACCTCAGCGCTGCGTGCGGCTTAGCAGGGCTCCGGATGGGGAAGGCAGCAGGGAGGCACCAGGAGGGGCCACTAAGGGTTCCTTTTGGCCCTTCCTTGGCTCCAGCGCAGAAGACCAGCAGAAGGGAGAGCTCACGCAGGGAATAGTTGCAGGAAAGTCGTCCGACCCGTTTCCCCTGGCCCATATAGCCACGAAGAGTCCAGCATTTGGGTGGGGAGACATCGCTTTGCCCTGTCCTTCCCCATCAGCTGGGGCTCAAGGCAGGCCAGATACCCAAGGGGGCCCAGCGGCTCTGGGGATGCTCCTGGGCCCACCTAGGGACATCCGGCCATTGCCTGTTCTCTGGCCAGAATGGAGCCTCCGGCAGAGGAATACAAATAGTGCTCTGCTGACCAGCAAGCGTGGCACAGTGGATCCTTCGCTCCATTGCTCTTGCTGGCATCCCAGGGTGTCCCAGAGTGTCTGGAGGATCCCAGGCTGGAGCTGGGAGGCCTGGGTCCAATATGTCCTAAATAGAGTGGTGGTCCTGGGCCAGTTGCTTAGGTAAATTCACACTTATGTGCAAGGGGGACACCAGCGATGCTGACCCTGCACTATGTGGAGCCACTTCTTTACCAGGTGTTGCTCTCTCGATGCAGGGGTCTGCCTGCCTCCCCCGCCCTGCCAGGTAAAGCCAGAGGGCAGGTTTAACTGCTGTATATGGTAGTGGCAGGGCTGGGAAAGCCCAGGAACTTCGTTTGCCCCTCTCGGAAGAGAGGCAATTTGCACCTCACCAGTGTTTAGGAAAGGCTGGGAAGGCTTGTGATAGATTTGGGGTCCCAGAGGACAGGTGCCAGGTGCAAAATGCCCTAAATCTAAGGGAAGGCACATTCAGCACCCTGAGCCCCTCGGAGGGGAGGAAGGTGGAACACAGTGGCGCAACATCAGATCAACGAACACTTGGCAGGAAGAGGCCAGGAACACAGAAGAGCTGGGGGGCCGGCCCTGAGTAGCAACAGAAAGGACTCTTTATTAAGGCACCACTGGAAACAGCAGGAAAGGCAGCCCCCCCTCCCATGGGAGCTCCCCAAAGGAAGAGGGAGGGGGCTGCAGAGAGAGGTCTCCCTTCCTTCCCTCAGAAGCCCATGCGAGCCCGTTTGCGCTGGCTCTGGGAGCCCTGAGAGGACGAGGGCACGTAGGGCTGGCTGGCCAGGCTGGAAAGCTGGCTGGCAGGCGGCTCGTCCGTAGGTTCCGAGGGAACATCGAAGATGGCGAGATAGTCACGGAGGGTCTTGCGCCGTTCCTTGGGGATCCCGCGTTCGTGCAGTGTCTGGGATGACAGCAGTTCGGAGGTGCTTGGCTCGGGGTCCTGAGAAGGGGCCGGGGGGAAAGAGGGGCGGAGGGGGTGCGTGCCCCCCTCCAGAGAAGCAGACGGGCCACCCCAGGGTGACTCGCTGCCGCCCGACCACCCAGAGAAGTTGCTGAGCCCCAACTGGTAGCTGGTGGAGGACGTGAAGCTGCCCGACAAGCTCCGCGTCCCCAGGGCCCTCTTGCGCCGCCGCCGCTCCTCCCGCAGGGCCTGCCTCTTCTGGGCTTTGCTGAGTCCCAGCTTCTCCTGCCACCAGCGGCCCCAGTTGCCCGCCCAGGAAGCCGCCAGCCGCTCCTCCAGTTCGCTCAAGCCTTCTCCTTGGGGCTCTGGGGCCGGGGGTGCGGCTGGCTCGCCTGACTCCCAGTGGCAAAGGAGCCGCTTCTCCAGCATGGCCTGGTGCAGGAGCTCTCGGGCCTCCTTGTAGAGAGGGGCGTCCCCTGCCTGCTTCTGCAGCTCGCTGGGAGCAAAGAGGCAGTGCTGGCTGGTCATGGACGGGTGCTGGTGGCCCTGGGTGCCCTTGGGCAGCTGTGACCAACCCCTGAAAAAGGCCTTGAGCCAGCGCCGGTAAACGTTACGGGTGGGAGAGGCAGGGGTGCCAAGGCTTGGTGGAGGACCTGAGGAAAGAGGCGCTGAGCCCTCACCGGGCCCACCTGCACGATCCGCTGGGGAACAGCCAGGACCCAGTTCAGGTGGCGCCTCTGCACAGGGTTCCCTTGGGTGCTTCTCACAGTCTACATCCAGCAGCTGCCCATGCAGGCCTTCGTAGAAGAGGTCACCCGCCTCCGAGAGCTGGAAAACCAGCAAGGTCTGGCGTTGGCCTTGTGTGCTCAAGGCAGCTGCAATGCCTGTGGAAGGCAGGGAAGAGGTTAGAGGGGAGTGGAAGCTCTCGCCTGAATCTAGGCAGCCGGTGCTGGGAACTGCTCCTGATGCCCAGGAGGAACAAGCAGAGGAAGAAGAAGCGCGCTCACGTGGTTGCTAGGAAAGCCAGGTCAAGGTACGCAGCGTGGCCCATCATCGTCATTAGAAGAAGGAGGTTGGCTTTTCTACCCCACTTTTCTCGCCCATTTAAGGGGACTCAAAGCGGCTGACAAAGCTTTCTATTCTTCTCCCCATGCCAGAGACCCTGTGAGGTGGGTGGAGCTGTGAGAGCTCAGAGGAGAGCTGTGACTAGCCCAAGGTCACCCAGCTGGCTTCGTGGAGGAGGGCAGAATCAAACCTGGTATTCCCAGATAAGAGTCCGGCTCCCTAGCCACTAGACAAAGCTGCAGCTGGTGCAAAATGCAGTACGTAGCTGCTGAAAGACGCGCCAGTTCTTTGCTTAAGGAGCCCTACTGGCTGCCAGTTAGCTACTGGTCCACATTCAAGGTTCTGTGCTCGTTCTACATAACCTAAAACAGTGGTTCTTGACCCTTTAATGCAGTTCCTCGTGTTGTGGTGACCCCCAACCTAACCCTAACCCCCAACCATAAAATTATTTTCATTGCTACTTCATAACGACCCCTGTGAAAGAGTAGATTGACCCCCAAAGGGGTCACGACCCACAGGTTGAGAACCACTGGCCTAAAACTTGGGTACATGCTGTATTGCTTTCACATTGTAGGCCAGTAAAATCCCTGCTATCATCTGAGGAAGGGGAACTTGTAAGATGGGCCACTGTGAGAGATGGGATGCTGGACTAGATGCGCTGCGGCCTGATCCAGCAGAGCTCCTCCTAGGTTCTTATGGGGTCTCGCCCAGTGAAGCCTTGAAAGGTGCAGGAAACTGGCACCCTCAGGGCACAATTCAGCTACGGCAAGAGGCAGGGCTGCCCACCATCTTAGAGGAGGAAGAGAGGCATCAGGAGCTCTTTGGTGGCAGCGTGCGACCCCTGATGCAGCCGCTGCTGGGTGACCACGTGTGTGGTCTCGCTGGGTGTGCCCTCATGCAGGAGCATTGCAGTGCTCCAATCCACAAAGACGCTTTGGGGGCTCTTAAGCCCTCGAGGTGCCTCCAGGGACACACCTAGTGTGCCATGACTGTTTTCCAGCGGGTTCCTGGATTCCCCATCTTGCCTGGAGCCCTGAGACTGTTGATGGTCTCCCATCCCCAGAGGGACCCTCCGCACTGGCTTTTCTCCTTGAGACTCACAGGGGCTGGGCTCAAGGCGCAGTCCTCCCGTCTCCCTTGGGCCTCTGCCCCCCCCCCCCGCAAGAGTGACGTACCAGCCGAAGGCACCGTCAGGCGCTGCGTCAGGGCCCTCTGCCTCAGGGGCACCTGCACAGGGAAGTGAGGCAGACTGTCCCTGATGGAAGGCAGCTTCTGTGGCAGACCCCAGAGCTGGCAAGGGGTGCCCTCACCACCTGCGGAAGGGAATACAAGGCACAGTTTGTCATCAGCCCCTCTCAGGATCCCTCCCAACACAGGTCCGTGGCCACGTTTCCCAGACCCACCAGTATACTGCAGCAGCAGCGTCTCCTGGGAGTGGTGGGCACCCAGGATCAGCTTGTGGCTCCACTGGGTGTCTCTGGCCGGGACGAGGTCGGCGTAGATGGGAGGACTGCGCATCATGTGCTCCCACCGGAGAACAGGCACGCATGGGAAGCGTTCATCCAGCACGTACATTGAGAACTATGGAGGAAAGGACACCGCAGGGTGGAGGAGGGCAACAGGAGGCCAGGAAGAATCCTACTATGCGGGGCCTGGAAGGGGTGGCCCCGTGGTGCTGGCGGAATGCAGCCTTGGCACCCTGGAAGCAGAAACCAGCCAGATCATTTGCGGGGGGGGGGGGGGGGACACACATCTGAGGTGCTGGGGGCATTCTGGATGTGGCCCAGCAGGGGAGGGCGGATTGGGGCCAGCTGGGAAACAGAACCGCCAGCCCCACAGGGGGTCCTGGGCTGCCCAACCCACAAGGGAGAACCCCCCTGCATGCGCCTGTGGGATTCTGCACCAAAAGGAACTGGGGGGAACACGGCTACCCACGGGACCCCCCCAATACACTGCTGGCAGGTTTTCCTCCACCCCCAGTATCTTTGGGGTGTGTGCGTGAATTACGCTGGTCCGCAATGCCAGTTGTAGGGATGTGCAAAGGAAGTGCTGCCTGCATGACTGTGATCGACAAGCGTCCCAGTGGGGAACAGCATGCCAGAAACTCCCCCCACTGTGCAGTGGAGAATCCCCCCCCAGGGGAGCAGGGGGGCTCCACCCCCTCAAGGGCCCACTTGAAGGGCCAGGATCTCCTCTGTCAAGGTCCAAACAGGCAGAAGGGGCCACTGTGGGCAGACAGAGGAGACCTGCCTAGGCGTCCTGGAGTTCACAGGGGCCCAGAGAGGCTGGAAGGTCCCTACCTGGGAGGCAGCCAAGTGATGGGGGGGTCCAGCCTGGCCCAGGTACTTGCAGAGGATCAGCCGTTCCCCGCGCTGACATTCTGCTTCTCTGCCGACCTTGAAGAGCACCACCGGGGACCTGCAGCGCACCTGAAGCCACGAGACACAGCCAGGGTCCCCTTTGCTCACCGCCAGCCCAACGCTGCCGTCCTCCCATTGTGCCAACAAGGCAGGCAGCCGCCTCATGCCCGGGAGGGGTGTGTGGAAGGTGCATGCTGGGAAGCCCCTTCTCCCCTCCCCACCACCAGCCTACAGAACACGGGCCGCCCGGGGCCTCACCCTGCAGTCGATGCAAGCCAGACCAGTGCGGTCTGCAAAGCTGAGCACCCGCGGGTGGGAGGTGAACTCGCTCCAGCGCCAAGGGGAAGAGTCCCGGAAACACATGGTCTCGTGGTCTTGGTGCATCCGCTGAATCCTGCGGAGAAAGGCCCCAAGAAAGCCTCTGTCTCTGTGGCACCGGATCAATCCCTCCCGCCCAACCGCCCCTTGGGTCAAAGCTACCTGGGGACCTGAAGGGGCCCAGGGCTGTGGCTGGAGGCTGGGCAGGGGCAGCACCTGATGGTTGTCAGGGGGGCTCTTGCATTCTGCACCGATGTGCTCCACCCGCACAACATCTCTTTTCGCTTTGGTGGCAAAGCGTTAACCTGTGGGAGAGCAGGTGCCTCCCCCACCCCGTGCCAGGTGGGTGGGTAGGTGGGGAAAAAGCCCCCAGCCCTGCCGCCTCCCCCCCTTTCCTGTGTGGGATTTGGGCTGAGGTCTCACCCAACACTCCTCCTTCCCAAGGAACCTGTGCGGCTCAAGGGGAGGAGTTTGCACCCCACCCTCTTCACCCCCACCCCGCTCACCCAGTCTCCACATTCCAGGCATAGAGGGATCCGCCCTGGGTGCAGAGGGAGAGCTCACCTGGCATGTGCGGGCTGCGAGGGAGGGAAAGAGAGCAATGTCAGCCAAACCCAGGTTGCCCGGGGCACATAAGCCAAACGTTCCCCCCCCCACCTCCCCTTCTTTCATCTTCACATGCAGGGACTACATTAGCACTGGAGCCCACATGAGCTCTGCAGAAGAGAGACGGTGCTCCCGCAAGGCCAGGGCTCCTTTGGCGCACGAAGCGTCCTGGAAGCCAAATTTAGGCTGTTAGGTAGAAGACTGAAGTCCAGGACCTCCAGGGTCCCATTCTCAGAAATGCTACCTGTTCCACGTGCAGGACCAGACAGGCAGAGCGCAGGAGCCTCAATGCGTGGATGAGGCAGTGGTGTCGCAAGGAGGGGTTTAGATTTTTAAGGAACTGGGGAACTTTTTGGGACAAGCCAAACCTGTACAAGAGGGACGGGTTACACTTGAACCAAGAGGGAACCAGATTGCTGGCGCTTAACATTAAAAAGGTTGCAGAGCAGCTTTTAATCTGATCCCTGGGGGAAAGCCGACAGGAGCTGGGCAGCATCCGGTTTGGGAGAGCGCACCCTCAAGTGAGGAGGGCTGGAAACATGCAAAAAATGCTGAGCCAAGCGGGGGATTAGTGTCACATGTTCCTCGACAGCGGAATTTGGACAAGAGGAGTGAATATAAATGTATATATGCAAACACCAGGAGCCTTCGAGCCAAAATAGGGGAGCTAGAAAGCTTAGTGATGGAAAATAGGATTGATATTATTGGCATAACTGAAACCTGGTGGACCAGTGAAAACCAATGGGATACAGTCATCCCAGGGTACAGACTGTACAGGAAAAACAGGGAAGGGCGAAATGGAGGTGGTGTAGCCTTGTATATTAAAGAAGAGATAGAATCTTATGAACTGGAATGTCCAGGTGAGTCTGACTCTTCCACAGAAGCAGTGTGGGTAAAAAAACCAAGCCAAAAAGGAAGCCTTACCATAGGGACACGCTACCGTCCTCCCAACCATACGCCCGAAGGATATGAACAGTTGGAGGAGGAGGTAAAGGAGGCATCCCATAAAGATGGGGTAGTTATAATGGGGGACTTCAATTATCCTCACATAGACTGGGTGAACTCCTGTTCAACTCAGGAGAGAGAGAGAAGATTCCTAGACCTGCTAAATGACTGTTCCATGGAACAAATGGTCATGGAACCAACCAGGGGAAATGCAGTACTGGACTTGATACTAAGTAACGCTCAGGACCTGGTAAAGGATGTCACTGTAGCTGATCCAATTGGGAACAGTGACCACAATGCAATAACCTTCAACTTAAATACAGGGAGTAAGTTCTTAATAAAGTCTAACACAGGGACCTTAAACTTTCATAAGGGAAACTTCCCCAAAATGAGGAAACTAGTAAAAAGGAAATTGAAAGGGAAAGTTAGAAGAGTTCAATCACTTCAAAATGCATGGAGACTACTTAAAAACACAATGATGGAAGTGCAACTAGAATGCATACCTAAGAGAAGAAAGGGGACTTCTAGGTCCAAGAAGAAACCAATGTGGCTCACAAGTGCAGTAGATGAAGTCATTAAAAACAGGAAGAGTTCATTTAGGAAATAGAAGGCTTGTCTGAATGAGGAGAACAGGAGGGAACATAGACACTGGCAACACAAATGCAAGTTGACCATTAAGAAAGCTAAGAAAGATTTTGAGGAGCACATTGCTAAAAACATCCAAACAAATAACAAGAACTTCTATATCAGAAGTAGGAATCCAACCAGGAAAGCAGTTGGACAATTAGATGGCAAAGGACAGAAAGGGATAATTAAAGAAGACACGGAGATTGCAGAGAGACTAAACAAATTCTTTGCCTCCGTATTCATGGAGGAAAACAAAAGACACATGCAAGTAGCAGAGATAACCAAGGAAGAGGTCCTTGCTTGTCTTAATAAACTAAACGTTAACAAGTCACCGGGACCAGATGGTATTCATTCAAGAGTCCTTAAGGAACTCAAATGCGAAATTGCCGAACCTCTAGCAAAAATATACAATCTTTCCCTAACATCAGGCTCTGTACCTGAGGACTGGTGGGTAGCAAATGTAACACCAATCTTCAAAAAAGGATCCAGGGGTGATCCAGGCAATTACAGACCAGTTAGCTTAACGTCAGTTCCATGTAAGGTGATGGAAACCTTCATTAAAGACAGAATTAGTGTGCATATGGGGGAGCAAGCATTGCTGAACAAAAGCCAACATGGCTTCTGCAAAGGTAAATCATGCCTCACAAACCAGTTGGAATTCTTTGAGAGTGTCAGTAAACATGTGGATAAAGGTGAATCAGTAGACATTGTCTATCTGGGCTTCCAGAAGGCTTTTGACAAAGTTCCACATCAAAGGCTACTGAGTAAACTCACCAGCCATGGATTAACAGGACAAGTTCTGTCCTGGATTTCTGACTGGCTTAAGGGCAGGAAGCAGAGAGTAGTAATAAACAGCAAATTCTCAGGGTGGAAAGAGGTAAAAAGTGGGGTCCCTCAAGGCTCAGTGTTGGGACCAATGCTTTTTAATTTATTCATCAATGATCTAGAACAGTGGTTCTCAACCTGGGGGTCGGGACCCCTATGGGGGTCGAACTACCCTTTCAGAGGGGTCACGACGAGTCTACCACCACCCTTCCCTCCCACCTCCCAGCTGCTCTGCCCCCGTGATTGGGGGTCTCCACAACATGAGGAACTCCATTAAGGGGTCACGGCATTAGGAAGGTTGAGAACTGCTGATCTAGAAAAAGGGGGTACATAGTAAAATAGCAAAATTTGCTGATGATACTAAATTATTTAGGGTAATAAGAACATAAGAACATAAGAGAAGCCTTGCTGGATCAGGCCACAGCCCATCTAGTCCAGCATCCTGTCGCACACAGTGGCCCACCGTGGTGGTAGACTCACGGGCATCTCAAGAAGAGACAAGGACAAACCTTCTCCTGCTCTCGAGTCCCAGCAGATGGCCTTAGAAGCGCCCCAGTTCCTCCCCCCCTCAGCCTGAAGGATGCACCAAAAAAGATTGCCAATAGCTACATAAGAACATAAGAACATAAGAGAAGCCTTGCTGGATCAGGCCACAGCCCATCCAGTCCAGCATCCTGTTGCACACAGTGGCCCACCAAATGCTCATGGGCATCTCAAGCAGAGACAAGGACAAACCCTCTCCTCCTCTCGAGTCCCAGCAGATGGCCTTAGAAGCGCCCCAGTTCCAGAAGGAACTCTTAACATTGGGTGAGTGAGCAACCAAATGGCAAATGTGCTTTAACCTTAACAAGTGCAAAATAATGCACATTGGAACAAAAAATCCAAATTATATGTATAAACTGATGGGGTCTGAGCTTTCTGCAACACACCAGGAAAGAGATCTCAGAGTTCTGGTGGACAGTTCAATGAAGGTGTCAACCCAGTGCGCGGCAGCAGCGAAAAAAGCAAATTCAATGCTGAGAATAATTAGGAAGGGAATAGAAAATAAGTCAGCAAGTGTCATTTTGCCTCTTTATAAATCCATGGTGAGTCCACATTTGGAATATTCTGGTCCCCACACCTCAAAAAGGATATTGAGGAACTAGAGAAGGTGCAGAGAAGCGCAACCAGAATGATTAAGGGGCTGGAACAAAATCCCTTACGAAATCAGACTGCAACATCTAGGCCGCTTCAGTTTGGAGAGATGGCATTTAAGAGGGGACCTGATTGAAGGATAAAAAATTATCCGCGGTATAGAAAAGGTAGATAGAGAAAATTTATTTGCTCTATCACACAATGCTAGAACCAGGGGGCATCTATGAAGCTGATGTGTAGGAGAGTCGGATCCGACAAAGGGAAGTATTTCTTAACCCAGAGGGTCATCGGCTTATGGAATGTGCTGCCGGAAGAGGTGGTGACAGCTACCAGTCTGGATGGCTTTAAGGTAGAGTTAGACAAATTTATGGACGACAGATGTATCAATGGCTACTGGAATGAATGCCTAGGTGCATCTTTCAGGCTGAGGGGGGGAGGAACTGGGGCGCTTCTAAGGCCATCTGCTGGGACTCGAGAGCAGGAGGTTTGTCCTTGTCTCTGTTTGAGATGCCCATGAGCATTTGGTGGGCCACTGTGTGCAACAGGATGCTGGACTAGATGGGCTGTGGCCTGATCCAGCAGGGCTTCTCTTATGTTCTTATGTTCTTTTCTGCACCCTTTCCACTTCTACAAGATCCTTTTGGAGTTATGGTGACCAGAATTGTGTACAATATTTCAAATGTGGCCTCACCATAGATTTAGAAAGAGGCAAAATGACACTTGCTGACATTTATATTACCTTCCTAGCTTTATTTGTTGGACTTTAGTCTTCTACCTAACAACCTAAATTCCAAGATGCTCCGTCTCACCTTCCCAACATCACTGGTACCGACTTGTACCATGGCCACTGGTTCCTCCCCGGCACTATCTACCAACCTATCTAGATGCCAGATGATGTCTGCAACCTTTGCACCCGGCAGGCAAGTCACCATGCGGTCAACACGCCCATCACAAAACCGGCTCCCTATATTCCTGATACGCAAATCACTGACTACAGGAAGCCCCCCTCCCGCTACCTGTGGAAGAATATCCTCCGTGCAAAAGGATACAGGCACATCCACTAAGCAAGAAGTTTCAACTAAGGGAGCCTGTCCCTCTTCCTTGGCTTGATGTCCTCCCTGCCTGAGTGACCAATTGCACAGAGCTTAGGTTGCAAGTGACTATGGCTTGCAAGCGCAAGCGCTAGTCAACACTGGGCAACTGTGCTCCTTTCCTGTCCAGCAGACGGGAAGGAAAGTGTGAAATTGCCCCTGGTCTATCTGGGAATTCTAAGAGAGAATGAGAAAAGGCTACCAGACGGGCACCCACTTTCCAGGGGTCTCGTTTACCCAGTGAGAAGCTAATTTGGCTTGCAGAAAGAGAAAGATCTTCATGCCAGTTAAGAGCACCGACTCCTCTGTCACTGGCATTCTTAACAAAGTTCCTGACGAAAGAGTTTTAAGGAAAAGCTGCCAAAATGCTGCCCTGCCTTGTCCCGCCACTAGCTGCAACTAGCTCAGGATGCAACTGAGTGATCAAAAGCGTGTGCCCTGCGGGTCCTGATGCAGATGCAGCAGAGGCAAGAGAAGGAGGTCTGGACACTCTTCTTTCACGTCACTCTGGAACCACTTTCACACGGGGCGTTTTGCTACCTGACCAGAAGGCATTGGACAGGAACCACATTTGCCGTTAAGCGGCTGAAGGCGACAGACCAGACCAGAGAACGTGGGGCGGTCCCTCTGTTTCGGGGATTTCTGCTCAGGGAGGCAGGTGAAATCAGCTGCAGTTTCTGCCCCTCGCTCGACGGAGGCATCTGAACTTGCGCTCCCTCAACGGAGGCAAAGAAACCTTCAGAACGCCACCACAGACGGGCTTAAGAGACCCCCTCCTCTTGGCCAGCCCAGCTCACCTGACCGCGATGGAGGAACAGGGGGCATCAGTCCGAACCACCTGGAGCGAGGTGGGGGCTGCTCCCGGCTGCCTTCTCCAGGCACCACAGTGATAGTCAGAGCGCACCCCTACGAAATCTACAGAGGGCAGAGAGACCGGGTCAGGAAGCAGGAGGCGAGCGACCCTCCCCTGGGGGCAGGGGCTGTGCTCAGGAGGGTACCTGGGGAGCACCCCACTCACCGCTGCCGTCCACGTGCTCTGCAGCCACCTGCCGGATCAGCCCATTGAGCTCAAACTGCACGGGGGAACCCTTCGCTCGGGCTCTCGCTGGACCGACTCCAGGGCCGGGCTCCAGAGCCACATCCTGGAAACCTGCAGGAGCAGCTAAGGACCAGTGTGGGTGGGAAAAGGAAGGAGGGAGGGGGTGGGTGGGGGGATGAGTTGGGGCTCGACCCGAGGGAGGCCCTGGATGGCAGGGAGGCCGTCTGCCAGCACCACCCGTGTGACCTCTGTGAGGGGAGGAGGCAGGGCCAGCACCCAGCCCGATCCCGCACCCCTGCGGCCCAAGGATACAGAGCCGGTTCATGGCCTCCCCAGCGGCGTGGACCATACAGCCCCTGGCTGTGGGCTCCTCCGGGCCCCCTCCGGGCAGCCAAGCCAAAGCCCCTCCGGTCGGGGCGTCGTCAAAGGTCAGGCGCCGCCACTGTTCCACCAGGCCTTCATAGAGCCGCTCCGCCGTCACCTCCAGGGGCACCTCAAAGAGCCAGTCCTGGCACAGGCGGGCAGCCATCAGCCCCCGCCAGACTTTCAGGTAGAGCGGACAGCTACATTCAAGGGGACAAAGGATGACGTCCGGATCACCAGCTGACCTCCGGTGTGCCCGAGGGCTCCTTCCGCTTAAGGACCGGCCGGCAGCAACGCTGGCATTCAGGCACCGCATGGCTTGGAAGATCAAGCAGCCACTTCTGGACCCCACACAGTGCCCTCAGCGCCCTGGCAGAAGGCTGCTCCCCCACAGGAGGGGCACCACAGCCACCCGGGCATTGCCCTGTTTCAGCCTGCAGCCCCCCCCCCCCCGGAGAGCTCTTGGTAGAACACCTGTGGCCAAAGGCAACGTCCGGCCGCTTTGCGCACCCCGCAGACCTCCGACCGCGGATGTGTCCAGACGGGTCCGCTGAAGAGCTGCTGGGCACTGACCCTTCTGCGCCCCTTCGCGCCCCTCCCACCCCGCCCAACGCTCGCTCCACTCGGGAAGAAGCGGTGGCTCACCTGGTGCGCGAGCCCTCAATGGCCCTGAGCAGCCCGGTCGCCTTGCAGACGCGCTCCTGGGCTCCGCCCTGCAGCGGGGAGGGGGGCACAAAGCTCAGGCAAACGGTGGGGGGAGACAGTGCCCATAGGTGCCCGGCCGGCCCTCCCCTCCCCTCCCCCGGCCGAATGCCCCCCACTTAGCTCCTTCTCCCCCCCCCCCGGGCCACACTCGCGGGCGTCCCAGGGGAGCCGCTCTCTGCGAGGGCCCAGCACCCCCCCCTCCCCTCGCCGGCCCCTCACCCGGACTCGCGAGCGCCCCAGGTGGAAGTGCCGGTGCAGGAGGCGCCCCATGGCGCTGAAGGCCACGTCGGGATGGTCCGCGAGGAAGGCGCCCAGCTGCGGGAGAAAGGAGAGCGCGCGAGACGGGGCGGGTCGCAGGATCCCCCCCCCGGGCCGCCTCTCCCGCCTCCGCCGCCCCCCGCGGGGCTACCTGGTCGAAGAAGGCGAGGGCGGCGCCCCCTCCCGCGTCCTGTCGCGTGTGGTTCCCGCGGAGCGCGTCTGGCGCGGACACGGACAGCGGCGCCCGGCTACGGCCTGAGCGGAGGGAAAGACGGAGAGGCCGGCGCGGCGGGTGAGCGGCGACGGTGCCCCCGGGCCCTGCCCTTGACCGCCCCCGCGGGGCCCCGCAGCACCAGGGGTCTCTCGGCTCACCGGCGTCGGGCGCCGCCAGGAGCGGCCGGGGCGTCCCGGGCGTCCAGCTCTCGCGGGCAGCGCCGCGGCGGGTCAGGAATCCCCTCGGGCAGGGGGCGCCGTCCGCCCCGTCCCCGTCGTCGGGCGCCGGCAGCAGCGGACCCCTCGCCCCGCACCCGTCCGCCCGCCAGGAGGAGGAGGAGCCGCCGCCGCCGCCGCCGCCGCCGCCCGCGCGGGCCTGGCCGGGGAAGAGGCGCGGGGGGGCAGCCAGGGTGCCGGCGGCCGGCCGGGCGGCCACGGAGGTCTGCTCCCGCCCCCGTCCCGGCCACGCTTGCACCACGCGCCCTCCCGGCTGCCGGCTCCAGTGGCGTCTTCCGGACTGCGGCTCCCGTGAGCCTCCGCGCCGCCGCCCTGGGAGTTGTAGTCTTGGGGGCCGAGACGCCGGCCGGCGGCTGAATATCCGCGGCGGACGGAAAAGGACTCCCAGGCGCGTGGGTTTATGGGTAAGCGAGTTCCTTCGGGCGCCTCTTTCAAGTCGCTCTTAAGCGCAACCAGCACGAGCGCCGGGAGCCCCGAGGACCCCCCGCCAGGAACGCCCGAGCGCCTGCAGGGACGAGGAGCCCCAGGGCAGGCGGCGCCCCCGCCCCAGCTGCTCGACCTGCCCAGTCCGGCGGGGCTGCCCTGGGAGCGTCCCTGGCAGGTGGAAAGGGCGCGTCGTGGACCGAAGGACCGGCCAGGCGCGGAGGAGGACGGAGCCGACCGGCAGCCGCCTTGGACCTCCCGCCCGGCCGTCTGTGGACAGCAAAGCCAGGCTTGCCCACGTGCGCACTAAATATTCGCCCATGCTTGCCTTTAGTACACAGGGGTCTCCCCACACGCACCCAGGCACCTACCCAAAGGGCGAATGGGCGTCAGGGTGCTGCCGTCTTCCTTGCCAGTGTTGGCACCAGCACACGTGCCCCAGCGCCGCCATCGGGGCAACTGTGATGCACTGCACTGCACTGCATGCACTTGCGCAGCCCAGAAGGCCACATGACCCTCCAGCATCCAGGGCAGCATTGAGAGCCTTACTGGCTCCGGTGCCAGGGAAGGGAAGCCAAAACACTGGAAATCCGTTTCTCCAGGAAGGAGCAGTTTCTGGTGTGGAATGGCTGTTTCCACTGCAGACGCCAAGTGCGCAAAGGCCACAAGGTCGCCACTTCCTGATCCAGCGCTTTCTGCACTGCACATGTGCCCCATAGTTCTTTGTAACCTGCACTGGGAGGCCTCCCCCCCCCCCCCAGCGGTTTGTGAGTCTCAAGATTGGGCCAGAACTGATTTCAGAGGAACTATGCTCAGGAGGAACCTGGACTCACCCTCCTCCCACCCCGAACCCCAGTCCAGGCCAAGGGGTGCAACTGGGTCTCCGTAGGGTTAGCGCCAGAGGGTTTTCTCCCGGGATGGCCCCTTCCCCCAAAGGGAACCTCTCCTCCTTCTCCAGAGGCGGTGCTTCAGGGCTGGGGCTGGGTGGCTACATCTTTGCCCACTAAGCACCAATGCCTGTTCCGGATCTGACCCTGCACCACTTCTCCATCTTTCCGCCAGGAGGCTCCTCTGTGCCCGTGCCCAAGGGAAGCTCCCTTCCCAGCACACCGCGGGTCCCTCCTGCCCCAGAGTGCACAAGAAAGCATGCTCGGAGACGCCGGCTAGAGTGATCCACTTTACTGCCTTTGCTGCCGCCCGGAGCTCCTGCTCTGGCTGCCCTCAGGCCTTCCGGTCGTCCTTCTCCACTATTCTCCGGGGCCCTGAGGGGGGAAGAGGCAGAGGGCGTGAGCCGGAGGGGGCGGGCAGGGCCCGGCTGGCGTGGCCCTGCAGGGCCTGGAAGGCAGAGCTGTCTTCGGGGCGCCCGGTGAGCACAGCATTGCGCAGTTCGGGCATTTCGGCAAAAGGCAGGTAGTCTTCACCTGCGGAAAGAGAGGCAGGTGTGGGAGGCGGCCTGGGGGCAGGGGAGGACGCGGGAGGGCATGCCCGGGAGGAACAGAATAACTTGTGCAGAAGTGCCTGGAGGGGGGCGTTGAGTCCGGTTAAGGCAGCTGGAATTTGGGACGAGTATAAAGGTGCACCGGGAGGGGGGGCTCCGGTCTCCTCATTCATCCGGCTGCCTCCCACCCTTCCGCCGAGCCGGTGTCCGTCAGGGAAACCAGCTGTACGGCCGACTGCGAGACCAGCGCACAACACAGCTCAACCGTTTGCTGCATGAGACGCAGCAGGCAGAAGAGCCTCAACCTTTCCGCTTGACTCTTCCACATCTGTGCTGGTCCACACGGGCACGCCCGGGGCCCTGCCCCTCCTCGGGCCCCCCTCTGGCGCTGTGGGTTTTGGCCGAGGCTGCGGTAAGGTCGATGCTCCCCAAGCCCCACTTTGCACATAGGTAAACCCTGGTCCTGAGTGCCTGATGGGAAGGACAGGGCAAGACTCTGGCTTCTCTGGGAAAGAGAAAGACGCGGCACCTAACTCCTCCCCCTGCGAAGCCCCCACCCCCAGAAGGCGGCCAGGCCAGGCCGCCTGCGCACACAGTCAAGGGCGGGACGAGGGGCCCGCAGAGAAAGTGCGTGGGACCCTTGTGTTCCCCTCCCATCTCTAGCCCCCTTTTCCACCCCGGAGAGCTCATGAGAGAAGGGGGGTCAAACTGGCGCGTGGGCGACCCCACCTGCGAGCCGCCCCTCCGCCTCTCCCGCAGAAGCGTCGTGAGCGCTTCCCCTGGGCCATTACACCCACGTGCGGTGCCTCAATTCGCGCTAAAGGCCAGAGGAGACATTTCCCCGGCCTTGAACGCGCATTGGAGGCGGCGGACGCCCCCTGCTGCCGCCCTTCCCTCCAAGCCCGCGACCGAGCGGGGTTTCCCAATAGGTGGTCCCTGCGCATTCCCCGCGGCGCCCGGGCCCCGACGGCAGCCGGCCTGCCCGACGCGCTTCGGCTCCTGCTCGGCTACGGCCCGCGTGTGGAAGCGCCCAGCGAGGGCTTCGAGCGCCGGCGGAAAGGATGCGCGCTCGAGGCCTCGCGGCCCGCATGGGGCAGCGCCGGTGCGGGGCCGACGCCGCGTGTCCCCCTCGCGCCTCGCCGTACCGCATGGCCGCCCCCCTTTGCGGCGCGTCTCCTCGGACTCGAAGAAGGTCTCGTGCTCTTCCCAGCGCCGGTCGCAGGCCGCGCACAGGAAGCTGGAGGCGAACGCGGCGCAGGAGCACCCTGCCGGCGGGGAGACAGGCGGCGGTCAGGCGAGCCGGAGGCGGCGGCGCGCACAGCGGCGGCAGGAGGCTCCAAGCCGGGCTTCCCCTGGGCCGTCCCGCCCGCCCGCCCGGAGAGCGTGGCAAAGGCCCCGGAGCGCGCCGGGCCTGCCTTCCATGCGACGCCTCCCTCCCCCTCCGCGCCGCGCGTGTTCGGGCTGGGGAGACTTTCGCACGCATCTGGCGCCCGGGGCGCGCGTGGAGGGTTGCAGGGGGGCTCCTCTGCCGCCTTCCGCCCGGTCTGGCTGGGGCGCCCCCGGGGTGCCGTTTGGCGGCCTGGGGCGCCCGGCGTGGGAGCGGAGGGACACCGGCGGCGCTCCGCATCTACCGCTTCCCAGCCGAGAAGAAAGGGGCGCGCGCGCGCGCACGCACCTCGGCCGCCACAGGCGCGCGCGCCCGCGGGCACGTGCTCCTCGTGCGTGTGCTTGCAGCGGCATTTCGCCCTCCAGGCCGCCGGGTCGAAGCCCGTCCGCCGCCGTAGCCAGAACTCGCCCACTTCCTCCGGGCGCGACGGGATGAACGTGAACGCCTGGCACCTGCACCCGGTCACGGTGCACGGCACGGTTGCCCGCCGCTCTGGAAGCACAGGAGAGGAGGGGGCGCCGGCGCGCGTTCCCGTCAAGGCTGCAGCCGCGCCGTGGTCAGCGCCGGGGATGGCAAAGGGCGCGGTCCTGCCTCGCAAGGGGCGCCGGGCCGATTGGAAGTGCAGCAGGGCACGCGCACCTCCGGAACGGGAACGGGGGAGAACTAAGGTCTGCCTCTCTGCTGGGGGTGGACTTCAACGCCCGGCAGCCTCAGTGGGCGCAGAGGATGGTGGGGGTTGGAGTTCAGGGCCACAGGAGGGCTGCTGCTACTGCTGCAAGCGTCCCAAGTGGGGTGGGGTGGGGACATAGCTGGAGCCCTTCGCGGTGCGTGGAAGGGCGGGAGGCGGCGCAACCTCGCCAGCTGCCAGAAAGGGGATCTGGCCAGTCGCAGGACTCAGAACCGGGTGGGAGCTCTGTGGACACACGAGCGGCTGGCGAGGGGAGAAGCAGCCCCCGGGCGTGGGTCTTCTCAGCCCCTGGGCCGGCCAGAGATCAGCTGTAAATGCAAAGGCCGTGCGGGACGTGCTGTGGGCCCACGTCCTGCAGGTGCATCACCTGTGCCGCTGGTGGGTTGCTGGAATGAAGAGGCCAGATGGGTCCCACCCAGCTGGTGGATTCTGTTCTCGAGGGTCATCTGCTGCCCCTGGGCTGGGTCTGCCCTTGAGACCCAGGCGAGCTGCGGGCTGTCGGCTCTCAGCCCTCACATTTCTACCCAGGATCCGCACCAGGCGGGCACTATTCGTCCCTTCGAGGTCTCTGGGTGGTGCCAGTGGTTCAAGTAATGCGCAGTGGCATCTGGACCAGAGCTGTGAGCGAAGGCGCCCTCTTGTGCTCTGCTCAGGACACGTGCGTCCCTTTTCCTCGCACAGGCGGCCCTGGGGCCTGCTGACAGCCTTTGCACACATATTTCGAAGCAACCTGCTCTGTTCTGAAGGCCCAGCATGATATTGACCAGGGAAGGAGGAGGAGGAGGAGGATTTGGCTTTTCTACCCCGCTTTTCTCACCCATTTAAGGAGACTCAAAGCAGCTGACAAACCTTCTGTTCTTCTCCCCAGAACAGACACTCTGTGAGGTGGGTGGGGCTGTGAGAGCTCAGCAGAGAGCTGTGACTAGCCCAAGGCCACCCAGCTGCCTTTGTGAGGGAGTGCCTAATCAAACCTGGTATCTCCAGATAAGAGTGCTGGTCCCAAAGCGCTGGACTAAACTGGGTTAATACTGGCAGGAAGGGGGGGGAGGCAGGAAGGTCAGTGATGCTCATTGGCTCTCGTCCTTCCTAGGTGTGGATGAACCTTTGTGTGGACAGAATGGTGGTCAACTGGAACCTGAAGCGGCCTCTATTGCAGACCCACGCTGGTGTCTCCGTGCACACAGACGCCTACGTGCAACAGCAGGCCCCCCCTCGCAAGTGCAAATAGGCCGAGATCCCAGCCGCTGCCCACTCCCCTTTAACTGCCCCCTTGCTTTGGGCTACTGTCCTGGGGTGCAGCTGGTTTCTTGGGGGGGGGAGCTCTCTTGATGTGGGGGACAATGGGGCCATGGTGTCACTTCCCAGAGCACAGGTGCTTCCCACACAGCCCGCACCTTCAAGCCCCTGTTCTCAGTGGCAGCACCTGGACAGGCAGGATGGGGTCAGTGGCAGGTGAGCTCCCCCCCCCAGGTGGCCCAAGTGGCCTCTAGGTTGCCTCTAGCGATCACTGAGGGGGGTCAAGGGCTTCACTGCCCCACAGTCCTAGGGCTCCTCCTTCCGCTGGCTCATGTGGGCCTGATGCCAGGAAAACTGCTGCTGCCCTCTCGGCCACCCACCCACGTGGACCTGGTGTACTTTCAGCAGATGCCCACAGAAACACTTGGATTCGTCGCCCACTCGGAAGCAGTCCCAAAGGTATTCCGGACAGCGCCAGCCGATGTAGAGTCCTGAAGGAGGGAGAGGAGGCTGTGGTTCAGGACAAGACCCAGTGGCATGAGGAGCGCCCTGCCCTGCCCTGCCCTGCCCTGCGCAGGGGCTGCCAGATGCCCCTCCCAGTCCTGCGTCTCCCATCCCCCAGCTGTCCAGAGCAGGGCTCCCATCACCTTCCTCCTTCTGTGACCTTTGCCCTCCACCCCCCAGGAGGCCAAGGGGCCACCCAGTCCCTGAGACACCTATGCAGCAATGGTGCCACATGGCCTACAAGCCTTCACAGCCAAAGGGCAACTGTGCCTGGGCAGAAGGTGCCCACCTGAGTGGCCTCTGCTCCAGGGTCCACATGACAGCAGAAAAGATCCAGGAGCAGCAAACAAGGCAAGGTGTGGGCCACTGGGCTCCCTCAGGAACACCTTTGGACCCAGCTGGCCCACCAGTGACCCCAGCCCCAGGTTGGGCAAGGGACGCAAACTGGCAAGAAGCCACCTCAGAAGGAGGAGCAGCAGCAGCAGCAGCAGACCCTGGGTATTGGACCCTGGGCCTGGAAAAGGGGGCTGGGCCTGGACCTGGGGTGCTCTGGTGGGTGGGCAGAGGGTTTCAGAAGGAGCCTGGCTCAGCGGCAAGGAGAGGTGAGTGGAGGGGGGCTGGAGAGGGCTGTGCGTGTGTGTGAGCGAATGCAAAAGCTGGCCGGGACCCATTTCGGTCACTGCCAGGGTTCCGCTCTAGATGGTAACAGGATAAGGCAGCTTACCGGCTTCCTAATCCTCCTGATGGGCCCGGGAATTACCTCCTTGGGTTTGGGGAGGCTAACTCCTCCGAAGGGCAGGGGGGGGGGCTGTGACCGGCAGATCACCCTTGGGACCTTACCTGGGAAGAGAAAAAAAGCGCCCTCAGTTGAGGTCTGGGCAGCCAGCACCCCAGTGGGCTCTAGTGGGATGGCTTTCCCTAAAGGGCCATGGTCAGAGTTCCTGGTTGCATTTGGCGGGCCTCAGGAGGAAGACACAGAGGCAGGGTTGGTCCCGTGGCCACCTAGGTGGAAGCAAGACAGAACGTGGATGCTGTGCCACCAGGCCTGCAGATCAAAGATGGTTGCCCTCATGTCCCGCCTGGGCCGCACCTGCCCTTCTTGACGCTGCCCGGCTGCAGAGAACTTCCCTTGGCTTTCCTGAAGGGCTCCAGACAGCCAGGAAGAGCCTGGCATGGCCATTTAGCAGCTACCCTTGCCGGGAAAGAAGGGAATAAAAACCTCCCACTCTGAGCTGCAGTCTGCCCTGCTGTAACCTGAGCCACTGAGAGCCTCCCAACCCCTCTGCCCTGGCAGCCGTTGCCTGGGTGAGAAAGGTGTTTCCTATCTGTGCCACCTCCCTGTTTGCTCTCCTCTAGAGTAAGCAGAACACTTTCCTGCACCCTCCTCCTCCTGGGCCTAATGCTGCCCTCTGAACCGCTGCGTTCCCTAGGCTCAGACCTCTGGAGGAAACCTTGGAAGAGCTCCTGGTGGCCAGGCCAGCGGGGCTCCTGACTCCGGGGGCTCAGAGCTCCAGTCCAGCTGTCCTTTCCCCTCCTTCGTATGTTGAATTGGGGTCAGCCCAGCAGGGTCCATCACGCTCACAGGTTTCGGGCAGCCCAGTGGCCTCTGCAGCCTCTCGCCTCCCCTTACTCCCCCATTCCAGATTCCCACTGCTCTTCCTTGGGTTGCCTTGCCCTCCCTCTGCCCAGCGGCCAGACTGGGCACCACCTGCCCTGGTTTCTGCAGCCTGGAGATATGGGCAGGTGGAGAATTCTTCTGCCTCGCTGCCCTGTTTTCCCTGCGCACATGGCTACAGTTTTGCCCAGGTGGAGGTGTTTTGGGGCTGCCTGGGGTGGGTGGTGCTCTGTCAAGAAGTGCCCCTGCCTTGCTGAGGGCTCCCCACCTGTCTCTATGGACTTCAGGGCAGCCTCCTTCTCCAGGTGGAAGAGGTCCTTCACGTTCTTGCCAAAGGCATCGCGGTGCATCGCTTTGGCCACTGCCAGGAGCTCTGCCTTCTCTGCTGGAACCACCGGCTTCACGGTGTAGTCTGGGAAGAGAAGGGCGCCCGGCGTCACAAGCCAGCCAGACCAACCGACAGACGGGTGACCTGTGGGCTCGGAGAAACGAAAGCGGGCGCCTGTCTGGGTTGCTCTTTCACTGTGGCGTGTTGTGCCTCCCCCACAAATGCCACCTCGAGTATGCAGCACGCAGGCCACACAGAAGTTACTCACCCTTGTTTCAAGAAATTGCCTGTCCCTGATTTCTACAGGGAACTGACTGGCATTCGGGAACACTCTACCCTTCTGAGTCACAGGGCGCCCACATGCCCTCCTCTCATGCTTGCAGAGCCCACAGTTGCCCCTTGCTGCGGGTGATGAACAGGTAGGCACAAGCTCCTTGGCTGATCTGAGCCCTTTGGCCCCTGGGGTTCTAATAGAACAGGTTCTGGTTTCACTTCCCCCTTTGGGGGCTGTGGGTGTCAGGAGAAACGAAGCAGGAACCTCAGAGGGGTGAAGCCGCTGCCCACAAAGTCCCCTCTTCCCTGTTTCAGATGACCTTGCCAACAGCTGCCTGCCCATCCTGGCAGCCCATGATGGTGCTTAAGGTGGGTTGTTCCCACAGGGCATCTCCAGCTCACTCCTTGCTCTCCTGGCCTCATTTCTTCTTGTTGCCCATCAGGTAAGAGGAAACTGGTGCTCCCACGTTGTCCCTCAGGAAGGAGATGCTGCCCCTTCTGTGCCCGGCCCGTGCCCTGCGCCTCTTTCCTAGATGGGTTCTGGCAGGGTTCCGGTAGTTCTCCTCTGCCCCAGCCGCCCAGCCACCTGTTGTGCCTGCACAGAGCACCTGGGAGCTCCCTCCCTTCTTTGGCCTCTGAAACGCTGCCTTCCCTCGGCGGCCCCCAGGACTCACTCAGGGCCCCCTTCTTGGCCAGCGCCTTCCTCTTGGGCTTCCTCTGCTCCAGCTGGGCATCTGCGCTGCTCGCGCCTGCAGAGGTCCCCCTCGGCTCCTCGCTCTCTCCCTCCTCCAGGGCCTGTAGCCCTTCTTGGCGCATCTTCCAGGAGAAAGGCGATGTTGAAGGCGAGCAGGCGCTGGAGGAAGCCGGGCCTTCGGACCCCTCCAGGGCCTGGGAAGGTTCGCTCGGACTCTGCTCTGGCGGGGGCGCTGGCTCAGAGGTGCCCCACTCGGAGGGAGGGAGGGAGGTGTCTGCAGCCTCCTCTTCCCGGGAGGTGGATTTTGGCCATAGTGTGTCCTGCTCGCTCTCCAGAGATGTGGACGTGGGCACGATGAGCTCCTCTTCCACCTCCGGGGCAGTGGAAGAGGTCCTGGGCGCCTCCTCCTCCTCCTCCTCCTCCTCCACCACCAGGGAGGGAGGCGAAGTGTCTGCTGGGAAGTCTTCAGCCGCTTCCTCTCCCATGCCAGCCCTTCTGGAATACAAGGAGCGCGAGGTGAGGTGAAGCCACAGCCGGACACCAGTGTTCACAGGGCAAGACAGGTGTCAGTGTCGCACCCCCCCCCCCGGGGCCAGGCTTTTCCCCGGGGACTGGAAGGGCCCTTGGCCCAGACCCTGGAGGAGCCAGATGGAGCTGTCACAGCCAGCAGAAGGCAAGGGGAGCCGCAGGGAGCGCAGCCACCGGCCTGGGCTGTTACTGTCGCTGCCATCTGGCTGAGCGAGTGTGCTGCTCGTGGCACTAGGGCCTGCGTTGGCCGAGAGGCTGAAGGCAGGCAACCACCGGGGCTCTCGGCACACAAAGCCCCTGCCTGGCTGCTTCTCTGGTCCCCACACTGAGCCCAGGCTGCAAGGCGCACAGGCATACTGAAGTGAGTCACCGTTGGCCTGAAGCAAGTGCTGCACCTACCTCTGCCAGGCTTCTCCCAGGGCTGTTAGCTGTAGCCAGGGAGCCGTGGTTCTGTGGCCAAGGGATAAAAGAGGAAGGGTTGCCATGGCAACAGAAGCCTTGCACACCAGAACAACAAGGGATGGGACTCTGGGGGGGGGGGACAGGGAGTGCCCCATTCAGTATCCTGTGCTCCATAGTTTCCCTACCAGTTGGTCCCTCCTAAAACTTGGGTGTTTCAGCCTGTGGGCCTGTGGGCTGTCAGTGCTCGTGGGCTGCCTCTTCAAATGGGGTCTCTCTTGTACTCTGGGCAAGATGCCTCACGTGTGTCTAGGGTGCCCGAACACTCCAGACGAGAGACCTGCTGTCTGCATGCCCGTGCAGGCAGTGGGCGTCCCCAGGTGAGGCCTGCCGTAGTGGTCAGCAGACTGCTATCCTGAGATCATTCCAGAATGAGGCCAAGCGCAGAAAGGGCCACGTTCTGAAAAGGCAGGCAGCTCAGGGGCTTGTTATTGCACCCCCCTGAGCATTCTGCACGTGCTTAAAGATGTCTTGAAGCATTGCTTGGGACCTTTGGACTGCAGGCTTTTAGGGCGTCATAAGGAAGAAGGAGGGAGCCTTATCAGTCAATATTGACTCATTCTCAATTTCCATTGCGCTGGGTGAGTTGGCATTCAAAGTAGTGGGTGGGTCAGCACTGGGACTGATAGGGATCTCCTGCCCGTACAGGATGTCCGGAATTCATTGCACCTTGTTCAAGATGTTCCTGACGCTGTACTGCAAATGCATCTTCACCAAGAATGGTGCATAAAGTTGGAAGGAAACCTCCTCTTCAGGTTGAAGGGTCACAATAACACCTGTTGGCACACTCAATGCCCTGCCTGTCAGAGGGCAGCTAACAGGCTCCTTAGGAGGTAGGTGGGCCGCAAAGCATGACAGTGCGCAATAGACACGCACTGAAGAATTAGGCTGCCTCGACACAAAGGGCCTTTCCGCACGTGACACCGAAAGTGGATCTAAAAGGCAGAACCTTTTAAAAAAGAATCTGACCCAGATAGGGTCAGATTCTCGGAGGCCCCGTGCGTACACATGCGCAGGGGACGGCGGCGACAGGGCCGGATGGGGAAATGGATTGGGGTGGGTGCTGTGCGGATGCAACAGCACCCATCCCAAACCGGCGCTGCCGGCGCATGCCCAGCTGTCAAAGACGGAGAGTGCATGCTCTCCATTTGACAGGTGGGCCGCCCACTGGCCTGCGCCATTGGCTCCTTTGGGAGTTCCGATGCCGCGGCCAGCTGCCGCCTTCCCTGGCCTTCCCCTGGCAAGAGAAGGGGCCATGGCCCCTTCTCTTGCCAGGGGAAGTCAAAGCCTAACCCTCACATGCGCGGGGCAGCGGCAGCAGGGCCGGATGTGGAAACTATAGCTATGTAATTATGGACCAGGAGGTTTGAGATAATGTATGTTTTTCATTTTGTATTGTTGGCTTGTTATATTGCAAGTTAATAATAAACTACTGTACTGTGTTAAACAACAACCTAAAAGCAATCCCATAAACTGGACTAGAGGGCTCCCTGGGCGCTTCACAAGGTACTATATGAAAAGCAGCCTTCAGGCTGGCAAGAAGGGGAGAGACTTTGCCCTCAGATCACCTCACAGTCTCATTGCATTGGGCTCCAGAGAGCTTCAGCATTGGCTTTTCAGGGGCAGATGCCAGCAGTCCTTTCACTACTCTTCCAAGTCCTGCTGGGCAGCTCCTTGAAGAGGCAACAGGGACTGCAAAACATACCTTTTTGCAGCCTTTATCACACTCTGTAGGCACAATGAGGTGCTCTCACGTTTGGTCATCTTCAGGACAAGGAGTGTGTCCTATGAGCATTCCAATTGCTGTTTGCTCCAGTCTTGTCAGTAGAAGCTCCTCAGAAAACCAAGAAGCAACTTGGACTTCGTAGCCCTAGCAATGGGGTCAGTGGCCTGCCCTTCCTTGCTGCTCCGTAACTCTGGAAGGGCCTTGACCTCATTGCTGCCCTGACTTCTAGAAATTCCTCCAAGGCATTTAGAGATCCACCAGATTCCATAAATCTCTGGTAGTGAATCATCTGAATAGGTCTCCCAACTGCAGGGAGGAAGGGCTATATTAATACCGCGTTTCACCAGAAGGATAGTCTGAGCATGGCTGTGGGGAAACCTTAACCCCCCGAAAGTCCAGCCCACCCTCCTCCCAGCCTGAGGGAAAAACCACATCAAGGGTCCCCAAACCAGCCAAAACAGCCTTTTTGCTGTCATGGAAGCCATGAAATCATGAGGTGGTTCCAAAGGAGTCTTCTCAACGTGAACATTGAAGTCTCCCCAAACCAGCCTGAGGGTCTCATACAGCAGTGATGGGTATTGGGACCCTGAGGGTGGAAGGGGACAAGGCAGGGCATGTTGGAAGCTGCCCTGCTGTGGGGGTGCAATTTGCCCATCTCAGCTAAAGCAGTTGCTAAGCTGAAATTGCTATACTAAAGTAACTAGGACAAAGGATACATCCTGGGTCACTGTAACTTTCCTAATATCTCTCTGAAACAAGGTCTTAGAAAAGGCATAACATCGATATCACTTCCACAGTACATGTAAACAATATGCAGCATCCAAGGATGCTTACACGAGATATCCACGTGCACAGAGACAGGCTTCTATTGGTCCTCATCATAACACCATATATGTCATTTCCTAGGTAGCACCATCCTTGCATTTACTGGTTCTGTCCAGTTCTCTTCTTGTAACCAAATATGGGTTTCCTGAGGGTACTTTTCCATTGTTCAGAGAAACTGTATAAAAGCCTTGGCATGTGTTAATAAAAAAGGCTAAGGGCTTACTACTTTCACCTGGCAACCATCCTGTGTGTGAGTCCTAAATCATTACTACACCCTGCCGGGCCTAACTTGGAGGGGATGAAAGGTTCCCCCCCCCCTCAGAAGCACCCCGAGAGCCACCTTGGCCTCATGGCTGGAGATCTCTGAAACACAGCCATTGCTGCTCTGGGATTTGCCTGGTGAGACACATGTCTGTCTGTCTGTCTGTCTGTTCTCATATTCTGTTCATGAAGGACCTTTGGTCCTTGGACAACTGTACAGCAGCAATTCTGGGAAGGAAAAACATTGTCCATTCTACGGGGCACTGAAATGCTTCAGGCCCCAAAGCAACTGGTGGGCCATTGTGTGAGACAGGATGCTGGGCTAGATGGGCTGTGGCCGCAACCAGCGGGGCTTGTCTAATGTTCTCAGTTATTTATCAAGCCCTAGCAGCATTTGAAAAGTTTCATCTTTTAAAAAAATACTCTTTATAAGCAGTCTGGTGGGGGTGGGGGGTCTCTAGCCTCTAGCTATTTGCAACTTATTTATTTATTTATTTGCTTGTTTGTTTACATTTCTATCCTGCCCCATACCCTAAGGTCTCTGGGTGGGCAACAGTAGATTGATCAACAGATTAAAAACACAATATAGGCATTGAAACAAAATACACATTAAAAACGGAATACGGATTAAAACACTTTAAATATTCGACAATTTTAAAACAGTACACTCCATATGCCTGTGACTGGGGAGAGGAGAAAATATAATCGTCTCAGCCAAAGGCCAGGGCAAAGAGGTGCGTTTTTACCGCCTTCCTAAATATATGTAAGGAAGGGGCATGACGCACCTCGAGGGGGAGGCTGTTCCATAACCTGGGAGCCATCCCCGAGAAGGCCCTCTCCCGAGTGCCCATCAGCCTCACTAGTGAAGGTGGTGGGATAACCAGGAGGGCCTCACCACTTGATCTTAAGGCAAGGGCAGGTCAATAGCCCCCCCCCCCCCACACACACTTCCTCACTCCATGTGCTCTCTGTAAATGCAGAGGAATGTTTTGGGTCAAGAGACATCTCTGCCGCATAACTGGGGGGGCTGTTAAGGGGACAGACGCTGCTTCAGTGAGCATTTGGCGAGCGCACACGAGTTCAGCAGAGTTAAAACCTGCACGAGTCTTTCATGGTGTCAGGAGGAAGCGTTCCCTCGCTCTCCGAACAAGAGCAGTAAATTCCTAGGCCGGCAGCCTCCGGTTTCCATCAGAGCACACACCGTAGCTCTTCAGAGTGACTTTGGTGACATTCTTAGTGCGGTTCCTCCGGCGTGTGGTGGGCGGGCAGGTCTGTCCGTCAGCCTCCTCTGCAACTCCGAGTGAGCGCATGGCGAGCAACCGATGGCTCTTCAGTTTCCAAAATCAGAGGAACTGTAGTTTTGTGTGTCCATTGGCAGAGGAGTGTTCCGTCTCCTGGAGGGACCTGACTGATGCTGATGACAGGGCTGTTTGCCAGCGTCAGAGCCTGTCTCAGGCGAGTCCCATGGGCCACATCCCATAAGTCTGCACCAGCTTCTGTGCACTCAGACATCTGCTTCTCAGATCTTAAGGAGCTTGGCTGTGAGGCAAGGAAAGGGATCCACTTCCGGCTGAGTTCCAGATCCTCCCCCCCCCCTCATTTAAACATCTCTTCCAGCTGAAGGCCCTTCTAGGATTTGGATTTGGCGGAGAAGCTACCTCCGGGTGACAGCATCAGTTAGCCACATAATTAGCTGTGGCTGAAAGAGCCGTGCAAATTTTTAAAGCATCGCCTACTCCTCAGGGCCTGCAGTGAAAAGAATCAGTGAAGAACACAGTTAGGAAATGGGCCTCTTGCATCTCCTGGACGGAGACTCATCGGATAGGGATCCACCTGGTGCTTCGGGTCCTTCCAGGGCATGTGAATCACCCGGAGCCTCCAGGGGTCAGGGAGCCCCTTGCTTCAGCTTTGGAAGCAGCCAGACCAAGGAGACTTTTCAGAAGCATCCAGGAGCAGCACAGACGAATGATCTGTGGGCAATTAAGAGAGCGCTGCCACACACGGGCCATGGAGTTATCAGTGTAAAGTGTGAACCAGGCCAAGAGTTATGGTGCAACGTCCAGGCAGATACCTTTTAGCTTGCACTTCCTTGCCCTGTCCGGTCACCCACAAGGGCGTTCCTCAGGTGGCCTGCAGAGGCTGCAGGTCAGGCCCCTCATACCATGCAGTCTGAGCCAGAAAATGAGGGCAGACGGTGCAAAGAAGCTCCAAGCTCCGCTTCCCCAGAACCTCTCCAAAGTGGGCGCTTTGCCCCCCAGTAAGTTGCTCCAGAGACCACCCTCCTAGACTGGCTCATTCAGGTCTGGATGATGAGGATCTCCAGCAGCGCTTCTGCTGGGGCCAGATGGGGCTGGGCCTCCTCCAGAGAAGTGCCTTCACGTCTGCCCCTCCCCTCGCCCAGATCAGTTCGTGAGTTCAGCCTGCTGACCATGTTGAGGCACAATGCACTTTCTAGTGGTCAGGGAGCCGGACTCTTATCTGGGAATACCAGGTTTGAAATCAGACTGCAACGTCTAGGCGTCTTCAGCCCGGAAAGATGGTGTTTAAGAGGGGACGTGACTGAAGGATATAAAATCATGCACAGTATAGAAAAGGTGGATCAAGAACATTTCTCTTCTCTATCGCACAACACCTGAACCAGGGGGCATCTATGAAGCTGAGTAGGAGAGTCAGATCTGACAAGGGGAAGGATTTCTTCACCCAGAGGGTCATCGGTTTATGGAATTTGCTGCCGGAAGAGGTGGTGACAGCTACCAGCCTAGATGCCTTTAAGGAAGGGTTAGACAGGGTCATGGATGTCAGATGTATCAATGGCTACTAGAATGGATGGCTAGGTGCATCTTTCAGGCTTGGGAGGAAGCAGGACGCTCCTAAGGCCATTTGCTGGGATTCTAGAGCAGGGAAAGGTTTGTCCTTGTCTCTACTTGAGATGCCCATGGGCATTTGGTGGGCCACTGTGTAAGGCAGGATGCTGGACTGGATGGGCTATGGCCTGATTCAGCAGGGTTCCTCTTATGTTCTTATGATTCCGCACTCCTCCATGAAACCAGGTTAGTGACCTTGGGTTGGTAACAGCTCTCTTCTGAGTTCTCACAGCCCCACTTACCTCACAGGGTGTCTGTTGCGGGGAGAAGAACAGGAGGTTTGTCAGCTGCTTTGCGTCCCCTTAAATGGGTGAGAAGAGTAGGGTAGAAAAGCCAACTCTTCTTCTTTTTCCTCAAGGTTCATCTCACCCTTCCTGTGTGGCATCCACTGCTGAGACTGGCATGAAGGCAGAACATTTGCCCCTTCCTGGGTACTTCCTTCCTTCCTGCCTGCCTGCCTTTTCAAGCCATGGGCCTGCAGCTGGCCAGAGCTGGTTGAGGAGGCCACTTCCAGCAGCAACTATGCAGTTCCAGTTGTTGCCCCAAAAGCAAAGGCCGCAAGCAGGACGGGAGGGATCCATTGGCTTTGCTTTCCCCCAAAAGCAAGACCCTGGACCCCGGGCCTCGGGAAGCTTTGGCCCCTGGTGCATGGGCGAGACCCTCTGTGGAATCTCTTCTGGGAACCAGTTGCTTCCGGACTGTCATTGACAAACATTTATGCCCCATTTGAGAGCGGGCAGAGGAAGCTGCAAGAGACCCCCGTGGCTGTGGGCCAGGGGCTTTCTGGAGCACAACAGCGCCTTTGAGAAGAAGCAAATCGAGCGGGTCTCGGGCAGGCGCAGGCGGGCAGGTCCCCAGAGCCCTGCGCCCACAGGCGGGGCCAACGGAGTCGGGAGCGGGCTTGAGCAGGGCTCCCCCCACGCGGCCTTTGCCAGTTGCCCCCGCCCGGACTTTGTGGCACCCAGAGGAGGGGGGAGAGCAGGTCGCTGGCTCTTGGCGGCGGAAGCAGAGGAGCAAGAGTCACTCGTTCCAGTGCATGTGGCTCCAAATCTGCTCTCCCGAGATGCCCCACAGACCCGGCACAGGCACGGCTGCGAGGCGGAAGCGGGCGGCGGAGGTCAGCCGCCGCCCGGCCCGGTCCCTCGCGCCCCCGATCGTGGCTGGGAGGGGAGGAGGACCGGACCGGGCGCCCCACGTTCCTCCTCCCCGGGACCCCCGAGCGACGCTCCGTGCGCCCTCCCGCCTGCCCGCGAGGCCGCGCTTCCGCCCCGGGCCCTGAGCGGGCTGCGCAGTCGCCGCCGGGCGCCCCCGCTCCAGAGTCGCCGCCGCCTCCGCGCAGCTGCAGAAGGGCGAGTGACCGGCACCCGGGCCGGCCAATGGGCCGCGTCCTCCCCAGGCGGTGGCGCGGGCTGGGCCAATGGGGAAAGCGCGGGCGGGGGCTCCGGGCTGCAGCTGGGCCTGAGTGACGTCATGGCTGCTGCTGGGCAGCTGCCGCCGCCGCTGTTCCCGGAGCCGCCGGAGCGCTGCAGCCCGAGAGAGCAGGCGGCGGCGGCGGCGGCGGCGGCTCCCCGGCCGGGCTCGGCTCGGCGCCGTGGACAGCATGGGCCGCGCGGCTCTCGGGCGGCTCCCGCTGCTGCTCCCGCTCCTGGCGTGGCTCAGCCTGGGACGTCCGGCCGGTGAGTCCGGGGGAAGAGCGGGCGGAGGAGGCGGGCGAGGGGCTGGATCCGGGCCGACGCTGGTGCGGTGGCCGGAAGGCGCGGGGCTCCGGCGCTCGTCGGGGGAGGCGCTGCAGGGCTGGGCCGGGGGCGCCGGGCGGCCGAGGAGCTGAGTTGCTGTCCCCCGCCCTGGTGCTGAAATCGCCCCGCTGGCCCAGGGCTCGGCTGCTGCGCGGCTGCCGGGAGCCTCCCTCGACGGGCGGGGGAGGTGAGGAGAGAGCGGACGCGGCCTGGGCCCGACGGCTGCCTCGCCGGGCCTTGGTGGGGAGGGTGACGGAAAGGGAGCGAGCGCCGCCGCCTCCACCCGGGGCTAGCGCCGCCTCCCTCCCCCGGGGGCAGCCGCTGCCCGCTGGGGCTCGGCTGGCATCCCGGGCGGAGGGACGAAGGGCCGGGCAGGCAGACGGCAGGCGGGGAGACAGGGCTTCAGCGGAGCGGCGGAAGGAGCGTGCCTGCGCTTTCTGCCCCAGCCAGTGTCGCGAACAGGTGGCTGAAGGGAAGAGACTGGGAAATGTCCGCCTCGACCCCTCCCGGGACGCTCCGTCCGTCTTTGTCGAGGCCGGTTCCCCTCCTGCTCTCTTAAGTGCAGAGCCCCCTTCGCTGCTGGTTAAAGCGAGACCCGGCCTGGCGCCTGCATGCCCCCCCCCCCGGAGGCCTTCGGCTCTTCCCCGCTCCCCCGGCCTGGCTCTAGCGTTCTCCTGTCCTCGCCCAGACCTTGCCCGCCCGGGCAGGTGAAAGGAAGCCCAGCGCAGGCGGGCCTCGCTTTCCCATGGGCCTCTGGGCCGCCGCTTTGAGCGCGGCGCAAAGCCCGCCAGTGTGACTCGCTGGTGGATGCGGAGATCTGCCACCAGCCTCCCAGGACGTTTAATTAGCCAGTAATTGATGGCTTTCAGCGAGAATAATGAGATCGTTTTCGTGAGGTTGGAAATGGCGAGTGAAATATTATATGTGCTCCCTTGAACTTACAGAAATGCATTTCACGGCAGAGGCTGACGGCACTTACACTGATTTACAGCGCCGACGCTGTGCGAGGCGCAGCCTTTATGAGAGCCGCAGCGGCGTCCTTGCTGTGTGTCGCCATCTGCGTCTTTTGTTTACATGTGCGCCCTTCGCAACACGAGTTGCAGGTTCTGAGCGGCGGTGAGGAGCATGAGACGGAGGGCAGTCCTGCCTGGCAGCGGGTTCTCACGGCGCCCAGCTTGTCACGCAGGGAAACCGATGTCACGCTTAGCTCATGCCCTCGAGCCGTCTCCTCAACCAGAGCGATTCATGCGTGCTGGGGATGGATCTGCCTCCCATCGATTGCCCAAACATTTTGGGAAGCCATCAAGTGCAGGCCAACAAGCATCCCATGATGGCTTCACTGGGCCAGGAGAAGAAGTATTTCTGGACTTCCAGGATTCATTCAGTGACCCCCAATTCTGGAAGAGACGGGACAACGAACCTCCTTTTTTCACGCCATGCATAATTTTATATGCTTGTAGTCCCACGCACTCATTTCCTTCTCAAACGAAACAGCTCCGTTTTGAGTCTCTTTTTACTTTGCTATTTCCTTTTTGATTAGCTGGTGACCAAAAGCACACAAAATATTCCAGGTTCAAGTACTTAAGGGCACTATCCTGACATGTTCTTGCCTGTTTCGTTCTTTGAACTGCTGATAAGAACATAGGAGATGCCCCCCCCACACACACACACTGGATTGAATCCCTGGCCCATCCAGTCCAGCAGGCCCTTCCCCCAGAGGCCAGCCAGCTGCACTAGGAGCACCTTGCCTGCCCTGCTCACAGTCCAGCTGCAACTGGACTTCACAGGCAGACTGTGGCCCCCTTTGACGAGGGGCAGCCAGATAGCCCTCAGCGCTCAAGGCCACTGATAGCCCTGGATCCAATAAGCAGAAGAAATAAGAAATGCCCCACTGGGTTGGGCCAGTGGTCCTGCAGTCTGTTTTCACAGTGGCCAGCCAGCTGCACAGGAAGCCCACCAGCCAGACGGGCAAATGGTTCTGCTTGTGGTCTCCTGGCAGCCGGTCCTCAGGGGCAAAGCGACCCCTTTTTCGGAGGCATTATTCCCTCTGCCATCCAGCTTGTCTCTGTGGATTCCCTCTCTGCCATGAGTGCATCCAAACTAAAAGTCCCCTGGGCTTGCAGTGGACACGATCTTTTGTGGCAGTGAAGTTGGACTGTGCACTGTGCAAGCAAGTACTTCCTTTTGTCTGCCCTGATCTGTCCAGATTTTCATTTTGTTGGCTGACTCCTTCTTCTAGCATTTTGGGAAGGAGAGAAGAGCTTCTCCCTGCAAACTGTTTCCAAACCTGGCATACCTTTGCATCCTTCTGTCAGGTCTCCTCTCACTCGCCTCCATTCCAGAGTAAGTAGCCCCGACTGCTGCATCTTCCCCCCATAAGGACGATTCTTCATCCCGTTGACCATCTTAGCTGCCCTCCTGTGGCCTCTTCAGTTCTGCCACACCTTTTCCAAGATTCCAAATGCTGCTTTGATGACTCCAGTGGCGACACACTTTCCTCACCAGTTAAGCCAGTCTGAGCCCAGCAGAGAAGTCAGGATTTGTGACTCGAATGTGCTTCACTTTGTGAATGGCACCTGCCGTTCAGATGGAGGCCCAATCCTTCAACATGCAGAGAACCCTGTGGGGCTCCTGAAACCCCATTTTGTTTCGCTGGTCTGTGCAATATGGTGACATCAACAAACTTGGCCATCCCAGTGGTCATGTGGGACTCCAGATCAGTTTCATTTAAAAAAACACGGGGCCCAGGAGAGAACCCTTTGAGAACCCCACTGGTTGCATCTCTCCGTGGTGAGGAGTGCCCATTTACAGCCATTTCTCTCTCTTCGGTTCCTTAGCCAGTGGCTGATCCAAGAGACGGCCTGTACTTTTGTTCCATGACTCTAAGCTTATTGAGGTCTTTGATGAGGGACTTTACCAAAAGCTCTTTGAAAAGCTAAGCAGATGCTGTCTACTGAGTGCCCTTTGCCCCCGTGTTTATTGACACAGTGATTTTTTTAGAAGATTAGTTAGCCAGGACTTTTCCATCCAGGAGTCCCAGTGGCTGTCTTTGATGAAGGCCTGTGGCGCCTCCAGTGCTTAGTGGCCTTATCTTTCACAATGGTTTCCACCGTCTTTCCTGGAATGACGTTAAGCTGACAGTTCTATCATTCCCTGGGTCTTCCCCTGATGCGTTTAAAAAATGGCATTACCTAGACTGTCTTCGCATCCTCGACAGCAGAAACTGAGCCGAGTGTTGAGTTGCGTGTTTTCGTAAGGAGTTCCACCATCTCGCTTTGAGATCCCTGCATCCTAGTTCAACACACTCACTGTTACCTAACGTGACACAGAGATCCCAGTCGTGATCACTTGATCTGCTCACAGCCCCCTTTCTAATGCTGAAAACCATCTGGTGTCTCCAGCCAATGAGGTCACTTCTCAGGGCTGAGTCCAGACTAGGTTAATAGGTGCCAGCCCAAGCACGGACCTCAGGGGCACCTGCTTGCTCCTGCTGGTGGATCCTTGGCTGATGGGGAGGGGTCTTTAGTGGGGGAGTATATTCAAAACTTCCAGAGGGGCCTATTGGATCACCCTGGTCCATAGTGGTCACTACTGAAACCCTAAAAAGACTCCTATAAGGTCAGTTGTGTAGGATTTTCCTCTGCAGAAGCCGCACTACTTTCCTCTGGCGCGATTGGCCCGCGTCAGCAGCTGGTCATATTATCTTTAGCAATCCCAGGTGGTTGCAGATGCCTCCAGCTGCAGTTTCCCATAATCACATTTTGCAGGCATTCAGAGGAAGATCCTAAAGAACACATCTTCTCTCATCATTGGTTGGATACGCACATGAACACACACATCTCTGATCTCCTAGTTGAAGGGAAGCTGTGTGCGTTTTTGCCAGCAAGTGCGTTTCCTATTTGTTAGGGAAACATGAAGGCCAGGACCAGGGATGAAGCGGACAGGCCCTTGGCCTCCACTCCCCACAACTGAGCTTTCTGCAACACACCAGGAAAGGGATCTCGGGGTTTTGGTGGACAGTTCAATGAAGGTGTCAACCCAGTGCGCGGCAGCAGCGAAAAAAACAAATTCAATGCTGGGAATAATTAGAAAGGGAATAGAAAACAAGTCAGCAAGTGTCATTTTGCCCCTTTATAAATCTATGGTGAAGCCACATTTGGAATATTGTGTACAATTCTGGTCACCACACGTCAAAAAGGATATTGTGGAACTAGAGAAGGTGCAGAGAAGGGCAACCAGAATGATTGGGGGTCTGGAACAAAATCCCTTACAAAATCAGGCTGCAACGTCTAGGCCTCTTCAGTCTGGAGAGACGGCGTTTGAGAGGGGACCTGATTGAAGGATATAAAATTATCCATGGTATAGAAAAGGTGGATAGAGAAAATTTCTTTTCTCTATCGCACAACACTAGAACCAGGGGGCACTCTGTGAGGCTGATGGGTAAGAGAGTCAGATCCGACAAGGGGAAGTATTTCTTCACGCAGAGGGTCATCGGCTTATGGAATGTGCTGCCGGAAGAGGTGGTGACAGCTACCAGCCTGGATGGCTTCAAGGTAGGGTTAGACAAATTTATGGATGACAGATGTATCAATGGCTACTAGAACGAATGCCTAGATGCATCTTTCAGGCTGGGGGGGAGAGGAACTGGGGCGCTTCTAAGGCCATCTGCTGGGACTCGAGAGCAGGAGAAGGTTTGTCCTTGTCTCTGCTTGAGATGCCCATGAGCATTTGGTGGGCCACTGTGTGCGACAGGATGCTGGACTAGATGGGCTGTGGCCCGATCCAGCAGGGCTTCTCTTATGTTCTTATGTAACTGACACCAGGCATAGCGAAGGGCCAATGCCGAGCCAAGCAGTTCACCGCACTTAGACTCCTGCCCCATGTTGCTCTATTGTGTGTACATGTTTTCTATTTTTATTTATTTACAAAATGATTCATACTGCCCTCCATGACAGTCCCCAGGTGCTGCACACGTAAGACCAGAAAAACTGAAATGACAGTACACAAAAGTAAGAGTGAAATAGCAATGTCAAGGGGTTTCCCAGGCAAACAGGGCTGGATTCCCAATGCCTTTCCCCCAGGCAGCAAAACACGGTCAGTGGAGGCGCCCGGTGAGTGTCAGTGGGAAGGCTGATCCATAATGTGGGGCCACTTCTGAGAAAGCCCTGTTGCTGTGACTGTTTCCTCTGATGATGGAATTGCTGGAGGGAACGTCCTGGGCTATCTAAGTGTGCAGGCAGGTCTGCAAGGGAGGAGATGGTCCTTCAGAGATTTGCACCTGGGCATTTGCTGCCCCTGCCCCTCCCTCCCTCAAGGCTCCGTACCTGAGGACTGGAGGGTAGCAAATGTAACACCAATATTCAAAAAAGGATCCAGGGGTGATCCAGGCAACTACAGACCAGTTAGCTTAACGTCAGTTCCGTGTAAGGTGATGGAAACCATTATTAAAGACAAAATTAGTGTGCATATGGAGCAGCAGGCATTGCTGAACAAAAGCCAGCATGGCTTCTGCAAAGGTAAATCATGCCTCACAAATTTGTTGGAATTCTTTGAGAGTGTCAATAAACACGTGGATAAAGGTGAACCAGTAGACATTGTCTATCTGGACTTTCAGAAGGCTTTTGACAAAGTCCCACATCAAAGGCTACTGAGTAAACTCACCAGCCATGGAATAAAAGGACAGGTTCTGTCCTGGATTTGTGACTGGCTTAAGGGCAGAAAGCAGAGAGTAGTAGTAAACGGGAATTTCTCAGGGTGGAAAGAAGTAAAAAGTGGGGTCCCTCAAGGCTCAGTACTGGGACCAATGCTTTTTAATTTATTCATCAATGATCTAGAAAAAGGGGTACATAGTAAAATAGCAAAGTTTGCTGATGATACTAAATTATTTAGGGTAGTAAAATCTGAAAGAGATTGCCAAGAGCTCCAGAGGGATCTCTTAGCATTGGGTGAGTGGGCAACCAAGTGGCAAATGTGCTTTAATCTTAACAAGTGTAAAGTAATGCACATTGGGGCCAAGAATCCAAATTACGTCTATAAACTGATGGGGTCTGAGCTTTCTGCAACACGCCAGGAAAGGGATCTCGGGGTTTTGGTGGACAGTTCAATGAAGGTGTCAACCCAGTGTGCGGCAGCAGCAAAAAAAGCAAATTCAATGCTGGGAATAATTAGGAAGGGAATAGAAAATAAGTCAGCAAGTGTCATTTTTGCCCCTTTATAAATCTATGGTGAGGCCACATTTGGAATACTGTGTACAATTCTGGTCACCACACCTCAAAAAGGATATTGTGGAACTAGAGAAGGTGCAGAGAAGGGCAACCAGAATGATTAAGGGTCTGGAACACCTCCCTTACGAAACCAGGCTGCAACGTCTAGGCCTCTTCAGTCTGGAGAGACGGCGTTTGAGAGGGGACCTGATTGAAGGATATAAAATTATGCGCGGCATAGAAAAGGTGGATAGAGAAAATTTCTTTTCTCTATCGCACAACACTAGAACCAGGGGGCACTCTATGAAGCTGATGGGTAGGAGCGTAAGGTCTGACAGGGGGAAGTATTTCTTCACGCAGAGGGTCATCGGCCTATGGAATGTGCTGCCAGAAGAGGTGGTGACAGCTACCAGTCTGGATGGCTTTAAGGTAGGGTTAGACAAATTTATGGATGACAGATGTATCAATGGCTACTAGAACGAATGCCTAGGTGCATCCTTCAGGCTGAGGGGGGGAGGAACTGGGGCGCTTCTAGGGCCATCTGCTGGGACTCGAGAGCAGGAGAAGGTTTGTCCTTGTCTCTGCTTGAGATGCCCATGAGCATTTGGTGGGCCACTGTGTGCGACAGGATGCTGGACTAGATGGGCTGTGGCCTGATCCAGCAAGGCTTCTCTTATGTTCTTATGTTCTTAAGGTATAAGAACTACAGGTGGGGGGAGGAATAAGAGCTGGTTAACGGCAGCACTGAGGTGTCTGCTACCTTTGCCCCATCGCCCGCACAGTTTTGACTGGTTTTATAATATACTATTTTGTAATGTATAAGACATTATAATGTAATTTTAAAAACTAATCATTTTGTGTGGGTTTTTTTTTTTTTGCAAGGCAGTATAAAAATAGAAATGGAAAACCTTGATTTGGGCCCAGGAGCGCAGATGAAGCCAGTGCAGATCTTTAAGAAGTGGACACATACAAGTCCAGCCTGGTAATCCAGCCGGCAGTCTAGCGGCAGTATTTTGCACCAGCTGCAGCTCCTGAACTATCTTCAAGGGTAGCCGCAAGTAGAGCACCTGGCAGTAACCCAGCCAGGAGGTCCCAAGAGCATGGACCAAGGAAAAAGCCCAAACTTCCCACCTGGTTCTTCCAGGTGTCAAACAGAACCTCTGCCAGACTGAGGGTCAACCCACTAGGCAGCGTGCAGCCCCTCCCTGCCTCTAGGCACTGGTCTAGGGCCTGAACCACCTTTCCTAACTCAGGCGGTGCAAAGACACAGAGTTGGGTGCCATCCATGTCCTGGTGGAACCAGCCCCCCGATCACCTAGTGGCTTCATATGGATGCCAGGAAGCCTTGATAAGTGAGCCTCCAAGAGAACTCCCTGGACTCTGTTCTGGGGATCAGAATAGCGTAACTGCCAGACTCTGCCCCCAGGCCCTGAACACTCCAAAGGTGCTCAAAAAGGATGCCATGACTGGGGCCCAGGAGCAACAGCAGGGGTGCCCTCCCCCTGTTACTCTCTGGCCAGAGTTCATGCATAATTTGGGCACAGTGATCCATGCTCTGGTGCCCTCCAGATTAGGCTACTGTGTTGTGTTCTACATGGGGCTACCCTTGAAAACGGTTTGGAAGTTAGAACTGGTGCAGAATGGAGCAGCTCGACTGCTGATGGGAGGTTCTGGCCGGACTCACATCACACTGGTCTTAAGGGATCTGCACCAGTTACCTATTTGCTACCGAGCCCAATTCAGGGTGTTGACACTAACATATTAAGCCCTAAACGGCTTGGGCCCTGGTAGCTGAAGGAGCGCCTTCTCCCCTACAGACCTGCCTTTGCACTGTGATCTCAGGGAGGAGGGCTTCTTGGAGTTCCTTCTCTTGCAGAGGTAGGAGCCACAGGGGAATGCAAGAGGGCTTTTTCTGTGGTGGCCCCTAGACTCTGGAACAGCCTCCCCCTTGTGGTTTGCCAGGCGCCTTTTTGGCACCTGGTGAAAATGTAACTTTTTACCCAGGTTTTTATTGTTAGGGAAAGAGGGTGGGGTGGGAGGAAGGGGGTTATATTTTTTTATTATGTTTTACCATTTGATATGTTCTAATCTCATTGCAACCTTGCCCTGGGTCCATATTGTGAAGGGCGGGATATAAGTTTTCTAAATAATAAATAAATAAATTCTCAGCACTAAAACCAGCCCTGAAGGCAGATGGAAAGGGATTGAGATGCTTTGTTTCTACCTGGCATACCTGCAATTGCAGTGAACCACTGGGCAGAAGTCCTACATTCCTTAGTCTAGGGACCAAGGGAGGCTTTCTCAGACCCCTCCTCCACACACACACACACACACACACACACACACACACACACACACACACACACACACACACACACACACACACACACACACACACTAGCTTCCATTAGCCAGGCTGGACAAGGATCCGTGGCCCAAATTCCCACAAGCAGCTTGTCTACATCTGTCTCAAAAGTGCTCCAGGGACTGCCAAGCGGCCAGTTCCAGACTGGCATCCAGTTTGTCCAGAGCCGAGAGGTTTTGCCCTCAGATGACTTAGCGGATTTATCTCAGCTCTCCTGAGATGGTGAAAAGGGCTCTCCCTCCTTCAAGAAAGAAACCAGCCCTCTCCCCATCCAGAATAAGAAACACAGTTGGGCAGCTGCTAGGAGATGCAACGGCATCAGTGGCATGAGATCTCATCAGTGGCACCACCACATGATGGGCACAATGCTGTGCTCTAAGCATGTATGCTCAGGGACAGATGCGACTTGTGCTCTGGCTGTCAACTCACTCATGTCAACTGGGCACTCCTCGGAGCATCAGGATCCTAGCTGCTTCCACACACCTCCAAGAGCAGACCCTAGAAGCAGGACCCCCACAGCTGCCTTGGAGGAAGTCGCCAACCATCAAAGCCCCTCTAGAATGTGGCCCACCCATGGCAGAGGGCTAATGCCAGGGCCATCCATCAACAGGCCACTGCCCACAGTTGTGATGGGCCAAGGGTACAGCCTGCCAAATCGTTGATGCCGTGATGGACTGGGATGGCCATGTGGTTCTGGGGATCATGAAGCCCCGGAACGGCTCAAAGGAAGCATCCTCAGCAGGGACCTTAACCCTAACACCCTAGGCAGCGGGATGCGTGAGGCACCAATTTCCTTTCTGCTCTCTCTCTGGAGTCCAGCACTAGGAAGCGTGTCTGTAGATGATGATTGGATCTCTGTAGACCATCGTGACCCCCGGGGACAGAGCTGGGAGAGCCAAGGGCCACCTGAGCAGTTTGCCAAAGGACTCCGTGACACAAACAGTCACGTGTCATACAAAACACATTGTGAACAAGACAAATCCTTAGGGCAGAGCACAAAGCAGCAACAACATCAGATCTTCCTTCTCCTTCCCTAGGGCAGCTGCAGATTTCAGCCATGGGAGAAGCCAGAGCAGTGGGATGCTGGTCTTCAGCTTTCCCTCTCTGTGCCAGGTGCTGGGAAGCCGCTCGCTGCCCTTGGGCTTAAGAAGGGATGGTGGCCTTGGCACATCTAGCACCCCTTCTCCACAACAGATGAGCCTTCCTCCCAGCAACTGGCCTCACTCGGCCTGCTGTCACAGAGACAGGTGTCCCCAGCTGGTCCCCCAAACTTTGTATCACCCAGGTGTCAGGCTTGGTCTTTCTTCCCCTGCTGTGTAGATTATACTGCCCTCCCCAGAAGCGTCACTGAGAGCAAGTATGGCATCTGTTGCACCATTGGGCATTGCCATAAGAAGAACTTGAAGGCTTCTACCCTGGGACAATGAGGACCCTCTGCTGGTCAAAGGGCGATCTTGGGGCCCTGAGTTTTGCAAGGGAGTGCTAGATCCGTGTCCGTTCCTCAGGCAGATGCCTTCAGGGGAGGGAGGGAGGGAGGGAGGGAGGGAGGGAATGTGGGTGGGGCAGGAGGGGTCCTTGGAGGGGTTGCCGGCAGCGCTCTCTTTCTCCCGTCACTCCAGCCAACTGCTTTGTTTGCCCCCCCCCCCAGGTGGGCTCTTTGTCACAGACTACTTCACTCGGACACCGCGCAAGCTGAACCCCTTCCGCTCCTTTGCCAGTGTGGAGCTTTTCCACTTCCGCATTCCTGAGGACACGGTGGTGGCTGTCTGGAACCTCATCACCTTCAAGGAGCAGGGCGGCACCTTTGGCGATCAGTGCCCGGACCGAAGCATCACTGTGTGAGTCTGGGGAGCAGGCCAGCACCTCCCAGCTTCCCAAATGGAGGAGTGGTGGAGGTGGAGGTGGCATAAGCCAATGAAGGCCAGCTCCTGGGGGCTGTGGGTGGCGTGGTGCGGTGTGGCAGGGCAGGACAGGACAGGGGAATGTGCCTTGCCTTGGGCTTCCCTGTGCAAGCAGGTGCTGCTCTGGGGACAGGCTGCTGGGCAGAATGGGACACTGATCTGATCCAGCAGGGCTTCCCTTTGGTGCTTATGTCTCTAAAGGACAGCTGCTTGGAGATGGTGAGCAGGGCAGAGGGCACCTTTAAGCCATGGTTGTGGGCATCTATATGTAGCTGCCTGCTGGAATAGATGGGCCCCTGGTCTGATTCCACAGAGCATCTGTTGTCTTCCTGTGCCACTGAAGGCCAGTTCCTGGGAGGCTTCCAGCAGGGCAAGGTGCATTCTTGTGCCCTCCAGGTGCAAGGGGTTGGCCACTGTGAGGACAGGCTACATCCGTACAGTGTGATGTAGTAAGCCACTGGCCCAACCCAAAGGTGTATTTCTGATGTCCTTATGTTCTGTGGCTCTGAAGTCCAGCTGCTGGGAGGCCATGAGCAGGGCAAGGTACCTGCTTATGCTTGTGGGCATCCATATGTAACTGCTTGTTGGAATAGATGGGCCACTGATCCAATCCAGCAGGACATTTCTTAGGTCCTTATTCCACCCAGGGTCAGCTTTTGGGGCAATGAGCAGAGCAAGGCATTGCACTAGTGTCCTGTTCACAGCTCCTAGTTGCCACTGTGGGAATAGATTGCTGAAACATGGGTCTAATCAAGGAGGACATTTCTGGTGCCCTTTTGCTAGAGGTCAGGATATGACTGGAGCATTGTTTTGTTGCTCTTGTATTAAATTAGACCTAGAGAAGCACCCAGTACCACCTGAGTGCCCCTTGGTTCAGGTGAGACAAGGAGGTATAGCTGGAAAAGTGACCACAGTACTGTAACCTTCAACTTAAATACAGAAAATAAGTTATTGGTAAGATCTAACATAGAGACTTTAACCTTTCATAGAGAAAACTCACCCCAAATTGAAAGGAAAAGTTAGAAGAATCCAATCACCCCAGAACCCATGGAGCCTATTTACAAATACAGTAACAGAGGCTCAGTTAGAATTAATACCTAAAAGAAGAAAGGCCTCTGTCAAGTCCAAGAGGACACGAATGTGGCTTACAAGTGCAGTCATTAGAAGCAAGAAAAACTCATTTAGAAAATGGATGGCTTGCCCTAATGAGGAGGACGGGAAGGAACATTTACTCTGGCAGAACAAATGGCAGGAAGCAATCAGGAATGCCAAGAAGGATTTTAATGAGCACATTGCAAACGGCATCATGAGAAATAATAACTCCTTAAATGCATCAGAAGGAGGAATCCAGCTAAAACAGCTGTTGCCCCATTAGATGATTATGGACAGACAGGGAAAATGAAAGAGAACATGGAGATTGCAGGGGCTAAATGAATTCTTTGCCTGAGGAGGACAGGCAAAGAATTTCACTGAGGAAGAAAAAGGGCATTTCCCTACAGCCGTGTCCATCTTTTCAGGGAGGGAGTCAGAAGAATTAAACCGGATAGGAGTCCTCGCATGCCTTCATAAACTAAATGCTAACAAAGGGCCAGGGCCAGGTGGCATTTGGCCAAGAGTCCTTAAAGAAGTGAAACGTGAAATTGCTGAGCTTCTGGCCAAAATATATTGTCCTTCCCTAAAATCAGGCTCTGTGCCTGAAGACTAGCAAATAAAACACCGGTCTTGGAAAAAGGACCCAGGGGAGATCCAGGAAACTGCATGTCAGTCAACATAACATCAGTTTCAAGTAAAGCGATGGAAACCAGTGGGCACATAGAAGAACAACCGTTGCTGATAGAAAATCTGCACAGTGTCTGGAAAGGTAAATCATCCCTCGCAAGCTTGTTAAAATTATTTGAGAGTGTTAATCAGCACATGGATAAATAAAGGTGACATTATCTACCTGGACATTCAAAAGGTTTTTGACAAAATCCCTCATCACAGGGTCCTGAATAAACTCACCAGTCATAAAACAGGAGGGCAGGGCTGTCCTGGATTGGTGACTGGCTAAAGGACAGGAAATGGGAGGAATAAATGGACAATTCTCAGGGTGGGGGGAAGCAAAAAATGAGGCCACTAGGCCACATTGCCCTCACCCTGCCTAGGTTGCCCTGGGCACCCAGAGCAGAAGGACCAGGCTAGATTACCAGCCCCTCCCCCACAGCCGTCCTGGCCCCCTGCTGAGCCCCCAGACACACCATGACTTCCCCTCTTTCTCTGCTTCCAGCCCTCCTTGTTCCTTTCCCCCCATGCTGATCCATCTCAACGTGTTTCCTCTGCAGGTACTTCCGCTCTGGGGCACCACCCGTCATTAACCCACTAGGCACACACTTTCCTCGGGACACAGCCGTGCCAGGCTCCTTGGCCCTCACTCTCACCTGGACGCTGCCAAACCGAACCACAGGCGTTTTCAACATCACCAGTCCACTACCCGGGGACTGGTTCCTGGCTGCCCACCTGCCCAGGGAACAGGGCAAAATTTCTGTCAAGGTGAGCTGGGCAGGGAAGGCCTGAGCATGCTCTGCAGCCTGCATGCACCATGGGGCAAGGAAGGGGAGGTGGCCGGAGGCATATCTTTGGCCCAGGGGGTACAATGAGGACCCCTGTGGGGCTCAGAGGAGCTGCCCCCCACTGTGCCTGTGGGAGAATCACCAGGGCAAGGGGGCTCATGCCACTCAGGCCTTGGCACCCTGAGTTCTTCCAGGTGCTGCAGGGAAGGTCAAAGGGGAGCAGTGAGCCAGGCACCCCGGGGAGGCTGACTGAGGATGGGGGTAAATAGTCTCTGGCCATGCAGGAGCACCCAGGAGCACCCCTTCACTGGGGCTGCGCTCCCATGCGGCACAGGAGTCCCCCAAAGCCCCATAGGGGTGCCGTCTCCATCTGCCATGGCGGCCTGGAAGGGTCCTTGCAGGAGAGAGGCGGATGCCATGTCATGGCAGTAACCTGCCCCATGGCAGCACACTGCTGCCTCTTGCCACCTGAATATGGTTGGTAGGGAGCAGGTTACCTGCCCTAGGGGACCTTTCTTCCAACAGGAGGCCATTAAGCGGGCAGGACTGGTTGGCAGGAGGATGCAAATCCGTCTCTGGGCAAAGGACCGGCGGCCCTCAGGCCAGTCTGACCAGCGGCTGGCGGAATGGCCTGAGCCAGCTCCTCTCCAGATGTTGGGGAGTTTTTCTGTCCCCAAACATGAGCCTGACCCTGGTGCACCACATCGCCCCCTTCTGGGCAGCCCCTGCTCTGCCACTGGACAGTCACCTGTCACCTGTCCTGCGGGCTTTGGGTGGGCTGCAGCCAGCACTCATGCTGATGGGTTGGACAGGAGGTGTGGCTGGTATCCCTGGCCGCTGCCTTCTTGCTTCAGCCCCCTCCTCCCCCCCCCAGGGCCTTGCTGAGGACTGCCAGTACCTGTTCCAGCCGCAGCTGATTGTCCAGCGCCTGCTGGGGATTGGGGTGCTCTACCCTGGCTACGTCACGGAGCATGTCCTTTCGCCCCTCAACCGCTCCCTCTTGTACAAGTGAGTCTCACAAAATAACTCCCTGGAGCCCCTGCTGTAATGGGGCCCAAAGACAGCTGGCAGCTCCCTCCCCCCATTTGCTTCTAGGAGTTGGGTGCCCTGACGGAGGAGGCTACCCTAGGAGGGCCACCTTGTCCTTTGTCCTCTGAGTCCTGCGTTTCCCCAAAGGGCTCTGGACACGTGAAGGACATCTGGGGGGAACAGGAGGACTTTGCCCTGTGGGTCCTTCAGAGCCTGACTGACTGCCCGCCCCCGCCCCCCCCCCCCGGTCTCTTCTCCTCTGCAGGTTCTTCGTGCCCAGCTACACATCTCGGGTGCAGGTCCAGCTGCGGAGCTGCCATGGGGGCAACCTGAGTGGGGAGGGCTGCCCCCTGTGGCTCAAAGTGCGTGGCAAGGCCCCCCCACTGCACAACTCCACGGCCATCAACTGCTGGGAGCGCCCCTCCTGCCACCTGACCCTGGAGCTCCCCCTCTGGCAGAACTGGTACTACGTGCTGTTGGAGAGGCCCCCGGGCAGCGCCGGCAAGGTCACCTTCCAGCTGGTGGTGCAGCTCAAGGGTGAGTCGTGAGCTTCAGGCTGAGAATGGGGCATCCTGGGGCCTTAGGTGCTGACCTGCATTGGGGGTGGGGCTCCTGGGGAAAGCTGGCCAGGAAAGGAAGAGGCCACAGAACTGCCCCTGACCTGCAAGCCGATTCAGTGGCAGGAACCCTCTCCCACGAGTGATAGGGGGGCCCTCCCATTGGCCCCTCCCTGCAAAGAAGGTTGCATGGAAAGATTTCAGATGTTGCGGTTGTTCTCTGTGAGGCTTACGACTCAAAAATCAAGGGAAGTAGACCTGGGGGGCAGGAGCTGGGGTGGCACCTTGGTCCCTTCACGGCCCCCGGAAGAAGAGCTCTTGGTCCATGACAGGTGGCACACCACCTTCTCAGGTCAAGAGGGGTGGTTGGGGCGGCCTGGCAGGAGCTGTATACTGGGGCAGGGGTGGGGCAGTGCCAGGCCCCAGAGAGGTGCTGGTCTCCTTCTGAGCTTCAGAGCAGGGAAAATGGCACTCAGACCCCTCTCTGCAAAGCGTGGCGTTCCTTGTTGCCTGTCATGGGAGGAAAGAGATTTACTGTGCGCTCTGAAACAGAACAAATAACCATGGCAAAAGAACAGAGTCTGGACTAAAGGGCACCAGTTTGTTTCCACTTTGCTCCCGCACCAGACCTGGAGCACAGAGGCAGGCAGGGAAGCATTTCTAGCATGGCTTACTGGCATCAGCTTCATGCCAGTCTGCCCCTTCCTCCAACTAACATCCAGCCGCCCAGCAGCGCTGGGGCTGCAGTAGTAGCCAAGACCTCGTCCCTCTTCCTGCTGGAAGATGCTCTTGGAGCCTCCCCCCCCCCACCCCAAAGCCTTCACAGCTCACCTGTCTGCCAAGCATCAGCCAAGACCTGCGGGCACAGAGGCGGCACAGATGCCTATGAGGCTGTGGATGCGCTTCCATCTCTGGCCCTGGCTGGTGGGCAAACCAGCTGTCGCGGGGTCTGGGGAAGGGGCTTTTTGGCAGGGCCGGTGCCAGGGTAGGTGCAGAGGGGCTCAGAAACAACCCAGCAGGACCGGGCAGCTTCCTTTACCCTCCTCTCCAGGCCTTCCCTGCTGTTTCCACAGGAGGCCGAGTTGCTCTCCTGCTTGGGGGGTGGGGGGTGTCAAAAGGGGGTTTGGCAAGTCCATGGAGGGGGGGGGTGCCCTTGATTCTATTTATTTGTCAAGACTGTGACTAAAATGGTCAGGCTCCGTTCTCAAAGCCTTCCTAGGCAGTGGTCACACTTAAGGTTTAATCCAGCTTCTGTCCACTTTCGGAGCCAGAGGATACATCAGCGGTTATTTTGCTGATACGTTCTCTCACTCTGAAAGTGGACTGAAGCCAGATTAAACCTTAGGTGTGGCCACAGCCTTAGAAAGAGCAGAGGCTGGAGGCGTCCTGCAAGCGGCCTCGCCCCGGCCAGCTGCTCAGCCTCCGGGCTTTCCAAAGGCTCCCGGACAGGGAGACCCTCCGAGGCGCGGCGAGCGGCCTTCCCCGCCGGTCCGTGGGCCTCCTCGGGCCCAAGCCGAGCGGGGGAAGCCGTGGAGGGGGGTGGGGGACGACGGAGACCCAGGAGCGGAGGGAGGCGAAGGGCGGGCGGGCGGGCGGGCAGCGGCCGCGGGCCCCCCCAGGAGCGCCCGTCTACTCGGTCCCTCCCTCGCTCCTTCCCCGCAGACTGTTCCCGGACGGGCCTGTCGCGCGCGCTCTTCCAGCTGCCGGGCTCCAACCTGAACCTGCCGCACTCCTTCGGCTCCACGGGAGGGGGCCTGGGCCTGGCCGACCTCCTGCCCCCCTCCCCGCCCCCCAACGGCACCCGACAGCCGCCGGCGCCCTCCTCGCCCGCCCCTCCGGCAGCCCCGGCGCCCCGGGAGCCCTGCTGGCCCGTCCGGCCCACGCTGCGCAACGAGCTGGACACCTTCTCCGTGCACTTCTACATCTTCTTCGGGCCCAACGTCTCGGTGCCCCCCGACCGGCCCGCCGTCTTCGCCATCAGCCTCCTGCCCGTGCTGGACAGCGGCGGGGTCCTCAACCTGGAGCTCAAGCTGAACGTGGTGAGGCCGCCGGGCGGGCCGGGGGAGGGGGCGAGGTGGGCGGGGCCCCACGTAGGGCATCCCGGTGGCGCGTGTGGGGCGCAAGAATCCCACGGCCAAACTCCTGTTCCCTTAGTCTTCCCTGCGGGGGGAGAACGCGACCGTCTTTGCCTGCCTGAACCACGAGGTGCCCTTGGCGACAGAGGCGAACACGTCCGTCACCTGCCAGACAGGTAAGGGCCGCGCCATTCCCCCCCTGCCCTGCCCTGCCCTGCCCAGGCCAGCCACAGCTGCGCTTGCTGGGAGCTGGAAGGGGGGAAGGGGGGAGTGAAAGGGTCCAGCGGCACAGGAATGTGGGCATCCTTGGTTGGCACTCCAGCGCCCTTCTGCTTTTCCTTGGCAGAGCTGCTGGCAGGCTTCCTTCTGTCCATCAATGCCACTGCCCCCCTGACCCGCTTACGGATCCCCTATCCGCAGACCGGGAGCTGGTACCTTAGCCTCCGATTGCTCTGTGCTGCAGACCAAGGGTAAGTCAGCCGGGGGTGCGGCTCCCTTCCCGCCTTGGCCTTCCTGTTGGCTGTCAACTGCCCTGGCTGGGGCCTGCCAGGCCAGATGTGGCTGGCTTAGCTGGCTTGTTGATATCCGTGCCGTGACCGCTGTAGTGTGCTCTTCCTGGAGTGACCCTTGAAGGTGGTGCTGTGGGAACCAAAACTGGTGCTGGACACTGCAGTGAGAGGGGGGTCAGGCCTTCGCTTGCCAGGGGTTTGCAGCAGCTGGGCCCAACAGAGGGGCGTTCGGCTTCACCTCTGAGACCCTGAGGCTGCTTCCTTCTGTTGGAGGGAGACTGCCTTGGTGTTCTCATGGGGGGCACCTCAGGGCTTGCGCCCAGGGCTTGCCAGTGAGCCAGGATCCATTGCCTCTTGAAACCCCACCTAGAGGAGCCCAAGAAAGGATATGGTGGCTGCCCTCTGATGTCCGAGGTGCCGTCACACTGCCATCATCACTTGCCCCAGATGGCAGGACCAGAGGCAGTGGGTGAAGCTTCAAGGAGGGAGATACAGGCCAGACCTTAGGAAAAGTACCCAGAGGGACCAATTTTCATTTCATTTTCATTTTATCCATATACTGCCTTTCCTAAAGAAAATTTGCCCAGGGTGGTTTACAACAAACAGAAAATATGCAATGCCAAATAATAATCAAAAACATTCTAATAAAAATACATTATAAAAATTACACATCGTGCAAAACATTGCAAAATATGCCAAACACACACACACACACAAATGGAGGCAGCTGAGGCCAAGTGGAGTCCAGATCAGCTGGCCAAAGGTATCCGTGCCCAGCCAGGCTGGAGAGTCACCCAGAGGGCAGAGGGGTCTAGGCTGCCTCCGCCAGGAGAGATGGCAAGGTTCTCCTCCTCAGGCAGGGCTTCCAGGTCCTGGGAACCTCATGAAGGGGCAAGTCCCTCTCCCTTGGAGGCCTTCCCGTCCAGGGTGGTCTAGTGAACCCTGCACTGGGCAGGAAGTTGGCACTGATGGCCTCAGAGGTCCCTTCCAGCCCTATGGGTCTATGGTTCTGCAGTTTTGTTCCCAGAAGCAGCAGATGAGGATCACTGGGGCAGTGGAGGAAGGGACTCCCCCCATGGAAACCTTGCCTTGATCCCACCATGGTGGGTTTTGGTCTGGTTTAGACTGGTGCACAGCTAAGCGAGACCAAAGGAGGCTCCCCCCCCCCCCGTCCTTACTGGCCCTATGGAAGTGACTTCCCATCCACCTCACTCTCAGTGGTGGTGGTGGGTGGTTTTGGGAATTTCATGGGGGGGGGCAATTCTACTTGGGGGTAGATGCGTGTGGCAAAAAGCAGCATATAGGCTCTGGAAGTAGATCAATAAAAAAGCAGAAGGGCCCTTGAGGCATGAAATGAAGGGCTTCCTGACTGCACTGCCACCACTGTCCTGAACCAGAGCCCATCAGGCAGAAGAAGGGAGCCTCTAGGCGAGAAGTAGGGCCAGGACCCTGGGTTGGGAGGCTTACCTGCTGTCCTCTGCAGAGACCCGAGAGGCTGCAAAGTTCTTGGGCAGAGATGGGACCAGGTGAAGCCAAAAGGAAGAACTGCTCTAGAGCAAAGTGCAGGGCTTGGACTCAGAGAGGCGCCCATGAAAAACCAGGACAGAGGACCATTCTCCAAGAACCTGGGATTGCCGACCAGCTAGGAGAAAGCAGAGGAGCCCATGCTCTGGGGAGGACAGGTAGCAAGGAGGGATGGAACCAGGCTCAGAACTGGGAGAGGACCAGAAAGCAGAGCCAGGCTTTTTCCTTGCCTCATGCCATTTTCCAGTCTGCAAGATAAAGACCTCTCCCTACAAAGGGCCCGGGGTGTGTGTGTGTCGGGTTTCTCTTTCAAATAGGGATTCAGCCCTTGGCAGATGCTTTTGTACGCTATGTGGCAAGCTGGTCGGCAAAACCCCTGATGGAATCATCCGGCCTTGGGGCCTTTGGGGCCATCTGGGGGTTGCTCCAGTGTAGGTGCCCAGAGTCCAACTCTCCCCTGGGTTCTGTAAGCTCCCTGGGGTCCCGTGGGCCAGTACTGCCTCCCAGGGCTGTGGGAAGGATGAAAAGGACGATAGACAGGATAGGAACATCTTAATGTCTTGAGGGAGCCGTGTCTGTGCAGGGTGCACACATGTGCTTGCTGCTCAGAGGCTTTGCCCATGCCAGAGGAAGCCCCCAGGGCACTGTGCTGCTTCTGTGCGCTATGGGGCCCAAAAGGCGGGGTCATGCTGCTCAAGTGCAGCCATTCGATCCGGCAGTGGGACAGATGGTAAGAGACACTGTCTAACGTGAAGACAGACCCTGTCTTTGTCTCTCTCTGGAGGCTCCCTTGACTGGAAGAAAACTCAGGAAGGAGAAGATGGTCCTTAATGGCACCGTTCACCCAGGGAGGGACAGAAGCAGCTCAGAGGTGGGGCAGCCCCTGAAAGGCAGCAGGTTCTGCAAAAGCCCTTCTGCTTCCACCAAGAAACTTCATGGAGGCATCCAGGGGGGAAGTGGTAACTGGCCTTGACTTGGTGGGTTTGGGTAGCTGCTAGGTCACCTTTCACACAGGTCGCTGGCAAAGGTGCCTGAGAAGGGAGGGCCTCTGGTGTCATAGGGGGTCGGGGTTAGGGTCTCTAGAGATGGTTTCCCCTTTCCTTGGGACAGGGGAGGGCAGGGGGCTCATGCAGATTTGAAGATTGCTTCAGCACAAATTCATGGCTGCTAGAATGGATGCCGAGGCCGGAGGGACAGGCCGGAGGCCTCTGAAGGCCATTTGCTGGGGGTCAAGAGCAGCTGAAGGTTTTGCCTTCATCTTCTGCTTGAAGGCCAAAGGGAATTGGTGGGCCACTGTGGGACAGGATCCTGGACTGGAAAAGGTGAGGCCCCTGTTTTCTGAACACTCCACCCCATCCCACCTGCTGTCTGGGCCTTATTTCAGTTCCCAAGTATGCAGAGAGATCTGGGAGCCACATTAAAGCCCCACAATTTCACTCTAATAATATGGAAGACCACCCAAGTATTGTCTTATTTATAGAAATATCATCATGGTATTGACATCAAATTGCTCTTATGGCACCAAACAGGAAATATTAGCGCGTGTGCAACGAACTCTGCGACCGGAGCATCTGGCCCATGTGGTTTCCAAGTCTGGTTGTCACTCTGCAGGCTGCCTTTCCTGCTTCGTACTGGGAGCCCTTAGCTGGAATTTCCTTGCCAGGCTCCTGCTCTTCAAGAGGCCTCTGTGGGTCTCTTGCCCTTAACTTTGGGAACAGTTTGAAGGAAAGGCAATGAAGGTGACCTCAGGTTGCCTCTGGCTCTCTAGGGATGATTCGCACAAGGAATGCAGAATGGTTTTGCGTATTCTTCTCACAAATTGTTCCAGTATAGCGATATTTCTTCCGGTTTCCTTGTCTGGTGTTTGCGTTTTGATGTCAATATTACAACAGTGTTTCTTTCAACAATACATGCAAATGCCTTCAGATGTTTACAGTGGATGTTTGTTGGAGCCTTTGGGTTTTGTCCTTTGGATCAATCTGTTCCCGGGGACTTTGGCCCCATGGATCAGAACCACAGGCAATTCCAGTTGGAGGCCTCGCTTTGACCTCTGACCCTCCTTCCCTGCCCCACCACAGCCTGGAGCCGTGTGGGAACGTGACTGCGGAGGTGTACCTGAGGACCTACCTCTCGCCCTGCATCAATGACTGTGGCCCTTATGGCCAGTGTAAACTGCTGCGCACCAACAACTATCTCTATGCTGCCTGCGAGTGCAAAGCAGGTGAGTTGTCCCTGGCTGGGCCTCACTTTCTGTTTGCTGGGGAGGGGGGACTCTGCACATGGCCAGGGGCACTCTTTTTGTATTTCACTCCATGTGTCTTGGGGTTTTCTGGTGCCAGTGTCAGAGCCACGCATGTAGGGCTAGAAGCAAGGGGCTCCTGCATCTGAGTCCCATTCAGTGGGACTTTCAGCCCCCGCCCCCCAAAGTTGGTGTGAATATGAAATGGAGGGAGGAGATTGGCTGGCAGGTTCTACATGCATGGAGGAGATGGTGGAGGGCCTTCCCAAGGGATTAACCCTCAGGGGCCTCGATAGGAGCCCCCTAACCCTGTGGCCACCCTTTCCTCCTGGCTGCTCTTCCCCCTGCAGGCTGGGGAGGCTGGGGCTGCACGGACAACTCGTCCGCCTTCTCCTACGGCTTCCAGCTGCTCTCCACGCTGCTCCTGTGCCTGAGCAACCTCATGTTCGTCCCACCGGTGGTCATTGCTGTGAGGAGCGGCTACCTGCTGGAGGCGGCCATCTACGTCTTCACCATGTTCTTTTCCACGGTGAGCAGGGAGGATGCTGGGGGCACCCTTGTGGGATGGGGCCTCAAGAGGGGCATTGGGAGCCCACGGACAGGACAGAGAAGGGAAGGGGTCAGCCCCCTCCTCCAGGACACTTCTCAGATGGGTCGCCCTGCAAGTGCGTCTCTGCTAACCAGAGGCAGACTGCCGTGGCTGCGGGGTTCTGATTGACCACCACGGTGGGGATCCCTCCCCTCCAGGTGTTTGCTTGGGAGGGCTGCCTGGGGGGGGGGGCTGCCTGCCCTTTGCCTTTAAGCACCTTCTGATTCCCTTTGCCCACACAATGCTTCTGGCAGCGCCGCCCCAGTGCCCCCGCCCTTTATTTTCAACTCTCCCCAGGGTCCTATTTGTTTTAATCCCAAGCAGGACCTGAGTTCCCCCCACCTGTCCTTTAAAGCCTTGCAACGTTGATGCTCCTGTGGGTCCCAGGGGGTCCTTATGGACACCTCCAGAGAATTCCTTGCAGCAAAACTTCCCAGGCAGAACAGGATGTGGCCTGCCAGTCCAGCTGCCCTGGGGTCTGTGCAGCCGTTTCCTGCCACTTGCCACCGGAGCCACATTAACTTGGGCTTCCCCCTCCTTCCTCAGCGGTGCTGTGTTGGCATTTCCACTGGGTTTCCACCAGGACTGCAGTGGCCCTTTCTGTGCCTGGTCAATCTCCACAAGTCAGAAGCCTGGCCTCCCAATGAGGATTTTTCCAGCTCATGGGCTGTGGGGTGCGCAGAGGAGCGTGGGAGGTGGGCCCCCTGTGCTGGCTGAGTCAGCCAACTCTCCTCCCTTTCCAGTTCTACCACGCCTGCGACCAGCCTGGCATTGTGGTTTTCTGCATCATGGATTACGACGTGTTGCAGTTCTGTGACTTCTTGGGGTCTCTGATGTCTGTCTGGGTGACCGTCATTGCTATGGCCCGACTCCAGCCGGTGATCAAGCAGGTAAAGGGAGGATGACAGATGTATCAATGGCTACTAGAACGAATGCCTAGATGCATCTTTCAGGCTGTGGGTGGGTGGGTGGGTGGAGGAACCGGGGCGCTTCTAAGGCCATCTGCTGGGACTCGAGAGCAGGAGGTTTGTCCTTGTCTCTGCTTGAGATGCCCGTGAGCATTTGGTGGGCCACTGTGTGCGACAGGATGCTGGACTAGATGGGCTGTGGCCTGATCCAGCAAGGCTTCTCTTATGTTCTTATGGGCAGAGGGACCACACAATGAGGTTTGGTGAGGAGAGCAGGGTTAGGGTTAGGCCCAGGACTGGTGCCCCAGGTGGTTCAGGATGGCTGGGTGATGGGCTGATGGCCGTTCCTAGAGCTTCAGCTCCATCGTGGCCACACAACATCCTCCTAAGAGAGAGCCGCCATCTAGAGAAGTGAATGATGAGAAATCTATGGAAACAGCAGCTCCTGGAGTTGAGCCATCTTGGTGGCCAAAACAAAGGGGGAGGACATGCCAGTCTGAGAGGCAGAGTACTGGGGACACTGCACTTGCAGGAGGCGCTGGGTTGTGTCACTCTTTTGTAACATGGTGGAGGTGGTGGTTGCTGCTGCCAAGCTCGCCCAAGGCTACAGGTGTTCTCTTAATCTGCTGAGTGGGCAGAGAGTTGACAAGTGAGAGACAGGGCAGTGTGTCAGCACCATGGACAGAGGCACCAGAACCTAAGAGGAGCCCTACTGGATCAGGCTACAGTCCATCTACTCCAGCATCCTGTCTCACACAGTAGCCCACTGGTTGCTTCTGGCATCTCAGGCAGAAGACAAAGGCAACACCTTTGCCACCCTCAAATCCCTGCAAATGGCCTTCAGAGGCATCCTGCCTTCTCTCCAATGTCTACAGATTAATACATCTGTCTTCCATGAATTTGTCTAACCCAGGGGTTCTCAACCTTTCCAAGGCTGTGACCCCAAAATGCAGCTCGCCATGCCTCAGGGACCCCAGGGGCGGGGGCGGGGGTGGGGCCAGGGGCTGGGCTGGGCGGGCGCGGGTGCGGGCGGGGCCAGGGGCGGGCACGGGCGGGGCACGGGCGGGGCCAAGTAGAAGAGGGCGCGGAGCTTCATGGAGGTGCGGGAAGGCGGCGGCGGCACCTCAGCGCTCATGACGAGCGCTGTTGCCGCTTCTGCTCCTTCCCGCCGCCCGGCGAGTGGCGTTGGTGGTGGCGGCGGCAGCAAGAGCAGCAGCAGCCCACGGGTAGCTCCCCCAGGGCAGGCGGCGCCGGCACCCGCCGCGGGACACCAGCAGGAGCCGCCCCCGCCCGCCCGGGGACCCCCCCTGCCGCCCCCTGCTCCTCCCTGTGCGCCATCGCCGCACACTTCCAGCCCATGCGGGCGGCAGCGGCCAAGAAGTCCCCTGTGGCGGCGGCGGGAAGAGTCCCCAGCCAGGCGGGCGGCAGTGGCCTCTGTCGACGCCCCGCGGCAAGCGCCAGCGCCGCCCACCCCAAAAGAGCCGGCCGCGGGCCGCCGCCGCTCCCGCCGCCGCCGCCGCTTCCACCGCCGCCGCCGCCAAAAAAGGAGCAAGAGGAGGAGGAGGAAAAGGAAGCAGCGCGCTTGGGCCGATGGCGATCTTGCGGCGCGGCGGGGGGCGCGGGGGGTGTGTGGTGGGGGCGTGGCAGGGGGGACGTGGGGGGGCCTGCGGGACCTTTGGCAATCCCGCCAAAATGACCGTTCGACCCCCATTGGGGTCGCGACCCACAGGTTGAGAATCACTGGTCTAACCCTTCTTAAAGCTATCCAGGCTGGTTGCTGTTACCACCTCTTTTATCAGCAAATTCCATAGACTTATGACCTTCTAGGTGAATAAATACTTTCCCTTGTCTTTCCTAACTCTCTTGCCCATCAGCTTCATAGATGCCCACTGGTTCTAGCGTGATAGAGAAAAGTAGTTTTGCATACTTCAGTTAGGTCCCCTCTTAAATGTCGTCTTTCCACGCTGAAGGGCCCTAGGCGTTGCAGCCTGATTTCATAAGGGATTTTGTTCCAGCTCCTTAATCATTCTGGTTGCCCCTTTCTATATTCCAATATTCCTCACCATAGATTTATAAAGAGGCAAAATGACATTTGCTGACCTGTTTACTGTTCCCTTCCTAATTATTCCCAACACTGAATTTGCTCTTTTCCCTGCCTCAGTACACTGGGCTGATACATTCATTGAACTGTCCAGCAAAACCCCAAGATTCCTCTCACACAAAACTCAGTCTCCGTAAGTTTATAAAGATGATTTTGACTTGCTAAGGTAAAAGTGCATTTACCACTTGGTTGCCCACTCACCCGATGCCAAGAGATCCCTCTGGAGCCCTTTCAGTTTTACTATGCTGAAGGATTTTGGCTGCATCCACATGGGATGCCTTAATTCGGTTTAAGGAAACCGAAATAAGTGAACAGGGTTAATCCTGTTTACACGACTTGCAAGTTAACCCGGTTCAGTGGCATTCCGATTTCAGCCTTAAATTGGAATCAATCCTGGGAGTCCAGACGGCAGCCCTGTCCTCCCACCCATTGCCCACTCCCCCTCTCTCATTGGTGTTCCGTCCCAGGATCCCACCCTCCCTTCCCTTTGCATCATCCATGCTCCGCCGGGGATTCCCATTCTCTCCCCTCCCCCTTCCCACCACCACCACCACCAGCAGCAGCAGCATCCATCCATCCATCCATCCATGTGCTGCGGGCTCCTCTTTGCCCGCCGCCGCTTTGCCCCACTCCGCCGCCGCCGCCCCTGCTGCCGCGTTCTCAGCGCCTTTCGCCCCGCTGGCCAGAGCGCGCTCGCAGCCCGGGCCGCCCCTGCCTGCCCCGCCGGCGGCTCCGGCGCCCGCCGCACCATCCATCCATCCATCCATCCATCCATCCATCCATCCATCCATCCATCCATCCATCCATCCATCCACCCATCCTGGCGCTGCGGCACAGGCAGCTTCGCCCTGGGGCTCCTCGGTGCCCACCGCCACTTTGCCCCACTCCACCACTGCCGCCACCGCCGCTGCATTCTCGGCACCTTTCGCCCCACTGGCGGGAGTGCGCTCGCAGCCCGGGCTGCCCCTGCCTCCCCCGCCGGCAGCTCCGGTGCCCGCCACGCCATCCATCCATCCATCCATCCATCCATCCATCCATCCATCCATCCATCCATCCATCCATCCATCCATCCATCCTGGTGCTGCGGCGCGGGCAGCTTCGCCCTGGGGCTCCTCATTGCCCACAGCCGATGGAAAAGGAGGAGAGCCGAGAGGCAGGCGAGAAGGCGGGCGGGCTCAGCGTGCCCACCGCGGGGGAGGGCAAAGGGGGCTCCTCGCTCGCTCTTCCCCTGGGGGCCGGGAGGGAACTCGGAGAGCGGGGAGAGTGGGCTGGGAAAGTTCCGTGGGGACTCCCCTTTCCTTTCCTTTTTAAAGTTCAGAACTGCGCAAAACTGCAACATTGTTATTAAGCTACATTGCTACAGTGTAGCTTTGGAGGTAGTGGCTGTTTCGAGACTGGATTCTTTCAATGGAATCACTCTTTGGAAGCGAGCTATTGGGGGAGGGAATCCTAAACATGATGTGCCTCGAATACGGACAAGCCATTGGTTACAGTGCGATTGGGGGCGGGACAGCCTGGATACGGAATCTCATCCCGGAAAACGATACTGTCCACACAGTAAAAAATGAAACACGTATCAAGGGCACGTTCCGGAGTGAGAGCTGTTGAAATCAGGATTTATTTCAAATCGGTATAACGTGGTTTAACACGGAAGAAGTGTGTTAAGCCGAACTGCCGTCTGAAATGTGAGGACTCAAATCATTTTGAATTCGAGATAACGATGCCGTGAAGATGGGGCTGATGTGTCATCAGCAAACTATGTTATCCTAAAGCATTCATCTAATTCCAGATCATTTATGAATAAACAAAAAAGCACACGTCCTCACACTGAATGCTAGGAGACCCCATTTTTTACTTGCTCCCACTCTGAGAATTGTCTATTTATTCCTCCTCCCTGTTTCCTGCCCTTTAGCCAGTCACCAGTCCAGGAGAGGCCCTGTCCTCTTATTCCTTGACTGGTGAGTTTCTTCAGGATCCTTTGATAGGGAACTTTTTCAAAAGCCTTCAGAAAGCCCAGATAGACTATGTCAGCTGGACTGCCTTTATCCATATGCTTACTGACACTCTCAAAGAATTCTAGCAAGTTAGTAAGGAATGTTTGCTCCTCCATATGCTCGCTAATTTTATCTTTAACGATGGTTTCCATCACTGTACATAGAACTGATGTAAAGCTAACTGGTCTGTAATTTTTATTACCCTTGGATTGTTTTTTTGAAGATTGGTTATACATTTGCTACCCTTCTATCTTCAGGCAGAGAAAACAATCTTAGGGAAAGATTACATATTTTGCTATAAGAATTCTTGGATGAATGCCATCTGGTCCCAGTTATTTGTTAGCATTTAGTTTATTAAGATACATGAGGACCTCTTTCCTGGTTACCTCCATCCAGTTTAATTCTTCTGAAAATACACGCTCAGATGCCAGCACCTGCCTTCTGCCTTTCTCAGTGAATACAGAAAGACAGACTTCATTTAGTTTCTATTATCTTTCTGTCCACTGTCATCTAATAATACTACTCCTTTCCTAGTTGGACTCCTGATATACTTAAAGAAGTTATTATTTCCGTTGATGTTTTTAGCTCCTCACCTTGCATTTGTTTTGCCAGTATCTATGTTCCTTCTTGTTCTCTTCATTAGGAGAAGCCTTCCATTTTCTAAATGAGACTCTCTTGTTTTTAGTGACTTCTTGTATTGCACTTGTAAGCCACACTGGTTTCTTCTTGAACCCTTTCTTCTTTTAGGAATGCATTCTAATTGAGCCTTCACACAGCTAGAAAGAGAAATAATTGAATGGGACAGGTTAGGGTGACTATAAGTGTGGTGCACAATTTCATGCACCACTGCTAGTTGGTGATAGGTTAGCATCTGGGCAGGCAGGGGGTGTTTCTAGGTTCTAGATCAGTGATGGCCAACCTATGACACGCGTGTCACAGGTGACACACCAAGCCCTTTTGGGTGACACACATGGTCACTCTGGCACCTGGGTGTGTAGTGCTTGCTTGTTCTTGAAGTGTACGAAATACTAACTTTCAATTGAATATTAGCAAACGAAATTCAGTAACAAAAGTCACTAATGTAAAGAATTATTTGGTTTTGCTTTTAATAAAATACATATATAGAAAATATAACTTTTTTACTAAAGCTAGAAATATCACAAAATTATGGATATTTCTAGATGTGACACAGCACCTGAATTAAGCTAGGTTTTCTTGCGAATTTTGACACACCGAGCTCAAAAGGTTAGCCATCACTGTTCTAGATGCACCTGCTCAGATGCCCACCTATTGAACACTATGGGGCCAAGTGTGAATTGGGCTAGAGTCTCTATTGCTGCCCCTCTAGAAGGATCCTCTTCAAGGAGTTCAGCTAGAAATATTACTCTGTCCACTTGTTTGGTTTATTCCCACAAATCGCCACGAGAGCAAAATCCTGCTGTGCAATTAATTGTCTCCAACAGAGAACCAAGGAAACTTTGGTCTTCCAGGGGAGTTGGTGTGGGCACTGGGATGGGATTCCAGCTATGGTTGCCTCATCCCAGAAGCCAAATCACATTATTAAAAGCTCCTGGGATAGCATTAAGCAAGGGAAGGCTCTCTGTGCCTTCAAAGCAAAGCTGTGCTACACCATACAAAGGCTGACTGCAGGTAACAAAATGGACTCTTCGTCATTTGACTTGCATTGTGCTTGATGGGTGGCTCTGTGCATCCTGTAATCAAGGCATTGTTTTACACACTTGAGTGCAGCATTGATGGTAAGCAGAAGCTAGAAGTGGCAGGAACGGAGGGCCCTGGTTTGGTTTTGGGTTTTCTGCAGCCAACTATGTGAGAAAAGGCTACATGAGCATTTGGAGAGAGCAGTGTTGGACAATTTCCATGGTAGAGAAGCTCAGGCACGTCACTCTGTACTGATGCTCAACATATTTTGCAAAATATGAACAACAATGCCAGCCGTTGAGGATTCCAAGGTCAAAACTTCTGGCTGAAAGATGAGATTAACTTGACTACTGGCCATGTGAGGCAGAGGTAGCATTTCTGTGCATAACTAGTTGGTGGCTGCCTGCTGCCCCATCACAGCTTTGCACGGAATAAGGGGAAGGGGCTGTGCAGAGACCCACCTGCTCCTCACTTTTTTCTCTCTGGACAGGTGCTCTACCTGCTGGGTGCAATGCTGCTCTCAATGGCCCTGCAGCTGGATCGACACGGGCTCTGGAACTTGCTGGGACCCAGCCTCTGTGCCCTGGGCATCATGGCTGTGGCATGGGTAAGTGAGGACTCTGGGCCTGGTGCCACTGGCTGGCTGTGAGCCAACACCAAACTCCCTGTCTGGCACCTGAGACCCCTGGAACTGCGCCCTTCTCCTAGGGGCAGCAATGTCCTCCCATTGGCGGCTTCACTTAAAATGCTTTGGAAATGGGCTGAACAAAAAGGACGGCCTTTGACAAGGCCCAGGGCCACCGCCTCCCCAGAGCATGGCCCTCAGCATCCTGCAAACCTTTGCACCCAGCCCAGAGGCCACAAGCACTCTTCCAAGGCCCAGCTCCTCTGTAGCGGAGGTGGCTGCAAAATCAGGCGGGCTCTGTTTCCTGTGCATAATGACCATGAAAGACCCACATCTGGGTGGATGTGGGCCAGTCACTGGGCTGGGGGAGGGGGCTGGACCCCCCCCCCCCCGCATTTCGTGCCAGGGGGTGGTGGGCTGGATTTGCAGGCTCACCTGGCCGTCGGGCAGATCTCCTAAACACCCTCAGGACTAATGGCCCTGTGAATTGACCACTGGAGACTGGTGCTGCCGGCAAGGGGCTCCTGACCCCCTTCTTTTGCCCACAGACGGCCCGGAGCATCCGCCGGCGGCGCTGTTACCCCCCAACGTGGCAGCGGTGGACTTTCTACCTCCTCCCGGGTGCCCTGATTGCGGCTTCTGCGGTGCTGCTTTATGCTTTCGTGGAGACGGAAGAGAACTATTTCTACATCCACAGCATCTGGCACATGCTCATAGCGGGCAGCGTGGGATTCCTGCTGCCTCCACGTGCCAAAGCCGATGCGGGCAGCCTCCCTGGCCCCCTGCAGCGCCGGAAGGGCTGTGGCTACCAGCTCTGCATCAACGAGCAGGAAGAACTGGGCCTTGTGGACCCCAGTGCCGCGGCCTCCGTCACCAGCGTCTGCACCAGCTGACAGGGGGGATCCTGCCACTCTCCTTCCTCCTTCCAGGGATGCACCCCAGGCAGACGGCCTCCCCCTCGTCCTATCCCGGGAGTCACACGCCAGCGGCCCCCTGGCCTCCAGCCACCCGTGTCAGGATGAGGAGGAGCGGCCGAGGGAGATCGATCGTGAATGGCAGCCGTTCATCAGTTATCCCTGCGCTGCGTGTTCTCTGCCCTGGGGTTGGCAAGCTGTGGACGTAGTTGGGCCAGGGCCCGAAGGATGTCGGGCCGCGCACTGCCTTCCCAGGCACAGGACTTCAGGGACTAAGCACTGCCAGATGGGCGTGAGAGTGAAACGTAGGCGCACCCTCTGGGGGCAGACATCTCCACAGCCTGTCCTGTTATGCATAGTATAACGGCCACATGACATTTGTGCATTGTGTAGAGGTGGTGTGGTTGGCCTTACCTGTTGCACTTCCTAAGATTTGGTGGGGGGGGTTGTGCAGAATTCAGACGTGGCCTTCCCTCAGCAAGGAGGCCAAGGATGTCCACCTTGCCAAGTGCCACCGGGTGTGGTGTGGTGGCGTTCCACACTGAAGGTGGGAGCCCTGTGCCTTTTCATGGAGGGGTGCAGTATCTGAGCACCCACCCTCAGAAAAGCAGGCCCAAGTGTGGCTTTAATGTGCAAGAGCTGCTCCTGAGCTGCTCAGAATCCTAGTTCAGGAGGACCCAAAGGTCTTGACACGGAATCCCTGAACCTCCTCGGTGGCTCCCTTAGGTGCCAAGAGCCATGCTGGACATGGCTCACAGCTTGTCCCTCGTTGGACATCCGAACCGCCTCCAGTGCGGCATGGAGAAATGTCTGTGTGCTTCCACAAGTGTTTGGTTGGAATGTCTGCCACTAGCCGGTGTGGACAGGGTGGCCTTGGAGACCAGCAGCATGTGAAGGGGCCTGGGGCTTGCCAGCCTTGCCTGGGCCCATCCTTGGTCACCCACCCAGCAGGGGCACCCAATACTTGAGGTAAGGTTCAGGAGAAAGGGGCCACTCCCTGGGAGTCTCAGCAGCTCTCAGGACGGGGGCTGGGTTCAAGGCTTCTCTGGACAGTTGTTCTAGTGGCCTTTTCCAGGGAAGGGGCTGGGTATGAGAGACGCCCTCAAGAGCCCTAGAGAACCTCACTGAGCTTTGTCGGCAGGTCTGTGGGGAAACTGGAAGCCAGAGATCCAGTGAGGGCTCACCAAAGAAGTGGGATAAGGCAGATTTCCCTGGTGGAAAGGGAGTGGAGGGCACAGGGGCTTCCAGTGGCCAGGTAACTTATGTAAACCAGTCAGGTGGGCATCTGGCTGGGATCTGAAAGGCCTCCCTTCTGTGACACCAGCCACTACAGTATCTTCCTGGAGGAGGCCTGATGACACCCTTGGCAGGGCATCTCGCACAAGCAGAAGTTTCCATGAGACCCTGCAGGGCTGGAGAGAGGAGGGAAGAAGCTGGCATGGGCTGGAGCGGTCTGCAAGCACAGTGTCTGGTCCTCCCTGGCCAAAGGCCATCTTCCGGCCAGAAAGGTAGGAGGGCAGGACTGAATCTCTGCCTCTCGACTTACAGTGAGAGCATCCCCAAGCCCCACGCCATGAGAGCCGCTGGGGCTGGAGATCAGAACTAGCAGCGACGAGAGGCGGGGAAGATTTTTCTGCAAGAGTTCCTGGGTTCCTCCTTGACAGCGCAAGGGGGCAATTCCTCCTTACCTGCCAAACCGCATCCTGGAGTTCCCTAGAGGCTCCCTGGCTGTTCTCTGATGCCTCTGCCCACGTGGCCTTTGTCCTCTCCTGGGAAGGAGCTTTAGCCTTTGGTGTGCTTCCTTCTGGGAGGGAAACCAGAGCGGGGAGAGCCAAAAAGGGACCACTCTTCTAGTGGAAGGGGCTGCAAAGGAAGCCCTGGGCTCATAGGCACATGCTTCTGCGCCCCCCCCAAAAAAAACACACAGAAAGGAGGCCCTTGCTTTCTTATGTGACATTTTGATTTGTACCCCCCTCCCACTCCACCCTGCAGCCAGTCCCACATAAACCTATGGAATAAAAAGTCAGTGAAGTGGCCCCAGTGGCCTCCTAAGGCCCATTGCTTCAACCCTGGCAGGACACAGTGCCAGGTGCCAATGTCCTGGGGGCTTTCCAGACTGGGGGGGGGTAGCCTGGGCAGGTGCCAAGGAGAGGGGGGCATGGGGATAAAAGGGCTGCAGGGCAAGACCAAGCAGGGTCATAAGGCCCCTGCAGATTTCAGCCAAGTTGGCAATGGAGTCTGCTGGCAGAAGCTGGTTGGCCAGCAGACTATAGTCAGGGCCAGGGCCAAGTTCATGGGGGAGGGGGGAGGCTTCTGCCAACTCTCGCTTGTCTCTGCTGCTGCTGCTGGCTCTGGCATCCCCTTCCCCTTGGCTTCTGCTTCCAGCCAAGGGAATCTGCACATGAGTGGGTGGGCCAAATCTTACTCTGTGCCCAGCCATCCTGGGTCATGCCTTGGTGGATTAGGACTGGGAGAGACCCTCACCTTCCAAGCCCCAGAGCACCCCAGAGGAATTAGGCAAGCGCTGCCTCTGCTTCCTGTAATAAAGAGGCCACCTGCACCAGCCCTGCAGGGCTTTGAAATGGCCTCTGATAGCTCAAGAAGGGAAGGGACTTGTCAGGGGCCACCATCTCCCTCCCCAGCTGGAGCAGAGCAAGGGACAGGGCCTGAGACGAGATGGGCAGGGTTTGCCTGTCTGGTGTATTCTATTAAAAACATTGCAGGCAAGGGCTCCTCCACCCTCCTCACGCCGCTTCCCAAGTGACCTCCTAGTGATGTGTTTGCCTGAGCCGCAGCTGGTCGTGGCGAAGGAACACCCTGCCTTGTGGGAGGGCTGAGGGGGCTGGTCCAGGTGGAGGCCTGCACTCCCCTGAGCCGACCTCGCTTCCAGGAGGGCCTCCAAAGGGATGCTAGGGAGATCTGCTCTGGAGGATCCAGAAGGATTTTGGACCAGCCAGGCAACATAAACACATCTGCTGTTGCCAGAAGACGGAGTTGGCACCCTATCACTGGCAGGATTTTAGCTCCAGGCCTCCGGCTGATGAAACGTTTACTGATAATATCCAGGAGAAATGAGTGGTCCTAACAGTTTAAGGAAGAGACCCACTGGCGTCCTCTGTAGGGCAGTGGCTGCAGCCAGGAATCTGTGAGGAGCTAGGCCAGCATCCCTCGGTGCTCTTGGACTCCCATCCCAGGAGGGACCAATTGGGCTGCAAGGCAGAATCCTCCATGGGGTGCGTGTGTGTGTGTGTGTGTGTGTGTGCATACACACACACGCTTGGCCTTGCTGCGTGTCTTTGACATGAATTACCCGCAGCTGCAACGCTTGACACTCCCAGAAGCCTTCACTGAAACAGCAGAGACAGTTCTTGCTGGCAACCCGCCTAGAGACCTTTGGGTATGGGGCGGGATAGAAATGGAAATAAATAAATAAATAAACCAGTGGAAGGCGAGAGGCTGTTCAGCTCTGCCACCTGAGCTGGGAGCAAAGTCTCTCTTCCTGGGGTGGCAGAAGAGCCCAGGCAGCCGGCAGGCGGGCAGAACTGTGGAGATGTTTGGACAGGGTGGGGGAGAGACACTTTCAGCTTCTTTGGGACTGGTGTGCAGGGTACCTTCCGAGGTCCCCCCCTCACCCCTCTGGCATGCACAGGTGTGCCCAGATGCATCAAAGAGCCCACTTCCAGCTGCTGAGCAGCAGGGCAGAAACAGCATTTCCCCCATTTGCTTAGGACACCGAGCTTCAGTGAGATGGGATGGTTCTGGGGCCAAGACAGGCCTTGTGGGGCTGGGGGCTGGACAGCGTGCCCCCCAGGGACAGCAGCTCAAGAATGAAGGGGCTTCTCTACCAGGATGATTCCCTTTGCTCCCCACCCACAAACTGAAGGAAGAGGACAACCATTCCTGCCTCTGCTCAACCAGGATGGTCACCCTTTAGCCTCCAGCCAGGCCTGCCGAGGGTCTAGTAGACTCTGGCAACCGCCCCCCACCCACCCCCCCAAAAAAAACTGGCTAAGGAAAGACTGGCAGTAGACCAGTCATGCGTCCTGGGCAGGTTTAGGAAACCTTCCCAAGGCTCCCAAGCGCAGGCATTTTCAGGGCAGCAACACTTATGAGTCTGGTTGTAGGCATTTCTTTCCTTGCCTCTCTTTCAAAGACCCCTTGAAATCCCCCCTCCCCTCCCCTCCATTTTGGCTCTACAGCAACCCTGCTTAGGGCTTCCCTGTGAAGCTTCATGGCTTGGCAGGAATCTGAACCCAGGGGTTCTTCCAGTCTAGCCTGGGACTCCAGCCAGTGTGCCAGGCTGCCCATACATCCTCCCTGGCTCTGCTCAGCCCATCCTTCCTCCCCAGGCAGATGCAGGGCAGAGCTTGATGGGCACAGGGATGCCCAGACTCTTGCCCAGGCAACTCTGAGCCACCCTGGTGCTGGCAGCTCTCCCAGGCACCCATAGAGGTGCCTGCCAGAGCCTTCCTGCCAACTCTCCCGTCCTGCAGGCACCAGGCTTCGGGGCAAAAAGCACAGCACTTTCCAGCTCAAGCTCCTTGAGACGGCAGGTTGTGTGCCTGAGGCATCCGCTATGCCGGCCACAGGGGATGCCAGCCAGCCCTTCTGGAAGCCCAGCCTTAGCAAGGGAGGAAACACTTGGCAAGAGACTCAGAGTACCCACTGGGTGGTGGCTTCTTCCCTCTTCGGATGGATCTCCTGGGCAGGTGGACCCTGATGGCCAGAAGCGAGCACCCAGCTGTGAGCACTCACAGGGTCACGGGGGGCAGAGGGGATATTTGCAGACCCTCATGGTGGCGGCCTTACTTGCCTTGCCTCTCCACAGTCCCCAAGCCGCCCAGGGGTCCCTGAGCCCCCTGAGCCCCCTGCTGCCACCTGCTTCTTCATTCTGCTTCGTGTGTAGCTAGTGCTGGGTGCTGTAGATGGGACGGGCCACCTGGCTGCTGCTGCTGCTGCTGAAGGCCTGCAGACACGCTTTCCCTCTCTGAGTTCTTCCTGTGTTTATTCCATTGTCTTTCTATCTTGCTGCGTAGCCAGAGGTCTCAGGGTGGGTTACAATAAACCAGTTCAAAACACAATGCGGAAAGATCTCACTCCAGGAGCAAATAGCAGCACCTGAAGGGGAGGGTGGCAGGGGAAGAGGCTGCACAGGAACTGGAATAGCCCTGTCCTGCTGGGAAGGGCGCACCGCTGTACAAAGAAGGCTAAAGGGCTTATTTCAACCCTGCAGAATCACAGCTGCCCTGCCTTTGCTAGAATGTTTTTGGGCGGTCGAAAGGGGGCCAAGGAGGGGAGCTTTGCAGACCCCTGCCTGCCAAAAGCTACTAAGTGGACTCCTTCCAAAGACACAGCAGGGGGAGGAGTGCATGATTTGTAGTGCGCCGGGAGAGGAGGTGAAGCACTTGCACATTAAAAATGGTGGTTCATTTGTAGCACTGATCTTGACCCAGCAATGTGCTGACTGCACACTGCGGGGCCCATCAAGTGTGCTGACAGCAAGGGGCACCGCGCGCACGCCTGGCAAGGCTGCCACTGTAGAATCCCTGGCTTCAGTCTCACCAGACAGGGAGGGGTCATCAACAGAGGGAGCACACAGGCCATTGCCCTCGCGTGACGACTCTGGCAGGCGGCCCAGGAGGTAAAGCCCTCAAGCGGCGCTCGTGGGGTGGTGAGGGCAGGGCTGGAGAAGAATATCCCAGCTAAAACTAAAAGACATTGTTGTGGCCTGGGGAACTGATCCCACTGACCTCCTCTGCCACCTGGGTGGTGGGCCTGCCAAGGCTGAGCCTGAACAAGCACAGCTGTGCCACCGCAGCCTATTAGGTGGCACCAGGCAGCTTTCTGACTCTTCCAGCTTGAGGTCTTCACCTGTAAAACAGGCTTCTGCCAGGAGGGGGCACCAGTGCCACGTTTTGCAAGCCCGCACAAACTCTAGCCAGCTAAGCTGGATCTGTTCCCAGCTCAGCCAGGGAAGAATCCTCCCTTCAAAAAGCCAGCGCCAGGATCCGAGCAGAAAGCTTATCAGGAGGAGGGTATAAAAATGGCAGACCAGGTCAGGTTACCTGGGTGACAAAGACAGCCCAGCACATAAACAGAGAAATTAAACTTGCTTCCAGTGTCTTGCCAATGCGCAAGCACCTGGAGGCCACCTTAGCAAAAGCCAGGCCCCACCTGCCATGAGCTCCGGAAAAGTGCTTTTTACCTGGGCAAGGCAGCAGCCAGGAGGCACGCTCCCTCAGCCTGAGAGAGAATTGTAAGAGTAGCGGCCCATCCAGTCTAGCGCTGTGCTCCAAGAAAATCAGCCGCATGCCTATGGAAGCTGCCCGCAGGGCAAAAGCACAACCCTTGCCCTGCGCTGTCTCCCCACAGCTGACCGTCAAGAGGCAGGGGGGCGAAGGAAGGTATGGCGTGTGCCTCTCTGAATTGGCCTAGTGGCCCTCCCGGTGTGGCTGGCAGCTGGTTCTCATGGTGGCCACCAACCAGCAGGACACGAGCACCCAGCCCTGCTCGCCACCCCAGCAGCTGGCCCTGAGTCATGTACCACCCGCCACAGGAGAGGCCTTGTACAGCTGTCAGGACTAGCAACACTAGCAGCTCTCTCTGAAGGCCTGGGAGAAGAGAAACTTCTTCCCCAAAGACCAGAATGGGGCACCCAAATTAAGTTGGGTGCCCCAAGGATGTCAGAGGAAGGAACATTCTGAAGGGTGGGTGCCACAGCAGAGGAGGCCCGGTGATGGCAACTACACACTTGAGGCAAGCTCCTGTTTTACGACCAATGGCCTGTGTGGCAATAGAACCTTGAGTCTAGTCAAGTAGCTCACTGGCAACATGAAGGGGCACATGGAGGGGGAGCTCTGCTCAGCATCCTGGCTGGCAGATGTTGCACATTTCCCAGAGTAGACAACAAAGGTAGACCTGGCAGAGTGGATCTCAGTAGTCTAAACATGAGCTGCCATGCAGGAACAGCAATGCCTGGGCTTAGTTTACCCAGGAGCGCCATATCTGGTATGGAAGCCAAAGCTGGTAACAGGCATTCCTGACTATTTGGCCTCTGCTGCTGGAAAAGATTTAGGAGCGCCTCCAGCCCTACGAGTTCCCCATCTAAAATGGTGGGGGTGAGGTGGAAGGCCTTCTTGAATCTAGGAGCTCTCTAGCCAGGATTCCATCTTGTCATGATTTGCAGCATGTTAAAGGAACCTCCCTCCAATCTCCTGGTAACTGGGCCCAGTGGCTTCGCGTTGACACCGAACGCTGCTGGAGACAAGAGTGGGCACTGTGGCACCCTGGCATGCAAGTGGCAAAGCATAGCAGTGCAGGGCCCCAATGCTGTTCTCTGAGACGGTGCCTGCAGGTGCGATCACGGTGTAGAGACTCACTGGCCAGAATTGCCAGATAGGCCCAGGCCACACCTGGCTTCCTGCTTCCTGCGCTGAAGGGATTCCAGTTTTGGCTCACATAACAAGCGGGTGAAGCTATAAATTGGGCTTTTAGGTTGGTTTAAAGCCCTGGGGTGGAATTCTTGATCAGGGAGAGGGAAGAAGGGACGACAGGCTCTACTGGGTCCACAGGAGTCCAGCTGTCTGCCAAGCTTTAAGAGGAAAGGCTCAGCATTAATTAAACTGAGTGCGGGGAGGTGAATGTTTAACCGCGGCTGGGCCCCAACTCTCTTCCTTAGCTAAACAGAGGTCTGTGCAGCAGTTAACCTCTTGGAGGCCACTAGGGACACTTCTCACCTGAAAGACTGGCTTTTCAGTTTAGCAGAGACAGGGGCTCAAGCAGGCATGTATAAAATCACCCAGGGCGTGACAGAGGGAGCCTCTTCTCTGTCCCTGTGCTGCTGCAAAGAACAAATTACTGTAATGAGCCGGAACAGATTATTTGTGCATCAAGAGGCAGGTACGGCCGCAAAAGCAGGCTGGATATATCTATTTCTGGAGGAGGAGGAGAAGGGAGGCCCACCAGGGGTCTCAGTCCAGGAGGGGATCTGCCAGGGAGAAAGATAATGGGGCTGCAATCCCCTCCTGCTTCTGATGTGCAAGATATGGAATAGGGGCTGAAAGGCTAGACTGGCCACTGTGTGAAACAGGATGCTGGGCTAGATGGGCTGTGGCCTGACCTAGAGGCACCTTCCTATGTTCTAATACTTAATGGAAAGCCTGAGGTGAGCCTGTCTGGCTAGAGCATAGGGCTCTTATCCGGTTGTCTCCTGGTTCGATTCTGCACTCCTCCGCAAAGCCACCTGGGTGACCTTGGGCTAGTCACAGCTCTCTTTCTGAGCTCTCACAGCCCCACCTGCCTCACAGGGTGTCTGTGGTGAGAAGAACAGGTTTGTCAGCCGTTTTGAAATCCCTTAAGGGTGAGAAAAGCAGGCTGTAAAAGCCGATTCTTCTCAGTATTATCAGGGCATTGCAAGCAACTGATAGTTTCTAAGACTGCTTGCTTAACAGAGCCACATACTTTGGAAGCGCCCTTGCACTGTTATGCTCTGTGTAACACTGCAGAAAAGAAGTCTCAGTGGATTTCTCCATTCTTGCTTTTGAATTCTTTCCTAACTCTCAAGGAGGATTTCACAGGAATCCCAACCAGACTGGCCTAGCAAAGCTGCTGGAATTATCCAAAGACATGAGGGTGGATCTTAATTTTTGACTTTATTTAAAAATGTGTAACAAATTAAGAGCCCAAGCGTCCCTTGACAGCATCCCATCATGCACTGTTCTTTCTTTCCACAGCTCTGCCCCCATGGGTCTTTTCCTCCTTCCACACAGGAACTGCAAGGGACCCCCAGGGCTCTGCAGATGGTGCCAAGACCCATCAGAATGAGTGAAGCCCTGAACAGCCAGGTCTGTGTCTAAGCCACCACCACGCGACAGCAAGGCACTCTGGGAGGTGCCAAGGAAGAGGCCTTGAGCTTTGCCCTCTGGCGCCCTCCCAAGGGCAACCGTGGCTTGGCTCTGCGTGGAGAAGAAGCATCCCTACAAAGTCCCATCAGTACGGCCCCAGGCAACACTCCGGACTTAGACCCAAACCAGTTTGCTTTGCATTTAAACAGAGACATTGCTATGGTGGCTTGTGAAGTTTAGATGCCCTTGCCCCCCGCCCCCCCAAAAAAATCTTCATTGTGAACATGATTTTTTTAACATTTCCTTTTCCAGGACACTATGCTTCACTTTGGAAGAGCACATTGCTGGGCAAATCAGCCCATACAGTATGCCAAGAGACACATAATGCGCTTGATGGCGATACTGAGATGAGGAAGTTTATAGACAGCTTCTGGCGAGAAGGAGAAACAAAGGGGGGGAAATCTTAGGAGGCCTGATTTTCTGCAGAATTTTCAGGAACTATATACAGCTCAGGATGTCTTCTGATCAGAAGAGAACGATCCTGCTAAGGTCACCCCTACCGTGAAAAGTGAAGTCAGAGTTCATTATGTTGAAGGCCTCTGGATATCCGGCTGGATAAATCCTGTAGGTGTTTCTTGACCTGAAAGAGTAAAGCACAGATGCATTTCCATAAACTTACGCTTGGGTTTCCAAAGCGGAAAGTCAAATCAAGGAAAAGCCATGTCTGATACACAGGACTGCTTGGGCGAGCCTTTTGTGCAAAACTGCTTCCTTTAACAGCCACTTTTACTGTCCACTTCACACATGGTCGGGGGTCTCTTGCTTTTAATCACCAATTTTAGGTTTATGTTGGTTGGGTTTATTTATTCATGCATGCACATCTCTCTCTCTCAGGCAGGAAGAGCACTCACGGACCAGATGAGGGCCATCAGCCTGGGGCGGAATTCTGACTAGGAGAACAGTTGGTGGCTGAGGAGTTCCCAAGTCCAGGAATTGGCCTTAACCTCAGCGCTGGCTGGTGTGGCACTAACCTGGGGGCGCTTTGAATGTCACACGATGGGTTGGTGGCCCAAGTGGCCTCCATGGTTGCAAACACTGGGCGCAGCTCTGCCAAATGTCTCTCTGAAAACAGAGGAGCCAGTCAGAACAGCAACTAAATGGCTCCTCCATCTTCAGGGGCTCTCCCTCCGAGAAACAGCTGGCAAGGGGCAAAGAGACAAGGGGCAATAATGGGTGGTGCAAGAATTCTCAGTTATTGTTTTATATACCTTTATCTTCTGATTACTCCGTAATCCTCTCTTTTCAGAACGTGGTAAGAATTTATATAATTAATTTCTTGGTCAGACTCCATTATGGGCTTTTCCACAGTCCCACCTACTAAATTAAATTAATAATCCTTTTCTGCACCTTTTGGACTCTCGCAGCTTCTGCCTCCACATCCAGATTATTCTCCTTGCTGCCTTTGTGGCATGCAGCTAATGCATTTGCTCACCTGGAATTTGCCACTGAAAATCCAAGCTCACCTGGAAGGTCTCAGGCAGAAGGGGAGGAGGCATCTAAGGGGAAACTCGCCCTTCACGTCCCTGGAGCAGTGTTCCAGAGAAGTGGAGGTCAACGATGGGGACGGACATTCAAAATGCACCCACTCACTGCATCTCAACTGTTGCAGCAATAGCCATCCATGCTGGCTATTGTCAAGGCAACCAAACAACACAGCGTGAGACTGTTGCCTCGCACAGATGCTGCTGTGGACCACAGCTTTCTGGCTGGGGGATGGTCCTGCATGGTTAGAGCACCCACAGTTTCCCCCCCCCCCCTTCACCTAACTGCAGAAAGGCCTTAAAATGGCTGCTGGAAATCAGTGTAAGCTGGTGATGCTCATGGTTCAGCTGGATTGTTCCAAGAGGAAGATCTGGTCAATTCTCGCTTCATGTGCACAGCCACACAGAACCAGCCAACCTGTCAGGCACAGGGGACAAACTGAGCCAGCCTGCTGAAACCCAGGGGCAGCTGCTTTGGGTTGGAGCACTCGCTTCCCTGCTCACTTTCCCCTGCACGGGTGCTGTGCCTGTCGCCAGGGTCCTAAGCACAAAGACCTGAGTGTGCTAAGCGAGAGGGAGCCCTCCTGGGGTGCCCTCCACACGGATGCTTCGCTACAGACCTTGTAGCCCAGCTCCTTCGTCTTTTCTTCCAGCATTGTGTACTTCTCCCTGTTCCGGCTGAGGTGCTCCTGGTCACCCGTTCCTTCCACGTGCTTCAGCTTCTCATGGGAAATCTCAAGCTGCTTCTGGTAATGGTGGTGCTTTTCAACCTTGGCTTCAAAGTGCTTCAGCTCTTCCTAGAACAGCCAATGCACAATATTATGACCAAACGACTCTTCTGAGGCACACAGATCATTCCAAAGCAGATTTTCAATGGCGCTCCAAGCGTCCCAGGCCCCTCATCTGGCACCCCAAGGCCTAAGGGGAGGATAAGCAACCAGGGACCTTCATAGTGAAGGACTTTGAGGTTGCCCCTGTGGAGAGGCTTCTCCTCTGGAACCACTTCTTGGACAAATGCCCAGAGGAGCACAAAAAGGCCAGCATCTTGAGTCAGTGAGCTTTAGCTGGGGGAAAGCATTAACAGGTCTAGGCCTTGCCCGGGCAATAATGACCAATCAACCCCCAGAGAGAAAACTGAAGTTCTGGCAAACATACGCGAAGAGATTCAAGTTCCTTTTCTGTAAAATTGGTCGATTTAGCCAGGTCCCACAGGTCAATCACCCGAGGCTCGTCGAATTCTAGAGTAGCCAAGAGATGAGATGCCCAATGTTAAGCACACACAAGCACAGTTGCTCCACTTTGATATTCCTCAAAGGAATAGGAAGCAGTGCAGGTTTAAAAGTATGTAAAGACCTCCTTTCCCCTTGCCATTTGTTCTGTAGTGTCTGGTGCAGAAACACAGGTATGGATTTCTTTGTTGGTCAGAAAGAAAGGCTTCCACTAGAACCCCCCCCCCCCAAGGAGGCTACCCCCCCAAAAAAAAGTCTAGCAGCCAGAACCAGTCAATCTCTCCAGAGTGCAGTTATCTGGTTTCCTACAACACTACAAAGCAGAGGCAGGGAGAATGGTAGGACAAGCTGTGTTCTCTTGGGAACAGGGCACGCCCCAGACCAGTAAGATGAGCTCCTGTCAAATTCATGCAGAGCCGGCCATCTCCTTGCATCCCTTGCACCAGGCTGTGGCTCTGAAGGAGCCAGGGCAGTGGGAGCCTTACCACTGGTGGAATCGTAGCCCTGGTGACTGAGCCTGCGCAGGCGCTCAAAGCCCTGGTTAATGCTGTGCAGCTTCTCTTTCAGCTCTGCGTGCTTACGGTGCAGCAGCTCCTGCTTCAGGGGGACTTCTTCTTCCACTGAGGTGACCATGTTCTTTTGGATGTCTGCAAGCAAAAAATTAAAAGACAACCCATGGGAGAAAGCTGGAAACCCGAGAAATAAGACATTCCACATTCCCCAAATTTGATTGTCTATAATGCAGTTTGGCACCTCCAGAAAACCCTTCTGCTTTAAGCCAGCAGAAGAAAAAAATATTACTAGACTAAATGAGTAATGCTCTGCCCTGAAATTCTACCCACCTGAAGAGGGCTGGTCTTCAGGTATAGAGTTAGCAATGCCTAAACACCCCCCCCACCTCCGGCAGCCATATAGGTCTACAGTAGGGAAAAAATGCGTGCAGCACACATGGTCCTCCCCTGGCAGGGCATTTGGGGGTTCCACTTAATGGCCTTGAGGGGAAAACAGCACAGGCCATGTCCAGTGGCCAGTTACCACCAAGCCATCTTGGCAAGACATGCAAATGCACTCTGGACAATAATAGCACAAGGGCAGAGTTTATATGTGTCAGAGCATCAAGCATCAGCAAGAAGGCAAATCTGCATTTAAGTTGCTTTGCTGTAACAGGAGTTCCCCTTCTTCTAACCAGCACCATAAATGCTTACAAAACAGTTCCCAGAATGCTTTTCTGACTGGAAAATTGACAAGTTTTAGAAACAACTTCTACTAGGTGGATTCTTTTCCCGGTCTTTTTTATTGAATTATGTAGCAACGATATTCGTAGCTTTCTTGCATGGCTCTTGTGGAAAGGCAGGATTTGAGCAGAGCAAGCAAAGGCCAGGTTCATGCCTGCAGCTCCCCAAGCACGTCAGACGCACGTTCTAGTACCTTCTGTGCGACTCACAGTCTCTAGCAGAATATTGTATTCATGGACTTTCTCTTTGTGATGCCTGAATTCCCTCCACAACTTGTCCAGTTCTTCCTCTGAGAACTTCCCTGAGGTTTTGGCCTACAGGAAAGATCCAAAGAAGAAAAAGAATGGTGACTCTTAACATTTTGCTTTTATTAAATCATTTATTGTCTCTTCCCAGTTTACAGACACTGTTGTTGTTTTAATATATGTCTAATTTTAAATGTTGTAACCTGCCCTGAGACCTTCAGTATGGGGCGGGATAAAAATGCAAATAATACATTTATAGCACCTCACAAACAAAATCATGAAAAAAAATTAAAATATATACAGTATGCAACAAATCCATAAATTACAGAACAACCTTAATCCTTGGACCAGAATACTCTATTTTGTGGAATATTCTATTTTAGAAAACGATCACTTCAAAATGAGGTTCCTGACATTTTTCTAAATTTCCTCACTTGATCCTTCTAATTTTTTTTTCTCTGGTTGCTAAGAAGGGAATCTCGCTTTATAATGCTCCCCCACATCCTCGATAAGACTTATAGGTTCTGGTCTTTTGGTTCTCCAGCACCTTTGGTCCTTCCAGCAGCAGGCCAAACACAGCTACATTGTTTTGGGTGGAGGTGAGCATGCAAGCAACAGATCACAGAAGGAATTATTCTGCCCCCTTTCTCAGCTCCTCAGGCCATCAGTGTTCACAGGCCTGGAAAGGTCCCAAAGATCATCTAGCGCTCCCTGCTACTGCAACCCAGGAAAGAATCTTTGAGGAGCTTAGCAATGAACGGTGCTTTAGGCCAGGAATGTCTCCCCCACCCCTGAGACAAGGGGTGTGTTTGTGTACATGAATTAACCATTACTGATGGCCTCATGAACTTTATACTAAATCTTGACCCTCTGACCTAGCAGGAATCTCCTGGCCGAAGTACATATTACAGGAAAGCTAACTAGCAGGTCAGCTGTCATGCTCTTATATTCTCAAGTCTTTACTCTGGATGGCTATCTTGCAATGGATTGTAAGGGGAAGGGGAAGAACAGCTTCTGCAGTTGTTTAGCAAGGTTTGGGCCTTTTGCTGAAGCTCTTTTTCTGAACTCAAGAAAGTAAGCAGTACCAGATGGTGTTTCGTTATCTTTCATGCACTTGGTCACATCCTGTCCTTTACCCTTACAGCTTCAAATGCAGAATAACCACAGCGATCCCCAAAGAGGAAGTAAAAAATCTGAAAACAGAAATCACAATACAAAACCCTCTTCTTCCCAATCCTGAAGAATCCAAACAAACCTTGTTCCAGAGCTTCTCCAACCTGGGGTCATCAAGAACATCATTTTCCAGGCCATCTTTGATATAATTTGAGTCCCCCAGGTGAGCATCTTTCTTCCCATTCATTCCATATTTAGCCATGATCACTGCAGGGAATCACAAGCAAGGCTAGATAACACTGAGTCAGAGCTATCTGCATTCTGTCAAAGCTTTGCTACAAGTTCATGGCTGGACAAATTCTAGCAGACAGAAGTCTCCATTGACTTTGTCTATGTTGTCAAAACAACACCATCCTTCAGGCTGACTTAATTCACATTAGGCATCCATTGGCAAAGAAGCATAAAAAAGTTATGACACTAAAGAGAGGCTGCAACCTCCTATTTCTTGTACCAAAGGAACAGAACATTCATTAACTCAGTCCTGCTTCTTTTCTCTAACTCTGGTTTAGATTTATGCGAAAGGAAGAATTCCAGGCCATCTTGTTTGTCTGTACTTTGACCTGCGCTGAGACCAGGAGTACAACAAATAAGACGGGGATTTTGGAATGTGAGAGGAGCCCTGCTGGACCCAGCCACAGTCCATCTAGTCCAGTATCCTGTCTCCCACTTGTCAGACACACTGTGAGCCGTGCTGCGCGAACGGAAATCTCATGCTCTAGGCCTCAAGGCTGAACGTGTTGAAACAGACTCTGTTATTGTACTTCTTATTATGGCTTCTCAGATCCAGTTTTGTTAGGGGAACTCACAGTTTCTGAGATTAAGGTCAGCCTGACTCTGGGAACAATCCTGCAGTGTGATTGGACACGAGAAGCCACCTGGAAGGGTGTAACGTGATCGATATCCCTACATTCACACACAAGTATTCGTTCTGTCTTTCCTCGTTCTTCAGCTTACAAGCGTATATTCTCTCACTTGTCTCACGACAATTATCTGTACTGCATTTATCCCTATATCCGTGCATTTAATCACCAAGTAGGCCACTGTGTACTTAGTTTATACCTATGCCGTAGCTAAGCAATAAATCCTCCTTTAGGATCAACTGCCAGTCTTGGAAGCACTCTGCCGGTCAGCCTTCTGCGCTTGTGCCTGGATGCTCTACCTCAGGCTGGACCTCTGTGACACCACGGGGCCCACCGGCTCCCTGCGGGCGTCTCACGCAGAAGACAAGGGCAAAGCCTCCACCTGCTCCCGCCCCCAGCAAAGGGCCTCGAGAGGCCTCCTGCCTGTCCCTCCAGCCCGGAACGGGCACCCGGGGGCCCCTTCTAGCGGCCGCTGACTGGATGAGGCCGCGGCCCGCCCAGCCCAGCGTCCGGCCCAAGGGAGGGGCACCCGGGCACCCACTCGCCGCTCTTGCTACGCTGCTCCCCGGTCTCTGAAGCGGGCAGAGCGCGGCCAGGCCGGCTTCGCGCGCGCTCGCCCCCGCCCGAGGCCCCCCCTCGCCCCCCCGCCCTCACCGTGCAGGCGCCTCCGCAGCCGGGCCTCCCGCTCTCCGTCCGCGTCCATCCCGTCGGCCTTGAGCTTCTTCCAGGCCAGCTCGTCCTTCTCCTGCAGCTTCAGGTCGCTGTGCAGCTCCGCCAGCCGCACCGCCGACAGGGGAAGCTAAAGGGAAAGGGAGGGGGAGGGGGAGTCGGTCAGGCGGGGGCGGGGGGGCGAGGCGCGCACACGAGGCGCGCACTCGTCCCCACCCACCCCTGCCGCTGAGGGGCCGCGAGTGGACCGAGGCGCCCACACCGCCCCGCTCGCTCGCTCACTCACCCGCTGCGCCTTCTCCCAGACTTGGTTCAGGCGGACGATGCGGAACTCGCTGGCGGCGGCGGCGGCGGCGGGGGGGCGCCGGTCCTCCCCCTCGTTGGCGGCGCGGGAGTATTTGCCCCCCGGCGGGGACTCCCCCGGCAGCACGAGCGCCGGCAGCAGCAGCAGCAACAGCACCGGCGGCGCCATCCTCGCCTGACTGACCGACTAACTCCGAGGGAGGAGACTACGCCTCCCAGGATGCACCGCTCGCTCGCCGTCGGGACTTCCGGGGCAGCAGGACCGGCAGGGTCTGCAGAGCGAGACGCATGCGGAAGAGGCTTCCCGCGCCAACTTCCGGGCTCCACACCCGCCGCCCCTCTTGCCGTAACTCCGCGACGGCGCTGTCCTGGCCCAGCCACGGAGCCCCTCGGGGCCACTGCCGCGTCCCAGCCGGGTCCCTCCCCCGCTCGTTCTGACTGCAGCCCCGCCCATCTAGCCCCCCGGACTCGGCGGGGCGGGGCCTCTCGTCGCCGCGGCAACCAGGTGTGGACACAGCGCCCGGCCAGCGAGGGGACCTCGGGGTCGGCCGGGGCCCGAACGTCCCCGCTGCTGCCCGGCGCTGGCGGTGCTGGACGCCCCCGCGGAGCCCTGGGGCAGGTCCGCCCTAGCGGCTCCGAGCACCGAGAGCAGCAGCCCCGGGCAGGTCGGACTGGACGACCTGTGGGCGCGAAGCCTCAGCCGCCCTGGAGAGTCTTGAGCCCGGGCCCGGCCGGGTCCCGCTCTGCCTCCGCTCGCCCGTGGCTGCCCAGGGAGGCCGCCTGCCAGGGGCGCTGAGAGGGCCCGGCGCCACGCAGTGCCAACTCCGGGGCTGCCGTCGCCTCTGGCCCAGCGGGCACCAGCCGGCCCGGATGGCACAGGCCCTCGGGAAAGCTGGCAGAATTCCTGAAGCTCCCGCCGTGGCTGCCCTGCCCTGCTGGCCCCGCGCTGGGTGTCCCGCCGGCGGCAGGTGTGGGAGCCCGTTGGCCGGGGCACCTGCTCTTCCCTGCGCTTGGCACTCCGGCCACACTTGCGGCACGCCTTTGTGGCGCTGGTCGGCCGGGCAGCCTCTCCGAAGCCCTGGCACGCTGCGCCCTGGCCTCTCTCGCCCAGCCTGCCTCTTCCAGGGCGCGGGGGCAGCTGTTGGTGCTTCCTAAATGGCTCGCCACATGTGCTGACCAGGCAGGCAGAGGGCTGGCGCTTTGCCGGGACAGGGGCACCAGAGAGGACCGCAGGCAAGAACCAGCCGCTTTGCAGGCTGCCCTTTGCCTCACCTCGCTTGCCCTGTGGTTCCAGTCTGAGGACAGGCACGTGCGCTACTCAGAACGGTATTGCCGCTGCCCACAGGCACAGCCTGCATTTGACAGGGCCGTGGAGTCGTTCTGACATTTAGCTTCTTGCCTATAAAGCATCAAACCTTCCTTGGCTCTTGGAGAGAAAGAAGGGGAGGTGGCTCATTTCAAGGACAGTCTCATGGGTCTGAAAACCAGGCCGGGGCTGAAATTCCACGTGCTTTGCATTAGCTTTATGCTGAGCGCTCTGAAGCCCTTGGAGACCAACAGGATAAACACAGAGGGACTTGGTGTGTTGCCCACATTGCCTGGTGAGTGAGCAGAGTGAGCTGCTTGTCCAATGACGGACCGCGGCTCGCCCACGTGGTGCGTGTTCCCGTCGGCCCCGGATCATTGCAACCCAAGGTACCAAAGAGGTAGGTCCTGTGCAAGGCCGCGGCGCATCCCCAGGCCCAGCGGCTCCACCCGAATTCCCCCCCACCCCCAGACGTGGGGGTATTAGTATCTGGGCACGGATATTCTACTGAATATCTGCGCCCAGAATGAATAAACACTCCTCCCCACTCCTCTTTTCCCACCCTTCCTAACCCAAACTGACCTGCCCGTGCCCTAAGATCTGCAGGGGAGGCCCTCCTGGTTGTCCCACCATCTTCAGTTGTGGGGCGGGTGGGCACCTGGGAGAGGGCCTTCTCGGTAATGGCCCCCAGGCTGTGGAATATCACCCCCTTGAGGTGTGTCGGGCTCCTTCTCTGTTTATGTTCAGGAAAGCAGTGAAGAGGCACCTCTTTGCTCAGGCCTCTGGCTAAATGTCAGCCACGTTTCCCCCACTGTAAACCACTGTTTTGATATTGTTTTGTTTTTAACATGTTGGATTTCAAATGCTGTGATGTTTTTAATTGTTTTAATATATATTGCTTTGCTTGATATAGTGGATTTTAAAGGTTGTTACCCACCCTGAGACCTTGGGGTATACGGCGGGTTAGAAATATAAATAATAAAATAAATGTCTCCCAAGTCTCACTTCCCGGCTCGTCTGGCATCAGCCTCCACCACTGCGTGGGACAGGAGGCCCTTTCCTCCCCCGCCCAAGATGCACCCATCGCATTCCAGTTGCCCTCCGTTCCTGGGAACCGCAGAGAGCAGACAAGTCACTGCATCTGTACCCAGAGACCCAGGAAGCCCCTCCTGCCTGTCCACCAGCTGCCACCAAGAAGAGATGAAAATGCCCAGGTGGGCCCAGAGCTAAGGGGGAAACTGTGGGGTGCTTACCGGGCCTCACCGCAGGTGCTTGCTTGCTGCAGATCCTCTCCTGAGATGAGGGAAAGAGTTGCAGGAGCAGACCCTGGCTGGGCCCCTTGGCAGGGCAGCAGAGAGCAGGCCGGCCACAGGGATGTTGACTGTCAACGACTTTTATTTTTCCAACACTTTAAATAAGCTGAATATATTAAGTAGCATCTGTCCTTATTAGAACGCAACTGGGTGTCCTCCACCTGTGCGTGACGGGCAAAGGAGGCCTTGACCAAATGCCACCTGAGGCTCAGCCGGGCATAGCGCCAGTCATTGTTATTGCATCAGGCCAGAGAGGAGGGGAGGGGCTGCAAGGGCTGCTGGGTGAATCTCCCCTCCTGCCCCACCCCCACCCCACAAGGCCTGTTCCCCCACATCCACATCAAGAGCGGGTCCAGGGTCAAAATGATGCACCTCTGCTCAGTGGTCCCAAACGGTGACACACACACATACCAACGGGAAGCATCACTGCCCCTCCCCCCCGCCCCTCTCACTGGGCTGCTTTCCCTCCCAGGCCAGGCAAGATGATGCAAAATTGGCCCCCCAGCCCCACCTCCAGCCCATTCCTCAGCCATCGGGGCCTAAGCGTTTGCGGTGGGCGGGCGGGCTGGGGAACGAGGCACTTGGAGGGAACCCTGGGGGGACAGGGGTTCAGGCACTGGAAACCTCCACTCCCTGGCAAGGAAGCTGCTGGTGCCATCAGGCCCCTGGAATGGGCTGAGAGGCAGCCATGTTATTGCACATCCGCTTGGTTCGCAAAGGAGGATCCATCCGGCCTGCTTCCCCCAGCACCTGCCAGGGCCGGCATCCAGACGCTGGGAGCAAAGCACCCCACAGCTCGTGCCCTCGGCCTCGCACGGCCCCTTGAGGATGTCCTGGAACCCAGGGCGAGCTGGGAAACCTCCCTCAATTCCCTGCTGCATCCCTGAGGGCGCTGCGGAGCTGGACAGAGGAAGCATCGTAGATGCAGAGTGCCACCCCGGCTCCTCCCAGGGCTGCCCCTGTAGTCCTGCACACACACCCTTCCTCCAGCGTTAGGACTGCGCTTCGGGCAGCTTGAGGCTGGGCTCGGAAAGACCTGGACTGGACCCTTTTCGGTGCCGCCGTTGCTGCTGCTGTTGCTCTGCGCAGAGCAGGCTCTTGGCCTCGCAGTTGAGGTTCTGGTAGCGGGGAGTGCTGGCGGACGGGCGGTGGCAGACTGAGGCGAAGCTGAAGCTGAGGGGTCCAAGGCAGCAGGAGGGACAGGCCAGCACCTCGTCCTGCTCCATCACGCCGCCGTTGCTGCCAGGGGCGCTCAAGGCCAAAGCCGCCCCCACGTGCTCCGGACGAATGGGCCCATCCGCACCAGAGGGCACGCTCAGCTCGGAGAAGCCCCCCGCCCAGCCGCAGGGCTTGCTGTTGTTGTTCAAGAGGAGCCCGTTGGGGGGCCAGGGCCGGACGCCGGACACTGTTGTGCTGATGAAGTTGCCATTGGCCAGCAGTGGGGCAGGGGCCGCTGGCTGCAGCTGCTCGGGGCTGTCCGGACTGCAGTCCATGAGTTCGTTGGGAGGGTAGGAGGGGGGCTCCAGGCGGCTGCAGTCCAGTGCCAGTCCGCAGCTGCTGCGGGGCTCTGACTGTCCACGTCGGGGCAGTTCGGGGGAGGCAGGCAGAGAGCGACACCGGCGGGTGGCTGCGACCAACTCTGAGAAGTCACACTGGGCCTCCACAGCTGGCTCTGGGGTGATAGGGGTGCCAGGGGAGAAGGGGGGCGGGGGCGGGAGGTCAAAGGTCAGTGATATCAGAGACTTGCTGGGCGTGTCAAAGAGTTTGATCCTGCCCCCCCTGAGGTCCTGGCGCTGGGAGAAGGGGTTCACGCGTTGCGGCGTCTCCTGGGCGGCAGAGGGCACGTGGGGGGACTGGGGCGGAAGCATGTCGGACTGGCTGCGGGAGAGGCGCTGCGGTGGCGGCGGCGGCAGGCGCTGCTGGTCCCGGGGGCTACAGGGAGGCTTGGAGAAGGTGGACGATGGCGGCTCCTTTGCCGATTGACCTGGAAGGGAAGGGAATTCTTAGGAACCGGGGGATATGAAGGAGACCAAGTCCAGAGCCAGAGCAGGAGTTGGCGGCTGGACCACAACGTAGCCTGCTAACTTGCTGGGTCTAAGTGACCAGTGGCTGGGAAGCCCGACTGTTCCTCGTATGCGCAGGTTCCCTGAGAAGGCTGCACTACCACATCCCAGGCTGGTGGGGAAGTGGAACCACAGTCCTGCAGCTGCAGGCAGCGTCGAGGACCACGGGCCAATTTTAGTTTGGAAAACCCCAAAGGACCAGCCCGAAGTCCTGCTGAAGTTGCCCGGCAGCAGCCTAAAGAACCATACCGTTCAGCGCAACTCCAGGGTTCCTCGCTGTGCCACCACCGTTCAAGGACAAGCCACGGGCATCAGCGGCGGCATTTCTCTCAGCCAGCTGCTGCTTCAGGATGGCCTCCAGGCGCTGCGTGATCTCCAGGAAGGACGGCCGTGACGTGGGCGCCATCTAGCACGGTGGCAGTGGCAGGAGAAAGAGAAGCGAAAACACCACTGTGAGCAGCAAGCAAGATGGCTGCCATTTTCTTCCAGCCAGGCGGGGGCACGAAGGGAACGAGTTTTAAAGGGCCCAGCCAAGCAGAAGGGTACTGCCTCTGGGCTTGTGGCAACCTTCCTTTCAACCACAGCAGCCATATCACGGGGTCGGGGGCATTTGGGCAAAGAAAGATGGGCCAGCAGGCTCAAGGAGGTGGACAGAGCAGAGTGCCCCCCTGCCCCCTACCTCTGCGCACTGGCAAGGACCTCGTCCTGAGACCCTGGTCTGCCCCTCCCCCTTTCAGCTGTTCTTGTGGGTGCCAGAACAGAAAGGGGGGCTTACACTGCAGCAGTGGAAGGCCAGCTGAAGGAAGGCAGCAGGGCAGTCGGCGCCCACCAGGTTGCAGAACGTTGCCACGTCGAGGCCAAAGTCCTGCAGGGGGGCAGGTGGAAAAGCAAAGACCTCAGACATTGGCTCCCCTGAACAGCCAACCGCTCAGACTCACTCGAGGGACAGAAGCTCCGTGCTTGGGCCGCACGTCATCAACAGCATTTAGAGGGTTCAAGGGAGGGGAGGGGCATGCCTAGCCCAAACCCATAAGGGTCACTGGGCAGGGAACTGGCAGTCTCAGTGGGCTCCAGAGAAGAGAGTTCAGCTGGCACCTGCCCTCCTTTTTTGCAGCAGATACTGTGGGGCCCATTGGATTTAGTCTCCCAGGTGTAACTTGGCACAACAGTGTGTGGCTCTGCTCTGCTCCTGGCAAGAGAAGGCAGCAGGCACCCTGGACAGCAGGTGCCCAGCCAGCCTCTGCCAGCCAAGAGCCACCAGTCTCTCTGGGTGGACCTGGCATCCACACCACCTCTCCCAAGTGCCTGGGCTGCTGCTCCCCATGCCGCCTTCAAGCAACGCCCTAAGGCCCAACTGGCAGGCACAGGCCAGTGCTGGAGACAGGCCAGGGTGGTTTTTGCACCGCAGCCTCACACACCAACCATTCCAGAGAGGTGCCTGCCTGCCCACCCGCCTGCCCAAAATCAGCACTAGGGAGCCATGGGGAGGGAAGAGCACCAACAGATCACCTTGAAGGCCGTTTCCCTCTAAGCCAGTCTGGTCACGCTACCCGAGTTTTGGGGGCTGAACAGACAAGGTGGGGCCGTTCTCAGTTCTCCAGAGGAATCTGACCAGCTGGCCAGGGGCCCATTTAGAGCAGGAACAAGAACCCAGGGTTCCCTCCCGGGTGGCCAAATCCTGCCAGAAGCTCAATGACCGATGACAGCTGAGGTCCCCCTCCAAGGTGCAGAGCCACAGCCCCCACCCCCGGAACCTAATTACTGCTCTGCCCAGGTGTGCATGTGGTGGAGGTGAGGCTGTTGAGGTCTTTTCCACTGGGCGTCCCACCGTAAGCAAAAGAATGGGAGGAGATGACCAGAGGCCTTGCTGGCAAGGAGCTGCTGGACTGAAGGGCCAGAACTGCCCATCTTGCTGAAGGTCCACAGAGAGGAGGCTCCAAGGGTAAGTGCCAAACCCTCAGAGAAAGAACTAGCAGTGCCCCCTACGGTTTCAAAATCACACACCCAGCACCCTCCTCCCAAAATGGTAGTGGGGGGGCGGGACAAAGTTTAGACCCCTTCCTTGAGAAAACGCAGTGCCCGGGGGGCAACGGAAGGGGCCATCAGTTCAGGGGAAATCCTAGCTCAAGGCCACTCAGTTCTGCCTCTCTTGAGGCCTGATGGGAGAACTGCTCTGAGCTCCAGAACAGCTGCTTGCTCCCTGCCCAGCCTCCATGGCACCCCTCCTGCCGGCCTCTTTTTGGGCCACAGAGCTCCAGGCCACTCACAGCTCCCAATTCACCACAGAGCTCCCTGTCTGCCCTGCCCTGCCCAGCCAGCAGGGTGGAATCCAGGTCAAGACATCTGGCTCTTGAGCAGCTGCAAAGAACTTGTCTGGCTGGCAGTGCCTGCTCAGCAACTGCTAAACCGTCTTCTGAGAAAGGCTTCAGAACCATGATTTACCAGAGGCAACTGGTGGCCACTGTGGGAGACGGGACGCTGGGCTGGATGTCTGCGGCCTGATTGCACAGAGCTCCTCTGGGGTTCTTATAGACATATTCACAGAAGGCAGGTGCATCAGAAGCTACTTGCATGGATGCCTAGTTATCACTTCCAGAAGCAGTTGGTGACCCACCATCTGAGGCAGGATGGTGGCCTAGAAGGGCTGTGGCCTAATCCAGCAGGGCTGCTCTTACTTTCTTGTAGATCTACTCTTGGGGGCCCTTCAGTTGCTTCTAGGTATCTCGGGCAGAAGATGAAGGCAAAACCTTCACCTGCTCTCAGATCCCCACAAATGGCCTTTGGAAGCCCCCTACCTGTCTCTCCAACCTGGAAATGGGGCCTAGGTATTCCTAGGTAATACCTTCCTTTCTGCTTTTCAGGATGTGCCCATTAGAGACCTCCTATCTTTTTACTCTGACATTCTCTGTGTGAAAATTTGTTTCCTCTCTGCCCCACCCTGTTTAATAGGTTTCAATTATTGTTTTTATTCTCTCTTGTGTTTTTACCTTTGTTTTGAATGTTTCCTGAAAACTGCTTTGATATATTTTAAAATGAAACGTTGTCTAGAAATGTCTGAACTAACCAACTAAATAAACTAAGACAAATCCAGAGACTTGCAGTGCTTCAGTCATTCATGAAGGAAATAAGAAAAACCCTGCCAGACCAGATCAGGCCAAAGCCTTGAGAGGGCTCCTGCCTGTCTCTCCAACTTGGTGGTAGAATCTGGGCATCCATTCTAGAAGCCTGACGGGGTCTAATCCTTCCTTAAAGCCATCCAGGCTGGCTGCTGCCACCTCCTCTTCTGTAGCCAGTCCCAAAGCCAGAAGGGCCTCTGGCGAAGAAATCCTTCCCCTCGTCTGATTGACTCTCCTACCCATCAGCTCAGAGCACAGGAGGAGCCTGCCTGCCTGACGGACAGCTAAGTGGGTGGGTGGGTGGGGGGACACAGAGGCCTTTCCTGCAAAACCAGAGAAGGAAGCCCAAGCGTCCAGAGCTGGCGGAGTGGGCCGGTGCTAGGGTGCCCACGCCCCAGGTGCCTGAGGGGCAATGGGGGAGAGAGAGGCTCACCTCCGTGCGGGGTAAGTAGTCTGGGTCAGCCGGCACTCGGGCAATGATCTCACAGAGGATGATGCCGTACGCGAAGACATCTGCCTGGCAGGACAGAGGAGGGGAGAGCTGGTCAGACCGGTCTCCTTCCCCTGTGGTCAGGCCCCCTCCCTGCTACCCGCTAGGGGGACTCTGAGGCTGAGATGCTACCTTCTCATTGTACAGCTCTCCACGCAGGACCTCGGGTGCCATCCAGTAGGGAGAGCCCACGACCGCCAGAGGCTCCTTCTCGCTGCCCTCGCTGGGAAGAAAGAGGGGAGCGTGAGCACAAGCCGGGGGCCCTGGGCTCCAGCCCCCCCTCCAGTGCCCCCTTGACTAAACCCAGGGGTGGGGGAGGTCACCTGTAGATGGGGATCTTCTCCGCCAGGCCAAAGTCACCCACGACGGCCGTGTAGCCATTATCTTCACACCGCACGAGGCAGTTCTAGGAAGGGAGGGAGGAGATGGCACCTGGTGACCCCCAGAGCAACCTGGGCAGGGTGCCCCTCAGCCCCTCGGGAACGAGAGCACAGTGGGCCGGGTGAGGCAAGGCATGGCAGCCCCAAGGAGACCCCTACCTTGGATGTGAGGTCACGGTGGAAGATCCCCTTGCTGTGCAGGTAGCGGAGGCCACGCGAGATGTCCAGGGCCAGCTTGACACGGACAGGCCACGGCAGGGATGTGGGACTGTCCAGGAGCTGCTCCAGGTTTCCACCATTAATGTACTGCCAGGGGGAAGGGGAGGGACACTGCTTATTGTCTCCCCCACTACAAAGCCTCTGCCCCAGCCCCTGCCCCACCCCTTCTAGGACCAGACGAGGTCAGCCACCCTCCGGACCCCTGCAGGCTCACCTCCGTCAAGGCGTGGAGCTGGCCCTGGTGAACGCAGACGCCCATAAACCTGGATCAGAGCAAAGGCCATGGGTCAGCGCGGGAGCCTCCCCTCTACCAAACCGCAGGCAACAGGGGCACCCCCAGAGAAGGTGCCCTGTAGCGCCAAGGGCCTGTACTGCCGCCCTCCTAGCCCTGGCTGAAGGCAACACCACCACCCCGACTCACCGGAGGATGTTGGGGTGTGAGAGGCGATTCATCAGCTGCACCTCTCGCAGCATGTTGCCACGGTTACTCATCAGCTTGTTCATCTTGAGGACCATGACCTGGCCAGACTGGCGATGCCTCACCTGCAAGAGAGGGTGCCATGAACCCCGACCCCTGCCTGCGCCCACCAGCTGGCACAAGAAACAGCACAGGAGCCGCACAGCGCTGCACAGGGTTCCAAACTGCGCAGGGGGAAAGGACGCGGCGGAGGAATCTTGAGTCCGCAGGAGGATTCTGTTTGCTCATCCGCACTGAGACCACATGGCGGCAAAGGCAAGAACAGATCGGCTGAGGAGCTTCAGGGTCACAGCGGACTCCGTGATGCTGGGAGGGGAGGCATTTTTAACAGGCATCCAGCACTTCAGTGGGCACCCAGCAGATGCTCACAGTCTGCCCACAGGGGCCTCCCCTTGGGAACGCACCAGGCCAGGAGGGGCCTTATCTGCCCTGCCAGGAAGACCCGGGCCCAGGCCTCAGAGCCAGGCTCTGTTCTCTAAAGCACTGACAGTGGCTCCTGCCCAGCTCTGCCTTGAAACTCCCCCTGGATCAGGCCCATGGCCCACGCAGTCCAGCAGCCTGCTCTCCCAGCGGTCGACCAGGCGCACAGGGAAACCCGCCAGCAGGACGCAAGGAGCACACAGCTTCCTCTGATCCCGGCAGCCGGGCTCCAGGGGGACACCACGGCCGCCCACTAACCAGGGGCACTCACACGTGTAAGCAGCAACTTGCTAGTGCACTATGTCTGAAGAAGAAAAAGAGTTGCCTTTTCTAGCCTGCTTTTCTCACCTCAAAGCAGCTGACAAACCTTCTGTTCTTCTCCCTACAGTAGAACACCCTGTGAGGTAGGTGGGGCTGTGAGAGCTCAGAAGAGAGCTGTGACTAGCCCAGAGTCACCCAGCTGGCATTGCGGGGGAATGCGGTATCAGACACGGTATTCCCAGATAAGAGTCCGGCTCCCTAACCGCTATGCCAGACTGACAAGGCCTTGAGGCACCACATGAATGAAAGGTGGACAAACCAGCCCCAGCGTCCCCCATAGCAGTGGGAACCAGAGTTGTGGGGCAGGACGAGGCAGGGCAGAGGAAGAGGCGTCCAGGGCAGGAAAGGCAAACATTAGGCAAACACTGTTCAGGATGCAGCCAGACTATTTGAATTCATGAGGAAGGGTGGCCTTATCTGACCCGAAGGGGCCACTGCTGAAAAGGCTCTTCCGTAAGAACCCCCACCTCCACATGCCAGCTGCAGAGAACCCTTGCCAGCCCTGGCCAAATTTGCTTCTACTCTGAGCTCTTTTTAAAAAAAGTATATTGAGCCGTTAAAGTCACAAACTGTGCCCAGGACACCGAGTCAAGATCGCCAAAGGTTTAGCGCGGAAAGCACAGAAGAGGGGAGGGGGCCGCGTGGAGGAGGCCGACGGCCGCGTTCGGGGGGACCGGGAGCGAGCGAGGCGGCCCGGCGGCCCCCCGGAGGCTACGGGGGAGAAAGAGGGGGCGGCGCGAGCTGTCGCGGGCTGAGCGGCTGCGTCGGGGCATCATACGGGTGGCGCCCGCGCGCGCCTTGCCACCAGGCGACGCTGGCCAAGGGCGGGCAGCGAGGGGCGCGCCCGGGCGAAGGGAAGCCTCCCCAGGTGGAGCTCCCGGAGCCTGCCGCTGCGGCTGCAGGTGGGACGCCCTGCGCGCCCGTCTTCCCTCGTGGGGGCAGTTGAAGGGGCGGCGGGCCGTGGCACTCGACGGGTGGCCGGGCACGGCGGGGCTCCGGGCGCCGAGCAGACACCGCAGCCCGCAGAGCCGGGGAGGGGGCCGGAGGAGCGCCGCCCGCTGCCCCCGTCCCTCCAGCACCCGCGCGCACCCGCAGCCTGGAAGCGGAGGACGGGGCTTGCTCCACGCCCGGGCAGGCCTCCCTCGGCCGCTGGGGGCCCCGAGGCTCAGGCGGCGCCGCCCTCCCTGCGCACCCGCTGACCGCACGCAGGGAGCCTCTCGGATTCCTGGGCGCTGCCGTCAGCTGCTGCCTCTGCGCCTCGTGCCCTTTTTAGTCCAGGCTGCAGCCTGTCGCTCGCCCGCCCGCCCGCCTCGCACAGCAGCCTGGAGGCCCGCCCTGTGTTCCCTCCCTCCTCATGGTAGCAGTGGCAGGAGGGGGGCGCAGCGGAGGCCCCTTGGCCAGCGCCCCAGCTGTTGTCCTCCCAAGGGGAGGCCACCCCCCAGGACGGCCGAGGGGCGTGGGTGGGGCTGTGGGTGAGCAGGAAGGGTTCTGTCCTGCCCACAGAGCCTTTGGGGGTCACCCCTGCATTCTGGTCCCGAGAAACTGCCTCGCTCGGGCAGGCGGCGGCCCTCTGGAGGGGAACGGGGCCTGCGGACAGTTGGCACCTCCCTCTGGCTACCCACTTTGCCGCTCACCCTTCCCTCGCAGAGTCCAGCAGCCAATGGACTGGCCGCCAGTCGCCAGGCAAAGGCGTTGAGGGAGGGGGAGAGCTTGGTTGCCCCCACCCCACCCCCTGTGCATCACCCGGTTGGCCTGCGTGAAAGTGGACACGAGTTCCCCCTCCCTCGCAGCTCCTCCATTATGCAGCAGCGGTGGCAGCGGCACCTTTCCTGGCCGGGGCAGAGAGATCACCTTTCGCGGTGTCACCTTCCGCTGCCCCCTCCCGGCCCGGGCGCAGGAGATCGGCCAGATGCAGCGCCAGGCGGAGAGGGGGCACCCCACACGCCCAAGAGAGCCCTCAGTGGGCAGGTGGCCTCTACTCTCCCTTTGCCCCTGAGGAGGCGCCCCTGGCCTGGGTGGGCAACCCGACACACACGCTGGCCCTCCGGCAGCCTCCTGGCTGCGGAAAGAAACGTGGGGCACATCTGGCTCCAGCAGCGGTGCCTCTCCAGCTTGCGAACCACTCAGGGTTGCCATGGCAGTTTGCCCACCCCGGCCCCAGAGAACTGGGCAGGGCAACATGTTTAGGTGCAGCTCTGGCAGGATTCCTTCTCTCTCCCAGCTGGCTTCGGGCCTGGCTCAGAGTGGGAGAAGGCGCTCCACTGGGGCCACAGCCTGTCCTGAGGCACTCAGCAGGCGCACTGGCGGGCGGAGGGGCTGTGCTGGTCCAAGGCTTCCCAAGGGAGAGGGCAAAGGTGCCCTTCCCTGGCCAAGGGAGGATGCAGGCCCGGGCTGGTGCACCGGGCACAGCAGCAAGGCCTAGCCAAGAGGAGGGGTGCCAAGCCAAGCGGAAGGCTTTGGCCACCTCAGGCGGGTCTCATGGTGGTGGCTGCCAGCCAAGAAACTTCGGATGTCTCGTGTGCGAAGGCTTAAAAGTTGTTTCCCCCAGCTTTGCCAGCCAGAGGACCTCTGGGGGGAACCCTGGGCTGCCCAAACTCAGGCATGCCTGCCACGCTTCCTGGCCAGGGCGTTTCCCCCTCTGCTAAACAGTGAGCAAGCCAGTTGCCCCAGGAAGGAGTCACAACGCCAGCAGACCAACGCCAGCAGCTGCACCAGGAGGCAGTGCGACCCTCAGGGGTCCCACAGTGCTGCATGGTGCATGGACAGAGATGGCACCAGCCACTCTGCCATTCGGGGCACTGAGAAAAGGGGCCTTTCTTCCTCTAGCTGTGTCCCGAGCCAAGCGGGCAAAGACAAAAACCTAGGAAGCCTCCTGCCCAGAGGGGTAGCCCATGGGGAGGGAGGGAAACAGCCATCCCTGTATAAACCCGCCACCCAAAGGAGTGGGGAAGTCAAACAGCACCAAGGGCAACACCTGATGGCACCTCCAGCCAAGAGCAGCTGGCGGACAAGCGCCAGGCTGCGGGATTTATGGCAACGGGTGGTGTAGAGTCCAGGAGCAGTCCCCAGACACCCAGGCCCATTCATGGTTACAGGGCCACAGGGGCCCCTCAGAGCCAAGGGCCCAGCTCTGGAGGATCATCAGAAAAGCAGGCACTGCAAAAAAGTCCTGAGAAACTGAAACGTGTAGCTGGAGACTCCTGAGCAACGCAGCAGCACTTAGGAGGAAGCAAAACTCCCCCACAGCTGGGCAGGGAGGGAGAACTGGGGAGAGGCAGCCTATTGCGCTTTTTGGGCAGTACTGCTGTATTCCGAGGCAAATCAGCGCTCAGCCTCTTTGGAAATCCAGCCTGTGTGTGAGAGCCCACAGGCATGACTGTCCTCCTCCTTTCCCTCCTTCTAGACTTAAGAACCTAAGGGGAGCCCTGCTGCACCAAGCCATAGCGCATCTAGACCAGTCACACAGTGACCCACCAGTCGCTTCTGGGCATCTCAAGCAGAAGACAAAGGCAAAATCTTTTCCCTAAATTCAGGGCCGAATTATAATACCTTCAAAGTTCAGTCCCAGTGACCTTGACTTGGGACTACTAGGCCTGGATGCCTGTTTTGAGAAACACCACTGGCCACACATTTCTGCAGGTGACTTCCCTGTCTGCTCTACAACTCGGTGGCTTCCCATCCCAGGACAATGTCTCGTGTCCACCAAAGACTAGGACCTCACAGATGTGTCGATCTGTAAGGCGCCCCAGATTCGCACCCGGCTGCGCTGAAGGAGCTGAGCCAACGCCTGAAGAACCAGCCCAGTTCCCCTCCAAGCCACATCAGTGTTACCAGTGGTAGCGGCAGTCTGGCCCAACCGAGTGACAGCCCTACTGCGGGAGGAACAGACAGGAAGATCCTGGTCCTCCAGATGCCACCTTGAGGGAGCTGCAGGATCCCTGAGTCACCAGCCACTGACAGCAGGCCACGCATGGAGTGGAATAGCAGACAGACCAGACCAGACCAGACCAGCCACCCTCCCTCAGCTGCCATGCAGCCCCCTCCAGCCAACAGTTGAGTTTCACACCTAGGCGCCTGTGTTCCCACACCATCCCTATGGAGCCTCTGCTGGCAGGAGCCCTGAGCCCTTCCCTAGCAGCTGTACAGAAGAAACCCCCCTCTCTTGTCCATCCTATGAGGACGGAGAACGTGCCTGGCCACTCCAAGGGGCAGAGGGGCATCACAGAGAGGGAGAGGGAGAAGGAAGTTGGAGGAGTCCACCAGACAGATGTCCTCCAGGTGAGACACGGCCAGAGACAGAATCCTCACCACCTTCCTCTGCATGCAGCAGATGCCCAAAGCAGGTGGGAAAGACGTACCACCACCCCCTTGGTCTGCCATGGGCACAAAATGCCCTTAATGTCTGGCTGAAACCTCTACAATGGCCCCTGCCCATGACCCCCCTGCCCAAAGCAACATGGCACAGCTCCCACCTCCTTCCAGCCCCCCATCCTAGCCAGTCAGAGGCCCCGAATAAGGCCAGCCAAATGAAGTCGGAGAAGAGCTGGACCCTGGGGCCTGGGGCCTGGGAGCCGAGCCGAGGGCCCCAGTGCCTGTCAGAAACCCAAGCCAGAGGCAAAGGGGGTGGGAAGGGAGCTATCCGACCAGCCAGCCAGCTGGGGAAGGAGTTGAGCTGCCTCCTGGACTCCCGGGGCTGCCCAAGGCCAGCCATGCAGCCAAGACCAGATCTGTCCTGACGACTGTGGCACAGCTGGGGATAGCCTTGGCCTTGCAGGAAGGATGGCTGCCCAGGCCTCCAAGAGCACGGGAGACACAACACGCAGGCAGGCAGGCAGGCAGGCGGGCGGGCGGGCACATGCTTGAGGAGAAGTTGGCTGCCTCCCATTCCAATGCTGAGAGAGACTGAGAGGAAGGTGGAGGGAGAGGCACCGCCCAAACAGCGCCCAGTCCCTGCTGTCAGCCTCCCCACTGCCTGGCGTTAGGCCTGGAATCCGGGTGCATTCCTGCCCTGAGCTCAGCCCAGGCGGCTGCCACCCACAGCCACCAGCAGCTGCTGCCCAGCCAGGCCCCTGTTGGGTGGGAATCCCTTTCCCTGCAGCACTGACCAAAGGAGCTCCCGCCAGCCAGGATCAAAGGCCAGCAGCCCTCCTCATGTGTGCCACCCCCGAGGCAGCCGCCGCCTGCAGGCCTCACCCAGCAAGAAGATACAGAGGGAAATGGCAGCGGAAGGCCTGGAATCCCCAAGCTACAAGCTGCAGCCAAGGAGCTGAGGTCCAAAGGTGGCCCATATGGTGTGGGCCTGCCAAGCCCATGGGGAGGGGGCTTCCCAGGGCTACACATTCGCTGGTGCAACCCAGCTGGCCAGGCGGCTCCCCAGAAAGCTGCCAGAAGGGGCATCAGTGCGCCCACTTCCCGCTGCTGCAGATGCCTTGGCAACAACGTCCCCTTGCTCTTTGCTTCGCTTCGTGGGAAGGAAAAACTTCGTGCTCCAGTTTGAGAGCTGCTTCCCTGCCTCCTGATGAGGGAAGCCAACCCCTCCCTGCTAATTGTGGGATAAATCCTGCCTGCTGCGGAGGTGCCGGGGAGCTGAGCCGATTGCTCTGTCCCCACCAAAGCAAGTGAGGGAGCACTCCCTTCTTCCACCCAGCAATCCTCACCGGATGCAACCAAGGCCTGGAAGGTAGAGCCCTCAAGCAGCTGAGGAAAGAAACTTCACGCCCTCGGCCGGCCCCTCCTCATCTGCCTCACCACAGGCTGCGTGAGCCGGAGTTCGGTTTATCCTGGCGCAGGTGAGGCTCTCCCTGTCCCTCAGAAGCAAAGCCCTGCAGCAGGCCCGGAACGGCTCCTGGCCCGTGTGGGAGGCAGAACCCCCTCCCTAGCTCCACAGGCGGCCATCAGAGCAGGAGCTTACAGAACCCCCACCCAAGCAGGTACCCCTTCACAGGCCCAAGGCAAGGAGGTCCTTCGGGGTTTGGCGACTTGATGGTCAGCGGGTGACTTGGGAGACCCGGCAGGAAGGGACCAGGAAGAGGAGAAGGTTTGCTGGGGGAGGCCACACCCCGTCCCACCAAAGCACACAGGGAATCTTGCTAAACCAGGAGGTCTCCTTGTATCACATCCAGTGGGCTTCTCTGCCAAAAGGGAAGACCCACAGGGGGTCTTCCAAGAGCCCAGCCCTTTGGGGGTCTCTGAGCACACCATCTTCACCACCTGTAGCGGACAGAAAGCGCTGGCAGATTTCTCAGGGGGCACCGGGGTCCCCCACAGTGGTGTGGAAAACCAGGTTCCCCAACAGGCAGAGGGGACCCAGAAGCAGAGTCTCCGAAGCAGCTGGGTTGCCAAGCAACCAACTGTCTTGCTCTTCAAGTTCCTTTCCCTGCTGCATCCATCCCAAAACACGCATCTGGAAGGAGCGAAGGGCTAACCCTTCCGACAGGGCCTAACTGGAGGATGACTCAGAGAGGCTCCAAAAGCCGTGGCAGAGGCGGTGAGAGAAATCCGAGGCTCGGGGCTGGAGGAGGCCTCCTCTCCCTTGGCCCCTGCTCACCCCTCCTGCCCTCTGCCGGCTCCCCTGGATGGAAAGGCGGAGGAGCAGTGGGCTCCGTCAGACCCGGGAGCAAATCCCCAGAGGCTGAGGGGCTACAAGGGTCCACGGGCGACGCTTGGGGGCACCACTGAAGGCCCTTTCCACAGGCCAGTCCGGGCAGCAGTGGAGACCCCTCGAAGGCACCGCACTGCAGGAGTGTGGCGCTGAAGAAGTAGCCGGTGATAAAGCTGCTGCTGTAAATCCAGAGCTCCCAAGGAGACGCCAACCCTCGCCTGGTCTGGGCTCAGGCCCCCACTGAGTGCCCCGCCGGGGACTTTGCTGCCTCTGTTCTCCAAAGTCCCACCGAGAGCAACCAGTGCTGCCAGAGAGTGGGCATGGCATGGCATGGCATACACAGCTAGCAGGCGCTGTGGCCATAAGCAGGCCGCCTTGGCAGTCAGGCACAAACTGCAAATGCTCCGGACTAGGAGCCTCTGTGATGGCTGGCCAGCCCGCCTCTGTGCCCACCCCTGGGACACCGCATGGGAGCCCCTCCAGCCGCCCTGTGGCCTTCTCACCACAAGGCCCAGGCCTCCTCCCAGGAAGGGCAAAGCTTGGCTCTCACGACCATGAAGGAGACAACACCAAACCCAGGAAAGACTGCTGCAAACCAACACAAAACAGGGGAGGGGCTGCTGCTTTTCATGGCGAGAGTGCCTTATGGGGTCTTTGGCGGGGGTGGGGGGACAGGGGAGAGAAGAAAGGTGTTCTGCTGTCATGGACTGTCCTGGTCTACAGCCAGGGAATGTTCCATGGAAGCCCTGGAGTCAACTGGGTTACACAGAAGGCAGAGATGGACCTTGGAGCCAAGCAGGGGGGGAGGGCTGTGCTGCACCCCAGGCTTCTCTCAAGGCAGGTGCAGCAATGGTGGCAGGAAGCCCCCCCCCCAAGTTCTGGCAGCGCCCAACAGAGCCACCCATAGGGAGGCCAAGTCACCCGCCAGCCCCTCAACCAGGCAAATCCTCTGGCCGGCCCCTGGGTGGACCAGAAGGAGCAAGGAAAGCAGCAGGCCTCCTGTGAGCACCACCCACCACGGCTCCCAAAGGGATCTCTCCACGGAGGCGACACAGTCATAAGCGGCAAACCTAATTACACCCCTGGGCAGGCGCATGAATTGGTGGAAGCGGCTCAACAGGATCTCAGCCCGGCGGCCAGGAGCTGAGCGAAACATCCTCCCAGTCTGGGCAGCTGGAAAACGGCCCAACTGGGAACTGGACTGGACAGTACACTTAGCTCCAGTTCACACCGAGCCTGCCATTCAAGCAGCTGCACGGGGGGGGGGGGGATGTGGAGCAGGAGCAGGCAGAAGGCGGGGGGAATGAGCAGGCGGGTGCAGGTGGGGCTGCAGCCCTGCACACACACGCCTCCCCAAAGCCAGTCCCAGGAGACAGAGGACGAGGGGCAGGGGAGCCACCCTTGGGTGAGGACGAGGGGCAGGGGTAATCCAGAGGGGCTGTTGGAAGTCTCAGAACCGGGGCACTCAGGCTGTCAATTTGCAGTTGACCTACGGAACTCTCCGGCACAAGGCAGAGCAAGATGCCAACACAAATGGAATGACGCAGATTCAGAAATTCGGGGGGGCCCAGGGCTGTCCAAGGGGAGGGGGCGGCACCTGGGGGGGCGGCGCTCAGGTCCTGCCCGCGGTCTTCCCGGCAGGGACGGGGCTCTGCCATCCCTGGGACTGATCCGGCTGGCTCGGACAGCGGGGCGGCAGGGAGTTCCTCCGATCGAACACGCCACGGGCGCTCCTCGCAACAAGAGACCTCAGGCGGGCGCTATACTGGGCGGGGCAGAGACGCGGGAGGTCGAGAGCCGGGCGGACAGGCTAAAGGCGCCGCCGCACCTACAGCCAAGAGCCCGAAGGGCTCTCCGGCCGGGGGAGGGGAAGGAGCGCAGACAGGACGGGCTACGCCCCCCCCGGGCCTGCCTCGGTCTCTCGCCGGACGGCGCCCCGCCCCCGCGTGCTGGACAGCGCTGCGACGGCGGCGCCCCGACGGCCGATGGAGCGCCCTCGGCTGGCTGGCGATCGCCCTCGGGTCCCTCTGCTTGCGGCGCCGATTCGGGCCCGATGCCCCCCCCCTCGGCCCCCGTCCCGGCAGCCGCCGCCGGCGCGACTCACCTTGAAGACCTCGGAGAAGAAACCGGCGCCGATCTTCTCGCAGTAGAAATCGTCCAGGCGCGCCAGGGTGGAGACGGCGCTGCGCAGCGCCCGGTACGAGGAGGGCCGCAGCCGCCCCCCGCCTCCGCCTCCGCCGCCTGCCCCCGGCCACAGCCCGGCCGCCGCCTCCCCCTCGGCTTCGTCCAGCAGCCGCAGCGCCAGCCCAGCCCGACGCCCGGGCGCCCCCGACGCCGGGGCCTGCTCCATGCCCGCCGGGGCCCAGCGCTTCACATGGCGACGCCCGCCGGCGGCCGGCGGCTCGGCCCGGTTCGACCTGGGGGCGCCAAGGGGGGCGGCGGTCTCGGGAGCTCCCGGGCAGGGCGCGCGGACGGCGTCGGGGCGCCCGAAGGAGCGGGCAGGCGGCGCGGCGGCGGCGGCGGCGGCGGCGGCGGCAGCAGCGGCTGGAGTGAGGGGGTCCGGCGGCGGCGGCGGCGGCGGCGGCGGGCCCTTCCCGGCTGCTCTGCTGCGGCCCGCCGAGCCGAGGCCGCGGCCGAGGAGGCGGCGCTGCTACGCGCGGGGCGGATCGGCGGGCGGGCGGGCGGAGCGAGCCTTAACTCCTCGGGCGCCGCGGCAAAGGGAAGCCGGGCGGGCGGGCGGGCGGGCAGCGCGTGTGGCGAGTTGGCAGCCCGGCGTCCGCTTCTCCTTTGGCTGGACGACCCACCGACCCACCGTCCCGGGGGGGGGAGGGGCGGCCTTTGGGCGCCCTGTCCTGTTGGCCTTCAGCCGGGCTGGTGACGGGGCCCGCTGAGATCGTAGGCGCGCCCGGGCGGCCCTGACTTCGCGTGCTCCGAGCGACAGTTCCTCTGAGCATGGCCCCGCGCGGGCAGCCACGGGGGTTCGCCTTCGTTTTGCTCGCAGCGCCGCAGGTATGGTCCACGCCCGGAGAATTCCCGGGAGACTGTCGCTGCTGGTGCCGGAGAATGCGCCGTGCACCGGGGGTCTCCCGGGACTCCCCTGGAGCGTTTAAGCCGCATCCGAGCGTGAACGGCCGGCAGGCTGCTCCGAGAGAGGCGGTCAGCGGATGGGGAGGTCGTGGCCCCGACTAGATCCCCTCGGGGTTCCTCTGTCCCTGCGGCCGCGGGGAGGACTGGCGGGGAGTCCCCCAGGGGGGCGGGGTACAGATGGGACCCTTGGGGAGGCCGGGTGACGTCTTCGGAGGGAGGCCTAAGGGGCATTAAGGGCAAAGGGGCGGCACCCGCCCGCGGCGGCCTTGGGAGGAGGGAGGCCCGCTGGGGGCCCGTGTTCAATTGTCCCAGGAAGGGGACGGGGAGGCAGAGGCGGGGCCTGCTCACTGAGCCAAAAACGCCAGCTGGGACCGAATTTTGCTACCCTCTTGTGGACTCTGGGTTCCTGCTGGAGCCGCCTTGGCAGGAAGGCAGCAGAGCCGGTTGTGGCAGTGAACAAGGAGAAGAGGAGTTGCCTTCTGTGCCTCTTCCCTTTCCCTTAAGGGGATTCAAGGCAGCTGACAAACCTTCTGTTCTCCCCACCGCAGTCACCCTGTGAGGTAGGTGGGGCTACGAGAGCTCAGAAGGGGAGCTGTGACGAGCCCAAGACCACCCAATTGGCTTCGTGGAGGAGTGTGGAATCAAACCCCCTGACTACGAGATATGAGTCCAGCAAGGGCAGACTGGAGGAGGCAGCACGCCGGGGCCTTCTTGCTGGGGCGTCCAAGGACGGATACAGAGCACCTCTCACCAAGGACGGCCGGGGCTGCAGAGCACGGACCCCTTGCTCCTGGGCCCTTTCAGCCTCACAGTTCAGGCTGCAGCCAGAAACGTCACGGGCGGCTCTCCCTGCTTGCCTCGCCAAGCCCCGAATGGTGCCCAGAAGGCAGTCGACCCTCGGCCAGAAGGAGAGCAGAGCGCTGGATGAAACGTCCGCCAGGCCTTAAGCCCAGATCGCCCAGCGCCCCACACCGCCTGGCCCAAGCTCTGTATGGAAGGGCCGGATGGAGCCCGGTCTTATCTAGACCGCCAGCTGGATGAGTGCAAAGAGCAGTCTCTAGATCCACCGGCACACCTTCCAAGCGGCCCAGGAAGCAGGAAGGGAGGCTGGGTGGAGAGGAGAGGAGAGGAGAGGCCGGCTCAACCTCCTCGTTCCCAAAGGGGCCAAGGGGACCGGCCGGGCGGCCCTGAGACAGGCATCACCCAAGATAAGACCAAAGCCGTTTGCTGGATTTCTGCTGACCGAGAGAAAATCGCTCCCAAGACACAAGGTTCAAGCTGTGAGGAGCAGAAGCGCGCCTGGCTGCCACTGCAGCCGTCTTCTTCCCCGCTGGCCAAGCTGGGGGCTCCATCAACAGAGGGCGGCTTGGGATGGGAGGGAGGGAGATGGGCAGAGGAGCCAACAGCTGGGCTGTGAGCCCTCCGGGCAGGATGTCGGAGGTGCCCTGACGCTCTTGGCAAGGGCCCCCCAGCCCTCTCGGGACCCTCCATCCAGTCCCTGGGTTCTGTTGGGTGGCACAAAGACGTTCATGACATCTTGAATGTATCCTTCAGGATCGGCACCACCATCTCTGCTGGGGCTGTTAGCCCAGGAACATTGCGTCTTCACCCGGCAGCCGGCCGTTCTCTTCCCTTCCCATAAATATTTAGGTTTTATTTGGTCTTTAATCCACTGTTGGGTTTTGCACATTTCCAGTCTAGCTCTGTCACGCTTCAAGCCCAGCCCTCAAAGCCACCTAAGTGCTCTGATCTTTCGGTTCAGGTTCTCTAAGCCCTTCAGCACCAACCCTTGGTGGACTTCCTGAGGGCTGGACCCGTTGGTATTCATGGGTCCCAGCAGACAAAAGTAACCAGCTGCTTCCAGAACTTCAACCTCTTGTTGGAAATCAGTGATTGGGCCTGCCTGACACGATCTTCATGGCCTTGAGATTTAGGCTCAACCCCTTTTTCACTCCCTTGTTCGACTGTGGCTAATAAGGCTGGTAAAATATACCAGGATACTTCCCGGGATTGTACCTGTGTTTCATTTTGTCCTTAACTGGCTTCAGTGCCCCAATGCATCACCCAGAGGTGAATCACCAGCAGAGGAAGTGGAGACAGCAACCAGCCTGGAGTCTTCAAGAAAGACAAATTCAAGGGGAGAGGTGGGTTCTCCAGAGAGGTGGGCAGGATGCCTCTAGAGCCTGTTGGCTGGGATTCAAGAGACGGTGAAGGTTTTGCCTTTGTCTTCTGCTGGGTTCTAGCCAGCTCTAAGGTTGCTCTCCCCTGTTGTGTTTTATTCCCTGGCTGAGACCCTTCAGTGCAGCCATGGGGGAAACATCCCCTTGCTGCGAAGGGCCACCTCCCTTGCCCCTGCCTCCTGGTGCATAAGGGGCCTTGGGCTCTTCAAGGCTATGGGGTGTGCATGGAATTGCCTGATGGCTCACTTTAACACGCTAGTCTACTGTTCCCCTTGCATAGTATCTTCTTCTATAACAGGGTTTTGCATAGCATGGCCTGGTATAACACTTTTCTTTACAGCGCTATTTTTGCTTTTACACAATGGATGAAATATGACTTGACCTGTCCAGGGTGCTCCTAGAAACCTTTAACAATGTGATGTGTCTTCGGGGCCAGTGACCAGGGCTCCTCTGGACCACCGTTGATCTCTTGAGAGTTTATTGCCTTAATACTAGTGTCGACGCTGATAGGCTGGATCTCCGTTGCCCTCGCAAGCCTCGGTTTGCCATAGGTGGCAACTGCTTGCATAACATGAGGCTGTTCACACTTTGCCATATTCTGGAATATATCACAGGATAGGGGTTTGTGCCTTAGCCTGTACTAGCATCTGGACAGCAGGCCCCTATTCCAGGATATATTCCAGAATAAAGCCAACTGCATGCAGGCTCATGGTTTTGCATTACATGGCACTCTCAGAAGAAGAAGAGTTGGCTTTTCTAGCCCGCTTTTCTCACCCATTTAAGGGCACTCAAAGCAGCTGACACCAGACGCCCTGTGAGGCAGGTGGGGCTGTGAGAGCTCAGAAGAGAGCTGTGACTAGCCCAAGGTCACCCAGCTGGCTTCATGGGGGAGGGCGGAATCGAACCCAGTATTCCCAGATAAGAGTCCACCTCCCTAACCACTACACCAAACTGGTTCACTGAGAGTCTAACTGCAGCCTTGCAGTTAGGGTCACAAGGCCGTCACATTGCTGCCTTTCTGCCTTGTCATTATCCACCCTGAGAAGATCGGTTTAGGACTTGCTATCAGCATGAATAAGTACAAATAAGGATCATGGTGTGACAGGCACATGCAAAGGGGGAGGGAAAAAATGGGGTTAGAAAAAGCCAATGATCAGGCAACTACAAGGCAGCCTGTCAGGTCTTTCCTCCAAAGCAAGGATATAGTAAACTCTGAATTTCTTCCATAAAAGAACTGGATCTGGAAATAGAAAGAGACATTAAAGGGCTAGAGGACAAATAAGTAGCTGAACTGAAGAATACAGAGGGATCTCTTGCACCTGCAGCCTCTATGTGAAGGATCTCCTTTCAATTTAAATAAGAACCTCAGAGGAGCCCTGCAGGATCAGGCCACAGCCCATCTAGTCCAGCATCCTGTCTCACACAGCGGACATCTCAAGCAAAGACAAGGGCAACCCTTCTGCTCTCGAATCCCAGCAAATGGCCTTGGAGGCCTCCTGCCTGTCTCCCCAACCTGGAGAATGCACTAGGAGCCATTGAAACACCCACCATCCATGAATCTGCCTAGCCCTTTCTTAAAGCCATCTAGGATGGTTGTTGTGACCACCTCTTCTGGTAGCCAATTCCATAGACTGAAGAATTACTTCCCCCTGTCTGATCTGACTCTCCTACCCATCAGCTTCATAGATGCCCCCTGGTACTAGTGTTGTGTGACAGAGAAAAGAAATTTCTACATTAGATAATTCAGTGGCAGCTGACCACAGAGCTGAGGCGGGTGAAGGAGGAAAAGATGGACCTCCAAAACAAATTGTGCAGGGTTAAAACCATATACGCAGAATTAAAGAGGATGCAAGGGGAAATTCTATCTTTCCTAATTAATTGGTGGCCTGTATAAATCCCAGAACTAACAGTAACCCCTAATTACCTGAAACAGGTTCCCAGGAGTTTAAGACTGAAACCGACCCTTAAGTCAGCCACCAAAAGACCTTTGTATCGCTTGACAGATTTTCATCGAAAGAAAAGGTATTCCAAGTGCTTAGGACTTAATTACAATATGGAGTTATCTTCAAAGAGCACCAAGGACTTTGGGGCCCTGCAGGATGCTACGCTCTGCCACACGCCCTTGCAAAATCCTAACCCAAAACATAGGTGCAATTGTCCTAACTCTCGCCTAGCGTGAGCTAAAAGCCAAGATTCTCTCAGGATTGCACTGGGAATGGCGCTTTTCCATGCCATGTACCGGTCCATCACCTGTGCAAACTGCCCTTTCATGCAAAGCCCGGGCCTAGCTCACCGTTTCCCTGAGGCATGTCCAAAGTGTCCCCTTCCCACGTTTATCACACAGCCAGGCTCCCAAGAGGGCAGTGGGCTTGAATGGGGAAGGCTCTCCACCCGGCCTGTGAGACGGGCTGCAGCTCCCGCACATCCACCGCCACGGAACCACCAAGCAACCAGGGAGCTTAGCTGGTGCCCCCAGCCCAGCCCAGCCCACCTTCCAGGATCTTCCACCACTTCCTTCCCCGTCGGCTTTCCTTCCTCCAGATATTTTGGACAACTTCCTTGTTACCACAGCGACGGGAAACTTAGCTGATCTTCCCATGTCTGAAGCATTTGGGGCTAGGTGACCCGCTCTGGCATCTCCAATTGTTATCGGCAAACAAGCCAACAGAATTTCAAGGCAGGGCCGTGTGGCGGTTCTCTCAAGAGACGGCTGGGCTGCCTCTGTGCCCTTGGGGCTTGACCCCACACGGTCTGGAAGATGCCTGCTGGCGCATTCAGGGAGGGGCTCTTCTGCTGCACTTGACAAGCAGAGAGCAAACAGAGGCCTGGTCAGAAGGTGGAAGGTGCTCTCCTGTCCTTGTCGCTTCCCAGTGACTCCTTGGGTATATTTATGCAGGAATTGGGGGCAGCTGCCCACTGCCCTCCTCTGAGCCTGGCATGCTTTGCATTTGCAAACAGACGTCATACCACTGAGCTGAGAACTGTGTGGGATGCCCAAAGCGCCACTGCCACGGTGCAGCTCTGCCTTCCTTCCTTGGTGCCGCCTGATGGAGGACGGGAAGGTCCTCTCTCCTTGCCGGCCACATTTCCAGACTGGGCTCAAAGGGAAAGCGGCCCCGAAGCAACAGTCCCTTCCTTCCTTCCTTCCTTCCTTCCTTCCTTCCTTCCTTCCTTCCTTCCTTCCTTCCTTCCTTCCTTCCTTCCTTCCTTCCTTCCTTCCTTCCTTCCTTCCTTCCTTCCTTCCTTCCTTCCTTCCTTCCTCCCTATCTATCTATCTATCTATCTATCTATCTATCTATCTATCTATCTATCTATCTATCTATCTATCTATCTATCTATCTATCTATCCCACCCTATACCCGAAGGTCTCAGGGCAGGTTACAATATTATATTAATCTTAGGCAGGACCCTGCCTTCAGGCTTATAATCTAAAGAGACAAGAAACAAAAGGAAAATGGTGTGGGAGGGAACAGAGAACAGCAAAAAGCAAGCACTTGAGGTCTTCCAATTCTTCTGTTCATTTCTTATTGCTGGAATTTTCCTATTCTCTTTACTTTGAATTTTCTCTTCATTGATGACTAAACTGGAGAATGGTAGAGATGGTCAGCGGGCATCTACTCAGCCCCACCCTGCTCAGCCTCAGGACCAGACAATTTCTCAGCTGGTGGATCGGCTGCCGTAGTCTCTTTGCCATCTTGTGATGGGAGCAGTTGGGAGAGGGAGGGGCACTGCTGGGAGCAAGATGGCAGAGCAGCCCAGCCTGCTGCCTCTTCTCCACTCCTCTCAGGCAAGATGGTTCCTAGCCTTGTGATGGCAGTTGGAGGAGGGAGGGGCACTGCTGGGAGCAGGATGGCAGAGCAGCCCAGCCTGCTGCCTCTTCTCCTCTCCTCTCAGGCAAGATGGTTCCTAGCCTTGTGATGGCAGTTGGAGGAGGGAGGGGCACTGCTGGGAGCAAGATGGCAGAGCAGCCCAGCCTGCTGCCTCTTCTCCACTCCTCTCAGGCAAGATCGCTGCCAGGAACATGTGAAAGCTGCACATCAAGATGCAGGTTTTAGGGCTAGGGAGGGTTGCTAGCTGAAATCTATATAAATTCCATCTATTTTTAAGTTCTTAAGCAGCAGCCGTTTGGAAGAACACCTGTCGCCAGCAATGCTTCCCCCACAGTCAGGGCAGACGCATCTTCGCGTCAAAGCAGCCTTCCTTCTCTTGCCATGGACCCAAAGGCCCACAGGCAGAGGCTACCCGCCCATCAGAGGCCTGCTTGCTTTCCTGAGACCTCACTGGGGCACAGAGGACCACAGCTGCTGGGCCTGTCCTGCCTTCTGACCATCCTCTGGGGCCTGGATGGGAGAGGCCAGCAAGTTCTGGGCATCAGCTGCCTTGGCACCGGGGTTGACCCTCACCCCGGAGGGCCAGACTGTTGACTAAAATGGCCTTCAGTGAAAGGCAGCCATCCACTATGATCTTTGGGTTCCCTTCTCACTTGTGCCATTCTGTACCTGCACTTCCTCGTTCAATCTCCAGACCTCTGTTCTGAAGCTGTCGTGCTATACAGTGTAAGTCTGCCTTCCCTGCACAAATGTGGTGGCAGACGCAGCAGCAAAGCCAATACCCCTGTTCCCTCACCCCCCCTACCCCAGCAAACTCCCTGGAACATTAGTCTACCTTGCCACAGGCCTTTAGGAGGCACCTAGGATGGCCCCACAGGCTCCCTGCGTCGCTGGTCGTGGTCTTCATTGGAGCCTTAGAAAGACTGACCTTCTACTGCCTGCAAATCATTGCCTGATGTTTGGTTTGGAATCCAGCACTTACTGCTTGCATGTCTCACAAAGCCAAGCTGAGGAACCTGGTTGCCATCCCGTAGGAACCAGGGTCGCTTTCAGACTTCCCTTCTTGTCTGCTGGACGAGAAAGGAGCGAAATTAAGCAATGCTGACTAGCGCTTGCACTTGGAGCGCCAGTCAACTTTGGCGGTTCCCTCCCCCTGGGATCAGGTACTTACTGTACCTTATTTGATCTGGGATCCGGTCCTCTGCTGGGCGCCTCCATTCTGGCTGTGATGCCCACCATGACTGCACATGCTTCAGCGCCGTCACCTTCATGACGCCGACGTTCTGCGCCGTCGCAGTTGTGTCTATGATCGTCTGAGTTGCCAGTGTGCTTGTGTGGAACCTCAGACGTCCCCGGAGCACCGGAAAAAGTGCGAATGCTCATGTCACTGGACACTTGCGGTGTTAGGTAAACGTTGGTTACTGTGTGGAGCAGGATTATGCTCCACACCTAATCAATGAGTAGTGACCTTCTGGTGAGGGCGGGCACACTTGGAGGCTGTAACGGCCTCCAACCCGTGCAGATGCTCTTCAGCAGAGCTTCACTACTCCACTACTGACTAGTGTGAGTAGGCCTCTGGGTTAGGGTGACTGTGTGCTCCATCTGCTGTGCACTGGGGGACGCACGCTGCTCTTGTGAGGACTAGGTGCCCCCTGCTGGCTCCTTCCAAAATGCAGCACTAAAGTCTGAGTGCATTTCAGGTCGATAAGGGTTGATCAGATGCTGGGGAAAGTCAAACTTTGCTTCCTGTCCGTGGGGGCAAAGGGTCACTTGCACAAGAGCACTAAGCTTCTGCACTGCCAGATGCTCAGTGCCCGCGAACACAATGCCAACGCGTCTGGACGCCATCTGAAGAGCAAATGGGTGACGGGTGCTGCCATCTTTGGTCGTCAAACCGGCATGTGTGCACTGTCACTGTCACCGGGGCAACCGTGATGCAACTCACCGGCACGCTCGCACACCGCGTCACGGAATGTGCCAGCACCGAAAACGGTACAGATTGGCCTGCCGGAGCCTTATCAGCCCCTATGCAGAGGTGTCTCCGCACATCCCATTCCCTCTGGGGACGGGGACAGTGCACTCCCAACACTCACAGGAGCAGGATGCCCGTGACACAGCCTGCCCCCATTCACACATTAGAACATCTAAATCCCCTTCTTTCCAGAAATACCAGGATCAAGATTTCCTTACTCTGAATGTGGGAGGAAGAGTGGGAAGGGCCTGGAGGAGAGCAAGCAACGATGGCACCGTGGCATTTAAGGAAGGAAAGGGAAATATCAGTGGTGGGAATTATAATACATTCTGTTAAAAAGAAGAAGGAGATAAAAAGGAGCCATATATATATGATGAATATTCTCGGTTCCAGATTTCCAGAAACTTGAGAATTAGGCAATTCCATCTAGCACAGTGGTTCTCAACCTGGGGGTCGGGACCCCTTTGGGGGTCGAACTACCCTTTCAGAGGGCTCGTGACAGGTCTCCCACCGCCCTTCCCTCCCACTTCCCAGCTGCTCCCCCGTGGTTGGGGGTCTCCACAACATGAGGAACTCCATTAAGGGGTCGCGGCATTAGGAAGGTTGAGAACCGCTGATCTAGCAAGTGGCATGAAGTGTAGCCAATCACAGAATGGGCACCATTGCTGTGGGCATTTTGCCAGCCACAGGGAGGGAAGGATGGTCAGACCAGTGGCCAGTCGATGGGTAGCATCCGTGTGCCCTGACATGGAATGAACATGGCAGAGTGGCAAAATAGGCAGCTTCTCAGGCGCATAAATGAACATGTATCTGTGGAAGGAACTTTTATTGTGCATCTGACGACTGGATGATTTTTCCTATAGGAACAATTTTGAAAAAGCCACGTCTGATCTCGACTCAAGCCCAGGAGGCATCCCAGGTGGAGGCAGCAATCTTTTATCTCTGTCCACCACCTCTGTTCATTATAATTCCTCTTGCAAATAGCCAGAAGCCTGGCAAGCGCCCACCTACTCCTTTGGTTTCTTTTGTGTGCCTGGCTGACCCCTGGGTAGCTGCAAGAGCGATGGTCAGAGCATCCCGCAGATGGAGTTAAGTGATCGCTGTTACTGGGAACCCAACACTGTTGCCTGCTTTCCTGTGCTAGTACTGTAATATTTCAGGATATCACCTTCATACCCTGGGACAATTCAGCATGGCTTTCCCAGTATGGTCTTGGGACAGCTGTGGGTTTTGGCTTACATTTGGAGGCACCCTTAATGCATTTCTGATCTATCTTCAGAACCAATGAACACACGAGCCAAGGAATTAGCAGGCTCCTTTACACACAATCAAAGTGGATTTGGTGGGCCAAGGAATGTGGAAACAACGTCTCACTCTGCCAGTGTGCTCTCTCACGCCAACCATGGATTGAAGGTGTGTTAAATTTTAGGTGCAGCTGAGCCCAAAGGGAAAGGTGGTTGCCAGGCTGGTTTCTTCCCAGTTTTTACCAGCTGCATAAGTAAAGTTGCCACACGCACCTAGGCTGTGGTCACATCCAGTGTTCAAGGCAGCTGAAGGAGTCACTGGTTCCCCAAATGCCCTTCTGATTTCTATCCGAGCTTTGTCCCCAACATCCCAAATATTCAGTATTCAGATTGTGCCAGCTGTGAGGCTGCCTCTGCTTCTTAGTCGGTTGTGTTTTCAGGGTCCGGTCGTGCAAGGGGATTACTGAGGGCAGCAGCTGTACTTTCCTGCGTGGGCAACGGGGAGGCTTCCTTCTTCCTCGCTGGCCACTGCCAGACTTTGTGCATGCTCTAGAGGGGCAGTGGCATCGTCCCCTCACTCCCTTCTTCTCACACATTCCTACCTGCCTCTACCCTCCCTTCTTTGGCTACAACTGAGATTTTAACTTGGCCAAATATAGAGCATCACAGTAACAAATAACAATAAATACAACACAATATAAGACTACAAAGGATACAATAAAAACCAGACCTACCAATTTAAAATATATAACAAGGCTCAGGAACACAAGTATTCACATTTAATTTAATCCACTATCAAATGTGGATATAGTGGAGCAGGTAAATTTAGGGATCAGATTCTGGGAACAGCAACCAGAAGAGGCTGCCAGATATCCCGAAGTTTGTCTTCTGCTTGTCCTAACATTAATCTTTGTTGATATGTAATTAACTCCATAATTGCTAATCCCACAGCCACTGGTACCAGGCTGCCAGGGTTAAAGATGCTTTGTTCTTCCATGAAAACGTAATAATCTGTACTGCTGCTAATAAAAGATAATTCAACCAACGACGTCTAGGATTTAATGACTCATTTATTCCTCCGCAGAAGTGGAGGAAGGCAAGCTCTGGACTGAGAATACAGGCCTGCCCCCGTATCTGCTGATCCAGTAACCATAGACCACTCATCCACGGCTGACTGAATCAACCTCCCTCGCCCCCCAAACAGTACCTTCAAGCGTCCTGGAAGCTTCCCGGAGGCCTGGGACAGTTGGAAACCTCACGAAACCTCACAGTGTTTCCCATGATTCCTGGGAAATCATGCAGGATTTCCTGGAAATAATGGGGAATCTCACAGGATTTCCCAGGAATCAAGGGAAATCCCACAATGTTTCATATATCTGCAGTTTCCTTTAATTGTGATAGGAACAGGTATGTATCTCCGTGGATAGGACGACCCACCTGTATGGTCATTGATATACAGCTAGTGAAGATGAGGATGGCCATGCATGCTTGGAGCTGTTCTGGAACAGAAGCAGCTCCATGGTGATGTTGATGCTGATACCGATGCTCTGGGCTGGAGGATCCCCAGGCCCTCCCCAGTGTTATAGTGTAAAAAGGCCCTAATAAAGAATGGATGCTGTGGTAACCTACTGCCCAATGCCTAACTGCTGCTTGGTATTTGTCCCAGAATCTCCCCGATTCTAAATTCCTTGGCCCAGCATTGGTAGGGATCTCCTACATACACCCCCTTCTTGTCCTTTGAATACAATCAAGAAGCCTCTCATCCAGCTGTCTGCTGGAACTCTGCAAATAGGTTTCTTTCCCTCTTAAAGACACAGTGCTCCACTACCGGATACTTTGTTGATGCTTTGTGACCAAGCCAGCGCTCAGGCACTCTTTAAGGAGAACAGAATACTAATTGCTTTATTGTTACAACACTCTCGAATAGGCAACAGTCTAGAACTTCAGTATTGATAAACAGAATAAAGTCTCCCAATAAGGACTCCCTAACTAACTTCCCGTTTCTCCCTGCCCACCCTCAGTGAGTTAACCCAGGAAAGAACCACAACCCCCTGCGGGACGGTCTTATATAGTCACTCCTGGGGATGCTGCCGTGCCCTGATTGGCTCTCCCTAAGGGCAAACTTCCCCCTCCCTCAGAGCTACAGCCAGCCACTCCCACTAGCCACCTTCCAGCATATTAATTGGGACTAAACTGCTTAATATAATCTTACCTTATTGACTCAGTTGTCACAGGCACCAAGGCTCTTTATTGGCAGCTCAAAGCACTGAACCTATTTGCACACTGGGTTGTGCTTCAGCTAACTCTACCAGCTCAGGTCCTTTTGATGTTGTTACTATCCTGGAGACCTCTGGGTATAGGGTGGGATAAACAAACAAACAAACAATTTTTTCTGTGACTAGGGAGGAAGTGGAGTGGGAGGTTAAGGAGGATAATAATTTGTGTAGTTACAAGGTGTGGGGACTGAGTATGGAGGTCCTTCACGGAGAGCACCACACTCCCACGATGCCAGTGTTTTCTTGGATTGTTTTCTTTGATCGAGGGACGCGTGTTCACATGTGGAGTGAATGTCCAGAAGTGGGGAAGTTTGGGGCTGTGGTGTTGGGTCAGATTTGAGATATGTTGGGGGAAGACATACCTGGGGATCCTAAACTGCGTTTATTACAAATTTATTGGGACCACCAGGGTCTGAGGGATTGTAAATATGTGTTGAATCAATTTTTGTGGGCGGCGACGTTGGTGATTATGTTTGATTGAAAAGATAAGCCAAATGGGTGATTGAGAGGCGGTATGGGCATATTATTGATTTTTACAGATGTGATGTTTTCAGAGCACAGAGGCTGTTATATGTGGGACAATGGAGGGGGCTGTCATTACGAGGATGGTGGGGGACTTTTTTTGGCTGCGCAAGCTGATGCTCCTCCCGAGCCATTAAAGACGGGGGGGGGGGGTTGTCAGCCCAAGGCTGCTCACCAGTGATGATAGAAGTTGGGTTTGGGGGGGTAAATGAGGGGTAAACGGATGTGTGGTTCTGTATGGTTTATTTGAAATGTTTACTCAAATGTAACGGCATAATTATGAAAAATTTAAAAACAACAAACAAACAAACACTTCCACAGTATCAGTTGTTTTCAAAAAGCTTTAAATGGTTAGCCAAACTTTCAGCCTGAGGCTAGTATTCCCTGAACAAGTGAAGACATCTTTTATCCCATGAAAGGGCGCCTTTTAGACGTTGCCAGCTCTGAAGTGTCATTGCAGAATTTAAGTTCGGAAAGAATCTCACTGGGGTTACTGGTGAGGGAAAGGCAGAAACCTCTGCCATTTCTACCTGCATAATAATAAGAGTTCAGTAAGTGGGTAAATAATTTTATATCTGCATTTTTTCATGAGAGAAAGAAAGAGTATTCAAGGAAGGATCCCTCATTTCAGTTTCTTGCCGTTCCCAATTAAGAAGAATAGTTGGCTTTTCTACCCTGCTTTTCTCACCTATTTAAGGGGACTCAAAGCAGCTGACAAACCTTCAGTTCTGCTCCCACAACAGACACCCTGTGAGGCAGGTGGGGCTGTGAGAGCTCAGAAGAGAGCTATGACCTGCCCAAGATCACCCAGCTGGCTTTGTGGAGGAGTGCAGAATCAAACCCACTATTCCCAGATAAGAGCCGGCTCCTTAACCACTAGACCAAACTGGCTCACTTAACCCACTATTTACTGCTTACTTTTACTCTTGAAAAAGAAGTAAATTAGGTAACTGAAAAGCCTGGGAATTCAAGTGTGGGCCTGTATAATGGGGCTTTCCTGACCCAGCACCTTCTGTTCACACAGGCAGACTTTAGCCAAGCTGTGTCCCGGGGTCTCGGCTGAGAGACCAGGGTTGCAATGGGAAGGCTGGAACAGGAAGAGCAACTTTTGGACGATTTTCAAGACTGCGATTCAGCCTGCAGCCATAAGCTGCTTTTGTTTCCATTCCCCACACTCATTAAGGACATTTCCCCACCCCAGTTTCGGAAGGGGTCTTTTTGGGGTGGGGGTTTCTAGGAATGAATCCCCAGCTTGGGGGAGGATGGGCTCTACACTGACCTGAAACCCATCACAGCCCCTGCTTAACTGCTGGGACTGTTCCATTCTGTTAGGCTCAGTGAACCAGGAGAGGTGTATATGCCCCCCCTCTAGATCCACCCCCCCCTGCCCCCTGGCCTTCTCCCAAGACACTCAGGGCAGCTCGCGTTATTCACCTCTTCTTCATTCTGTCCTTGCACAACGACCTGAAAGGTGGCCCTTGGTTCAAGGTGGCCCCAGAGCTTCCAAGGCTGAGTGGAGATTTGAACACTGCTGCCCCCAGCTGGCATATTTGAAGCTGTGCTTTGAGCGTTGCCTGAGCGGTGGGCAAAGGGTCAGGCTGGCACACCTATCCAGGATGCCAGGCAAAGGATTTTACCACTGTAGCAGACTGCTTCCTCCCACCTATGAGGTCGGTTGCTTCATGGCACAGAATGCTCGGGGGTGGGGGGTGGGTGCAGGGGGGGGGGGACCTGTACCAGCTCAACTCTTTCTGATCCAAGTGGGCTGATCTTTCATCCAGAATCATCAAGACGGGACTAGTAAGGCTGAGGGGATCAGGGCAGCTTCCTCTGAGGGCCACAGGGAGAGACCAGCCGAGGACGGCTGGGCTAGAAGGTCAGCAAGTCGCTCTGGGTGCTGTGCCCATCTTGTGCCCCCTGCACTGAGCCCTTCCCTCCCTGGGGGAACGTGTGCCTGTTTTTGTGCCCTGCCGCCAGGCCAGCAGGAGTCTGTCGGTGGCTCAGGTTTCCCTGGGTACAGGCTCCACCTCCCTGGTTCCCTAGGACCCAGGCGTCCTGCCCTGCCAGGCTGCAATCGAAACAGCCTCAGCTCTGCCTTTGGGCACCTCTGGGGCAGGCAGGCCAGCACACGGCCATGGCGTTTGCCCCAAAGGCCAGCCAGACCCTGATGACCCCAGAGCCACATTACATCCCTGGGTGAGTACCAAGGTCATGGTCTTCCCCTCCAGTCCTGGCCAGCGGCAGCTGGTCCTCTTCCCAGGGCCCCCTCTAGGGACTACAGACAGAAGAAGGCGGGCGGCATCTCTCTGGCTCACAGAGGCAAGGATCACAGGGCTTGCCCGCCTTCCATCTCGCCCCCCTTGGCAATGTGCCTGTGTGCTGCTGACTCTGCCGCTGCTATGGCAACCCCTCGGGACGCCTGATTGGGCAGAGGAAGGGCTGCGGGTGCTGGGGGGGGGGGCAAAGCAACCGGGAGAGGCGGTGCAGGGGCTTCTTGGCAGGGGCAGAAGGGGCACCCTAGGCCTGCTGAGCTGGTTGCAGGCCTTTCCCCTCTCCGTCCAGCACAGGGAACCCCTGCTGCCTTCCTGATCCCTTTGGCTCTTAGGAGCCCCTCCAGCTGAAGGAGCAAGTCTAGCCCTGGCCAGGCAGGCAGCCCTCTGCAGCAGGGCCCCTGGGAGCCGGAAGGGGCTCCTGAGCTCGGGGTCACGGCCAGGGTACGCAGAGGCTGCCGGGTGCAGGCAGGGGACCTAGACCAGTCATTCCTAAGAGCAAAGGGAAAACTCAGGGCAGCAAAAGAACACAGCGCAACGCAGGTAGTAATATCGAAGCAGCGGCCACAGCAGTGCTGCTGAATTTCAAGGGCGGGGAGGTGGTTCTAGAGGCCAGGGAGCCACAACACCAAAGGCCCTGCTTAAAGGCTAAAGCTAGGAGGATTCCCACAAAAAGGCTCCTGACCGGCCAGCCTCCTCTGCCCATTGCGGGACCCCATCAGGCAGATCTCCTCGGGAGCTGGAATAAGCAGGTCTTGGTCAGGTGTTTGAATCAATGCCAATTCACCTGGGGACTAATGAAGTCCATTTACTTATACAAACGTCCCATGTTCTGCTCTTGGGAGCCAAGCCAACCGTCTTCTGTTCTGGGGGTCTGAACCACAAGGTCACCGTGCCTCCCAGATGCCAAAAGCACCACTCTTCCTCTGGCTCTGGCAGGCCATGTGAGCATCCAATCCCTGGTGTGACGAGGATGAGCATGAGGAGGCTGCGTCCCTGTCAAATCCTCAGACCTGGAGGAATAGAAGCCGGGGAGACGTAACCCACAGAAAGCAGAGGAACTATGGGGGGGGGGAGATAATGTCGCGGTGAGCCCTGTCCCACTGAAAGAGCTTTCTTGCGAGGAGCACTGAGGACTAGCCACGTGATTTGTGCCACATAGTTCAGAGAGGACACTTGAGAGCTAGAGCACTCCGCTGTGTTGGCTCATCCTTTACTTGAGTGGCCCCAGAGCTGGTCATTCCCCGGCCGTGCGAAGGGCCAGGCGGTTACCCTGGGCTGTTCTTCTTGAGTGTCCCTCAAAGGTCACACCGCTTTCAGGAGGAGAAGGGCGGCCAGGGCCTTTCTCAGGAGGCCAGGGTGGGCTACTAGGGCCACAGCCACGCACGGAGCTGAACCTGTAGCCTCTGCCAATGTCTTCTGCACTCCCGGTGACTCACCTGCAGTGGCCCCTCCAGCCAGTCGCTCCTCCCTGAACAAGCAGCCCACGAAACAGGGCTTTTAGCCTGGGCATTTCAGTCAGGGGCAGCCGCCCTCCAGGCCACTGGGACACCGGACCAGCCCCCCCCCCACCGGTGCCTGGGCTGCCCAGCTGTGATGTGGGGCACTCGGTTGTTGCTCACCAGCTCGCTTTCTGCCCCTCCTGCAGCTACAGCGGCCACTGCCCACACTACAGGTTCACGCTGGGCCGGACGTATGGGAAGGTCACCTCCCAGATTCTGGTGTGCTCCCAGGCCAACTGCCCTGGCCGCCGGCTGCTGCTGCAGCCCAACTCTTCCCGCCAGGATGGAGAGGGGTGCCCGGAGGGTGAGGGAGAGCAGGAGCAGGAGCAGGAGCAGGAAGGGGACCGCTGCTCCAGAGGAAAGCCCTCGCCGCCGCTGGGTCACCAGGCAATCCCAGGCTATACAGGTACCAAAGATTCCCTCCCCCGGGCTTTGGCGCCAGCTGGCTTCTGAGTCGGGCAAATGGGGCCGTTCAGCTGGGGTCGCAGCAGATGTTGTGGTGCCAGCAGGACTGGACGCTGCTGGGCCAATGCCTTGGCACTGGGGTAAGGAAAGATGGACCACCAGATGTATGGCAGGAGGGAGGGGGCTTGTGCAGCCAAAGGGAGGAGTGGAGAGGGAGGGGCGGGAGGGGTCCCTGCTGCTTCAAGATTTCCCAGGAGCTGCAGTGCGGAGGGGCTGGATCCCCCCTGGGGAGCCACTTCGCGGGGGTCCCTTCATGGGAGCTAAGGCACTTATAGGGGCCATCCCTTCTCCCAGGATGCTTCTGGGAGGTGGCACATGGCATCAGCCCCGCCTTGGCTGAAGGTCACTGGGGCTTAGGGTGGGCTTCCCCCTCCCCTTCCCTCCATGGCTTGGGGTGCCTGGCCCCCCACCCTGAGTTCCACAAAGTCTGTTCAGCTGCTTCGCATGACCTGTGGCAGGATTCATCCCTCGGGCCCAGAATTACTTTGCCAAGACCTACAGCGAGATCTGCAGGGATTCCTGGAGCGAGTTTTCCAGGCAGCTGGCCAGGGACGCAGGCAGGAAGCAGCGCCGGGTGGCACCTAGAGGGGCCTCTCCTAGGGAGCCGAAGGTGGGTGACGGGGGTGAGAAGCCCCTCCTGGACTGGCAGGGCAGCTGGGCAAGGGGGTGCATGGAGTTGCCAACAGTGGCACGTCTCCACACCATGCTCAGAGACACTCAGCGGGCACAGGATTTCCTGTCGATTAGGAAGACTTATCACGCCGCGCTGGGCAAGACTGGCAGTTGGCAGTGGGACACATCCACCCTCCGCTTTTGACTCACCTTGGAAGCTGCTCAGGGGTGGTGGGGGTGGGTGGAGAAGTAGGAGAGCTGCCCCCCAAATCCAGTGCCACCCCATTTCTTTCTAGGGAAGCAGCTGGGATCCTTGAGCAGAAATCCACTGAATTTTCCGACCTCTTTGCTATCCCAAATCCCTAAACAGGGAGGAAGGAAAGAAGGGAAAAGGCTGGCAGGCCGGAGGGAGGGAGGGAGGTGGGGAGCAGGTGGGGAGCAAATGGCCCCTCTGGGTTCGCGGGTCGGGCAAAGCCAAGTCCCCCAGTCGCTTGCTGGGGTCTTCAACCGCCTTGGCTCGGTCCCTTTATGCTCCCCTCCTGCCTACGCACGGGGGTCTCAGGGGGTCTTCCGTGAAACCAGTATAAAGGCACAGCTAAGAACGGACTGCTTAAAGAACACAGCCAAGGCGGCTTGAAAGGGGAGGGGAAGGGCCAGTGCAGAGCGGGTGCCTTCCCAGATGTCCGGCTCAGTGTGCGCACCGAAGGTGGCTCTTGTGCGGCTCGGGGCTACCAAACAGAAGGCCCAGCTGGGTCTCCCCAGCCCTTCAACGCTGAGTGCCCAGCCAAGAGGGTCTCACTGGCAGATCTGTATCGGGTGTTTGCCTTCCTTTGGACCACCCAGAAAACGTCTCTGGGCTGCCTTTCCCCCCTCCTTGTAACAGAAAGCATTAAATGGAACGACTTCTTTTCTGTCCCTCCCTCCCTCTGTCTGTTTCCTGGATCAGGAGAGGGAGAGTTAGAGTGGGCAAACGGGAGGGACTTCGAGGGCCCAGACACCACCCAGGTGAATGACCGCTGTCTCTTCTGTGCCCCCAGCTGCTCACCGCCAAGCACAAGATGCCGCTGGCCGCCGTGCCCCCTCGCGGGTCTCACGGTGCCTTCAAGCCCCAGGGGTCGCCCCACAGCCCCCAGAAGGACTTCATGTCAGGTGAGGCCTCGGGCCAGGGAATTGTGACGGAGCAAACAGCCGCTTCCTGCTCTGCACCCGCTCGTTCTCGGTTGCATGGCACCTGTCTCTGCCAGGGAAGACTTGGCTGTGAAGGGCGAGCTGCCCTTCCTGCCTGCCTTTCCAAAATTGCTGTTGCTGTTGGTGGGCATCGTCATGGTCTGACCGACACTGCCTTGGGCACCACTATGAAGTCTTTGCGGCAGAGATACAGAAGGGCGTTGCCACTGCCTACTCTGGGCACAGGCTGGGAATCGAACTGGCAACCTCCGCTTTCCAGGCTGCTTGCATGACCCCTGAGCCACAGCTGCCCAACAGCCAAAGGTTCTGCAGCATGCCTTGTCCTGCCAACAGGAAAACTGTTGCACAGCTGGACCAGGAGTGCCCGGTACGCTCCCAGTTGGCTGCTGCGTGAAGCATTTGCAACACTCCCAGGTGCAAATACCGCATGGGGGCACGGCTGTGGCTGCACGGTCATGCACCGTATGGCAATTGCCACAGCAATGGCCAGGCACATGGCGGAAGTTGCCACGTCCATTCCTATGGTGCTTTGGAGAGTCCAGGGCAAACTGTCCACACCTCGAGTGGTTTCGTGAAGTGAATGCTGCCACCATCCCACTGAACCTAAATGTGAAAGGGCCCTCCCAGGGCAGTCCCCATGTTGAAGAGTTTAAGGAGGGTGGGGCAGAAACAGAGCCTTTTCTAAAGTGGCCCCACACTGTAGACCCATCTAAAGGCTTCCCAGACCATCATCCTTCTTGTTTTATCAGCTGCTGAACAACTGAACTGCTTTGGTGATGCTGTTCTTTGAATTCTGTCTCGCAGTTCAGCTTCTGATAAACCACTGGCACATTTGTGGATCCACGCCGCTGACCCCTGGAAAGTCCTGACCAACAATTCTTGCCCTGCAGGCTTCACTGGGTTTGTCCCGCGCGCCCAGTATCTGATTGGGGCAAGCTATCCGGTCATCACCCGGCGGGCTTTACTGGAGTTTGAACGCATGCGCTGCAAAGCAGAGCAAGGAGCGCCAGAGCGGGGGGCTGCCGAGGCCCTTGTCTCTGTGGCCAAGACCTACCCCATGGACACCGGCCTCCTGCCGCACTACAAGGGCTACGTGCCAGGTGAGCAACAGAGCCGTCCGTGGCCTCCCTCTTCTTCTGCTGCCCCCCCCCGGCACCCGGCACCCTCCCTGTGGTCCCTGCGGTGCTGAGCCGAAGAGGCCTCTGGGCCTAGACAAAGGGCACAGACCCAAAGCTCCTGGCCTTGCCCAAGCGGTGGAAGCCTGGATGAGAAGCCATTTTCAGGGCCAAGCGCAGAGCTGAATTTCCTGTTTCTGTGGGGATGGATCTCCCCCCCTCCCACCTGTCGCAGCAGGAAAGATGCCATTTCTTAGGCCTTGTCCCCCCCCCCGTCCTGCACCCACACCAGGTACCCCAACAGTAGAGCCCCTCACCCACGCAGGCACCCCCAGGTGGCTCCATTTGCCCCAGACCTTATGGGAATTCCTTGGTGCAAATAGGTTTGTGGGGCCCATCGATGCCCAGAGCGCCTTCCCAAGAATCCTCTGTCCCTCCGTGCCACCCTCCCTTCGACAGACTGCTGGGAGGCCGAAGCATTTCTCTAGCAAATCCACCCAGTACAAACACAGGAGGAAGGGAAGGAGGTTCAGGACCCAATTAGAGAGGAAGGCACAGCGCACTCTTCGTGCCTCCAGGGCCCGATGCAAGAGCTACGCTGCCACTAATGGCCATGTTTTGCAAAATCCTGCAATGGGGATTTAGGGGCGGTAGGGATTTTCCAGAGCCCATTGGCCTTCCCAAGGGCTGCAGGGCTGGGAAGGAAGGAGTCAGGGAGACCGTTGCTGATCCCCCACTGCAAAAGTCCCGGGAGCAGGAAGGTGCCGGGGGAGGCAGCAAGCCGTGGCACCAAGGGTCAAGCGGCACTCAAGGCCTGCAGCCCAATTACTAAAAAGCCCCCGCGACCTCCTGCATCAAGGGGACCGTGGCCCAGGGACCCCAGCCTTGCCTTGCCTTGCCTTGCCCTGCCCGCTCCCCGTAGGCAAGGGGCTGCAACTGTTGAGACCGTGCAGGGAGCCTTCTAGCAAGTGAAATCCACTCTCCAGCTGTGGCTTCCCCCTTGGGCTCCTTCTGGCTCCTGCCACTTTTACCAAAGGTGAGCTTCACGTGGGCTGTGATAACCCAGCCTGAGAGGTTCTGCTGCGTTTGCCAAGCAATGTGCGTGCAATGGCTTCTTCTGTCACTTGAGTCAAGGCGTGGATGGCCGGCGGAATGTGCTGGCGATCTGCCAGGGCCTGCAGGGAGGGGCAGGCAAGCGGGAAGCCCTGCCCACCCATTCTGGGCCCAGCAGCAGCAGCAGCAGAGTCTTGGCTGCCTTTCCTACGCTTAGGAGCCTTTGCCCAGGGTTTCTGGCAAGATCCCGTTGGCCGGATCCTTTGTGTCTGTTCCTAGGTTACAAGTTCCGGTTTGGCCGCACCTTTGGCCGCCTGACGCACAACGCTCTCGGCCGAGGCCCAGCGGAGAAGCAGACGGCGGAGCTGCCGCCCTCGGTGTGAGGCCCCTTCCAGCACCCGCACCCTAGAGCTGCTGGCAAAGGCAGAAGCAGCACAGCAAGGCAGCTGGATCCACCCAAAGAGATCTGCTGGGCTCAATGTCCAGGTTCCTGTGGAAACTCCAGTCCACTGTCCAGCAATGGGCGTTTGGGCCACAGCATCTCCTCAGTTATCCCTAAGGAATTTAAATGCCCCCCCCCCCCAGCCTACAGGACGCAATCACAGTTCGGCTACGCAGTTCCCTTCTCTCACCCTTAAACTGTGGTCACAACACAACGGGCACAAGCTGGACTGGCAGCAATGTAGGCAAGGTCAGGCCTTATGCTTTAATGCGCGTGGGATCCCCATTCAGTCTTGGGGGTCTCAGGCCAGTGGCAGGAGGCCTTTTTCCTCCTCACCCCACCCCACCCCTCCTTCCCCTCCCTTCCCCCTCTGTGGCCAGGTGCCCATCCTGCCTTCTCAGGTGAGGGTTCGGCCACCTCTCTCTGCCTCATCTCCCCCTTTTTTTGGCCCAAGCAAGATATTTCACTGCCTCCGTGGGCTGAGAGATCTGCTGTCGTGGGAAAGGAGGCCGGCTTCTGAGGGCCGTGGCGATACGGAATTGCGCAGTTGCGCTACTGGGTGGCCCTTGTGCTGCAAGGCTGGGCTGGCAGGGCAAAGGCCCCGAGCTCTGCTGTCCGGCCTGTGGGGAGGAGGCTGCCACTCAAGCGCTTGGAAGAGGCTGGCCATGGACATCAGCAAAGCGGGAGGCGAGTCCAGCAGCAGCAGCAGCAGCAGCAGGAAGTTGGGCCACCCTGGATCCAGAGGAAACGTCACCAGCGTCTTTCCCGGACGCTAATCCAGAGCACAGTACAGGATGTCCCTGCCTAGGGCACAGGCGTCACAGAAGGTGCCCCACGGCTTGCCTTTCCCCTCCCCTCCCTCGGGACCTTTCCTCCTGCTATCGGTCTGCTGAGGTTGCACCCAAGGGACATCTCACAGAGGCCAGGAGGACGGGGCTTGCTTGTCGCCCCCACCAGTGTTCCACCAGCTAAGTTGTTCTCAAGCTGGAAACCTCCCAAGCAAAGTGTCCTCATCTGGCGCTGTCCGGGTCTGCTGGCCCTCCACTCTCCCTTCCTTCTCTGCAGTGCAGCCGTCAAGGAAACGGGGATCAAACTTTTCATGCGCCCCTTAGGGAAGCCCCAGGAGCTGGAGCACCAAGGGGAGAGCCTCTGCTCTGCCCCCGAGGGTCCATGTGAGGAAGGGCCCCCAAGAGCCACTGCCCGGCAGCAAGGCACAGCAAGAGGTACCCCTGGGGCGGGGTGGGGTGGCGGGTGCGGACCGCTGCTCCAAGTCCCGATTGCCTGGAGAAAAACGGGCACGTGGCACACACTGGCAAAGGGCAGGAGATGCGGGGGGGGGGGGAGGAAGGGTGGAGAGACTGGCTGTGGCAGAAAGGCGGTGAGCACGCGTAAGGCTGCCAAACGCAGCACCCCCAGCCCAGCCGAACCCTCCTCCTGATTCACACTTCTGCTTCTGCAGGCTGGAGCTTAACCGGTTTGGTTTGTCCGGGAGGTCAGAGGGGCGCTGCCAGCACCAGGCGTCTCTGGGTACCTCCTCTCATGCCAAGGGCGCCATCCCAGCTCCCCTCTTCCTGGCTCACTTTCATGGTTTGGATTTGAAAATAAACCAGAGGAGCCAGCCCCCCCCCCCCCGGTCTCCGCCAAGGGAAGCAGCAGCAGAGCAAGACCCACAGCTCTTTCTCCTTCTCACTTAGGCCTAAAGGGGGGGGGGCTCGCACCTCTGGGCCACTGGGTCACTGCAGAACCACTGGGTGGAATCAGCAGCCGCTGCGCAGCCAGGAGCTCTTTGTCAGCACTTTTTTTTATTAATATGCATCATAAATAAGAAATAAATAAAGGCGAGACACCCTGTCCCAGCGCCAAGTATAAATTACATCTGCTGCCATTTTCACACAGGAACAAGGCGCCACTGCCTGCTTCAACTTGGCGTGCATCAGGTGGGGGGCGTGTGCAGGATGCCAGCTGGGGCCCCACACACACTGAAAGACAGACAGCCCTTCACCTTAACACTGTCCGGTGGTGGACACAGGGGGGTGGGGTGGGGAGGGGATACGAAGCCCAGAACTTCCCCTGGAGCCTGGGAAGAGCGCGGCACATAAGGGGACAACACTGGCCTTTCCACACCACAGAAGAGCCCCGTCCAGTCACCCGGAAGCCTTGCAGGGGGATCCTGCTGCATCCGTGGAGAAGCCCCTGCCTGGCTCTCTTTCTGGAAGGCCCCGCAGGTCACTAAGTCTAACACCAAACAGCCGTGAATCTCTACCCAGTTGCTACATACATAGACAGGCAGCGCTGCTTCACCCTGGCAGCGCCCTCCCCTCCCCTCCCCTCCCCTCCCCTCCCCCTCCCCCCAAGCCTTCACGCCCCATGAGGGTCCATTCCCACCACAGCTTGAGGCGGCCAAGAGTCAACGCAGGGAGACCAAGACCTGTTTGCACACAGCCCTGGGCCTAGGACCGGCATCCCGACATGCTGCCTGCAGCCCCAGAGGTAGCTGGCAGAAAAGAAGACCCGGTCCGGCATGCCCAGCCGGGAAAGGAGCCACGCACCCGCAGTCTTGTTGCCAGGAGGCGTCGCTCTCGGAAGCAGAAGTCTGCCTGGGCCAAGCCGTGGCTGTGGAGAATGGCCGAAGCCACGAGGACACGGGAAGTTCCACGGTGGAGAGCGAGAAACAGACAGAGAGAGAGGAGGCGCATGCATGGTGATAACTGGCAATGGGGGGAGGGGCCCCCAAGCGGGAGGCCGAGGGGCAGCCACTGGGCTCCGTCTCCACCCCAGGGACGGACCAGGGAGGAGCGCCCCAGCCCCCGTGGTCTGCTGGAAGCTCCGGCGCGATGCCCGCCCTCCTGTCAATAGTCTTCATCCTCCACGTGGGTGACGTACATGATGGGTACCAGCCCACTCTCCGCCCCTCGAGTGCACTGAAGCCAGTCGGTGTCCACCTTGCTCAGCACCTGCAGGACGTCTCCCTTCTTGAAACTCAGCTGCCCACCACTGGTGGCAATGTGGTGGCACAGGGCCTTCACCCTGCTGCAAAGAAGGAAAGCAAACCGGAGGTTCCGGAGGGCAACTTGGCAGGAGGGGAGGCAGGACACCGCCAGGGGCTCTTCTCGCATGGGCTGCAAATGCTGCCTCCCAGTCCCTGGGGAAGCCACCAGGCCACCCCGCTTCTCCCGTCGGCTGAGAGAGACGCCCCACCTTCACCACACTATAGGGCAGGTTCAGGCACAGGAGCGGCAGGAGACAGTTGCAGCCCCTGGCATCACCAGCAGGGGCTGCTCCCCGCTCCAGAGCATGGCAGGGGCGCCTGGCAGATCCTTGCCAGGGGTTTGACTGCACTCGCTGTGAAGAGACCTGGCTGCATCCCAGGTGGGCACAGCGTTTTGGGGCCCGACTGGACAGCACAGCGGCCCTTCCAGCAAGCAACCCAGGAGCGCCTGCTGGCCAGTGGGCAGTTGAGCCAAGGCAGAGAAGGCAACTCCTGGCCCTCACGCCGCGGATGCGTCCCCGCCACTCACCACTGGGCCTCCTGGGACACGATTTGGCCTGTGGGTGTCGGCTGCGAAGGAAGAAGCTCCGCCTGGGTCCTCGCGGTCTCTCGCCACATGCTAACCCCCACAGTCTGCGCCATCAGCTGCAGCACGGAGCGGTCCAAACTCAGCCATCCTGACGGCAGCCTAGGAAGAAAGCCAGAGGCCCAACAGGCGATGCTCAGAAGGCAAGAAGGGCAGTTTGGCCCAGCCTAGCGGTAGGCATTTCCTTCCCTTTGGGTTCTCCCACTGACCATAGAGAGGCTCTTGACCCTGGTAGCCCCCGGAGGCGGGGAAGGGCAGAGAATGGGTTTCCCTTCCTACAGTTACAGCTAAGAGATTTCATGCTGTAACAGGATTGGGCCTGGAATGTGGAAGACGGTGGACTCATTGGAGCCCTGCTGGATCAGGCCACAGCCCATCTATTCCAGCCTCCTGCCTCACACGGTGGCCCAACAACTGTTTCTGGGCATCTCAAGCAGAAGATGAAGGCAAAGCCTGCAAATGGTGGACCATTCCAGGCCTTCTGCCTGTCTCTCCAACCCAGAAGGAGTACCTGGGCATCCATTATAATAGCCATTGACACACCTGTCCTCCACAAATGTGCTCAGCGCCTTAAAACTGTCCATGTTTTTCTACCCCAAAAGCTCAGCACTGAAGAACCCTCTGACCTAAGACACTCTGGGGCTCCCAGCGCCCCAATGACTCCCCAGCAATTTTCCCAGGCTTAGCGCCTCCCATTCCCAAGGTACCATCAAGTATCCTTCCCCTCCTACCTGCTAGCTTGCTTGGGCTCCCTCAGCACCTTCCGGGAACCAAAAAGGTGCCCCCATTTGGGCTGGCTGTCATCAGGGACGCTGGTACTGCTCTCCACCAGGGCCCCTCGGGTCCGATCCAGGTCGCCCTCCTTCTCTTTGGTGCGCTTCAGCTCTGTAAGCACCGAGTCTGGGGGGCTCCCCATCCAGGAAGGCCTGCCCTTCTCCTTGGCTTCCTCCTGCTTCCACGGCACGTCTGCAACTGCCTCTGCTGGGCCAGGTCTCTCCTGGAGGGGCCCTTCGTTGATGGGGCAAGCCTCGGCCCCTTCCACCACCCCCTCCCGGGGAGGAGGGCCCTTCTTGGGCTCTGCCTGCCTGCCTCCAGCAGCACCCCCCACTGCCTTCCTACACTCGCCTCCACGGCCGAACCGCGAGCTCTCAGCTGGGCCCTCCAGGTAGACCTGGGAGCTCTGCATGAGCTGGTACCACCAGCTGGCCTGCTTGCCCTTCCTTGGCACCGAGGCTCCCTCACGGGCCTTCTGCTGCCCTGGCTCATCCTCTGCCCTCTCTGGACCAGCTGCAGGGGCCCCTACCCCTTTGACCCTCTCGGCTACCGTCACGGCTTTCTCCAGGGCCCCGCCGTCTCCATCTCCATCTTGGCTGGGCTCCTGCCCGGTGCCCGCTTCCCAGCTGTCCCCCCTGTAGGCAATGCTGCTGCTGCTGCTGCTGCTGCTTCCACGCGTGCGCATCAGCTGCAAGGTGGAGTGGGCGGAGAGCACCAGGTCCTGCTGGACAAGCAGCAGCTTCTTGTGTTGCTGCTGCTCTTTGCCCAGCTGCAGCAAGTGATGCTCGAAGAGGAGGTCCAGGCTGAAGGGCAGCAGGGAGAGCGGCTGGAGGAGAAGCAGGAGTTCTTCAAAGAGGCCCTGGCAGGCGCTGTGCGACAGGCACAGGAACCCCCCCGGCTGGTAGTGCGCCTGGATGATATCTGTGGAAAGAAGGGTGCCAAGATCACTGCCAAGCCTTGGCTGCACTCTGAGAGCACCCTGGACTCACTCACTCTGACATGACCCCACAGGTCAGCCAGCCCAGCTCACGGCTCCCTCCACCTCTCTGCCCTTGAGGCCAACCTAATGGTCGCTGGACGACCAAGGTCTCTGTCTGGACTGTGCCCAGAAATGCCAGCTATTAAACAAAACACCTTCAAGCAAGAGGTTCTCAGAATGGGTCGGGGAAACACCTGGGCGCCGAACCTTCTCCTCTGGGCCGGCAGCAATTCCTGGATCGGCTGGTTCCATGCTGGACCAGCAGAGTGAAAGAAGGGGCGTCTTTTAAAGGAAGTCCAGGGGAAAGGGCAGCCGAGGTCCAACACAGCATCCGGCCAGGCTGCCAGCCCAAGTCCCTGTACGGTCAAATGGTGGCATTTCTTACCCATCTGGTAACTTCCACAGAGACTCAGAGCCAGATTTGTGCGTCGGACCTTGAGCTGCCCTTCATCTGCAGCCAGTCTAGTCGCCCTCCAAAATAGGAATCGGAGGAGGGTGTCTTGACCTCTCCACAGCTGGAGCCCCCGTTGCTTTCTGCTTGTTGACCACCTGATGCTCCTTGCCTTCCTCCAAATTAGGGAGCAGGAAGCCTGAAGACTCCCACCCCACCCCGGCCTGCTCCTCAAGCTCCTGTGCCCCCTCCCCACAAAAGACAAGAGAGACCCATCTGGTTCTCCAGGCGCCTCCCGGAGGATCAGACTCCTGGAGCTTGCTTGGGGGAAGGTCTAGGCTCAGGCAAGGTCCACTGCGAGCGGTTCGGTCTCTGTGCGTAAGGCAATTGGGCTCCTTTCCCAGGCAAAGTGCTCGGCTGAGACCCCCTGGGCTGCACAGTCACTGTTCTCCCACACAGCTGCAGCCCCACCCGGGTCTCAAGCAGCTCCAGTCCACCCCAGCGTCTGCCCTGAGTTGGGCGCTTGTCTCTCAGCACCACCTGCAAGCCCCGCCCTTTACCTTCGTGATTGTAGAGGTGGTTAAACCAGAACTCCAGAGATCTGATGCTGTGGAGAAGAAGAAAACAGAGAGGCAGATGTTGGAGACAGGGGGGCATCTGGTATTGGGGAGGAGGAAGTATCAGAGCTGGGGGGGGGAGCACCAGTGGGTCAAAGAGGCAGAAAGCGGCAGGGAGGGGCTGCCTTGTTCTTCTGAGAAAGAAACCCCAAACCCAACGGGGGAGGCCTCTGCCTCCCAGCAACCCCCATTCCCGGGGCCAACCGCCCTTGCTGCAGTGGCAGGATTACGCCCGGCTGTCCCTGCAGGCCAGGAGCTGTTGCACACAGTCCACAGCGCAACAGCCACGTGGAAAGGCCCTCTCTGTGGAGCGAGGGCTCTTTTACCCGAGGGCGGCTGGGGGTGGGTGGGAGACACTCTGCTGGTGAAGGGCCCTGGGGGCAAGGTGTAAGGGAAAGCACCCAAGGGGGCTTCTGGGAGGGAAATGACTGCCCAGGGGCGTTCCTCTGCTGCAGAGGGATCATGTGGGACGTGCTGGGGGCTTCCTTGCGCCCCCCTCTTCTCCAATAAACAGCAGGGCGGCCTTTTGGGCTGGTGCCTGGATCTTGTCCCAGAGGCGTCACCGGCCAGCTTACTTGAGGAGGCCGAAGACGAAGGCGTTGAAACGCATGGAGTGGCTGGTGAGCTCCGGGTACTGGCTGACTTTGCTGTAGAGGCCATGCAGAATCCTCGTAGATGGTCCTGTGAGTGAGGGGAGAGCAGGTGGCGTCAGAAGGGCACCGGCCCCTGGTCTGTGGCATTAGGGCAAGGCAAGTTCCTGGCCCAGGTGGCCGAGGGGCACCGGCTGGGGTGGGTCTCCCGCTGTCCTCAGCTCCTGGGTCTCCACGGAGGCTCCTTGAGGGCTGAAGGCTGGCCAGAGAAGGCAGCTAATACGGGTGGAAAGAGGCACACAGCTCCAGGGGGAACCACGTAAGGAACGTCCAGTGCGGGCGCTCCCTCTGGCCAGAGGCAGGGGCTGGGCGACTGCACTGGCTCAGCTTTCCCGAGAGTGCCCCAAGGCACTGCCAAGGCCCCATGAAGTGGCCTAGTCCTCTCACCACGTCCTCCTAGTGGCCAGCCTCATTGCCAGGCCCCACTGGAATGTCCAGGCTTGCTGGGCCAGGCATTCTCTGCTGGTTCTTGTGGAACTGAAATCAGCGCACAGAGGCTTGTGAAAGCATCAGTTGAACCTGACTGTGCAAAATATCAGCCATGGGAACAAAACCCCGAGTAATGCAAGGACCAGCAAGGGTGCTCCAAGCCCTGCGCCGGGTGTGCATGTGTGTGTGTGGTGCGCATGCATGAATGTGTGGGTGCGTGCTGCTCTGTCACTGAGCTGAGAAGACTAGAGGAGGCGCCTGGGCTGATAGCTTTTGAGAGAAGAGGCCAGCCCAGCCTCCCTACACTTGCCCCTGGGAGCAGCTTCCAAAGGGCTCCACTTCACCTCTGTTCCAGGTTTCATTAAAAAAATATTTAAAAGCTTTATAAAAACAGCCATAAAACCAGATAAAAAGCAGAAATTTTCCTTTGCAAGAGGGATGCGCTCAGAGGTTGTCCTGCCTGCTGCCCCCACCCCAGCACCCTTCCTGGGGAGTCTCTGCACCCCAGGGCCTCTCCCCGCGCTCCAGGAGACCCAAGCGGTGGTGCCCCAAAGCCCACGAGTGCCCGCCATACCCAGCTGGGTGGAGGCTTCCACCACGCTCCAGGCCACGTTCCGCCTCTGGCCGATGATCACGTCCAGCACGTAGGCCTTCAGCCCGTCACTCAGGACGTCCCGGATGGCTGGGCACAGGTACTTCAAGACCAGGTGCCCCACGTTGGGGCTCACGGAGCTGTTGCCCAGCTTGGCCTGGAACACGGGAAGGGGCAAGAGAGAGAAGGCGTGAGCATTTGGCTGGCTGCCCTCCCCCAAAAAACCCGGTATCTCCAAGTAAAAGGATCTGCAAGCAGGGGTGAAGGACCTGGGGTGGGGTGGGGGGGCTGCTTCAGACAGACAGCGGTGGCCTGTCCCTGGCAGCTCTCCTGAGCCCAAACTCAGTGAGATCTCCTCCCTTGGAATCCATGTTCCCCAGGCGGCCTAGAGAGCCACCCCTGAGCCACCTTGGCACAACAGGGTTAGTAAAGGATATCAGAACCACAGAAGGGATGCCCTACTGGACCCAGCCCATGGCCCACTGAGTCACAAGAGCATAAGCAGCAGGCCTTCAGGGGCAGACAGGGCCTCCTATTGCCACAAGGAATCACAATGCCACGAATTCATCATCCACGGATAGTTCTGACCCCCACAATATACAAATATAAAGACATGAGAAACGCCCTAATGGATAGGACCCATGACCCATCCAGTCCTGCAGCCTGTTCTCCCAGGGGCCAACCGGATTCAGCGCAGTGCCAGTAAATGCTGGGGCCACACAGGACTCCAAATGAAGCCCTCAAACCAGTGTGCTATGGGCAAGGAACTCCAGCGCAGCCCCCATGTTGAAGAGCCTGAGGAAGGTGGGACAGAAACAGAGCCTTTCCAGAGTGGCCCCATACTCTAGAACCATCTAAAGGATTCCCAGATCATTGGACTTGTTTTATCAGCTGCTACATAATTACTCTGCTTTGGTGATACTTTCCTTTTAATTCTGTCTCATAGTTTGCATGGTGGCCAAGAAACTGCTGCCCAGGGATGCCCGCTGGCAGGGCATGAGGAGCATGGAGCTTGCCCTGTGCAGGTTCTCCCAGCACCTGGATGGACCACAGAGGCTTCACAGCCCTTGGGAGCAGTGGCGTCCACGATGGATCCAAATCTCGTGGGAACAAATCCCAAAGTTTAACTATGCATTGGGCTGGAAAAAAAACCCTCTTGTCTGTCCCATCCTGCCCAGGATTTGGGCATTTTTAGGACTGACTGGAACCTCACTATGGAGGAGGTAAGTGCAAACGCTGTTATGCTAGCAGCATTTGCCCCACTGCACAGCAGCCATTGCCATGGTGAACAGGTGACCCGGTGTACAGCTGTGGCCGCCCCACCTCGCCCCATGCGCCTTCACCCCAAGGAGGTTCAAAGGGGGTGTGGTGGGCTGCATTAGCCATGCCCTAGAAACAGTTAGTATTACTGTAGAGCTCATTTTTGTGGTGCACCGCTGTCTGGCCGGGGGACAATCCGGCACGTTGCTCTGTCCCTCAAAGGCCTCACGTGCCCAGCGGGCAATGATGCTGCCAAGGAGAACTCTGCTATTGCCCGTGCAGAAAAGAGGCAAGGGGGACTGCAGGCTCACCTTCACTCCCGGATCTCTGCTGGTGCCAAAGTGTGCCACAATCAGATCCACAGCCGTGTTGATTGCCTTGACCAGACCTGGTGGGAGCAAGACAAGAGAGCTGTCTGGAGGGCTCTGCTCGGGCATCCCAAAGTGCAAAACTGACCAGGACTGTAGGAGCCCCTTCCTTGACCCCAAAGGCCCCTCCTTCCTCACAAATGGTCCTCCAAGAACCCGGGCTCAAGGACAACCAGAGAGCTTCCACACTGAGCACCTTGGCACACGATGCAGAGGCCTGACTTGGACCAGACTGCTCAACTGAGCCAAGAACAGAGCAGGGCAAGGTGGCATGGGCCAAGGCCCATCCGTGTTGCCACAGCCCCACACCAGTTTTCTTTTCAAGCTGGGGGACAAAGGTTTCCTAGTCTCTGAGCTTGCAGGCCTGGCGCTTTGGGTGGAGCACCACAAATGATCCACTTCTGGGCCGATTTCAGGGGTCCAGCAAAATGGTGCCGGGCTCCGCACGCTGCTTTGGCTAAAGTGGTCGTCCAAAGGGTGGACGCCTGGAACGGCTGCAGCCCTGGGGATAAGACGGGTGATACGGACATCAGTCGCTATCCTTCCCCAGCCAGAGCTCTGGAGCAACAGGGCATGGCACACGTGCCAATGTTCAGCCCCTTGCTCACAGCAGTATCTGCTTGCAGGCAAAGCCACAGGCTCCAGGTCAGGTCATTCTGTGGGCCAGTGACTCTGGCCAAAAGCCCGATGGCTCTAGGGCAGGGGTCCTCAAACTTTCTAAACAGGGGGCCAGTTCACTGTCCCTCAGACCACTGGGGAGCCGGAATATAGTTTAAAAAAAAAACGCTATGAACAAATTCCTATGCAGGACAGGCAGCGGCAGTAAAAATACCCGGTGGGACAGATAAATGTCCTTGGCAGGCCACATGTGGCCCGCGGGCGGTAGTGTGAGGACTCCTGCTCTAGGGGCTCAAATGATGCCCATCTGAGACTGGGCCCTTCCCTTCCCTTCCCTTCCACAGACCAAGCTGGACTTTGCAGACTGCATGGAGGCAGGTGGAGAAGATTCGATTCCCTGCCCTGCCCTCCTTCTCCTCCTAAGAACAGAAGGAGGCAAGAGGGACCCTGCTGGGTCAGACCACAGCCCACCAGGCCACCCCTCCTCTGCCCTGAAGTGTTCTGCTTCCTGCTCAGATCCCTGGGCCCCCTCCCATGCAAGACCCCTGAACTGGCCAGACCACTGCTGAGCAGCACAACATCTGCAAATCCACCTTCTTCCCAACGAGCCCCCCCTTTGTAAGAACCTCAGGGGCAAAAGGGGCCCCTGGCTGCCTCAGACCTTGGAGGAAGAGGTTGCCCATGGCATCCAGGACACCAGACTTGGGCTTTCCTGCCGATCCTGTTGTTTTGTCGATGGTGAAACAGAGCACCATCTTATTCGAAGCAGAACAGCATGGAACCAAAGCCAGTCCGATCACCTGTCTGCTGGGCAGAGCAGCAGGAGGACTCAGAAGACACTCGTGGGGTGAAGGGAGGCAGAGGAAAGCCTCTTCCCAGCCACACCCAGAGTACCTGCGTGCTTGGCCTGACCTCTGCAGGCACCCGTCTCGGGTCCCTGAGCTTTCGCCCGGTGCCGTGTCCCCACTAGGCCTCGGTGGACAATGGGGGCCCCTTGGCCAAGAGCAGGGGACACTGGACCCCCTCCTGCTCCCTGCCTGCCTGAGCTCGGAGCACCACAAGGACTTACTTTTCTTCTGCAGCAGGTCGATGGAGATGGACTCAGTGTTGCCGTCCGGCGAGAGGCAGAATTCAGCGGGAGGCTTTTCCGCCAGGGAGAAATAGTCCGGGAAGAAGTCCGAGCAGTTCAGCTGGGCCTGTCGGATGGCTTGCACTGCAGAAATCAGGGCACAGAGAAGGCGTGAGAAGGCACCGGGTCAGAAGGCCTCGCTGGGGGGCCGGGGGGGTGCTGTGCATGCAGGGGGGCTGCCCTTCACCTCTGGCTTTGGAGGAGAATCAGCCACAGGTGGCAGAGGAGACCCCGAGAGGGCAGGGAGGGCTGCCTGGCCAGCTTCTGGGGGAGGAAGGGCACAGAGAGTGGCACAGAGCGCCCCCAGCCGGTGAGTCACCAGACGCAGGAGCAAGACGGGAAAGCAGGCGGGGCGGGGCGGGGCGGGGTGGGGGGGGAGGCGCACCGTTGAATCTGCCATTGGTGCGCACTGCATTCAAGGCACCGGGGAACTCAAAGACGGGGTTCCTCCAGGAGAACTTGCCCTCTTGCTGCTTCCAGTCCAGGCTGCTGCTCAGGCCGGCCAGTCCTGGAACGCTGTTCAGCCCCAGGGGGTTCCTTCGCCGGTATTCACGCCACTTGAGCGCTTGTGGGGAAAGGTGGTTTGCTGGGCAGCCAGTACAAGGCGGGCAGGTGCCAGCCGGGAGAGCAGGTGGCAGAAGGAAGGCAGGGGAGAGAAGGGAGGAGAGAGGCGGCTGGTTAGTTGGCACAATCCTGCGCATATTAGTGCAATGACCCGGAGAACATGCAGGGAGTCGGACTGGCCGGCAGCCCTCAGCAAAGACGGGGATCCAACGGCTGCAGAACACGGCTGGGGAAATGGACACGCCGCTGCGGATGAGGACAGACCCGGCATCCCGGGACAAATCCTGCGCCCCTCTCTCCTTTGGCTCAGTATCGGCAGCAGTGAGTTCCTGGCTCAAATCCTTCCTCTGGCCTTATTTAATTTTACTTATCTGAATTCCCATCTTGCCCTGTGGCCGAAGGTCACAGCAGACTAAGCCAAGCTGCCCTTGAAGCCTCAGGCCACTTTTTAAACAGGTGGTTCCTGCCTGGCAAACTCTGGGGAGAGAAAGCTTTCCCCGACAGCAGGAGATGACTCACAGCTGCTGCCCGCTTGTGCGTGGCGTACCCCGTGGCCTCACCTCCAGGTGGACAGGATGAGCAGCTGGTTTCCCACTGGCTGCCAGCATTCAGGCTACACTCCAGGGGCCCAAGGAGCCACCCTGGCTTTCCAATAAGACTGGGCAAGCTGTTCTTACACAACCTTCTCTTTCTCTTTCTGGGTTTTCACATTCCTATATGTGTCTGGCCTGAAGGGCGGCATATGCATTCATGGGCATAACACAACACCAAGCAACTCAAGCCCAGTAGTGGGAGCCCCTTCCCACTGTTGCCCCATCCTGACCACCTCCAACACACGCACACTCCTGCCAGCAACCCAACCCAACTCCTGAGTGCAGAAACTGCCCCCAGGCTGGCTACCTACCATTCAGAGGACGGGCTGTGACGGTGCCCAGGGAGCCCGTAGTGACGGCTTCGCTACAGCCGGCCTTCCACTGGGGCTCATGAGGACCACTTGCTCTGGCCAAGCTGAGGGCGCCAGGCAACACAGTGGGCAGCGAGGCGCCATGGAGCTCACACTTCAAGGTTGGCAGGTCCTCCTTCTTGGCAACGGGCACGGGACTCTCTTCCTTCTTGGGCAGGGAACTGGCCTGGCTGCCCACAGCTGGTGAGGGCCGAACAGGCAGGAGGCTAGCAGAGATGGGGCAGGACCTGCTCCGGGGAGGGTGGCTGTCTGGAGTCGGCGTGCCGGAGGAAGAGTCCATGCTCTGGAAGAAAGGCACGTTGCTCCGCACAGGTGAGTAGCTGCCCAGTGGGGACGGGCGCGTGGTCTCCGGGAGAGGCTTCCTGGCCGCACACTCGCCGAGGTTGGCTGCGCCATCCGCAGAGCACTGGCTGCGCACCAAGGCGCCCACAACCATGGGCTGGTCGGCTGAGGTGGCAGACGCAGACGACTGGGAGGTGGAGGAGAGCGGCTGGCTGGCAGAGCGGCTGGTGGCACAGCGGCTGTAGAGCTGGGACAGGCTGGAGGCGAAGTGGCTGGGCAGCGCCCGGGCCTTGGGCTGCTTGGAGAAGTGGTGCTGCAGCACAAAGGGCTGGATGGGCAGCGTGGTGGGCCGCTGGTCCTTGCTGTAGCGCACCACCCCCTTGCTCTCCGTCGGGCCACCTGTGAGGAAGACAGAGAGCTGGGCGAGGGAGCAACTGGGGTGGGGGCAGGGGAAGGCTGGCGTGGCCCTGCAGGAAGCTCAGGCGCACCCCTCGGGCCAAAGGGGCAAAGCCCAGGAGCCCTTTCCCTCTTCCTCCCAGTGCTGGGCTGGGTGGAGGGATGCCGGACAGAACCCCGATGCCAGGGAACGCCATCATGGGGGGTGCCGTGGATTTAAGGCACAAAACTGCTTTTTCTGGACTGGGACTGATGGCTGCTCCTCTGGGGCATCCCTCCCCAGTGCCTGGGTGGGGGCTGGAGCGGGAAGTCAGTACTCTGGGCCCTTCAAACCACAAACAGGCCCCGAGCAAAAGCTCCATTTTTGAAACCATCCCAGCCGGTGGGGCATAAACACAGAAGTGCCTAAGCAGCTCGGTTCACCTGCAAATTTCACCTGAAGCACCAAACCGCCAGTGGAGCTGAAGCAAACCTGCCCGAGCCCTGTCCAAATTCCTTCGGCTGAACTGACGGCACAGGGGTGGCCTGGCGTCACTCGGGCCCTTTATGTCTTGGTCAAATGCCGACTCGCTCCGACTTCCTGTGTTCACCCACCCCAAACATCTGCATGCCCAGAAAGGGGTGAAGGTGACCCCCTCCCCACCAGCCTCACGCCCCTTCTCTGGTTCCACTACAAAACAGCCGAGGGCCCCATTCTTTCCGTCTGCCCATGGCAGCACCCACAGACACTACCAGAGATGGCCGGAAAGGAGCGGCTCTTCAGCCAGGCCGTCCCTCTGATCTCACCCTTTGCTCCCCTGCAGAGCTGGTCCCTGCCTGGGTCTCAAAAGCAGGCGGCAAAGCAAGGAGCATGGGCACAGAGAGCGAAGCACTGCGAGAGAGCGGCGCTCTGCCCGTCAGGGTGCCTGCCTTGGAGGGCCAGAGGAGGCGGCTTCCTTCCCACATCTCCTGGTACCCAGTCAAGAGGGGCCCTGTGCAAGGCAGCAGGGGCCACAGGGGCTCCTAACAAGAGGGAGAGGAAACTGGAGGCCTTCACGACAGAGGAACACCTGGGCAGGTGCGTCCGCACTTGCAGGAGGCGCTTACAGCCTACAAGCCCCCCCTGCCTTCCCAGATGTTCACCTATCACAAACTAGTTGTGGTGCCAGCTCAGCAACCTTTACCCCAGGTGACCAGAATGCGCCTGACAGTGTCCACCTCTGCCGGCTCGGGAGATCATCAGAGGTGCAGCACGAGCGCGCTGGCAGCTCAGTGACCCCCTGGCGCAACTGGGCCTACACAACACATCGCGTCATCACGGCGACGGCACCCAGAAGAGGATCGGCCCAGGGATCCATCACAGGTATACGCTGCAAAGTGTAAATGTACAAGTTCTTTAATGGTATAGACTTATTATTAATATAAAGTTGGGGGAAAACGAACAAAGGATGATTTGTAATAACATGTTAAAAAAATAACAGGTAAATGATCCAGGGGACGGGAAGGGCGAAGTTGCCCTGGGTTGCCCCAGGCTCAGTGTCGGTTTTTTGCCTGGTGAAACCAAGGCGGCCTCCTATGGCACCAGCCTTGGGACTGAGGGCAGCAGGAACGATACGGCTCCTGGCAGCGGTTGAGGAGCCACGGAACACGGGGGGAACTGGCTGAGAGCAAGGGCTGCCAGTGCCGCCACACATCCGAGCTTCTGTGGCCACTGGGAAAGCCAGCTGGTCCAGCCCTGGCACCTCCTCTACGCCTCCCCCCCCCCGATATGCTGCCCACATTTACTGCCTACGTGGAGCCAACCTTGAAGACAACCCAGGAGCTGGAAGTGGTGAAAAACGCAGACGTTCCTCTCCTGCCCCCTATCGCTATCATTTGTGGTTTAGTTCTGTGACCCTGTGGACCAGGTGTGCCAGGGCCCTCTCTCCTCCGCCCCCGACATCTGCCTAAGCTCGTGGTTGTTGCTTCCATCTGCCACCCCTTCTCCTTTTGCCTCCCAGCACCAGGGCCTTTGCCAAGGAATCCTCCCACTGGTTTTTGCTTCATTTCTGGGCCCAGTTCAGGATTCTGATGGACATTCAGAGCCTCAAATGCCTTGGGCCCCAAATCTCAGAAGGAGTGACTGCTGCCTTTGGATCCTCTGGGGAGGCCCCCCTTGGGCATCTGTCACTTGATAAGGTTCACAGAGCAGAGGCTAGGGGCAGGGCATTCTCTGTGGTGGCCCCCAAGCTTCAAATCGGTCTCCCTGCAAAAACACACCAGGGACCACCACTGAGCAGATCCTGATGCCTGGTTAAAATACATCTGTCCAGTTTAGCGTTGGGGAACTGATTCAATTTTTATACGGTGCATTCTATTATATGGGTTTTCTTTTCAAAAAATACATTATTTAATAATTTTATTACTCCCCACGCGCACACACATCTTTGTAGGATGGTATAAAAAGAATTTAAATAAACATTTCAGAAGATTTCAAAATGCCCCACTGGGCTGGATTCAGGGCCATCTAGCCCAACAGGCCATGCTCTTAGTGACCAGCCTGCTGCAAAAGGAGGGCCATGGACAGGACTTGAGCATAGAGGGGGCTCTGCCCGTGGACTCCCAGCAGTGGCATGTACTGGCCGGCCATCTTCTACTGCCCTGCAGACCCACAGCCATAGCTAGCGCTAACTTCCATGAATTGGCCCAAACCTTTCTGGAAGCCACCCAAGCTGGAGGCCAAAACCATCTCGTGGGAGTGAATTCCAGATGTTGAGCCTCCCAAAGCACCCCTGGACTCCCCTTTCAGCCCTCTGCAGAGAAGTTCCCCTAGCAGCTCTCTTATGTTGCGACCCAACAACAGTGGTTCCCGGTTTCCTCAAATCCAGCGGATACCCTCTGGGCACAGGCCGTCCCTTTCCCCCTTGTTCCGCCTGACAAGTCTTCTGGCTCCCTCTGGCTCTGGGAAACGCTCTGGAATTCGCCCCAAAGCCCCAGGCATCTGGGTGCTTCCAGATTCCTTCGGAGGGAGGGCTGAGTGCAGGTGTCCCAGGCAGCCCTTCAGGTGAGAGGCGGGGTGGCCCTCAGCTGGGCTTCTGGATCGCAAGCTGCACTCAGGCACCGGAAAAGGGGCGCCTTCTGCCCAGCCTCCGTTCTTTCCTGGAGGGCAGAAACCAAGGGGGTTTGAGGCGGAACCAGAACTTCAGCGTGGGATCCCAACACTGGAGTCTTTTATTGGCAGCCAACCTGGCGTGACCCACAGGCAGGCTCTCCACACCTGGTGAGGCGTCTCGCTCGCTCATTTGTAACTTCTAATTCTCTCTTGGACTGCGGGTGCCAGGAGACTCATCGGGTTGGATTTTTAATAGCAGGGACTCCGAGCTGTTGAAGCAAAACCTAAATGGACAGAGAAGAGCGATAACACAAGACTTCCCTTTCCCTGTTGTTCTCTGTTGTTTTGGAACCAGGAATTCTGGACCAGAGGGAGTCCAGGAAACACGGGTGGCAGGAAACACGGCTTGTCTTGGAGCTGAGCGAAGGCGGCAACCTCGCCAGAACGGCAGACTCACTGCAACACTTTCCCGCAAGGTGTCTCTGGCTGCATCCTGGTAGCAGCCTTTGCCCAGGCCCAATTTATCTGACTTAAATTGTCACAAGAATCCCCAAGCAGGTCGCATTTGCCACCTAAGCACCTGATACTGGAAGGCAAAGCGTGGAGTCCCAGGCTGCCGCTCACTTGGAAACCCACTGAGATACAGACGGTGACGGAAGCTGCGGAGGGGGCCGAGGAGGAGGGGGGTGCCATAACTGGGGGCCAGTACCAAGATGTCCTCCCATGCTTCTCCATCCTTGATGGATCCAAACAAGCAGCCTTTTTCCACCTGGAGAGGAGTCTCCCCTCTCAGGCCCTGGGGGCCCCTGGTGTCCTCCAGCCCTGGGACCCTTGTGCAAGGAGGGCCATGGTCCGAGGGTACCGACGCCCCCAGGACCTGCCCAGATCCCAGGCTGGATCTGCCTGATCTGCCCATGTTGAGCCGTCCAGCCCAACTCGCTCAGGAAGCGGTGGAGCAGAGGCCCACACGGTGCTGGACCTAAGTGGCCCGGTCACTCTGTCAACCCAAGCCTGCCTGGAACTGGGAGAGAAGCCCGTGAGGACCAGGGACAGAGGCCTGGAGCCCCAGCCCTGCCCTGGATGTGCTGAGGGAGCCTGATGGAGAGCTGGCAGCAGGGGGCAGCCCCACTCCCCCAAGAACCCTGAATCCCCCAAACCTTTATCTTGTGCAGAGATGGGGCGGAGAGCGGGATCCCCTGACAGAGCCGGGCGGGCGGGTGGGCAGAGGGAGGGAGGGAGCTCTGCCACGTGGGCCCTGCTCAGCAGTGTAAACAGGAGTCTCCTCTTTCAGCTCTCCTCCTGGTGCTCTGGGCTGGCAGCTGCCTCAGCCACGTGCGTTGCGACAGGTGCACAGCCTGGGTGGGCCGGCCTGCTGGGCGCTCCCAAGAGGCAGGCAAACTTGCAAGCTTCTCCAGAAAGGAGAGGCAAGCCCCCCCCCCCCCCGCATCCTCCAGGAGCCCTCGCAGTCCACAAGAGAGGGGAAAGGGCCCAGGGCCCAGGGACACAAGGGGGCGACTGGAAGAAAGGATCAGGGAAGAGCAGCAGGACGCGCTCCCTAGAAGAGCTTCCAGCCATTCTAATATGGAACCAGGGGGGCTCTGGGGTGACACAGACAGTCCTATTGGGGCACTGGACCCCTTTGGAACCACCAAGGGACTGGAGCTCTCGAGGAGGGCACTCCCAGGTGCCCCCGACCTACGACCATAAGAGGAGCCCCGTGGATCAGGCCTCCGTCCATCTAGTCCAGCATCCTGCCTCATCAATTGCTTCTGGGCATCACAAGATGACGGGGGCTGGATGGGGGCTGCTTCCAGAACCCCCACACTGCAGCGGTTTCTATCCCCTTGACCATCCCCAGACAGAGGCAACCTTTTCGCTGGAGCATCTGCTCCGACAACTGCTTGGCTGGGCTGCTGCCATGAGCTCTATGCTGGGCTGCCCTTGAAGGCAAACCATGTGCTGTGTGGGCTCAGGAGACAGTCCCACACCACTCCTGGGCAGAAAGCACCTCACTGGCCACAAGGAGCGCGATGGGCCCAATTCAAGGCGAGGCTTCAAACCCACCAAGCTTCTGGATCTCACTGCCCAGGATCTAAGATCAACCATCTTAGGCACCAGGATCTTTCAGCAACGGCTTCCTGGCTCTTCCATCTGGAACAAAGGCTTCTCCATGGGCTTTGTCCACAGCAGCACCAGATTTATGAAGCAACCTTGTATGTGGGGACTCTTCAGAAGTATTAAAAATATCAGCAGGCGGGCAGAGGGCCCTGATGACATTTGGGGGCACTGATGGACCGTTGCCCTCTTCCTTTGAAGGAAACCCCACACTCTTCTTACGCTTCTGGCAAGCTGGATGGCTCCTCTGGCATGACTGCCTCGCTGCTGCACCGTAAGCAGCTTCCAGTAGCCTGCGGTGCATGGGAGGGGCACTGAAAGGGACTGCCCACCCCGAGCTGCTGAAGAACCCTGCACGTAGCTGGCAGCCCACATTTCAGGATGCTGCCATCCGTACAGATCTGGCACTTCCCTGCACCACCTGGTGAGTTCCCTATGGGGAGGCAGCCCCCCCCACACACACACACATACTGCTCAGTGCGTTTAGGACGCCGTTGGAAGCTTCCCTGTTCCCACACTGCTCTCAAGCGGAAGGGCAGGATCTTGATACTAACCGAGCTAATCGCCTCCATTTCCAAGCAAAAGCAAAGTCTGGCTGGAAAAGCCGCTGACCCGGGGGACGCCTGAATTCTGGCAGAACCCAAAAGGGGTCCCTTCTTGGAGGGAGGGAGCCCTTCGCTGGCCCCAGTGGAGCCTTCCACCACCTACAGGGAGAGGCCCGGGGTGCAGAGGGACTTACCGTCAGCTCGTGCGCGAATGTCCTTCTGGCTGAGGCTGCTGGCGGAACCAGTTCTGGACTCGGTCAGCGGCTCAGACACCTCCTGTCTGCAAGATGGCCTCTCCCTGGAGCCCAAATCCTTCTTGGCGGTGGTGCTGGCTGTGCGGTTGCAGCTGTGGCTGAGGGACGGCACCAAGGGCAGGCTCGGGAGACTCTGGCTGGGCCGCCCCTGGCCTTCAAGGAACACGGAGGAGCCGTCCTTCTGGTACTCTGGGATGGGGGAGAACTCCAGCGACGGGTCCCTGCTGGTCCGAAGGGGGGGCGAGGAGCCGTTTTTCTTCCGGCTCTTAGCCAACTCGGCAAAGGAAGTGACCCGTTTGGGTGGGGAGCTCTGGATGGTCAGGGCCGGGCTGTCGCTGAGCTTGACCGGGCAGCTCATCATGCGCTCCAGGGAGCCCAGCCGGCCGACAGGACTGCGCTCCAGGTTGCGGTCGTAGCTGCGGGAACGCTGCCTTCCGCCAGCCATGGTGGGCGGGGAAGTGTTGACGTAGACCTGCCCCTCGATGGGGTGCTTGTCAGGCTCCCCCTCCCGGGAGGAGGTGTCCGTGTCAATCTCCTCCAGCTGGGCCTCCTCCGGTCTCTGGAACAGGTAATACTCCGAGGGCTGGACGGGGCTGCCTTTGGTGTGCTCTTCAGAGCAGCTGGTGATGGAGGAGCCAGCCGGGCTGGGAGAAGACTGGGAGGAAAGGTCGCAGGTGACCAGCTTGTAGTAGTTCTGGGTGGCCACCACCAGCCGGGCCTGGCTTTGGAAGCAGGCCGTGAGGTCTGAGCCCTCAGACGCACACGGATCACAGAGAGGGGGGTAGGAGTTGCAGTTGGCATCCAGGACGAGGGGGGAGGAAGGAAGGAGGCAGCCACAGGCCTTCCCGGGTCCTTCGAGGTGGTGAGGTTCGCAGGGCATCTTTGAGTCCCCGGGCGAGGAGTGCAGGTCCAGATAAAAGGCCCCCACGTCTGAGTGGCTGCCGGAGGAGGAGTCGCAGGAGCGGTGTCCCGAGTTCAGGTTGGGGTGCGGGTGGCCGTTCATCTTGTTGTAGAGGGCGCTGAAGTTCACCAGGATGCCGTCGGAGCTGTTGCAGGAGGAGTCGCTGACGTATCCCATCTGCTGGTCCAGGGGCTCGGACTGGCTGGACAAGCTGTAGCAGCGGCACCGCTGGAGCTCCGAGCTGGAGCAGCTGCAGGTCCGGCTGCGGGAGGCTTCCAGCGGCTGGAGCGTTTCGTCCGAGTTGCTGGCCCACTCCTGCTCAAAGGAGGGGCTGGGGGGTTCCCCCCGGTGGCAGCTGTACTCATCCAGCTCCATGGACTCTGGCACCGGGCAGCTCCTCTTCCGGGTGTCGTCGCCACTGCCCTGGTCCTCCTGGCCCTCTGCCACATCCAGGCGACCAGGGGGGCTCCAGGGCTTCACCACCGGATTGGAGTCGTGCAGGCGGAAGGGAGGCAGCGACAGCTCGTGCAGGTGGAAAGCCGGTTTGCCCTTGTGCAGGTGGAAGGACTCGTGGCCCAGGTCATCCTCAAAGAGCTCCTGGGCCTCGCTGGCACTCAGCAGGAATGGGTTGCGCCGCTTTCCACCCCCTGGGGCGGGCAGCTCCTCGGGACTGCCCCCCCGGTCTTCAGGAGACTCTTCCAGGGACGGCTCAGGGTCCACAGTCTGTAGGGAGCAGCTGCCGCAGGCCCACGAATCTGTCTGCGTGAGGGAACCGGTGCGGGTCACCCCTCGGTCTGTCTGGCAGAAGGGGTTGGCCCTCTGGCCAGGGCAGCAAGCTCTGTCGGGCACCTGGCAGTGCACCAGCGGGATGTGGTGGACGATCAGGGTCTCTCCGGCCAGCTTTGGGGGACTATCCATCATCGTCGGCACTCCTTCCGAGAAACTCGGCCACAAGGAAGCCACCCATGGAAGGAGCCGAGGGAGCGGAAGTCCGTCTCGTCACGCCATCGGGAGACCTGGGCTGAGACACAAGAGAGCAGAGTTAGCAGCCTCAACGCACCACTGGGCAACAGACAGATGGCGATCCCGGGGGAGACCTGAGAGCCCCAGAGAACTCGGAGAACGCTGCGTGCTCGGGAACTGAGCACCCGATTCGAGAGCAATCTCCGTTAGGCCTTCTCCAGAGACGGATCGGCCTTTTGCCCCCTTCTGAAGGAAAACAACCCATTTCTTGTCAAAGCGGAATTTCCTTGCAGAAGCGCCAAGGTGGCCTGTGAGATAAGAAACTGGATCAGAGGAGCTGCAGGCCAAGGCTAACTCTAGGGCTGCCTATGCAATGAGGACAGCTCTGGTACAGATACTGCATACCGGAGGCCTAAGTGCAATTGGTCTCAGGACACCACCTGGAGCCCTGAGCGGCTTTAGGCTTAAGAAGAGCTTCAGCTTTCTTCATTGGGCCCTTTGGGACCTGATGTTGTTTACAGATGCAGAATAAACTACAAGTATTCATTGTTAGGGTTAGGGGCAGATGCATCTGTGATTTTGAGCCCTGAGGCCTGCAGGACAACCCCGTACTATTCCAAGCACCAGGCCCCTTCCTCCATTCCTGCTCATCTCATGCCTCTTCATGGGCACTCATGGAACCACAGACCCTTAAGAGCTGGAAGGGGGGTCCCCACCCCTCTACCGAATGCGGGATTCTCCAGATCACCCCAGGGAGACAGTCACTTCATACCAAAGTCTCAATTCATTTTCAGGACACTTTCAGAGCAAGAGAAGACATCAGCAAAGTGGACAGATGTTTTCTTTCTGCTTTATGTAGCCCAAAGGTACAGCAGATTTTTCTTAGATATTGCTGAAAAAAAACAGTTTGACCCTTTCCTGATGGGTTCTAGTTCAGTCTGCAGTGCATGGGGGGGAGGAACTGGGGCGCTTCTAAGGCCATCTGCTGGGATCTGAGAGCAGAAGGTTTGTCCTTGTCTCTGCTTGAGATGCCCATGAGCATTTGGCAGGCCACTGTGTACGACAGGATGCTGGACTGGATGGGCTGTGGCCTGATCCTGCAGGGCTCCTCTGAGGTTCTTATGAATCCAAAGCTCCCCAATCCAAGACAGATGTTCCGCCAGACCCATGGGGGGGGGGGAGAGAGACACAAACAGCATTACTGCCTCCTGCAACGGGAGAACCTATCGGTCTTCATTTTGGCTTTCCCTTTCAAGGGAAAGGAAGATGTTTGTGCTAGGTTCTGAAGAAGAAAGGCATGCTAGGCCTTGAAGCAGTACCATCCACAACCAGTTGCACCCGGGAACCCATTCCCGAAGCTGATACCATTAACTGGCTTCAGAGATGGGATGGGTAACTGCTCACATCACCTGATGGGAGGGGGTTATTCACTCACCTTCTAGAAAGACCTAAGTTTGTTGGCATCTTATTGGCTAATGTGTGACATCTGACACAATTATGGTTTAGGATACAGTTTTGCCTATCCACTGAATGAAATTTCTCTGATTCCATCTGTTGTCCTGCCAGAGTTATTTTGCCTGTGCAGTGGAATAACTTTATGTCCTTTGGAACTTTTATGGAATTTTGAAGTTGAACCCCATATTCGGCACTGATAATTTTTTTAATTTACCTGGACTATTTTGATTCTCTTTTTTTACTATTTTACGTATTTGCTCAAATGTTGCCTTTTTATTTTAGTAAACCAAATTATTCTACATCTTTTCTGTTTTTTTGTTTTTTTTTGCACAATTGGACACAGAGAGGGCTCAGGTTGGGGAGGACTCTGGAGAGCGGCTTCCTGGCCGTTTCTTGCCCAGTGGAACGGGATCAAGAGCAGCTTCCTGGCAGTGGTCTGCAGTGAGGCCTCCGGGCTCAGTCAGTGGAGACTGGCACCGAGCAGAGTGTAGGCAACTGCGCCCCACGGAGCCAAGTGGGGTAAGAGAAGGAATTCCTCTAGGCCAATTCGCACCTGGCCCCTTAGTGCAGACGAGGAAGGTCTGCACTTGAAGGAATCACTTCTTAGCCAGAATCAGCTCCTTCCCTGTGGGAGGCCACCCAGGTGGACTAGGCGTGGTGCGCATTTAACCGTACCATGCACGCACCTGCCTTTCCCTAGTGCCAGAGCCAGTAAGACTCCAGACGCAGAATCTGCACCCCTTCCTATCCAGAAGGGGTCCTGAAGGAGCATGTGATGCGGCGTATCGTGCAATTGGCCTGGTGATGGTACCTTACAGGCACATGAGCACTGGAGCCCTTCCTGCAGTCGGCTCACTGGTCGACCCGCAGCGCGCTCCCAGAACGAGCATCTGCACTGCAAGGAGCCATTTCCGACTCAAGAAACAGCCCTGCTGCAGGAGCACACTGGAAGCAAACTACGCATGAAGCGCAATTTCATGCTCCGCACATACACTTACTACGCCGAGTCTCATCCTGCCGCATCTTCTGGCAATCCATCTGCACCTCTATGGCGCAAGGAGGGGGATGTGATGCACCGCGCATGCATGCTGGCGCATCAGGCGATGTGCCAGAACCAGTGTGCATGCATGGTACGTCACCATTGTCCCAGTGACAACACGGGCGCACTGGTGCCAGCATCCGGACCAAAGATGCTGGTGCCCAGGTACATGACTGCACTTAAGGTGAGTCTCCGGACTTGTGGGGGAGGGACGGCGTCTACTGGTACCTTTCCCACCCCCCGGACAAGACGGGAAGTTGAAACTTGCCCGGTTGTCTGAAATGGCGGCTGTCTGGGACGCTATTTGCATTCAAGGTGAGCTTTGGGGAGGGTTGGGAGGGAAACGTTTCCACTGACTGTCAGCAAGTCCCCTGGAATCTCCTGCAGGTGTTTCTCAGCACGACCTCTAAAGTGTCCTGCCTCTTGCCACGCCTCCCCCCCTTCTCCTTGCATCTGTCTGGCACGCGAGGAAATCTGTCCACATTCCCAGCCTGCTTGAGCGCAGTGTCGGATGCGCGGTTTTGGCAGAGCAAAGCAGGGCCTCCCCGGACACCTTTTGCCCTTAGCTCATTGGCAGAACAAACTCCCTGGAAAGCACTGGGGCGGCACCTGGCCCCCACCTCCACCCCCACAGCGACCCACGGGTGCCGCTTCTGCAGCCCCGCTGAGGAACAGCAGGCAGGTCCCGGCAAGGGCGAGCAGGAGCCCGCTCCTTGGCAGCCAACAGCAACGTGTCCCTCAGGCACAGGCCTGCCGCACCTCGGCTTCTTTGCCCACCGCTGCTCTTCTGCCGCCTTTAGAACCAAAGGCAAAGCAAAGTGCTCAGCGACTGGCTTCCGTCTCTGTTCAGAGAGTGGGCACATATGAGGCACGTTTCACGCTCCTTTAGGAAACCCCGCATTGAGCAGGGGAATGGATTCGATGACGCTGATTCCGCGATGCCTTTTAGGGGCCTGATTTGTACTGCGTGTGTCTATACTGCGTCTTGGGCTGCATTTTGGAACAGCTCTGGCTGAGCGGCAGAGCCACTGCTTGGAAAGCAAGGGATTGCAGGTTCAGCCCCTGGGCTCTGCCTGGAGGGAACTGTGGCAACCGCGCCTGGGCCCATGGGATCCACAAGAAGCCGGACGCAACGCAGAGGCGTAGAGAGCAAGGCATGGTAGCACAGGTGCCAGGAAGAGAAGGTATTTTAATGATGCAACTGAGTGAGGGATTTTGGCAGGGGCCTTCATCCAGGGATCCCATCTCTGTGCTCTGTAGCAGAGACGTGAGCAGCTTGGAGAGGTCGTCAGGGGCCTTGGAGTGACCAACATGTAGGTGACTCCCAGCTCTCGCTCCCTCTGTGCCAGCTTTATCAGGAGAGGAGCTCAGGTGCTTGACTGGGGCCTGAAGGCCGTATGGAGCTGGATGAGGGACCCAGACAGGACGGAGGTGCTCAGGTCTCAGGTCTATGAAGCAGAGAGGATCCAGTTCCCAGTGGGGGTGTACTGCCCTGCAAGTAATACTTGAGAAATCGGGTGGGTGGTGGAAGCGTTTCTGGATTCTCCCTCGATGCTGGAAGCTGAGGTAGAGGCAGTGGCCAGTTCTCGCTATAGTCCTTTCTGGACAGGGATGACTTGGCCACAGTTATCCATGCTCTGGTAACTTCCAGATGGGACTGATGTGATCTGCTCTACATGGGGCTGCCCTTGAAGACAGCTTGGAAGCTGCAGCTTGTACAGACTGTTAACTGGCATTATTGGCTGGACAAACAGAACACAGAAGGACCTAAGCAGCTTGGGCTCCAAATATCCAAAAGAACATCCCCTCCCATATGCCCTATGCAAGAGAGACCCTCTTGACTATGCAGCAAAGGGAGTGAGGGCGCATGGAAGGGCCTTTTCAGTGGTAGCCTCTAGAAAGAAGCATCAGGCCCCATCACTGTAGGCATTTAGAAGGTGTTTGGTTAATCGAACAACTTTCCCCCCTCCATTCAGGCCTTGGTTGCTAGTTTTAGTGGTTCTTTTTAACCTTTTTACTGTTTCTACTGTAATCCTCCCAGAGACCTTTGGGTATGTTCTGGAATATAAGTATCTTATCAATAAATAAGAGCTAAATGACCGTAACTAAGATGGGATCCAGGGCACAATGAAATAGCACAAACCCCCAGAACCTTTGTGGCACCTCGGAAGAGTTCCTCAGCGGGAGCATTGCGCCTCCGTCTCAATATCCGCTTGCTTGAAGAGACATTTTAAAGAACTGATTAAAAGCAGATGCCCAGTCCAGGAATGCCCTCACCGCCCTCCTTTCCAAGTGGGGGACAGGCCTCTCCTCCTCCTCCCCCGCCCACCCACCCCAGTGGCCCTCACAGGCTGGGACCTGGCCAGCGACTGAGGGGGGGGTGGTCAGCCTGACTTGGCAAAGGTCAGTTTCCAAGCGGCCTTTGTGAGTTCCATGGCGTCACGCACGGACTTTGTCTTCCGCTGAAACGAAGCTGAGCGGAAGAAACCGAACAGAGGCGGCTCTGTCCTTGCTGGAAAGCGCTGTGCACCAGGGCTCGTTCCGCCCATAAACAAGCACTTAATGGCCTTTCCTCCTCACTGCCAAGAGGCCGGCATTAAGGGAGAGAACAGACATTTTGGGAAGGGAACGTTATCCTCGCATCTCTCCTACAAAACCTCTTCAGCGGCAAGCCTCCGAGATGAGCGCCTGATTCCGGGTGGCCTGGACCAGGCCTGGGCCTGCCCCTGTTCTCCTGCATGTGTGGACCAAGGCATTGTGTGTTTGTGGCCACCTGCATCTGGGGGCAGCAGTGGCACATCATTCTCCTGCACCTTCCATCACAGAGGAGGGGGAGCACAGCTGCTGACCCTCCAAGGATGCCCAGCAGGGGACGCAAAGGAAGAAGGCTGATGCCTGTTGCCTCTTTCAGTCCTGGCTGCCTTCTGACCCCCCACCCCAAGGCCTTTAGGAGGATCCCCCATGGGAAAGGTGGAAAGTGGCTTTGGGCCCACTGCCTGGCCCATGAGGCTCCTGGACACATTTTTCTCTGGCGCTGCTGCCCACGAGCCCCGTGGCCACTTAGCCTCCGACCCAAAGCCCTTCGAGGTGCCACACAAGGTAAGAACATAAGAGGAGCCATTCTGGATCATCTAGCCCAGCATCCTCCCTCACACAGTGGCCCACCCATTGCCCACGGGCATGTCAGCAGAGACAAGAGCAAACCTTCTCCTGCTCTCAAATCCCACCAAATGGCCTTACAGGCCTCCTGCTTGTCCCCCCAGCCTCAAGGATGTACTTAGGCATCTATTCTAGCAGCCATTGATACATCTGTCTTCCATGAATTTCTCTAACCCTTCCTTAAATCCATCCAGGCTGGTTGCTGTTACCACCTCCTCTGGCAGCAAATTTGATAAACCAATGAGCCTCTGGGTGAAGAAGTCCTTCCCCTTGTTGGATCCGACTCTCCTGCCCATCAGCATCATAGATGCCCCCTGGTTCTAGTGTTGTGTGGCAGAAAAATGTTCCCTATCCGCCTGTTCTATACCATGCGTGATTTCATATCCTTCAATCAGGTCTGCTCTTAAGTGCCATCTTTCCAGACTAAAGAGGCCCAGACGTTGCAGTCGGATTTTGTAAGGAAGGTGTCCCAGCCCTTTAATCACAATTTTCCAGTTCCACAAAGGTCTAGCACCACTGGATCAAGCGGGCCACAAGCTTGGCACACCCCTGCACATCCATCCATCGCAACCACGCCCCTAAAGCCCGTGTTGCCCCTGATGCAAGAAGAAACCTGGCTGAACTCTAAGACCTGGGGGCCACTGAAGGGCCCTCCCTCTTCTTCCAACTGGGACCATCCCTGCGAGCCTCCGCTTCCGTAACAGACACAGGGCCATTCGCTCATTCTACCTGCAAGCTTTCAGCCCACTGCCTTCTCCAGTGGAACACTCACATGCACAGGAGCCCAGGCCCAAAGCGCTGGGTGCATCAGTCCAACTATACTGTGGCCTCTGCAAAGCCAGGCCTGTGCGTTAGCCATCAAATCAGTCCCTATGCAAGACCAGACACCAGGATCCGCAAAAGAACCACAGCAGATGAAAAACTATCCAGGAAACTATCCAGCTGAAACCAGGCAGAAGCGGACGGATTCAGCCAAGTTCAGTCAAGGAGAAAGCCGTTGGATCCTCCACCAAAATGCCACTGGGATCAGGCTCACAGGGCTGGCAGAGGAGAGCTGCTCATGCCAGTGTGCAACACCACGTCAAAACTGACCGCTAACTGCCCGCCAGGGGAAATCTCCATCTCTGCCTCTGTAGCCCCTCTCACTGTGGTTCGTGAGCTGAAAGAGCCAGGCGAGCGGGTCACACAGTGCTGAGAATCAGGCGCCACGCCCTGACGGAGCATCTCTGCGGCCTCCGTCCATGAGAGCACCACGCAAACCTCCCAAGTGGACGGCGAGCGAGCGTGCGTATTGCTGTGGTGTGCTCTGCGCTGTGCATGCCCAGGGAAGCGGGCAAGAGTGTGCAGAGTCTGTTGCTAGGAGGAATGAAGACCCTTTGTGCCGGAAGCAGCCAGAGCAGCAAAGGAAGCTCAATCCCTCTGCAGGCGCAGTCCCAGCGATGCCTTAGCAACAAGGAGGGAGGGAGGGAAGGCAGCCTGGCAAGCTGCTCTGTGCGCGTGTGTCTTGTGTCCCACGCGCATGCGCTGAGGGAGCAAAGGAAGCTGCAAGGCAGTGGCAGTGGCGGCTTGGGAACTGTCATGCCTCTGCCTGCTGCTCCACTGAGGACGGTCCAGGCCTCCTTGCTCGCTGATGAAAGGAAGGGAAGGGAAGGAGGAAGCGCCACCGCCTTCTCACAGGGGTGGGAAAGAGCATCAGAGCCGCCCTCCCCCTCCCTCTCCCCCAGGCACGTTCATCTTCCATCAGCTTCCTGGAGCTTCCTGCCGCCCATCCAATGGCCCTTCCCACAGGAGCAAAGGCTTTTGTCCTGCAACGGTGTCAGAGACCCTGTAAGTGGCAGCGGCGGCGGCAGCGGCTCTATGCAAGGACAGCGGTGCTGCCAGGAAGGCGGAAAGGAGCCTGCCTGCGCCAGTCAGAATCCAGAGCCTGGGCAGAGGGACAGGAAAGCATAGCTCGCCCTGGGCCTCAGGGGGCAGAGCAGCGGCTCCGACAGGCACAGGCTGGCAGGAAGGGGAGGAGATGCCCAGGGAACTGGAAAAGGCTCCCAAAGGGCTGCACCAAGGCAGGGACCCATTTGTTCCTCTGAGGGCCGGAGGAAGAGCTGAAAGGCACGTTCCAGCCCATCCGCCAGGCGTGGCTTTAAAACACTCGGCAGCCAAGGAAGGGAAGGTCCGAGTCACGCGTGGGAGCGCCTTCACAAAAAGGGACGGCAACCCTACGTCAGTCATTCCACTTACTCACCGTAGCCCGTGACTACCAATGACATGTTTGTTTGAGGAAACAGAACGGCTTGCACTTGTCTGGCACCGGAATTCTGCTTGGAAAGAAACCCCCTTTTATGAAATGAAAGCAGCCAGACGGAGCCATCACACCACGGTCGGTTCAGCCACAGTTCACGCCCCTTTTCACGCAGTAACAACAACCACAGCGTGACAGAGATGTGAGTCACAGCCAGGAACACTTGAGCTCCGTCTGCAAGTGGGACATGAGGTGACCGGGAACCCCGCCCACTATGCACGCTGCCCTGGTCCAGCCCGGGGAATCTGGGAGAGCACAAGGAGCTCTGAGGGCACCTTTATGCCAAGAGGTGCCGGGGGGGGGGGCAGTGGGAGATGTGGCCAGGGCCTCGTGCTGAGGACGCATTTGCCCGTCCCAGAGGGTTCAGTGGAGGAGCGGACGGAAACTGCTGGACACGAGAGCATCACAGTTGACACATCCAACTCTGTCAACAGATGAGCCAGTGCGGTCTAGTGGTCAGGGAGCCGGACTTTTATCTGAGAATACTGGGTTCAATTCCGCCCTCCCCCATGAAGCCAGCTAGGTGACCTTGGGCTAGTCACAGCTCTCTTCTGAGCTCTCACAGCCCCACCTAACTCACGGGGTGTCTGTTGTGGGAAGAAGAATAGAAAAGCTTTGTCAGCCGCTTTGAGTCCCCTTAAATGGGTGAGAAAAGCAGGGTAGAAAAGTCACCTCTTCTTCTTCTCCTTCCAAAAGCTTTCAGGAAGCAACATGCCAACCGAAGGGTTTGTTTTTGCGGGGGCACAAAACTCTTGTTTGGGAATGGAAAAGTGATGCTACTAGAGTGGAGCACAGGGGGTGACTTGCAGGCTGCCAGCTCATCGTTACTCAGATCAAAGAGGGAGGTGGACAGACAGATGCATCAATGGCTACTGGAATGGATGCCTAAGTACATCTTTCAGGCCGTGGGGACAAGCAGGAGGCCTCTAAGGCCCTTTGCTGGGATTGGAGGGCAGGAAAAGGTTTGTCCTTGTCTCTGCTTGTGATGCCCATGGGCATTTAGTGGGCCACTGTGTGATTCGGGATGCTGGACTGGATGGGCTGTGGCCTCGTCCTGCAGGGCTCCTCTGATGTTCTTAGGTTTCAGAAGGGGGGAGGAACAGGTGAACTTCTGGTATTGAAAATACGGCTTTGGGAAAAAGAGTTCAGACTAACTCTTTGGGGCGGTAAACTGAGAAACTCAGGATCAGGATCATACCCTTGTACTTTCTGGGTAAGACCAGATGGGAAATCCGCCTGGTTCTGTCCCCAGGAAGCCTGCCAGGGGCTGGGCACAGGAATAGGGTCAGAGCACAAATCTGGGGCATGAATGGGGCAATGACAGAGCTGCTCTTTGTGGGCACTTGGTGGAAAGGAGCATCACACGCTGGACGCTAGGAGCCTTTTCTAAATCCTGCACAATGTGAAGCCTGTTTTTGTCAGTGAAGTTTGAAGCCCGGACTCTGCTAAGCACGTTGGGGTTCCGCTTTCACTCCTTCGGAATAACTGGAGCCAGGGTCAGGCCGGTCAAATGCTCCCATGAAGAACAACATTGTAACACACTGCACAAGCAACTTTGAGCCAAGTCCTCCAGGCAGGATGAGGCCATTTGCAGCAGCTGGATGAGAGGGGCACATCTGGCCTCCCAAAACCAGTGCCTATGGACCGCGCACACGCACAAGGCCACTCGGGGCCCTGCTTATGGGATCTCCACAGAGGTCACTGCGAAAAGCAAGTCCCTGGGCCACATAACAGCCCGAAGGAGGAAAAAAGAGAACTTCTGAGCTCCGAGAAAAGCCACAGGAGCGGCGGCAGCGGCGGCAAACGCCTGATGCTCTTGCCTGGAACCCAAGGAGTTCTGACCTCAAAGCCCAGACCTGAGGACGGAAGAGCCAGGGAGGGCTGCCAGAAGCTCTCGCCCTCGGCTGATCCCACTGCCCGGCCTCAGTCCCACTCCCTAGAACTGGAGGGACCGACCAACGCGCTTCAGACGCACACAGCTGCAGGAGACAGGCAGCCTTTCCTAAGTGCGGCCCCTTCCCCAAAGCCCCTCAGGCGTTCCAGGCAGGCATTTAAACACTGCTAGGGAAAAGAGACGCAATGCAACCAAACTAGCCAAACAGAAAAGGACAGACTGAATAAGAGGCCGGGGGGGGGGGGGGGAAGCCCTCACAGACAGTAAGGCAGTTCCGGGAGCAGTGCACTTTGCCACTAAGGTGCCAACACAGAGAAGGCCTCTTCCCAGGAGCATCCACCTCCAATGGCTGAGAATCCATTCCAGACAGGGGAGGAGAAGGCCCCACCTTGCCAGGGACCAGTTGAAGATTTCGGGCAGAAATTTCTCCGGCTCTCATCCTGGGTTCTCCCTCTATGAAACAGAATCGGGGTGGGGGTGGGTCCCACAGCCGAACTGCGCCCTGTCGGTGCCTTTGATTCCCAGGGCAAAAAAGCTTTTCTGTTCTGCCAAAGCTGCACCCAGAGGCCCACCTGAGAGCCGGGGCCTTGCAGTCCAGGGAGCGTGCCTCCCCCGGGGGCGGCCATTCCCAAGTCCTTCTGGCCCCGCAGCAGAAGGGCTAATCCAGCTGCCAACCCTCTGGTGGGCAAACAGGCTTGCAGGGATGCCCACTGCTGCAGCGCAGAAGCCCCTGGGGAGGCCAGGTGGCCCCTGCGTGCAGCCACTCACCGGGAGGCCAGCACAGCGGGGGCAGAAAGCCCTGCTAGGGTCCCCGCCCAGGGCGGCAGAGGGTTTTCCACAGGCTTGGAGCTGAGGGGCCCCCTGCCTCAAGCCCCCGCTTCTTTCTCCGGAAGGAGAGGGTCTGCTGCTGCTGTCTAAGAGAGGGAAGGGTCCCCCCCCGCTCCCCTTCCCATCAGGGGCCTCGCAGACCCGCTGCAACGGCGCCCCTCTCACCCCCTTGGGGAGGGATATGCGGACAAGGCTGCTGGGCTGATGCTGGTGCCTCGAGGATCCGCGGGGGGGGGGGTGCGCGTCACGGGGGGGGGGCAGGTGCCGGAGGACCCCTTGCCTGCCGCCGCACCTACTGGGATGCGGCCGAGTCGCTGTGCGCGCCTGCAGGGCCGTTATCGCTGCACCCGGCCGGGGACGAGGACTGGTGCCGCCTCTCCGCACGGAGAGCGCTTCCCGTGGGTCAGTCCCGGAGGCCCGGGCGGAGGGGCGCCGGCCAGCCGAGGGAGGCGGATTCGAGGGTCGCGCCCAGTCTCATCTCGACGCGCGCTCCGGCGTGGAAAATCTCCCCTCCCCCCACCAGCGCCCATATTCGTGGGGGGAGGACTTAGGCCACGAAGCGCTCGCCTCCCACCCGCCTCTCGCTGGACCGCTCGAGGGGCACCTGCTGGACCAGGCGCAGGATGGCGATGGATGGATCCGGAGCTGCGGGGGTGGGGGGCGCGAGAGACACAAACCCCCCCCGCCCTAGCCGCTCCGGTTCCGTCTCATGCTCCCCCCCGACGGCCTTACCCGGCCCGGCCCTCCCGCTGCCCAGAGATGCTCGGTCGGGCAACGGATCGCGAACGCGGCGCCGAGATGAAAGCGGCGCTCGGCGCCAAGGTGATGCCGAGGACGGCGAGTCCCCCCCCCCCCCGCCGGCAAGGAGCCGGCAGCCGCCCTCCCCTCCCGCCCACTTTCGCCCGGGGCTGCATCTACGCCCCCCCCCCCCCGCCGCATCATCCTTCCTTCCTCGCCGCCTTTGTTTGGCGGAGGCGCCCGCGGCCTCCTCGGCTCGGCGTCGGGCGGTGGGTTGAAGGGAGCCCCGCCGCGGCCCCCAAGGTGGCGCCCCGCCGTCCCCACTCACCTCCGCCCCGGCGCCCCCCGGCGCCTCCGTCTCTCCTGCGGCTGCTGCCCGTTCGACCGCCGCCTGGCACTGCGGCGCCCGATGCCCGTCTGCGCGCTGCTGCGCAATGCCGCCCGTGCCGTGACGTCGCCAGCGCCGCTCCTCGCGCGAGCCCAGGCGGCGGGCGGGCGCGGCGGGCGGGCGGACGGACGGACGGACCGAGGCGCTGCGGGAACGAGCGGCACCGGCGACGGCGACGGCACCAGGCGCAGGCGCAGGCGCAGGCGCGGACGCGACGGCCCGGGAGGCGCCGCCGCCGCCGCCGCTCAGCTGCCTGCGTGCCCAGGCGAGCCGGGCGCCCCACCGGGACGGAGCGAGCCGCAGGCGCCCAGGAGCGCTGGAGGGCGCCGCTGCTGCTGCCGCTGCCCCCGGGCCGTCGGCCTACCTCGCAGGCAGGGTCGCCGCTTCTGGGCGCGATGCAGTGGCGGGGGGGGGGGTGGCACTAATACGCCCTCCTCCTTTCCTAGCGGCTCGGCTGCCGCCCGGGGGGCTACTCTGGACGAGGCCCCCTCGGCCTGCTTGGCGCGACTGGAGGCTGAAAATAGCCGGGCCGGCCGGGCTGCGGGCGGGGCAGGGCGGGGCGGGGGGGCAGCCCTATTTATAGCGCAGGCACAAAGCGAGGCCGGTGGGGGCCAGGCGGAGGCGTCCCTCGAAGCCCCCGGAAGCGCCCCTGGCAAAGAGGGGGCTTTGGGCTGCCGCGGCCCCCCTCCCCTGCCCCTTGTGGAGGCTCTCGGCGGGGACAAACGAGGGCCTAGCGCCGCCCGGCTGTCCGCACCCTCTGCTGGCTCCTCCGGGCCCTCTGGCTGTGCCCTGATGCCAACCGAAGAAGAGGAGGGCACCTTCTCAGCCCAAGAGCGCCCGCTGCCCGGCAGCTCAGCAGGCCACCACGCTGCCTGTAATGGGAGGCGAGGCGTCTTTCTGAACGCCTTTGGGCTCCCCGGGGAGCGGGCAAGATGGCAGGGCCACGGATCCAGGGCTGGGAGGCCGGAAGGCTCCTGTTGTTGAGCAAGACCCCTCGTGTCCTACCCCGTGGCCACCGGCCCTGAGCCCCCCCCCCCTCCGTGCCTGTGGAGCAGAGGCCCAGGGACAGCCTGGCAAAGCAGCTTCCGTGGGGGACCTGCGTTTGCAGAAATCCCGCCATTGCGCCACCTTTGGAACAATCTTCCAGGACCTTTCTTATGTGTTTGGAGCGCCCCCACCCCCTGCGCTCTGGGGCTGCTGCTCTTTATTACAGCCTGCTGGGTGAGAATTGCTGGACCCCTATCAGCCCCCCCCCCCCCAAGATGGCCAAGAGGCAACGCAGACAGTCCAGTTTGTTCATTCATTTATGTGGATTTTTATCCCGCCCCATCCATCCCTGAGGGCCTCGGGGCGGTTACAGCATTAGAAACCATGCATGAAATGAGCTGAAGTGGGGAGGCAGAGCAGTTTCCTTAGGCAGGCAAAGAGTGTTCCAGATCAGATGAAGCACGTTTTCCTAAGAAAGGGAAAAAACATCGGGCAGCGTCTTGTTTATTGAGGCTGGATGAACTGACGGCTCTCTGTCCGCCCTTCCTGCAAAGTCACAAACAGTTTATGCGCACACGCACATAGACACTACTTTACCCTTACAACAGCCCTGCGAGGGAGACCACGCTGAGGGTTGATGATTGGTCAGGTGCATGCTGGGAGCTTTCATGGCCATGGTGGCTTTGGAGAGAGACATGCAGAGGGCTTGGGCTCGGCCCTTTATCCTGTCTGCTACAGAACAGGTGTATCGGTGGCTACTGGAATGGATGCTGCCCCGAAACCTCCACAGCTGTGCTAGGAGTGCCTACAGTGCTCCTGGCGAAGGCCAGCACGCCGCGTGAAGGCTGCATGGGATGGCACATCGCTCGCCGCTGTAGCAATGCAAACACAACGCACAATGCGAACGCCGGTCTCCGTCCCTGATCCTGGCTCCGTGGGATAATTGCAGGCCGCTTCCCTTGGTGCAAAAGGCCCCTCTGTCTGTCTGGGGGCTTTTGGCAAATGCCCCCATCAAAGGCTCCGGAAGCAGCTCATCAGCCATGCAATAAGGGGACAGGGCCTCTCCTGGACTGGGGAATGGCTAAAGGGCAGGAAACAGGGAGGAGGAATAAATGGTCAGTTCTCAGGCGGAGAGAAGTCAAGAGTGACCCACAAATGATCTGGACACAGGGCGAGGCAGTGAGATGGCAAAGTCGCTGATGCCAGAACAGTAAAACCCGGAAGAGGTGGAGCAACCTCCTGACTTTGGGTAAGGGGACAACCAGGCTGCAGTGCTGAGGCCTCTTCAGCCTCGAAAGACGGAGTTTAAGAAGTGACCTGACGAGAGGAGGGCAGAAAACCACGCGTGGTGTGGAAAAGGTGAATAGGGAACAGTCTTGTCTCTCTGGCACAGCAACCAGGGGCCACTCTGTGAAGCGAGTGGGCAGCAACCAGCCTGGAAAACTTTGGCAAAGGGTTAGATAAACCCACAGGCGGGCGCATCAATAGCTGCTCCAGGCGGGAGAACAACTGTTTTGCAGGGACTTGAGAGCAGGTGGAGGTGTTGCTTTTATCTTCTGCTTGAGACGCCCGGAGGCAGCAGGTGGGGTTGTAGTGAGAATCACCAAGGCGCTTAGGCAAGACTACTCACGGCTGATGAATCAGGGCATTTCTTGCTGGGCAGGAGGAAAAGGCTCCACTCACGTGTCGCGGCCGTGATAAACATCACAAGATGTGAATGAAAACAGTGTCAGTCAAGCGACTGGAATTCGCTTGCTTGTCAGCATAAAAGCAGAGCCGCCCCAAATTCCATTCCCAGGCATCGAACTCACCAGGAAAAACACACACAAAGAGTATAATTCAGGACCTTCTCCTGCCTGTTTCTGCAAGGCCAAATGCAGCGATCCGCAGGCCAAAGCTCAACAGAACAGTCAGAAGGGGGAGAAGGGAGGCAGAACGACGTGATTTTCCTACGTTTCTTCCGCTTTGATTGGCTTGCGCAGTACAAGGGTCTTTCTAGTTTAATGAATCCATCGTCAATGATTTCCGCTCCTTGTGGTTGCGCTTCCACCACAGTGGGCACCATGGGGGACGGCGGGATGCTGGACTAGATGGGCTGTGGCCTGATCCAGCAAGGCTCTTTTAGGTTCCTATAGGGCAGTGGTTCTCAACCTGGGGGTCGGGACCCCTTTCAGAGGGGCCGCGACAGGTCTCCCGCCGCCCTTCCCTCCCACCTCCCAGCTGCTCCGCCCCCGTGGTTGGGGGTCTCCACAACATGAGGAACTCCATTAAGGGGTCGCAGCATTAGGAAGGTTGAGAACCGCTGCTATAGGGCCTCTCTGCACTACCTCCGGGGGGACAGTGAGAGGCTTCACTCAGCGTACGCACTGTGCAAAACCGCCTCCATCCTAGAAGCAGCTCTGCATGTGCCAGAGCAGGCCCCAGACGTGTAGCTGTGGAGCGCACCCGGCATGCTCCCTCCGCCCCCCCTCTAGGCGCATGGACCGTGGGACCAGACTGCGCAGTTGCAGTTGCTGCCACGTCACCCAGTTGCCGTGGCAATGGCGCTGTGCGTGCGTGTTGTCACAGCAAGGCAATCCTGGCTCTCACTTATCCAGCACTGACAGAAGTGCCAGGTAAGTTTTAGATGCATCGGCCGTGGCCAAGTGCAAGAAGGCGTGTCAGTGGCTGCTATAATGGATGCCCAGGTACTTCTTCCAGGTGGGAGAGACAGGCTAGAGGCCTCTAAAAATCGTCTGCAGGGAGGTGATAGCAGGTGTTTGCACTAGGCCCACAGGGGAATTCCCACGGAGCTTCTGCGCCATGCAGAGCTGCTTCTGTTCTGGAAGGGGCTCTGTGAGTGTCAGACTGTCCCCCAGTCGGATAGCCACGGGCCACTAAAAGGTGCCCCACAGCTATACTAGCCATGTCTGGGTGTGGCTCATACATCCCCGAATGAATCCTCTGCACCTCTTCTGGGCAAAGGCACACGGGCCAGGGAGGGACAGCTGCCGCTGTGCACCATGTCACCCGGTCAAGGCAACAACAGGCAGCCCACGTGGCCATTGGTGCAAGATGGTCTCCTCCAGTATAGAGGTGATGGCACTTACCCATCACTTCATGAAGTGCAGGTAAGTTTGGGATAAACCGGGTGGTTCCAGGGTGTGGACACCTGATCCATCCCCCTTCTTCATTGCGCTGGGAGTTTCCCAGGGAAGGGAAGGTGCGCGTTTGCCCTTTATCTTCTGCTTGAGATGCCCAGAAGTAACTGGGCCACTGTGTGAGGCAGGATGCTCGACTAGATGGGCTGCAGCCTGATCCAGCAGAAAGATTCCTCTTAATTCGTGGTGGGCAATGGCAACTAGAAGTGATGCCCACGTGCCAGCTGCAGGATGGAGAGGCAGCTGGCCAGACTCAGTTGGTGAGCCAAGAGGGCCACCTAGACTCAAAGGGCTGTGGCTCCGTCCAGAAGCCCCCTCTTGTGCTCTTAGGCCCCCGTGGCACAGTGCTTCTCACTATATGGTTTATTTGTCAACCCTGGAATGACTGAAGTGACAAGGATGCCACAGGGCAGCGAAGGGCACAAAGGGTGGCATTTGGGATCAGCAGTAAGAAGGAAAGGATCTGTCTGGACCAGGAGAGCCCCGGAGGCAAATGTCTTTCCTCCACTGGAATAAAAACACACAGAGAGTCCTGCGTGGTACCAGAAGGCAGCCTGGTTTCAAGCACCAGCCACTCCTGCTTTGAGCCAGCTCCCTCCCGGCCTCTCAAATGCCCCCTCCCTCCCCCCATTGGAGCCCAATCCCTGCAGGGGCTGCAGGCAAGAACCAAGGAGAAGCCCAACAGGGCCAGCTGGGAGGCCTTGTGGTGCCAGTTAGACCCAGTTGCTATGCTTCTAAGGTTCTTCTGGACCCTGCTGGGTGGGGGGGGGGCGGGGCAGAGAGCTGTCCTCTACAAGGGAAGCGAGGCCTGAGCTGCCCGTCAAAAGGCCCAGTGTCCGAGCAAATGCCTGTGGGGAGGAAGGGGTGGGTCCGCCTGGCCCAAACACCTCCTGAGTTGCAGCAGTAAGCCAGGGAGACTGTAAGCCAGGAGCCCGGCCCACTTACCTTGCTCGAGTCCTGCTGGGCCACCACAGTCGCCATCTCTGCAGTAGACCTGTGCGCTTTCTTTGCAGCTTCACAGCAGCAACATCAGTTCTCAACAAAATGGCAGAAGCAGAGAATAGCACAGAACCCCAAGACTTGCAGGTCTGGGAGCCCCTGCCTGTGGCTGCTGCCTCTGTCTTGCGACACCCCCACTCCCCGCGTCCATGCAGGCAGGCATGGCACCTCCTTGGGCGGCAGGGGTAGGGGGCTGAAATGCACACACCCATCTGCCCTCAAGGCCAAAAGAGGCTTATCTGGCAAAAATACCTTGTGGCAGTATGTGGGTTACTCCCCACCGCCACCTGAAAGCATGGAGAAATGAGCGACTCACGGGTGGCATTTTCGCCCTGGTGCGTCCCCATGACAGCAGCCTTGCTTGGTAGAAGGGTGCATTCCAGTGCAATAATACTGCAAGAATCAGTACAATCCGGCTTTACAAACTGACACCCAAACCCCCACAAATGCAGTGCGTGCCAGTGCTCCCATTCTGCGTGTTGCATGCCAGCCTGACCCTCTGCCAGCTGCATTTCTGAAATGCTCTTTGTCTCCTTCGCTCTTGCCTCCTCCCCTTGGGATTCTCAGGCCACAGCCCAGACCCGCATGGCCTTAGCCAGGCAGCAGAATGACAAGGAATGACCACCCAGATGCTACTAGTCCAGCCCGAGACCCCAAGAATGGAACCATTGCATCACGCATGGGATGTCTACAGATGCACCTAGCCAGATGTTGCCTAATTATCAACTACGGGTCAAAGTGCAAACCGTTCTCCATATTACCTCCAGCACAAAGGTTTTCAGTGTTTAGAGTTTACTCCTAATTCCTGACGTTGCTTTAGTTTGATGTCCTATAGACTCACTGGATGCCCTAAAGCTTTTGCGTCTCGGCACTGAAGCCCCTCAATGTGCCTTCAGCCCCTTTGGCATGAGGTGCAGTGGAGACGGGCAGACTTTTATGTGCCTCAGAGGCGTATTGAACTCCCTGTGGAGACACGGCCACGAAACCAGGCGTGGCATCTCGTCGCTCAAAACTTTTTCTTTAGAAGCATCCAGAGCCTGCAGTTATAATTGTTTAACAAAAGCGGCACAAATATATTCTTCATTCAATACATGTTTCTGTTGATGCTGCATATGGTGCTTGATAAACACTCCGCTAACATAATAAAACACAATTTCATAACAGCAAGAAATCCCCAGACTGACAAGATCCTTTTGGGCTAGAAAAGAACAAATCAACATCACATCCAGCCTGCTGCGCATGAACATAAGAACCTAAAAACCTAAGAGGGACCCTGCTGGATCAGGCCACAGCCCATCTAGTCCAGCATCCCATCTCACACAGTGGCCCACCAGAGGCCCATGGGCATCTCAAGCAGAGACAAGGACAAACCTTCTTCTGCTCTCGAGTCCCAGCAGATGGCCTTAGAAGCGCCCCAAACAAATCGCCTCGCCTCCAAGGCTGCCTAAAAGAGAAGGAGGTGAAGGCCTGAGCAGACGCCACCGGGAGGGAGACTGGGAATTCTTCTTTGCTGTCCCAGAATGATGTGGGGGAAGCAGCAACGGGCAGAAGGAGAAGGAGAAGGCTTGGCTTTCCTATCCTGCTTTTCTCACCCATTTAAGGGGATTCAAAGTGGTCGACGAAGCTCTCTATTCTTCTCCCCCGAAGAGACACCTGTGAGGTGGGTGGGCCTGTGAGAGCTCAGAGGCGAGCTGTGACTAGCCCAAGGTCACCCAGCTGGCTTGTGGAGGAGTGTGGAATCAAACCTGGTATTCCCAGATAAGAGCCCGGCTCCTTAACCACTAGACCAAACTTGGTATTACACGGAGCTGGTGTGGGAGGGTCAGTGGCCAGAGCGCAGGTGCCACCGGCAAGTCTGATCAAACGTGGGCCAGAACGCACTATTGTGCCAGCTACGTGGCAGTGCTGATGGCGAAAAGGAATTACTTTCGGCCACCATCGCATCCTCAAGTAGGCGATCAGCAGAGTCTTTCCTGCTAGTTAATGACCTAGTCAATTTAGACCAGAAGACGGGGAGCATGCTGCTGCTGGAGGCCTGCTGTGACACACCTGTGAGGCACTTTCGGGATGCAGCCACTCAGGTCTGCATAGCATTGGATGCCACGGTTAACAACAGCCTGTGCAGGTGTCCAGAGGACCAGCCGGCTCCATTACTAGGCACTGTGGAGGTCTGAGGACGTCGCAGAGGTCAGCCCAGCCAGAGGCTCTTTGCCAAGGTTCTGGAGAGTCTGCTGGAAGCTCTACTGCAGGCGTGCTTGGAGGAAGTGGGTTTATCTGGATCCATTTCAGGTCCAGCTGCAGGCCTGGTCCTAACACTGAGACTGCCTTGGTTGCCCTGGCTGACCTTGGTTAATGTTTATCAGGAGACGGACAGGGCAGCACGACCCTCCTAGCTCTGGATCTTCCAGCAGCTTTTGATACCATCAACTGCAATGCTTTGTGGCCACGGAGTTGTAGCAGACACTCACTGCTACCTGTGCGGCTACAGCAGAGAGCTGCCATGGGGAGTCTTGCCAGTTTGGTGCTGAGTCAAATTTGAGGTTCTTATGTTGACTTATATTGAATTATGTATCACCCTGGGCAGGAAGGGGAGGGGGGACTCAAAACAATAGTAAAAAGCTGTTTTTTACTAAAAGACATAAAGCCCTACATGATTACAGCCTCGCACACCTAAAACAGCACCCGTTCCCTTGTAGACTTGCCCGTCCATTAACCTCGGCAAGAAGAACCACTTTGTGGCGCCATCTTTACCAGCAGGCCAAGACCCAAGGCCTCTGAGAGGTTTTCTCTGGGGCAGCCCCAGGCTCCAGCGTGGCACACCTGCCGAGGTGTGTCTCACTGGGTGGATGTATATACTGTATATATTTAATATGTATTATATATTAAAGAACTGTATTAAAAGCAACAACATAGTAACATCCAATGAAGCGATAAAAGCAGAAATATAAACGTTTTACGCACAATGGTTCAGTGAAAACAGTGGTAGAAGCTGTGCCACGTGGTGACTCCCCAAATACAAACATCCCAGGCTTACTCACTTTCAACTTTGTCGTTTTCTGACACTCATTTTTATTTGTGTTTTCCCACTCGTTTTATTGCACCCTCCTTGAGCTCTCTGGGTGGAGGGCAGGACGAACGACGGCGCCAGAGCCTCTGTCCCAGGATGGGTTTCTGCCCGGCGCCAGAGCTAAGATTCTAGAGCTGCGGATGTGGCGACAGAGCCTGGTTCCTCCTTTCTCCCAGGGCAGAGGGCCTGCGAACTGTGCGGCTGGTCTGCGGGCTCTGCGGAGGCCTTTCCACTGTCCGATCCCCAATCACGGTCCCTTTCAAAGCTCCCAGGTGACAAGGCGGCCGTCAAGGGGCCCTGCCTCCTCCTGACAAAGTGTGGGCGTAACTCCCTCCGGGTGGCTCCCCTAGAGGGGTTCAACCCTTGGCCTGCGATGTCACGGCAAGCAGAGAGGGGGAGAGGGACAGGGCCACTCTGGCTGCCACCCACCCGCAGTGCCCGCAAAGAGGAATTTGCCACCCACCTACAATGTGCCAGGGGATGGCCAGTCAGGCTTTGAGCTGGCCAGAATGCTTTATCCCTCAGGAGGAGACAAGGGCCCCCCAGGTCCTACAAGAATGCTGGCGCCCCGCCAGCCCTGGGTGGGACCACCAGATGCAGCTGGTCAGCTCCTGAAGCCGTAGTAAAAATAGGGCACTATTTTTACTTGGCTGGACTGTGATAAACATCCCGGCTGTCTGGCAAAGTTTTTTGGAAAGCATCGCCAGAGCCTTCCCGGAGGTTGTCCACATGTGAAAACAAAAGCAAGCGGTGGGCATACGGGTCGCTCCAGGAAGTCCCTGGTGGCCCCCTGCTGAGCAACTTCACAGGACCATCAATGGGTCAAATGCACGCTGGGAGTCCCCCACCCCCAGCCAGGGGAAGAACGCTGGTCTTCCCTCTCCCTCCAGGCTGAGACAGGAAACAAGGGGCCTTTCAGCACTTGGGCAAAGGGGGTGGCACGGGGCGCTCCTGCTCGCAACGTCCGCACACCGCAAAGCAGCCTTTGTCCCAGGACGCTCCAAGGGCACACGGCCACCCCCCATCTTTGATAGCTGCGGAGTGGCAGAAACTATACAGCCAAGCTATACAGCTGTACGGCACTCCTAGTGCAGCCCCGGACACAGCCTTCACGCCTACTGCCACGCAAAGGTTGTCTGGTGGCCGGATGGCACGGCTGCATCAGCAACGGTCCATGCGCATGGCTGCAGTGAGGCAGATGCTGACAAAACAGAGGTGCTCCAGGTCAGCCGGAAGTTCAGTCCAAGCAATGGATGGCGTCACCTTGCCCTTGAAATCACAGGTCCATAGTTTGGGGATATTGTTGGATTCATCTCTGGGTATGAAGCCCAGATATCAGCAGTAACCGGGAGCGCTTTTGCACAGTTAAAACTGGGCTGCCAGCTGAGTCCACAGCTTGAAAGGTTAGATATGGCTGCAGGGATCCATGCACTGGTTACATATCAGCTGGATATGTACAAGGGAGAACAGTGCACCTTCTGCCCTTCCCCTCCACAATCTGGCCAGGAAAAGGCTTTATTCCACTTCGGAAGTAAAACTGAACAGGAACAACGGAGGAGGCGACGGTAAGGCTTGGTGCCTCCTGTGAGCAGCCAGAACTCTCAGCTGTTTTACTATATACCCCTTCTTCTAGATCATTGATGAATAAATTAAAAAGCATTGATCCCAGTACTGAGCCTTGAGGGACCCCACTTTTTACTTCTTTCCACCCTGAGAATTTGCCGTTTATTACTACTCTCTGCTTTCTGCCCTTAAGCCAGTCAGAAATCCAGGACAGAACTTGTCCTTTTATTCCATGGCTGATGAGTTTACTCAGTAGCCTTTGATGTGGGACTTTGTCAAAAGCCTTCTGGAAGTCCAGATAGACAATGTCTACTGGTTCACCTTTATCCACATGTTTACTGACACTCTCAAAGAATTCCAACTGGTTTGTGAGGCATGATTTACGTTAGCAGAAGCTATGTTGGCTTTTGCTCAGCAATGCTTGCTCCTCCATGTGCACACTAATTTTGTTTTTAATAATGGTTTCCATCACCTTACATGGAACTGACGTTAAGCTAACTGGTCTGTAATTGCCTGGATGAACCCTGGATCCTTTTTTGAAGATTGGTGTTACATTTGCTACCCTCCAGTCCTCAGGTACAGAGCCTGATGTTAGGGAAAGATTATATATTTTTGCTAGAGGTTCAGCAATTTCGCATTTGAGTTCCTTAAGGGGCTCTTGGATGAATACCATCTGGTCCCGGTAACTTTTTAACGTTTAGTTTATTAAGACAAGCAAGGACCTCTTCCTTGGTTATCTCTGCTGCTTACATGTGTCTTTTGTTTTCCTCCATGAATATGGAGGCAAAGAATTCGTTTAGTCTCTCTGCAATCTCTCAGAGAATTCCAATAAATTTGTGAGGCATGATTTACCTTTGCAGAAGCCATGCTGGCTTTTGTTCAGCAATGCTTGCTCCTCCATATGCACTTTGTCTTTAATAATGGTTTCCATCACCTTACATGGAACTGACGTTAAGCTAACTGGTCTGTAGTTGCCTGGATCACCCCTGGATCCTTTTTTGAAGGCTCCAAGGGCATCTCCTGAAGATCACCAGGGCGAAGCAGAGAGCCTGGGAATCTGTGGTCCCCGTCTGTCTCCGGGGATGACGGCTGCCCAGTAAATCCAGACAGGGCTCGTCCCATGGCTGGATCCCCCACTGAGCAACGCCTGGGGCAGGGATGGTGGAGCAGATTTCTGCTTCCCAGATGGGAGGAAGGGGCACAGGCCTGGCTTGGGCTCCAGCTATGGGGGCCCTGAGCCCCCTCCTGGGATTTTGTTCCCCCTCCCCACCGCACACTCCCACCCCTAAAAAGGGCAGGGGTGCCTAAGCGCCAGCCTGCTTCTGCCCGTCTTGGGCCAGTGGCCTCCTCAGCAGCGGAGGGCACAGGTGTCAGTGTCTGCCATGGTCCCTTGGAATAGGGAAAAGCAGTCCCTTAGCCTCACCTGGCCACAAACACATCCACAAGCCCCCTTTGCGGGCTCTTCCCCATGAGCCCAGTGTTGCCTCCAGCCTTTCACTGGATGCCAGAAAGCCCCCAGAGGTCCATTTTGGACCCCTCCATCAAAGGCTGGGGCTCTCCTGGGTCAATGCTGCAGTCATACTGGCACCGGCCTTCATCCAGCCAGCTGAAGGGGGAACCAGTCTCCCTGCCCCCCGCCGGAGGCTGTTTAGGGCCGTGTGGTGCTGCTCTGTTGCATCTTTGTGCCCGCTGCTGATTGCGCCGCTGCAGCAATGAGTGTCTGAAGAGAGGTGGCCCAGGGGACCCTTGCATCAGAGTGGCTCCAAGCCCATTTGGGTCAGAGAGGCATTTAGCCCTGCTGCCCCAAGGGCCTGTGTAGAGGCTCCCTAACTTACTTTCTCAGCCACAACACCCTTGGGAGAACATGGGCAAGGAGGGAAGTCTGTCCTGCCCCCCCCCAATGCCCAGTGGCACCCTGAACTTCACAGCAGCTTTGGAGTCCCTTGGGGTGAGGGGGGTCACCACTGCAGGGGTCCCCGGGGCCCCTTCACCATCCAGTTTCACAGCAAGCCTTGCGCTAAGCAGGGGAGCTGCTTTGACAGGCTGAGGGGAGGCCACAGAGGTCACGTGAGCCCCGCAAGGGCTGAGTGGGGCACGAAGCCTCCCCGTTGGAGCGCTTCAGTGTGTTGTACTTCGCTATGCCCTCCGCCCTGGAGCAAAGCAGCAACCCACACGCTGCTCCTGCTGCCGCCCTGGGCAATCATGTGTTGCTGATTCTGTGGCTGGCAGGCAGGCCCCTTTCCCTTCCCAGCTCCAGGCAGAAGATGCCCCTGGCTGAGCCTGTGGGGAGGAAAGAAGCTTGGGCTATCTTGGCTGTGGGGGCACACTTCCTCCCCAAAGAGAGGGGACGGGGCTCTGGTGGCCGGTCCCACGAGCAAAGCACCCGCAAGGAGGCGTGGGCACTTTGCCCACAGTGCTGCCAGGGTGCCTCTGGGAACAGATCTTCAGCCTGCAGAAGCAGAACTGGTTTGCAGCCTCCGGGCAGAAAGTCAGAGCAGGTGATCAACTTCCGCCTAATCTGGCCGCCTCCCTCTTAGGAGCCTCCAGGCCCTCCCACGCACGGCTTCCTCCAAGGCAGCCCACTGGGCACTTCGGGCCCACAGGCCCAAAAGCGAGGAGGGCCAGAGTCTCCCGCGGCTGCTGCCTTCCCCTCCTTGGCCCTTGGCAGAGATTCCCAGAGGATGGACCGGGGAAGGAAACACCCAGAGGAGCCGCCACCCGCCACCCTCCGGAGACGAGGCCAGGGCAACGTCGCATTTGCGCACCACGACAAAGCGCCCGGGATGTGGTGGACGCTCGCACGGGAGGACGGACAGAGCGGGACCCGACGGCACCTGCCAGGCTCACCGACGGCACCTGCCAGGCTCACGCCTGCCGCTCCCCGGGAAAAGGCCGGACCGTCTCGCCCTCGAGAGCCCGGCAGCGTTTCCCCGGGTGCCACAGACGGGGAACCTCCGTCCAGCCGCCGCCCTGCAGATCCTGCACAGCAGAGCATCGGCTTCACCGCCGGGGACCCAGCCCGGAGCTCCCCAAACGTCCAAGGGAAGAGGGGTCTGAGGGGAGGAATTGGCCCTTCAGGCGTCTTCCAAGCAGGCCGACAGTCATACGGGCCAGAGGCCACCGGGGTGCGACCGCCGCCCAACTCACGGCCTGAACGCCCCCCCCCCGTGTACAGCCGTCTGTCCTCCGGGCGGCCACTGGGCGGCTCCTCGAGGCCGTAGGGGCAGCTCTCTGGCCGCCGGAGGAGGAGCACGGCTAAGACGGCTCGCGGTGCTCGAGGGCGACTCTGCACCTCCCGCGAGCGGGTCCGCCGGCGCCACGGCTGCCCGGGTGCAAGTGCTCTCCGCCAGCCGAAGGGGGAAAAGAGCCGCTCGCCGCAGGCGGGCCCGGGTCACCGGTGGGTTCCGAGGGACGGACGCCAGAGCCCCGGCAGGTCTCAGGGCCTTCGCACGCAGAAGCCTCCGTCCGGCCCACCCTCCCAGCCGCAGCGGCGCCACTGAAGGCGAAGCGCGGCCGGGCCGCCGGGGCCTGCGAGGGGCGAGCGAGCGAGTGGTCCAGGCTCCGCCCGCGGGGAAGGGATGCCGGAGATGCCTGGCATGCCGCGACGGCGCTGCCGCTGACCATCACAAACGGGCAGGGCGCCTGCGAGCAACAGCCCGGGAGGGGGCGGGCAGGCTCCGCCCGGCTCCCCCCCCCCCACCAGAGGACGCGCGCGCGATCGGGCGGGGGAGGCGGGCGGGTCTTTCGGGGCGGGGGAGGCGCCGGCCGCTTCATCGTCAGCTTCGGACGGCGGCTAGCTGTGTCCGCTCGCAGAGCAAGCACCGAGGGCGGGGCGGAGCGTGACCGGCGGACTCGGGGCCCCGCCCTGTCCCCCTACCCGGGGGGGGGGAGCGAGAAGAAGAGCCCTTCTAGGCACCCCGCCCCTGCTCCTGTCCCGCATCGATGCGCGGCGGCGGCGCACAGACTCCGGCAGGGCTCCCCCCGCGAGAGGGAGAGGGAGGGAGGGAGGGACAGAAGGGGAGGTCGTTTGTGCCCCCCCTCGCCGGCCCGTATAGCTCAGGCGGTGCAGCTGCGGGGCGGACCGGGGCGGGCGAGCTGCACGCGACGGCCCGCGAGGCGCCTTCGGGCTCCGAAACGCCGCTTCCGAAAGGCGAAACCGGGGAGCGTCTCGTGGCGGAGCTTGTGGGCAGCGGCGGCGCCTGGTTATTCGGCCCCGCCCGAGTCCCTGGCAGCGTGGCGAGGGCGCCTCCTAGTGCCGCCGGCCGGACAGTCCCGTATGCAACCAGAGGACGTCTGGAAGGCGTGGGGGTCACGCCGGACGGAGCACTCGCTACTCTGGGCCGGAGGTTCCGTTCGAAACCGCCTCAGCCCGTCCTGGAGCGCTCTACACGCGGCCAGCGCGTTTCGGCCTCTCCCCGGCGTTCGCACGCCTCCCTCCCTGACAGTAGCAGGACACGCCCCACCCCCACCACGATTGGACCGAAACCAGCCGGAAAGCTGGCAGGCCTGTGCAAATCGCTCACCTTGCCAGGCCAGGGCTGTGATCTGCTGTGGGTCCCGTCTACCGGGAGCACGCACGTCTGTGTGGACCGTGGCAGATTGCACCCCTGGCCTGGCAAGGTGAGTGATCACGCGCATGGAGGGAGTAGCTCATTCCCGGCTCCTGCAGTCCCGTCGCGACTGCGGGTGTGGGGAGACACCCAGTTCATCCTCCCCTCACCCCTTTCCAGGGTGGGAGAGGTTGGACAGGGCTGTCAATGGGCGGGGGGGGGGGATGTGGGATCCCTCGGTAGACTGGGCCTAGCCAAAGCACTGAATGGCTAGAGCTGGTCTACTGAGGACTGCACATCCCCCGGCCCATCATTGGCCTCTGTGGGGCTGAGCCGGTTAGATCTATGTGGCTCAGGCCCGCAGACGGCCCCCGGGACCAGGCAAAGGAGGCGAGCAGGCCAGGGGGGATCATGGTGGCCCTGGCCCTAATCCTCCAGGCAAGGAGTCCCCTGAAAGGCCGGGCCCAGGGATTCAACAGGAGTGGTCACACTTTGGCCACAAGGACATTCCCTGTGTCAGGGAGGAGGCCAAAGAAGCTGATAATTGTATCAGGCTGGAAGAATGGTAATGTAGGTAGCCATGATGATTCCAAGCACTAGTGGGTGGGTGGGTGGGGAAGTCGCCATAGTGCACAAGGAATGTATCTCCTTCCACTCTGTGACTGGGGATGAGGGATTGTTCCTGGGGCTGGGCCAGAGAGACGGTCCTGGGTTACTGTTGGTGTACCGCTCACCCTGCTGCCCAACTGATTCCCTGCCTGAGTTAGTTGAGGCTCTTTCTGAGGTGGTGTTTCAGGCCCTCAACTTCATTCTTCATGCTGAGGATGCCTCCTGTAGACCGGCTCAGGACTTCATGGCCTCCGTGGGGCTGTCTCAGTGTGTTATGGGCCCAACACATCTAGTGGAACATACCCTGAATCTGGTTTTTTTGCTACACAGCGTGAGGATGCGTATCCATTGGTAGGTGGACTTGTGACAAGCCAGTTGTCATGGATGGATCATTTTCTGGTGAAGTTTGGGCTTATGGCGTCTACTTGCCACAGGGCAAAGGACCCATTAAGATGGTCCGCCGTCTGGGACTTAAGGAATCTGACAGATTCCTGATGGCTCTGGGGGGATTTCCGGTTGCCATGACGGGTCCTTCTGTCAATGCTCTGGTCTCATTATGAGGTCAGAAGAGCTATTGACATGATTGCTCCCTTGGCACCTTGGTCTACCAGGGAGCCGAGTGTAATGAAGCAGAAAGGCCGATGCCTGGAGCACAAGTGGAGAAATTCCCAATGCGAATCCCACCAAACGTTGGTAAGAGCACATTATTGTGGTGGCAAAGAACACCTATTTCTCCACTTCTATTGTGTCCTCAAGTGGCCAGGCAGCAGAGTTGCTCTGGGTGGTTGTCATCAGGTCATAAGGACGTGCCTATTCCACCTTCAAAACCTGCTGCAATAAATTTGCAAGGCACATTCAGGACAAAGTTACTCAGATTTGCACGGAATCGGATTCCACAGTTGGTGTCCAGAGCTCCGTCTGGTTCGATTATCTAGGATCAGTTTCAATTGTTGCAATCTGACGAAGTGGACAGGCTGCTTGCAGGGATTCGGCCAACTACCTGCTCCCTCGATCCTTGCCCCTCATGGCTAATAAAAGGATTCAGGAAGTGATAAATGCCTCTTTGCAGGAGGGGGAGGTGCTAGAAGTTCCTTAGGAATCTGTGATGCGCCCCCTCCTTAAGAAGACTTCCCTGGATCCAGATGTATTGAACAACTATCGCCCAGTGGCCACTAACCCCTTTTTGGGCAAGGTCTTGGAGAAGGCGGTGGCTAGACAACTGCAGGCATGTTTGGATGAAACAGATTATCTAGACCAGTGATAGTCAACCTATGATGCGTGTGTCACAGGTGACACGTCAAGCCCTTTTGGGTGACACACATGGTCACCCTGGCACCTGGGCGTGTAGTGCTTGCTTGTTCTTGAAGTGAAGATTTAGCAAACAAAATTCAGCAAGAAAAGTCACTAATGTAAAGAATTATTTGTTTTTGCTTTTAATAAAATACATATATGAAAAATATAACTTTTTTACTAGAGCTACAAATAACACAAAATTATGGATATTTCTAGATGTGACACAGCTCCCAAGTTAAGCTAGGTTTCCTTGCAAATTTTGACACACTGAGCTCAAAAGGTTCGCCATCACTGATCGAGACCCATTTCAATCTGGGTTCAGGTGGGGGTTTGGCCCTGAAACCGCTTTGGTCGCCCTGATGGATGACCTTTACCAGGAGAGGGACAGGGGCTGTACTACCCTTTTGGTTCTCCTTGATCTCTCAATGGCTTTTGATACCTTGCCCTACTGGAAGAGCTTCAGGGATTGGGAGGCTCTGTTTCACAGTGGTTCGCTTCCCATCTTTGGGGTAGGTCCCAGAAGGTAGTAATGGGAGACTTTAGTTCGATGCCCAGGGAATTTCCTTGTGTTCCCCAGGGGTTGGTCTTGTCTCCTGTGTTCTATAATATCTACATGAAGCCGCTGGGAGAGGTCGAGGTCGTCAGGAGTTTTGGAGCGAGGTGCCATCAGTGTGCTGATGACACCCCACTCTCTCCCTCCATTCCTTCTGAGTCAGGAGAGGCAGGTGAGGTCCTCGATCACTGCCTGGAAGCATTGATGGGCTGGATGTCGACCAACAAATTAAAACTGAATCCAGACAAGATGGAGGTGCTGTATGTCTTTGGGCCCCGAGTCCAGGAGGTTAAGGGGCACCCAATTCTTAGTGTGTGTGTGGGGGGGTGACTTGGGAGCACTCCTGGATTCATCGCTGTCATTTGAGTTCCATGTTGCAGTGACTGCCAGTATCCTCATTCAGTCCACCAGCTGAAGCCTTATGGACTGGGATAACTTGGCCACCGTGACCCATGCTCTGGAACCTCCAGATTAGACCACTGTGACGCACTCGGAATCTGGAACTGCTGACAGGGAGTCTCTGGATGGACTTACATCACACCCCTCTTAAAGAATCTGCATCGGTTACCTATTTGCTACCGAGCCCAATTCAAGGTGTTGATGCTTACAGTACATATAAAGCTCTAAACCAGTGGTTCTCCACCTGTGGGTCGCGACCCCTTTGGGAGTCGATCTACTCTTTCACAGGGGTCATCTAAGACCATCGGAAAACCCATAGGAACCGAGACACCTTGTGCTCCTCTCTCCGTCTCCAGGTGGGTCCGCCCACATGCAGGTCCGCCCACCCATCATCACGCCAACCCCATCACATACACCTCGTACAAATACAGCAGAAAGCAGCAATATGGAGGCAAAATGACACTTTTATATTCAACTGGGGTTGAGGTGAATACTAGGCTTTAATTATGTTCCATTTCCAACAATGAAAATACATCCTGCATATCAGATATTCGCATTACGATTCATAACAGTAGCAAAATTACCATTATGAAGTAGCAATGAAAATAGTTTTATGGTTGGGGTTGGGGTTAGGTTGGGGGTCACCACAACGCGAGGAACTGTATTAAAGGGTTGCGGCACCGGGAAGGTTGAGAGCCCCTGGGTATCGGGAGGCGTGCCTTCTCTCATGTAGACATATCCCGCTACTGAGGTCTCAGGGAGAGGGCCTTCTAGGAGAGCCTTCGCTTGCGGAGGGACATGCAAAAGGGCCTCTTCTGTGGTGGCCCCTAGACTCCCTCTTGAGGTTCACCAGGTGCCTATGCTGTAGTTTCGGCACCTGGTGAAAACATCTCTTTTCAGCCAGGCTTTTGCCATCTGTACAGCTTTCTCAGTTTGCTGTCCCGTTAGGGAGGGGAGGGTGTCCCTGCCAAGCACCCAAAGAGGGCACTTGGGTCCTGCCTGCAACACACACCCCTCCCTCCTCACCTACACAGTGTGGATTTGCCCCCCCCCAAAGAGCCCCCATTGTGCAAAGGAGGAGGAAGGCTCAGGCTGAACAATGGGTGTGTGTGTGAAGAACCTGTGAAGGAGCAGGGTGGGCACATTCAGAGGAGGGGGGGGAGAGGTGGCACCAAACCCATGAGAGGTGGCGGGCAGGAAAGGCACAGCTAGAGAAGATGGCTGACTCTGCCCCCACCCCACCCCCGTCCAGCAGCCAGTGCTTTGGTGCCAGGCTCTGGCCAAAAGAAAAGCCCCCCTCAAAGTCTGCCATGTGGGCACCCTCCCCCCTGCTTTCAGGCAGAGGGCCGCACACGACCATGGAGAAGACAGAAGAGCAACAGGTTTTTATTTTTAAAAAATGACGGTAAAAACCAAATAAGAGCAAAGTGTCGCAGCCAGGAAGCCCAGGGATGGATCCTTCTCATTGGCCTTGCCATCTGCATTGTCCTCCACCTACCAAAAGCAGTACCACACGGGATGACCGCCCAGCCCGGCCCGGCCCCCACCGCCACACCAGACCAAGAGCTGCTCGGTGCTGCCAGCGCTGCCCACAGCGCCTGGAGTGCCCGGCTGTCCTGCCCTGTGCTCAGGACCAAGGAGGAAGGCTCAGTCTTCTGGGCTAACCTCTTCTGCCGCCTGGCCTGGGCATCATGGTGGCTGCTGCGTCGCTCGTGCTGATCCCCTCCCCAGTCCTGCAAAGCCCCAATCTGCATCGACCTGTATGGTGACCAGCAAGCAAGGGGGCGCCAGCTCCACCGATACTTGGGGTCCGGTCAGACACGAGCCATTGAAAGGCTCTGCGATGTGGGGTACACCAGCTGAGATGGCGATGCCGGCCAGGTACCTCCTGGCACCTGCCGGGACAGACGGCACTAACCCCTGTGTTCTGTGGCCTGTTGGAGAGTTGAAACCACTCCAGGAACACGAGGGCCCTGCAAGGCCCCCCTGCGGTCTTCCTCCTTCCGCTTCTGGAAGCCTTCCGGGCTGAGGATCGGCTCTGGGTGGCCCGGAGGTCCAACAGAGTTCCAGCGGCCCACCTTGTCCCTCCTGGCCGAGCCGCCCGGGTGCCTCCTCTTTCCCTTTCTCCACTGGGGGCGGGAGGGGGGTGCCGCCCTGTGCCACTGGCCACGGGAACCCCCATCGTCCTCCTCCTCCTCCTCTCCCCGTGGCGGTGGCAGCAGCAGCCCTCACAGCCCCAGGGCGGAGGCTCTGGAGAGACTGGAGAACTTCAGCCAGTACGCCTCGCTGTTTGGCGAGAAGGAGCCCGAGATGCCGAAGGGGGACCTGGAGTGCATGTTCCGTCCCGAGGTGATGAGCGCCCCGAAGCCGTGCTGGTGGGAGAAGGCATAGCCAGAGCGGCGAGAAGCCCTGCGCTGCAGACTCCGCCTGGGCAAGCAGGGCACTGGCTGCCGCTGCAGTTCCCTCACCTTGAGCAGGACCTGCAAGCAGAGGGTGAGGGGCAGACTGACAGAGGTCCCCCCCCATGCGGTATGCCTGCCAGGGGGCCACAGGCGGCCCCGCCTCTCAGCAGGGAATGCCAGCCAGGCACTGAGTTCGCGAGGTGGCAGAGGCCCGTGGTATGCTTTGGTGACCCTAAAGTGGACGTGGCACCTCCCTGTGGTGGCAGCAGGCCGTGTTGCGCCAGCCCGTCACAGGTTCAGCCACGCACCTGAATGACAGATTTTCCCTCCATTGGATGCCGCCGTTTGACCAGTTTGTGAGAATTCACGGGGAGAATTCCGAGCGCCTCCCTGGGCTAGCCACTGCTCCTGCTGGCCCTGTAGGCTCCCCTGTCGCTCAGGGCAAAGGGACCCAGGGTGGGCGAGAAGCGTTAGGCCCAAGGGACACTAAGGGCCTGGCAAGGGCTGCTCGCCCGCTCCTCCTCTGCCTTCCTTTGTGCAGCTTCCCTTTGGGCCAGCAGAAGGAAAGGCACCACAGAAACACCAGGTGGCGGCAGAGGAACGCGGCAGTGCCAGGGATCCGGAGAACGCAGTGCCTGCCTTGACCTGGCGGAAGTGTCTCCTTTGCCGGTCTGGGGCTCCATGCCTCTGGGCACACGAAGCAGCTCTGCCCAGCCCACGGGCCCTGCGCACATCTCTCCAGTGCCCCCAGAGGGAAGGACCGCACAGCACAGGACAGCACAGGGCTGCCTTTGTGCCCACAAGACCTGCTGGGTGGAGCTGCTGGAAGCAGGTCCATTGCCTTGGTTGGGCAGCTGGAGTGGGAGGCTGCCCAGGCCTCCAGGAGCCAGCCAGGCCCTGTCAGCGCCCCACCCCCTTCCCTTAGGGGCACAAGGACAGGGAGGAGTGCCCCACCCTCGGGCTATCCAGTGATGTTCCCTTCTAAAAATAGGTGCTGCTCCTGCTCCGGATCCACGTCATCCGTGCCTGTAATCCACAGGCCCCCATCCTGGCTGCAGCTGGGCGTGGGTGAGGGGCTACCCGTGGGGGCAGAGCTGCTGCATGCAGGGAAAGGGTTACCTTGTCGCCAATGGTGGGTCTGAACTGCATCTTCAGGAAGCGGAAGGCAACCATCGGCAAGACGCACAGGATCACGCAGAGGAGGATGGCCAGCCAGACGCTGGGCTGGTTCAGGGTGTTCCGGGCTGTGCCTGGCAGAAGGAGGCAGCTGAAGGAAAGGGCAGGAGGCAGCGGGCAGCGGGCAGCCCTCGCTGCCTCTTGAGCAGCACTCCCGGTTTGCTCCTCCCAGGGGGCCTGGCTGGCCGCAGGAGAGAACTGCCGGAGAGCTGCCCTTTGGCCTGACCGCCTGGGGGCATCATGATGGACCGTCCACTCTTCACCACCATTCCCTTTGCCAAGATGCCCATGAGGTTGCTTTGCCCTCAGCTGGGATGATCCAGTGGGGCCCGCAGAGCACCCCAGTACACACTGTACATACCGACAAAGGGAAAGGAGGCCGTGAAGATCAGGTACGTGCCGTCTGTGTACATGGCCAAGGTGATGGCAAAGTACATGGCCAGGCTGCCCCAGACAAAGAGCTGGTTGATGGTCGTCCAGTAGGCAGTGTCCAGCCCTATCTGCAAAAGGCAGTATGGTGAGTGGGATGACAACCAGTGAGCCTCTCCTGGCCACAGGAAGCCTACGTGCCCCTCGAAGTGCCCCTGCCCAGGGAGAGCAGCAGCAGGGCACCCAAGGCTCAGGCAGGGCTCTAGAGCGGGGCTGGTGTGGGCCACACCGCCTGCACAGTTGACAGGCCTGTTAAGGCCCTCGCTGAGCCAGTCTGGAGATCTGGCAGCTGCTCACCACTGACCCAGCTTGGGGTGCCCTGGCCAACGTCCCTCTGGGGCTCACCTGGGCCTCTCTGGGGCCCCTCAGCTCCCTCCCTCCCTCCCTCGTCACAGATAACCTGGCTCTGATCCCAGCAGTCCGGTTGGTGCAACCCCTGCCAAGGCTCATGCCACAAGTGCCAGCCTCCCCCCCTTACGCAGCTGCCCCTAACAGGCCACGGCTATGTTGCCTTTGCAGTGCACCATGCCACCATGCCCGCATTCCCTCCCCTGATGCAGGTGGGTTGGGAAAGGCCCATCTGAGAGATAGGAGGATGAGGAGGCAGAGGCAACAGTCGGGACTAAACTCTCTGCCCACTGGGCCACATGGTCTTCTCAGCTACAGACCACCGGGGGGGGGGGGGAGAGAGCAGGCTGCCGATTCTCCTGGTGAAGCCCTGCTCCTCCAGCAAACAGTCAGCAAAGAGAGCGGGCCAAACTGCAGCCCAGAGGAGGCCTCCCAGGGCTGGCCCCAGAGCAGCCATCGTGTCTGCCAACCCCGGCCTTCCTGCCTCACCTGGATGGAGACGACGATGAGCAGGCAGGTCTGTGCCGTGAGCGCAAAGGACTGGTAGTCCTCCAAGGGCTTCCCGTCTTCCCTCTGGGACTCCGACATAGTCCCGTAGGGCACGAAGAAGAGCACCAGGGAGCTGTAGATGCTGTACAGCAGGCACTTCACAAACTCCCCCTTGTTGAAGTACAGGTCCTGCTGGCCGGGCGTGTACAGCTCCGGGAACTGCAGGCTCCAGCGGTCATTCACGTCCTGCCGGCCGAGAGAGACGCCTCTGCACCCCTGACCAAAACAGGGGTGGGGGTGTTCCTGCCAGAGGGGCCTGGGCACTGACGGCCAGCCTGGCTGGGCAAAGCCACGACTCTTGGAGAAGGATGCCGCTGGGGGGGATCTCCGGGGCCCTGCAGGGCAGCGCCCTGTTCGGTGGGCAACGCGTGAGCCGTTCTTGTGCCCCTTCCAGGCAGAAGGGCCTCCAGCTCCTGAGGCAACCCTTGTCGTGGTGACGTCCTGCTGCTGCTTGACCCCTGGTCGCCTCAGGGGCTCCTACTCTACCTGGGCATCCAGAAGACTTTGTGGACCTGGGGGGGGGGCTTTCTGCTTGTGGCCTGATCTCCCCCCCCATCTCAGATGCACTGTATGTCTTCAAGCCATGGTCTTTAGCAGCCCCTAAAAGGGGAAGTGGCCAAGGACTACCAGGAGCAATTAGCCTGTGCCCTTTGGTGCCCTCCTGGGTGTCAGGAGCCTCTTGGAACTGCAGCATCTCCTCCCTCCCCCTGCCGGTCCCAGCCCTGAGAAGTCCAGCAGCTTCACAGACCCCCCTACCTGCTCGAAGAGGCTCATTCCCAGCACGGGCAAGGAGGTGTAGACCATGTTGTAAAGCGTGATGAACCACTCGTCATACACTGTCTGCAGGACAGAGGGGGGGAGATCAGGGGCCGGGGGCCGGGAGCTGGCGAGGTCGCAGGCCCAGGCCCACAGGTGCAGGCGCGACGGCTTGGGGCGACTGGCCTCCACTGTGACGGCTCTCATTAGACCTGCACCTTGCTCTCCACTCGAGGTCCTAGAGCAGGTCTCAGCCTTCGGCCTTGCCATACCCAAAGGGAAGACGCCAGGCGTGGGCCCAGGCAGTACTTCCGGGACCACCACCCCGCAGCCCGTGGCAGAGACCCAGGCGGCACCTACCTGTGCCGAGAAGCCAGAGAAGGCAGCGTACCAGAAGTGGACCAGGGTGAAGACAAAGTTCTTGTAGAAGAAGTAGGCCAGGAACTTGCACATGCGGAGATAGGACCACCGCCCGTGCACCAGGAGCAGCCGCTGCAGGTACCGGAACTGGGCAAAGGCATAGTCGCTGGACAGCACGGCCTGCATCCCCTCCTGACCGCTAATGCCCACCCCAATGTTGGCAGCTGGAGGAAGAGCAGGAGAAGCGTGGGCAGGGGGAGCAGAGCAGGCACACTGCCCCATCCCCGGAGGCAGCCCGGGACTTCTTCTGCTATTGTAACCAGGGCTTCCCCTCTGCCGCCTCCCAGAGAACGGCTCCTGATGCCCGCTGCAGGCAACTGAACCCCTGTCCAAAGCCCTGCCTGCCCGCCATACTCACTCTTGATCATGCCAACATCGTTGGCGCCATCGCCAATGGCCAGAGTCACGGCTTTCTTGTACTTCTTCACCAGGCTGACCATCTGGGCCTTCTGCAGGGGGGTGACGCGGCAGCAGATGACCGTCTTGCACAGGCAGGCTGTCCGCAGCAACTCCTGCTCCAGGTCCCCCTCCAGTGCATAGGCCTGCAGGGAGGGGCGCAGGGTCAGCAAGGGGGGCTGGACAGCAGCATAGCACCCACCGTTAAAGGTGGCTGCAGCCCTCTGCCAAGCTGCCCCTGACTCTGGGAGGAGCCATGCAGCAGCACAAAGGGGTGGCCCACTTGGAGCCTCTGTGGGGAAGTGGTAATCCAGCAATGGGCATAAGGAGCCCCCGGAGTTCCACAGGGCCACATGGCGCTGCTCCTTCTCCCTGCCAGCTCTTTCCTGGAGCATCTTGGCCAAGCCTTTGGGTTGCTAAGCGCATGGCAGCATTCCCAGAACTGCTTCAGCCAGCCAAGTGCCCCTCCCATCCCTCATTCTGGCCCTTGAGGCCCACCTGATGCTCCAAAGTGCTTTCCAAAGAGCGGCAGGACCACCTGGCAAAGGGAAACTCAGCAGCTTTTCCCTCCTCTCTCCCGGCCCTGCAGAAGCCCCATGGGGTGGCGCTGTCTCCTCACCAGGCTGTGTCCGTTGATGACCAGACCGTACTCCCCGTTTGGCTCTTCATCGGGCAGGAACAGAGAGTGCCTGGATGCCTGGACATGGGCACCAACCTCGTCCTCGCCCACAAACCCACTGGGCCTCATTTTCTTCCTGGCTTTCCTAGAAGATGATTTGTAGTAACCGTGAGACCCTCCTGCAGCCCTGCGTCTTACAAAGGAGCCTATCATCTGCCGCTGCCAAAGCGTTCAGCTCTTGGGGCCCTAATGGCGCTGCAGGTGGGCAAAGGGAACAGAGCTTCAGAGCCCTGGCACTGTGTGCCATGCAGAGGCTGCCAGCCCCTCTGCCCAACACCCCCAAGATGGGAAATGTGAGGGTGCCAGGCACAGGTGCCCTGTGGTTACCCTTTCGCCAAGATAGGATTGCAAAGGGCAACTGTGCCTGCTTCCGTCTTCAGCCTTTGACAGTGCCAGTCACCGAGGTCCCTGCAACCATTGCTATGACCATCACGCACTGTGGGGAGTGCCCAAAAGCTGCCCCCCACCCTGGATTCCCTAGAGGCAAGGAAAGCACGTACCTGAGTTCCCGCCGCACCTCCTCCAAGCTGTTCCCATGGATGATGAAGATGTCCTTCATGGCGTCGTAGAGCATATTGCACGAGTAGCTGATGTTCACCGCCGTTTCTGGAGAAAAGTCGAGTGGAGACGCACAATCAGCTTCCGGGCAGAGAGGGATCTCCCCTTCCCCCTGGGCTCCCTTTCAGTTCGAAGACCCTCAGAGGCAGCCCCGCCCCCAAATGCTGTAGAACCACGTCATACTTCATCCCGGAATGAATGAGTGGGCCCGATCGGAAAGCAAAAGACCTGAGGATCGCCCCTGATTCTGGAAGGGCTTGGAGAAGAGAACATTTGCAGTGACCCTTCTCTGCTGTCACAGACCAGTATGATCACCCCAGTCATCAGGTCCCGCAAATTATCAAGTGCCATTTAGTACCTGCCCACAGCCAGGCCTTCTCTGTGTTGGCACCTTCCCTTTGGATCCTCTCCTCTATGATTTATTTATTATTTACATTTCTATCCCGCCCCATACCCAAAGGTTTCTGGGTGGGTGACAGCAATTAAAACAACAGATTAAAAACAGAATATACATTAAAAGCACTTTTTAAAAAATCAACAAATCTAAAACAATACACAGCATGTTTAAAATGATGGTATCTGTTCTGGGATGAGAAATATAATCATCTCAGCCAAAGGCCAGGGTAAAGGGGTGCGTCTTCACCGCCTTCCTAAATATATGTAAGGAATGGGCGTGACGCACCTCGAGGGGGAGACTATTCCATGGTCTGGGGGCCATCACCAAAAGGCTCTCTTCCGGGTGCCCACCAACCTCACTACTGAAGGTGGTGGGATGACCAGGAGGGCTTCACCGCTCGATCTTAAGGCACAGTCAGGTCGGTATGGGAGAAGGTGTTCCTTTAAATATTTGAGGCCCAAGTCATTAAGGGCCTTATAAATCAGAGTCAGTACCTTGAATTGGGCTCTGCAGTAAATTGGCAGCCAATGCAGCCCTTTTAAAACCGGCATGATGTGCGTCTGGCTAGCTGTTCCGGTCAGCACTCTAGCGGCTGCGTTTTGCACTAGCTGCAACTTCTGGACCGTCTTCAAGGGCAGCCCCATGGAGAGTGCATTACAGTAGTCCAATCTAGAGGTTACCAGAACACGGATGACTGTGGCCAAGTTGTCTCTATCCAGAAAACGCTTCAGTTGACTTACCAGCCGTAGTTGGGAGTAGGCGCTCCTGGCCACGGCCTCCACCTGAGCTTTAAGTGTCAATGCGGAGTCCAGGAGTGCCCCCAAGTTACACACCTGTCCCTTCCAGGGCACTGCAACCCCATCGAGGACAGGGTGTCTCCCAGCTACACGGACCCGAGACCCTGTGACACACAGCACCTCTGTCTTGTCTGGATTCAGCTTCAATTTATTGGCCCTCATCCAGCCCATTGCTGCCTCCAGACAGCTGTCAAGGACTTCAACCACCTTTGATCTGTGTTAATCTGTTGTTGCCCACCCAGAGGCCTTTGGGTATGGGGCGGAATAAAAATGTAAATAAATAAATAAATAAATACCCATACCTTGGGCGGGAATTCCACCCACTGCCCCTCCCCCCCGGCACACTATGCCCCTTTCCAGCTCCAAGAGTACCTTGCTTGTCCCCAGTGAGAACCCAGATTTTTATCTGTGCTTTTCCAAGGGTCTCAATGGTCTGGGCGACGCCTTCTTGCAGCTTGTCCTCAATGGCCGTGGCACCGAGTAACTGCAGCAGGAAGAAACCGAGGGAAGGCGAAGTAAAGGCAGGAAAGCCGTTCAGGCCTGCGAAGCAGCCTGTCAGTCCCTGTTAGTCTCCTACAGGTTATTTTCCAACCACGCTAATTCCTCTCCTGTACTGTTTTATATTTCCCTGTGCAATCGGCACGTAGCCATAGCAGTTGCTCGTGCTGCGTAGCGATAGTAGGGAAGGGGGCTGCGGAACTGTCCGGGCTAAGGCTGTGATGCTTTGCAGTCAGTCCTGCTGGTGTTCTGCAGCACATGCTTGAAGGACACCAGATGGCTGTGTGACGTTGTTATGCCGAGAGGTAAGACGGGCACCAAGATGCCTGGATGTGAAGGGAGCAAGAGTTGCCTGGGGAAGGCACAGGGAGAGCGCTACTTTTGCAGCTTTAGTTTACTGTGCTCAATCCTTTGCAGCTTTTCATCAGATGAGTCTTTTACTTCTGCCCTGGATGTGGCAGATATACAGTGAAAGGCTGCTCTCCTGGGATTAGCCAGCCCGCTGCTTCTTTGGCCTGCCCACGGGGCTCAAGAGAAGGATCTCAGACCACGGGTGGCACGCAGAGGAAAGCCTTTTCTACAGGCAGAGCCACACTACCCTGTGCCACATTGTGCACGGCATCACCGTGCCAGTGCAGAGAGCTTCAACTGGCATCTGTGCCCATGAAATGACACAATGCAGCCCCACCCATAGAGGAGAGGACAAGGGTGGTAGCCGTGCTTCCCACACAGGTGAGTTTCCCGCACCTCTTACATGTGGCTCGCCTGCTGCCAAGTAGCTGCAGGTGCGGTGGGGAGCCCAGGGGCACCTGACAATCCCGGGCCACAATTTGCCACACATCTGCCCTGTCGGGACACTCTCTGAGCCCCCCTTCCATTCTAGACACCCACCAGCAGGTCTGTTTCAATCTCGTCGTACACTTCCGAGAGCCTATCCTCTCGCTGCTCCAAGGCCAAGCTTGCCTCAAGGTGCCGTTTCTGCCAGTCCTTAAAGGAACTCGGTTCCAGGTCTTTGTAGGCCACAACCAAAGTCCTCAACCCTTCGCCCGCAAACTCCTGGGGAGACACAAGCAGGCAGACGATGGACAAGGAGGCCTGAGAGAGGGGTGTGGAAACTCTTCCAAAGCCCCAATTTCTGGTTTTCATTTTTAAAAAAACCCTTGAAGGAATGCTGGGAATAATTAGGAAGGAAATAGAAAATAAGTCAGCAAGTGTCATTTTGCCTCTTTATAAATATACCCTGAGGCAACATTTGGAATATTGTGTACAATTCTGGTCGCCACACCTCGTGGAACTAGAGAAGGTGCAGAGAAGGGGAACCAAAATGATTAAGGGGCTGGAACACCTCCCTTACGGAACCAGGCTGCAACGTCTAGGCCTCTTCAGTCTGGAGAGACGCCGTTTAAGAGGGGACCTGATTGAAGTATATAAAATTATGCATGGTATAGAAAAGGTGGATAGAGATAATTTCTTTTCTCTATCGTACAACACTAGAACCAGGGGGCATCTATGAAGCTGATGGGTAGGAGAGTCAGGTCTGACAGGGGAAAGTATTTCTTCACCCAGAGGGTCATCGGCTTATGGAATGTGCTGCTGGAAGAGGTGGTGACAGCTACCAGTCTGGATGGCTTTAAGGAAGGGTTAGACAGATTTATGGATGACAGATGTAACAATGGCTACTAGAACGAATGCCTAGGTGCATCTTTCAGGCCGGGGGGGGGGGGGGGGAGCAGGACGCTCCTAAGGCCATTTGCTGGGATTCAAGAGCAGGAAAAGGTTTGTCCTCGTCTCTGCTTGAGATGCCCATGAGCATTTGGTGGGCCGCTGTGTGTGACGGGACGCTGGACAAGATAGACTGTGGCCTGATCCAGCAGGGATTCTCTTATGTTCTTATGGTCTTATGGCTTCTTAGTAAAGTATCAAAGAACAGAACCAGAGGGATGCTGTCCAGGTTCAAGGACAAAGCCCAGCTGGCAACATTCAGGGCAAAATCCAGCATCCACACCCCAGAGTACTTTGGGCAACGCTAGCCATTGCAGATCCGTGATCTCAGCAGGGACGTTTAGCCTGCAGTCACACAAATGCCCCTAGGGGTGGGGTGGGCACCATCGCAGAATGCATCTGCTGTAGCCAGAGGAGCTGAGAGCATCTGGCTTGGCCAGCGAGATGCCCCTCCCATCCCTGCTACTGGCATCCCAACTAGGCAAGTTGGTGGGTTGCCTTGGCTGCAATTTCAGGTTCCTGCATTTAACTGACCCAGGTTGCTTCCAAAGCAGACAAAAATGACATCTGAAAGCCTCTCTGAAGCCATACGAGGGATCCAAATGCACAGAGGCACCTCCTGCTGGGCAAGGGATCCCCACACGCGTGACGCCATCTAGGCTAAGATTATGGGAATTTTGCTGGGCACAACGGGGACTCGGTTGCCCATGGGCAAGATAAAGGGTCTCACCACTCACATCCAAGCACTCGGTGGTTTCTTCCTTAAGTTCACAGGAGGGATCGAGGAGTCCATACAGAATGGTGTCCGCACCCTTGCAGTAAAGGGTCACTTTCCCCTCTGGGTTCCGCACTGGGAAGGAGGATGGAAGGAGTGAGAGAGTGAAGCAAGGAGAGCAGCGCACAGGCAGGCGGGCTTGGAGTCTACGGGGGCCAGGAGTCAACTCTGCCTCAAGGGGGCCGCAGGCCCTCCCTGCCTGCCTCTCTCTCTCCCTCCCTGCCTCCCTCCCTCCCTGCCTCCCTGCCTGCCTCTCTCTCTCCCTCCCTGCCTCCCTCCCTCCCTCCCTGCCTGCCTGCCTCCCTCCCTGCCTCCCTCCCTCCCTCCCTGCCTGCCTGCCTGCTTGCCTCCCTGCCTGCCTGCTTGCCTCCCTCCCTCCCTCCCTCCCTGCCTCCCTCCCTGCCTGCCTCCCTCCCTGCCTCCCTGCCTGCCTGCCTCTCTCCCTGCCTGCCTCTCTCCCTCCCTGCCTCCCTGCCTCCCTCTCCGCCACTTCTTTGTCACGCTGTCTACCCTCGTGGGACGTGCATCAGGCCAGGCACATTGTCTCTCTGAGCCTGTGACAAAAGCTTGGCTACCTTCAGAGAGCCCTAAAAGGCCACCGGGTCCTCTGATCCTCAAGCGGTGCCAGGGCTGGGAAAGCCGCATTTGGATTCACCTTGCCCAGATTCCCTGGCTGATCTCTCTAGGGGCTTTCCCTACCCCCATGCGCACCCTCTGGAGGAGGAGGAGGAGGCCTGCCTTTGCTCTTTGCCGCCCAGCGCAACTGAGTGCCATAGGCGTTTTCCCTCTGCCCTCCCTCCCTCCCTCCCTCCCTTGGTCTGCAACCTGGAGGCCCAGAGGTGCAGTGCTCCCTGGCCTGGCACACGATCACTGGATCCTGCCACACAGCCGGTCTGTTCTGAGGCCACCGCAAGCCCAGCGTGCTCAGGGCAGAAGCCGACGGGGATGCCCAGAACCCCTTGGGAGCTTGTCCAGGCGCCGGGTGGGAAGACGCAGGAAACGCACCAATGACAGACATCCTTTTGCGCACGTTGCTGAAGTCCAGGATGGCGAGCAGCTCGTACACTGTTGTCTTTCCCATTTCCACCACAGTGATGGTCTTGGGGGTTCGGGAGCGAAACACAAAGCCAAAGTTCCGGGCAGCGGTAACCAGGGCCCCTTCGTCGGGCGACTGCGCCTGGTAGACCACCTTGCCTGCAAAGCAATGCAGCAGTGTCTGGCCGCGCGCCCAGCAAGGGACAGGGGACTTGAGCGCCCTCCCCCCACCCACAGGGTGCCCCCCACCCACCTTTTTGCTTCTCTTCTGACATTACTGTGTGGCAAAGGGACAGAAGGCGGAAAAACTGGTGGGCGGCCTCGTCCCCCGCCCTTCACCGCTTCCACCAGGCTCTGGTCGTAGAAGGCAAAGTTGGGGTCAGCCAGGGGGTTATACGAGAAGTCCACTCTCTGCATCCCCTGCAAGACCAACGCGTCGGGCCGTCAGGAGCTTCACTCCAGCCAGGGCCACCAGGCACCGCCCTCCAAGTTCTCTCCCAGATATGTAGCCCCAGGGAACCCTGAACCAGAGGGTTAGGACCATGCCCAGCCAGCCGTCTTCGCCTCCCAGGGATCAAACCTGCTTCAGATCCTGAAGGCCAAGATCCCAGATCACTAGGGCAGGGACGGGCAGCTACAGCCTGGTCAGGGACCACTGTTGTAGCCACGTTGTAGCCACCTGAGGGTCTCCTTACCTCAGAGATCTCCACCGGCTGGCCCTCCGAGTCGAAGACCTCCCCTGTGAGTCCAAAGCAGAGAGCAGCGCTGAGGCCACCACGGCTGCAAACGGCAGGGCAGCCGCCATCGTGCTTCTAGCAAGCGAGCTAGAGCCCCAGGGTGGAGGGGGTGGTAGCGGTTGCCCTGGGGTGCCTCCTCGATCCACCGCTAGGGAAGAGGCTTCATTTGGGTTTGAGCAGGGCCCCTCCAGCCTCTCCCAATGGACCTCTCCTTATGGAAGGGTCCATAGGAGAACCCGCCGCCACCCCCCCCAAGGTCCAGCAGTGGCCAAGCGGCATATGTACAGGGCAGCAGACAGGCCCTCAGAGCCTCCCCCTTCCTTGCCCTCAGGATGAACAGGGAGCCCTGGAGGGGCACCGCATCCTCTTCCCCGTGGACCACTGGAGGGTGGAGGGGAGTCTTAGCCCTTTGGCAGCCCAGGGAGCCCTTCTGGCTTGGCGGAAAGCGGCGCCTACCGTAGCGCCTCCCGTTGATGCAGCACTTGTGGAAGACCATGATGTTCTGGGTGAGCGTGCCGGTCTTGTCGGAGAAGATGTACTTGATCTGGCCCAGCTCCTCGTTGAGGGTGGTGGTGCGCGCCTGGGCAGGAGTGTCGCTGGGGGCGTAGTACATCTTGCGGTCCCAGTCGATGTAGAAGCTGTTGCCCAGGCGGATGATCTCCACGCTGCCGAGGGAAGGGGCAGGCGCACAGGCAGCCTCAGGCGGGGCTCCTGTGTCCCCGGCAGAAAGGGAAGAGGCAGCCAGGCCGTCCTCCCTGACCGGGGCAGTGGCCGGCCTGAGCCTCAAGGGGCACTTGGCAGCCCTTCTGGGCATCACAGCAAACCGCTTCAACGGAGGAACCCTTGCTCAGACCTGGCGTGCAGCCGGTGGCCTCGCAGAGCAAGGGCCTGGGTGTGGCACGCGGTGAGGAAGCGGCATCTACGCACAGCTGGCTGGCCCCTCGGCTTCTGAGGGGAAGCGGCTGCACTGCTGCCTCCTTTATCTTGCTCCTCCGAGCCAGAGGTGCTTGGTGCCTTCCCAGCCTGCTTCCGTTTGTGCATGGACGGATTTAAGGACGGACGGACGATGCCCACACAGCCCTCCCTTCATCCACAGGTCAGGTCACAGCAATAAACAGTGAAATCCCAAGCCCCAGTTCCCTCTCCAAGGCAAGCTGTCCTGCGGCACAGGTGGGCTACGCTTTCCCCTCGTGGGCTCTGTGCCCCCCTGTCCTCCCACAGGGCCTTTTAGAAGAGGGGAGGAGGCTGGGGCCATCTGGGGCCACGGCCGGTCATGGGGGGCAGTCAGGCCACCTGGCCTTTGGGCAGACCTGCCTGTCCCCAGAGCCGAGGCCCTTCCTTGCCCAGAGGCCTGACGCGAGAGCGGCCAAGAGCAGCCGTGGCCTTTGACAAGGAGAAGGGTGTTCCTGGCAGCCCTGTCCGTTCTCTGCGCCCCTTACCTGACGTAGAGGGAGATGGGCACCACCGTGTTCAGGATGATGACGTAGGACCAGAACATGAGGAAGGCCGAGAAGGCGGCGGAGTGGACGTCCCTGGCCCAGGGCATGTACATGTGGAAGTTGTAGCCCCTGCTGTGCTCCCAAATGCCGTTGCTGATGGCCAGAACCAGGCACATGGCTCCGAGCATCAGGAAGATCTGCCAGAGAGCAAGGCAGGGCACAGGGGACAGCGGGGGTTTCGTGACACACAGGCTGAGGTTCACAGGCCCCAAAGCCAGTCCAGGGGAGGAATTCAAGGCCTCTCCCACCAGGCTGGCCCACCGCTGACCGAAGCTTCTGCTGATGGAGACCTCTCTTCCCATTTAGAAGGTCTTCCCTGGAGGAAGGGCCAAGCCCATCAGCCCAGGCAAAGGGATCGCGTTGGCCACCCAGCTAGCGGCCATAGCTGGACAGAGGGGAAGCAGACCCATGCCATCTTCCCCAGCCATCATCACTGAGCCACGCTGGGAGTAAAGAAGACCTTGACCCCTTCTGCCCGGCAGCATACAGGTGAGAGGCCAGCCTGCCCTTCCTCCCACCTGGCCCCTTTTTCTGGAGGGACCCTGTTCTCCCAGGGGGCCTGGGGAGCTGCTGTCCACTGATGCTGGGTGGGAGCCTGTGCGAGGCCTGCGGTGAAGCCCTCCTCTTCCCGCCCCTTCCCCTTTCCTTGCGTGTAAGCCTGAGGGCAGGGACTTCCCTGTGTTGGCACATTGTGAGCCCCCTGAGAGTCCTTCTAGGCTGAAGGGGGCAGCTCATACATGAGCCCAACAAATAAAGAAAGCCTGCGCAGAGAATGTCACAATTAGAACTAAGGGGAGGTGCTGACGATTCCACCCCCACCCCGATTGAGAGGATACGGCCAGCTGGGGCAGACAAAGGCGGTTCCACGTCATTTCAGCTGAGCTGTGAACCTGCCTGCGGAAGACCCTCAGGGCTTTAGCAGAGGAGACGGAGAATGCAGTGAGCAGCTGCCCTGGGTGGCCAAAGCAATGAAGGCTCAGAATTGCACTCAAGACTGGGGAGGAGGGCGGAAGCGCTCGTCAAGGAGACTGCGGGGGGGGGGGGGGCAGGAGGCAGCCATCATTTCTATCTGCTCTGCATGGAGACACTTGCAGGATCCGTGCTGGGTGTCTCCCTCGGGGAAAGTCACAGTGCTGCTGCTGCTGCTGCTGCTGTGACCCTGGAGCGGAGCTGGCTTTGGGGGTCCCTTGAGCGTTATGCATTTAGGATGGCTCATCCTGACTCTGCCCTGTGTCCTTCCTGAGAATTGGCAGTCTAGTGGTTATGGAGCTGGATTCTTACCTGGGAGTACCAGGTTTGATTCTGCCCTCCCCCATAAAGCCAGCTGGGTGACCTTGGGCTAGTTACCCTTCTGAGCTCTCACAGACCCACCCACCTCCCAGGGTGTCTGTTGTGGGGAGAAGAATAGAAAGCTTTGTCAGCCGCCTTGAGTCCCCTTAAGGGAGAAGAACAGAAGGTTTGTCAGCCACTTTGAGTCCCCTTAAATGGGTGAAAAAAGCAGGATAGAAAAGCCAGCTCTTCTTCTTCTTCCCTTTTTGGATTTATGGGGTGCCTTCCTGGATAGTCCAGTGGTCGCCACCCAGTGCATGATTTGGCCCAACTCAGTGTGTGCAAATACAATGTCACTAATTGCCCAATCTGTGAGGCAGGGTGCGGTTCTGCTTGTTTGTGGTTGCTTTGTAAAAGTGTTCATTACCATAAGGTTTACATGTATAAATAATAAACTAAATAAACAAACAAACTGGCTTCCTCTGCCCCCAGCCAGTCACTTCTGCCTTTTCCAAAGATCAAAGGAACCGAAGCGCTCCGGAGAGAGAACCGTCCCCAGGACTCACCATCAGCACCAAGAAGTTCATCAGGCGCTCGATGCTGGTCCTCTTGAAAGTGGTTTTCCCACTGTTTTGCATCAGTTTGGTCTCCGGGCCTGCAACCCCGAGGGAGTCAAATTAGTTTGCCTCTGAATTTTGAACCAACGCAGATTCACACCAGGAGGGACTGTGGTTCGGTGGTAGGGCAAAGTGCCTGGCAAACAGGGTCTCTGGTTCGATCTCCAGTCTCTTCCCCCAGGGTACGGAATGGCAAACCACTTTGGTCTTACTGCTCAAAAAACTACATAGTGGTGCCCACGGGTCAGCCAGGAATCAGACAGAACCAGTGGAACCCAAGAACATCCACACAGCCCCCCCTCCCCGCCCCCAGAGGACCTCCAGTAAGGCAGCACTGAACTGTCACAGGAAAAAGACCTGTGAGAAGCAGCAGCAAGAGGGCACATCCTGGCCCGAGGGAAAGGCCAGTGCGACTGACCACCATAGCAGGAGCTTCTGCACTCTGTCACAGCCGCCCGTCCTCCTGGCTCTTGCTGGGTGGGAAAACTGCTTTCTGGTGAGGAGAGTCGGGGCAGAGAGCTGGGCGTGCGGCCACCCTTCCTTCACTGAGTAAAGGCGCTGGTCCTATTCTGACCATACAGAAAGAGGGGCCCAGAGTTCCTGCCACCTGTATGCGTCAGTATGTGGGCACAGGCACACTCCCACACAGGCACATGAGCTGAGATGCGGGGCCCTTGTACGTATGAGCACGGACACCCACACCCACCCAGAGTAGCTCTGCATTCACAATGCTGGCGGAGAAGCCATCCAGGTGGACCAGTGGTACCAGTGCTGTGGTCACACCTAAGGTTTAGTCCAGCTTCAGTCCAGCATCAGAGCAGGAGAACACATCAGCAAAGTGACCAGTCATTTTCTTTCCACGTTATCTCTTCCAAAGGAGAATTTTCAGAGTTATTTAATACTGAAAGAAAACAGGTTTATTTTTAAGCAAAGCGGTTTTCTTTCAGTGTTAAATAACTCAGAAAAGCTCTGGAACAAATTACCAGCTACTGCAAGTGGTCAAGGGTGTCGCACTGTATCCCCCCAAAATGTTCCTGAGCTGCTCCTCTGCACCTGGCTGGCCAGCCCTGAGGACCGCTGGGAGGGCTAACGGAGCACCGGAGCTGAAAGACGAATCCTCGCCCGGGTTTGCTCTCACCTGCAAAGATTACGAGGCCAAAGGACCACTCGGTGTTCCGGAGGGTGCAGCCACGCAGTATCATGTTGTCATTGCCCAGGGCGTACTTCTGCCCCTTGAAGGTGAGGGTCCCTGTGAATCTGTCCAGCTTGTTATTTGGCGCCTCACACTGGATCTCACCTGCAAACCAAGACCTACGATTTGAACGTGGACCACCTTCTCCCCGGGCTCCCTCACTTCACCATCAGGCCCGTCCTGGCGCATCTGCCTTAGCCTCAGACGCATCGGCACCGGTGTGGACACTGACCACCCTTTCTCATTCACCAGACGCCTGGCATGGTGCGTGTCTGTGGACCAGTCACTGCCCCGTTGCCTCTTGGATTCTTCAATTCCCCTAAGCAGAACAACACGCCTGGTTGCTCTTCCTGTACTTTTATGAAGATGGAGGTTTTGTTTAGAAGAAAAGGTCACTGCTGTGTTTCAGGGTGGCCTGTTTCTGAGACCCTCTTCTTTCTCCCCTCGTTCAGAACCATGGCTGCTCCAGGACCCCATATTAGCTACTCTGCCCACCTTGAAACTTCTGTGGGGCCCACACTGAGACGCACTCAACAGCCAAGGGTGTCCCACGTGGTCCGCTCAGGCCACAGAAGCCAAGGGCAAATCAGCCCCTCTCCCATATAATCTAACTCCAGCTGCACGCCTGGGCATATGCCCCCTCCCCTGCCAAAACTCCCAGGCTTGTTTGCATTGCTAAACATTGCTGTCCTGCCCTCCACCCAGGCAGGTCCCAGCACCCAACAGGAATAAGCCACACCGAGCACCCCGTCGCCTGGGATGGGAGAGGAGAAGGGGAAGCTGTTTGCTTCTGGTGGGAAAGCCTTGGGCAATCATGGGAAGGGGGCGCAGGAGCCCCACGGAAGGCAGCAAGGGAAACCACCGCTCCGCTTTCCCGGTACTCACCGTCAAAGGCGCCCAGGGCCCGCAGGTCCCCGCCCAGCTCTGCTGTGACTGTCAAAGCCTGTTTCACTTTCAGGTTGCTCTCCCTGGAACGAGACATTGGGGTGATGAAAGGGGAAACCACAGGCCAGGACTTTGGCCAGGAAGAGACATCGGAGGCTTTTTATCCAGCCCACCACTGTCTGCCCATGGCTGTGACGGCCCCATGGATGCTCCTGCTTCGCAGAAGGACATTCAGTCAGCTTAGCGGTAGAGCAACCTCTTGGAAAGCAGAGCGTCGCTTTCAGCTTCTCCCTGAAAGTAGGTGATGGCTAACCACTTTTGTATCTCCGCCAAGAAAACTGCACAGAGGTGCCCATGCAGTCTGAGAGTGGCTGTAGCCCAGTGGGAGAGGAAAGGGCCTGATGACTGGATCATCAGCCTTTCCCCAGAAGTAGGCAATGGCAAACCACTTCTGTATCTCTACTGGGGAACGATCACCGTGAATGAGTTCATTCCCTGATCCGAGAGAAGGACCCTAGAGACAAAAAAGCGCAGAAGGAACCTGTAGGTGCCAGAACCTGCCCAGAAGTAACCACAGAGCAGCCACAATGGGAAGGGACACTGGGTTTGATCCTGCTCTGCCAAGAAAACTGCAGAAATAATAGCTCTCTGCCCTTTATTTCCATTTCCAACTTTGGATTGGCTTGGGTCACTGATGGAGAGCTCGGGGGGGGGGGGGCAAGAGATTCATAACCTGGATGGAGTCCCAGAACCTTCCACCCATCCCCAAGACCAGAGGCAACAAAGGACCAAGAGCCCTTAAAATCAATGCCAATGCCTATTGTCCCCATCACCAGTTTCTGCGCCGCATGTGCTTGTTTGCACTGCTTGGAAGGGCATGTGGTCTATGAGCAGCAAGGGACAGGTGGTGCCCCCTGCACAAAGCTCAAACCTGGCACCTTGGCTGCTCAGTGAGAGAGCAAGGAAAGCCCTTTGCTCCTGTAATCAGTGGTTCATTGGTCCTCCTTGGGTGAAGGGAAAGGACAATGCAGAAACGAAGAGTAAGGCCTCCAGCGCCTTCACCCAGGACATCCTGGCTTGGCTCTCTCCTGTTGAAACACCACAGCTCAGCATCACAGCCAAAGCATCCAGTCCTCCCCACCCCAAATGCCACCAAACCTGAGCAGGATCAAGCCCAGTGTCTCTTCCCATCGTGGCTGCTCTGTGGTTACTTCTGGGCAGGTTCTGGCACCTACAGGTTCCTTCTGCACTTTTTTGTCTCTAGGGTCCTTCTCTCGGATCAGGGAATGAACTCATTCATGGTTATCGTTCCCCAGTGCTTCAGACTGCTAATGGGACTACCTGTCCCACCCCAAACACGCCTACATTGTGGCTGCAGCGAAGCCCGTCCCACATGCAGCCTCTCAGAAAAGTCCACTGGCTGAGCTCAACTCCTGACTGTGGAGACCTCCATGCAGGGTTCTTGGCAACCTTACCAATGCGGTTTGCCCTTGCCTTCTACCAGGCAGGCTATGGACACCATATGCGCAGGACCTTCTGGAGACCTTCCTGCCTCCTTCAGCGCCTGAGGGCAGGACAGCAACACTGCCAGCTCTTCTGCCAGCCACGCCTGCAGTGAGTAGCCGTGCCCACCTGGCCCTGGTTACAGTGGGCGATATCGGATTGTTCTGGCCACATGCAACAGGATGTATTCTGTGGTCCCAAGCCCATCCGTCTGAAGTGCCCTAGGGCAATGCTGGTTTCAGTGAAACGGCTCCACGCGGGAAATGATGACTGTCTTTGCGCCAGCCACTGCTGTGGGAGTTTCAACACTCACCCGTCCAGTTCGGCAGTCTCAATGTATGCCAGGCCGTGGGGTTCACTGCTTGAGAGCAACAGCACGTCTGCCTGATGGACCAAAACCCAGAAGAGGAAGAAGAAGAAGAAGAGCTGACTTTTCTACCCTGCTTTTCTCACCCATTTAAGGGGACTCAAAGCAGCTGACAAAGCTTTTCTAGTCTTCTCCCCACAATAGAACACCTTGTGAAGTAGGTAGGGCTGTGAGCTCAGAAGAGAGCTGTGACTAGCCCAAGGTCACCCAGCTGGCTTCATGGGGGTGGGCGGAATCGAACCTGGTATTCCCAGTTATTGTGGCTCTAAGGCTTTATGCTTTACCTACAAAGTTTTGAACAACTTTCAATAGAGGTCACTTAACAGTTCGTTTCCCCATTACAATCGAGGAAGATCTCTGAGATCATCTGGGGAGGTCCTTCACTAACATTGCGTCATGCCCCATGGCAGGCTTCTCTGTGGTGGCGCCTGGTATCTGAGATTTGTATGAGGCACCCACTATTATATCTTCTACGTGCCTGCTACATACCTATTTCTTCACCCAGATGCTCCCTATGTGAATGGGACCCATCCAGTTTGGAACGTGTATGGAGTCTGGTTTTAATAATCTGTTGCTATTTTTTAACCTTGATTTTAAGCTGACGCCTGTTGTGTCCTCCCCTCCGCCTGCGTACCTGACAGACTCTGGAAAAGAAACTAGTGACAGAGCCAAGAGTATAATTGAGGCAAGACAAGATGGGTTACCCTGGGCCTTCGCCTTCGCCTTCCCCGCAGAGGCCCTCAATGACTCAGCACAGACAGGAGAAGTCAGACAGGCATCAGAAACTGAAAGCCAGGTATGCATGTTTAGATGACTCAGCAAGTTCTGACACTGGATAAAGATTTGTTGCAGAATCTGAACTCTGTTGCTAGCAATTCACCTGCACCTGCCCTGCCTTTCCTTTGTGATCCTGACCTGTGCTTCTGACCCTGGACAGGCTCCCAAAACATCTCTGGCTGTTTGGAGTTTTGGATTCTGGTAACTGATAGTCTCTTTTTCTCCCTTGCTGCGTAATCTGATACCAGCTACCTACTCCAGCCTAAATTCTTGAACTGCTGCCGCTGAAGGTGCAATTAAAGGCTGCTCTTTCTTACAATGTGCTTGCTGTCAATCTGTGTGTTGCCCAGCTCAGTAAGGTAGGACACCATAAGCCGCTTTGAGATTTTTAAATGAAGTAGTATAAAAACACTTTAAGTGGATAATAAAGAAGGGAGCGCTCCTGTGTCTAGCCTAGGTTGGTAGGGGACACAAGTAATGGCTTACAGGCCTCTGGTTCACACCTGGGGGACATGGACACCACGCCTGGCCACAGGGGCTGTCCTCCTAGCCCTCAAGCGACCTGCTCAGCTCTTCCCTGGCAGTGCTAGAGATGCTTTTGTGGATTTCTGCACATGACAGCCAGGCATCATTTCACTGGACCACAGTCCTCCTCCTGGGCCAGGAGCTGAGGTGGATGTCCACCATCTTCCAGTTGTTCTCGCAGCCATGGAGCATTGGTCCATCACTCCCTTGGCCCAAAAGCACCAAACGGGCCCCCTGGGAGGGCCCTGACCCGCTTCTTTCCCCCAGCAGGCACTAGCTTTGGCTGATGTGTTCTAGGATTGTGGGCTTCCCCTCCTGTGGAGGTGACAGTGCACTCAGGGCCCCAGAGTACCACTGGGGGCTCCTAGGAGGCTGCTGGCGGGGGGGGGGGGGCTCACTCACCGTCACAAAGTTGTTGTTCTCCAGCTTGACGATGTCCCCAACCTCCACATTCAGCCACAGGTCGTCCTTCAGCCTGAAGGAAACATCAAGAAATGTGTTTGTTAAACCGGACATGTGTAGCAAGAGCAGAGAGCATCCCAGTTAGATAAAAGGAATTAATCTACCAGGATATATGAAACTGAAGGAAATGACTATGAGATTATATATAGATAATATAGACCACCACTCTGAAGACAGATACAGCAGCACTATCAGAATACTCAGAAGAAACCCCCAAGACTGCTCCAAAGAAGAAGCAGCGTGAGTGTTTAATGAGCCCCTCACGATGCCTCACAAGTCCAGGTGAGTATTAACAGCTGTTTTTTTGAAAAGGCTTCTAGACCCTCTAACACTGAGGGAGTTTTATGGGGTGCTGAGAGCTTTATCCAAATTGAGCCTTTCCTTCCCCATGACCCTCTCTCGGCACAGCGGCCGGTGAGCGTCTAGCGTGCATCAGGTGTCTGCGCTTTGCGATACTCGACGCAGCTGACACTCGATGCTCCCCCAAGTGCCAGGTGAGCGCGATCGTTGCGATTGTGTTGTTGCAGCAACAAGCGTTTTGCAACATGAAACACCAAGGAGCTGGATAAGAGGCCTTAAAACGACCCCCTTCACTGACATACACTAAAAGCTAGTTGGGGCAAGGCAAGAGCAACCATGCAGGCGCACGAATGGACGCAGGCAGCCGACACAAGGGCCAGCAGGCTCACCTGGCGCCTTCTCTGCCCTCTTTCCCAGGCCTCAGGCTGCAGCTGAGTTGAGGAGTTCAGACTGAACTTCTGCGCCTCCGGCAGGAAGAGACCAAGGCAAGTCTGCCCCACTGCAGAGGCGACCTGGACGGGCAGGGATCCTCCCACAGAGCCGCTCAGAGGGAGAGGCTGCGCGGTCCAGGGGAGACCTGCATCCCGGCCATCTCGGTCAACAGCAGCAAGCTCCCGCTGTTTGTGGGTACAGCCCCGGGCCCGGTCTCAGCCCCCCTGCAGCCCCCTCCAACCTGGCCTCTGACGCCGCCCAAGAGAGGCTGCTTTCCCCGGACAAGCGCCACCCTCCTCCTCACCCAGGTCGCTCGGGACACCCCCACGCAACGGCGCAGATGCTCAGGACCAGACTGGGATGGGCAGGAAGTGGCTGCTCACCTGCCATCAATGAGCAGCTTGACAGGGCGGTTGTTGACTTGCTTGTCACTCTTGTGCCGATTCTGAAGAACGAGGGACAGAGGAGAACGATCGGGCAGCAACATGTTCCGTGTCCTCTGCATAAAACGCTGCTCCTCCTGGCCTTCCTTGGAGAACCTCCCAGAAGAAGAAGGCCCCACCTATGCTGCCCTGGGGAGTCCCTCAGAGAAGCCACACATGGGGGGAACAGGGCCTGCTCTTTCCCACTCTCCTGAACAGATGTGCCCCAGAATAGCCCCTCTCCACACACGCAGTCCCTCCACCAGCCACACTGACTGCAGACTCAGGAACCACGGAGTTAAACTGGAAAGGACCCCAGGGTCATCTAGCTCCTTAACCCTCCCAGCCCGAAGGCTGCCCATCCCCTGCTTGAAGGCCTCAGGGCAGGAAGGCTCTCCCACATTCCTTTCTCTCTGCAGCCCATGGCTTCTGGGGATGGAAAGGGCAGGAGGCCAGAGGCAGGCTTTCCTAGGAGACCTTTCCGCTTTGGGTGAAAGGGCCTCCCCAGGGGCCCAGGGTGGGATCACAACAGTATCACGAGGCGCCCAGAGGGTGCCATGCCTTGCACAGTTGCTGCCCGCCCGACCTGACGCCCGCCATTTCCCGGGCTGCTTCTGCCTCTGTTACAATCGGGGGGCTGCTTGCTCCTGCTCCACGGAAGAGCCCGATGGGGCCTTTTCAGGGAAGGGCCACAGTCTAGCCAAAGGCATCTGTCCGGCCTACAGGAGGCCTCCCAGCAGCACCAGAGGAGGGCGCTGGCCACCACGGGCACCTACTCCATTTTGTCTGCTTCTCAGGATGCACATCTGGTTCCGGGGCTGCCTGGCACTGCACAGCCAATGGCCCAGGAGCGCCTCCTTGACTGGATGGCAGCTCCCTGGTTCTGCCAGAGAAGCCTCACACTGTGCTGACATTCGCTGCCACTCTGCCAGGAGGCCGCCCTGGAGAGCATCCGCAAAGCTCTTTCTTCCAGGTGCTTATGGTCACCTAAAAGGTCCATCACACTGTGTGGGACTGCCCTTGGTGTCTCCCACCCACCATCATAAGAGTGGGAGCACCAGTGCAGCTAGACTGGCAGACTAGATGGGCCTTGGCCTGATCCAGTGGGCATTGCTTATGTTCTTGCATCCCCAGAAGGTCGGGGTCGGCAGCGTGCCTTCTTTCTCTGCTGCAGGGAGGCTGCTGTCTCCCTCTGAAGGCCAGCTCTTGGGAGACTGGAACAGAGCAAGCCTGGCACTTCCACTGATTCTCATGGAAGACGTGGCTATCAGTGGCTGTTAGGCCTGATGGCCGTAGGAGGTTCCTGCCGGTGGGCTTCCCTGTGCAACCTGCTAGTGCTGGGCAAACAAACTGCAGAACTAGATGGGCCAAGGGTCCAATCCGGTGGGGCGCTTCTGATCAATAGGCCTCCAAAGACCAGCAGGCTGGAGACTGCAAACAGGGCAAGCTGGCTGCTCCTGTCCTGCTGGTGGGTTTCCCTGGCCACTGGGAGAGCGCCCTGGTTAAAGCGTGTGCCCACCAGTCCTCCAGTCCACCCAGAAGGTCAATTTGACACGAAAAGGCAGCTGGCTTGTCCTGAGCTTACTGACCGTGGTCTGGCATCACAGCAGCCAAGCTCACGGCCATCTCCCACACAGATGTTCTCTGAAGGCCACCTTCTTACCACATCATCAATGGCATCCTTTGCTGCGGACACGGTCAGCACCAAGATGAGGGGGGTCACGGTGGTGAACCAGGAGAGCGAGGAGATCTCAGGGATGAGCTGCAGAGAGACGGAGAAATGTGGGAAGAGTGAAGGGCTTCCCAGAGGGGCCTGTAGCCCCATGAAATGCCCCAGCCTATGCCCCTTGACTCCCCCAGTCCGAGCCCATTAGCAGACTCAAAATGCATCTGGTGGTGGTGGTGGTGGAAAGCTTTGCCTGTCCCAAGGAGACAAGATCCAGTCGCATGCACACAGGCCACGGCTTTCCTTTGCTCCTGCTTGTCCCACATACCTGGCCAGTTACCTCCTGTGGGCATCAGGGAACCCACACCACAAGGACACTGCAAAAACAGGGGCATGGCCAGAGGTCCCACTGGGGCGGATCCAGCCAGGGACACTTCTTGCATCCCCCCTCCAAATACTCCCGTTGTGTTTCCCAGGCTGTGCATTGCTTGGGGGGCGGGGGGAGTCGGGGGGGGGCTGCTGCCGCAAATGCAAGGGAACTTCAGAGCAAAGCTCAAGGTGAGCTCCTGGCTGGCTGCACAGCAGAAAAGGGCAGCGAGGCATCATGGGAACGTCCTACCTGGAGGATGAGCAGGAACAGGAAGTAGGCGTTGGCAATCCGCTGGAACTGCTCAAAGAGGTTGAGAGGCAGGAAGGTGAGGACGTTGTACTTGGAGGTCTTGATGGAGTTTTTCTGTGGAAAGGTCAAAGGCACCACTGTGGCAACCCCCCAGCGGCAGACAGTTCCAAAGAAGATTTGCTCCGCCTCTGTCCAGTCCAGCTAAAACCAGCCTGAGGTCCCTGGGCAAGAGAGATGCCACATCCTCACCAAGGGAGGGGCAGCAGATCTTGACCTTGATCGCCAGGGCGTGGAGCGCAATGGGACCGTGTCTAGTTTGGCCTAGTGCTTAGGGAGCCGCACTCTTATCTGGGAATGCCGGATGTGATTCCGCAATCCTCCACGAAGGCAGCTGGGTGACCTTGGGCTCGTCACAGCTCTCTTCTGAGCTCTCACAGCCCCACCCACCTCACAAGGTTTGTCAGCTGCTTTGAGTCCCCTTAAATGGGCGAGAAAGGTGGGGTAGAAAAGCCAACTCTTCTTCTTTCGGGGGGGGGGGGGGTTCACTGACCCAGTGGGGATGGGAGAGGAGCAGGGGAAAACTGTAGGGAAGACAGGCATTTTTAAAAAAGGGTATTTTGATCTTTGCATCCTGAAAACGGACTTGGAAAGACAGAAGCCCACTTCTGGAGAAGAGAGGCGGTGCCATTTGATGATCAGGCTAGCTGGAACTTTGCAGGCAGGCAGCTAATAATTGTTAACCCCAAGAACCTGTTCCAGGTGAGGGGGGAAAGGGAGTGAGGCGGGGGCAGGAAGAAGGCTGCAGGAGGGCTCCATTTGAGGGATGTGTGTGTAAACACACTTCAGAGATGCGTACAGAAAGGGCGGCAGACACACCAGGAGACACTTCCGTTAGGAAGGGGCTTGATCAATACTTGCATGGGCACAAAAATGCTGCCATGTTCTACCGGGCCCTGTGGAAAGCTGGACACACAGAGCAATGAGTCCGTAGTTAGTAAAAGAGAGGGTCCATGGTGCTCGGTTAAGAGGAAATGACGCGCAGGGAAAGGTTCCCTTTGTCTCCCCTCCCTGATCACTTTTGCCTCTTCTGTGCCAAGCAAATACAGTTGAAAGAACAGCCAAAGAGCAGCTTTGAGGTCTCCTGGTAAGGTGGTAATTGCAGGTCTGGGAGCAGCATTCTAAGCCAGTCAACAGATTAACGCCTGGAGCAAAACACAGGCTGCACTTCCGCGTTAGCTGCTCTGCCAGCAGTGAGACCTTCTATCAAAACCTAATTTTATCTTCAAAATCCTGAAATACCAACCCGATCCAATCTGGCACTAGGAAATCATTGCTAAATATTGATTTTTGATAGCTTGACTGCACTCAGGGTAGTTGAAACTGAAAGTGGCCGTAAAGGGCTCCAGAGGGATCTCTTGACGCTGGGCAAGTGGACGACCAAAGTTCAGCCAAGTTCAATGCTTTGGTAGGAGCTTATTAAATTTAAGTTGGTAAGTGGGGTTATGGCTGGGTTAGAAGGGAAATCTAACCTCAGAGACAGGTAGAGTGGAATGGAGCCTTCTGGATATTGTAGCCTTGTAGCACTCATCTGACCACATAATTCTGTTAGCGCTCTGCAATTAAGTAGCAAATTAATCCCTGATTGACAGCCATTGGAACCCACTGGCTCTGCTGTGACTTTTACCTGTGAGCTGCTATGGGAATCGTTTTGCCTGCTATTCTGAGCATTGTGTAATAACACTGTTACATTTTCGAACTCTGGGCACGTTGAACTCGGCTTCCCGATTCCCTTGTCCTTACAAACCCACCTCAGACCAACAGCAATCCCTTTCCGTGCTAAAAGTCCAACATAGTGAACAAAGAGCTAAATTCCATGAATCAGTAAAACCAGTTCATATAACGCTTCCACTTGGCCGCCATGGGAATGAAGCCAGAGACTTGAGAATGGGGCCCAGAATCACACACACTGCTGTGAAGTTGGTCCCACAAGTCCTCTTGTTAAGCTCTACAAGTCCTGGCGAAAGCTGAAGACAGTCCTTGCCCTCAGATCCCAGGAGGAAACACCATTCCTAAGGCTCCCCCAACTGTGGTTGCCCCAGGAGCTTCAAAGGGCTCCTCTGCCCTCCCCCGCCCCCAGGTTGAGCCATCTGCAAATCAGGACAAAGAGATTCAACTTGCCTCTGCCTCCTTCCAGCCCTGCTCCAGAATAAAGGGGACACCCTAAGATTCCAAGCAAAACACCCCCATTTTAAGGAAGAGGAAGAAGACTTTTCTACCCCACTTTTCGCATCCATTTAAGGGGACTCAAAGCAGCTGACAATCCTTCTGTTCTTCTCTCCACAACAGACATCTGAGAGGCAGTCCAATGTTCCCCAGCTGCTTCCGGCATCTTTGCACATCTTTGCAACAGGGTGCTGCACGAGGACCGAGGACCACCAGCCCAGGACCATCTCAAGCCAGGGGCACTGAGGATCACAGGAAAACTCTGCCGCTCCATGAAGCTCTTCTAAGCCGACTCAGGACCAGCAGATGGCTGCCTTCCCCTGCCCTTTCTGGGTGCTACCCTAGGAACAGGGCCGTGCTATTCAGGCTCCGAGACAGGCAGCGGACCGGCCCCAGCAGCACCTCTATACATGGGCCACAGAGGGCTCTGTCAGCAGGGATCGCTCCACAGACCTGCTTCCACCTGCCAAGTGGCAGGAGGGCATCTTCATCACCACTCTCTCTGGCGCGTGCTTGGCAGCTCGGACTGCCAGAGTCCCCTTCACTCTGGGGCAAAGAGGCATCTGCTCTGGCTGCCTTTGGAGATGAGGCCGTGACTGGCAGCGTTAAGCCAGTGGCTGCCTCCATGGTGCCAAGTCAGCCCTTTGGAGCCTCTAGGCTCATCTCTTTGGAGAGCTTCCCAAGGGACCAAGGAGCTTTCCAAGTGTGCTGATGGAACCCACTGCGCCCCTTCCTGGTGCCTCTGCAAGGAAGCATCCAGAGAGCTATTTCCTCCTGGCCTAGGGGTGGGGAAGCTTTCTGGTGGGGTGTGTGTGTGTGTGTGTTAGAGTCCTCTGAGCTTTCTCCTGCCCATCTGAGGCTGCTTATCTTATTTTATTTTACTTATCCTTTTATCCCGCTGATGCCTGAAGATCCCAACATTGCGAACTATGAGCAGAGTTTCAGACCTGGGAGCAGACTGAGTCGCATTTGCTCCAGGAACCTTTTGCCCTGGCAGCCCCTGCGTGGACCAAGGGTGCCTCCAAACACAAGGGGAAACCCTGGTCCTCTCCACACCGCCTGGGGAAGGCCATCTGAGGGAATCCCACAAAGGGGAACACCGAAAAGCAAAATCTCCTTTCGCCCAAGGTCCTGGCGTCTGCGTAAAACACTTCGGTTATGCTCTGAAAGTTACCTTTGCCTGCGCGCAGATGTGGCAACGGCAGGAAGGAGCCCGGACTGCAAAGACAGTTTGGAGTCCCCCATGCTCCAGCTGCCCCCAAGCCCCTGCAGAGCCCCTGGGCATCCTCGGGCTTTGGCAGCAGCTTGTGACTCACCGCGTAGTTGAACTGCAGGTTGAAGTGTCGGTCGTTGGCGCGGACGCATCTTTCTTCGCCTGCAGGAAGAGAGGAGCAAGTTAGTGGGACAGAGGGAAAGCGCTCCAGGGCTCCTTCCCCCAGACTGGCCACATGAAAGGGCTGGCACACTGGCTCTCTGGCAGGGAGAGGGAGTGGCCAGTCAGATGGAAGCCCTGAGATGCCACTTCCAACAGCCCTTGAGATGCAACTCAACCTCTGGAGCACTGGACATCTTGCAGGAGCAACTACGGCCCTGCCCCCCAGCTGTCTCTGGCCACAGGGCCCACACCCCTCGGGGCTCTTTGTCAGTGGGATGACTCCAGAACTCAAGGTGCGCCCTGCACTGGGCAACCTCCATGGGAGAGAGGCTGTGAAGCAGAATTGCTGCCCAGCCATAGCCTGTCCCTCACATCCCCTGCCACCCCAGACCAAAGTGAGAGGCAGAAGGACCCGGGAGGAAGAGCCAGAAAGCCCAAAACCTTGTCAGAACCAGGAAATGGACGATTCCACCTCAGCCGCCCTCTTGTTGAGCTCTGGAATTATTTGGGGACCCACCTTCCCCCCAAGCCTGCCATCCCTCTTCCTGCCCAGCCAGATCCTGAGTGAGAACTCATAAGGTCCCAGAGGTCACTGGCCAGAGTGTAGGTCAAGGGGGGGGGGGAGAAACAGAGCAGCACAGATGCGGGGGGCGCATTCAGGTCTTCTCCCTCTTGGCCTCTTTGCTTACCAGGGGACACGAGTACAAGGTTGCCCAGAAGCCCTTCCTTGCTCTTCCCCTTGCTGCCCTAAGGCCAGGCAGCCCTTCTGCTCTACGAGACCCCTGAAAGAAGCCAAAGACGCTACACCTGGAAGTGGCCCCGGAAGAAGAGCTCCAGCTGGAGACAGAGGGGACAAAACCCCTGGGCAGATCAGCCTCTCCTGCCCCTGCTCTATCCGGGCTGCTCCAGCTTGAGCCTGGGCAGTTTCCTGTTGCTGCCTTCCTGCCCCTCAGGGCACCTTCCACCGGCCTTCACAACAAGAAGAGTACTGGGGCCCAAAGAGGCCGCAGAGGGCTGGATGCCCAGGAGAAGCAAGGCAGCATCTCACAGCTTGTGAGCCCCAAGCTAATCCGGGGCCGGAGGACAGAGGGGGGCAGCAGCTGGCAAAGCCTCTGGCAAGTCCCTAAGGAAGGAAGGAAGGAAGGAAGGAAGGAAGGAGAGGGCCCTAGCCATGGCATTTAAGGGAGGACAGGTAATTCTGGACCTCTTACTCATCTGGCAAGAATGACAATTTGTCCTCCTTGTGAAGAATCAGCCCTCATGCACCTTGAGGGATCTGAGCTGGGCTGCGGCTGCCTCTGCAAAACAGAAAAGGGGACCAGGTGAGCGTCCCGGGCCTCCTTGCTCCAATGCACCTGGAAGCCCCCACCCCCGGGCTTGGTCCAGGAGGAGGGTTGTAGGAGGAGCCCCACAGACAGGGTAGACTGAGGCTGCGCTCACAGCTAAGGTTTAATCCACCGCCAGAGTAGAACAACACATCAGGAAAGTGTGCGGCCGTTTCATTCCCCATCATCTAACCCAGATGAATTTTCTGAGTCAGAAAATGCTGAGAGAAATCAGCCTACCGCTTTGCTGACGGGTTCTCTCACTCTGAAAGTGGACTGAAGCTGGACTAAGGTTTGAACACAGCCCGAGAGTCTCCAGCCAGGAGCAATGGACCTGAGCCCCTCTCCCGAGGGCCCTGGGCTGGTCATTCACTGCACCAGAGGTCTGGAGAAAGGCAGGCTGTACTTAAAAGGCATCCGCCGGGCGGCACCTTTCTGCCAGAGAAGACAGGCATCATCCCTGCCCAGATCTGGGGGGGAAAGAGCAGAACCACATCTGGATCGTGTGTTTGCCAGACCCTCCAGATGTGTGATGGAGTCCCTTCAGACCAAAGGTCCATTGGTTTCCACCCCGCAATGGTGCTTTGACTGCAGCCTGGAACAGAAAGGGAGACGATTCTCAGGGGGCGCCAGAGAGAGAGGCAACCCCAGAGGCCACCAGCTGGGCTTGGACAGACGTCACCACTTCTGCCTCACTTTCCACCAGGAAGGGGGACAGACGGCCATCTTACTGGCTCTGCCAGGCAGCCTCTGGGGGCCTCAGGTGGGGGCCTCCTTCCCTCCAGAGTTTCTTTCTTACTGGGGTGGGTGAGCTGTTGGGCACAGGAACCTCCCTCCTGAAGTAGGAACCACTGCAACGCAGGCGGAGGGCCTGTTGGCACTGCCTTGGTAGATGAGGCGGGTATGGGGCGGGACAGAAATGTAAATAATAAATAAATAAGAGGCCTGGGGGCATTTCTGCCTCAGGGACAAGGGGGCAGCCCACTCATTGAGGCTCCCACTCAGGATCAGGCAGTGGTGTCGGGAGGAGCGGTTTAGATTTGTTAGGAACTGGGGAACATTTTGGCACAAGCCAAACCTGTACAAGAGGGATGGGTTACGCTTGAACCAAGATGGAACCAGATTGCTGGCGCTTAACATTAAAAAGGGTGCAGAGCAGCTGTTAAACTGATCCCTGGGGGAAAGCCGACGGGAGCCGGGCAGCATCCGGTTCGGGAGAGCGCACCCTCAAGGGAGGAGGCCTGGAAATATGCACATAATGCCGAGTGAAGTGGGGGATGAGTCACCAGTACGCAAGCAAACTGAGTACGTGTAGAGTGCTACAGAAGAAGGGGTACATAGTAAAATAGCAAAGTTTGCTGATGATACCAAATTATTTAGAGTAATAAAAACCAAAAAAGATTGCCAAGAGCTCCAGAGGGATCTCTTAACATTGGGGGAGTGGGCAACCAAGTGGCATATGTGCTTTAATCTTAACAAGTGCAAAGTAATGTATGTTGGGGCCAAAAATCCAAATTATGTCTATAAACCGATGGGGTCTGAGCTTTCTGCAACACACCAGGAAAGGGATCTTGGGGTTCTGGTGGACAGTTCAACGAAGGTGTCAACCCAGTTCTCAGCAGCAGCAAAGAAAGCAAATTCAATGCTGGGAATAATTAGGAAGGAAATAGAAAACAAGTCAGCAAGTGTCATTTTGCCTCTTTATAAATCTGTGGTGAGGCCACATTTGGAATATTGTGTACAATTCTTGTCACCACACCTCAAAGAGGATATTGTGGAACTGGAAAAGGGCAACCAGAATGATTAAGGGTCTGGAACAAAATCCCTTACGAAACCAGGCTGCAATGTCTGGGCCTCTTCAGTCTGGAGAGACTGTGTTTAAGAGGGACCTGACTGAAGTATATAAAATCATGCATGGTATAGAAAAGGTGGATAGAGAACATTTCTTTTCTCTATCACACAACACTAGAACCAGGGGGCATCTATGAAGCTGATGGGTAGGAGACTCAGACCTGACAGGGGAAAGTATTTCTTCACCCAGAGGGTCATCAGCTTTATGGAATGTGCTGCCGGAAGAGGTGGCGACAGTCTAGATGGCTTTAAGGTAGGGTTAGACAAATTTATGGATGGCAGATGTATCAATGGCTACTAGAATGAATGCCTAGGTGCATCTTTCAGGCTGGCGGGGGGGGGGACTGGGCACTTCTAAGGCCATTTACTGGGATTCTAGAGCAGGAAAAGGTTTGTCCTTGTCTCTGCTTGAGATGCCCATGAGCATTTGGTGGGCCACTGTGTGCCATGGGACGCTGGACTAGATGAGCTGTGCCCTGATCCAGCAGGGCTTCTCTTACGTTCTTACGTTTTTATTTACCACCTTCTTGAAAAGGAACATCTATGGTTCCCTCTTTGCTCAATTTTTACTCCCACCAGGAGTTCCCGCTAGAGTTCATTTGAGTGCTTTGGAGGGGAAGGACAGGAAGCCCAGAGGAAGGATTGGCCCTAAACCTTCCAGAGAGCAAGGTGTAAACAGGCCCAAGGCTAGTAGAGGTGACAGAATTCCAGCAGAACTAGCTAAAATTCTAAAAGATAATGCTATTAATGTGCTGCACTCAAAATGCCAGCAAATTTGGAAAAATCAACTGCTTCCAGAGCACTGGAAAAGGTCCATTTATGTTCCAATCCCAAAGACAGCCAAACAATTGTGCTCATTTTGCACTCTTGCAAGGTTACACTCAGGATCTCTCAAGCTCAGCCTCAGCAATGTGTGAACCGAGAATTATGAGATGTGTGAGCTGCTTTCTGAAGAGGAAGAGGAACCAGAGATCAAAGTGCCAGCATTTGCTGGACTGTAGAGAAAACAAGGGAGCTCCAGAAAAAAACCATCTGCTTCTAGTTCACCAACTATGCTAAAGCCTTTGGCAAAGTGGATCACAACAAACTGTAACAAGTTCTTAAAGGGAGGGGACTTAGTGAACGAAAAAGGCTTAAAATACTAACAAAAAATACAAGAGAACAAGATCAGAGAGAACTGCAAAAACAATCTGGATTTGAAACAGAAAAAGTAAATAAATAGTTATCTGGGTGACCAAACAAAATACGGTTTTCCTTCAAAATAATTCTGTAAAGGCCTGGGCTGAGATAAAGTGTAGCTTGGAAAGGTGCGCAAAACTGAACCTATCACTGCCGGGAATAATTTCTGTGATTAAGATGAATGTGCTGCCATGCTTTCCATATTAGTCACATCATGCCCTATGGTAGCACAGCTACTATGGCTACAGTGTGACTACATATGCTTTCAGAAACTACGCAACACCCAATACAATAATGCACAATAATAACGTGACAGAGTTCTGGAATGCTTTGGAAATCCACACTTAGGGGCGCCCAAAGCATTTGAAATTCAGCCAGCGCTGTTCTAGGCACTGTCTAAGTGTGAATCGCTGCCATTATGGCATCAATCAGTGTGACACAGCAAAGGTGCCATTGCTGCACCAACCAGGCAACGCAGGGCAGAATTGTGCTTGTGCTACTCATCACATGCTCCCAGAAGAGGGGCAGATGAAACTAGTGGCCGGGCTATCCCAGCCTGGCCACTAGTACAGGCAAGGAGCAGTTTTAACAGCTCCACACCTATCTGCGCAAGGGGAACCCCAGAATGCACAGAGACATTTCTAATAAAGAAGTGGCCCCGTGAAGTGCGGACGCACCATGCCAGAATGTCCCTGCATCCACCACCAAGTTAAGTGGGAAAAGGGCCAAAGTCAGGACCATAAACACCACTTCATGAGCCAAAGTGGCCGAGGGCCGTGTAATGACATAAAGCAAAATCATCCGTTCCATTTCACGCAGAAGAACTCAACCACGTGGCCCTCAATAGACACACAGGTATATCTGGGGACAACTCACCAGAAGAATAAATCTGACTCCTTCCAAAGACAAGAGATACTAAAAACCAAGCAAGGAGGAGCCTCACCTCCCGGCCAACCGCTTAAGAACTGGCGGGCATCATCTCCCTTGCAGTTCTCTCAGGAGTTGGAGAGGGGGAAAGCAAGAGGAGGCCCGGAGGAGGAGTCCAAAGCTCTGCTACGTCCCCCTAATGGCCAACTGGTGGGCAGTAGCTGGACGCTCCGGCCTTGCTCATACGCTTCCTGTTGCGTGATTATCACATAAGCGTCCCACAACGTCTCCACATGACAGATTTTGAAACACGGTCAGCTGCAAGTTGTTTCTTGGGTGGAGAAGTCTGCAAACCTCCCACCATCTGTGATGTGCACCGAGGCAACGGGCGCACCGTCCCTGCAGGGGACCTTTCTGGTTGCTCAGTAGAAAGCCAGCGCGAGTGAGCCACGGAAGCGGAGGGCTGTTAGCAAGGGGCAGGTCCCGCTCGGACAGTCCTGCCCTCTTCCTGGAGGGAAGGAAGCATCGGTCGCGGCCTCCTCAGGATGCCAAGAGAGGCTGTGCCTATTCTCTGCTTCCAGTAAGGCCTCGGCGCTTGTCTCAGTGGCTGTTTCTACATAGCCTGCGATAAGGGCGGCCGCGTGGTGCAACCCCCACAGCCTGGCCAGGGATCCAATGGGCTTTCCCCTCCAGTGGGCCAATGAGGTCCCAGAGGCCTCTCGCCTCTTCCAGTCAAAGGGGCCCCTCCTGGCGCCCGCAGAAGGGGTTGCTTTGTTCATCTTTCGCAGAATACAAAGCAAGAGCAGGAAGCGGCAAACTAGAGAAGTGAAGCGCAGGAAGGAAGCTGACAAAGCCCTCGACGCCGCTTCCAAGCTCTGCGCCTGGGAAGAGACCCGTTTGCCCTGCAGCGAACCGAAACCACGGAGAGGAAGTGGGAGGCTAGGCGGGGTGGGGGCGTCCTCAGACCAGACCTGTGACGCCCCTTCCTCTCCACTGGGATCCAGATCGAGGGGAGCAGAGTGACGGAGGCGAAGGGAGCTCCCCTGCCTGCCTCTAACCTCCACAAATGGGACCTCACCTTCTCTCTCTCTGCAGCCCACACCAAGTATAGCCGCCTCTCCTCTCCCAGCACCCGTGGCTTCCCTGCCTGGCTGGCTCTGGGCTTCCCCCGGCCACCTCTTCCAAGCAGGGCTGAAAGCAAGGTCGGAGCCCTCGCAGGCCAAAGCAGGCTGCCACCTGCCACCTGCCCAGCAGGCAGGTGCCTGCAGAGAAAGCGTCTGTGCAAACACCACTGCTCCCTTAATGCAGAGGAGAGGATGGATGTGTCTGGCTGCCCCTTGGCCTCCTGAGGCCCTTTTGGGCGGAGAAGCTCTGGACTAAGCCCAGAGAGTAAAGGCAAGGGATGGGCCTGGACTTCTCAGCTGCTGGCAGAGGAGAGAGGTACCAAACCAGCCCCAGGAGCCCCAACCCATCTTATACTGTACCACCTCTTCCTGGAGAGATGACTGGGCATCCAACGCTAAGGCTACCCGGACTGGTACCTGCAGAGCCTGACTGGGCAGCCTCTGCACCCCTGTGCCACTAAGGGCATTCATTCCCAGTTGCAGCTCTGCAGAAGGTGCTCCCAGAAGTTCTGAGAGAGCTTCTCAGAAAGCCCAACAGTGAGCCAGCGTCTCCATCCCTCTGGCCCAGGAGATCCTGCCCTGGCCCATCAGATATTGGGAGACCCACACGCATGGGCACCCCCCCCCCACGCCCAGCAGCCCCAACCTCTCAAGTGGAAGGAGGCAGCCCCACCTCGGCTCCAGGATGCTTGGAGGCCCCTGGGGTCCCCCTCTCACTTTTTCCCTGACGGAATCGCCTTGCTCTCCTCCAAGGCAGACGCAGTGACCGCCAGACCCCACAGAGGAAGTTACAGCAGGGGAAGGTGGGGCACGTGGGCAGCCCCCACCCAGCTGTGGCTCCCAGGGGAGGGGAGTTCTGGAAGCAGAAGGCTGGGGAGGCCAGGGGACAGAAAAGGCTGTTAGTGACAGTTGGAAGCTGAAGAGAAATTGGTGGAAGAGCAGGATAGCAAGATAGTAGTGGAAAGATGAGCTCAGTCGAGTCTTTTGGGATGGGGGTCCCACATTTTTGCTCCAGCGCCCTGTGTGACACGAAGGCACCCCAAAGGCTGCCAGCTGGCCTCCCTCACCCTCTTGTTCCAGGCTTTGGCCACACAGGGCCTTCCCGGGTTGTGATCCTGGCGGGCAAACCTTTGGCAAGCATCCACTGGCACATCGGTAGCCTGGCCCGGCTTTTCTCAGAAGGCTGAACCAAGGGCACGAGAGGAGAGGAGCCCTGCCGGAGTGGGCCCATCTAGTCCAGCATCCTGTCCCACAGAGTGGCCCTCCAAGTGCTTCTGGGCGTTTCAGAGGAAGGCTAAAGATCTTGCGGACCCAAAGGAGCGGCAGGTGCTGGGCACAAAGGTGATGGGCCACTGCAAAAGAAGCTCACGTGTCCAGCCCTAAAGGCAGCAATGACCTTCAGCTGGCCCTGCCAGCTGTCCAGTTCACCCACGCAGGTGTCTGGCTGCCTGTCCAGAGAATGAAGACTTTGCCGCCACTGCACCCTCAGAGGACAAATGAAGGGCCCTTGCAAGGGCCAGGGCTCCAGAAGAGAAGCTTTGCTGGTCTCCTGCAGGAGGAAGGTTTGCAGCCAAGAGGCGTGTTGGATGGAACCCCCAGGTACAAGGGCCAGTGGAAGGAGGCCTGCCAGGGCGGGTGCCCCTGCGTTGTGGGTGGCTGGGCCAAGGGGGGAGGCGAGTCTACCAGGGCTAAAAGGGCCTTCTTGGCCCTCGCGTTTACCCAGCCACCCTGCAAGGGCCAGGGCAGAGCCCACACACACTTTCCCATAAAAGATCGTGTGTGTGTTCCCACCCCCCCCCCTTCCCGTGGTGCAACCAGAACAACTCCAGGCTCCCAAGCAATGATGCTTCCAGCTTGATGCCTTTAGGTGCGGGGGGTGGGGGGGTGGAGGAATTTGCACGCAGGGGCTTTGAAATCTCCCCTGTTGAGAAGAGGGCTCTTGAGCGCCTTCCTCAGGAGTGGCAACTACCAATACGATCTAAGGGCAGCTCAGCTCCTGCCCTCCTCCCTTGTGTGCCAGGCAGGGCCATCCCAGAGCAGGCCTTGGCAGAGTGCTCCCCCCAGACCCTCTCATCGCCCCCCCCCCAGCAGACGGACCCACCATTTTTTTCGCTTCAGGGATCCCGGTGGAAACTGGTGGCGCCTGCACTGGCACAATCCACTTACCCTCTGTCTGCTTCCTGCCGGATTTTAGTCCAAAAAGTGGCATCTTGAGGGCTTCTTTCTGCAGAGGCTCCTGGGGGCTCCTGGGCCAGAACGAAAGGCGGGCTTCACCCCCCTCTGGACCGGCAGCTGCGGGAGCACCGTCCTAGGGCATCTCCTGGAGAAGCAGACGCGGTTCATGAGGCAGGTACAGTTACACGAGAGCCAGCCTCCCTCCCCCGTCCTTGGCAGGGCACTTGATGCCCAGGCAGGGCACTGGCGGGAGGGTGCTGCCAAGTGAGGTTTCCCGTCCCTGCAGCAGGCAGCAGCTGGATGCCCCAAAGCCCTCAGGACAGATGGGGCCTCTCTGTCCCCCCCCCCCAAGCAAGTTTGGAGGGAGCAGGGGGGGGGAGTGAAGGACCTGGCTGGAACTCCCCCCCCCCCCCGAGGCAGTGTTGCTGCCACTGCCTGATAACCTCAAGGTTCCCTCCGAAGCCACGTTGCACCTGGAGTCTGCAATTGCCCACATGGACGACTTCCAGGAGCAGCCGGGACCCTTAGGACTGCAGATGAAAGGGGGCTTGACAAATGCTGGGAAGTTTGGATCTGGCCTTGCATGCAGGGGAACCGAGGGCAACAGAATCTGAATCCGGCTGATGCCTGTGCGAGCCATAAGATGACGTTCCACCGATGTTCCCTCGGCCACGTCACGTGGGCCCCCCATAGTCCCTCCTGGGTACAGCCCGCCCGCCTGCCTGCCCCTTGCTCTGCCCACTGAGAGCGATCGCCACCCACGCGTGTTCCTGACCTTGCCTTTTCACCGACCTTGAGGCGCTCCCCCAGCTTCAGCACATGCATGCGCTTTCCAGAAGGGGAAGCCCAGGGAACAGCATTGCAGGCTCTGCGCTGGACCAAGACTCTTTCTGCAACCACTTGTAGGGCACTATGGGAAGGGTCTGGGGCCTCTCCTCCACACGGCGGTGTGGGACAGGGGAAGCCTCTCCCTGCCCCACACGGGCAAAGGGCTGGAGTGGGACAGGCGGGGGGCTCAGCGTGGCTCCCTCTCCTGCCCTGCTGGTAGAACTCCGTGGGAAGCCTAACCGAACACCCCTGGGGTTGGGCCAGACAGGGGCTATAGGTGGAAAGCCCACCGCCCCCGATCCAGCCTTCGGGGGACCCACTTCCTCTCCCCTCCCAGGGCACTTTGTCCAGATTCTCCTAATCTCCCCCCCCCCCCCCACGTTGGACCTGCAATTCTGGCGCACACGGACCAAAGCAGACGCTCTGCATCTGAGGCTGTTTGGCCCTCAGGCGCGGGACAGAAGTGGCCATGAGTGAAGCTGAAGGGGTCTGGAAACGGCGGAGTCCAAGGTGTGCTGAATTATCCTGTTTCACACTTAGCGACGTGCCAAGTAACCGAAGAAGTGTGTGCGTACGCCTCTCTCCGCACAGCACGCCACCTGTGGTAACAGGAGAAGCCCACCTGGCTGGGTCGCCAGGGCCCTTCTTCTTAAATGGCATGAGGGACGGGATAGAATGAGCGCCAGGCGACGGGTGGGAGAGAAGCGCCATTGCTCACGGGCCTCGAGGGGGGGCCTGCACCCCCTGAGCTCGTCCGGACTCTGGCTAGTGGCAACTTCCTGACTCTAGGTTCCCGTGTAGGAGACCACTGCCACCGCCAAGGATGAACCGCAAGCGTCACCAGTCTGAGCAAGGAGGGCAGAGAACGGGGGCTCCATCCTCGTGCAGAACATCAGCACCCAAGAGCAGGCACTGGCTGCAGAAGAGGCGGGGGGCCCGATCCACCTTCCACGGCCCCTGGGCAGGAAGCGAAGCCCACACAGCCCACAAGCACGTTCAGCGCAGCCGACCACAGTCGGTCTCACTCCAAGATTTTGGCAGCAGATCCTGAGAACAGGAAGGGGCCGCGTGGCCCGGGCATCCACCACAGATCCCCCCAGCCTGCCCGTTACAGACGCGATTGGCTCTCTGGCAATCGGTGTTTGGCAGCAGCCCTTGAGAAGAGTCGGTGAATGAGGAGGAGCCCTGCTGGACGGGGCCACAGCCCATCTAGTCCCGCATCCCACCCCACACAGTGGCCCACCAAGTGCTTCTGGGCATCCCAAGCAAAAGAGGAGGCGAGACCCTTCAGTTGCTGGAGAAGCTGCAATGTCCAGCTTGGGTTCTGCACTGACTTTGCGCACGGCCAGCCAAGCGGCTTCCTTGATTCTGGCCCCATTTGAACCCCCGCCAAGACCTCCACAACAGAGCTTGCCAGCCGGCAGCCCCTCCCGGTGCTCCTTCCCCACCCTGCCCTTGCCAAAGAGGCCCTGGGTGGGGAGGCGGGTGTCTGTGGGCCTTTGCAAGGCCTCCGCTCCAGCCCAGGAGGAGGATCTGCCTCACTGCTTGGAGAGGGAGCCAAACCGGGGGGGGGGGGCTTTGACCCCCTCAGTGCCCCAATCTGGCTCCAGGCACTGTGCAGGGACACATCTGAGTCGAGAGCAGAGAGCCTCTCCTGAGGGAGGCCCAACAGGTGCCCCACAGTGGCAAAACCCATCAGCACCTGTGCAGGCCCAGCAGAGGAGAGGACTTCCTGGGGTCTCCATAGCACCTGGGGCTGCAACTGGCTGCAGATGTCTAGGGAAGGCCTCCTGGCCTGGGGGGTTCTATGAGCTACAGCCACAGCCCACTGTGGGGAGGCAACTGCTGCCCTTTGCTCCCCAGAAGCCCCCCCCCCCCCCCGCAGTGGAATAGTCTATGGCTGGCCCCTCTCCCCAGGCTGGCCCTCCCTACTGATATGGAGGGGGGGCCTAATCCAGACCCCAGAGGCCTCCTGCTTGTCCCTCCAGCCTGAAAGATGTCCTTAGGCATCCATTCTAGTAGCCACTGATACATCTGTCATCCTTGAATTTGTCTCACCCTTCCTTGAAGCCATCCAGGCTGGTACCTGGTACCACCTCTCCTGGCAGCCAATTCCATAGACCGATGATCCTCTGGGTGCAGAAATCCTTCCCCTTGTCTGATCTGACTCTCCTGCCCATCAGCTTCATAGATGCCCCCTGGTTCTAGTATTGTGTGATAGCGAAAATAATTTTCCTCCTTTCCCACCCCATGTGTGATTTACATACTTCAGTCAGGTCCCCCCTAAACACCGCCTTTCAAGGGCAAAGATGCCCAGGCGTTGCAGCCTGATTTCGTACGGGAAATATCTGCAAAGCCTCCCAGGGGGTTGAAGAGAGAAAACCTTCTCCCAGGTCCCAGGATCTGCCAGCCCCACCTCAAAGCATCCTGCTGGACATGCTACAGATATGTCCCTGGACTGTGGGGCACTGCCTGTGTGCACCGCCTGCTCCTCTGGGGTGGGAAGCCCCCCAAACCCCAGAGATGCTCAGAAATGGCGCTGCCCCATTTCGCCCAACCCAGGAACTTTCCTAGACTCACTCGGACTTCCCTGGGTTCCTCCACCGCTGGGGCTCAGAGCAGGCAAACACTCACTTGAGGTGTCCCGGCGTAGCCTTGCATGCCGAAAGCGCACGGCTCGCTTTCTGCACTGGAACTTGACGGCGTCCAGATGTGGAGGCCGTCGCCCTCCCCTCCTGGGCGTGGGAGGCGGCAGGGAGGCCAGGAGCCCATCTGAGCTGAGTGGGGCCGCCCAGCAGACGGCCACCCTCCGCAAAGTCCCAGGGACAGCTCTGTCTGTGCGGCACTTCCTGCCCCGACGCGGCTCCCCAGGCTCGGCGAGGGCCCAGAGGCGCCTGCTGTTGCTTCCTCTTGCTTCCTGTCTTCGCCGCTTCCACCCAGCTGCCAGGCAGAGGCAGGAACTCTGTGCCAGGATGAAGGGAAGGTCAAGCAACGAAGGTGCCAGGCGCTGACCAAGACTCCAAGGAAAAAGGATGTGGGGGCAATAGCCTCCCCTTCCTTCTTGACAGCTGCCCCCCCCCCCCCCCCCGGCTGCTTCTTAGGTCTCTCCACGCCTAATACTTGCTTTGCCTTTTTCTGCCCATATATGGGAGCTGCCACCATATTCCAGGAAAAAGAGAGCGTGAGAGAGAACGAAGATGCCTGGGATGGGACCAGTGGAACGCGCCTCCTTTCGTGGCGACTTCAGCGTGAGGCCCAGGCCCAGGCATTCCTTCCTGAAGGCCTTTGGACCCGCAGCTGAAGCCGCCCAAGCAGAGGATGTGGCGTTCAACCGAACGCAAGAACGTCAGAGAAGCCCTGCTGGATCAGGCCGCAGCCTGAACCACACAGCGGCCCACCAACTGCCCTGGGCATCTCAAGCAGAAGCCCAAGACAAAACCTTCGCTTGCTCCCGACTCCCTGCAGGCGGCCTTCAGAGGCCCATGCCTGACTCCCCAACCTGGAGGAGGTATTGACATTGGCAATTCAAGCTCACGGAGCCCCTGAAACTTTTCCACAGCCCCTAATGGTTAAGAACCCCTGCTTTAGAGGCATCCTGCCTGCCCCTCCAGCTTTGAGTCGGTATCTAGGAGTCCATTTGACTGGCCACTGATATATCTGACCTCCATGATTTTGCCTAACCCTATCTTAAAACTATCTGGGCTGCGCAAAAGATCATCACCTTCACAATTCATACAAATTGCATTCCAACCAAATATTGGCTATACTTGAAGACTCACACGCGAAACAAAAGCTCTTGTGCCCTTGTTCACAGCTTTGGAGCAGATTTGGATGCGCAGTGAATTAGAAGCCAAACACAGAGTGGCTCCATTCACATGAATGAGAAGCTCCATCCCATGTACTTTGAGGCGAAGTGAACTGGGGGGGGGGGCAAAGGGAGAGCCTCTGCCTGCTCCCCTCTCCCTGCAAATGGCCTTTAGGGGCACCAGCCCGCCTGAGCCCAGTCCTCCGCTGTCCTTCCGGCTTTCCCTGGACTGGCACTTGGCTTCTCGCAGCTGCAGGCCCCGAATTCCCTGCAGATGCCACAAACTGCCCCCGGGAGCGACAGGGAAGGGGGTCCTTGGTGCATTTGAGGCCAAAGGCCAAAAGAAGCAGACAGCCTCTTGCTGGTTAACAAGCATGCACCGCACCACCACCATGGATGTGCCTGCGGTCACTCCTCTCCCGCAACAGCTGGCAAAAGACCCCAGCCAGCCATAGGAAGCTGAAGTGCAGCAGCACCATTGGGGCCGTGTGACAGAAGGTGGGCAAAGCAAGCCCCCTCTTGCCCAGCGGCCTACAGGGCCCATGAAGTCAGAATAGGTTCCTTCCTGGGGTTCTTTAGAATGCAGTTGAAATGCAGCTCAGCTCACAGGTGGCAACAGCTTTGTTGTGCGTGCCATGACACCATGGCTTGCTGGTATTCTTTTGGGTCCCTGAGGTCCCCCAGCATGGAGAGTGCTCACCTCAGGCATCCTCTGTGCTTTCTGGGGCTGGTGGAAGTCCAGGCAAGACCCAACAGGGCCACCAGATGGAATCCCGTGAGAGAGATTTGCCTTTTCCCCACACTCTAGAGGACGCAGGTAGGGTCTCCTCCCCCTCCTAGAGGCCCAATCAAACTTCTTCGTGAAGTCCCTCAGCTTCATTTTAGGACCCTCACTGTCTGAGCAGACACAGGGATGTCTGGGCAGGTTTTGCGGAGGTTGCAAGTTCTTGGGAACGCAACTTGTCTCCAAGAAGCCGATGGAAAATGGGTTTCAAGTCAGAGCAAAGGCCCCTTATGCCTCTCCACCCGTGTTCACCAGGCCAATTCCAGGAGAAACACCAGTCAGAACTGTTTTGGTGGCATCCAGAGCCTCTAGATGACAACAGGGCTGTTTCTCATCCTGGGGCTGCTGAACGCCAAGCCTTTCTACTCCCTTCTACTCCGAAGCATTTCCTTGATTTTTCCTATGTTTTGGGGTGGGGGGGGGGGAGGGAGCAAGGAGCTGAATGCCAAGGATTTCCTGTGGATCAACCCAGTGCGCTTTCCAGGACTAACTCTGGGTGACAAGTTGAGTCAGGGTAGATCGCGGACTGGGAAAGGCCCCACCTGCCTGACCTGTAGCTGGGGGCCTTCCAAGTAATAAATGGCTTACCTGTCTCTTTGCAGGTCCTGTTTTCCCCACCAGAGCCGCCTGACCAATTCAGCAGCAGGCACACTCAGGCCCAGTGTGCAAAAGGGTCAGGGTTAGAGAGGATGGCCGGTAGGTGGGGAATGCCCTGCCCTCGGGGGCCGTTCAGGGCAGTGAACAATGCTGGGCAAATAAACGCATTTGACCCTTGGACTCAACCTGCAGGCCACAGCAGAGGCCGCTTGAGAAGATACAATTCCAAGTGGTGGCTGGGATCCCAGCAGACTTTCTCTGGGCACCAAAAAGTATCCTGCTTGGGGGAAGGTCACTGGGTCAGCAAAAACTGCAGCACCTTGCATGTGTCTTCCATCTGGGGTGTAGGATGTGGACAAGACCACCCTGTGGTTTCTCAGACGCTGCAGCCTCTGCTGGGTCCTGCCAGGTTCCTCAGACTGGCCAGCAGTGGGTCTCCTCTGGGACAGAGTCTGGCACCCTTGGGCGAGCCACATAAGACTCCAGGTGGCACTTCAAGAGAGACTTGGGCCCATTCAACTGTGTGGCATTCTGAGCTTCCAAAGGAGGGAGGCCAGAAATTCCACCGCTTGGCACAAGCAACTGTGGAAGCTGTAAGCAAATACGCCTTGCTGGGTCCTGCCGGTGGGGTCTGGGTCACAAAGCTGTTTCCTGAATCTTACGCAAGACAGAGAGAACTAAAACGCACCAGTCCTGGGGAAGAAAACCCAGGCAGGAGCAACATGAGTTTGATGGGCGGTTGAGTTGCCTTGCCTTCACTTCCCCGGGCAAAGGGCAATGGGCGTTCGCTATGTGCTGCGCGGTCCGGTCTCCCTGTGCTCCCACGCAAGGGGATTTTGGTGCTCCTGTAGCCCCTGACTTTTTCATTTAGAAGGAACCAAGGGCACGGTGAGGGTGCTCTGAGTGCCCACAACACTGCCCACCCCTCAAGTGGCTGTGTCTGGTCTTGGCACAGATGTTAAGTGGCAGGCCAAGAGGTCCTTCTTCCCAGATGGGACTGAACTAGGGAGCAAGGAGCAGAATCTAAGAAACTGTGGTGGAAATCGTGCCGGTGGGACCTGAATCATGTCTTGCTTGTGCCAACAAATCTCCTAAGGGTAGCTCTATCCATTATGGCTTCTGCAGCGGGAAGGCAGTAGCTTTCCCTGTCTCACTCGCGCTTGCGTGGGGTCTCACGTTTGCCTGCCGCAAGGCCCAGAAGGCCCAGGAACACCTGGTTTGATACTGATGCTGCTGGCTTCCTGTCCAGACAAAATGGCAACACCACATGGGGGGCAGGAATAGGCTGGTGCCAAGCGCCCTCCCTTGGCAGTGGTGTTTCAGTCAATGGGGCCTAGCCCTGACTGTTTGGGGCCAGGTGGCAACTCATGAAGCCCCAAGCAGCCTTTCCTGGTGGGCGTGGAGGGAAGGCCCAAGGCCTGCCGTAGGGCTCCTCAAGGAGGGACTGCTCAGCTTCTGTCCCTTGGGGTGGCCAAGCAGGGGCAAGGGAGCTGCCTTTTGCCATCAGCCAGGAAGCTCCTTGCATCGACTCAGGGAGGAACAGTGTTTGCCTGTGAGCCTCAAAGCCACAGGAGTCCTTTGCCACCTCCTTCTGCCCAGCAAGGGGACTTGACAGAGAAGCTGGTCTAGGCCAAGTGGCAGCACAGCAGAGCCTTCCAAACTCTTTCAAGTGGAGCAGCAGAGCAAAACCAACATCTTAAGGGTTCCTGCAGGGCTGAAGGACCCATGCAAACCACCAGGAGGCCAACGGCTGGAACCGGAACCCAGCTGCAAGAGAAGCCCTTGCCCAGCGTCCTTCCACATCTTCGTCCTGAACTGCAGTAAGAGATGCAGGACCCACGAATGGGGATGGGGCAGATTCACAGATTCCAGAAGGTGGGCCTGGTGAGGGGTTGGCGAGGCACGTCTGAGCAGCCACCCACAAACAGGAGAGGACAAGAACCGTGTGCTTATGGGCTTCAGGGACTCCGGGAGGAGGTGCTGGGACAAAGTGCTGGGCAGCCCGAGGCATTAGGAACCCAAGAGCCACCACCAGATGGGCTATGAAGAGTAGTCTAAATGCTCTGGAGTCATGCCCTTTTGGGGTCCACTCAGGGGTGATGCTGCTCAGGTTCCAGCAAGGTAGGGTCTGAACTGGCTGCTTAAAATCAGCCCTGTAAAGAAAAGGACAATCCGTCCCCTCTCAACATGGGCCAAAGTGTGCGTCCGGAGCCAGTAGGACCCACTTTGGGCACAGGTCCCCCCTCCCCCCAAGTAGTGAAGACGCCTCAGGCCAGCGTGCTGCTGCTCAAAGGTGTTTTATTCAATGGCTTCCTGTGCAGCTCACCTCTGGCCGCAGGAGTTAAACCCTGCAGCTGTGACACCATGGTAACCCAAGAAACATGATGACCACACACCCACTGGCAACGTCCACGCAGCAGGAGCAGCATCCGACAGCAGTCTGTGAAGTCCAAGATCCATATGATACAGCTGTACAAGTGGTGCCAAGAGAAAAATAGAAAACCCTGCAAGTATCAAAGATCGCCCCCACAGGGAGGTGTCGGAAGGGTTCAGAAAGTGACCCACGAGGACCAGACTCTCCGCAGCCGCAGGCGTGGCTGGCCAAAGCATCCTGCTCCAGACGGCCGGCGGTTAGGGTTAGGTCTCCCCTGGCCAACTTCCTCCCTGGGCAGCCTGAGAGTGACGGAGGGCAGGAGAGGGACAGGAGGCGGCCAGATGGGGGCACAGAGAAGGGAAGCCCCCGCCCGGGACAGCGCCATGCAGAGAGAGGTCACGAGGGGAAATAAGGCGACCCGTGAAGAGGACAACGTGGAGATGGCCGTGGGGAACCTTTGGCCCGTGGCTGAAGCCAGGGCCACCAGGGGTGGATGGGCAGTGGCGACAAAGGCCCCGCTAGAAACGGGCTCAAGAGGTTCTGAAGACGCCCGGGAGAAGCAATGCCCGCCTGTCCCTCCTCCAGTCGCTTCACCCTTCCCTTCAGCTTTCCGGAACAAGCGGGACGCACAGGGGCATTTATATCCCACTGCGCCTGCTCAGCCTTCCTCTGCAGTATCGGGAGCCCTGCTCCACCCCACCCGCTTTCCTCTCAGCCTGGGAGGGCTCTGCTGACACAAAGGTGGGGATCATTTGGCATCTCAAGAGGAGGCACCCTGGTCCTGCAGCACCAGCTCCAGAGGGAGAACCACAAAGCAGATGTGCCACCAAGCAGAAAACGCCACCCCGAGTGCCCGGCTGTGACCCATCTGGTACGCTGTTCCCTCCCGGGTTGGCCCGCATCCTCCGTGGACTGCAGGGCACAGGCGGAGGGGCTTAGCTCCGCCGGGGCCGCAAAAGAACGGACGGTTGACATTTTGCACATATTGGCACAAGATGCCTGGAAGGTCCGGACAGGTGGCGCTCAGCTGCCTTCCTCCGTGGAGCGAGACTCCGACTTCAGCTTGACAAACTCCTTGGCCACCTCGTCGTTGGTCCTTTGAGACAGGATCCGGAGCACGGTGAGCCCTGTATCGTCCATGTGGATCCTGCGCCCCAGCGGGCACCAGCAGGCGCAGCTGCCCTTGTCCATCACCTCCCTGAGCTGCATCACAGCAATGCCCAGCACCCGGTCCTCGCGGGCAAAGCAGTAGTCCTTCACGCACACCTGCAGCTCGTAGGCGTCCGGGCCGTCTTCGTTCCCCAGGATGCTGGAAGAGATAGAGGCAAAGGGGAAGGAGAACCCAGCCCTCTTCTGGCCGCCGCCTGAGTGGCAGGCCACCCAGGCGATGGGAGAAACCCAGGGCCCCACAGGGCCAGGGAGGGTGCCCACCTCTGGAGTTCCTGAGAGGCAGGTGTCGCGTGGGGGCCAGAGGGCAGAGGGGGTGGCGGGACGGCAGGAGGACTTACAAGTGGAACGTTTCGTTGTACTTCGGGGCCCAGTTGTTGCTCTTGGACTTGGTGGTAAACTTCCGCTTCTTGTCGCTCTGGTGCGGCCCGATCATGGTGACCTCCACGAAGGGGCGGAACATGCCAGAGGTCTGCCACTTCAGCTCATTGGCCGCCACAACTGATGGGCAGGAAGGAAGACAAAAATCGCCACTCTCCCGTTAGCCGTTCTGCCACACACACACACCACCCTGGTCACCTAACAAGGTGCCCTCTCCGTACTCCTCTGCCTGGGAGGGGGTTGCTTTGTCCCACACCTGGGTAGGGCCCCAGGTGCCTACCAGACACACACACACCCTGAACGGCTGGCTCTTCCCTCACCCTCTTGATCTGAAAACCTTGTCCAGCATTTCACCCTCCTTTGGGGGAAGCAAATTCTTGCAGGAAGCAATAAGCACTCCAAAGAAACCAACAAATTTGGACCCTGCCTGCCCGCCCGCCCTTCAAGGGGCAGCTCAGGTCACGTCCACCCCACCAATCTGAACGCTCACCCTGCCTTGTCCCCCACCCTCTCTGCAGCTGCTGCCCTCCTCACTGTGCCTAGGTGGGGGGTCTTGAGAAGAGGGGCTGAGCTCACAGAGGAAGCCTGGGGCCAGTTACCTTTCACCGTGACCTTGTGCTCGCCTGTTCCAGGGTGCGTATAAAGATCAATCTGGATGGAGACTTCGCCCACAGGGTCGTCCACCCCGGAGCCTGCGCAGAGAGAGACGAGCAGGTGGTTGCTTAGAGACAGCCCGCCCTAAGGACGGCCCAGCAGCCCCTCCCCCAGCCTGCCCCTGCCCCTCTCCCATGTCCACCTGCGCCTGTCCTAACAAGCAGAAGCGCCAACCCCTGTGGGTGCAGCAAGGGAGTAGAGCAGGCAGTGCCCACACCTCACGTCCCTTGGCAGCCCAACCCTCCTCTGGCCCCCCGGGGCATCCCATAACTGAGACTGCTGCCTGCTGATGCGCTTTAGGAGCAAAGAGGTCAGTGCTGTGGCCGAGGGCGCTGAGAGGACGAAGACGGGTCTCCTGCACCCGTGACTGACCCTTCCAGCCACAAGAAGCACAGGGAATACCCAAAAACGATGCCTGGGGCGGGGGTGGGGGGGTCCAGACAGCTCCCCTGTGGTGGCTACAGAGAGACCACATGGCCAGACACAGCAACACCAAGCAGTTTCTGTAGCAAGAAGCCAGGAAGAACATGGTACGCTGTGGTCAGCAGCCACGGAAAGAGCAGAGGCATTGCTATGGCCTCCCGTGGGGGATCTTCCTGCTACTCATGGGGGGGGGGCATGCTGGAGGAGGACAGAGGCCCTGGGGATGATGATGTGGCAGAGAAGGGGGCAGGGGGGCAACCCGTTGCTTCCTTCCATTGCAGCGCAACAGCCGCTGGCGGCTCTCTGGCCGAGGAGGCAGCGGGAATGGAGCCGCGCGCAGCCTTCGCTTGGGGTGCTGCCACTGGGTCATGTGACGCCCCCCTCCCGGGAATTCCTCTCTGTAATCTGAGTCTGAGCCCATGTGATAACTGATAAGATAAAGGGGACCGGAGGGAGGGAGGGAGGGCCTGTGCGATGGCTGCTCTTGTCTGATCGGCTGGCGCCACCAATCTCGCCTGGATCCACAAGCTGCCCCCCAGCAGCTTCAGCCCTTGCCCTGGAGCGGCTCCAAAAGTGGGGGAACCCACACACGGCACAGCGCCAGCCACGGGTAGCAAAGGTTCTGGGAGGGACAAGGGGTCCTGGGGAGCTATGGGGTGGGTGGGGCAAAGGAGGAGGGGGTGACTCCAAAGCAATGCATATGGGGAGGGGGTGAACTGAGGACGTACCCTTCTCAGGACGGACATTCTCATTGGCTGTTAACCTAATCCCTTTCCCACCATGCACTGAAAAGGCAGCAAGAGAGAGAGAGAGAGAGAGAGAAGCATCTGATTACAATCCAACTGGCCACAAGGACTGGAACCAGTGGGCTCCTATGTGGCCAGAAAGCCTCTGGAAACAGTGATGACTGACCAGCAAGCAGCTGTGCAATGAGAGAGGGAGGGAGGGAGAGAGGGGAAGCGCTGCTCTCTGGGACCTTCAAGGGGCCTGAGCAGAGCAGGAGGGAAACCACTGCAGAGCATTCTGGGAGCCTCTGCCAGTCCAGCCACAGCCACATGCCTGCCGAGGAGCAAAGCAGGTGCAGATCTCCCAGGACGAGCCCAGAGGCGCAGATGAGAGCCACTCTTTCCGTGACCCGCCAGACGCACGCACTCCAAACAGAGCCCAGTAGCAGGGCACCCTTGGGCCTCGTCCCTCCCTTGAGCCCTCTGGAGCTCCACCACACCTCACTGCACAATGGCATCATTGCCCTGGGAGGCCTGGTGGAGGGAAGGAGGCTCAGGGACACCCACGGGCCCACAAAGGGCGCATGGCTGCTTTGCGCACTCCCAGTCTGTGTCCAACCAGAGTGGCCATTAGGTGGCGCTGCTCCTCTACAGGGAGAGACTAAGGCAGTGATGGCGAACCTTTTGAGCTGGGTGTGTCAAAATTCACAAGAAAACCTAGCTTAACTCAGGTGCTGTGTCACATCTAGAAATATCCATAATTTTGTGATATTTGCGGCTCTAGTAAAAAAGTTATATTTTTGATATATATATTTTATTAAAAGCAAAAACAAATAATTCTTTACATTAGTGACTTTTGTTGCTAAATCTTCAATTGAAAGTTGGTATTTTGTACACTTCAAGAACAAGCAAGCACTACACGCCCAGGTGCCAGGGTGGTCATGCGTGTCACCCAAAATGGCTTGGTGTGTCACTTGTGACACGCGTGTCATAGGTTGGCCATCACCGGACTAAGGGCCTGGATAGTTTGAGATGCTGTAAGCAAAGCTTCCCAAAGCAGCTCCTGGATGTGCCGTTTCCCCTGGCTCCCAAAGGCGATGATCCAGCCTGGCATGAGGCCGCAGGGCGCGCAGCACGGAAAGGTCCCGTGCCAACGTTCTGCCCTGCTGCTGCTCTGAGGGAAGCCCCCTGCCCAGCCCCCTCGGCCGCTCGCAGCTGCCCTCACCTTGCGCGGTCTGCGTCTGGACGAAGGTCTTGATGAGGGCGTCCGTGGTCTGCGTGTAGAGGGAGAGGGCGTAGCGCAGGGACTGCAGGTCCGAGCTCTTCTCCAGGAAGGTCTTCTTCAGGCCGTTCCCGCCGGCGTGGAAGTATTGCTGGGTGACGGGAGGAAGAAGGCAGCTGAGCTGGGCCCTACTGGAAGGAAGGCTTTGAGGGGCCAGAGGGGCAGCGAGGGAAGGCGCCCCCGGGACCGGACGGTTCCACACGCAGGTGCCAAGGCTGTGCTCTGCCCCACGGCACACCCGCCAGGCTGCTCCTGCTCTGAAGCTGCTCTAAGCATGAGGCCCTCTGCTCTGCTCTGCCTGCCTCCCCCAGGGCTTATGGGAAAAAGAGGTGCCCTTCGTCAGGGTCGTGCCCAGGACTCAGGGCAGGGACCCACGAACGCCTCCCAGGGCCACAGGCCAGGCTTTGGGAGGCCAAAAGGAAAGAGTTTCTTCCACTGGACAAGAAACACCGATCCTGCCAAGGAATGAGCTGAGTCCTTCGGCTTGTGTCCTGCTCCCTCCTTCTGCCCTTTGCTTTGGAGGGGAGAAGGAAATCTGACTGGACTACAAGGAAGCTGTAGTTTGATTCGGACACTTAGTGTAAGATTTTGAAAGGGAAATGATATTCTGCTATATAAAAGAGCCCTGCTGGATCAGGCCAGAACCCATCTAGTCCAGCATCCCGTCCTACACAGTGGCCCACCAGCTGCTTCTGAGCATCTCAAGCAGGAGACAAAGGCAAAATCCTCACCTGCTCTTGACTCCCTGCAATTGGCCTTTAGAGGCATCCTGTCTGCCTCTCCAACCTGAGATGATACCTGGACACCCATTCTAGTAGCCATCTACACCTGTCCTCCATGAATCAAGAGCAGCCATGCTGGATGAGGCCACAGTGCATCTAGTCCAGCATTCTGTCCCACACAGCGGCCCACCAGTTGCTCTCTGGGCATCCCAAGCAAAAGACAAGGACAAAACCTTCAACTGCTCTCCACAACCTGCAAATGATCTTTAGAGGCATCCCGACTGTCTCCCCAGCCTGCAAGATGTACCTACTCATCCATTCTAGCCAGTACTGATACACCTGTCCTCCATGAATTAAGAGGAGCCCAGCTGGATCTGCCCACAGCCCATCTAGTCCAGCATCCTGCCTCACACAGGGGCCCACCAGTTGCTACTGATGTATTTCACGTTTGCTTCACCAATACTTTATTCTTTCTTTATATTCCTAACTAATAGCATGTAAATTTTTAATTAATTTTTTTTTTTTGCTATTCAATTATCTACTGGACTTCCAAGTACATGAAACTTTTAACAAATCTAAAGCCTGTCTTCTCTTGTACAAACAATTGTTCTGTGTTCAGAAAAAGCATCTCTGATTTCAAAGTGTTAACTCTGAATCCTGAACAGTTTTTAAATAAATCAGTTTCTTTTACTAATTCTACCAGAATAGCAATGATAAAAATGAAACTAAGTTCAAAGGTCCTCTATTTATTCTGTGCTAACAGTCCCTCTGAAGCTTATTAAAAAGTGGGAGAAAATGATGCTGCATTTCATTTTGGCAGTTCCTCCATAACCCATGGGAGGGGCTGCTGGTTCTGGTGTCTGGGAACAGTGCTCGTTCACTGGCCTTATGACCTGGGGTAGCAATGGCTGTAGATGCGCTATCTTCCTACTCAGAAACGAGCAAGGGACCAATGCAGAACTGGTGGAAGGATGAGAGGGTGTGTTCCCTTACAAGATTAAATGCAAATCCAGTCCATTTTAGGGATCGTCTGATCCCATTTAATTTTTTATTCCTGGACTTTATGAGGACTATCCTGCAAAAATCCGCAGGAAAAAAGTCCTCAGAAAAACTGTTCTCAGTCCTGTTTTGGCACCCAGTCCGCCTTCTCCCCCCCCCCCCCTTTGAGAATGCTACTGGACTATCCCGGGAGATGATCAGCCTTTCGGAATGCCCCCCCCCCATGCTTTTGGGCAATGAATGCCACAGATGGGTGGGATTTCACATCTGAGAAGGTCTGCCCCCTCCCCTCCCCTTGCCATGCCTGCAATGCTAGCTAGTCGGAGATCAAAAAAAGGCATCTTTAACACACAGATTTTCCCTTGAATGCCACTGCAGTTACAAGAGATACATTTAGCAATCGCAGAGGAGGGGAAAACTTTTAAAAAACATGAGCCTCCATTTATGAGAGATACATCTGTGGTAACAATTGCAGAGGGAGGGAAACTGAAAGGGAGAGTGATTTTTTTGTCCTGTGTCTGTTCTTTTGCTCAGCTGATTCTGAGCAGGGCACCTTACAGGGGTTGGACAAGGGGCGGAGATGAAAAGGTCCTATTTCTCCATGCTGGGGATTTGTGTGGTTTGAGCGGCAACTGCAGTATTCAAATTCAGGCCGTGTTATCCTCAATATGGATTTAAAAAGTCAAGTGGGACTGCGGCCAAGGAGAGAAGCTATTTGGTCTGCTCTTTTTGATCATAAGGAGGCGGATTCTGCAACCCCTTTTTGTACTACATTTGGGATGCTATGGAAGAGGCGCTCTAGAAAGCCTGAGCCAGAGATTCAATGTCACACCATTAAATCAGCTACATTTATGAAAATATTATTCCTGAAGAACAACGGTGGAAGGAATGAGAAATAAAAGGCTTTGTAAGCATAAGGGATCGCGGCACTTCCGATGAAGAAGGGTGAGCTATGATGCTAAATCCAAAAGCTAAGAACTGGATTATTCCCTGCAGCTTCAAAATGCCAGCAGGATCCGGCAATGGCGGTTTCTGAGACACGGAAGGACTTGTACTCCACCAGCACAACCAAGGGCACATAAGTGTATCGCCCATGTATCTCGAATCACCAATGGCATAAATGGCAGGTGCCAGCAGGGCAAAGGGATCTTGGGAGAGGCGAGCCGGGGGTGAGCACTGGGCATATGTCACGGCCGTTGCCGGCAGGGGAAAATTTCCTTTTGTGAGTAGGGAGCAAGGTTGTGGCTTTGACCCCAGCGGGGCAGGCGGAAGTATTTCCGGCCAAAGCTGCAAAGCCAGGGCCCTCGGTCTGGACACAGCTTCCTTCAACAATCCAAAGAAGTGGACTATTTTAACTTAAATCCTGGCAACGTGAAAAGATGAGAGTTTCTCCTCTGTGAATCCTGAGCCATTGCTCCTTATGAGGAAAGGGTGGCCAGTAGGAGGAGAACGAGGGCTTGGACTTTTCCCCACTGCTTTAACAAGGGCGAGGAGTTGAGAAGTGGCTGCGTGAAAGCTTCGTGTCCAGAGAAGTTAAGTCAATTTGCAGCGTGACTCAGGGACAGTTTATGCATGGAAAGAGAGCACAAAATGGACGCTGGAAAGACGGAGGTGGCGGGTGACAGAACAGACGACGCTCCAGAGACTGAGCAAGAACAGCTCAAGCTTTACGGGACAGAAAGGGGGGAGAGAATTAAAGGGGAGAGTAAAGGACGGCTGAAGGCAGGGAAGGGGGACAGGGAGCAGCCAGGAACCGCACAGAGCCCAGGAAGCTTCCCTTTGTAGGTAAAGGTGAGAAGGGGGATTCACGGGGGGAGACGGGCTGTAAGAGGCACAAGAGGCTGCTTGGCCAAACAGGGCTGCATCCACTCTGTACAATGGTTATTTTGGACGGTTTTGCCGGTCCTTAAATTACACGGCGGGAGAAAGGGCTCACCTTAATGGTGTCCAGAGCCAGCTCTAGGACTGCGCACTGCTTGGGCGTCAGGCTCCGGGTTTCCTCTCTGATCATGTGGTCCTGGAAGAGAAGCCAGCAGGTTAGCCTCCTCGGGGTCAGAGGGGAAGCCTGGGGGCAAGGCAGGCGACCCTCTCTCCAGGTCCCCAAAGTCCCAGCAGAGAACGGGAAGAGGGCTGCCCCCACCCCCGCCCCCGCCGCAGGAAATACAAGTAATAAATAAATAAAGCCAACTCAACTACACAGAGGCTGAAGAGGTTTGGAGGGAGAGGGGGCTGCCCTGTCTGTCTCCTCCTGACTCAAGGAAACTGAATTCCCAGCCCAATGGCCTGAAAGCATGAGGTTCCCCCTTGCTGAGGAGGCCAGTGGGCTTTGGACCGGCCCTGGGCAGTTGCTGCACACGGAGAAGGGAGCCCAGAGCCCTGTGAGTACCCTCCCCCCGGGCTGGCTTTCCTTGTCCAGAGACTCACTCCGGTGATTCCAGGTCTAATCCTGAGTCCCAAGAGCAAGATGGGACTATTTCAGGCAAGACCAAGCGAAGCTGCCCCTTCCCTCCAGGACAAAACCTCGGGCAGAGGGAGCCCTCTGACGTCTGGGCATCGGGCTGGCAGCTCCCCCTACCAGCGTGCCTGTGTCCCCCTGAGCTCCCCACGGGTGTCCACCCACAAGGCTTGTGGCCAGGCACGCTGGCGACAGGATCGTAGGCGCCGGATGCCATCCTGACCCTCCCGCAGACCTTAGCATCTCAGTCCAGCCACCAGCAGAGGCCGCGAAGGGATTGGTGTGCAGATATGTACTGCTTTGGAAGGTGTGAAGTGTTGCCATTTATTTTTATATGTGATTTTATAATGAGCCATTTTGCATTGTAGTCTTTTGTTTTTGTTTGTTGTAAACTGAAGGGCAGTATAAAAAAAATAGAAAACGGGAATGGACTGGGGCCTTTGGTCAGCTGCTCTGGACTCCACCTGGCCTCAGCTGCCTCAATTTGCATCTGTGTTTTGGCTTATTTTTAGATTTTTTGTATGATGTGCAATTTTTATAATGTATTTTTATTATCATGCTTTGATTATTATTCACATTTTATATTTTCTGTTTGTTGCAAACTGCCTTGGGCAAAAATTTCTTCTGGAAAGGCTGTATACAAAGAAAAATGGAAATATGATGGTGCAAAGCCGGGGGGTGGGGGAGGCCCAGAGCTAGTCTGCAGGGCCAGTCCTGGGCCGTTTGGTGACCCACAAAGCGTGGCTCAAGCCCCAGAAGTGGCGCTTGACGGCTGGGCCCCCCAACTTGCTCTGGAGAGAACTGAGCTCTAAGATCCGGCGTCCCTTCTGGGCCGCCCCGTCTCTGTCTCCAGGCCACAAGGCCGGGAACTGGACCCCACAGGCTCACTGAGCTGCGGCTGGGCGGAAGGCTGGGTGTTCCGGCACTGGCGTCAGGGTCCTCCGTTCAGGCCTTTTGCCTGCAGTGGCTGGGCAGCGAACCTGCCAAGTGCCAGCTTCATCTGAACTCCCAGGAGCTCTCCTGGCCCCTCTTCCACCCTGGTGGCACGAGATGCCCTTCTAGACAAGGCGCTGGGCTGTGGGTGCAGCACGTTACCTGCAGGGCCGAGGCGGCTGCATGGTTCGCGTCATGCCCTATGAGCCCGGGGGAACATTCAAGGTCTGCACACAAGCAGAGACGCAGGCAGCCTCTGGGAACCACAGTACAAGGCGCACAACAGAGACATGCAGGCTGCTATTCTAGCACAACAGGCACAGGCACAGGCACAGGGGGGGGCGGGCCAGACAGATACCTTCAGCTTTGACAAATGTCCCAGTTCTTTCGCAGCACTGAAAATCAGCTGGGTTCCCTGGGGAGCCGGCAGGTGGGGGGCAAGGGAAAGAGGCAGGGAGAGAAAGCAACCCGTTAGCCACGGAGCAGGCAAAGGCATCGGACGGGAAGAAGTGCGGCTGCTGGTTCAGGCTCTGCTGGAGGTAAGAACGGATCTCGCTCCTCTCCCGGTGCGACTTGGGAGCAGGAGGAGAGCGAAGACCCCCAGCCTCTGCCAAGCACGGGGGGGGGGGGGGGCAAATGAGGGCAAATCATCAGGTGGCCCCACACTCTGGAAGAGCCCCTAACTGAGATGTCCAGGCGTTCACGCTGGCCATTTTTCGACCACCACCCCAGCCCTCTTTTCTGGCACACTGGGGCTGCTCCCCCCTGCCCCTGCAAGAGTCTCACAGCCAGTTTGTGAGGCAAAGTTGGGAGATGTGGATGGATCTCCAGCCAACACTAATCTGAACCCGGGTCCCCCTTGTGGCCATGACTCCGAACACGGCACCACAAGATCTGCTTGGCAAGGTTCCTGGGACAGCCCTCCTGGGCACCATTCGTGGGACCTGCCGGGCACTTCCTGAAGGCAACCGAGCCAGTTTCATGGGTCGTTCTGTGTGCATCTCAGGAGCTGGCGCAACTAAGCTCCCACAATGCTCTGCTTGCCCCGGGTTTCAGCAACCCAGGCGAAAGGAAGCTCAGGGAAACGGCCTCCCTTTGGGCTTCCTGCAGCAGAAAGAGGCACTGTGGCCCTGAACCGAGAGCAGGGGGAGGCAGGGAGCCGAGGATCCAAACCTCCCCTCTCCAGGGTCTGGAGCAGCCAGCAGGGCCTCCCGTCACTCTCCCTGGGCTGGTTGGGGCTTCCTCTTATGCTGTTCCCAGAGAACGCGGGCGCATGCACGGGGACCTCAGGGTGCCGCCCCTTTGCGTTCCCTTCTGGGCTTTTTGCACCTATCCTGCACTGCACTACCGGAGCCCCCATGCGCCTGGCTGCCTGGCAACATGCCGCAAAGGTAAAGTGGGTGCGGGGTCTCCTGCGGGATCTCGAACTAATTCTGAGGGTGGCCCAGCAGCGGGGCTCCCACATGGCCCTGGGGCTGTGGGGCACTCTCATGGCAACGCTGGTGTTTTAAGCACAGCTGGATGCTCTCTGGGATATGGTGGAGGGACAGGGCCACCTTTCTTTCTTTGGGGGGGTCAGTTGTCTTGTGCTCTTCCTTCCCAAACTGGAGCTGAATCCAAGCAAGGAAACGGCAGGTACGCCACAAATGTGGCACCCCTTAGCTGAGAGGCCCATTTACCACGCAGTCCCTTCTGGGTGCTGCTCTGCAAGGCAGACACAAGTTACCTGTCTTCTCCGACCAGGCAGAGGGGAACCGAAGCAAGAGGCGACCCTCTGTGCTGCTCCCAAGCGCCGCCTGCCCAGTCCCTGCCCTCAAGTCCAGCCAAGAGCTGCGTTCTCACGACAGCAAAGTGGAATGGCTCTCCTGCCAAGCCCCCCCCCCCCAGCCTCCCTCCATTCTGATCCAATCCCTCTGCACCATGGAGCCCTGCGAGAGACAGAGTGCCCGAGCCGGATCCACCTCCATGCACCTTCGTTCGCTCTGCAGGCCAGAGAATCAGCGGGTGCCGCTTTCTCTGAAGGATCCAACTCCCAGCTTCACTTCCCGGCAGAGCTCTGCCCCCTCCCCACTGGGCTTGCCCCTCCCCAGGGACATCAGCCTGCCAGCACCGAGCCGGTGCCCCTCGCCCGCTCCCAGGGGAGGGTGCTGAGCCCAACCGGCTTGCCACGGCAGGAGGAGGAGGTTACCGTGTTGTCAGTGAGAGGAGGCAGGACGATGATCTTCTCCAGGGTGCCCATCACCACCCGCCAGAGGTCCTTGAGCACTCGCTTCAGCACCGTCTTCTCACAGACGTCTGCAAAGAGCGTCAGACTGCGGGGCAAAAGCAGACTCGGCTGCAGTCAGAGAGCCTCGGGTGCCCCAAACCACCCCTTGCCAAAGCGCAGCAGGTGAGCCAGGCACGTGCAAACAGAGGGCCAGTTCCACGCAGCCACTGGATTTAACGCACAGAGGGCATGACAGGGGCTTTCCTGTTCGGCTCCCTCCTGCCGCTGTGCTGGGAAGCCTTGGCACCATCCTCCCTTGCCTTGTGCCGAGCTGCTCTCTGCCTGGCTGGTTGGCACAGCAGATCAGACATAGCCAGAAGCTGGCGGTTCGGCACACGGCAGGAGTAGATTGTGCCAAGTCCTCCCTCTGCTCCTCAGCGGCCTGGCACACAGTCCCTTAAACAGCAGCATCCCGCTGTGCATGTGGAAACCCGCAACTCTCCGCTGAGAGAGACACTGGAGATCTGGGAAAGCTCATGCAACACACGGACCTCAGGGGGTAGCAAACCCACCGACAGCACGCCAGGACAGTAACCAAGTGCCCGAATGGGGAGGCCCCACGTGCAGGGCCAGCTGATCATGAACGTGTGGCATCCAAAACGGGCGTGAGCAACCAGCTCTTCTCCTCAGCTGCAGAGAAGAAGACCCCTCCTGGACTGGCCTAGGCTGAGGAAGGCCCTCCTGAAGGAATCCAGCAGCCCCTCAGGGGCTCTTGGTGAGAAGCCCACCTGCCCATTCAGAGGGGCCTTGCACTGACCGCCCTGTTGCCAGGGCAGAGGCTTCACCAGCTTTTAAAGCCATGGCAGTCAGGGGGCAAGTTACCTCCTGTGCGCCCGCAAACTGTCCTTGGCTTCATTTTCTAAGTCCACCCTCTGCTGCGTGGCTTGAGGCACTCCTGGGCTGCTTGACGCTTCCCCCCGCCATTGCTGCGCCCTCCAACCGCCGGGCCTTCTCTCTCTCTCTTGCCCGGGTGCCTCCCAAGGCCGCAAGGCCTTCCTGGGGTGCGACAACCTTCTATTTTTGTCACCCCCAAATTTAGGCCCCATGAAGGCAGCGGTTCTACTGTCATTCTGCTTCTTAGCTATCCTAACACGGGATTTAACTGTTCCATGGCTCCGTTCTTGAGGGGGGACAAAAATGGCTTTTTCGCATTCGAATTTGAGTCAAATCGAATGTCAAAACATTCAGCTCAATTCGAATGTTTAAAATCCAAATGTCAAAAAATCCAATTCGAATCCGTAACATTTGAATCTATTCATTTGAATATTAGATTTGGTTTTAAAGATACAAATATCGACAACATTTGTATCTGTTATATGTATCTGTGTGCATCCTGTTTTCATCCCCTAATATAAACGGAAATACATAAAACATTTGTACAGATATGTAATACATTTGAAAGAATGTTTCAGAGCATCCAAGGTCCGTTTTAATGTCTAAATTCGAATGTTATTAAATCCGATTCAAATTTGAACGTCCACATTCATTGGATTCGAATCTGATTTTTGAATTCCTGAACCTTCGTGGCCACCCCTACCGTCCTCTAAAGCGGTCATTTCATCAGACGCCTTCGACTGCCTCCTGCAGCCCCTTGAGGTCTTTTCCTCAGCTGCTTGACGCCATCCCCGCCGTGACGCCCATTTGCCCCATCCGGAAAGGCCCACTTGGAGCTCCCCAGGCGGCCGATTTCGGCCATTCCGCCCCGCTCGGTGTCTCCAGCAAAGCGGATCACTCTAGCTGCATTCGCCACATGCCGGCTTCCCTCTCCTCCCTGCCTTCTGTTCTTTAATTAGCCTTGGGCCTGGTGCACTCACAACGCGCAAAGGACACCAGAACCTTCTGTGGTCCTTTCAGGCATGGACCCAAGCGCAAACAAGCCTTGTGGAGCAAGGGGAGGCCGGGGCAAGGCCGGGGAGGAGGAGGCTCCCAGCTCCCAGTGCCGCATCACGCAAGAGACCCTGCCACGCTCATCTTCCACAGGGCAGCAACCTGCCGTTCGCTTCTGTCCACTCTGCCTTGAAATACTTAGGGATCGCCTTTCCTCTTTCGCTCCTTTGTTCCTCCAGGAAGAACCAGAGTGCGATGGATGCGCTACAGGAAGTCGGTAGGGATGGCAAAAGCATCACAGCCGGCTTCTCTCTTGGCCCTGCTCTTCCCAAGAATCCCCATCCCCGAATCCAGGATGGCTGACCGTGGCAGAAATCCCCCTGCGCTTACTTTCCATCCAGGAAGTCCATCAGGGGCCGCAGGACGTTGTCTGCATCTTGGGCCACGACGTTGGGTGGGGCATTGGCCGCCCCTTTCACCTGGTACAGGATATCCGCCATCTGCCTGACACAGTCGTCGATCCGTCCCTGGAAACTGGGAGCAGAGGGGTGCAGGTTGACCCACGGCGAGGGCCCACCAACCACCAGCCGCTCCCACCCACCCTGTCTCCTGGGTCCTCCTGAACCTGTCGACCGCTGGCAGCAACGGCTCCCGGCAATTAGGGGAGCGACTGTTCCTGGCCGAGCGCGGAGGGGTCTGGGAGGGCTGAGCCCAAAGCCTGCTGTACCACAAGCGTGCGCTCTTCCACGGACCTCTGAGGGTTGTGCTCAAAATGCACCACTAAACCATCTTCTAATACGCATCCTGTGCTGGAAATCCAAGGGTTCCCCCAGCTCAGGTTTCAGACTCAAGGCTGCTCAGCAGCCAGCCATGGCCTTTCAGGCATCCTCGGCCTGCAGGTTCCCCTGTCCTGCTTCCCCTAGGCCTGGATGCAGAAGGTAAGGCTGCCGGCAGGCACCCAGAGAGGCCTCCAGCACAGGAGATTCGTAGCCCCTTCCGGAAGCCAAGAAATGTCCAAGCCTTCCAGGATTTCTGAGTTAACCGTGAGTCACTGTGGACCTGCATCCAAGGGAAGATCCTTCCACCCCACCAGCACCAAGGGATAGGGGACCCCGCATGCTCTGCTTTTGGGGAGCTGCCTCTTGCCCTTTGTCCTCCGAGTGCAAAGAGGGAGGACGCTTGGCCAAGGAGGCCGGTCCCCTGGAGGAGGGACCTGGGACGCGCTATGCCGGAAGAGGGGTGTAGGGTGCCTGAGGATGTGAGCTGTCCTCATCTATGAGCTCCCACGCCACCCTCCCGGAGCGGCACCCACCTGTTGCCAAACATGGTGCTCAGCTCATCCAGAACGTTGTTCAGTTTCACCTGGAGCTCCTTCAGAGTGTCGCTGGCTTCCGGATCCAACTAGGGGCAGAGAAAGGCAGTCAAGTGAGCGGGCACCTGCCAGGGGTCCTCTAACAGCCCTGGAGTCCAGAGCAGCCAGCTGGGAGAGTTGCTAAGGGAGGGACTAGCTAGGCAGGGGCGGGCACTCCGGACACTCGCTGGTTAGTCAGTCTGGCTTACAGAGTGCAGCCTGCCAAGAGGCCTTCCAAAGGTGCCCACAGGCCAAGCCGAGTCCATCCGCTCCCAGGAACTGCTCGGCCGTCACCGTTTAAAGCTTCTGGGTCAAAACGTTTTGCACTGTTCCTTCAGTCGCCCAAAGTTCCCAAGCGTCTCTGGGCAAAGCTGCCCTTCTCACTCACAGCCATGCAAAAGGGGCTTCTGAGGCCGGACTGTGCTCAGCGGGGAGCCGAGGGACTCCCAGGGGATCCTCCCACTTGCACACAGTGCGGCAGCCACCCACAAGTCCCTTCAGCACCCCACCTGGGCCACCAGACAGGTGCCTGACTCCCAAGTACCCAGCTACCTGCTACCAATGAAAGTGGGCACCCTGGAGTGAGGCTGGCAGCTTTGTCCCCCGTTCTCTGCCTGAAGACACCGGGAGCCCCAGTTTGATTATGCCGGTGGGGGTAAGGACAGGGCAGCCCTGGCAAAGCCCACGCCCAGCGCCTCTAGGCTGGCATTGAGCTTTCCCTAGGAAAAGCAGTGGGCAAAGCTGACAAAGGCAGCAAGGTCAGTGGGGGTAACTGTGGGCAACGTCCTTCCCTCCCTTCTCCACTTGCAATCACTGATCCTTCCAGACGCAAAGCAGAGAAAAACATGGTCAGTGCTTGGGAAACGCGAGGCCAGGGGAGCAATTCCTGGGAGGAAGATGGCGCTTTGGCCAAGGGGATGACTAAAGCAGAAGCGCTGCCTCTCCATTCCCGGCGGTCTCTGCTCAGGAAGCAGGCTGGGGACAGCAGCTAAAGATGCTACACACCAGACAGGCTACTCCAGCGCATCCAACGCAGGTAGCCTTGGGGAAAACCAGGCCCTGCTGGCACCTGTCCAGGACCGTCCACAGGAGAAGCGCCTCCCTCAGCAGGGGGAACGTTTCCCCCAACTAGAGCCGCCCTCGTGTGCCGGTGGGTTAGCTGTGGGCGCCTGTGGCCCAACGAAGTTGCCTGCATCCTGCCGGCATGGAGTTCCCCAAGGGATGCTGGGACTGCAAGTGTGGGGCTAGCAAGCCACAGGTAAGGAGGCCAAAAGGAAGTAACACGGGTTCTAACAGCCTTAGGAGCCTCCTCTTTGCGATCCTTTTCTTCATCATCCTCTATCTTGAAGGCAAGGGAAAGAGAAAGACAGACAGACAGACAGAGGTTACACCAAGCCGCCTCAGAGAGGAGGAACAACCCGCCCCTTCAATCTGCCTCCAGCCTGGGGGTGGCGCTCTCCCTGCGTCCCTTCACCAGCAATGGGGGGGGGGGGCTTCTGCCCCCTTCCCTTCCAGCACAGAACCCTGTGGTTCCCTCCAGGCCACACAGACCATCACTTGGAACCTGCTATGTAGAAGCAGAAATCCCCAAACAAGGATTGGTGGACATTTCCTTCAGCAATACTGGGCTCCCCCAGAGGGCAAGGGGAAGGCTGGGGGTAAAGGGCTCCCCCCACACACACACAGGGGCCTGCTGGACAAGTGAAGGGCTCCCCCAGGAGGCTTTGATTGAACTGGGTGCCCAGAAAAGACCTCCAGAGTAGCACCACAAGGGGGTTCTGGGAGCTCCCTGTGTGCCCACCTGCCCCCTAACCCTTCCTCTCTCCCTCCTTTCTGCACATGGGAGAAGCTCTCGGGAGCCTCTTGGAGTGCTCACTTGAAGGTCTTTGCCAGGCAGCTGGCGAAGTCGAAGCACAACTGAAGCAGCCAGTGGCCATTTATAGCCTGGCCTGCAGCCTCCAGCGCCCAGATGGGGAACAGGTGGAAAGAAGGGAATAAAAATAGGTGCCTCCTGTTTCCCTGCTCCAATTAGGCTTCCCAGCAGGCTCCCTCCTGCGCTTGCTTCGTTGTGCTTTCATGCTCAGCTCTGGGGTGGAAGGAGAAGGGGAGCTGCAACCCACTCCTTCCTCTGTTCCCCTCCCCCATTATAGCGGAACACGCTCCCTCCGCGCCAAAGGGTCCCAAGACGCAGGCTGAAGGAGGGGGCCCCATGGATTCACCCCTGGCTGAAGAGTGTCTTCCAACCACAGCCGTGGGAACACCACTGTCCACCTAGGCATCAGATGCCGCTGCGGCAGGAGACAGAGAATCTAAGTAGCCGGGGAAGGGGGTATCAGCCACACCCACCCACGCCCTGTGAGTCTCCTCCACCAGACATGTTGATCTGGATCTGATGGAAGCCTTTCCCAGTCTGGCGTTTGCTCGCAAGAGAGAGGGCAGCGTGGGGAGGGGGCGTCCAGGGCCCGTGCGTGTGGCTCGCGTACACATGGATGCTGCCCCCACCGTTATCTCAGGGTCCCTGAGGGCTTGCAGCCCCTGGGCCAAGCTGCCATCTCCACCCCCGGAGCTGAACAGGTCTCCGGCCGTCAGCAAGGGGCACAGAAAGGGCACCTACTGGTGGGCACAGTGACTGGCTCCATGCTGCTCCTGGTGTCCTACCTCCTTGGCGCCCATGGCCTCGAACATCTTCTCCAGCTGGACCCTCAGCTGCTGGATGTTGTTCATCAGGATGCAGGTCTGCACAAGGGGCGACAAACACAGCACGGGCGGCTGCTGACGGGCGGCAAGGCAGGCTCAGGCCAGCGACCCTGAACCACCCCTTGGCTTCTGGGAACGCCGGGGGAGCCGATGAGGATGAAGAGGATGATCAGGGCGGGGGCAAGTCGGGGCAAAGTCTGCTCTGCCCCTGGAGGGCTCTAAGCCAGCTGAGCAAGGTGGGCAAACACTCCCCCCTCTGCTGAGCGCACACGGGTGCCACATCCGCGGACTGAGCAGCACCAGGCTGAGAAGCCAAAACTGGCTCAAGGGGCAGACTGGAGCTCAGCAGCCCCGGGTCTCAGGCTGGCATTGGGCTTTGGGGAACGTGTGGTGCTGGCCGACCACTTGGATGGCTGGGAAAAGAAGGCTCACGGGACTCCTTTTCTGCCCTTCACTGTAGCTACAGGACAGGGTACAAAACAAGGAACGAATAAAAACTGAGAAAGAAAGAAACAGTAAAGACAACAGAGAGATAATGGTGATGATGATTAAAAAAAAAACTACTAAAAATCTAACCAAAGATAAAATACGATTCTAAAATTTGTTATTATGATGCCATAGTAAAATGCTAGGTGACCTAATGGCTGAATGACTGGGAAAAGAGGTACAATTTGACCAGCTGCCAGAAAGTATTTAAAAAAAGACACCTGGCACAACTCCCATAGAAGGGGGCCATTACAGAGAAGGCCCTATTGGTGGCAGGCATCCCTGGATACTTAGCAAAGGACTGTATGACCAGGTGGGATTCCCAAAATGAGCCTGGGCAGTGGGCTGCTCTGCACGGGGGGAGACGCTCCTGCAAATAGGCGTGGTCTGGGCCCGAACACTGACAGAAGCCGGCCAAGGACTTGAAATCACAGGGATAAGTGAAACTGAAGCAGCCCATTACCCTTGGGTCAGCCAAATACAGGGATAACGTGACTGCAGCAAGCAGCACCGGCCTAGACTTGGGAAGTCCCAGACCACTTAGGAACCCAGAATTTCCACCAGACTCTTCACCTGAAGCACCGCCTTCCTCACTTACCTCCCGGGCACTGACACCTGGGCAAAGCAGACTCACCAGCTTTTCCTGGGCACAGTAGCCCTCAAAGTTCCGGGAGACGATGTCTGCGTACTGCAGCAGCACTTTTGCGATGGTCTGCAATGAGATCGAACATCCGTCCAGGTCTAGAGGAGCCCCTGAATAACGAGGTGCCCTGACCACAAAAGCCCCCTGGCTCTCAAGCGGTGGGCCTTGACCCCTGCAGCAGAGGGCAGTTCCCAGGACTGCTCCCCTCCGGGCATATTTTCCATTAGTATGCAAAGTTCCCAGTTTGCTTCTTTGCTCTTTTTTGCATACCATCCACGCATCATTTGGGGGCTGGGGTGCATGTTTTGGGCAACCTTAGAAATCCCTTTGGGGAGCCCTCGCCTTGGAGAGAGGGCATCGGGGAGAGGAACGTAAGGGGGCATTACCTTGGCAAAGCGGCGCATGTAGCGGGCCAAAATAGATGGGTCCGGGCACTCGAGCTTCTTGATGATTTCAAAGCTCTGGTTGAGCTGGGTGAAGACGTCCACCACGGAGCAGGAGAAGAGGGCGTGCTCTGAGGTCTGCTGGAACTGGACCCAGGAGAAGACAGCAGGGGTCAGGACCCAAGTGGCTGGGGCTGATGTGGGGCCCGTGGGGCCAGGAGTCAGGCTCCAAGAGGGAGCAGCTCGGGGTTTGGCCCGGCACCGGCTCAAGCAAAGGTCTCATCTCCTGGCTGTCAACCATGCCCTGTGCCTTCAAAGGGTCAAGGGTTCCGGAAGGAGACACTGGGCCAAAACCTTTCACTTTCCACCAACAAGGAGCCATCTGCAAAAACCTTCTCAGGCCATCTCCAACAATTCCAAAGCCAATTTGCAAAGGCTCCTGGGGGAGGTCCAGGCAAGCACTAGCCTAAGAAGTCTAGGCTGAGCCAATGGTCCAGCTTGGCCCATTTTGCCTTTGGAGACAGAAGGGTTTGCAGTCCAAGGCCTTGCCTATTGGATGGAGGCCTCCTGAGCACTGCAGCTCCCGGACCCCTGTCCAGACCCCTGTTTCAGACATGTGAAGGTCCTTTGCTCTGCACCACAACCAAGCTCTGAGGGATGTGGCCCGAGAGAGGGTGCCAGCCCAGGACTGATGCAGGGACAAACCACCATCTACTTCCAAAGCTAAAGCTCCTTCAGGCAGTGTGACGGTTTCAGGGTACAGGCTGCAAACTGCTTTGCTTTTTGTCTTTGCAGGCTTCTAGCAAGCTGCATTAGACAGCCTCTTTGCAAACAGCTTTTCGCAAGCCCTGGGTTTTGGGCTGCAAAAAGGGCGGGAAATCCTGTGCGGGCCTGAGTGCAAGGATTGGCCACAGCTGATTTTTGGAGGGAAAAGCTGTCCGGGGATCTTAGAGCTGGAGGGGCTAGAGGAGGAGTTCCCACCAATCAGGCGTGTGGAACAGGCACCTCTATCAGGAGTTTCCAGCAGCATTTTATTGCAATTTTCCCTAGGAGGTAACAGCCAATCAGGGCCACAGAAAAAAGCTATAAAGGAACACAGTTTACTGCAGACTACGTCTTCATGCTCGGACAACAGCTGAAAGGAACAGAAGAGAGCTGGACCTGAGAGAGCTGGACCAGTAGCTGACCATTGGTCTTGTGGCTGCGTGATTTCAGAAGGAGACAATCGTGGAGGATTGTGGCTCTCAGGGAGACTTCACTAGCAACTGACCAGACTGGATGATTGGTCAAGCAAGGACGGGCCATGCCTTGTGATCATCTAGAGTACACTGGCTTGGCTTGGGCCGTGGCAGAGCAAGCTGGGGGGGAGGAACATGGAGAGGTTTGTCTTTAAAAAGGGAAACTATTTTCCTTTAGGGAAAGGGGTAGCTCCTAGCCTTAAGAGACTTACTGATTCAAGCCAACAACTACCTGAACCTTATCTTTCTAGTATTGCTTGTGTGTTATAATAAACTTGTTTTAGTTTACTGTTCAAACCACTTGCTACCCGTGTTTTGTGTCCACACTGTAGTATTCACTCGGCCGTTGCACAAACTCAGCATCCTAACAGGGGCCACCTACTCCTAGAGAGGGCAGGCACTGACCGGAATGCTGGGGATCGTGACAGGCAGGATCTCTGAAGACCCTTCACAGTTCTCAGTCTGAACGTGTGACCGCACCCACTGACGTGTCTTCTGAATGCACCTACGGCTTCATGCTTCCTGTTTCACTGTCCCTCTTGCCTTGCTGCAGAGAGATGCAACCCTCTTGGCCTGCTCCCCAAGAGCACAGTCCATTCCCCCAGCCTACAGCCAGCAAGCTGGATGCTGGGGCACGGGGCTTTTAAAGGCTGGAAAAACAGGTGGGCAAGGGGATGGGCTCCATGCCAAGCAGCCAGTGGTGGGCCTTTTGGGGAGCTGCCCCTGGCACTGCAAGACCCTGTGGCCGAGGAAAGGAGGCAGAGTCAGCTGGGCTGTCAGCTGCTCCAAAAGCTGCTCCGACCCTGTTCTGCACCCAACCCCCCCCCAGGGTTGCCCTCTGAGCCTTCCTGGCACCAGGCGCCCCCGTACTCACCCCGTCCTTCTTGTCTCTCTCCAGCGCCCCGTGCAGAAACTCCAGGGAGACATCTTCGTTCTCATCCAGCCACTGCATCACAAACTGCTCAAACCACCTGTGCAGAGGGGGAGACACCTGAGACCTGGCACCACGGCTTCCTTCCCATGGCCGCATGCCAGCTCTCCTTCTTCTGGCACCCTGGCCCTTCCCCGTGCCCTCTGGCCTCATCACGTGCACAGACAAGAGGAGGCGGTCAGTAGAATAGGTTGGAGAAGCCCAGTTGGGAACAACACATTGCCGCACAAACTCAAAGGGCGAGTGGGACATCAAAAGCACAAGGAGACAGGGAAGGCTGCCTCAGCAGTGCTCTGCCCACTGGAGAGCATTTTGCAATTGGGGGCTGCCTCGGGGTCTTCCTATGGGCCCCAGACCCTCAGCAACAAGGAGGCCAAAGCACGAGGGGCTGACCCTTCGGCTCCAAGTCATCCAGGGCCCTTTACACTACTTACTTATTTATTTATTTCCATTTCTATCCTGCCCCATACCCGAAAGTCTCTGGGTGGGTAACAAACGGATCAGACAACATATTTAAAAACATATTAATAACAAAATACAGATTAAAACATATTAAAAAACATGATACAAATTAAAACAAGGTACACAATTAAAAGCTCTGATATAAGCCGTGCGCTCCATAGTGTATTCATAAGAACTATAAACTGAGGGGAGAATGTATTACCTTGGCCAAAGGCCGAGTAAAAAAGGTACGTCTTTACAGCCTTCCTAAATGATAACAAGGAAGGGGCATGACGCACCTCGAGGGGGAGACCATTCCAGTCTGGGGGCCACCACTGAAAAGGCTCTCTCCCGGGTGCCCACCAGCCTCACTACCAAAGGTGGTGGGACAACCAGGAGGGCCTCTTCTTCGGATCTCAAGGCACGGGCGGGTCAGTAATAGGGCCCTGGGCCTGGTACAGTCCTATTTTGCTTACTTCCTCAAAGCAATGGTGCCCTCTTCCCAGGATAAAAAATTATCTACATTAAAACCAAGCAACTCGCAGTTCCACAAGCACGTTGTTGGCAATGGAGATGCGCTGGTGAGTCCTGAGCCAAGAGAAAACTCTGCTGCAGGTGCCTGAAGGGTTAAATGGCTGCTGCTTCGTTATTAACAACTTGTGACCAGTCTTCAAGCCCGCACTGGATACAGCAGTCTAACCTGGAAGCTACCAAGCAAGGGTGTCTGCAGACTGGCTATCCCTGTTCCAATGCAACCTGAGCCTCAGGTGAGAAGGCTGAGTGTGGAGGCCTCCCAGCCTGCCTGACTCCTCTCCCCAGGGGAAGGTGGATCCCCAAGGACAGGCCACCTTCCCTCCTCCTGGAACACGAACGAGATGCCACCCCCCGCCCGCCATCCAAGCGAGGGCCCAGTAGGTGGACTCCTCTCCCGGTCTGGACGCTTGGGAGGCACAGCTGGGCCTCCTGGGGGCGCCTCACCCCCAGGGCCTGAGGGCGGTTTCCCAGAGGCTTTGCGGAGTGCAAAACGTTAGTTCCCAAAGTGCCAACCCAGAGCACCCCACTGCTCTCGGCCAGAATGCCGCGCGCCAGGCCCAAGACAGTCCAGAAGCAGGCCACAGTCGCTGGGAAAACCGAAGAAGTTCCATTTCTTCTCTGCCTCCCAATAATGATCATCACCAGAGCGATCAAAGAGGCCCGAGGCCAGACTGAAACATGTCCGGACAATCCATGGCCGCCACCCTCTTTAGAGTCCTTCTTCCAGCTGGGGGGGTAAGTGACTGGGTGATGGATATTCAACGCTCCAGGACCCTAGAGAAACAGATGTGCCACGGCCCCCTCAAGGGTCAAGGATGCCCCTCCCACACTCATCATGAGGCACTTGGGACCTGCTGGCCTTTCCCAGCCACACTCTTAGACACCTCATGCAGCCACAGTGCGTAGATGGCATCCCAGGGCCAGCTCTTGGCTCGGCAACCCAAGGGATGCTGAGGGGCACAACAAAATCCCTCCCCTCACTCCGGCTCACACCTGGCTTGGCCATAAGGCTCCGGGAGCGCTCTGCTAGATCCGGCCAGTCCTCGTTCACTACTCCAGGGCTCGAACATCTGCCTCATGCGGCGCAACCCAGACGCCTTCCCTTCTCGCCTATCACTGAGTCTCACTATTTTCACACTAACCCAGAACGTGCGTTGCTCCTTTCACTGGCCCACCCCCCTTCTCCGCCTTGGGATCCTTTTTTCATGCTGCAAGCATCTTCCACTTGCCCCGACGCCCCCGCATGGCTTGCTATCGGTGCCTCTGCTTTGCCTGCCTCCACCTTTTGCGTACCGCCCTGGACTCGCGGGCTCAGGATCTTTCCAGCTCTCTTCTGTGTCTCCCCGCCATGATTCTTGCTGTGGGCGGCTCAGACGGGGTCTTGCGCTCGAGCACCTGCTCCTCCCTCGGTGACGGCAGGCGCAGCTTCTCTATAGCGGTTCCAAGGTCGCCACCTTCTGCTCCTCTCTCAGCCCTTTCCATTTCTGATGGGAATCACAATCAGGCGACCCGTGAAAAGCGCCAAGATTCACCGATCTGCCTAATTTCTAGTTAAGGGATCCCCACACTGCCAAGGCAGTTCGCCTAAGAATGCAGCAGTACAACCTCCAGGCAGGGAGCCAGACAGAGCCTGTGACCCAAACCTCCCTTGCTGCCATGAATGACAATGAGCCAGGGCGGGGACGGACGGACGGACACTCGGGTGTTCTCTCTCCCGGGTTTGGACTGGGCTCTGTGTGTGTCTTGTCATCTAATGCCTTTGTCTGATGCTGACTGTGGCCCATGCGGGTGTGTGGGTGTGGGTGTGTCTAGGAAGGCCCAGCCTGGAGGCTCTGATGGAGAGTCTCTTGGCCACAGTTGGAGCTCCCAGGATCCTCTGCGGAGGCCTGTAATGAAGGCCAGGGGACCTGCTGCCAAGGGACAAACCCACAGCCTGAATCAGGTAGCGGCACGGCTGCCAAAAGACTGGCTGGGGGCAGCGGATCTTTCCTTCTATCCCATCAAGAGCTGGCACAGTGAAGCAAGACATCTGCTCTGCTGCAAAACATCTGCTGTGGAAAGAATGACAGTTGCTTTGAGGCTCAGGAGAAAAAACCTGGATTATTCCCCCCCCCCCCCGGTGCACTTTCTAGTTGGGGATTTGCAATGCCCCCAGTCCCCACTTAAAAGGGCAGGGCTGCAGCCCTGGCATACGACCACCACAGCAGCCTGGGCCTTTGCTCCCTCCCCAAGGGCCTAACCCCCTCTCCTCTTCGGCTCTTTGCTCCTCTGCTCACGCAGCCCGTTCAGGAGTTGCCTTTGCACCTGGAATTGTGGATGAACCTTGGCGCTCACTGTCTTGCCTTGTGCAATCGATTCCACGGCGCATCGCCCTGGGACTAAGGCAGCAGAATTGCACAAATACCGGGTAAATAACACACCAAAATAAAGGATCAGCCCGAGGGGGAAGTTCTGAGAGTCCCCGAGGCGCCCATTCATCTTCCACGCTCGGCAGGGAAAACGCACGCAGCTTTCCAAGCTCTGCACACTTCCGCCTCGCGGAGCGGCTGTCTGTGCAGAAGCCAAGCCAGACTCTGAAGAAACGCTACCAGGACGCGGAGTGCTTGCAAACAAGGGAACAAAAGCCGTCTGATCTTCGTGGCTGATTAGGGCCTCTCCCAAGCCAGCAGCTGCCGCGTCTCTCCGAGTGGCGCTAATTATGGGCTGCTTAAATTTGCAAGGAATGTGAGAGACACGACTGCGGAGTGAGAGCAAGCCCAGGGCATGCTGGGAAGCCTGAAATAACCCTTCACACTTGGGAACAGAAAGGCTCCAGCTGCCTAATACGGGGAGCCAGAAGTGTGCAGAGTTAGAAGGCTGGCACCAGCTTGTCGGTGCCACAATCAACAGGTTGCCCACAGCAGAGAAGCCGTGCTGCTTTATTCTGTTCGGTTTTTGGGTGGGGGGGGAACAAGCTGGTCGCAATGGAAGCATTGTAGGATATTTCGTCAAGAAGTTCAAAAAGCCAAGCAACCTCTTGTTGTTCCTGCTTTCCCTAGAATCATAGAATCATAGAGTTGGAAGGGACTCTAAGGTCATCCAGTCCAGCCCCCTGCTCAATGCAGGGTTCCCTAAACCACCCCAGCGTCTGGATGTAGGTCCAGCCTCTGCTTGGAGACCTCCAGTGAAGGAAAACCAGAGATTATTCCACTGACTGATCGCCCTCACTGCCAGGCTGTTTTTCCTAATATCTAATATCCTAATATCTGTATTGACTCTGCCGAAGCTTCATCCCATTGCTTCTAGTCTTCGCATCCTGTGCGAGTGAGAATACAGATGATCCCTCTGCACTGTGACGGCCCTTCAGATACTTGAAGAGTGTCATCGTGTCTCTTCTCAGTGTTCCCTTCAGCAGGCTAAACATTCCTAGATCCTTCCACCTTTCCTCGTAGGACATGGCTTCCAGGCCACCCACCCTTTGATAGCCCTCCTGTGGACTTGCTCTAGTGTGCCAATGTCTTTTTTAAACTGGGGTGCCCAGAACTGAACACAGGACTCTAGACGAGGTCTGACCAAGGTAGAGTAAAGAAGAAGAATTGCTTCTTGTGATCTTGACTCAATATTCCTCTTGATACATCCTAGGATGGTGTTTGCCTTAGGACACCCAGATCCCATTCACTTGCACGACTACTCAACCAGATTCCTCCCTTTCTGTATTCATGTTTATCATTGTTCTTACCAAGATGTAGGACTTTCCATTTGTCCCTATTAAATATCATCCTGTTAGTTTCAACCCACTATGCAAGGTTACCTGGATCTCTCCTCCGCCCTAGTGTTAGCAACCCCTCCTAGCTTTGCTCCTCCCAAACATGTGCAGCCAATCTCTTGCAAGAGCTCCATCACGCAAGTACTTCACTGCTGGGTCAGGCCACAACCCCTCTAGTCCTTCAGTCAATCCTTGCAAAGGGTCTTGGAATCAAAGGGCAGCCTAAAACGTAGTGGTTTCACTTGGGACAGACGGGATACCGTGAGGTGAGGATCCGGCGGCAAACAGGATCTGACTGAGGCAGAAGATCTTCCAGGCTTCACAAAACTGACCAAAGCCTTTTCAGGGAGTCTAGAGCAGGTGATGGATTTGCCTTTGTTTCTGCTTGAAAAGGCCCAGAAGCAATAGGGACACTGCATGAGCCTCAGTGCTGGACTAGACAGGCTGAGGCCTCATCCAGCAGGCTTCCTCTTAATTCATGGAGGAATGACGTTTCAATGGCTAGTAGAACAGATGTCCAGGGACTGCCTCCAGGTTGGAGACAGGCAGGAGACCCCTCAAGTCCGTCTGCAAGGAATTAAGAGCGGGTGAAGGTTTTGCTTTCTTCTGCTGCTTGAAACGCCCAGAATAAACTGGTGGGCCACTGTGTGAGGCAGGATGCTGGACTAGATGGGCTGTGGCCTGATCCAGTCAGGCTCCTCTAGGCTCTTATGCTCAATAAGGCAGAAGCTGCTAGAAAAGGGAATTTCTTCGCACGCCTGGGTGCATCACATTCTGTCCTCTGTCAACGCTGTTGCCAAGGTGGAAGAAACAAACATGGTGGGATCAGGCAGCCCCAGGGCGCAAGAGATTAGCCTGCCCTGCAGGAGTAGGCACTGGGCAACGTCTCAGGAGTGGCACCATGGCGACAGGGCAGTTGTCCACACAGAGCCCCCTCTACGTCAGCACCGAATGTGGTTCCTGCTTAGTAATGCTTAACATTTCCATCCCTTTTCCACTCGCAGATGGCAGGCTGACTAATTGTCCAATTTGCCACACAGCCAAGCAAAGCCGATTCAGCTCCACGTTCCTTGCCTTTGCAGCTAGGTGGGCACAGCGCTATCCTGAGTTTACAGGTGGAGAGTGGGTGGGCAGCACACACAAGGCTAGGTGCAACGCAGGATCCTTCTTCATGGGAGTTCACTCTTTCCTTAATCCTGATTTAAGCTCCATTTTGGAACCATCGCTGGATGGGCGGGAGGCGCAGGGCATGAGGGGCTCAAAACTGGAATTAGCACCAAGAAGACAACTCAGAGCAGCCTGGCCCTTCGCAGGTGGCCTGCACGCTACACCGCTTGGTTGCAAAGCAGCCTGTCTTGGTCTTGCTGGCATCCTTACTGTCAGTTTGGTCTAGTGGTTAGAGACTTGGACTCTTATCTGGGAACACTGGGATCGATTCCGCTTTCCCCCACAAAGCCAGCTGGGTGACCTTGGGCGAGTCACAGCTCTCTTCTGAGCTCTCACAGCCTCACCTACCTCACTGGCTGTCTGTTGTGGGGAGAAGAACTGAAGGTTTGTCAGCCACTTTGTTCCCTTAAATGAGTGAGGAAAGAGGGGTAGAGAAGCCAGCTCTTCTTCCTCATCCAGCAGTTTCTCTGTGACAACAGCTTTATGCCAGGAGAAAAACAAAGAGCCAGAAGGGACCATCAGATAGTAGCCAGTCCAGCATCTTGGCTCACCAGTTGCTTATCTCAAGCACAAAACAAAGACAGAATCTTCACCTGCCCTCAAAACCACGTAAATGGCCTTGAGGCAGTACGTAGGCATCCATTCCATTCGATACACCTGTCCTCCATTAGCCTGGCATCTAGTCTGGCATCCAATCTCACCCAGTGGCCCAGGGCATCTCAAGCAGAAGATAAAGGCAAAACCTTCATCTGCTCTCCAGCGGCAACAAACGGCCTTCAGGGACATCCTGCCTGTCCCCCAACCTGGAGATGGCTCCTGGGCCTCAATTCTACTAGTCACTGATACACTTGTGCTCCATGAATTAAGAGAAGCCCTGCTGGGTCAGGCCACAACCCCTCTAGTCCTGCACCCTGTCCCACACAGTTGTCCACCAATTTGCTAACGAGCACAGAATCACAGGGTCGGAAGGGGCCTCCAGGGTCATCGAGTCCAACCTCTTGCTCAAGGCAGGATCTCCTAAACTATACCAGACAGACGCAGGTCCAGCCTCTGCTTGAAGACCTCCAGCAAAGGAGAACCCACGACCTCCCGTGGCAACCTATTCCACGGACTGATCGCCCTCACTGTCAGGAAGATTCTTCTAATATCTCATCTGTATTGACTCCCTTGAAGTTTCATCCCGTCGTTTCCAGGCCTCCCATCTTGTGCAAGTGAGAATAGGGACAATCCCTCTGCACTGTGACGACCCTTCAGATACTTAAAGACTGCCATCACGTCTCCTCTCAGTCTTCTCTTTAACATTCCTAGATCCTTCAACCTTTCCTCGTAGGACATAGTTTCCAGATCACTAGCCATTTTGGTAGCCCTCCTTTGGACAAGCACTAGTTTGTCCATGTCTTTTTTAAATTGCGGTGCCCAGAACTAGACACAGTGCTCTAGATGAACTCTGACCCTCATCTGCATCTCAAGCAGATGCCAAAGATATAACCATCATCTGCTCCTGACTCTCTGCAAATGGAGCCAGTACCTAGGCATCTGTTCTAATAGCCATTGATGCACCTGTCCTTCATGAATTAAGAGAAGCCCTGCTGGATCAGGCCACAACCTATCTAGTCATGCATCCTGTTCCTCACAGTGGCCCACCAATTGTTTATGTGTATCAGAAGCGTCACCTGCTCTTTGCTCCCTTTGGAAGCATCCTGGCTGTCCTTCCAACCTGGGCAGCAGCACCCAGGCATGACGTCTAGCAGTCATCGACGTACCTGTACTCCATGACTATGTGTAGCCTTTTTTAAGGAGTTCAGGCTACTGGTCATCTCAAGAAGAACTCTTGTGCAGCAATACAGGCTGGTGGCCTAGGAAAGAAGTTGTTGCTCTGACAGTCTGTTGTGCAGGTGGCCATGCGATGAGTTTAGGAGGAAGGAAGATTCCATGCAGGTGGGAGGAAGTCGCCTCTTTCAGTCAAGCAGGTGGCCCAAGCTTGCAGCAGGAGTTTGCTTGCTTGCTTGCTTCCTCCCACCCCATCTCTGAGGCTAAAGATACAAGACGAACCCCTGAGGGACAAAACCGCCTTTGGCATCAGCAAGTGATGAGCAAGCCCATCGCCCAGTCTCCTGGCTAGGTATGAATGCCAGGAAGATGAAGGGTCTTTTCAGCCAAAGAGGATCATTAATTCCCTTTTCTTTCATTCTCTGCCTTAGAGCCATTTGCAGGCACCAGAGACAAGCAACAGGAATCTGGGTCTGGACTTGAGAAGCGACTGCTCTGCTTTTTTGCTCTGACCACTGGCCATGAAGGCCGCCCATCCCTTCCTTCTATTGTAAGCTGCGGTCATGCAGAAGACACACCTGTGCCATTTCCAAATGCCTTCTACTGGGCGAGGCCTTTGCACACAGGTGGCCCTGAAATGGCACCTGGAGATGGATCTGGATCTGGATCCTGGGCTATCAGGAGACCAGCCAGGGGAACTCCCTGCTGCACACTTGCCAGCACACAGTCAATGCTTATTATGGCCCTCAACCAAAGAGGAACCCATCCACCATTACAGCGCATACACGGCTTCCCCTGCACCTCAGTCTGACAGACTTTCTCCAAAGGACAAGACCCGGGGGGCGGGGGAGATCTGCAGCCCGCTTTTCCCTCTCGCACAGGCACCTTCTGGAGGAAGCTCAGTGCTCCTGGGACCAGGCCTGGGCAGGTGTACGGCAACGTCCTTGGCCCCAACAGCTCCTCACACCCTGCTGTGCATTTAAACCCACGGGCAACGTTCTGATCCCTCATCCTCGAGCTTCACGGACACAAATGTCCCGGCGAGATGCAGGCACTGCCAGAGGGCACATGGGGGATCATCGCTGGGGGACTTACGCTGGGTATTCTGGCACGCTCCCCTGGCAGGCCGGCAGGTTGCAGACGTACTCGTTGTACAGCCACTTCACCTTGAAGTGCAGGTTCATGTAGTCGGCGCTCTTGCACAGACGATGCTTCTCGTGCTCTGCAGCGGAAAGAGAAGGCGGAAGGCGCCGTCAAGGAGCAAATTCAATTAGCCCGTTTCCCAGCAGCCTCCTGCCGACGGACGCCTCAGCACAGCCAAAGGGTGGCAAACGCTGCTGTGCAACACACGCCGAGACCCGTGAAACCTGCGCAACTCGGGATCTCGGCAATGGGCACAGGCCTTTCTCCAGGCTGAACCCAGGAGCTCATTGACTGCACAGTACTTCAAAAATAGAAGTTTTGGATTGCCATGGCAACATGAGCAGAGCTGCTTCTTACGGTTTCTCCTTTCCTTTAGGAGAGGAGCACAAAGTTAAAGGCCCCACCATCTTCTCCCTAGCTGCTTTATAGTGCTGCTGCTTGATGTTCGCCCCCACCTCCCTGTCCAAGCATGATCCTCCTTTCCGCCAACTGATCCTCAGGCTGAGACTGGCGGCAAGCGCCCACGGCAGCCCAATCCAGAGATCCTGACCCGCAACACAGGCCTATTTAAGATGCCATCAGGACAGGAAGGAAGGAAAGAAGGAAGGAAGGAAGGAAGGAAGGAAGGGGAAAAAGTGTTGGGGCCCCTGGCTAGAGAAGGTGCTGATGGAACCTCTTCCAAACGCTTCCCTTGCCTTCCAAGGGGTGGCCCTACGTGGCAGTGAGCGGGGGCCACACGTGAGGATCCCTGCCATTCCTAAAGCTCCCTGACTCTCCAAGGGGTGAGTCTTCCACTTACAGTAGGACAGCAGCCTCCGTATGAACTTCTGACAAGCCTTTGCACAAAACCCAGCCCTGGCCTTTTTCTGAGACACAAACACAGAGCCTGTGCAGCTTCCCATCCGGGCACTGACTGGCCCAAACCTACTTCACTTCATCCCGACAGCGGCGCCAAGAGTCCAAAACGCGTGTCCTGCGCTGCATGTCGTCCCTGGCCCAGGTGACACCTCCAAGTTGTCTCAGTTTCTGCAGTCTTGCAAAGGTAGCAGATACTCCCTGGCAGCAGCCGGGGTCTCTGGCCTGGGACCAAGGAGCGTAAGCAAAGGGTCTCACGTCCCATGGCTGACCACAGGGCCAGGATCCCTCTGTGATTCTCTTCAGCAGAAGCCACAGAATGCAGGTACCACAACAAGGAGAGATTGCTTTCCCAACCACGTCCAAGACCTTCAGTGCAAGGCTGAATCGGGCTGCACCGAAAGGAAACTGGGAGCCCTCTGGGTCAAGCAAATGGGAGCATCCCTTAAGCCCCTTGTGATTACAAGAGAACTGAGGCCCCAGCAGCATAAACTTTGAGCTTACCTGAACTGCTTCAGACTGGCTGCAGTTTTACAAAATGTGGATCATTTGGCACCAATACTTCCCCGTGCAGCCCCCTCCCGATGCCCCAAACTCTGCCCACACCAGCACCTGCTTTCCATAACCTGAAGGGTTTGCCCAGGTGTTTCCCTCAAGACAAAATAACATCAAAGCCAAAGGAAGCCTTCCTCTTGACGATGGCCATTCACACAAAGAGGCAAGTTTAGGGAACCCATTACCACCTGCGTGATTGAAAGCTGCAATGTTTGGGGGGAAGGAGAAACACCCTACATTTCAACCCACAAGGTCAGGCCCAACTGCAGATCTGCTGAGGCCTTTGGAGGAACTCCAGGGGACGGATTCTCTGAGCTTCATTCTCCCTTTGACATTTGAGCGCTGGATGTATCATTTGTGGGTCACTGGGAGGAGAGGCCAGGAAGGTCTGATGCTCCTTGAGAGATTTTAGGACCTCTGGGGTGAGTTCAGTAGTCACTGTGGCCAAGCTGTCCTTCAGCCCCCCCCCCCCAAGATGAATAAAAAGGGGCGACCCTGGGCAGCCTGAACACTTGCATGACACCATTAGTCTTCAGCCTCGGAGGGCAGGACACAAACTGAACCAAAGGAGCAAAGCTTTCAGCTGGGGGCGGGGGGCAGGGGGGAGGGCTGGGTTAAGAGCAGGGCTTGGCTGCCCCACCCCTGCTCTGCCCCACTTCTCCCTCAGCACCCCCCCCCCACAAAGCAGAGACGCCCCTCAGCCCAGAGGGTACTGCCTCTAGGGGAAGAGAGCCACTCTGTACACTGCACCCAGTTCCAGATGTTTCACAGGGATCAGGGAGGGGCCCTTTCCTCGCTCCTCTCTCTGCCGCCTCCTGAACATGGACGGTCCTCCTCTCCCCTCGATTTGTCACATTTTGCGCTTCCTGTTTTACGACAGAAAGTCCTTGCATTTCATGAGGACCAGGTGGGCAGCCCAGAACAATCCCATCTGTCTGCATGTGTGTGTGTCTGTGTGGGGGGTTTGCAGCCTCCATGATCCTTCCTTTTTTACCACTCGGATTCTGCCCACCCAGGACTGCCCACCCAGGTCCTTGAAGCAGACAGCAGACTGTATGTGCTGGATCAGGCCCTGAACACCTCAGCCTGGCTGCCTCTGACTGGAACCAGAAAGGCTGCCTAGAACCCGCAGGGGCCGGACTTCAATGGTCAAGGCATGTGGCCGGAAGGTCTACCGTGGCCACAAGCCCTCTAGAAGCACAAAGCTTGCCTCCTTGCTAAAAGGTCCAGCAGTAGCGGACCTATTTTGCAGTAAAATGAATTGTGAGCCCAAAATTTGAAAGTGGTGCCAGTCTCAGCACGCTCAGCACCCACCACACCACACCTGAGAACACCTTCAAGCCTGCCAGACACTGACATGAAAGTAGAGGAAGGCCTCCCCCCACCCCTGCAGAAAAACCAGAGGAAGATCTTCACGAACCGCCAGTGTGGGGCTGATGGGCCACAAGGGGGCAACTGTCAGAGTCCCCAGGGCATCCCCAGCGTCCACTCCACGGCGTCCACGGGAGGACAAGGCCAGCCTGGCTGTTCTCTCCCCAGGGGCTTCCTCAGGAAAGGAGCCAAGCGGCCGGGAGGGAAACTCTAGACTAGCAGCTGAGAGCGAGCGGCAGAGAAGCGGCAGGCTGGGATTCTCCGTGGCGGGGGAAGGCTCGCGGTCTGTTCTCTGCGACACCCTAAATGTGCAGAAGGAAACGCTGACTACATCAGCCAAGCCAAGCCAAGCCTTCGGAGTGTCCCCTACACAACAGCCACAGGCGGGAGCGGCATGTGGCGGGGAAGCTACGGTGGGCTATCCTAGAGAGAGAAAAGGAAGGAGAACCGCTTACCGCCATAGAAAAGAACCATGCGGATGCGAAACACCAGCGGAGCTTGCGACAGAGAAGAGATAAAAGTGAGCCACACAGCATCCGCCCTGGAGGTCGCTCAGCTAAAAGCCAGAATCTCTCTCCCCACCTGGAACGCGATCTGGAAGCTGATGTGGACAGGTGCTTCCCGGCTAAGCAAAGGAACCAGAGGACTCTCGAGGCCTAAACTGGGACTCACGCCTTGGGCCAGGGGTTCCCCGGGTCTCCTGGGAGGCACCAGGCTGGAAGGCTGCACGAAGGAGCATCACGGCCTCCCAGAATTCCTCATGCCACTCGCAACAGCAACAAGGAGAGCGGACCCCTTTGCCACAGGGTTCCCTTAATGGGGGCTCGGGGAGACGAGGCGTCGCGCCTCTGAGCTGAAGGGCAGAGAAGGAAGGGGAGAGCCGGGGCAACGGAGGCCCCAGCCCACAAGGAGCCTGGGCACTTCCCGCTCCACACCTAGCCCATCCAGGTAGCGTCTGAATCAGGCTTGAGCTAAGCCTCCGCACTCTTGATTTGCAGGAAATTTCTCCTTGAAAAACCTGTGAGACTTGAGACGGCTCTGGCCCTCTAAGCACAAAACTCTCAGTGAAGTACAGGTGGGCCTTCTGCTTCTCGCGGGACATTCGGGAGCAGGTGCAGACCCATAGGGACCTCAGCATCACCCTCTTGGCAGCAGGCTGTACCCCAGCAAGGCGCCTCAGAGCAACTGGACACTGTCAAGAGCACTGCTTTGGAGCCAGAGTTCCACAGAGGTAGGGAAGATGCTGCCTGTCCACACCCAGAACACGTGGCAGAGAAGCCACTGGCCTCGCAAGGAAGAATCCAGCTTGGCCAGAGGACTGCGGAAACTTGGGAGGGTCGGCACCCTGCCAGCGCAAGCACCTCACGGTCCCACACCTGTGGTACAGAGCCGGAACCTGAGCTGCGTGCACGTGCAAGGGGCATCTCTGTGCCACCGAGGGAGCAGCGAATGACAAAGGGTCCTGACGGCGTGGTCATTCTGTGGGAAAATCCACACCAGTGACGGATCCTGCTAGAGTTCTTCCTGGGGAGCCCTGCCACCGCCAACCCCTTCCTTCTCCTTCCAAGCCCCTGCGCTACTTAGCACAAGAGGTCTCCCTCGGCTATGAGTCTGGAGGGTGAAAACCCAGCAGTACCCAAGTGCGGCACACAGACCACAGGTGGCACACGCAGGGCTGTGAGGGGGCAAGCAGACTGGCATCTTTAAAAATGAATCTGTTCAAGAAAAGGGAGGGAGACGTTTAAGTGGGAAACAGTCATTAGTCACACGGATTGAGAGAAAGTTGCAAACGTGGGACCCGAAGGACTGACGTTGGGCAATGTTCTGCAAAGCCAAGGAGGGAGAGACGGAATCGGTGCTCCAGGAGGGAAGTGCAGAACAGGAGTCTTCTGGAATCCCACCAGAATCTGGAGAACCTTAATCCTATGAAAGGGGACCAACTCCTTTCCCACAATCCTCCACCCCCTGGAAGCAGCCTGCCCAAGACGCGCCCTCACCTCCCCCGCACCTAGGTCAGGCAAAGCAGGTCCAGACCTTCTACCCCTATGGAACCAGCAAGGCTACACTGGGGGCTGCGGGGGGGGGGGGGAGCCATGGGTATTTATCTGCCTCCAAGGAAGGTGCTGAGGGACCTGCAGCGAGGAGGTGATCAAAGGAAAGGCTCTTACCACCACGTGACGCCTTGCGGGAGCTCATTTTATCCAGAACTTAAGACACAAGGAGGGACGTGGGACAAAAGCAGACCACAAAAATCGTTACGAAGGCGGACAGACGGACAGCTCTGCTCCCTCCCTCCCTCCCTCCCTCTTCACAGGGGACAGGAGACACACACAGGTTGCTCCGAGTTGAAGCAGAAGAGGATAGTTGTCAAGAAAGGGGGAAGGAGGGAGGTTCCCTCATTCTGCTGTCTGAGGCCACGGAGTGGTATCTGGAACCCCAGAGCCACAGAGGCGCCTGGGCTTTGGAAGGAGAGCAGGGCCCACAGACAGCTCAAGGGCAGTCACAGACTGTGGAGGGCCTGCAGCCTCCCTCCTCCTCTCCTGCCTTGGCCCACTGGGTCCCATCGCTTGAGGCGCCTCTGCCAGAGCCACGTCCCTGCTGGATCAGCCCTTCTGCCTGCCTCGGTGCACGCAGGACTTCAACGCCCCTTTTGGCATGCCCCGAACTGCGGTTCTTCAAAGCGCGCACTCTTTGGTGCCTTCACACGACACATGGGGAGGGAACCCACTCTCCACCTAGCTGCCACCATCACAGCGCCCTCTGTGGGCAGGGCGTGTTGCGCTTCCTCATTCATAGGTCTAACAGTGCAGGTGCAGAGGGCCTCTTCTTCTGGCGCCAGACGGGGTGAAGAAGATTCCGCCCAAGAGGGAACAGCTGAGACGGCACACGGCTGGTTAACAGCCCAGCCCCAGGATGGCCTGAGAAGCCCCCCCCCCCCGCCCCCAGCTTCTGTGGTCCCACACGGGAACTCACGCCAGCGCTGGGTCTCTCATGTTGTGCAACTGATCCGCTTCAACGGCTGCCCCATGGCCCCCCAGGAGCTCCCAGGAGGCCCAGTCAGGGAAGGCAGTGGGTCCCCCAGGGTCTCCCTGGCTGGTCACCCTGCACACACCAGGAGCATCAAAATTAAGGAAAACCAGGCCCCATTCTGAACCCCTGGGGACTATCAACAAGAACGACACGGAAGGATTTCTGGCAAAAGCATTCCTCACCCAAAAATTACTCTGTGAGCAAAATGAAAGAACCGGCTTTTATTTTTTAAAAAAGGAAAAGACAACCACCTGTGTACTAGGGAAGATCAAGGCCTCTCCTTACCTTCCATGGCGTATTTCATATCCTGAGCGAAAAGATTCCACATGACCTCCGCACTGATCTTCCCAACGGCAAGTTCCTGAGGAAACCTGAGCAGAAAGGGCGGTCAGGTGCGTCGGGGGAGGGAGAGGAAAAGGGCCCAGAGCTCCGAGGAGCAACCTGGCAGGTCCCTTGCTGAGAGAGGAAGCGAGAAGGAAAGAGGCCACAGCTAGACCCAGCCAAACCCTGCTGACGCGCTGCCCTGCCCCAAAGGATCTCTTCTGGCCTGGATCGGAACTTGGTCTGGATCAGACAGGAGGGGAAACATCCAGGGGCTGGAGAGGCTACAGTTTGGAAATGCCCGGGGGGGACAGTATGGGTTTGGCCAGCCCTGCTCCAAGGACCTTGGAGTCCTGCCCAGCCACTGCCAGGAAAACGAAGCCTGGGCTGAAGTGGAGGCATCTTGCCCAGTGCCCACCCTCAGGAAGCACGGCTGAGGGAAATTCTGTGGAGTTCCCCTAAATCTGGGTGCTCCTGTTCACAGCCGGTTAGGCAAGGAGCTGTCCAGGGGATGGCCTCTCAGTGATGGCCATGGGATTCCCTTTTGTGGTGGGTGCAAATGACACCTGCTTCACATTTTTTAACTCCTGGGCCCTTTTCTGTCTGTTGGTGCCCTCCGTTCTCACTGTAAATTGTATTTTACAAACTTAGATTTGGGTAAATGTCGTGCTAATTTTACGTGCCCTCACTCCCCAGCCTCCCAGCCGTCTTGTTCAGTTGCTCCCCTGGCGCCAATCCCTCCATGCAGAGACTCTGCAGGCCCAGGAGCCTTCTAGGGCCTTACAGGGTGCGTGCGCGTGCGCACGGCGGGAGGGACCCCAAAGGCAAGAAGCCGAGCTGCAACACACACCCTCGGCTGGGGGTGCCCCTCGCCCTGGGTTTTTATGACCAAGGTACGTGAGCATCAAGAAAATGCTCTCTTTCCAACTGTGTTTTTAAAAAAGGAGGAGACAAGGCGGAAAATATTCACGTTCCACCCATGGGGCCAGTGCAGAGAAGCCCCCCGGAGCCGCCTTCCTTCTAGCCCCGGAGCAGCACCCAGGAGGCCTCTTACTGGTTCAGGACCGGCGCGTAGGAGTTCTTGTCCTCCTCGATGATGGAGACAATCAGGGTGATCAGCTTCGGCCAGAAGTCCAGATTCCTGATGCTGGGGCCCTGCTCCTCCGGAGACCCCTCCTGGGCTTTGTTCTGGAGGCAGAAGCAACCCCCGTAAGGTTCTCTTGCAAGCACTGCACCTTGGCACCGGCCGAACACTAAGCCCACAGGGAAGGCAGGAGCCTCTGGGGGTGGCGGTGGAGGAAAAGGAACGGCAAACGCCGCTGGCGCCAAGGGGAGGGACCCTGTTGCCTGGAAGACGCCTGGGAGCCTTGCACAGAAGAGCAGCACTCGGTGCTGCACAACGTTTACCCCAAGTGTGACAACAGGAGACCTGCCACAGGCCCCCCTCCTAGGATCCCCCACCTGGGCTGGGGGCCGAGCAGCAGGGGCCAGGGTGGCAGGGGCCCTGACGCAGAGAGAAAGACAGCCCTCCACATCCATGCTGGGGCAACAGAACGTGCAGGGACGGAGCAACAACCAGATACGTTCCAGGAGGCCCCGGAAGAAAGTGAGGGCCACTCGGTGCCAGCTGTGCCCTGGCTGGGTGTGCAACATCATCTGCATCCAAACGGTCCCTGTCGGCCCAGGGGCAAGGTGGGCAAGCAGGATTTCCCACCCTGAGAGCACACCAGTGGCCAGGCCGGCACGGGGTGTGGGGTGTGTGTGTGTGGACCACACTTGACCATCTTCTTGTCCCCGCGGCAAGGCAAGCCCCAGGCTTCAAGGTCGCGACCTGAGTCCCCCATCTGCTCCTTGTTCCCACCCCTGCCTGTGGTGTGCCAGGCAGTTTGTGTGCCCGCACGACAAATCACAGACAGAGGTGGTTGTGCTCAGCCAGGGTACTTGGCTTCTGCAGGTGGGTTCAGCCTGCACGAGGGCTCCAGCAGCTAGAGGGGTGGGACGGCGCCTTGCCCATTTGTCGGGTGCCCCCACCCCATTCACCAGGCCGCTGGCCCCACTGTGCTCACAAGGGCAGCCAACTCAGGCCATTGGCCAGCAACTGAGATTCGGACACGGCAGGGTCTCTTGCCCAGCCCCAAGGGTCCGTCGGAGGACTCCAGAGCAGCCCCTAAGCCCCCCAGACGCTGGTCGCCGCACTCACGGGGTCTGTCTGGTACTCGCGGCTGTATAGCTCGTGGCAGTTGTTGAAGATGTACTCGTAGGTGGAGTTGAGGCATGCGCGCACGCAGTCCTTCACCACCTGGCTGGCACGTGGAGGGCTCTGTAGCTCCTGGACCTGCAAGAGAAGTTGGGGAAAGCAGTGAGAGGCAGGAGGCAGCACCCGCTGGACATCCAGTCAGCGGACATCTGCCGGGGGCAAAGGAGGCTCTGCCAAATGCCCACGAGGCACCTTCAGGGACATGATGGCAGAGGGTCATTGGTTATCTTTCCACTCGGAGTGTGGAGCCCAGGGAGCGAAAAGCAGCCCAAAGAGAGCAGAGCAGCCCCCCCTCTATGCCTTCCCGGACACCCCTAGGGCTAAGAAGCCTCAGGCGCCAAAGGCTCCTGCCCAGGAGACAAAACCCAGAAATGCTGCCCAATTCCACCTGAGCCAGGGAGCTCCCTAGGCAGGGGGTCGGTGGGTCTCCTGCAGTTCTTGCCAATCCAAACACGATGCCTTTTTGGCAGCTGGAGGGGGGCAGCAGCAATTCAGAAAAGTTCACACCCAGGAAGCTGGCTGGAGGCTCCCCATGATGAATCTGAGGCACCCGGGCGCAGAGGGAACTGGGCTCCACTCCACCCTCAGTGGCACTTCCGGGGAAGGACCCAGAGCGCCGCCTGGCCCTGTCATTTGCATCAGTTTCAGTCCCTGCGATCGGAGGATGTGCGCAATGGCTCTTGGGGCTCTTGCCTGCTGCTTGTCTCCTTGGTGCCTGTCCATCATGGCTGACAAAAGCTAGTTGGGGGGGGGGGAGGGAGATAGCTGGGGGGCGGGTCCCAGGAGGGATAAATGCCCCATTGCTGCAGGGGGAGGTGCCCTGGCCACGGGATCTTCTTGGAGTGGCTTTGGGGACTGGATGGGGAGGAGCTCTAGGAGCCATGGGGGCACACAGCCTCCATGCGTTTCTCCAGCCCCTTCTCAAAGCCTCCCAGGCTGGCTGCTGTCTCCAGAACCACAGTCCAACGACCCTCTGGGTGAAGAGATGCCCGTACCTTCTGAGACAAGGCGAGGCAGTTCAGGTGCTCAGTGGCGACCAATACATTGGAGCCGAATCCAGGCAAGACACAGGGATTTGTCAAGGGCTCCCGAGGCAAGGGAGTTCTGGAAGGGGTTGTGATGCACCACAAAGAGAGGCTATGTGGTCTGGGGGTGCTGCTGAATTTGATGCTGTCACTTAAGGCTCAGGGGACAGCGGTAGCCAGGAGAGCTTGCTGTCCTCTCCGACAGGACAGGGCGAGGGTTAGGAACAACTGGATCGCACTAATCCATGCTCTGCTAATCTCCAGATTCGATATTGTAATGCACTCTCTATGGGGCTACGCTTGAAGTTGATACAGAAGCTGGAACTAGTGCAGAATGCAACAGCCCCACTGCTGACGGGAGTCCCTGACCAGACGCACACCACACTGGCCCTGAAAGACTGGCACTGGTTCCTATTTGCTCCTGAGCCTCGTTCAAGGTGTTGACTCTTACATATGAATATTCAAACATCGGAAGAAACACCTTCTCCCATAAGTGCCTGCCCAAACCTCAGAATCACTGGGGGAAGGTCTTCTTCACGGGGCAGTGGGCCCCAGGCTCCCAAGAGAGAGATTCCCAGGACCAGGTTAATTCCTGCTCTTTACCCAGGCCGTTAATGGGTAGCTCTTTCCCACTGTGGCTCTGCTGAGGTGTTATTTTAATTCTGTTTTTAAATCAAGAAGGCTCTATAGATTTATTGTGACCTGCCCTGGGACCATTTGGTCAAGGGGAGGCTATAAAGGAAGGAAGGAAGGAAGGAAAGAAAGAAAAGAAAGAAAGAAAAGAAAGAAAGAAAAGAAAGAAAGAAAGAAAGAAAGAAAGAAAGAAAGAAAGAAAGAAAGAAAGAAAGAAAGAAAGAAAGAAAGAAAGAAAGAAAGAAAGAAAGAAAGAAAGAAAGAAAGAAAGAAAGAAAGAAAGCTTCCTACTATTCACTAAGGTGGTCCTTGGGCTATTTCAGGATTCGAGCTGCATTTCTGAAAGGAAGCAAAATCTGATCTGTGGCTCCCGGGAGAGACGCAGATGGAGAAAGCTATTCCGCTGAGGACTTCTAAGAATTGCTCAGAGGCCTGAAAAACAGCTTGGCAGCAGCGTGTTGACATTCCGGAGTGCAAAAGAGGCCGGGTGCTGAGACACCCGCCGCCTGCACGCACGCATGTCTCTCCCCGCAGCGACACGGAGCGCTCTTGACGGCAGAGCGCTAATAGTCACGGGTGTCAGAAACCATCACTAGCTCCCCTGAAAGGTGAAAACCACACAGACAGATTTCACGATCAGCCAACCGCCTCCTCGATGAATAATGGGCTCCCTGTTCGAGCCAAAGGAATTGTTTTGTTCCAGGATTCAATTTTCTCCTCGTCGGTATTTATGAAGAAGCAACACTGAATTAATTGGTCCTGACTCTGGCAACGCTCTGGCCGCAGAAGGCGGGGCCGAACGAAGAAGCCACGCCTGCGTACGCAAAGGGCTAGAACGCCCAAATCCAGACCCCAGTGGGGCTTCCGTTTGCCAGAGGCACCGAAGTCAAGCTTCCTTCTGGGTCAGGGTGGACCTGGAGCTGCCAGGGAAGGAGCTGAGGTGGGCAGGGGCAGAGCAAAGCCGGGGGGGGGGGCAGCCAAAAGAGGCTCCGGGCTTTGATTGGGAAGGCTGCCCGGCCGGCCAGTCTTCCGCGGTCCCCACATGCCAGAATGGATGCCTACCTTCATTCGGAAAAAGGTGATGCTGGTGAGCAGGTCTACTGTTGATTTGAGGTCCTGCAAGCGCTCGCGGCTACTGGCTGGGAAGTTGTTCTGTTGGCAGAAAAGCATGTTCTTCTTGAGACCATGGCTACAAACAAGCACCCTGCCCTGCCCTGCCCTGCCCTCTGGGAACACACGAGACTAAGCAGCCTCCCTGGGGCAGCAGCCTGCACACTCTGCCTGGGTTTTGCAACACCAACTAATACAGGGGTGTCTCTACCTGAGGAAGCCCAAGGCACCTCTTGCCAGTCTCAGCTGGAGTTCAGTCTCCTGCAGACTCAGCAGGCTCTTTTGGCTGCTCTCCTGCCCAGGCCCCACCCTTGCTCCCACTCCCTGGGCAGCAACAGTCCATGCAAGAGGGCTCCCCTCCTCTCCCCCTCAGCTTTTCCAAGGGTTCCCAGGGGGCTTTTCCCATCTCCCATCAGCACCAAAGGAGGCTGCTGAATGCCACCTGTGAGTCTGACTCTGAAAGCCCAACATTAGGGCTCCCTCTGCGGTCTCCAGAGCCACTGGCCACCTTGCCCTGCCACTCCACCTCCTTCTCACCACACTACAGCCCCCGGCAAGGCACAAGCCCTGATGGGGCCCAAGGGGAAGGCGTTCTTTTTTGGAATGGGAAGCGTTGGTGCAATCGCCAATGAAGCCTTTTCACAGCACCAGACGGTGAGCAGGTGCCCGGGGAAGCCAGCAAATGGGCTGGCCAGCTGCCAGCTCTCTGGTGTTGAAAAGTGCCCGGGGCAAACACGCTCGACTCCTCAGAACTAAGGAGCAGGCTGGCTCTGGCAAGAGGCGGAAAAGGTGGCGCCCCAGGGTGGGAGCAGCTTTGCAGCTGGAGGAGCCCCCACTCCCGAGGACAGGGGGCAGCGCTAAGGACTGAGTAGCGGCTCAAGACAGCTGCTCACTGGGGAGAATCAATTAGGGGCCGACTGATGCCACAGAGAACTCTCATTACAAATTAGATCTCATTACACTTCGCTACCGCTCACACCAGGCAGCTATTTTTGGCAGCAGATAAACTCACATCTTTTGCCAGGGTTAACTCATTTCCCCGCAGTAATGAGCAGTGTTATTTTACAATACAGAGTCAGGCCGTTCCCGGAGGGCAGCGCAGCACGCCGGGTCCAGCCAACGATGCTACGGAAGGTGGTTGCTGCTGCTCAAAATCAGGGGCAGTGAAGTGATCACCACGTGCCAAAGAGGCCGAATGTGGATGTGCAGCAGCCCTAGATATCGGATGGCGGTGGGGTAGGCCGCAAACCAACAGGGCAAGAGCACCGGTCTACCTTCAAGTAATTCAAAACCCATCATGCAAGGAGCAGCGCTGCTCGTTCACCCGGACATCCTGCACCCAACCTGCCCCTCAACGGATCCCCACTGAACAGACTGGAGAGGCTCTATGGGGGCCGCAGCCACACAGAATCCTTCTGGCCAGGCGCGTTAGCGGAAGCAGCAAGAAGACGGGAAGAGAACACTAAGCACCGGTTACGGTTACCTTGCCGATCCAGAGGGACCACTGCGCCCCACTCTAAGGTGGGGCGGCATCTTCTCCGGCAGCAGAGAAAGGGCAACCTGCCTTTATTGCCCGCCTGCAGGTAAGCAGCCCACGCCACCTTGGACTGAATAAGATCACCCAGCGCAGAGGGCAGAGTCCCTACAGAAGGCGTCACCTGCTGCCAGAAGCGATGGGTCTGGGGCCACAGCTCTGCACAACGCACAGCGCCGTTCTGCCTGAGGATAATCAGCCCAAACTACTTGGAGCCGGAAGGGTTACCAAAATAATAAGGTCCATGAAGCTCTCTGCAGGCTTTTGTCACTGCTAAGAGTTTGGCACTTACCCTGTACATGGACAGGTCAATTCGGAGGGAATTGTGCAACTGATCCAACAGCTTAACAAAGCGTTCTTTCTGTTTGCAACAAAAAGAGAACAGGTTATACTACAGGTGAGGTTTAAAAGTCCTTCTATGCATTTTCTAGGGCAAGCTCCTCCACTTTAAAGATGCAGAAAGGTGCCACGGCAGCAGAGCCTTGCCACCAAAGGGAGGATGCTCTCTATGGAAAGGTACCGGCCGGGCACCCCGTCTGGGAAGAACGCTGCCATTGGCCTTCCTTACGGGTAGCAAAAGCAGCCTAGGAAGCCTCTTCGTCCTGCAAGAGCCACAAAGGGCACGTGTAGCACCTGCTTCTGTAGTTCAGTGCTGCACACCTGAGGAGGGGCCTGGCTTTCTTTTCCCTTCACTTTCAAGCAGAGAGCAGCACTGCAAAGGATCCCCAGTTGCGTACGTCACCAGAACCCACTTTATCCACAGAGTGGCACATCCCACGGTAGACTCTGGGGCACCAGCGGAAGAGTCCTTGGTACACCATGCGCCGCCTCCCTTTCACCCCGCATGACGCAGCCCCCCGCCACCCTCAGCAAACCAGACGGAACCAGGACGCAGCGGGGGAGGCGGCGGAGGGACGCTCACCCCGAAGTTGGAGGCAGAGAAGCGATCCGAGGCAGAGACGTTGGTGGAGGCGGTGGTGTGGGCGTAGTAAGCGTTGATGTTGGCCAGCAGCGTGCTCATCACGGCCGGCACACCGGGGCACATGTACTTGGAGGAGAGGCAAGCGAAGTGCCTGGGGGGGAGACAGAAGCAATGGTCACCAGCAGCCCCCCCTGCCGTCTCAGGCAAAGGGAGCAAGGTGGCCTCCTTCTCCAAACCGCCCTCCCCCCCAGATGAACAGGGAACTGGAACGGGGGGGGGGGAGACAGGGAACCCCCTCACTGCGCCTGCAACCGCCTCCTGGAGCAAGTTGCGCTCCAAAAAAAGCAGGGAAACTGCAGCCCTGGAAGTCGACAGGGGCACCAAGGGGCACCAGAGGCCTGGGACGGGGAGAGGAGGAGGGCTGACCAGATTTTGACACTTCCGGAAGAGCAATACCCCCGTGAGGTGGCATCCCTGACTGCCAGGCAAGCACCATGCATGCCAGTCAGCCAATGTTCTAACATGGAGGGGAGGGCTACACCATCACTTGAGCCTCCAAGGCCCTCTGGGGCGGCTCCCCAGCTGAACTACCCCGGCTGTGCTGTGTCCGAGCCACGAGGAGGCCCACCAAGGCAGATGCAGAGCCTCTCCTTGACTTGGAGGCCTGGAGCAGAAGCCCCTCTTGCTCTGATCTGGCTCTGTAGCCGCGCCAGCGCCCCCAAAAGTGGCCCCACCTCTCTCTTTGCTGCCACCTCCATTAATGAGAGAGAGAGAGCCCCTCCCTCCTGCCTTGTTGCCTCGTCCTTTTTTCCTTCTTCTTTGATGGTTTTCTTTAATCATCCCACAAGCCCAAGTGCTGGTGCAGTGATTTTGAAGATTTCCTGCAGGGTTGCGGTTGCTTCTCGCACTTTAATGAAAGCAATTAAACAAGAAAGCGCAGAGAAGGCCGCTTCCTTCCTGAGGATGGCAGGATTAGCCCAAAGGGACTGACTATCTCTCTCGGCCCCCCATGGGCCTTCCAGGAGATGGAAGGATCCTGCTACCACCGCCAGATGGCAGGAAGGTGGGGGGGGGGGGGAGAAGCGCAGATCTCCTCTGACTCCCCTTTCCAGGATCAGCCCCAGAGTTTTCAGAAGGGTGAGGCAAACAGGGCAAAGGTGCATATAGCTGCCTCGATATCTCCGCGTTCCAGGCCTTTCTCTTTGCAGGATAAAGGGCCAAGGGGAAGTTGAAGCGCAGGGCAAAGACTCACGTCATGGCCTGGTAAATGGACTCGATGCCGTAACGCATGGCAAACTCGTCCACGATCTCCTGGCCGGTCTCATCAAAGTAAACCTTCCAGGCGTCATCTCCTTTGGCATCCGGAATCTTCACCACCCCGTTCCCTTGGACATCCGTCAAGTAGTGGAAGAGATTCTGGAACACAAGGACGGAGAGAGCGAGCGTGAAGGGCCGGAAATTGCTGATGCCTGGGGTTCCGCCTGCTGTTGACTTGGGTACACAAATTAAGGAACCCCAGAGAAAACCAACGCTGCCCGTGGTCCAGGTCGCCTGCCTTGGTTCACTGCGCTGCCCCTACCTGGGCAAAGCAAATGCCCTGTCTCGATTTCCCAGCAACTGCCTTGCAACCACTCCAAATGCTGCCTCTGCCCACATTATGCCCACCTTGGCATCTTCCTTAAAAAAGACAGGGACTAGAACCAGCAAACCACCACCACCACCACCACCACCACCAAGATGTTGGCTGGAAGCCTTTCAATTGCAATTGGTCTATTTCAAGCTGAAAACAAAATGCTGCTTCCAAAGGGGGCTGGCTGAACACCTGGAAGAAAGCTGGATCCCCTTCATTTGAAGTCCCCTTGGGCCTCTTGCCTTCCTAGTGCCAGGGAAAGAACGGGCAGGAGAAGACCTCAGGGCTGCAGGGCCCTTCCAAAGCCCAACCAGGCTGGGGGAAGGAGTAAAGGGACTCAGTGGCACTCAAGGGGAGGACCTGAAACGGAGCTGCAAGATCCCGTCTGGAGAGGAGGGCATGGGACAGCCACAGCACCCGCTCTCTTGATTGGGCTGTGATGCTCAGGGTAGCTTGTGCCACCTCCTTCAAAGACCCCTCCACTTGGGGGGGGGGTGTCTTGGGCTGGGGGCTGGCAATTCCCAAAAAGCGTTGGAATGTCCCGGTTGCGTGGAGGGCCATCGCCTGTCATTTCCGGAGCGCTTTCCTAATGGTTTGCACAGAGTTTGCTCCTAGGCTTCTCTGTTTCCTGGTTTGCGTGGGGTCTTGGTTGGCAGATGGGGAGGGGGCAGATGGAGGGAGCTTCAAAGCGTATATCAGGGTTATTTATTTAACACACACTTTGCATTTATATTCCAACCTACAGCCTGAGGTTTCAGGGTAGATGGCAATTAAAACACATAAAAATGAAAAACTAGAAACAGTAGCTGAAGGAGGAGACGGAGGGCATCTTTAGCTGATGGTTGATGATGCCCAGAGCAGGTGCCTGGCGCACACCTTGGGAGTGAGGCAATGCCACAGAGGATGCCCTCTGATGAGCCTCCACCACCACCCCTTAGCTTTGGAGCGTGCGGTACAGCAGGTCTGAATACACAGGCAGGTCTGATGGGCAGGAAGCCAAGGAGAAGAGCCAACACAGCTGCCACCTGGTTAGTCCAATGGGCACGAGAGTCAGTAAAGGGCTTCACAAAGGCAGGCTCCAGACTTGAAACAAAACAGGTACTGGTTTCCCTGAAATGTTTCAAATGCTCCAAAGCCTCGAAAGCGAGGAGGGCGGCAGGGCAGGAAACCACCAACCGACCTCCCAGTGAACCAGCCGGGCGCCTGGTGGGCTTCTTCGCTGCTCCTACTATTAAGAAAGCAAGCCCCCTCCCCCGCCACCCAGCAAGCAACCTATCCTTTGGCAACCAGATGGGCGGAAGGGGGCTGCTCCCCTTCCGCCCATCCCACTTCTGAAACTTGACCCCCCCACACTGCCTCGTGGGTGTGAGAAACCTTGAGAGACCCAGAAGCTCTAGAAACATGAGAGCTGGAAATATTCTGAAGGGAAGACAAAAAGGAGGAAGAGGGCGCAACTAAGCGGACTAAGCCAAGTGCCGTTCGGGCCTGATATCGCAGGCAGGGACCCCGAGGCGAATCCCCTTCAGCCCCTGCCCTCCCAACTTGCTCCTCTGCTCTGAGCTTTTGCGCCGCCCCCCCCCAAACTCAAGCTGGCAAGGTACCTCTGCAGCCAGGGGTGCAGGTTGCAGGAGGCGGCCAGGGAACCTTCTCCAGGACAAAGTGCCCCAAGTTCCCTTCTGCAGGCCACACCACCACCGCAGAAGCAATGACGTGGCCCTCTACAGACCCCTCCCCAGACCAGCACACACCAGACGTTTGGTACCGTCAGCCACAACCTTTGTGAAATCAGCCTTTTGGGGGAACCGGCCAACGGCGGAGGGGAAGCAGCTGTTTTGCCAGATAAGAACGTAAGAGGAGCCCTGCTGGATCAGGCCGCAGCCCATCTAGTCCAGCATCCCATATCACACAATGGCCCACCAACTGCCCATGGGCATCTCAAGCATAGACAAGGGCAAACCTTCTCCTGCTCTTGAATCCCTGCAAATGGCCTTAGAGGCCTCCTGCTTGTCTCTCCCCCCCCCCCCCAGCCTGAAAGATGTACTCAGGCATCCATTCTAGTAGCCATTTATGCATCTGTCATCAATAAATTTGTCTGCTGCTTTGTTCTACGACCACCTACTGGACAACAAAGAAGTGGAAGCCGCTGTCTACACAGGCAAGATAAAGGGGCAAAGATGCCAGCGGGCCAGGACGTTTATGCCACCCATGCCAGGAGAAAGACACATCCGGACTGGCAAGCGTCTCTCGCCATCTGACACGTTTGGCCTTTCCTAGGCGGAGGAGCGCAGAAATTACCACAAAGGAGTAATCTGTAGTTTGTCCAATACTATTAGGCCACGAAGCTGCACGCGGCCGGACAAAAACCATTCAGGGGAGCCCCCATTCACTGTCCCAGCCTAGGAGAATGGGGAACCCCTTTATGACTGCGTGGGGCCTACCTCATGAAGGCAAGTGTATTGGACGTGGTAGGGGGCCACCTTCTCCTCCCCTTTGATCTCCACGCTGATCTGTAGGCGGATGGCACCAGACACCGCTGATTTATCTGTTCTTTTTTCTAGAACAAAAAAGCAGCACAGGACGGAATGAGGCACGCTCTCCCTGCCAGCCTGGACTTCAGAAAAATCTCAGTGGGAAAGATGGGCCCGCTGGGCGTACCAACGGCCAGAGGGTGACCGGGCTTGCTGGCCCTTCTCCCCGGAGGTGTCCCAAGCCGTCTGAGGCCAGAGATACAGCGCAGGGCCTGAGGGCAGCAGGAGCAGGAAGAAAACACAACGCAGGGAAAGAGAGCTCAGGAGGAATCCCCCTTCTTAATCCTATTTACACACAGAGAGACTGGTTTCCACAGGCTCCCTCTGGCAGCTCCAGCCGAGGCAGGGCCCGGATCTGGCCCCTAGAAGCCAAAGCAAATTCAAAGCGCCCTCGTGGCCCAGAACAGACGTCCGTGTCCGGAGCCCCTGAGCCCCAGGAGCGTCTCCTATTTGTAGGAACCACATTTGGGAAAGGGGAGAAAGGGCCTTCAAGCACGAAACAGCCGTCAGTCGGAGCGGGTGGTGGGAGCTCTCCTGCAGAGCGTTCTGCCACCGGCCACCATCTAACCCAGTTGTTCTTAACTTTGGGGGTCAAATTAACCTTTCAGAGGGGTCATGACGAGCCTCCCGCCACCCTTCCCTCCCACCTCCCAGCTGCTCCACCCCCATGGTTGGGGGTCCCCACAACATGAGGAACTCCATTAAGGGGTCGTGGCATTAGGAAGGTTGAGAACTGCTGATCTAAGCCATCCCTCTGGACTCCTCTCTGCCTTCGTGCTCTGAACAGGCACCCCCTCACCTGCCTGTAGGACCAATGCGTTCAGCAAGCCTGACTCACAACGAACGCAGGGAGGCGCCATTTTCCAAACTCTGCCGCCTGGGAAGACGCAGGGTGCGTTGCCCTCTGCCTCGCCAGGCTCTTGTCTTGCCCACAAACACAGAGAAAGCCGCTGTCCTTGGGCCCTGGAGTGCATCTGATTTCGTCTACAGGCCCACGCAAATGCTTTGAACGAAGAGGCCCGGGAGGCCTCAGGACGGGCCTGTGCGCATGCGCCAAGCCTCCCGCCTTTCCAAAGGGCTACAGAAAAGGCACCTTCTGGGAGCTGGGAAAGAAAAGCTCCGGAACTAGGATTCTCCCCCAAAGGGAATGGGGTGTATTCCCTGTGCAGCACTTTTGCTGGTGGGAGACCCTGGGCCAGCCCCCGCCCCTCAGCAACTTTAATAATAATAAAACAAAACAACAATTTGTCATCATCATCGCGGCCCCCCTTCCTCCTTCCCATCCTCTCATTGCTTGTTGACGCTCCTGAAGTGTTTTATTCCTGGGGAGGCAGCCGTCTTCTCCGGCTTGTCTCTCACCTCCAGACACAGTGCTGGCTCACGTGGCCTGGGAGTCGGAAGTGGCCAGGCGCGGCCAGTGTCACAAAAAGCCACCTGCTAATGCCACGGGAGGGGCGGAAAGTCAGAATCCCAGACGGGCCCAGGACTTTTCAAAGGTGGGGGCCACATAATCAGGCAGCGCGTGAGGTCTGAAGCTTCTGTGCAGAGCTTTGGGTGGCTTTCACCACCTCTAGGCGGCACTAAGCGCAGTACGGCTGTAGCTCTTGGCAGTGGGCGGTTGAGGTTGGGCACCGTGCTTAAAATCCACATCTTTGCTTTACTGTGTTCTCTAATAGGGCAACCAGCCCTCTAGCCCTTGGCCCACGGTTAAGAACTGCCACCCCCCGCCACCACAGGAAGATTCAAGGACCTTCTGTTTGCCGAATCTGCACATGCCATCTAAAATGAAGGTCAGGGTGACCGTTCCTAACGCAGCACGGCCACAGAGACAGTTCTAGACCCGTGTGATTGATCTGGGTGGAAGCAGGCAGAACTGACAAAATGTCCCATGGTTGGATCCCTTCCTAGTGACCCTTCAGGGCAACAGCCGAGGCTCACTTCTGTTGGGCATCACGGCAGAACAAGGTAATCCAGGCCCCCTCCTGGACTAGCTACGATCCCCTTGGACTCTGCAGGAAGCTGTGCATCAGACCAAGGCAACTTTGAACAGCGTCAATGGCGCTTCTACCCCGCAATCTGCCCCCCCCCCAAGATGCTCCCCTCCAAAGAGCCCATAAAGGCCCGCTCTGGCTGCCCCCACTGCAGCTCTCATGAAAGCAGATGGTCTGCAAAGCTCTGCTGACCGCACCTGGGCAGCTCTGGGGACCTTTGGGCTCCTGCTTCCTTCTCCAGGGAAAGCGGCAGGGATTGCCTCTGCCTCTGACGGGCCTCTCTGCCGCCCCCTCCAGGGCCCCCGATGTACCCTTCTCACGGTTCTGGTTAGGAGGACCAGAGGAGTCACTGCTGCTGGAGGCCTCTGGCTCTCTTTTGCTCTCTTGCAATTTCCATTTCTGCCCTGCCTGCACCCTGATGCCTCAAGGTGAGTTACAATAGAATCAGCAAAACACAACTGGAATTCAAACGACTGAAGCCCACCCATTACGGTGCCTGAAATGGGAAGGCCACTTAACAACCTAGGGGCCACTACAAAGAAGACCCTCTCCTGTGTCCTCACACCTTCAACTGCGGATGGGGATCCCTCTCCTCCAGGGCTTCTACAGGTCCCCCACCCTGGTGTCCTTCACCAACCTCACCTCGGCTGAAGATGACCACAAGCGCCGCTTTCTTACCCAGGTTGTACCAGACGTCCATCTCGCCGCTCAGGGTCCGGACCTCGATGATGGTCTGTCCGAGGAAGTCGTCAGACTCGCGCTTCAGCCTCTGCTTGACCCGGGACTTGATGTCGTCGTCCTCGTCCCACACGCGCACTTTGATCCGGTCGGAGGAGTTGTGGCACTCGCTGCAGCCAGCGGAAGGGCAGGTCAGGGAAGGCGTGCAAAGAGGCACAGAGACAGGCGCCTTTGTCCCGGGGCACGCAGGAGGGAAAGGGGCGAGCGCATGCGTCCACACAGAGCAGTAAAACAAGGCGCAACCAGTGGTGCGTCGGATGCTCAAGGACACAAAGCCGTGGGTGGCCGCAGGACGGAGCGGTTTGGCCTGCAAGGGAGGCCTCCCACCCAGTCTCTGTGCGCTCACTGGACCCCAACCAGGACCCCACCAGCCTAACTGTCTCTTCACAGCAGATCAACACAGAAGAGGAATCCACTGAGGGCTTCAGGGACTCACGGCAGCCATGGAAGACGCCACACAAGCCCACCTTGCCTAGGACAGGCCTGCTGAGCTCCAGCTTCCAGGACGGGCAACCCCCCAAGGCCTGATTCTGTGACCCTGTCTTGGGAGGAGGGGTCCTGGAGCCATCAGGTGACCTCAGAGGCTGGGAGGGCCTATCGCCAGTTCCAGCCGTACCTAGATGGATAGCCTAGCCACTATTTGTCTATGCGCTGGCCACCTCACGTTTAGACTACTGTAATACCTCTTGGTGGGGCGCCCTCGTACCTGCTTCAGAGACCTCAACTGGTGCAAATTGTGGCAGCCAGGTTATTGAGTGGAGCACCTTGCCACATACCTATCACACCTGTGCTGAAGCACCTATACTGACTGCCAGGTAGCTACCAGGCCAGATTCAAGGGCATTCAAGGCCCTTGGCAGACCAATAAATCTCAGCAGAGACCTGGGAGGGGAGATCCTGCTGCAGGTGCAACAAATAGCTGAATGTCATCTCATGACTAGCTGCAGCAGGGCCTTCTCTGTGGTAGCACCGACCCTCTAAAACAATCTGCTCTCTGATACTTGTACAACACCTACACTTCTGGCACCAAGTGAAGATATATCTTTTTCCCAGGCATTTCCAGAGAGAATGCTTGTCTGTCTTCCCCATCCTTGATTTTAACCGTGTTTTTATATAATTATTATGTGTTATATTTCTCTCCCACCCCATATGCGAAGGTCTAGGGGCTGGTCTCAATGCAACAGACCTAAAAGCAGGAAGAATAAGCTAGTTAATACAGCGCCAGGCTCTGCACTGGGAAGGCCTGCTGAACCATCACTCAAAGGCCACGGAAGGGCCTTGCAAACTGCTACAAAATCATCACATTCTAATGAGAAGGGTATATAACTATTTTAAATAAATAATGCCAGCCGTCTGAGTGTCCCGGCCCTCCGTGCTCCTTCCTGACTCAAAGGCCGTAGAGAAGCCGAGTGCCGTCCCCAAAATGGAGCTCCTCAGCACGCTCCCAGCCACTTCGAAGCTCTGTCCAGCGAGTCTCCGGACGGGGCAGGGCCCAACAGCAGGCTCCCTCAGACAGCAACAGCAATGGGGGGGGGGGCTAAACCAGCTGTGAGGAGCAATTCTGGCCTCGTCTGGCGAGGAGCTTCCAGAATCGGGGCCACTGGGGCCACTGGGGCCGCCTGCCCCTTCCCTGGGCTGTTTCTCGTGCACTCGTGTGATGGCATCCAGTAGCCCCAACACCCGCCAGTCCTGATAGGGAGGTTCACGAATGAGTGGCAGGATTCTATTTGACACAAATGTATTTGCACAAATTCGGCCACTTTCCCACCTCCCTGTTTCACAAATGTTCTGAAACATTTGCAGGAATACGAAGGTCGTAACATTTGTTTATGTCCGAATTCCTACAACTATCAAACGTCACAAACATTCACACCCATCTCTGGTTCTAACAGCTGCCGGCAGATGCTGAGGAGAAGCACCGCTCTTACAGGAAACCCACCATTACTGGGCTTAGGATATAAATACTAAAAAATGAAATTAAACTAGTAAATTGCTGGAGTTCACCTCATAGCCATAGCTGGGGTTTTCACCCGCCTAAATCAGGGCTACTCCGGGAATGCCAGGAAAGGAGCTGGCATTCCCAGTTTAGTCCCAAGAGATGACAGGACCGCTGCACATCTGGAGGGAGCCGCAGTCCCCTGCCTGCCCCACGGTCACTGGGTCCTGGTGGCTCCGCTCCGAGAGGCTCACCATGGGCACAAAGCAGAGGCCCGGTGGGCAGGAAATGGGCCCAGAGTAGGAAAGACGAAGCCCAGGGCCTACAGAGCCTCTTTACAGCAGACACTCTCTGTTGCTAGGCAACCCAGAGACTGTAAAGAAGAACGTGAAGAAATGGGTCACGAGCGGCCCGCTAAGCCCCATCAGTCAGCGGCACGGCAGCAGCCACCGCCGTCTCTGCGCCAGCCTCCTCGCTCCTCCTCCCGCCGCCGATCGTCGCGCCTCAGGGACTGGTAAAACATCCGCCGACAGGAGCCACGCCGCTCCCGCCAAGAGTGTACGAAATCTGAGACCTTCCCGGAAAACCCGGAGCCTGTGCCCAGTGTCCCTCGCCCGACCCGGGCACCACTGCACCAGGTCACCCCCCCAGGCTGCCACTTCCACTCTTGCAGGGCCTGAAGCTGCTCCAGCCATCCTGCCCAGGGCTGCTCATTTGGGCCCTGCACTGGACTGGGCCACGGCATGTTTGGAGGGCCCTGGCACTATCCTTCCTGGGGTCTCCACGCAGAGCCACCACGGACCCCGCCCAGAACGCTGGAGAGCAGCTCAGCCAGCCAGTGGCCCAACCCAGTCCAAGGGGTCCTCTGGTTCCTCAGGGCTTCGTGTAGCTCCAAGGAAGGGCGGCCCTTAAGCCTCAGAGGACAACGCCAGCCACCAGCCGGGCCTCCCTCAGGGAAACAACTGCTGCCCAGGGGTGGCTCAGGGGAGGTTTGGAGACACTTGCGGGGGGATTATCAATGGGCCAGTTGCCCCCTCCGTCTAGAACATACTAGCCTGGAAAAGGCAGGTCAGAGATGGGATGGGGACATGAGGACCACACACCGTCACACTTTCAAGCCATTTCATTTGCCTTCATGTGTACTCAGCCTTAGCGAGACTGGGCATTCACTACTGTCCCTCTCCCCTCTCACAAACATTCCATGCTAGAAAAGATGGGATGAGTACACAAATGCCACACAGCAACACTTTGGAAGCGCTTTTCTGCTGCTTTTTCCAGTATGCCTGAAAGCAGCCTTAGGGAGGGGCTGGGGGCACAAGGGCCCCACACTACCCTTTCTGAGTCTGCTATGTGTGAAAGTGGCCATGCTCTGTGCCCTGAACTCACCTGGAAACACAGCACTGCCCTAGGCAGGGAAAGGGGCCCGGTTCGACCCCAGGGGGATCTCCTAGAGCAGTGTTCTCAACCTGCGGGTCGGGACCACTTCGGGGGTCGAACTACCCTTTCAGAGGGGTCGCGACAAGTCTCCCGCTGCCGTTCCCTCCCACCTCCCATGGTTGGGGGTCTCCACAACATGAGGACCTCCACTAAGGGGTCGTGGCATTAGGAAGGTTGAGACCCACTGTCCTAGAGGGAGGCCTCCTGCCCCGGAAACCCTGGAGAAGTGTGGACAGCCCAGAGCTAGCTGGTGGATCACGGGCCGACTCCTCTGAAGGGGCCTTAAGGCTCCCTGCTGCGTGGGGCAGAGGGCCCAAGGCTTCCTGGGACCCTTCTAGCCAGGAATCTCTCAGACAGCTCCACTCCACTGGTCCTGTGCCCGGGGGAGCCTCTCCTTGTATCTGACAGCCTCGGACTGACTCTGACCCCGTCCCAGCCCAACCGCTTTCCACAAGGGAAATGTGCCCAGCGCAATCAGCCCTCTTACAGCAGGAGACAGCATCCACACGCATGGTCTCGGCCGCTCGAGACAAAACTACTGGAGAGACGGAACTACACAAACCACAACGGCAGCCTCCTTCCCTTGCCCGGCCTTGAGCTGCTCCTCAAGCCACGCGCGTGGTTCTGACCTTCTCCCAGACCTGTTCCGTATCTCCGGGGGCATTTCATCCCTCGTAAGCGCAAGTGTGGAGGAGAAACAAGTCGCCCCTTAATCGGTGCCAGGCGGCCACAGGGAACAAGCCTGACTGCTCTTGAATCCGCGCCAGCTGGGTGGATAAGTACAGTGCAGCCGCCTGAAAACGTCCGCCGGCCTCTGTAATTTGTCTTGTAGGGCTCCAGGCCGTTCTGGCGCTCAGCGTCTCCTTGGCCAATCCGGTGTTTATGGGTGATTAGCCTTCTCCTGTGGCCTGTGCCTGCAGGGCCTCCATTCTGGACATCTGGAGACGCCAGCGGAGATCAGCGCGCACCAGTATCCAGCCCTTGGGAGACTCTTCGCAGCAGTCGCCCACAGGAAACGCAGCTCCACTCCCCCTGCGGGTTCCGGTCAGAGACAGGGGCAGCCCTGAGGCAAAGGCACCCACTGCCTGGGCCAGCAGCCTGCTTCTGCAAATCACTAGAAGCAACCCCCCCCCCCCAAGTCTGGTGCTGCTGGTGCTGCACCCTGGCCTCCTGCAGAGAACTGGGGCCACTGGGAAAGCGGCCCCGCTGTCTCCTGGGCGCGACAATCCCCCTTCCGGCCCTTCAGTCTGGTTCCAGGGAGGAATCTGCACAAATGCTTCTTCAACAGGCACCTGGAAAGCCCTGCTTGAACGGATGAGCTGCCCTTTTGTCCGAACATCCCTCCAGCGCCTAACTCTGTGCCCTGAGCTAAAGGGTCACGGAGAGACCCAGCAGGGGTTGTTCTTCCCTCAACACCCTCCTGCCGCTCTTCCCTCAGCCCAAGCGCTTGCCCTCTCCTTGCAGGGCCCCTTCCGGTCCCCAGGCCCCCTTGGCCGCAACTGGACACCCATTCCAGGCAAGAGTGGGAAGCGCCATTCAGGAGATCACCAGACATTTGGAGGCGCAGGCCTTGCTCAAAGCAGCCAGCCTAGTCTCTGCCCAGGACAGTCCTGGCTGGCTCACCTTCTGGAGCTTTCTGAGGGTGTTAACACGCATGTGGATCAGAGCAACCAGGACTCAGATGTTTGGGAAAAGCATTTAATGAAGCCTCCCATCAGAGGCTTCTCTTGACCTAAAAGGACAGAAGAACTGAAGACAGAGGGTGCCAATGGGCATTCCTCGCCATGGAGACAAGTAACTCATGGGTTCTCACAAAGCTTTCTCCTGGGACCGTTGCCTGATAACAGGCGTGTAAGAGACCAGGAACCAGAGCGGCCAGGGGAACCAGCAAATGGGCTGCCAACTCTGAAAGGGGCCGAGAAGAGCGCCAGAGGGATCTCTGCATACTGGGGGAGCAGGCATCTAGACGCCAGGGTGGGGGCGGAAGGGCACAGAGGAAGGGGCGACCCCACCACCCACCTCAACCTTCCTCTGGAAAGGTGGCGCTGCACAAGGAGGGCCGATCCACCTGCAGCCTACGTAACGTGGGACCCGCCATCATCCCGTGATGACCCGTTTGCACTCTCAGGCACACCTGGCGCTCTTGCATCAGTCACACCAGCCGCGGCGAGAGGCTGCAAGCTGTGTTGGCAGCGCCCTCTTTGTGGGCCTGGCGTTTGCTCCATATGCCCCGCGTGCCCCAATCTGTTCTCGCCACCTTCTTACTAAACGTTTATTCTTAACGTATCTGCAGTGTGTGCCTTGAGGTGCCTATTCCAGCCACCAGAATGATCAGCCGCTCTCTTAAAAGCGCTGATTTAGACACATCCTGCCCGGTGCTATTGGGCACCTCCATGTGTCTCACCCACACCCACACGGCCTGCAGTTTTTGTTCCATCCATGCTAAGGACTATGGAGAGGGAGGAGAGGCTGGGGCTCGGTTTCCGCTTGTCTCCCCACCCCCACCCCAGTTGCAGCCTTCCTGGCATGAAGCCACCTGGGCAAAACCTGTGCCCAGAAGAAGGTCCAGGTGCACACTGCCCAGAAGTCCTTGCAAGCAGGGAACAGACCTCGATGCCCTGGTCACCTGTCCCTCCTGCCACTCCTGGTGCAGCTGTGCTCAAACATTCTGCTTTTTTTCCACACCCCTCCCCCAACTATGGCACTACTGGCTACTCCAGTGATGGCCAACCTACTGTATGACACACGTGTCACAGGTGACACGCCAAGCCCTTTTGGGTGACACACACGGTCACCCTGGCACCTGGGTGTGGAGTACTGGCTTGTTCTTGAAGTGTACGAAATACCAACTTTCAGTTGAAGATTTAGCAAATGTAAAGAATTATTTGTTTTTGCTTTTAATAAAATACATATAACAAAAATATAACTTCTTTACTAGAGCTACAAATATCACAAGATTATGGATATTTCTAGACGTGACACAGCACCCAAGTTAAGCTAGGTTTCCTTGCGAATTTTGGTTCACCATCACTGGGCTACTCTGTACCAAAGGCAGGGACGCCGCGAGGAGACCCCAATGCTACTGCTGCCACGGCCACAAGGAGAAGCCATCTCTTCGCCACTGCCCAGCTCGGCTGACGCTCCAGATGCTTTCAAAAGGCAGGGAATTCCTCCAACTCTGAAGGAGGCCAAGGAGATGCCCTCGCCCACCTGGCTCTCTCTGCCTGTGGGGATGTGGTCCCAAGCCAAGCGGGCTTCTCCAGCTCCCACAACGAGTGGCTGGACAAAGGCAGGACAGTGGCAGCGTCTGCGTCTTCTCCAAGCACGCATCTCACCTTGCTAGGGAGAGAAACGCCGCTCCCTTGGGCCACAAAGAAACTTTGCCCACGGCTGCGCTTCCGTCAGCCAGGTGGCCAAAATGAGCAGCTATGAGCAAGGGAGGAGGAAGAAGACACCCCCACCCAGCTGAAGAATCCAGCAGAACGTGGGACAGAAATGTAAATAAATGAATAAATGGGCAAGAGAACTACAAGGAGGCCCTCGCTTTGTGATCTAAACACACGGGGAAGTCCATTTGGGCAAAGGCACTCTGCCAGCTATTCAGGGCCCACGTCCTGAGTAGGATCCCAAAGGTCTGCTCTTCTCTCTTACACCCACTCCAGCCTCCTCCTGGGCTTATGGGGAAGCTCTCCCTGGCAGCCACGGGCAGCCAGTCAGCTCCTCGGAGCCCTCTGTGGCAGACCCTGCTTCTCTGCTCTCTGAATTTTGTGTCCTTCAAACACACAAATTGCATTTTTACGACACACAACGCTACACTGCATGGCACAGTTTCATTTTTCTTCTAAACAACACCAAGTCCGCCCAATTAAGCCTTTAGGGATTCCCAGCCTGCCGAGGAAATGAGGGGGAGGGGATTAAAGCAGCCCAGAAGGCAAAGCCCACAAAGAGCCGGCAAAAGGCCACTCGGACAGTCCCTGGAAACCTTCAGTAATGGGACTCAGTCTCTGAAGGATCAAAGATATGCCGGAAGACTGGATCGCACCCTCCACAGCGTCACCTACCCATGCGAAGATGAGCCCTCCCTTCGGCAGCAGAGGAGACCCCGCTCACCCACAGCTTCGGCCCCCAGCGTGACCCTGACCGGCAGGGTCTCAGCTAGAGGACCTGCCCTGCTAGACCAGACCCCCAGACTGCCCCAACACCCGGCTTCCACTCAGGACGCTCCCTGCACGACAACATTTGTGGGAACCAAACCCATAATTCTACCAAAAACGCCGTCCTTGCTATCTGTCAGTGGCTTTACTGTCTAGTTAATGGCTGTGCAAACCTTTGCCTCTACTGTTGTTCAGAAGACATAATGACATTTTTGCCCTTTCCCGACTTTTAGAGGCATCGTACTCATTGGTGCCTGTGTACGTAAAGAGCGCCAGGAATACTCACAAATGGAACTTCTCATCCCAGACGGGATTCAGATTCCCAAAAATAGTTTTCGTCCTCTTCTTCGTTTTGCCCACTTGGACCGTCACGTACGGATCGCTCGAGCCCGTTTTGTCTTTGGCCTGCAGGCCCTGAGCACAGACCACTGCAGAGAGAGAACGGGGTCAGCACAGGGCCCTGGGAGGCTCGGGAGCACTCAGGAGCGCTTCCGCCACCTTCCCTCGCTCACCTGTGATGGTGATTTTGGCCGACCACTTGGAGGTCCCGTCCAGGACGCTCTGCTTCACCGTCTTCATCTGCTGGGAGTGCGTGGGTCTGCCCTCGCCGAAGACGTCCCGGATCAGGTCAAAGATCTCCGGCTTGTTCCTCTCCCGGATCTTCATGCGGTCCTTCATGGCCATGATGATGTTCTGGGTGCGATCTTCGGCCCCATGCTTGGAGCTCTTCTCTGCTGCTCCTGCAAACAGTGAGGCGAGAACCTCAGAACCTCAGAAGAGCTTTCCTGCTGGATCAGGCCACAGCCCATCTAGCGCAGCATTCTGTGCCACACGGCGGCCACCTGTTGCTCGTGGGCATCTCGTGTAGAAGACAAAACGCGTAAGGAAGGACGAGGACGTCTGCGCTCAGTGAAATGGAACTTGAGCCGTGCACTGTCTCCCAAGAAGAGGACCTCACGTGCACACCTGTGCCCAAAGTCACTGCTTCTCGCTCTCTGTTCCCATGCAGGACAAGCAGTCCTCAATGAGGCCAAAACAAGGACCCAGGAATGGCGGCAACCAATCCTAGTTCTTCCCCCCATTCTTGCATTTTTCTGTGATGTGAGTATTTGTTCATCCAAGTTCCCTGACCTTTGTCAAAAGCGCAGACCACAAGACCGCATCTGTGGCGCCATCAACAAAGCTCAAGGACGCAGGCTGGACGCAAGCTGGCAAAGTCCACACAAACCCCACCCCACCCGTAAGCTAATGCTGAAGGCTCACTTCTGCAATGAAATCAAAATCTAAGAAGAAAAAGCCTGCAAATGAGTGCAGGTGACGCTGGCTCTGCACAGGTCAGGGCAGGTGCTGAGCTGTGCTCCGAGGGCTTCCGGACACAAACAGCCGGGCACTCTAGGAATCGGCTGCTGGATCAGACGGGGCCTGGTCTGACTGAGCAAAGCAGGCCTTACGCTGCAGTTGTTCTGATGGGATTTTACAGAAAGATAAACAGAAACAAGATTCAGATAACATAAACGGCTCCTTTGCACAGAGCCGGCCAAACTGGGTAGCGCCTGCTTTACTTACTGGCCTATGTGCATCTTGCTTTTAATCTGTATTTTCATTTTAATCTGTATCTGTTTGAATTTGTATCCTGTTTTAATTTGTTTTAATCTGTTGTTACCCGCCCAGAGACCTTCAGGTATGGGGCGGGATAGAAATGTAAATAAATAAATAAATATGTCTATCTTTGTTCAGTATCAAAGTCTTCTACGCTGCTTGGCCGTGATGCTTCTCCAGGGGGCCCGGGGGGAGAGGCCAGGAAGGCGGGTATCTGTCTCTGAGTCACGGCCTTGGCTTGGGCAAAACCTCACCGCCCTCACCGCCCTGAGGGGTACAAGCACCAGGTGCTCTGGGGAAATGGAAGCATCTGTGAGACTCTCCCGCTCTGAGCATAAAAGGGGGATTCCACTGGCTGGCAGATCTCAAACTGGCAAACCAAGCACAATCCTTGGGGAGCTCTGAGCCACCTTGTGGGCGGAGGCCGGCAGGTGAACAGACCAAAATCTCGGAAAGGTTCAGGCACCGCGGACCTGCGAGGGCTTCAGCCACGCAGGCCAAGAAAGCACGTATATGCAAAAAAAGTCCAACCAGGGCGGGACCCACAAGCAGCATCCACTGTTCTGGGGCATCGAGCTTCCGGCACCAGGCACCGTGTGCCACGGCCAGCAGCAAAGAGCGCCGACTTCATCCTGCCCGGTAGGCCAAGAGGGCCTGCAAAGAACGGCCAGAGGGACTCCCCACGCTCTCCGCAGGGTTCCTGCGCAGCTCAGTCACGCCTCGGAGTGCCTGCGAAGAGAGGCTGGAGCTGGGGATACCCGGAGAGCTCTTCACAAAGGGCTGCTCTCCTTGTTGGAGAAATATACGCCTTCCTTCTGGGGACGGTATAGGGGACATCTGCTAGGTGGGAGGGAAATGCCTGGAATTGGTTTGTTCTTGGAACCTAAAATAGGGCTTGCGGTGTAAAATTAAAAGCCAGCTGTCTGTCCTTGAGAGGGAGGGAGGGAGGGAGGGAGGGAGGGAGGCCTGCGACAGAACTGGCGCTCACAGAGGTTCCACCTGAATCATCTCCCGAACCATCAGCGCGAATGCCGGAAACAAACTCCCAGCCGCACAACTCCGGGAAGCAAGAGCAGAGGGCCGCCCACTCACGGTTTTTCTCCTGCACTTACAAGTTTGGGTCAGTTCCAGGCTGGTCCACGATGACAGGGTTGGGCCACCGCAAAGCAGGCCATGTCATCTCCCCTCCCTCCCACCTTGCAACAAATACAACTTCTTATTCTGCTTGTCCAGAACTGCACCACAGACACCCCCAAAGGGGAGGAGGAGACACCGCCCGAGGGTGTCAAAGAGACAAACGTCTGCTGCATTTTGCCCAAAAGGCGCCGGTTCTGCTGCAAATAAACACTGCAGGCAGCACCTTCGCACCATGAAGACACAACGCCAGCTCCCCCTGCCCCAGCCACTCCTCCAGGCTGCAAGGGGACAGATGTGGGAGGGAGCTGTAGGTTCTCTCCATCTGCTCCGCTGAACTTCAGCAATTTTTAGCTCCATCTGCCCTGGATTTTCTCCCGTTGTAACTTGTGATTCCAAAAACCCTGTAGGCAAGAATTAATGCCCGAAGCCCGCTTCTGCCTCCACCCCCCACTCCTTTCCCTTCTGGCTGTGCTCCTTAGGACCCTCCTACACTCGCACTCGGGGCAGCAAATGCACCAGAGGCCTCTTTCTGCACACTGGCACAGAACGCAGCCAGCCCCACCCTTCGCCCTCCGGCTCCCCTGCGCTCCTTCAAAGGGAAGGAAATCCCATTCACTCTCAGCATCCAAGCCTCCTCTTCCTGGACCAGGGAGAGCGGTGACCGGCGTTGCGCTTGACCCTTGAAGGAAGCCGCCCAGCTGGGAAGGGCCACCCTCTCCGCCCTCACCGAACCCCAAGGCCACCCGCTGCTGACCCCCCAGCCCCGGACAGTGACAGTGACTCACGCTGCAGGCAGTCGGCGTTCAGCAGGTCTTGGCACTTCTCGTGGCACTTCACCCCACACTCGGTGCAGCGCATGCCCTGGCGCGCAATGCCCCACAGCAGCCCTTCGCACTCGTAGCAGTAGGTGGGGGTGGTGGCCGTCCACACCTCGAAGTTGTGAGGAGTTGTGCAGGAGATGGGGTAGATTAAGGCTTGCAGGGTCTTCTTGTAGACGTGAGATTTCTGAAAGCAAAGGCCACACCCTGTTACAGTGGCGCTCCGACGGAGCTTGGGGGTCCCAAAGGAACGGGATGCTGAACGCCCCCCCAACCCACTGGCTGCATCAGGCACCCGTAGATGTTGGCCCCAGAGAAGAAGAGCTGGCTCTTCTACCCCCCTTTTCTCACCCATTTAAGGGCACTCAGAGTGGCTGACAAACCTTCTGTTCTTCTCCTCACAACAGACACCCTGTGAGGCAGATGGGGCTATGAGAGCTCAGAAGAGAGCTGGGACTAGCCCAAGGTCACCCAGCTGGCTTCGTGGGGGAGGACGGAATCGAACCCAGTATTTCCAGATAAGAGTCCGGCTCTCTAACCACTAGACCAAACTGTCCCTGCAAGCTCCTCACTGGGAACCGGTGACAGGACTAACCGGGAGGCCCTTCAGCTTTGTTACGGCAAGCGGAGCCCCACAGGCCCAGCGTGGCTTGTGATGGCGGCGCCACGCGTGGATGCCCTCGCCACCCCTCAGAGTCAGGCCCTGACACCAAGTTCAAAGGCCCTTCGCCCCGCACTTTGCTAAAAGTCTTGGCGGGGCCGCGAGGGCGGCTTCTATTCCATCTCCTGTGCATCGTGTTGCCTTGACATCCCACAAAACATAATTAATAGTCCCCTCGCTGCATTGTTCTTGCAGTGGCTTCTATGTGGGAGCACATAGCAGGCTCCTTTCTGCTCCCCAAAGTCTCCCTCGGCCGTGCTATTTTGATCTCAGAGGCTGACAAGGGCGGGCCTTCACTCCACCTTCGCGCTCGCTCGCTCGCTCGCACGCCGTCAGCAGCAGCCGTGCCCAGGGGCAGAAGGTTTGTGCAGCAGCTGCCGGAGGCACAGCGAAGGCGCTGACCCTTACCAGCTCCTCGTCCTTGAGAGACGTCCGTGTGGCCATCGCTGAGGTGATTCCAGCCTTCCGTGACTGAACCAGCGACTAGGAAAGAGAAGGCGGCTCAATTATTCGGCGAGCAAGACAGGAAAAGAGGCTTCATTGACGGCCTCCAGCCCAAACCCCTCCATGCTGCACGTGGACCCAGCTCCTGGTCCCAAAACGGGGCGCCCTGCGCTCTCCAGGAAACATGGCCAGACCGAGGGGCGCCTGGGCGGATTCGCCGCGTCATCAGCAAGGCACGCTGGACTTTCCCACCCCAGAAGCAGGGCTTCTGCTCCTCCAAATGGAGGCCCATTTGACCTCTCCACGCCCAAGATGGCCACTTCTCTTAAGCCGCCTCCAAAACACACGGGTCTCATCACTGCGACACACCAGCTTTGGGAAAAGGGCCGGAAACCGTTTGAACTCCAGTAACCAGACGGTTCCGCCTGCCATGGTGGAGTAAAAGGAAAATTCCACAAGCTAAGCATCCCGATTTAGGGATCTGCCCTGGGGGGCTGGAAGTGGGGCAGCTCAATGATCTGGAGCAGTAAGGGGTGGAAACTGGAGCAGCCATGCTGGGCCTCCAAAGGAAGATGATGGCGTCTCTGAAAGGGAAGGCGTTTGAAGGAAGGGTCCGCGAGGAACAGCAGAACAGAGGCCCAGCCAGAGGGATGGACGGAGGGAACCTGCTGGAAACTCTACAGGCACTACAAAGGCGGAGGGAGCAGCGTGGCCACGGGCACTTCTAGGAAGCCTCCTGCGAAGGCCTGTTTTCTAGCCCTGGGGAGGAGTGCTCAGGCCCAGTCAAATGCATCCACGGGAACTGGTTTACCTTTGACAAACAGCTGTTGGGAGACCCAAGCAGGGCACGCCGGGGGCCTTCCCTTCCCTGTGAAGCTGGTTGGCCACTGGGAGAACAGGCTACTGGAGTAGGAGGGCCACAAGTCAGATCCAGCAGGATATTTCTCCTGCCCTTAGATTAGCCAGATATCGGCGGCTGTTAGGCCTGAGGGCAGCGTACAGGAGGCCAGTCTTCCTCCAAAGGCGTGCTGCCGAAAGACTGGGCAGGAGCGGGCGTGGTCTGATGCCCTTGGCCTGCACCTCCTGGCCGCCGGCCATTGTGAGAGCCACAGGCACAAAATCTGGTGAGGCAGTTCTTATACCCTTGCCGTCTGGCCACTTCTGTGCAAGGAAGCCGCACTGACTCCTCCCAACCCATTTCGGAATTCTAGATCACTCACAAGACAGGGAAGGGAAGTCCTCCCAAGGCAGGCAGAGGGATAAGAAGGTCGTTCTAGACCAGCAGAGAGGGGCAATGTTTCTGAGCGCCCCCCCCCCCCGGCCCCTTGGAAGGGTGGCAAAGCAATGGGCGCAGGCACGCCCAGGGGCACGCGCTGCCCACCCCTGCACCAAGGACCCCTTAAGCCTGAGGACCCTGCAAGGGGCAGCTCCACTGGCTCACTGAGGGGAAACAGGGAAGGGCAAAGCCAACCCACCAACATGCCCCCCCCAAAAAAAAGATGGTTAGAAAAGATGGGGGGTGGGGAGCGTTTGGTTTCCACTTACCATGGCCTGTAGGAAGAGAGAGGAAGCGTACAAGAGAAGCACAGCAAGTTAATTCCCCTGAGCCCCCAACACCAGGACCGCAAAGAGACGTCACTGAATTCAGAGGAGGGGCCTTCCTGCCCGTGCAGCGTGGCGGGCATCTCAGCAGGGGCCCCAGGCCCCACCAGGGAGGAGGGACTGCAGCCTCCAGGCTCCTCAGGGGCCACACACACAGCCGCCTCTGCCCCACCCCACGCAGCCTGCAGCAGGCGCCAGGACAGGTCCATCTTCGCGTCCAGCTACAGGCCTTCTGCACTGGGCCACCCCTCCTGCCAAGACCACCACCACCACCACCCCGCACCTCAGCCTCCCCTCCTGTTCACTGACTAATGACCTTTCTAGGTACACGGCTGCAGTTTTCTCGTTGGCTTGCTCCTTCCTTCAGTCAGGGGCAACACCGAATGCCGAAGGAAAGTGCAAAAGCCGTGAGCAGGGGACCACAAAGCGATGCCTGGGCGTCTGCAGCGCCTTGCCAGGCCGGCACACACGCCCCGGGTGCTCAACTGTGTCTTCCAGGTGCTGCTGAGTGGCGAGTTCCACCACTCTCTGCCAGCCTTTGCACGCTGGGAGTTGTAGTCTGGAACCTCATCCCTGGTGCTGATCAACCAGAGCAGATGCAGCTTCATGGACTGAACACACCCAGGGCTGCAAAGGGGCAAGCGGGGGGGGGGGGCAACCTGAGGGCACAGAGAGCGCAGAACGGACAAGAAGGGGGCCACGCCCTAAAGCCCCTTTGCGCTTTGCATCCACTTGAACCTCCAGACTCAGTTCAGAAGCCGGTGGAGCGAACTGAGGAATCTACGTCAAGGCCATATTTACCCGTGAGTGAGCGAGTGAGCGAGTGAGTGAGCGAGCGAGTGAATGAGTGAGCGAGTGAGTGAATGAGTGAGCGAGTGAGTGAGCGAGTGAGTGAGCGAATGAGTGAGCGAGTGAGTGAATGAGTGAGCGAGTGAGTGAGCGAGTGAATGAGTGAGCGAGTGAGTGAATGAGTGAGTGAGCGAGTGAGCGAGCGAGCGAGTCAGTCCATCTTGAAACATTTCTCCAGGGACGAATCTGCACTGCAAGGGTAACATGCATGGAGCAGGGAAGGATTCTCACCAAGTCACTGACGAGCGGGATGGGCTTCCTCTTGCGCAGGTCCGGCATGCTGTCGATGCCATAGAGACCCCCCGCTGGCCTGGAAATACAAGGGGGAAACGCATCACGGGAGGGACCCTCATCTGCCCGGCAGAGCCCGGGCAGACTTTGGCTCCCGTGGGCGACAGAGGAATCGATGAGCCCGGCAGGAGCAGCAGGGAGACAAAGAGCTCCAACTAATGAGGCGAGAGACGCTGCACGTCACAAAAATTAGGCCCCTGACGTGCCTGCCCAGCAATCGGCTCTGGTGGGTGTGGCAGCGCTGCTGCAAAGTGTGCCGTCCGCCCGGGAGGGGAGCGCTGGGAGTCTCCACACGCCCGAAGACAAAGCAGCTTCCTTAAAACTGCTGCACACAAATCCAGCCAGGGCTCAAGAGGCACGGAGGCGGCACCAGACCTCATCTGACGCTCTTTGAGCTCCAGGGACCCACAGCAAGGACGCTCTGCAGCCTCCCACCGTCCACATGCTGAAAGGCAACAGCGCCAGCGCAAGAAACAAACGGGCCTAAAGGGCGGCCCTCCATCCCCAGGCCTCAGCCACCCCAGTCCCAACCGCTTTCTGGCCGGAGCCTCAGACAGCAAGTCAAACCCAGAGCTCCGTACGCACGAGGAGGTGGGAGACCGGGCAGTAGGCGTGTGTGAGCCCCAAGGGCAGGGTGCCCAGAAGTCCCAGACCCAAGGCCGGACGATCCTGGAAGGGTCGTTCTCTGAACTGCCCCTTACTTGAGAAACAGGCCCAACTGGCCGGAGGAAGGGATTTGAGAAAACCTGGGGAACGTCCTGGGCCAGGTCAAGGGCTGGGCAGTCTCCAAGGGGCAAGGGGAGAACGAATGTGGAGGGAGCAAAGGCCAGGAAGAGGATCAATCAGCAGGACAGCCAACATGGCCGGTAAGGAGAAGAAGAAGAGGTGGCTTTTCTCACCCATTTAAGGAGACTCAAAGCGGCTGACAAACCTTCAGTTCTTCTCCCCACAACAGACACCCAGTGAGGTAGGTGGGGCTGTGAGAGCTCAGAAGACAGCTGTGACTAGCCCAAGGTCACCCAGCTGCCTTTGTGGGGGAGTGCGGACCATGAGACCAAACAGGAAGATGATTGTTGTTCTGCTGGGAGATTTAAGACTTGGGAAAGAAACTGTCCTTTAAGAGGTTCCAGAAGTGAAGTGGGTTATTTGACCACCAGGGCTGTGCCCAGGGCTGAGTCTCAGGGCTGAGATGGAGGGCGGCCCAGGCTGGTGCCCTTCCGGCCTCCAAGGCTCGTCCCACGTTGCCCTGCAAGGACGGCCGTCTATACAGGACTGGACTTGCCATTTCAATCAGTTACAAACCTTCCTGAACGCTCAAAACATACACCTACAGAAGACGCAAATCCAGACCCTGCCCTTCCCAGCCCTGGGCCGCCCGGCATTCGCAGAGAGCCGCCCCTTGGCTGCCTGTGCCCCTGCCCGTCCGCAGCGCCTCGGGCCACAGCCCCGCGAGCAGAGCCTCCACCTTGGCTGGCGCAACCCCTGCAGCCTTCCCGCCACACAGCAGGCACGCCTGGCCGCGGCGCTCAATGGAATTTAAATATTGCTGTGCTGGGAGCCGATGGGCGGGGGGGGGGGGAGTCTTGCCACATTTAATCACACCTTGTCACGCTGATGCGCGCAGACACTGGAAGGAACGTGAGCAACACGGGGGAAGAGGGCCGGGATAATGGGTGCGCCTACAGCAAGCGCACGGCTAATGATCGCTCCCCAAGGAGCTCAAGAACAGCAGCGCCACGAAGCCCAAGAGGGGGGCAGTGAGGAGCCGCCAGCTTCCCTGCCCCCCCCGCCCTATCCTTCCGCCCCGTTCCCGTTTTCTCCCTGCTCCTTTTCTGCAGGGAAACGGGGGAGAAGGACAAGGAGAAAGAGGCTTTCAGGTGGCTGCCCCTCCACCCACCCAGCCAACCGGCCGGAGCTGACCTGGTCCAAGGCCTCCCCTCCGGACAACCCCTTGGGTTCTTGTGGGTCCTCTATCCCGGTTGCCTCTGGGGAGGAAAAAGCCAAGAAGCTCTTGGCTATAACCCACCACTGGTTGTGGCCCCATCTGAGACCTTTGGCACCACCCTGGCAGTAATAACTCTCTGGGACCAAGGCAACCTCCAAAGGGAGACAGGGGAAAGGGTGTCTGGAAACCTTTAGCAAATCCCCACCACCACTTACCCGCCTTTGAACCAGGGTGACTTTGATGGATCGCCGTCATCTTGACCCTTGAGTGGAGGTACAGAAAGGAAGGAAGAGAGAAACAAACAGCGTTAGTTTCCACGGGCAAAGCCCCGGTCCTCTGCAGCACTCTGGACTCAGAAGGGCGCTTCATGCAAAGACAAAGCCAAACAAAGAATGGCACACAAGCAGTCCATGGCTGGCCAAACGCCAGAGGGGCGCAAAGAGGCCAGGGGGGTTGTGGGCGCCTGGGCATCGCTACGCCCGAGAGCAAAGAGCCTGTTCAGTGCAACACGACAGGAGAAAACAGCACACAGATCTCTTCCTTGAAACATCCCCCCAGCAAGAGCAGAAGCCCCCATAGAATCAGAGTTGCAAGGGACTTCTGGGTCATCCAGTCCAGCCCCCTGCTCAATGCAGGATTCCCTAAACCCTCCCAAACAGATGCAGGTCCAGCCTCTGCTTGAAGGCCTCCAGTGAAGGAGAACCCACTGCCTCCCGTGGCAACCTGTTCCACTGACCGATCGCCCTCACTGTCAGGAAGTTTTTCCTAATATCTCATCTGTACTGACTCCCTTGAAATTTCATCCCGTTGCTTCCGGTTCTCTCATCTTGTGCAAGTGAGAATAGATATGATCCCTCTGCACTGTGACGGTCCTTCAGAGACTTGAAGACCGCGATCATGTCTCCTCTCAGTCTTCTCTTCTTCAGGCTAACATTCCCGGATCATTCAACCTTTCCTCCTAGGACAGGGTTTCCAGACCACTCACCATTTCGGTAGCCCTCCTTCAGACTTGCTCTAGTTTATCAATGAGTTTTTTGAACTGGGGTGCCCAGAACTGGACACTGTACTTGAGATGAGGTCTGACCAAGGTAGAGTAAAGAGGAACAATTGCTTTATCTGAATTTGTCCGGCCTAGGCTCACGCTAGCAGGCTCCAAATACAGAACTGGGGCTTTTCACAGCCCACAGACAACGGGCACTGCAAAGGGAAAGGAGATAAAACATCTTGGGATCCAGGGGACCTTCCACTCTCCCTGGCAGACAGTCAGTCCAAGATAAAATCCTTTTAATTAGAAAGAGAACACGGGACGCCTCTGACGCTGCCGGAAAGCGTCAGAATTAGCTCCCTCACGGGTTTCCGACAGGTCCATTGGCACTCACCACCACACCAGATCACGGCACGGAAGCTGCTCATCTTGCAGCCCCCAGACAGACAAAGGTCACAATTTGAGCAGCCCCAAGGGCTGGAAGCAGGCTGCTCAACCTGTGCTCAACCTGTGGCCCCTGAACTACCACTCTGGAGGGCTACAGGTTGAGTACTGGCAGCACAGAGGGGCACAGGTGCCAAGCGACCACTTTGCAAGCCAGAAAGCACATCCAAGGGGCAGCCATCTCCAGGAACAGAGAGCCTCTTCAGCCCCCAGAGGGAGCAAGAATGCCAGCTGCACAGGTCGCCAGCACACCCTGGTTTCTCTGAGCTGAAGAGAGACTCGTCCGTGTCATAGAAGAGCAGCCCCCCCCCCCGCTAGAGTGGCCCAGGGAAGGGTTAGGGGGGTTGTCCCCCATAACTGACTCCAGGGCCTCTGCTAACTGCCAAGAGCAACGTATGGCCTTTGTAGGAAGTACATTGAAACCCACAGTTCATGGGCAACAGGGAAGATGGTCAGGCAGACACGCACTTCCTAAGCAGCCTTCTCCACAAAGGGGCTTCAAGGTTCTGCCGGCCTCCACAGCCAGGGGTGCCCCCTCCAGCTGGCAAGGAATCCTGCAAACAGAAGCAGGGAGTCCTGGACAGCCCCAGATCAGCCACGTCCAGGAGAAGCAGCTGAGGGCTAGCCCAAAGGGCGCTGAAACAACAGCACTAAGCCTACCCCCGTCACGGCCAAGCAGAGAGTCAGCCACAGGTGCCACAGGGCAGAAGAACCTACTTCTTCCAAAGCAGAAGCAAGCCTGCTCACACCTGGATGCCCTGACCCACTTTTTGCGATCCTAACCCAATACTGGCATTTGGAACAGGAACAGGTGACCACAAGCCTGCAGACTAACTGGATGAGCGAAGCAGGGATCGCTGGGCACAGGACGAAGGTTTAGAGCCCACGCAGCCCCCTGCCCCTTGCAGGCACACGTGACAACCTCAGCATTGCCAGTGTAGGGGTCTGGGCAGGTCACAGCGAGTCCCACTGGGAGCAGGAGACCTGGGAGTTTCACTGACGGACGGATGAGTCACGCCGGGAAAGGTGACTGGGCATGAAGTCAGGAGGAGGTGGCACGAGAGGAGGCATGTGGCAAATGCCAGGAAAATCTGCACACAAGGATGGAGACCAAAGTGCAGAGACAGAAAGCAGCAGGGTGGGCTGAATCACAGCGCTGGCTGCCAAAGGACGGCAACAACTGACCGCCGCCTTCACCTTGGGTCACCCAGAAGCCACTGGTGGGCCAGCATGCGAGAAAGCACGCTGGACTAGATGGGTTATGGCCTGATCCATCCTCTTAAGTTACCAGAATGAAACGCTCCAGAGCACGGAGGCAAGGCTGAAAATTATTGGTTTGGAACAGCGACCAAAACCCTGGAGGGTCTCTAAACGTAGCTACAAGACGGCTTGCTGGAACGTCAAGGGGTCAAGGTCACCGTATGAATAAGAGATTCTACCTGCAGCAGCTACAGCAACGTGCCTGCAACTCCATTTACTTGGAACCGTTGCTGGAAAATAACTACGAGGCAGTTGGGTATACGCCGGGCATGCACCAACGGCACCAGCCCACTGTCGCTACTCTGGCACGACAGATTCATGCCCTGGACGCCATCAAAGCGCCTTTCACTGCGACATCCTCCGGATGAACCGCCCTTCATGGGGTCGCTTGGCGCTGGAAGCAAAGCGACATTTCTGTGCGACTTGAGACATCCCAGGCGCTTCTGCGCTAGAATTATTTCCCAGCAACCATTCTGAGTGAAGAGACTTAATGTATGTTCCACCTTGGTATCTTCTGGCCATATTCCCAGATGGTCTGGTGGAAAGGAGGCTCCACTGTCTTGCTGGGTTCTATGAGGTGTCGGACCTGGCCCAGAACACCAGCAGCGCCTTCCCAAGGAATCTGGGGGCGTTCCAACGAGCAGAGGGAGAGAGGGCAGGGGGCTCGTTGCTGAAAAACGTTTGCTGAAGGAGGACAGGGCTGCTGGAACTATCAAGGTCCTTCCGGGGGAGGGCAGACATTCTGGAAAGCAGCTGCCTACATCCCTGTCCCTGGGGCAGCTGTGGATCTGGGGAGGGGAACGCAGGACGAGGGACCAGAGACCAGGGCAATACAGACAACCCGGCTGGGCCTGAAGAGACGTCCAGCACGCCAAAACCCCTGCCTTCCCCATCACTACTATTGTTACACTCATTCTGGATTTCCACTGAGGGCTTTATATCCCACTTATACTTTTGATCTGTGCGCACCTTGTGCTCTGCCAACCCCCCTGAGCTTCCAAGAGATGGGAGAAAGCGGAGTATAAATATGATAACAGAAAAGGAATAAGCGATCGCAGGCACCGCCAGCCCACAGTCTTCAGAGGTTAGCTGATCATCAACGCATCCCGCAAACAGAAAAGGACCCATTACTAGTGGGTCCCACTAGTGTCCCACGGCACCCTGTCCTGTGACAGCCAGAGGGGGCAGCAAGAACTGAAATACGCAGAGAGGGTCACACGCCCTCGTGGCCCTCCTTCTGCCTCCCTCCATCTGACAAATACTCCACTCCGGCTCACAGAGTCTGAAATTCTCCCTCTTCAGGTCTCTGGAGTCTGACCGTGGATGTTCAACGGCAAGAGAACCCTCAACCCAGGCACTGGTGGCTGCTACCACGCCTACAGTGAACTCCCGCTGATGCTGATTCCCGGGCCTCAAGTCCACCTCCTGAACTTCAAGTCTTGGGAAAGGGGAAATTTGGCCTTTAACGAAAGCACAAAAAGACCAGGGGAGCGGGATGCAAAAGCAGGCGCCACCGCCCACTGTGGCTGCAGCCATCTCAAAGAGAGCAAAAATACCCGCCATTTGCTGGGGGCATAAAATGGAGGGGAAGGAGGGAAGCGGGGGGGGGGGGGCACTTAACTTCTGAAGGGGAAGCACTGCTCCCACTTGGTCCCAAAGGTGACAAGGAAATGTTCTCCCCGTTTGTGAACTTTGCGGGAGCAGCTTCCTTTCTGAAGCACCCAGGAGTAAAAGTGCAGATGAGGTCACTTAAAAGCAAGCTCCTGAACTGGGCCTTCAGATGCTGTTGGACTACAACTCCCATCAGCACCAGCCAAGGGCCGACGGGAACTGTAGTTTACTAACATCTGGAGGCTCAAGGTCGGGAACCTCCGATCTAAAACAGACAGCAACTGAACCCTGTGGGTTCCTTGTGCCCCATGTGCCCGAGGGCTGAACACAGAGCCCGGATGTGGGTGACGCATGGCTCAGGGAGTCTGGGGAGACAGGGCTCCCTGCCCACAGCTGAACGTGGCTTGCCACAGTTCTGCCCACGGGGGCTTAGAAAACAAAACCACTTCAGCAGAAGGAGAACCACGGGGGCCTCTTGGCAGCCCCTGTCAACATCCAGCGTCAATACGCCGCCAGTGTGGAAAACCGAACCGAACCCTTTCCCAAGGAGGCCACCGCCTGGGCAGCCTGTTCCCCAAAGTGACCCCTGCCAGGAGGAAGGAAGGAATTCCTACGGGCAGCAGAGCTGGTTTGTGGCCTCACTCCGGACTGAACCCCTGGGGCTGTTTGGTTTCTTTATGCAAACCACCCGCACTGAACAGGCTCTTCTTGGTTCGTCAAGGAGCTGAGCGACCCTGCAAGAGCGGCCACATGCTGGACGCTCCCACTCAAGGGGGGAGGGGCGAGGGGGGAGGGGAGCCCTGAAGCCTCATCCAAGCAGCCAGGGACAAGAAACAGGCCATGCACAAACACCACACGGGAGGTCAGACTCAGAGACGCAAACGGGCAATCGATAACCTGCAGGTCTCCTCTATTTCCTTCTGCAAAGGAGAGAAACACAAAAAGAGAGGAAAGGGGAACAAGAATAGTTAACACAAAGCATTTCAGGTGTGGACCACGCTTGAACCGAGGGCTCAGCAGCTACGTTTGTACATTTCTCCCCAATCCCCGGCGTCAAGGACCGTCCGGCCCAAAGTCCCCGGGATGAATGTTGCCCTGGCGGCTGCAAGAAGCACGGAGACCCCTGCAAGCGCACCGCAAGAGCTGGCTCCCGGCCCACTTTGAATACAACCAGCCTGAGAGCAGCTGCGGGCTCTGCAGGAGATCTTCAGTACCTCAGAGCTTTGTGAGGAAGAGCCCAGGGCCACGGGTGACCGGACTGTCTGCCTGGCACCTCAAACAGCCCACATTCCACACGACGGGACCAAAGTCTCGGCTTCGTTCACAGGTCTCCTCTGCCCCCCTTGCAGAAGGACCACAAGCTCCCCGGAACCTGGGCTGCGTGTGGCTCCTCAGCAGAGGAGGCCTCACCCAGCCCCTCGTCTCAAGGGCAGGGAGCATTTCCGGAACACCTGCCTATCCTTCCCCCACGCAAGCCAGGTTGATCACAAAGTCAGACTCTTCGCAAGGAAGGACGGTTAGGAGCTCCACCCGCCGACACCCACCACAGAATGGCCACAAGGTCAATGGCACTCATGGACCTTCCTTTGGTGGGCAGTCCGGCTCTCTCCCGCACGCCAAAGCGAGGGAGGTGGAAGGGGAACTAGATTTTCCATGCGCTGGTGATGCTCCAGACCCTTTGTCTGCAGCGCCGCCATGGCATCAGCTGCTCTGAGCACTGAACCAGGGGGGCATTTCAGCTGCCCACAGCCAGCTATTCTGGGCAGCACCAGCCAGGCCAGGGAGCATCAGTGACTCGCTTCTCCCCCACAGCTACAGACTGTGAGGTGGGCGGGACTGGCCTCCTCCACCTGAGCGCGCATGGGCGGCAGAATACAGCCCTTAAAATGCACGCCGTGGGATGGCACTTGCTGCCTTTGAAAAGCAAAGGAGAAGGTGTAATGGAAGAGAGCAGGGGGGCTGAACACACGCCCCAGAAAGAGCAGACACCACAAACACCCAGCAAGGACCCCCAGCTCGTCTACAACTTTCCGGGGGGGGGGGGGGGGAGGAAGGGATGGAGAGAGAATGCCTCTTCCAGGCAGCACAACTGCATTTCTTTTGCAAATGATGTTTGGAAAATTTTGGTTGGCGAAAAGCAACAAAAATAGCAAAGAAAAATAGCAAAGCATAAAGAAACCTGATAGCTGAAATGTTTTTGGAACAAGAGCTCAAAAGCTAAGCTATTTTACCGGTGTCTTTTCCCCGCTGTCGAGATGTACAAAGAAGCAACAGATAGCGGCACAGACATGAATGAGACGCAGGTGAAAAATGAACTGGTCGCCCATAGAAGAGACTTACTGGAAAGCGCAACGTAAAAACATAAGCAGATGTTGAACAGATGTGCTCCCTTTTTTGTTCTGCATTGGCCAGCAGCAAACCAGAGGTAGAAGGACTTATTTATTTATCTATTATTTATTATTTATATCCCACCCTATACCCGTAGGTCTCAGGGTGGGTTACAAGTTTTAAAACAGCAGATTAAAACAATAATTTCCATAAAAACACTTAAAAGCAAACAAGCAGACAAACAAACAGGAAATCCAGCATATTTTTTTAAAAAAACGTATTCCGAATATTAAAATACTAATATCTACAGCGGCGGGGGAAATGGCCACATTAGATTTAATGGTTTGTTCCAGCTGCACCACAAGGTGACTATATTCTACATTTGTTTCAAAAAGGTTTGGGGGTTATTAGGTGCCACAGGGAGAAATCCTGCATCTATGCAATCTCTGACAAAGGGTGAAGCCACAAAGCAGAGGCGACACCTACGTGTTAAGCGTTTGCCCTCGGCAAAAACCAGCTCTCTCCCCCAAGCATCGCCAGGCTAATTTCATGGAAACAGGTTAAAGAGCCACTGCATGGTTTCCTAGTTACAAAAGGCACAGAGAGGCCTGCCCAGAAACCAGAATCCTCAGCGACTGGGACAATGGCCTTCCCCTCTTCTGCCACCCACCCACCCAATAAGTATTTTGCAGCATTGCAAAACCTGCAGTAACTTTCAATTATTCTTGTTTGCGAAGAACATTTTCGACGTGGAGCATTTCTTACAGGTTGCGTCCTGTACTCCAGAGCACCTTAGAAACCTGGTTTATCCTTACAGGAGTCAACAGCCAGGTCGGGGACTGGAGGGAGACCTCGGCCCGCGATGCCTCCTTCCGCGGGTACAAAGAGAGCGAGCGCCAAGAGGCAGCAAACAGCTCGGTTCCCACGTTCGGTCTGTGTGGCTTTCTAGTAACCCGCCCAAAGGCCTTCAGGACAGGGAAGGAGAAACATCACAGGCCGAGCGGCTCAGCAGGAAGACGCGAGCCAGCCTCTCGGCCCCACACCTGCTAAACTCGGCATTCCACCCTGTGAGACGCATCCCCGCGGAGCGTCCGAGGCCTCCTGGGAAGACGGTGCAACAGTAAGGGGCAGAAGAGGCCAAGAAAGCAAGGAAGGCGGCGGCAGGGGCTCCTTGGACGAGGAAAGCTGCTAGCAGACTGCAGCCAAAGAGGCACCTTCTCCGGGGCTCTTCCTGCACCGCGCCTTATTCTGGGATATATCTCGGAACAGAGGCCCTCTCCTTGTGCTAGCGCTCCCTATGGCAGGCCCCATCCAGGGCCAGTTGTAGTCTCCACCGGCGTGCCAACAGGAGGCCTTTACGCTGGGATATGTGCCAGAATAAGTCCCAGTGCGGAAACTGCAGCAAGCCCACTACATACCCTTCACGTGGGAATAATAACTACGGATCCTCTGATATCACGATGCTTCCATTTTGGAGAGCGGCTGTTTTAGTGGCAAAATAGACCAAAGGAGCCATGAATATTCTGCCCCTGGAGATTCAAGGGAGCTCAAAGGATTTCTGAGGATTCCCAGGGACTCCCTGTCTGACCCAACCATGGGGGCCAGAGGGGCAGCCAAGGATCTTGAGGCCAACAGTGCCCAGACAGAGCCTTATCTGATGCACCACCTCCTTCCACTTCTTTGGGCACAGAAGCTCTGGCCACCAAAGGCCATAACCTCATAAGGGAGGAATCAATCCTTGAGATACTTGGGGGCCCAGCAAGCTAATGCCAGTGCCTTGGGCTCAGGACAAACAGGCAGCCGATGTGGCGCTTTTAGGAATGGCATGACACGTGTCCAGCCAGCAGCGCCAGTTACCAGTCTAGCTGCTGCATTCTGCGCCAGCTGCACCTTCTGCACCAACTACAATGGCAGCCCTATATAGAACGCATGACAGTAGTCCAATCTGTGGGCTACCAGGGCATGGATCACTGTGGCTGGACTGTCTCTGTCCAAAAAGGGGCATAGCTGGCAAACCAGCCATAGCTGGAAACAGGCGCTCCTGGGCTCTGCCTCCACCTGAGCTTCAAGTGTCAGTGAAGAGTCCAAGAGCACCCCAGATGACACAGGGCAAAGGAGGCCCATCAAGGACAGGATGGCTCTCTTCTTCATGGGCACAAGACCTTGCAACACCCAGCACCTCTGCCTCGTCTGGATTTGGCTTCAGTCTATTGTCCCCCTCCAGCCCACCACCACCTCCAGGGCTCTGCCAAGCACCTTGAGTGCCTCTCCTGATTCAGGTGGCATAGAGAGGGGGAGAGAGCTGGAAGTCACCTCCATATTGGCAAGATCGAGCCCTGAGGAGCCCCATAAGCAAGTTCCCAGGGCACCAAACAAAACTCTCCCACAGCGACTCTCTGGCATCGACCTTGGAGGTCCAGGTGGAGCCACTGCCACACTGTGCCTCCAACTGCCAGGCTCTGAAGCCTTCTAGAAGGATCGTGTGCCCGTTGGCCGGATACAGCGACAAGAAGCCACCGCCTGACTTCAGGTCATCCCAGACCCCTCACCCGGAGCTCCTAGGGCTACTCCCAGCTCCACCAGGGCCCTGGATGCCAGGATGCTCTCGGCGACTGGAGCGGCCCCAGTAGGGCAAGGGCAAGGGCAGTGTGTACCTGCATGGCTCTCAGCAGACCACCTCGCCTCCTGGACCAGCTCCTTCAAGAGCCGCCGGCGCATCTGCCGCTTCTCCCTCAGCACGTTCTTGAAGTTGTTGATGCACCTGTTCAGGTAGATGGTCTCGGCACACACCTTCTCAAGACTCATTGGGCGGCCGCCGGACTGCTCCGGAGGCAAAGGCTCAGGATGCTGCTGGGTCTCCCCAGGGTCGGAGGGCTGCTCCAAGCAACCCTCAGGACCTGGGTCAAACGGCTTCTCAAGGGGGGGCGAAACACTGGGAACGGCCCTCTCCAGCAGAGCCCCCCCATCGGTGCTCACAGCAGCGTTGGCCTGGCTCTCCGAAGACTGGCTGTGGGGGCTTTCGGCAAAGGTTTCCAAGCTGCCGTGCGCGCTGGAGTCCAAGAGCAGGGGCACCGGCCCGTTTGCCGCGTGGAGGGCCTGCTCTCCTTCCAGGAGAACCTCTGGATCGCCGGCCTCCAACTTGTGGAAGACCACCTGCAGGGCCGAGCGGAAATGATGGAGCGCCTTCCCCAGCTTGCTGGTGCAGAACCTCATGTCCACGAGATCGACGCTGTCGCGAGAGTGATCGAGGAAGTACTGAGAGTTCTCCAGGACGTCCCTGAAGACCTGATCGGTCGGATCTTGCTCGTTCAGGTCGATCTGGATCATCTCCTTCAGCGTCTCGCTGCTTCCAACCAATCTGCACACAGTTCCATTGCGACTCGGGGTCACCGCTCCCCCGGGCGCCTCGTCCTGAAGGCTCCCTTGCTCTGGACTCAGAAACTCCAGCGTGGTGGCGTCGCCCCCCGTCTCGCTCTCTGCCGGCGTCAGCCCCCCGAGCTGCTCCTCTTGCACGGGGGAGCCGCTGCTGTCCTTTGCCTCACTGTCAGTGTGATTGAGGCACTCTGTGGGCAGCCAGGGTCCAGGCCCGGGGCCTTCATGGGGCTTGGCGGACTCACCACAGGTACGGCGAGCGGAAGCGGGTTTGTGCAAAGCCTGGTCACCGCTGCTGAGTATTTGCACAACTCTGCCTACCTTTTCCTCCAGTTCAGCAATCAAGTGGTTCTTCCCCACCATGTTGGACTTGGACGGCAAGCTGGGTCGCTCCCCCAGGCAGGCCCCCTCCGGACCGGCCTTCACGGCTTGGAGCGGGCAGGAAACGACCTGCAGCTGCCCGTCTCCCGCCATCCTTAGTGCCTCCCCCTGAGCGACCCCAGAGCACTTCTGGTACTGCTGACTCTGGGCAGGAGGCGACGCACTGCCAGCCTGGTCACTCAGGCGGCCGCACTCACCGCTGGCAACAATAGTGACCCCCGCGCTTTGCAAAAGGATGGATTTCTGGAGGATTAAGTCCCGCTGCTCAGGGTTAGTCAGTTCCACCACCGCAGGTCGCGGGGCGACGCTCCTGCTCGCCGTCGTGCCAGATCTGTAAGCGTCCTTGATATACCTGCTACGCTGGATGCCGTTGAAGGAGAGGTACTGGGACAGAAGGCGGTGCACCAGCTCTTTGGTGTTCTCCCCTTCCTGCTCAGGGATGCCATACAGATACAGGAGGGTCCCTTTGTTCTGTGGCCCCCCGGAAGGCTCCCGGGCCTTAGCCCTTTGCCACGGTGGGGCCTGGACGGCGGGGCCGCGGCTGTTCTGCAGGCCCTCGATTTCGCTCAGCACCGTGTCGACGCAGCTGGAGACCTCGTCCACGGAGCCCTTGATCAGGGTCAGGTGCTGCTGGAGCTCCGCGATCTCACTCTGGATGCGGCTGATGCCCCGCAGCTCCTTCACGATGTAGTCGATGACGTCGGCCGAGCGGTCCCTGGGCTCCGGACTGTCCGGACAGCGCCCTTCCCTTTCCTTAGCAACGCCGCTCGGGGCAGCGAGGTTTTTGCCCTCAGGCGCCTGGTCCTGCTGTGAGGACTCCTCTGCTCCCAAGGGGCCCGATACCCTCCCTGACTCACACTGGATCCGTGGGACGGAGATGGGTGGCATCACGATGTATTTGTCCCAGTCCAGCTGCACAGGATCAGTCCCGTCCCGGCACGCCTCCCGGCTACCGCTGCTCCTCGTCTGACCGACAGAAAAGTCTGGGCTGGTGGCTCTGATTCCACAGATGAAATCGTCTCCCTCCAGTTCCATGCGGCTGCAATTGTGGCGCAGGGACAGCTCAGTGGTGGCACCCGGGAGAAGCTTCTTCATCATTTCCTCCAGGAACAGCCTGCAGGGCAGCTGCCTGGGGGGGGATTTTCACCACAGACGTCTTTGGAAGCACGAAGGGGAGTTCACCTTCTGGTTCTTGGGTCCCTCTGCCGGCATGCACAGCCAGGGGCCCCTGGGAGCCTCTCTGCCACGGGGCCACAAAGCGAGGGCGCTCCGCACTCAGCCGCGCCTGCCCAGCACAGTCCCCTCAGCCTGGGTTTAGCGTGCATCTGAGCCTGCTGTCAGAAGAAGGGAGAGACACTCTATTGAAGCCAGAAAAGGGAACAGCAAACACAGCAGCCCATTTGCGCCCACAGAGCAGCGGGGGGGGGGGGGGCGTCTCTAGTTCTTCCACCCTGTCAAATTTCAGCCTCTTAACTTAATCCCCCATCCCGGGGCAAGCAAGAACACAGGAGTGCCCCCCTGCCCGGCTTCTCCAGCACACCAAATGTCCTCACTTTCAACACCTGCCCAAATTCACACTCAGAGTAAGAGTTCTTGCTTCAGGTTTTTTCTGCACCTGAGGCCAGAAGGTCTTGAGTCCAGTGTCAAGGAAGGTCACTGCACAAATGGCTCCATAGTCCTGCACCCTGCCAGAGCTTTTCCAAAGACCTTCTGTCACTCGGCACGAGACACAGAAAGGGCACTTCGGACGCCGGCCCAGGCAGACCGCCTCCTTGTGCCTCACTGAAACAAAGAGACCAGGTAAAGCAAAAGGAGGCAATATTGCGTCCCTCCGGCCACCTCTCTTCTGTCCTGCTTCACTGCCTCCCCCTCACTGAATCTGCGTCTGTAAGCCCCTCGGGGGCAGGGACCTATCCACTGCTCCCTGATGGCGCTACACCAACGGCAGCCTCTTCTGCGGATGCAGGAATGCAAGCCGGGCCTCTGGCTGCTGCGTAGCCTGAAATCTTAACAAAACTTACGTGAAATGCCATGGCCCTACTTAAAAATAAAAAGATTGTCCCCAACAGCCAGGCAGCCAGTTTCAGGAGTTCTTCTATCGCATCTGTAATGAACATTCATCGCCAATCAGGGCCAAGTTGTGCCTCTCAAAGCTGTTGCAGTGAAGCCTCAGGTGCTACAACAGGGAGGAAGCAGGAGAGGAGAGCCGCTTGACGGCCTCTGCTCCTAACCGGCGCTTGTGCCTCTAACAGCAACGGTTCCTCTCCCGGACCCTCGGGAAGACCTGCGCTCCGTCACCATCTCAGAAGCCGCCAAGGGGACGGAGCGCATCTCTTGGGCGCTTCACCGGCCGTCCTTCAGTCCTTCAGCCGTGCACGGCCCTCTGCGACACCAGGGACCCCCACGAGCCAGGCTCTTCGGTCCTCCACTCCCTCCCAGAGTCCCCCAGGCTTTGGCTGCTGCCCAGGAGGCTTTCTTGCAAGGACACCGGAGGCGTTTGCCATTCCTCCAGCGGATCCCTTCTGGTCTGAGCTCTCCACAGTGACAAGGCAGAGTCCACGAAGGGGCTCAATCCTCAAGCCCCGTCAGAACCTGCACCCTGCTCTCTCCTTTCTTGTTCCCAAGTCCCTGCTCTTTTCTACTGTGACCCAAGGGGAGTTTTTAGTCCCTTCTTTTGTCGAAAGCAGGGGGACCCCCCCTTTAGTTAAAAGAGGAACAAGGACTAGTTTTCAGCAAGAAGCCGCCTTAAGCTTGCTTGCGTTTACTTCTTCTTTCGTTCCACTCACCTGCAGCTGAAATCCCTGTCTGGTTAAGCCTGGAAAAGCAGAAAGCTGGGATGTTCCTTCTGCTGGGCCCTTTCCTGCGCCCGCCTCGCTTTTGGACAGGCCTGCAGCCATGTGGACACCATGGTGGGACTTGAGCAGACCCAACTAGGTTTGTGCACGAATGTATTTTTTGCATTTGAATTCCAGTCGAATCAAATATTCAAAAATTCAATTCGTTTCTAATTTTAAAAATCCAGATTTTCAACAATCCAATTCGAATCCGGATTACTCAGACGTGCACATTTGAAAGTTCAACCCATATTTAAAAATACGAATGTCGATAACATTGGTATCCATTTTTTGAATTTGCGTGCATCCCGTTTTCATCCTGTACGCATCCCGTTTTCATCCCACATTGTAAGTGCAAATATGCATTATTTTCACGCATATTCGTATATGATAAATACAGAACTGTTCATTTGAATCATTCAAATATCTGTATCAGATTTTTGAAAACCTGAAATTCATCCAAATGTCAAAATTCAAATGTTTTTTAAATCCGATTCAAATTTGAACATTAATACTCATCGGATTTGAATCTGATTTTTGAATTTTCAAATATTCGTGCACATCCTAGACGCAACAGTAAGTCAAGGTTAGCGGACGGCTACTAGAGGGGGCCAAAATGTCTGCTAATCTGGGATGGCTCAGTGTCAAGCATGCCAGAGGCAGAAAAGCCCTGCAAATAAGGCAGGGAAAAGGCTCCCGAACCGAGAAGAGGACGGCAAGTCACAGCAAACGAGCAGGAACAGCAATCCTGCTGCTGCACACCCAGTTATAACCAGTGGGTGTAAAACCTGCACAATGAAATGACAGTTTGCCTGGACACTTGGAACGAAAAGCACCGAAGGTCGTAAAGTCACACGTGGGGTGGAAAAGGAAGATGGAAGAAAATTATTTTTACTGTGGCACAACACTAGAACCAGGGGGCACCTATGAAGCTGAGGGGTAGGAGAGTCAGATCAGACAGGGGGAAGTAATTCTTCACGCAGAGGGTCATCAGAGACCAGAAGAGGTGGAGACAGCAACCAGCCCATGCGATGACAGGTGTATCAAGGCTACTAGGATGGATGCCCAGGTACTTCCTCCAGGCTGGGGAGACGGGCAGGAGGCCTCCTGAGGTCATTTTCAGGGATGCGAGAGCAGGAGGAGGTTTTGCAGCATCTTCTGCTTGAGATGCTGAGAAGAAATTGGGCCACTGTGTGAGACAGGACGTTGGACAAAACAGGCTGTGGCCTGATCCTGCAGGGCTCCTCTGAGGTTCTGACATAGACAGATAAGACCAGCTTGGAAAGAAAGGAAACACTAGTGGGGAAACGGTCAGGAAGCTGTCTCACGGAGCCTATAATGTGGAGAAATCTGGAGTGCTTTGGTTACACTATTTGAAACAGCAGCTCATGGACGAAGAAGGAAGTTGCCCCAGGGTTGGAGGCAAAAGAGAAGACCCAGGACATCATGCAGAGAGAACATGGTAGCCTGGTCTGGGCTGTCAAAGGAAAGAAGCCGGAGGAGGACCATGCTTAGTGCAGCCAAAGCCTTGGCTGGAGAAGAGCCGAAGGAGCGTCCAAAAGCTGCATGGCTCTGAATCAGTAGGCTCACAGTGCCCTGGGACCCTTGAAAACCAGCAGATTCTCTTTCAGGAAGAAGCAGAAACAGAGTCTGGAGAACCAACACTCAGCAGCTCAAACACAGATCTTCTCGGCTGCCTGCAGGTTGGAGGGGCAGGCGGGAGGCCTCCAAAGGCCACTTGCAGGGAAATGAGAGCAGGTGAAGGTTTGCCCTGGTCTTCTGCTTGAGATGCCCAGAAGCCATCGGTGGGCCAAGGTGTGGGACAGGATGCTGAAGCAGATGGACTGTGGCCCAATCCAGCAGGGCTCCTCTAAGGTTCTTAAGACGCACGGAAGCTCCTTCAGAAGCTGTATTCCTCACGCACTCATCCCCGTTACCCACATTCCCTCTATCCAGACTTCCTTTCCCCACAGACTTCCTGTGGTCTGAGAAAACTTACTGGAGCTGAAAATATTGGCTCGGATAACAAAGCGCGCAGGACCAGGCTCACAGGCTGTATGAGACTGAATCTTTAATCAAACTATTTTATTGTGCTCTGCAGACACTTCCTCAGGTCATCAGGCATCTGGTCTTCCAGAAGTCGCCCAGTAATTCTACCTGCAGCTCCCACCTTCAGGCTGGGCTCCGTGTCTCAGAGTTAGACTGTCAACGAATCCTTTCGACCTCTTGGGAGCCCTATAAGGGTGTTGCTGCTGCTGCTCCTTTGGAGACAACTAAGACTTCTATGGAAGCAACTGCTCACTTCCAGCAGCTGAAGCGTTCGCTGCTTCTGAACTGCCTGATCCTTTGCAATCTCAAGCCAGCTCAGAGGCAAAAGACGAAGACCAGCGGAAGAAGAGACGGCTTTTCTACCCTGCTTTTCTCACGTGACAAACCTGTTCTCCTCCCCTCTGTGAGGTAGGTGGGGCTGTGAGAGCTCAGAAGAGAGCTGTGACTAGCTCAAGGCCACCCAGCTGGCTTCACGGAGGAGTGTAGAACCAAATACAGTATTCCCAGATAAGCCTGGCTCCCTAACCACTAGACCAAACTGCCTCACTGGGCCAGGACTGAACCAGGAGCAGCTCTGCAGAAGCAGCCTTGAAATGTGCAGGGGGGGGGATTTCGCCCTGGGCCCAGCTAAGCGGCATGTTGGATGGGCTGCTGCTGCCAGGAGCTCATGGCCCTTGCTGCCCTGCTCAGGCCGGTGTGTCAAGCAGGATTCAGCAGCAGCTCCATCTGAGAAGCCAACGGATGCCAGTCGAGGCAGATGGCAGCATGTCCAGAGACAGCAAACCGCTGCAACAGGCTCCGGCAGAAGGACCAGTAAGAGACAAAGTGGGAGTCCGAAAGTGCCCTCCCTTCCCTTCTGAGGGAGCTCGCTATGCCCTGCACCGCACAGAAGTCCCCAAGGCTGCCAAAACCAGGACAGCCGCCCCCCACTCCTCCTACAGCTGGGAAGACCAGATCCCGTGGGCGCCTCCAGGTCCCTCAGTGCCGGACCCAGCCGACCACAGGGCATCTCAGCAGCTTCCGTTGAGCCTCTCCCCAAATGAGGTTGCCTCTGTGGCCTTCAAGGGGAGCTCGGAGGGCCCACTGAAGGCCGAGCACCACAGCGTGGGGTGCCGTTTAGTCCTCACTGCTAGCCAGGATTTGCTGAAGCGCTGGGAAAGTCCCAAGGGTGGAGGGGCAGAGTGCTGGATCCATGGCCCCTTGCTACCTGCTTTCATTTCTGCCCCAAACAGAGACCACCGTGGAAGCGGAGCACCCCACAAGTTCCACCGCTGCAAACATTTCAGCAGGGAGTGGCCTGGAACATCAGGGCAACCTTCAAGCAAAACCTGGCATTTCCAAGGGGACCTTGAATTGGGAGGCCTGCCTCCTTTGCTCCGTGACTCCTTGGCCTACCGACTGGTATGCAGTGACGCTAAGGAAGCAGGGCCTTGCCAGTTGTGGCCCTGGAATCTCTGCCCTTACACTATACAGATGTAGGGACACCACTGAAGCGTCACATACAAATCTGTCCCTGTCCTGCTTTCTCCCCTCACGACGTTCTTGCACTCTTACTTTTTACACCCTGTTGCATTACTGTTTGAAGCGTGTCTTGCTTTACCTAATTTAATTTTGTTGCTCTAACTTCCAGAAATGCCGTTACTAAAGGGTACCTGAAGACAGTGCCAGCCAGCTTTTTTGTCTAGGTTAAGCCCATTTCTGAATGCCACTTTGCCGGAACAGGTCAACCCAGTCTGCCAGCCCACGGTGAGGCTAGAGGCCAGGGGGCAGCGGAGGGCAAGGGCGGAGGCAGGTCAAGAGATGCCAGGGCCCTGGCTCAGCGCCACAAGGCTGGGCGAGAACTGTGGGCTCTGACACAAGGCGCCGAAGGAACACTCAGCTCAGCACCAAATACAGGGTTGCTATGGCAGCCCTTCAGAACAGGCTCCAACGCTGACACTTGCCAGGAATTCTTACATAGCGCCTTTCCGAGCCGCCGAGAGCCAGGCCTTCCAAAGCAAGGCGCCTTTCTTCGCCCGATCGTCCCTGGAGGCCAGCAAGCAGCATTTCCAATTCACAAGCAACTGCCACCTTTAGGATCGCTTACAAGACCACTGTGCCGCCAAAAGCACCAAGGTTCAGCAACAACGGAAGATGAACAGGAGAATCAGATGGGGCGCTGACACGGATTAACCACGTCTCCCTGAGCTCCAAAAGAGAAAACAGTGACTCTGGCTGGCGATGGCAGCAGCAGGAGGAGACGCAAAATGCGTTCCACTTGTTGCAAATTCAAGACCCAGGGAGCCTATCCAAGAGCTTCAGAACAGGGCAGTTGCCTGGAGGAAGATATTTCTGGAGGGTGTCTAGAGACTGTCAGTGGTGATGGGCAAAGGGCCACAGATGGAGAAAGACAGCAATGGGGCCGGTAGAGAAAACCTGGAACTAAGCCTCCAACCTCCTTAACTTCACGCTCAGAATAAAAGGAGAGAAGCCAATGTGGAAAGCAAAGATCTTTCCAGCTGCTGGTTCCATGCAAAGTTGTCGCTTCTTCGTTTCTGCAATCCCCATACAAAAGCTGCACAAGCAACCCAGGGAGGCACCCGGTGCCCCCAAATCATTTTGCTCACGGCAAGACTCAATACAAGCAGGTTCTGCAGAGGGCAAAAGAGCCCTGCCACTGCGCAGCCCCCTGGTGCACCTCAAAGCCAAAGGCAGCTCTTCCTCCAGACTCTCCTATCCTACGGGGAACGGAGATCTGACGCCCAGTGGCAAAGGCAAGAACTCAGGCGGCGGCTCGTGAGTCTCAGTGCCGTCAGGACATCTTCTAATTTCGACTCTGCAGCCGGTCAGAAGCTGCGTCTCCTTGGAGCAGCCTGGGACTCTGTGCCACAGCACCATCTGCAAAGAGCTCTGGCTGTGCTGCCCCTAGAAGCTGAGATCAGGGTGGCATCGTGCAACAGCTAAGACCGACTCACGGGCGCCAACAGGGAAAAGCCTGTGAGCACGTTTGGAGACCTGGAGACAGATGCGAAAGAAGAGCAACAACCGGCACCGGAGCCTTGGAAACATCCTTCATGCCCTAGAGGTCGTAAGTTGAAGCTTTGCCACGGCGAGGGGAGGTGGCAGCTATTTCGCCCCACTAGGTCAGGACACCCACAGGGCACAACTAGCATCTTAAAAACTGGTGAACATCTCTGGCTGCACTCGAGAAAATGCATGGGAGTAAGTTTGAGGTCCCCCGGATCAAGGATTTCAAGTTCGTGCTAAACTCCAAGGGCCCTCTCCGCCAGGGGGACGCCCGCAAGCCAGCAAAAGCTGCCCAGCGGTGCCACAGTTGAGCGGGAGGCGAGGGGTGGGTTCCGGCCCAAGGCCGTGGGTCGCTCACTCACAGCACGGGCGCCGAGGAGCCCACGCCACCCGCACCTCCACGCACACAGGGCAGAGGAGACGCACCTGAGAGGCAGCTTGGGGTCTAGAAAGCGGGGGGGGGTGAACAATCCCCCCCCCCAGCAGTGGCTCTGAAGCAGGAGGCAGCCTGGATCCTCCCTCCCCCCGCCCTTACTCACCTGCACTGATTCAGAGCACAGGGAGTTTCAGCCAGGGCAGGAGAGGCGAGAAAGAAGAAGTGCCCCGCCGTTCCCTGCTCCTGTACTTCTGGGTCTTATCCAAAGGGGAACTCAAGTACCCAGCCCCCCCCCATGAAAACACCCACAAACTCCAGCACAGGACAGGCCTCAGTGCGAGGAGGGGGGGGGGCAGGCGCTTCACGATTCCGCCCTGATCTCCCCCAGCCACCCGCAAGTCACGCCTGAGCCACGAAGGACGAGGGGAAACTATTGTTAGCAGGCTGCACCGGGCGAAGCTGCCGGGACCGGACCCTCTGCAGAGACGGGTGCCCGCTACTCGGTTGAAGCCCTGCGGCGCCCAGGGGCGTCTTCAGGCGCCTCCACCCGCATCCATACCAGAGAGGATCCCGCCGTTTGCGGCCCAGGCACAGCCGGAGACCACCCCGGACGCCACGCCACGCCACGGCCCGGCACGCTCCCAGGGCCAGAGAGCCCCAGGAGAGGCCGGCGGGGCCAGCGCGCAGGACGGCGGGCTCTCCCTCCGGCGGGCGGGCGGGCGCCCGAGCGTCGCCTCCTGCTCCAGGGCCGCAGCCTCGCAACTTACCTTGCACTTTCAAACGCAAACCGGGGACTGAAGCGCAAAAGGTCGGCAGGAGCGGCAGCGGCAGCGGCAGCCCCAAAAGGCGCGCCGGGCGCCCGACGCCTTCCTCCTTCACGAATGCCGCGCGCCCCTCGCCGCCCCTCGCCGTCCCGACGGCGGGTACCTCGAGGCCGAGGGCATCTGCGGAAGGGGACGCAGAGACCGCGGGCGCATCCCGGAGCGTCTCCGGAGGAACGGCGTCCCTCGCCGGTCCGTCCGCGCAACTTCGCCCGTCCTCTTCAGCAGCGCCCCGGGAAGCCGGTAGCGGGAGACCGCCGCCCGCGCCCGCGCCACCGCCCCGCGCCCGCCTTCTCCTCCGCGGTCGCCCAGCGCCCGAAGCCGCCGCGCAGCCGCCTCCCGCGGACTCCCTCGGCGCACGGAGGCGGCCGCCGCCTCTCAAATGCCGCCCTCGGAAGCAGCGGCGGCGCAGCGAGCAAGAGCAACGCGCTGCTCCGCGAGGCGCCCCGCAGCCCCTGCCCGCCTTCCTTCCTTCTGCGCGGCTAACGCGCTCCTGCTGCCGCCGCCAATGTGCGCGCGGGGCGGAGCAGGCGCGGGGCGTGGAGCAGCAGCCTCCGTTCGCGATCACGGGGGGGAGGGGCCCCTCCTCGCCGCCGCCACTTCCAGCCACTTCCAGACCTTCTCTGGGACCGAAGCAACCAGGGCGCCCTTGGGCGGCGGCAGAGACCCGAGGATCGCCGCAGCAAGGCGACACGCGCGGAGAGCGCCCGCGGGCGGCAGCGCGATCGGCGGCGCCCCGGACGCCCCGCTCAGAACTGCCCCCACACGCCCACGCCCACGCCCGGACAGGCCCCGGGCGAGCGGGGCGTCCTCGAGTCCCCCAGCGCCTCCGCTTCCAGACTTCGCGCGCCGACCGGTTCCTGCTCTGGCGCTGCTGAGTCCCCCGGAGCATCCCGGCAGTCGCCCCCCCCCAGTCTGCCCCGCTGGACGAGGTGGGCAAGCGGCGGGAGGGGCACTCAGAGGCCGAGGGGCAATCGAAGCCGTCCCCATGGGCGCTGCCGGCTCTTGCTCACAGGGTGGCTCCCTTCTGCTCTGCGTCGCCGACCCCCCAGGACCTGCCAAGACCCCCTCCCCGAGCCTCCCGCCACGGTGGCGCTGGCCACTGGGTGGCCGGAATCCGCTCGCCTTGGCCTTCGTCCCCTTTCTCTGAAAAAGCCCAGCCGTGGCTGCAGCCACCACCAGGAAGCACCGAGCGTTCAACGTGGAAGACCCACCCGATTTTCACTCCCGGCGGCCGCCACTGTTGCCCTGCCCTGCAAGGCTCCCCGAACGCAGACACGCTCTCCCTCGGACCCGCTCCAGCGACGCCGCCCTTGACACCCACGGAGCCAGCCGAGCACAGGGGGTCTGCGGGGTGGTGGTGGCAGGCAGGCAGCCAGGGCCACTGGGCGCCTCCCATCCCCATCCCTGCTTTGCTCTGCTCTGCTGCCCCGCAGGTGACCCCACAATATCCCACAAACCCCAGAAGGGGTGGGGAGGGCTTCATGCCACTGCTTGGGGGGGGGGGGGGACAGGATCACCTCTGCCCACCTAGCAGGCCTTTCCTTTTTATGTGGAGTTCTCAACAGAGTCCTCAATTCTTCTTGCAAAGGAAACCCATTCATTCACCTGGGGGAGACCTCGCAAAGCCCAGTCCAAAGGCGGGCGGGCGGGCGGGTGCCAGGGCAGGTCTTGGAGGAAGCATCACGGTTCTTGCCAGGGAATCACGTTCTTGGCTAGCTAGAGATGGTGCTCAAGCCTGGCAGCAGCTCTGGAGGCTTCCCCAGTTTCCAGGCATCCCCTGAAGAGCAGGAACCCTGGCTGAGGATCCTCGTGCTGCCTGAGCCGGAGCCAAGAGAAAGGGCCCATGAAAAGCGACGGAGCTTGCCCGAGGAACCGGAGAAACAACTTCGGGGGGCCCCTGAGCCTGGGCAAGCACTGCTTTTTAATTGATGCAGAAAGGACCTCAGGGAGAGAGCAAAGTTTGCCGAAGAGGTGAAATTACTCTGGGTGGCGCAAAGGGAGCAACTGGGAAGAGCTCCAGGGGCCTCCGGAGGTTGGGGGCGTGGGCACCCCGGGAGCTGGCACCGAGGTCGCTCGGGCATCCTAGGACGGCGAGCGCTCAAGCAAGACCCCCAAACCTCGAACCTGCCCTTCCCACCAATTCCCCCCCCCGGAGCAGGACGCGTTCTCCTCTCCCTCCCCCCTCCTCCTCTAGCAGAGCTTCCAGCTGGCTTTGCTATTATCTGCACCTTTTCTGGCAACTTTTGTTGGCATTTATAGTTTATATAACATGTTTTTGTTAGCAGCGCTGAATGCTTTAGGCGGGAGTCGTGTGCAAAGGATAATGCAAGAAAATCCATAGTCCAACCTGCCCATGAGGCAGCGCATCAATGCCAGAGGGGAAGGGAATCCAGACCCAGCAAGTGCCCTTGGGCAAACGGCAGGGGAGGCAAGGATGCGGACAAAGGGGGCAGGATGCCAAAGAGGGTGCCAGGGGGGAGGAGGAGAGCAAAGAAGACAGGCCTCAGTGCCTTTGCCCAGCAGCCCCTTCAAGACAGCTCTGACCCTCTGAACAGACAGGAGGCATCTTGTGATGACCTCCACATGCTGTTATGGCATAACCCAAAATGTGTATACTCAATGTATAGCTAATGTATAAATGGGTGCTGCCAAGGCGTAGGGGACCATTGCTAAAAACCGTGGCCTTCTGACCTTAGGCCCCAGACATAAAAACTCATCAGCCTAACAAGTAAACACGACTCATGGAGTCGCCTCCTTCCGTTTGTTCATCTGAGGGGTTTAAGTTGATTTCCAGTAAATGCGACTTGCATTGTAAGCAAACCAGATCTCTAGATTCCGGGGCGAGATATCAGAAGGAAATATTAAGCAAAAGGGTTAAGAATTAGCACCTTTTGCTTGGTTCTGGAGTAAAAGAATTTACTGAAAATTTAATGATTTACTCAAGTTTGCCTGAGGAGACAATATAAAACTCTTTTTTAGAATATAAAAAAGAGTTAGGAGGAGGAGGAGTCAGCAGGATATGGCGTGGGGATAGGGAAGAGAGGAAGATTCTGCACTGCTAGATGATTTCTGGACAGGTAACATGAATAATTGGGTTTTGCTTTCTGGGAACTCTGACTAATAAGCTGCTATGCTGTGGCTCCTTTCGGATGTTTTCCTTTTCCTCTAAGACAATTTCAATTTTTGCTAGAAATTCCACTTTGCCTTAATAACTGGTTAAAACGTGTGCTGATTCCCTATGGCGTTCAGAGCTGTTTTATACTTACCGTATACTGCGGCGTATAAGACGAGCCCCAACTTTTTGAGAAGATTTTCCCAGGTTAAAAAGTAGTCTTATACGCCAGAATATATTGTATTTTGGTTTGTGGATTGTTCTAATGGCATTCTCAAGGAATGAAACATGGTTTAAGAACCCGGATGGTTATTCCCCCCACCCAATGGATCAACTGCCAGTTGCTTGTCTCTGAAGTCAAGCCCACCATCTTAGAAAGACCCCATGTGCCCTCAGAGCATGATGGTAGCACCGCTCCCAATTAAGTGGCACTTGGAGGCATCCTCTGTCCTTCCAACTCAGAAGGAGTACCTGGGCATCCATTCTAGTAGCCACTGATACATCAGTCACCCATGTCTAACCCTTGATTAAAGCCATCCAGGCTGGTTGCTGTCACCACCTCTTCCAGCAGCAAATTCCATAAACCCTCTGGGCGAAGAAATCATTCCCCTTGTCTGATCTGACTCTCCTGCCCATCAGCTCCATAGATGCCCCTGGTTCTAATGCTGTGTGATAGAGAAAAGAAAAATTCTCTCTCCGTGTTTTTTACACCATGCATGATTTTATATACTTCAATCAAGTCCCCACTTAAATGCCATCTTTAAGCCTGAAGAGGCCCAGATGTTGCAGCCTGGTTTTGTAAGGGAGGTGTTCCAGACCCTTAAACATTCTGGTTGCCCTTCTCTGCACCTTTTCCAGTTTCACAATATCCTTTTTGAGGTGTGGTGACCAGAATTGTATACAATACTCTTAACTGTGGCCCCACCATAGATTTATAAAGAGGCAAAGTGACACTTGCTGACTTGTTTTTCATTCCCTTCCTAATTACCCCTAGTACTGAATTTGTTTCTTTCAGTGCTTCCGTGCACTGGATCAACGCCCTCATGCTCAGTATTTTTTGTATGGACATCTTATGATGGGGAACACAGTCATCAAACAGGACAGGTAAAGCATGAGAAGAAACGGCAAGAGATGTAGGCACACAATTCAGTTGGCCAAGACACTTACAGGCGCAGGTCACAGTACAGATCATAAAGTGCTACTCTCCAAGCTCAAGAAATTAGTCCGTTTCCCAACAAAGTACAACTTGACCCTACAATCAAAGACTGTAGGAAGATCTGTAGTAAGTTTAGCTTTTGCAGAACGGAACCTGAGGGGCTATGGGAAGAGATAAAAGGCATTGTGAACGTGCAAGCAGCGAGTAATATACCTAACACACGAAAGAAGAAAGCATCCAGCTGGCTCTGGGAAGAAGGTGTTCTCGTTGCCAGAGAGAGAAGTGAGGGGAAGGCTTTGGGGAGCATGGCCACAGAGCCCCAACTCCCACTGCCAAGGAAGAAAGGGCACGCAACGTGATCTCAGTCAGGACCGTCAGCTACTTGGGGAAAGGCTCTTTTTAAGGAAATCCAGAGGAATCAAAAGGACATTTGCAGCTAAGAGAGGAAAAATGAATAAACAGCAAAGAGAGCCGGTGGGGGGAATGAGGTCAAAGAAAGACGGAGAGACGGTAGTGGAACCTTAGGCAAACAAGGCTTCAGGTCACCTGGAAAATAGTCAGGAACCGACCGGCAGGAACTGTGCTAGGAAGAGCGTTGGAGCAGTGAAACACCTTAACGTCGTGGGGAAAGACAGTGCGGGGCGGGGGTGGCAGTTTTCTGACAAGAAATACGGAGCTAGAGTTTGTGGCCTTGAGGCTGGAAAAGATCAGTGGGCACAGCTGTACTGAGGAAACAAGATGCCGGATGATGCCAGGTGATGCCAGGTGTCTGACCCAAGCACTGCGTCAATCCCTCCCCAAAGCAAAAGGCCGATTGAACACCCTGTGAGGTAGGTGGGGCTGTGAGAGCTCACAAGAGAGCTGTGACTAGCCCAAGGTCACCCAGCTGGCTTTGTGGGGGAGTGCAGAATCAAACCCGGTATTCCCAGGTACGAGTCCTGCTCCCTAACCACCAGGCCAAACTGGCATCTGGCTGCTAAAGTAAGGGGATGACGGGAAAGCAAGAGAACCCTAGGAGGGATTTTATCTTTGCTCCACCAGCCTCAGCAGGACTTCTGGCTGTGCAGATCTTGCGACGGCGCCGGCACACCTGGGGGCTCTCCTCGGGGGTTTTTGCAGTGAATTGGGGGCGACAGAATGGTTCAGGGCAGCGAAGGAACAGGACAAGGAGGCACATGGTTCTCAGATCTGTCACAGGGGTGTGACCAGAAGGGGTGACAGCTGGAACTCAGGCTGAGATCCAACCACTCCTGGGAGACGGGCAGGGAGCTCAGGTCCACTAGCTGCAGGTGGAGCAGGCCTCGGGCAAGTGGTAGCGTGCAAAGTACGCAAAAGCTGGGCTGATGTTAAACAGGAAAGAAGCTGCAGCTGTTTGGGGCAGGAAGCAAAATGCAATTATAGCTTGTGGCAAGAAAAGAAATCCTGAGCGCGACCCTTTTTCTCTCAGTCAAGAACCACTTCTCCAAGCAGCCCCAGAAGGAAGGTCTGCCGCTTGACCAGAGCGGTGGGGCTTGTTGCCGTTCACTCAGCCCCCGCCCTTTGATCAGGCGTCCCACTAATCTCCTCCACGAACCCTGACCATTTTCTTTCTTCCAAACGTGGCCACTGTTTCCACATCGCTCACGCGTATGAAGCAGGCCTCGCTTGCGATCGTTCCCTCGTTATCCGTGGTACAGAGCAGGCTCACTGCTTCCCTCGTTATCCGTGGGGTTCCCCGTGCCCGGCTCTAGGCTCAAAGGCAGCCACTCTCATCCGCATTAGTCTCGGGGCTAAATGCCTGCCAGAGGCAGCAGGAATCAAGGGGAGAGCTGCAGGCTCTGCCCAGTTTCAGCAACCGGCCTTGTTTCTGATGCGAGTCTTCGCCTTTCGCCTGGCAATGCTGGAAAGACACACACACCCCACGCCCCCAGCCTGCGTCGTGCACCAATCAGTCCAAAGGCGGCGGCGGCGGCAGCCTCCCCCTCCCTGGCACTGAGCGTCCGGCTGCAAGTTAAGTCCTCTGCACTGTGGGCTTCTGGCACTTTATTTTTAATTCACCAATAAGTCTTAATTTTAGAAGGCACCAACGAGGAATTATGGAAACCGATAAAGACTTGAGCAATGTAGGCCAAGTGCTTTGAAGTCTAAAAGGTATATGTTATTCTATATTTAAAAAATCCTGGTTATCTCCCCACTTCATTCCAACTGCCTAAGCAGTAAGCCCTGAACCAGAGATAAAAGTGTGCAGTAAGCAATTCCTGCCCGCGTACGTGGGCGGATAAAGCCGAGAGGATACAGCCAAGCTCCCGGCAGCATGTGGCCCCTCAGCCACCCTCCGGTGCGGGAAAAGGATGGGAGGCCCCCGGCCCCATGTGTGAGGGGAAACCGCCCATCAGATGCAAAGCGGGGCGGGCTGGGGACACAGGGCTGCAGCTGGACACATCTCTCTGGCTCACACTTTCTGCTGCAGGAACGCTGTTTGCGCAAGAACGCCAGCCCCACCCACCCACCCAAGCCCCTGCTCGTTAGGCGTTCCGGACTGCTCACAAGTGCCCATCCCTCCAAAGAGACATTTCAGATTGGGGTCACCCCGATCCCCTTATCCTGAGGTTTATATCTTTCATTTTAATGAACAGCGCTGCCTATTTCATTTTCACAGTATGGCACAAAGAATGTGGAGGAACCCATGAGAAGGTCTCTTGGGAAGGGAAGGGAAGGGAAGGGAAGGGAAGGGAAGGAGGAGGATGGAACTTAGGACATGGGCAGGCCACACTGAGAAGAAGCGCCCTTAGTCCCAGTGCTGAAGGCTGCCAAGGACAGGTGTGTTCTGAGACGGTTCCACACAATCACAAAGTAGTTCGGTGTCTGGGTGTGCCAGTGCGCCTTCTGGCACCTGGGCAATGGAGTGGAAGCCCTCACCTATGCGTATCTGGCCTCTCCCATGATTTCTGTGCTTTCCACAACCAGCAAAGCTCCAGCAGATCCATCAATTCACTGATGTCCCTGCACAGCAAGTGGCCCGGTGGAGCTGAAGCCCCTTAGAAGGCTGAAGCCCCCTCTGAAGCCCTTCCAGCTTTCTTGCTGGCTTCCCAACAGACACAGAGCAATGAAATGGAAGGGGAGGCCTACAAAGCACAGAAGGCACTAGATAGGCTGAAGGCAAGTGAGAGCCACTGTTTTGTCAGCTACAGGACTACCAGGCCAGGGCCAGAAGCATGGATCAGTGGTGGACAGATCACTACAGGAAGCAGAAACCCCAACCGATGTAGCAACGCCATGATCTGCACACCCTCAGGCTGCCAAGGTCCCTTTTTGGGACCAACATCTAGTTCTGATGCCAATGTTCCTTTCTGTCCGGACTTGCCTTATGCTGATTGTTCTGCTGATGGCATCCTGGTTGCCAACAGGACACTGGGCACAGTTTAAGGTGGGTCTGCTAAGCCCTCAACAGTCTGGGGCTGGATACTGGGAAGGCAATTTCCCCTCCTACAAGCTGATCTATGACCCATGGTCCTCTGGAGTTGGGCAGCTCAAGTCCTACTGGTGTCAGCGGATGCTGAAGCGGGCGTCCCTCAGCAGGTTTTCTCCATGAAAGCACCAGTTCTACATAAGAACATAAGAGAACCCTGCTGGATCAGGCCACAGCCCATCTAGTCCAGCATCCTGTCGCACACAGTAGCCCACCAAATGCTCACGGGCATCTCAAACAGAGACAAGCACAAACCTATTCCTGCTCTAGAATCCCAGCAAATGGCCTTAGAAGCGCCCCGGTTTCCTCCCCCCTCCACAGGAAACTCTTGAGCAGAACTCAGGCAGGGCCCCTTGATCTTCAGAGAGAGCAGAAGGCATGCACCCCCACCCCCCAATTCTTTTACTTGGGGTGATGCTCAGGAAAGGCCCTTGCATCCTCTGAAGGTCAGACACCACTCAGCCCTAAAGCGACGGCTCCCTCTGCCCGGTGACCTTTAGCCTTTGTTGCATTTACACAAATCAGTATCTCAACCGAACCCCTCTGGGACGGGGCTGCTGGGTTCCCTTTGCCCCCAGAAGATCACAGGGCCGTACCCGTGGCCTCGAATGCCACCAGAATGCCCAGAGGCCCCTGAATGAGGCCTCTAAGATGAGGGACTTGGACGTGACGGGCAGCCTGGGTCCCCAAAGCGCCCCTCCACGCCTCTAGCCATCTGCAGCCCTTCAGCAGGACCAGCCCTGCCACCTCCTCTCCAGGAAGGCCTTCCACTCGCCAGGCAAGCGCGACCGCGTTTGCCAAACAGGCTCTTCTTCTTAAAGGACTGAAAGGTCCAGCCCTGCTGACACTTGCTAACAGAACGGTCACCACTCCACGCAAGCTCCTTCCAAACGACCAAAGCAGAACAGTGGAACGATCCTGAGGGACAAAAGGACCCAAGCCAACCTTCTTGGAAGCGAACCTGCTCCGGCCCGTCCGCTTTGAAGCATCGTCACTTCTGCTGGCGGACTCCTGATTTCTCCAAGGGTTACAAGGCAACGCTTTGGCCTCTGGCTCTAACCACGTCTTTCCAACACATTTAAAAAAGATTGAATCCTTCGCTTTGCTCAGACTTGGTGATGCCTTCTGGCAGGAAGAGAATGGAAATGCCTGCGAATGGCTGCCCGGCTGAAACCAGGGGGACCTTGGTCACTGGCGCAACAATGTGTACCACCAAAACTAGTCCCCCCAGGGCTCAGAGGCCAGGAGGGAGGATTTCCTTTAGGGAAATGTTTTGTTGTTGCCCCGGTGCTGACAATCGAAATGTTTATCTGCTGCTGGAACAGATGGCGACTTCAGCCAGCTTTTTGCCTCACTGTAGGTAAGCCAGAAAACACTGAAGGCTCGGCGTATATATGTCACTTTTGCTTTCCACACAACAGCTGTGATGCCGGTTGCTGACAAGAACACCAAAGCGAAATTCACACTTTTGCTCGTCTGTTTGAAGCCTAGGCATTCGCTGCCGTCAAAGAAGTGAAATTCCAGACAGCTGATCTCTTTCTGATTTGCCCCGGCCTGCAGGCTACGGCCACGGCCACACTGAAAGAGGGGGCCGTGGTCTGACGTGCGAAAACCCACCCCTCAACTGCTGACCCAACCCCCGCCAGAAAACCTGGCGGGTCCTACGGCTGCAGATTTCCCTGAAATTTTGCATCTCTATTCAGGAGCAGAACGTGCTTTGATCTGGGGGAAACCAGCCGAGCCCTCAATTGCCCAGGGACAATGAATTCCAGGCTCCTCTGTACACACTGCATCCCCTCAAAGTGCCAGCCAGTCCTCAAGACAACATCATTTTCACACAGCATAGCAAATATAGGTAAAACACATCCGGCAGCCATCTCAAGACACTGCAAATCTCAAGACGTTGCAGAAAAATTTGAAACTCAAAATAGTGGCACATTAATATGCTCCAGGAAGCCACTCGGGACGTTAAAGATTCCCCACAACCCTTTCCGATGCTCCTTCAGCAGCAGAAAATTCCAGAAGAAGGACTCACGAGATGCCTTCTGCCCCCTTCTGGACCTCATACCGAGCCCCCCACCCTCCAGGAGGCAGAACCCACTGAGCCCCCGGCCCAAATTCCTGCCCTCCAGCTTCTACCTGCAGCCAGGAGCAAGAGGCACCTGGGCTCCCGTCCTTCGACGCCAGCGCCCTCGTCAGGACGGTTGGGGGAGCAGAGTGCCTGAGACAGGAGTGAACCCTTGGGAGGATCCCATCAGCCCTGAGGCACCCTGAGGGCTGCGGGTCCCTGAGCCTATACTTCTCCTTTGCAAAGCCTTCTGGGAAGGTTCTGCATTCACAGCAAGGCGAGACGGAGTTTGCAGGCACAGGTGCAGAGTGAAGGAGAGAGATGCTTTGCCGGCCTACCTCTTGAAACCGAAGCCGCACTTGATTAATGGCTCGGATCCACCGTGCCCGGGCAGGAGCAAAGGGCAGAGACTCATTGGCATCCGGGTACCTTGGAAAAAAGAGAAGGGGGGAGAAGGGCTCAAAACCTGGAAGAAGCCACTGCACTCAAAACACTGCAACAAATACGGCCCTTTTAAAAAGAGACCCAGCGCAATGAATAATTCCACCCACTCTAAGGCTGGACCATATCAAGAGAGCCAAGAGGCATCCAGCCATCGGTCAGCCAGGCCTCCAGCTGCTGCGCACGGAGACACCCCTCCCTCCCTCCCTCCCTCTTCTGGCTGCAGCATTTCAGGAGGGCCTCAACAAAGCACTCACTCACTCACTCGCCCATTTGCAAGCCTCTACCTACCTGTCCAGGGCCTTCTCTCCAAGGGCTTTGGGCTGCTCCACTTCTGGAGTCAACTGGGACGCAAGGGGCGCCTGGGGCTTCCCCCCTCCTTCCAACAGCTCCTCTCTCTCCCTTGGGGTCGCGTGGGATCCAGGCGGCTCACGGTCCTCCTCCCCGGGCACAGGAGCGCTCGTTCCCTCGGGGTGCTCGCCCACCTGCTCAGAGCCAGGGGCGCTCCCGGGACACAGGTCCGGCTCGCTCAGCTGAGAGCTCCCCTGGCTGAGGTCGCAGGAGGAGCCGAACTTGCTCCTGCTGCCAGGACTACGAGAAAGAGCGGAAGCGAGTAAGTTCCAAGGCCCCGATCCCCAGGAAGCTACAGAGTTCACCACATGACGACACTCAAGGCAGCGCAGCAAGCTCAGCTACAGGGGACTGTGGGATCTAGCGGAAGTTCTGGGGAGGACCAAGGGCAGCTCAGCTACTCACCGCTGCCAGACTGGATGTGCCGGCAAATCCTTTCCACTCCACCAAAAAACCAAGAGCAGCCACAGTTCTGAGCTACGATGGCCGGCCAGTGACCACCCTTTGCTTCATGCACCCTTGCAGCCATGGTTCTTTCTGGCCTCCCTGCTGCAAACGAAGCCAAGAGCCCCAGCTCTGCTGCCTTTTCACACGCACCTTTTGGCGGTTTTGCAGTGGACTGAAAGAATTCTGCTTGGCTGCCGTTTCTGAAAGGCAGCTGGGCTTTTCTGTGTAAAACTCTATCCTGCCGGAGCCATGCATTCGCGGAGACTCTGCTAGAAGAGGAAGGAGGCCCAAAGCCCAGCCTGGGGGCCCCGTTTAGCCTCTGGCAGCCTCCAAAAGCAACGGTCTCTGCAAAAGAATCCCCAGAGCCCTGCTCTGAAATCCACACTTGCCCCCTGGAGGGTCTAGCGGGGGGAAGGCAGGCACCTGAGGCCAGGCCACGGCCAGGCGCACAAGCTGCAAACCCTTAGACCAGCCTGCAGCAGTTGGCAGCCGCCCTTTAGGGTGGGCAGGCGGGTGGGCAGGGCACTTGCCCCGCGCCCACAGGAGGCAAAGCCTTTTCACATGTCGATAGCCAAAACCTTAAAACTCTTTTCCCTGTGGGGCTGTCAGGCAACATTCCTGACATACAGCAGGTTGAAAACACACATCACCTTGCAGGCTCCTTGAGGGTATGGTATGCTCCCCAGCAGCTTCTCACGGGCCACGGCTGCCCGCAGGAAGCACATTCTGCCAGTTTTGCCAGCGGCACCCAGAGTGCAGCAGAGGCAGGGAAACCTGGACCTTACAGCCTCGGGAGGGAGCTGCAGCCCTGCAGAGTTCCGTAATGATACCTTTTTCTTTTCTCTCTTTTGCAGTCTAGCCCTATTAGAACCCCATGCAAATGAGCTGAGAGCCTTCCATGCTGGGGGGCTGAAAGAGCCCCAAATCTGCCCATTTGAGCTGCTGCTCTTGTTTGCAAATGGCAGCCCACAGGTTCAGGGCGCTTCACCTGGCCCACTGGATCTGTCTGCAAACAACACCCAGGTCTCCCAGGGAGCTGACTCATGTTCCGCCTGGAATGCTTTGCCGTGCCGCTCTCTGTTCTTCCCACTCGCCCACCGGCCTTCTATCTGGGACACGCAAGTTGTTCTTCGAGTGCCAGCTGTCCACCGGCAAAGCATGAACCAACCTAAGCCCCCCCCCCAGTGCCTATGCAAAGCAGCCCATTCAGCACAGGGGTTGTGGGGAGAAGGGGAAGGGGAAGGGGAAGGCCTCTGAGCACGGAGGGGGAGGCAGAGAAAGGACGGGGCATGCAGCCTGCTAAACAAAGCTCAGCACTCTCTCTACCACCAGGGATGACTAAGCCCCCTCCCCAGTTCAACTGGCCCGGTTGAACTGGGCGCTCGGGGATCTACGGGGGACACGCACCATAAATGGCCAACAAGTGGACCCATTTATTATGGTGTTTGGGCTACTGGCCTTTTCTCCCCGAGGGGCTCACGGCCAGCCTCCTCCATGGCCGTCAGGCTGGGAACAAGCTCTTCTGTGCCAGCTTCCTGGTCTGTGTGATCCTGGGCACAGGCGCCCCCTTCTGCTGGCTCTGTGGAGGGAAGAAGGGCAGGTGCGCAGGGAACCACCTCTGGCTCATCTTCACGGCCTCCGGACAGGTCAGCCTCTGGCCCTTTCTCAGAGGCTGCAGCGGTGACAGACATCGGCCCATCCACGGTCTCCCCATTCATGGTCTCAGGTGGCTTAGAAGGAAGCTCTGAACCGGCCCCTTGATCCGCCGGTTGCTCAGAGGCAGGCAGGTTCGGACCTTGCTCCGCGCTGGACACGTGCTGCCCTTGCTCCGCAGCCTTGGGTTCCGCCTGCGGCTGCTTGGAATCCGGCACGGACGGAGCCTCCGGGGGCCCCTCCTGCCTCACGGGAGCCTTGGACGAGGGTGGCCCGGGCTCCTTCTTCGGAGGGGCCTCCTTGGTGTCTTTTTGCCAAGGGAACGAGAAGTCCAGCTTCTTCCCAAACACCGGAACGCTCTCGGCTTTAGCGGCCTTCCCGTCGCCCCCTCCAAAAAGAGTCGAAGAGAACTTATTGAACCCGGAGATGAGGCCCGGCTCCGAGGACGGCTTACCTGAAGAAGGCACCTGTGGTGAGAACAAAGAGCCAAACGGCTTGCTGCTCTCTCCTGCAAAGCTGAATTTTGGCAATGCTGGCATGCTGGGGATTTCAAACACGGATCTGGCCCCGCTGGCCCCCTTAGGGATGCTGTCCGGCGTACTCCTAGCGTCCAGGGAGCCTTTCAAGGGAGCGCTGCCTGAGGTGGTTTCGTTCGTTACTCTGTGCTCTTCCTGCTCAGCCGGAGCTTCAGAGTTTGCCTCAGGGGCCGCTTCATCCACACCTCCGCGGAGGAAATCAAGATCCGCGTTGGGCTCGGTTTCAAGAGTGGCCGACACGGCTGGCAGAGAAAGCCCAACCTCCGCCTCGTGAGTTACAGATGTTTCTCCACCTGTTAAATCAGTCAGACCTGGCGGCTGCACTGAGGGTTCGTCTCCCTCCTCCACCTTGGATTCTAGCTCCGGTGCCCAACCTGAATCCACCTGCTCCGCACGATCACCTGCTTCTTGTTCCAGGGCTGGCTGCTCTTTGGCAGCAGGGGCTGTGTCCTTCTGAAGCGGCTCCAGGTGTGCTTCAGCATCATCAGGCGCTGCAGCTGCCTCTCCATGAACTGAATCAGCCACCTCTGGACTACCCAAGGCCTCGTCCCTCACAGCATCAGCAGTCAGCGGGGCAGAATCCTGCTGTCCCACCTCACAGCCCTGATCCTCACTCAGGACCAAAGCTTCTGAGGTAGGAGGCCCAGGACCTTGAGCTTCTTCGGTCCCTCTCATTTCTCCAGCTCCCATTTCAACAGCACATATTTGGCCTGAGTCTCCCTCGGCCAAGACGGGACCAGGGCCTTCCTTCTGGACGCTGCCGGTACTTCTCCCCGAAGGATCCGCTTGAGATATTCCGTCTTCCTTCAGAGAATGCCTCTCCTGCTCCACCAACGGCCGACCGTCCGGCCTTACGCTCTCTTTCCCAACCGCAGTTCCCGCAGTTCCCGGAGGTCTTGAGATGGCAGCCGGAGGTTTCGGTGCCTCTGCTGCCTTTGGAGGGGTCTCGCCCGCTGCTCCTTTAAAAATGCCAAGAAGATCGCCTGCAAACGTCGGGGCAGGGCCGCTAGGCAGAGAACCAAAGCCAAAAAACGACGTGCTTTTCTTCTGGGCGCTGGGGGTCGCCGAAGTCTGCGGCTGGGAAAAGAAGCCAGATAACGTTTGAGTCGGTTTCATTTTTGTCATGAAGCTTGAAAAGATTTCAACCGAAGAATCCAAAACGGATTTGTCTCCCTCGGGCTCCTTCGGGGGGCCCTGCAGGCTGGAGGGGCCCGTTGCCTTAGGGCCGGGTCTTTGGCCCTCAGCGGCCTGCCTGCCATCACCGGAAGGAAGGGGAGAAGGTTCCCCGGGCTGCGGACGCCTCTCTCCCGGTGCTCCTGGTTCTCCCTCCAGTGGAACGTCTTCCACAGCGTCTGCTGGCCTGGGCGGCAAGGCTGTGGGGCCAAAATCTGTTGCAAGTTCCGCCTCTTCAGAAGCCTCTTCAGCTCTAGGTGAAACAGTCACCTCCTCGTCAGGGAGCGACTCCAGAGTGGCTTTCCCTGCTGAGCTATCCTGATCCTTCAGCTCTTCTGATGGCTCCAGAACCTCTGCAGGGAGGGCAGCCTTACCCTCCTCCGGGAGCTTAGGAAGATCCAGGTCGGGCTGGGAGGGTTCTAGGTGCTCACCGCCGTTCGCCTCTCCATCAGGGAGCTGATTGGCCATGGAAGTCGCCTCTGTATCAGCTTTGCCTCCTGGAGCACTGGCTGACATTGTCTCAGCTGCGGAGGCTTGCAAGAGATGGTCTCCTCCACTGGTGTCACCCAGCTGTTTCTTACCCAGATCCGGCCCTGCAACAGCAGGTGCCCCTTCCTTCCTTGGCCCCTGGTCTTTGGCAGGTGCAGCACCCGAGTCAATGGAAACTGGCAGATTTGTCACCCCTTTTGTGTCCAGTCGCTGCTGGGGTGATTTTGCATGGTTTTCCTTGGCAGGGGCAGCTGGTGGAGGCTTTTCATCAAGGAAGGAGGAAATGTTGAAAAAACTGAAGCTGGAGCTGCTCTGAGGCACATTTTTCTTAGCAGGAGCCCCTCCAGACAGAAAGGAGGGGAGCTTGAAGAGGCCTTCCCCTTCGGGGGGCTTACTACTAGGAGCTGCCGGCACAGTCGCAGGGGGCCTCTCTGGGGCCGTAAAGAAGGAGAAGAGGCTCTTGCTTGCCGACGGCTGTGATGGGGCAGCCTGAGACAAGCCAAAAGGCAAGCTAAAGCCAGTCACTTTGGGGGGCTGGTGGGTGTTGCTTGGCGGACCTTTACCTGGCACAGGCCCTGGACGAGTGCTTGGACCAGGGCCTTGCTGCCTTGGGAGCTGACCAGACTGGCTTGTTCCAGAACTAACAGGCAGCGGAGGCTTTGATTCGGCCTTTTCAACGAGAACCTCTGTGGGTGGGACAGGTTCTTTCTCTACCTGTTGGTCTTGGTCCCCAAGAGGAACATCAAGCTTCTCAGTAGCCTCCACACTTGCCTGATCTGCCCCAGGTGCAGATAGAGAGCTCTCGTCTTTGCTCTGCTCCTTTGTTTCCAGAGGACGTTGGTTTCCACCTTTTGGTAGGTCAGGAGCACTTGGAGGTGCTGCAGTATCAGCTTTGAAAATATCCCCTAAGGAACCAAAGAATGAAGTCATGCCAGTGGTCTCCACCTTCTCTGGTGGCACTTTCTTCTCAGATGGAGGCCTCTGGTCTTTGCTGGGCCCCTTTGTTTCCAGGGGACGTTGGTTTGCACCTTTTGGTAGGTCAGGAGCATGAGGAGGTGCTGCTGTATCAACTTTGAAAAGATCCCCTAAGGAACCAAAGAATGAAGTCACGCTGGTGGTCTCCACCTTCTCTGGAGGCATTTTCTTCTCCATTGGAGGCCTCTGGTCTTTGCTCTGCTCCTTTGTTTCCAGGGGACGTTGGTTTGCACCTTTTGGTAGGTCAGGAGCACGAGGAGGTGCTGCTGTATCAACTTTGAAAATATCCCCTAAGGAACCAAAGAATGAAGTCATGCCGGTGGTCTCCACCTTCTCCGGAGGCATTTTCTTCTCCATTGGAGGCCTCTGGTCTTTGCTGGGCTCCTTTGTTTCCAGGGGACGTTGGTTTACACCTTTTGGTAGGTCAGGAGCACTAGGAGGTGCTGCTGTATCAACTTTGAAAAGATCCCCTAAGGAACCAAGGAATGAAGTCACGCCGGTGGTCTCCACCTTCTCTGGAGGTATTTTCTTCTCAGATGGAGGCCTCTGGTCTTTGCTGGGCTCCTTTGTTTCCAGGGGACGTTGGTTTGCACCTTTTGGTAGGTCAGGAGCACTTGGAGGTGCTGCAGTATCAACTTTGAAAAGGTCCCCTAAGGAACCAATGAATGAAGTCACTCCGGTGGTCTCCACCTTCTCCGGAGGCATTTTCTTTTCAGGTTCCTTGTTTATTAAAGGTGGCGGCGGCGGCTCTGTTGACGGCTGTGTTTTGGTGACCTGTGTTTTAAAGAAGTCAAGAAAGCCCGGAGCTTGGCTTTTATCAGATGCAGTGGATGCAGACGAGTCCTCTCCCAAACTAAAAATCTTCAAAGCGCTTTTCAACAACGTTCCTTCTGTTTCTGAGGGCGCCTGGTTGGGAACCGTCTGAGCTTTTTTGGGCTCCTCATTGATCTCTCTGGATTTATGACGACTGGCAACAGGAGGGGCCTTAACACTGGCATCCAGCTGACCAGCCACAGTGCTCACGGCTCCTTGGAGTAGCTGAGATGCAGATCTCGTCAGCTGAGGCTTTTTCTGGCCAGGGCTTGGCTTTTCGTCTCTCATGGAGTCTAGCCTATCTGATCTGACAGTATCTTTTCTCATGGGCTCGCGCTCAGCAGAAGCCAGTGAACCATCTTCAGGTTTCTTGGTCAGTACAGCTGGAAGAGGGTCATTTCTGTGACCTGACACTCCTTCCTGAGCGTCTCCTCTCCTCACACCAGCATCTTCAAGGGAATCATGCCCATCCAAACCCTTTCCAATCAGGCCACCCAAAGCAGAAAATAAAGATGTGACTTTGTTCACGGTTATCTTTTTATCTTGTTCTGTTGCTTTGATTTCTTCCTCGTGTTGAGGTACCAGTGGAGGAGGCTCAGTTTTCGCAGAGGACTGAAGTACGTGGAGACCAAACCGTCTCGAAGGTGCACTTTCCGGTTCTTTTGCAGCAGGGAGATCCTGTTTAAGCCCTGCAGAAGAAGCTGTCTTGGAAGGTACCCTCAGGTCAAGTGTCAGGGGAGCCTCTGCAGGACCCCTTCCCCTTTCCTGGTCCGGTCTAAAGTCCACCCGGAGTTTCTGAAGTTTATATCCCGAGAAGTCCAAAGGCTGCTCCCTCTGGTAGTAAATGGACTCCTCAAACATCTGTGAAAAGGTCTCCAGGTTCATGTTCATAAGCTGATCGCTCCTTTGCAGAGCCACCGACAGATCAAGGGGCTTGTTTACAAAATGGTCATCCAGCGGCTCCTCCTCAGCAAACCAGAACAACTCGTCTTCGTTGTCAAGAGGCACTTTGAAGCCGCACACGGCGATCAGGCTGTCTTCCAAATCGGCACTCTGCAAAGTGTCACTTGGAGATTTATAGTCCCAGCCGTCCGGGTAGGCGTAAGTATCAGGCGTGCATACATAGACGTAATGCCCCGTGGGGTCAGTGAGTAGAGAGTAGACATATTGACCGTCGCTGTACATGTAATATCCACAGTCTCCCTCTTGGGACGGCCACCAAACGCCACTCTCAAGCAGAAACAGCCAGTCCTGGTACTCCTGACTGTAAGATGAATATGCAAAGCCTTCTTCCAAACTCAGCGAATCTGGGTCCACTAGGGCCCACATAGTGTCATCGTATGCCGACGAGCAGCTCAGGTCCATGGGCAGCTCTTCCAAAACGTAGCTGCAGTCGTCAAAGAGAGGCAGGCTGCCACTCAAGGAATGAGTCGCCCACATTTCTGCTTCATCCTGGCTTAAATCTTGGAAGTCTAACTGATCAAAAGACTCGTGTGATCTCAGACTTAAATCTGCACTCTGGGCATCAAAATTCACGTTTGTTCCCCAATCCGCCACATTGGCATTTCCGTCTTTCTTACACAAATTCATGACGGCCTCATTAGAGCCCGGCCATTCCAGGAAATCGGTCAGCGGGACAGAGTTCTGGTTCAGGACATAGTAGACGGGCAGCGGCACCTGGAGACCAAACGAGGAAAACGCCCCTGCCCCGGGTTCTCTGCCAAGGCCAGGATAGCACCGTGTTTGCTCCAAGGGAGGATACTGCTCTGAGCTGTTGCACCATTTTGGATCAGAGGGTGAAGAACCGAGAAAGCTGTGTGCCCTCTCAGGGAGAGCCGCCTCATACCTACTGGAATCCACACCTTCCCTACAGGGAGTTGGCTTCCATGATAAGTCTTGGACTTTGGGCTGGGAACTGAGAGCACTCTGGGAGACGGAGCGGCGGCAGAGAGGAGTCACTTCCCTGTCCCTGTTTTGGGATTCTGAGCAAGGCAAATGGCCATTCACCTTGGGCACCTCGACCACAGTTTCCTCCGCTTTTGCTTTTGCTTTGTGCCCGAAACTGGCCGTCTCCTGTTTGCCCAGGCTGTCTTCCTGGGCACCGGGACCCCCCTGCGCCGCAACCGGTTTCTCTTCAGAACCGGGCTCCCCGCTCCGCTCAAAAAGCTTCAGCAGGCCTAGAGAGCTCAGTCTTGCCTTCTCGGAGGCACTTCCAGGGATGTTTTCGCTTGAAGCGCGTTTAAACAAGCCGGACAGTAAGCCCGCCTGTCCGCTCTTCGGATTGTCCACTTCGGTTTTAGTATTCACCTCTTCCCTGTTGGTTATGCTGTCAGATGAAGAACGGCGGAAAAGTCCCGTGAGGAACCCCGGCGGCGCTGCCTTCCTCTGAGCGTCCTCCGCGCTCCTGTCCCCTTGGGCCCCTTGACTCTGGACGGGTTTTTCTGCCGCCGTGTTAAGCTTGGGCTCTCTGGATGTGGCGCTCAACCCTTCGCTGCCCCCTGCATCTTTCTGACCTTGCACGCGTGTGCCACCTTGTTCAGAAGGTGCCACTTTTGGAGCGGGCAAAGCTGCCTGCTTTTTATTTCCAGCTTCTGGTGCCCCTTCTCTGCCAGTCCCTTGAGGCCCCGTTGGCTTCTCTTTACTTCCCTGTACATCTGAAGCCGCACTGGGGTCTGACAAACCCGCCTTGGCACTTGCTTTGACAGCCTCTTCCACGCTTGCTGGCTTCTTGTCATTCAAATCCTGCCGGCCGGACTGATCCTTTGCGGCTGTCGGCTTCTCCGTCGCAGTGGCTTTCAAGAAGGAGCCGAAGAGGCCCGGCTTGTCTTTCTGATCCGGCTGCTTGTCTGACAGGCCGAAGCTGCTCAGGAGGGGGATCTGCAGCTTGCCAGAGAAAGGGAAGCGAAGGTCGCTGCCCGCAGCCCCGGTTCTCCCAACGTCCTCCTCAGAGCGATGACCTTTCCCCAGGCCAGGGGCCGCCTCCTTGGCGGCAGTGGAAGAAGGAAGCAACTGGCTGAAGGATTTCTTAAGGGGGCTGAAAAAGCTGTCTGGAGGTTCCCCCTGCCCTGACGGCGGGGGATTGCCTTCGCTTTTGCCTTCGCTTTTGCCTTCGCTTGGCATGTTTTCTGTGGGCCTTCCTGCAGGCCGCTGATTCCCAGTAGGCCGTGGGCTTTCCTTAACCGTCGTCTTTTCTGGCTCAGGTTTTGCCTGAGGACCAGGGGCCTGCTTGGGCCCAGCCAGACTCTCAAAACCGGCCCTCAGGCTGAGCGAACTGACAGAGCTCGACAGTCGTCCAAAGATGGAGGCCACGGGGCCACCGCCGCCCTCCGCCTCACTCTTGCTTGCCTGCGGGGGAGCGCTTGCCCTCTGTGTGCCATCTTCATGGGGCTTCTCGTTGCGTCGGGCTTCAGAAGACCCCAGCTGAGGGGCTTCCTGCTTCCCAGGTACCTCCTGTTTCGTGTCTTCTCTCTTGGGCGGTTCTTTTTCGGAAAATATTTTCAAAGGGTTGAACATGCCTAATACCGAGTCCACGACCGAGCTTGGATTCTGGGAGGCGGCCTGGCTGTGGGCGCTGTTGGCTGAAGGATCCTGGGCGCACGTGGCAGTCTCGCCGGCCTGTGCAGGCTTCTCTGGGACGCCGGCCTTGACATCCCTGGTCGGCCCCTCACAGCCATCCTGGGACAAGGGGGGCACAGCAGGCAAGGGAACCTCAGGCTTGCCATCTGCCTTTGCTTCTGCCGAGGAGCCGGCAGGTCCGGCTTTGCTTGGAAATACACTGCCAACGCCACCCTCCGACTGACCGGGAGGCTCTGACCTCTCTGAGGCCGAAGAGACCAGCTTTTCAACGGAGGCGGTTAAATGCTTTGTTCCAGAGCCGACCTTTTCGGTGAAAGAGCTGAACAATGAGCTGACGCTGTTCTTCACACCAAATAAATCCGGCAGCGACTCTGAGAGGCCCTTGCTATTTTCACTGGCCTCTGCACCGGTTGCCGCTCCTGCCTCTTCTGGACGGGAATTCGCATCTGACACTTTATCCGCACTGGCCTGCTTGGAAGAGGTGGGCCTGCCCGTGCTTTGACGTTTGGGGAGGGTACCAAACTGGCTGATCTCTTCCTCCTTCTCAGCTAAGTATTCGGACACAGTTTCAACCAAGGACTGGAGTTCATCCATTGCATCAACGTACTCTTCGGTTGGCTCCTCCACGGGGGAGAGGGCCAAATCCTGCTTACGGCGGCCCTGTGTCCCTCCGCTTGCCCTCTGCAGGGGCTTGTCCTTGGCTAGGTGAGACACCGCGCTTCTGGCACAACCGTCAGCGAGGTCCCCAATGCGGCAGGCGCTGGAGTCACGCCACACTTGCGAGAGTAGAGCGATTTCTTCCATTTCCTCGTCGTCCGACACAGGGGAGTATCGGGGCTCGTCGGATGCGCTGCCGTCCAGCTCCTCAACAACGCCCAGTGGCACAAAGCAGTTTTCCAGCTCTTTCTGGGTAAGCCTCCTCGTGCCACCAAAATGAGCCAAACCGGAAGTGCGGTTTGAGGCCTTGCTGGGCAAGTTGCCACTTCTGACCAGAAGGCCATTTTTGTACGGGCGCAGAACGGGATAGAGGCCCAGCCGTTCTTCACTTTCAGCGGGGCTGCCGGGACCCTTGTCCGCTTCCTCAGAATCAGGGCAAATACATTCGGCTCTTGTTTTTATGCCACCAGAGGAAATTACTGGGTCGCGAGGAAACCTCACGGCACGGTTCTTCTGCGGCCTGGTTTGTTCCCATTCCTCAAAGCTGTTGTATCTTGGCTTCTTTTTTCTTCTCCTGTCTATGGTGTCATACTCCTCCGGGTAGCAGGAGGCGCCAGAACTTCCTGCTCGTGCACAAACCTTCTGGGAACGCCTTGATCTTTCCCAAAGCCCAAAGCTGTCCTCTGCTACGAGCCGAGGGCCCTTCCGTCCCTGCCTCTGACTTTCTCCTAAAAAGTCTTCGATCAACTGCTTACCTAACCGTTCATAGTCCTCATCACAGGCTTCCTGGCCAGCTTCGTACTCAAATGGAACGATTCTGACTTTGTCATGATTAACTAAAGAGTCTCGTCTGAGGCGAGAAAAGAAGGAAGGGGGACAGAAAAGGACCGAAGGGTGAAGAAAAGAGGGAAGAGCAGGAAGGGTGGAAAAAGCTTTGATTACAGTTGTGAAGAAGAGTTTCATAAAGGTCAAACCACGCCATAAAAATTAAGCAAGCTGAGAATGTCATAACCCCGTATTTCCAATTCCAAGGTTATTGACTATTGTAAAGTTTCAGACAATATTTTACTTCTGCAATTGCTGGAGTTTAATATTAAAACACCATTCAGGACTGCTAAGAGTATAAAGCATGTGTAGGCCCTTCAGGGCTTTGGCAAAAGAACTGTGGTGGTTTATGACTCCACTAAGCATATGAACAGCGGGTCAAAATGTTAGTAATTAGCTGCCTAATATTTTGTGTCATTAACTGTCAACTGTGAGCACTTGCGGAACTCAGGTCCATAGTAAAATGCAGAATTTAGGGCCATTTGGAGTTGATCGTGGTGCAGAAGAAAGCTTCTCCCTAGAGACGCAAAGCTGCTGACATCTGTATGAATACAGAGCCCACCACGGCCTAGAAGGCAACGATCAAACCAATTGTCATGGAGCAGCTGAAATTTAAATAGGAGCCCCACAGATTCTAGCTGTAATGCTAACAAAGCAATTGAAACCACAGAAACCCAGAAGCACAAAGGGAACACGCAGAACTTTGGGCAACCCCTGTGTCTTGGCATCTCTTGCCTCCTGTTAGGGGTGTTCTGACGCCCCCCGCCCTTCCCCGTCCTAACGACAGAGACCCGCGGCAGACACAGACAGGCAACGCAGAAGCCCAGAGCCCCAAAGCCACATCACAGGACGCCGATGTTCCAGCCGTGCACAGCGACACCCACCTATCTAACAACTCAAGGGAGTGTTGACTTTCTAAGGACAGCTGGCGGCTGGTCATCTGGCTAGACTGTGAGGACGGCTGCAGGTCCGTTCGGCTGCTCAGGACGGACTCTGTGCTATCACATCTTCTTCAAAAAAGCAAGGAAGAGTTCAGATGCAAAGGCCCCGTGCGACCCAGGCACATTTCAAGGGAAACGCCAAACAGCTGGCTTCAACCCTTCCTGCTTCTGACCCCCCAAACCGGCCGTTCAACACCGCCAAGCCTGTGAGTGTGTGAGCACGCCGCCCTGTTTCTACTGAACCCTCCGTCACACACACAACTCCCAAAAGAACAAGGGGCCACTGTAGAAGGGGCTCTCCCCTAAGGGCAGACCAGCTGGTCGGAAATGCCATACATGGTCAGCAGTTGTGCAAAAGATGGGGGGATGGCACACACTTAAGACCACAGCTTGGCAAGGCTGGGTCCAGTGTGCTCACACCCCCACACACCCCGGCCTCAAACTGGAGTGCAAGTGCTGTCGTCCAACATGTGCACAGCAAAGGCAGCTCCGATGCGACCCGGCTTGTCTTCAAGGGTGGTTGCTGCTGCTGACCACCGTCCAGAAAAAGGCTGACTGCCGTGGGGTTTTATGTGTCCAGAAAGCCCAAGCAGAACCTTTCATTGAGATGAGTCTCTCAGAGGAGCCCCCTCCACTACCCAAAATCTCAGTCCTTGTCCATGCCCTTTCATTCACCTTGGGTCCGAGTGCTGTGCCTGCAGAGGAGACTGGACAGCCTGGCTCTTCTGTCCCCAGAGCGGAGGCAACACAGGCCCTTTCTGCACTTACCTGCAGGAAATCCGGATCAGCTCGGGGACAGCGCTGTCTGCACTGCCAGGGCTGATCCAGACTGCCCATTCCTCCAGGGGCCCTGGGAGATGACCTGTGATTGAAAAGCATGCCCCAGTAGTCCCAGCGCACAGCGTTCTGGATCAGGCCCATTAGTCTACTGGTGGTCTGTTGGGGGCTTTCATCTGGATCAGGCTCTGTACGGCGATAGACTTGAATACTATATGGGAAAAGGATACGAGTCCTGGACACTGGCTGTCACTGTGACCTCCCAAAGGGGTGAGCCATGTCATCTGCGATTCCCACTCGCTGTGCCACCCTCCTGCTGGGGTCTAAGGAAGCTAAGCACCGCTGGGTGCTCTAAGGGACACCACTTAGTGTCGCCCCCCCCCCAAGGCACATATAGCCCACAAGGAGCTTGGGAGGCAGGTGGCACTTAGATCGGGGGGTGTCCACTGGATGTGAAAGGAGTGCGATTAACCAACGTTGACTAGCGCTTACACTTGGAGTGCCAGTCCTCCCTGCAATCGAATACTTAACCTGATTCAGTCATGGGGCCAGTCCTCCTCTGGGCGCCACCATTTTGGCTGTGATGCCACCTGTGACAGCACGTCATCAGCGCTGTCACCATGATGATGGTGATGCACTGAGCACGCGCAGTCATGCCTACGGTCATACAAGGTGCCAGCAGATGGTGGTGCAGGCAAATGTTTGTTATCATGATCCACACCTAATCAACAATTAGTGAACTTCTGGTGAAAGTGGGAAAGCTTGGAGGCTGTAGCAGCCTTCTCAAAGTGAGGATGGTCTTCACCAGAAGTTCACTAATCATGCACTACTGGCCGTAGTGCGAATAGGTCTCGGTTCTGCATGGACTTTCACTAGGAGGCGTAAAAAGAGATTCTGAATACGGGAAGCCTGAAGTTAACCTAACCTGGGAAACAAGCCATGGTTCGTGTTTGTGTGAGAACGAACTCACTTTTAGCCCTGCAGTTTTAATCTCGTGTGAAGTGAGTGTCCCTTGTCATACCTTGAGCATTGTCCCAAAAAGAAAAGAATGTCTAATATGGTGGTAGAAGCAGGCTCAGGGCTGCCACTGTGACCAGCCACCAATCCCCCCATGGTGAGCCAGGATCTTGCCCGCTGGCTGTCGGTTTCCCCGCCAAGGGACAGGAACGGGAGAGGGGCTCCCTTCCCAGGGGACCCACCTCACGGCCGCTCGCTCACGCTGATCCAATGCGTAGCCGTAGACGCACTCCACGCAGCCCTCACGGTGGGCCCCCTGTTGCTGCAGCCGAGAAGCAATGGGAAACTGGCGCACGGAAGCGTTGGGCTGGGAGGTGGTGTGGAAGAGGGGTGGCCCGCCGTTGCCCATCTCGCTGCGGCAGTCACTGTCCCGGTCGTCTCCGGCGCTATCGTGATCTTCCAAGGCTACAGGACAGAAAAGGTTGAGTAGCTCACGGCCAGCGCCAGAGGAGGACACAAGCGCATGCAGGCTGCCTCTGAGAAGATGGCCTCACCGTTCCCTCCGTGAGTCACAGGAAAACACCTGCAAAAAGACCTTCTGAGCCCTGGGATTTAGCAAACCAGGAGAGAGGCTTTCGGGGAGCCTGCCTCTTAGCTTATACCAGGCACCTGCCCTTGTCCCCTGCAGAAGAGAAGCACCTTCAGGTGGGGTCACTGGAGGACAGTGGGGAGGAAGCAAAGAGAGAGGAACAGGTTCCCAGCTCCCATCCATTCTGACCGTTGCCCACTCTCTTGCACAGGCCCAACAGGGACCCGGCTAACACAGCCCGTTCTCCCCAGCCAGAGAGAAGCCACAAACGGTCCAAAGCCATCAACAGATGCAGGGAAGGCCAACGTCCAGCGCCCACAATTCTGTCATTAAAACTTTTCTGTCCTGTGTTGGTGGCTATTTTATATTCCCTTGACCTATTCCCCCTAATACGGAGAAAAAAGCCCCTGGAGCAGTTCCTACCGTAAGGGATGCAGAGGGAGCAAGCCTCAGGGTGCCCGTGTCACAGCAGTGCCTGAGAGCCACGGGCAAGTGACAGAAGAGCTCAGGCAGTGAGTGCCTCACGCCCAACCTTGGTTCTAAAAGCCCTGCTCCAGTCCAGGCCTTGCCATGATCCGGACCCGGTGATCCGGATTATGGCAGGTAAGTGCGGGAAGGCCCAAAGAGACAAGCTCTTTCCAGGCCCGTTCAGAGCTGGCGTATCAGTTGGAGAAGTTGCCTGCAGTCGGCCTGCTTTCCCTCAGGAGGGAACATGACCTGAGCGCACGTTCATGCCGGACATTTTGCAATCTCACCAAGGCGCTACGAAGCACGGAAATGTCAACCGGGCCGCGTACAAAGCCCCAGCCGGTGCCTAATTGCGCCGGATCACTCTCCCCGCTAGTTGTGGGATGCCTGTGCTGAGGCAGCTGTGCACCACATTCATACTACATTACGCACAGCAGGCCAAATGTGCGCACAAGCACACAACATCAATTACCCAGCAGCACTCTGTGCATAATGGCCCGCTGAGGCGTTCATTCCAAGCTGAATTGGGTTTCTGCTCAAATCACACAAGAGTCTATTTTGTAAGCAAGAGATGGGCTTTGCCAGGAAAGGAAGTACGCAGGGTCCGTTTCCTTGACACAGCACTGGCCAAGCCGAAGGACAAGGGCCACGTGCGCAAATCGAGTGCAGTCTCTGTGTGGCAAGTGTTCACATTCTGTCGCACAAAACACCCCCAGCACTCACCCTTGGAACTTCCCTGAGCATTTGCCAAGAAGGCAGAGGCGCACCAACCTGCTCAGAAGAAGCCCAGTTCACTATGACTAGGAAATGGGGGTGGGAGTGGTGACAGGGGGCTCAGCGTCAAATCAAATTCTGCATAAAATGTGGGAGTCAACAAAAGGCTTGTTCAATCCCACTGCCCCCCTGTGCCCCTCCCCCTCCCCCACTTCTCCCCTTGCACGCTCCTGCCTTCTGCATCGTGCCCAAGGCCCACACTTCTCGCCTGGCAGACCCACATGCTCCCCCACACCCACATGGGCCAGCCCTCGCAAGACCCGCGCAGCTGGCAGGGCTGAGGCCCAGGAGCAAGGGGAGACGCTATGGGGCTTGCAGGCGTGATGGGGGAGGCAGGATACAAAAGGAGTAGGGGGAGGCAGGGACACAGCGGGAGAGTCCACAGGAATTTGCCAACCACCAGCTGGTTCCTATTTCAGGGGCAAAGCCATTTTGGTCTGTGCGTATCCCTTTGGGAAATGCAAAATTTGCTGGGTGGGTGAGGGAGCCTTCCAGAAATACCACCTGGTGCGTGCAAATTCTTCTTCATCACTTCAGCCTGACCATACAGTCCATAGAGAGGACAAAGGCAGAAACAGGGAGGAAAGGTTTGAGCTCCACTCCACGAGACAACTTGGAATTAATGCATACGGTCAGGGGGTTGGAAGAAAGAAGACAAGACACGCCGGCTGTAAACGGTCCTTCCTAGGGGAAACAAAGCCCGCCGACTAAGAGCACGACAGCCTTCTTCCAGCTTCCAGATACTGCTGGGCCTCGGTCTGTTGAACAAGGACAGCGAAGCAAACACTCTACAGAACACACCCAGCAGATGAAGTGCAAGAACCTAAGAGGAGCCCATCTACTCTCAGAGTGGCCCATCAACTGCTTCCGGGCCTTCTCAAGCCAAGGATGAAATTTTCACCTACCTCTCCCTGAAAATCCTGCCTGCCTGCCGCTCTTTCCAAGCTGGGGATGGTGCCTTGCTATCATTTTTAGCAGCAACTGATACACCTGTTGTCCAGGAATTAAGAGGAGCCCTGCAGGATCAGGCTTCGGCCCATCTAGTCCCACATCCCCTCTCACACAGTGGCCCCCAACTGCTTCCAGGCATCTCAAGCAGCAGATGGAGGCAAAACCTTCACTTGCTCTCGACCAAGTGGCCTATAGAGGCCTCCTGCCCAACAAAGGGGCACCTGTTGCATGGATGGTAAAGGGCAGAAGAACGCATTAAGCTCAACCATCTTTTAACACCTCAAATTACGAGTTTCAACATTCAAAATGGCTGACGAGCGCTCCAGGCTAGGCCTCCCACCTCCAAGCACGCTGAGGCTGCCTTTCTGAGGGAAAAAAAGCAACCCAGCAATATCCAGCAAGCAGAGACGGGCCTGGAAAGAGAAATGCTCTCTCCCTAGAGGCAAGCTAAGTCCATTTTGAAAGGCGGACAAGAGGATGCAGAGGTAGAATGAATCAGGAGGCAGAAAATGCACCTTTAACAGTGAAGCCTGTGATCAGTAGGAGTGGCAAACGCAGCCAGATCCCAACAAAAAGGAGAATAAAGCTCCAGCCAGGCAGCCTGGGGGAAATGAAGCCCCTTACTCTGAATTATGGTGACAGGCTCGCCCCTGGCGGATGCCCTGGATGGAAGATGGAGCCAAGAAACCCTGGAAGCGGCTTTTTCCTTCCACAGAGAACCACGTACCCCAAACCGCGCCCACCAAGGTGGCCTTTTGCCTGCATCGGCCACTGCGGTTCCAGAGAACAGGCGCCAAGCCCGAGGCTTCCCTACACCTGAGGAAGGTGCTCTTCCCTGCGGGAGAAGGGAGCCCAGCCTCTCCTCCCTTCCTCTGCCAGGACGTGACTGGGCAACTTGGGAGGAGAGGGAAGATGTCGCCGGCAAGGGGCCGTCTGCGGCTCGTGCAGGGGTGGCCTCCTGCTCGGCCTTGACCGTCGGACTGCAGCTGCTTACAGAGCCCACTAGCCTCCCCTTCCTGGCCAGTGAGTCAAGCCTCCTTCCCACCACTACCCATCAGAAGTAGGCCTCAGGGCCAGAACGGCTCCACAGCCTGAACACAGTTCAAAGAAACCCGGCTGGGGCATGGTGGCGGTAATGTGATCGCTGGCAGAACCCCTCGTCTCCCGCCGAGATGGTGATCTCTTGTGAAAAGCTCTCCCTGCTACATGAGGCGTGAGAGACGTGGGCGGAGGAGAAGAGCAGGCCTGTCAAAACGGTGAACGCCACGCGTGGATTTGGCTCAGGAAAGAACAAAAGGTGGGCGGGAAAGGGCATGCCGGGTGCTGCCCTGCTCCCTGCCCCGGGCTCCGGAGGAAGGAGGGCGTTCCTAGTCGTTGGACACAGCACAGGCAGGAAACAGGGGGGCCTGTTTGCACCGAGGCCCACCGCAGCCCAAGAGCAGCCCCTCTGCCCTCACTCTCCCGGAGGGTTGCTAAAGGGCCCCCATGAACATCTTTCATGCCCTTGGAAAGCCGTGGGGAAAAGTTTAGTATCTGTCAGAAGGGCACGGAATGCCAAACAAGACAAACCTTGCTAAGCCCCAGTGTGGTGCTGAGCAAGGAGCTGCGAATTCCAGCTGGAAGGACCAGGCGCATGTCATTTGGCTCAGCAGTAGAGTTTCGGGTAGCCACCAGGGACAAAAGCTCTTAGGGTTGTCTGGTCCAGTTTGCTTGGATCAGTTTCAATTGCTGCAGCCTGAGGATGCTCTCTGGATCCCTGTCCCTCCTGGCTGATAAAAACTAGCCCGCAAGGTATCACCGGGTGGAGACAGGAGGTAGTGAATGCCTCTCTAAGGGATGGGGTGGTTCCACTGGCCCAGAAACAGGCTGCGGTGCACCCCCTCCCGAAGAGGGCCTCCCTGGACCCAGAGGATTTAAATAACTATCGCCCGGTGGCCAACATACCTTTTTAAGGCAAGGTTCTGGAGAGGGCTGTCGCTGTTCAACTGCAGACATGCTCGGAAGAAGCTGATTATCTAGACCCATTCCAATCTGGCTTCAGGCCCCGTTATGGCATGGAAACCACCTTGGTCACCATGGTTGATGACCTCTACTGGGAGAGAGACAGGGGGAATGCTACTCTGCTGGTTCTCCTGGACCTCTCAGCAGCTTTTGATACCATTGACCATGATATTCTTTTGGAGAGACTATGGAGTTTAGGAGTGGGAGGCAATGCTTGGCACTGGTTCCGCTTCTATTTCCAGAGCAGAACCCAGATAGTGGCTGTAGGAGACACTGATTCGACACCCCAGAAACTCACTGTATGAAGCTACTGGGATAGGTCATCAGGAGATTTGGAGTGAGGTGTCATCAGTATGCAGATGACACCCAGCTCTGTCTCTCTGTACCATCTGAATCAGGAGAGGTGGCTGAAGTGCTTGACAGGTGCCTGGAGGCGGTAATGGGCTGGATGAGGGTGAATAAATTGAAGCTGAATCCAGACAAGACAGAGGTGCTGTGTGTCACAGGGTCCTGGGTCCATGTAGTTGGGAGATACCCTATCCTCGATGGGGTTGCAATGCCCTGGAAGGGACAGATGTGTAACTTGGGGGCACTCCTGGACTCCGCACTGGCACTTGAAGCTCAGTGCCCGTGCCTTAAGATCAAGCGGTGAGGCCCTCCTGGTCACCCCACCACCTTCAGTACTGAGGCTGGTGGGCACCTGGGAGGAAGCTTTTTTGGTGATGGCCCCCAGACTATGGAATAGTCTCCCCCTTGAGGTGCGTTACATATATTTAGGAAGGTGGTGAAGACGCACCTATTTGCCCTGGCCTCTGGCTGAGGTGATTATATTTCTCATCCCAGCACAGAAACCATCATTTTAAACATGCTGTGTATTGTTTTAGATTTGTTGATTTTTTTAAAGTGCTTTTAATGTATATTTTATTTATTTATTTATTTATATTTATAAGGGTCTCTGGGTGGGTTTCAGTTTTTAATCTGTTGTTTTAATGGTTGTTACCCACCCAGAGACCTTCAGGTATGGGGTGGGATAGCAATGTAAATAAATAAGTAAGTAAGTAAGTAAGTAGAGCAGCAGAGTGAGCACTTTGCTGGTCAGACCGGTGCTCCCCAAAGTCAGCTGGCGGATGGAGGGCCACACTCAGCCGCCCACAGGCGAGGGAGGGACGTGACGGGGTAGGGAAGGCCACACAAGCACGGAGCAGGGCTAGGAGCAAAACCAAAGGGCCCTCGGACACATGAACAGCCACAGAACTATCGCACCGGAGCGTCCAGACGCACGTCACAAGCACACAGCTACCAGAGAACGAGGGGGGTGCTACATACTTGGCTCTTCTCCCCATCCGAAGTAACTCCAGGTGCCTGCGTGCAACAAACAGGAGTGGGGAAAGTGCAGAAAAACAAGGCCGGTGAGACAGTCGGATTCAGGACGCAACGGCGACATCGTATATGTGAGAACCACTGACCTCTTGTGGAGGCTTCCCTTAGCAGAGACTCAGAAAGCGTAAACTGCCCACTTAACCTTCTGGGGAGCTTTCCGGTGCTACGATTCACAACGGGCAGAAGAGGAGGGACTGCTCGGGCCGCCCCGCCTCTCCTGGCTTCCTGCTCTTTGGCGTCCCGTGTGCCTTCCTGGAGAGCAAGAGGGCCCAGGCCTGGAGGCCACCTTGGCTCTCCTTCCCATAAAATGGCCTCCTCCTCCGGGCAGCTCGGGGCCTTTGGATTTTCGCCCGTTCAGAGAAGTGGGTCCCAAAGGTTCACAGGCTGCCAGGAAGGCGCCGGCTGGAAACACAACCCGCTGGATCGCCAAAAAAACACAAGAAGGCCCACCAGAAATCCTCCTGCCTGTGTCGGATCCCCTCCAAAGGCCCTTGAGCCACTGGCCACCTTCGCCAGTCCCCCGGGGAGGTGGAGAAGCAGCGGCATGAGAGGCCGGAGCCCCCTTTCAGCAGCTCCTCCTCACCAGAAGAACCGGACGGGTTTGCCACACTGAATGGCCACGCTGGACCCCCAAACGAAGCTTGAACTATCAGGGAGCACTATCATTTCTCGGCCCGCATGCTCCCAGCCAGGCTAAAGCACCGGCTTTCACTCCCTGAATCCCTTTGGGCCTCTTGGCTCCCCTGGCGAAGGAAGGAGCGTTCAGGGGATGATCTAGGGGCTTAAAGAGAGCGCTGGACCTGGTTCCAGACCCATGAGCAGAGGCGGCAGCAGCACCCAGACGGCTGAAGCGAAGTGGAACGGAGGCTGCTCAGACCAAGAAAGGGGGCTGTCCCTACACGCTGGAAGGAACGTCTGTGCTCCTGAGTGTTGATTCCCCAGCCACAGCGACTGCCTTGCCTGCCAGGCCTGGAGAATGCTCCCTGGCAGTGCCACCCTGGGAGGCACGGAGCTGAAGCCAGGCCAAGTGTCCAGCTTCCCAGAACCCTGCAAGGCATTCCAGGCACGGCCATCTCCCGGCAAGGCCCTTCTTCCAAGGGCAGGCCCTGCTCGGGGGCTTCTCAGAAGGGAGGAGAAGAGGGGGGAACAGAACAAACCAGGCAGCCTGGCGAAGCTTCTTCTGCGCTGCTGTGGGAACTGGCGAAGGGGAGGCTGCACGTCGCTGCATGAGCCACTCCTGCCTCAGTCTTCAAGAGAAACAGCGCTGGGGCAGGTCCTCAGGCCAAAGCGGGACACAGGCTGTGTTCACACCTACATTTTAATTCAGCTTCAGTCCACTTTTAGAGGGAGATAATGCAGTGGCAAAGTAGCAAGCCGTTCGCTTTCAGCGTTATTCACTTAAGAAAATCCGCCTTTGAGTTAGGTAAAGCGGAAAGAAAAGGACTCGTCTCTTTGCAGAGTGTTCTCACTCTGAAGTGGACTGAATCTGGATTAAAACTTAGATGTGAATGCAGCCACACTCTGGGCCAGCCAGGAATCCTGCCATGTTCTCGCGGCAACAGAACCGTCACTGGCAATTTCATAATCCAGCCTGGCAGGCGCTTCCAACACAGGAACGGACTTACCCGTGCCACTCATGGGGTTGTCACAAGAGACGTCCGCACCCAGTGAAACCCGGCCTGCCATGGCTTTATTCCCAAACTGCCTCAGGAGCCTCCTCTTTGCAGCCCAACAGGAGGTCCAGAGATCCTGCTGCAGCATGGCCTGAAAGGAGCCACCACGTGGAAGATCTCAATTCCACAGGGGCCACCAGGCTGGCATCGTACTTAGGCGGCTGCTGCCTCTGAGCAGGGGATTTGCTCTCGAGGAACATGACGGCCAATGTATCCACACAACCTGAGAATCTCCCACAGCCTGCAAATGAGCCCACCTTCTGCGGGCATGGGGACATGTTCTGTCTGCCCACTGCAGCTGCCTCCTCTGGACATGGGGGGCATCTACCCACCCACCAAGCCCAACGGTCCCTCCACAGGGGACGTATTCTGCCCACAACGCTGGACAGTAGGACCGGTCATCACCCTCAGGCTTGATGGCTCTTCGGCAACACACCAGACCAAACCTTCCTCCCTTTTTCTGGGTTTTCACCTGGGCTTGTAACTGTCTCTACATAAAATCCTTCTGCTCACACTCTGCACTTCAGTCAAGGGTCTTACTCGGCCAGTACCATGCCTGGAATGTGGGAAATGCCCGTAGCACCATAAGTACCAAAGTTGAAGTAATCCAGCCCCCCAACGCAAAAGCCACCCATTCGGCCCAATGCATCTCCACCGGGGAGAAGGAAGGGAGCTGAACAAGGCAGAGGGGACTCCAGACGCCGGCAGAGGAAAGCTTCTCACTTACAGCACTGAGAGGCAGCCGTCGGCAGCCGCGGATCCTGTCCGTCTTCCCCGAACGAAGGCTGAGAAGAAAAATGGAGGCCAGATGAGAATCTGTGCGGACAGAGCGGGAGGGGAGGCTTCTCTGCACCGCACTCTGCTCTAGGCAAGGGATGCGCACACGCCGTCTCCTTCAAGGGCCTCCGTGCCAGAAAGCTGCTCAACCAAGGATGCCCAGTGGCGACCCGCCGCTCACATGTCCGGCCCTGCCTGGATTTTCTCATTGCCCACCTCTACCTGCCACATTCCAAATTAGGAGGAGGAGGAGGAGGGTTTTATATCTTGCTTTTCTCACCCTTAAGTGGACTTAGAGTAGCCAACAAACATCCTTCTCTCTTTCACAGACAGCCTGTGAGGTAGGCTGGGCCGTAAGAGCTCAGGAAGCCAGCTGTGACTAGCCCAAGGCCACTTCATGGAGAAGTGTGGATTCAAACCAGGAGACTGCAAGATATGAGTCCTAACTACAAGGCTAAGCTGGCCCACCTCGCCCCCTCCTCGCCATACTCACCTCGTCCTCTTCTTCAAATGAGTTGATCTGGCTCATCTTTCTTGTCCAGTATTTAGCTTCCTCTTCTGGAATATCTACAAGACAAGAAAACAAATATTATCTGACATAAGTGCTCCTCTTAACGGACCGAATTCAGAGCCACTGTGCCTCAGAATGCCAGAGCATCCAATGTCCCAGAACATCCCGGGGGGCCCAGACACACACTTTTAAAGCCAAAACCATGCTTGCACTGGACAGCCACACGCCCAGGGATGCTCAGTGTCCTCAGACACGGGGGCATTTTTGCAAGGCTTGCCAAGCCCATCGTGAGCAGACAGGACAGCAGGTGGCCTTTTGCAGACGGATCCATTAAGCCACAAAACACACTTGGCGCCTGCAGGGGCCACCTCATGGAGCTCTGCCCACGCTGGGCTGCGAGTAAGAGGCCTCTCTCTTCCTGAGCCCTCTCGCCCGCTGACCTCTGCCGGCACAAAGATTCCCAGCGCTCCACGCCCAAGGCTGGGACTCGCCACTTCTGCCTTTGCCTTCGCGCTATCTAATTGGAGCCTCCGAGGATTCTGAGATTGTCTTAGGAATACCACGGGGAACCAATTCTCTTCACTCTTCACGGGTTGGGCAGAGAACAGCAGCTGGACGCCACAGGCACACAGAACCTGCGAGCTGCTCTGATTTCACCGGTTCGCAACCACAATGGTGCGCGCAAGGGCCGTGACCAGACAAGACAAGTGGGGCAGCTCAGAGGTGCCTCCAGTTCGGCACTGGGAGGCCCTTCCGCTCCCAGCTGTTCTCTCACCCACCTTTTCTACTGGGTTGTGGACCGCCCCATTGCTAAGCCGTCTCTGCGTTGCTGCAGAGATTTTTTGCGGGGGGCTCAGAGCCACGGCGTGGGCACGGCAGTGAAGAGGCAAGCCGCAGCCACAGTAGGCGTTTCCCGTCAGTATGTTTCCAGTTGCCATTTGTGCCAGAATGAAGAGCTGGAAGTTTCACTTGCCCAGAAGCTGCCCTCAGTCCTGGCCGTGGGTCACTCCTGGGACCCTCACCCTCACCCTGGGATCTTGCACTTTCGAGAGGTCAAAGTGACTTCCAACCAGAGCCCGCCTTGCGCGTAGCACTCCCAAAGAGCATCAGTTAAGGGAGACTTGTTCTTATGGCAAGATCTGCCCAAAAAGGAAGCGGGCAAAGAGGGCGTCTCACAGTGCCTGCATGTGAACAAGAGCTGGCACACTGTGCCTGGTACAAGTGAACCCAGCCTGGGCACAAACAGCACACAATGCAGTGTAAATCCAGCTTGCACTTAGCACGAAGTTATCCCAAGACACAACAGGAGTGATAGCAGCACGAAGGCGTCTCTGGGCATCTCTGAGGCAGAAGCGTCCCTCTGCTCACGGGCGCCTCGTTCCAGAAACACTGGGAAAGGGAAAGCGTGTTTAGCCAGCAACGGGCCAAGTCCTCTGCTGGTCAGTGGAAACATTAACAAACAGCTGGGTTTGGGTACAAATTATTTCAAGACGAGAACTTGAGAACGTTGAAAAGCTGATCACGGCAGCACAAGGAAGGCCCCACAGTCGTGAGCGCCATTCCTCTGGCCGGCAAAGACACAGCAGACGCCCTCCTGCATGCAAGCAGGCCAGAAGCATCCGTCACTCTACGGGCGGAAGCAGAGGGCTGGCCTAGGGAAGACCTCTCATCTCTCCCCAGGGAGGGAAGGGGTGCACTGGATTCGGGCTCCCTCCAGCTTCCACAGGCGCACAAAAAGGAAAGAAAACTCCCCTCTGGGTCCCTGCGTTGGTTGTGCTGCACATGCAAAGCAGCTGGGAGCCCCTGGACCCCTGCACTCACTCGGTTCCGTGCCATGCTCCACACAGACTCTGTGGGACAACGATGTTTGCTGTGCAAACACGGCCACAGGCATGCAACAGTTTCGGAACAAACTCATTGCGTTATCTCGGTCTCCAAAACAGAAAACAAGCCTTTTGCCAAGGCAGAAAGGCTCGAAGGAGGGCTTTTTAGTAGCCAAAAGCTCACTCCACAAACATGCTGAGCCGACCACACACACAGATACCGCTTCTTCCGAGTCCATTTAATCAGGCAGCGGAGGAACTCTTGTGCCTGGGAAATAAAACACAAGGCTTCTGAATGAACCGAGGCAGGGAGACCTTTGGCACCGTCCTCTATGCTGAAAGGGAACGCGGGGAGAGTCCCAGGGAGACCCAGCCGCTCAAGTCTTCAGGGAGGTCCTGCTCCGGGTGCCACAGAGATTTTTTATTTCGTGTTTGATTTTGCCCCTTTACTTTCAGAAAGTGTTTTCTATTTTAATTGTTCTTTATTATTTTGTTTTATCTGCTAATCGTTCAGCACCCTGAGACTTTGGCGAAGGGCAGTACAGAAACCAATAAATGCGACTTTGCGGCCCCTGCTGGAAGGCAGCAACTTTCCTAAAGCAGCATGGATGCACCTTCGCACCCGCCCCGCCCTGTGTCAAGGGAGTTCTCCCCCTGCAAATAACTTATTGGGGCAAAACTAGGAAGGAGGAGCCCAAGCCCAACTCCTTAAAAAAGCCACACTCCTGTTTCTTCACCTGCAAAGGCTTCCTCAGCAATTCCTGCCTAGATCTTTGCTGCCTGCCTCCTTCCCAAGTTCAGCACGCCTGGTTTGTGTTAGTCATCTCCAGGCCACTTAGAATAAGCAACCCTCGATTCACTCATTTCTCAGGTTTAAAAACTTACAGAAAATGGTTCACTGTGAAAAAAAAAAAGAACCCGGGGATGGGAATGAGAAGCCTCTCTTGCGTCCAAAGTCTTCAGCCTGTGATGAATGGCGCAGGAAGGAAACCCGGCCCCACGGCCCCACACCATGGGTCAGGCTGAGGGAACAAAGGGTGACCCCTGAGCGTCACTCGGACTCACCAAAAGGCAACTCGAACCTCGTGTCCAGCAGGATCTTATGGGGCGTCGGGGTTTTGGTGCCGCAGACCTCCCGGCCCTTCATTCGGACCTCTGCCTCGAGGGTAGCCCACTCCCCCGGGCCTTCCTGGAAAAAGAAGGGGCAGCGTGAACACGGCGCACCTTCGTCCTGCTTTACTCTGCACTTAGCAGGCTGAAAAGTGAGTGGAATTTGGGAGTAGTGCAGCTCCAGGAAATGAGGGCCAATGCGAGGAGGGAGCGGTTTGGGGCCCGTGGAAGAACCGGCCGACCTGCCACTGCTGTCCCCAGCTGAGGACGGAGAGCCTGTGAGCAAAGCTCCTCTGGAGGAAAACCTTTGGCCTGAGCTTGCTTGGAGGAGGAGGAGGAGGAGGAGGAGGAAGGCATAGAAGTTCTGCTCCTGTCCTCTGAGGCCTCCTTCTCCCTGGCTCCTGGGCCCTCCTCTCACCCAAGGGGCCTCAGAGAAATACCCCAGCAGCTCCATTCCCGAGGATCCGATGAGTCACCACCTGAGGCAGGAGTGGAGCAGAGCAGGTGCTCAAATGGCGGCGTGCCTTTCCTTCACCCGGTAGTCATCTAACTATTTACTTATAATATGTGTATCCCGCCCTTCACGGGACCAAGACAGGTCCCAGCATAAGATCAAACAAAGCCTAAAACATCTTTAAAATATAAGTCCCCCAACAGGACTACTTTCAGAGGCACTAGGGACCAAAGGCCCAGGTGAAGAGGTAGGTTGCAGCCATTTGAAGTTGGAACCTGGCATACCTCCACCAGGAAGCTACACCAAAGACTCGCAGGGGGGGGGGCTGCCCTGTGCCACAGCCCCTCACACTTCACTTAGTGATCTAAGAGCACTGGCAGGCCGAAATAGGACAAGGTGCTCCTTCAGATATCCAGGGTCCAGGCCACTTGGGACTTTATGCCCAATACCGGCACCTTGAATCAGGCTCAACAGTGAATTGGTAACCAGTGCTCCCTCATTCTATGAACCTGCTGGAAAAGGTCCACTTCGGTTGCCACAAGAAGAACCTCTAAAGCTTGGGGGGGGGGGATGAGGGGGAAGCAACCAAACTTAAATTAACTGCAACTAAAGAGGCGCGTGTCTCTTCAGGGACCTGCAGTTCCACATCAAACGCCTCAAGACTCGGCGCTCGGCAGCCCTTCCTTCCAGCAACATCTACCGGCCTCCTCCCCGCATTCGCCCTGAACGCTGCTTCTTGGAAGTCACATCTCGGCTGAATGATCCCCGGGGGAGGGGAGAGTCGGGGCTTTTCTGCTGCTTTTATACCTGAGCTAATCTGGGAGGGTTTTACTTGAAAAGGCAATGAGTGCAAGGGTTCTCGACGTGCCCCAAGGGAGGGAGGGAGGGAGGGACGTGTGCCAGCGGAGGAGACCATGCGGCTGGCGCCCCTAAGGAGCCCGCAGCACCTCCTTTCCAAACCGTCCAACCAGAGGGCGCTGCATGCAGGCAGGGGCCCTCCAAAGCCCTCCCTCTGTCGCCGTCCTGCGCACCTGCCCACCGCCTCGCTTCCATGCCCCAAAAGGTGCCCCATGCACCCACCTCCCTCCCAAGAGCTTGCTCGCCCGCCCCGCCCCAGGGGGCCGCTCACCTCATCCGACTGCCTGACCGCCTTCAGCTCGATCCAGGCCGTGCCGACCATGGTGTCCCAGATCAGCCCTTTATTCCACACCTCCACGATCAAGCCCAGGTCCAGGCGGTTGATCTCACTGCGGGGGGAGGGAGGGAGGGAGGAGGGGAGAGAAAGTGAGCCCTCCTTTGACCGTGGATCCCTCCTGGCCCAAAGCGCCCTTCCGACCACCGTGCCCCACGTGCGTCTCGTTCGCGTCCACAGCAAGCGCGCTTCCTCTCCCACTTGCAAGCTGCTCCAAGCCCAGAAGCGGAGGCGTCACCTGGGGCCGAGGGAGCGGGCTGCCGCGCCCTGGCTGCTGCTCTTTCGGCCACTGGGCTGCAGGCGCCTTTTTGGCCACTAGAGGTCCACGGCAGACCGCGACATCAAAGCCTGCAGGTTGGCGTCCTTCAAAAAGCCTAAGGCGCAGGCAACAGGGCATCTCCAGGTCCTGGAGCCGGAAGGGCTCTCTGGGGTCATCGAGCTCAGCCTCTAGCAGAGCTCTCGAACTGTGTCCAGAGTTTGGGATTCTCTCCTTTGCAACAGCCTGACAGCCCCTAAAGAGGCCGCCTCCTCCAGAAGAGACAAGCCTAGATGCCTCAGTCACTCCTGGCAGGAGTTTCTCCTCAGCCTCCTATCATCTGCCACTATTATTTCCCTGAAGCGTTTATTTTTCACCCCATAACAAAAGTTGCACGCTTTAAAAACAGTTAAAAACACAGTTAAAACTTAAAGCGCCCAAATTCTAATGTAACATTGCTACAGGGCGGCTGCCCTTCCCTGCTCAGAACTGGCTCCAATTTATCCGAATCACCTTAGAACTGGAGGCATGAGCCAAGCGACCTCTGGCCGGCCCCAAAGGGAGCAGCGTTTCTCTTTCCTGCCTTTCCAAGTGGAGCCTGAGTTTCCACTGATGCATCTGACAAGGGCATCGGCCCTGTTTGCATTGGCGTCACCCCAGTGACTCAGTTCAGCTCGCGATCAGATACAAGCCCCCAAATCCCCAAATCTGTACCTTGCTGTGCATTTGAGTCCTGTTTCCTAGGCAGAAGCCTCTGTTGCCCGTCTCTGCTAAAACACACTCTAACCTTCTCGCCTCGTTTGCTAGTCTGCTGAGCAACCTCTTCCAGGCGCACCGTTCTAGGGCATTAACTATCACACTCAGTTTTGTGTCACCCATAAATAATCATTCTGGCTCGGAGCCTCAACTCCATTCCAGGCTGGGTCTCCTGAGAGAGCAGACAGGGACAGCAAAAGGAGCTGAGCAGGGAGGCTGCCAGGAAGGCCCGCCCGGTCCTTTTCTTCCCTTATCCCAGCACCGCCGCCACCCAGAACTATATTTCTAACTGCAGAGGTCCAGTTCAGTCGGGTCACCCGCAAGTGATGGGGAGGTTCCCTGGCCAAAGTATGGGGTGACAAGCCCACGCTGGCTTCTAGGGATCTTCCCAGATCTCGACTTGGCAACAGTTATTTCAAGCCAATCTCCTGCCATCAGCCGCTGACGTTCACCTGATCAAGCAAACTGGGTTCAGTAACATGAGGCCCCTAATCACATCTTATTTTCAAGCTGGTTTTGGTTGTTTTTTTAATTCCATCAACTTCATAATTACTCGAGGTGGCTAACAAGACTTTCTCTGATCTACAAACCCAAAACTTAAGTGTTCATGTCAACTTAGGGCAGGTAACTGAAGGCTATTTTTCCCTTCATTTGGAGCAAATTCCCCCCCACACAGTTGCAGGAGGAAGAATGGCCAAACAGAAGATCTGAGGGCTGCCACAAGCTCTGCCACAGGCGTTTAGATTTCCCTCAGAAAAAGGCCTGATCATCGGATCCTTGGGGACAGAGCGGCAGGGAGTCCAAAAAGAGCCCCAGGCAAAGGAGGTGGTCGGAGGAGCCCAGGCCTGCTCTGCTTGGTGCAGACGCCCCCGGTGGCCCCCCTCCCAGAGATCCCCTTGGGCAAAGCAGCGTCCGCGAGCTCCCGGGCCCCAAACCCTCTCGCGGCCGCGCTGCGCTTCAGACTTACAAGAGGAAGTCCTGCTCCCAGCATGGCTGGTCCCCGCGCACCGCAACAGTGGTGCTCTTGACATTCTGCACCTTCAGCGTCACGTAGGTGTTGAATTTATCTATAAAGACAAGAAATTTGCTTCACGTGGGGCGAAGGCTTAAGTGGTCTCCTACTTAACGCGGCTGCGAGGTAGAAAGAAGAAAACCATCCACAGGAATCTCACTCTGGGGTTCAGGAGGGCAGACGGACATTTCCGTCATCAGTTTAGCCCTTTTACTGAAAAGACGAAGCACGGAGAAATCCATCTGCTTAATGAACCACTAACGAAGCCTGCACAGTTTTACCAGGAACCCAAGGGGGTGGTGAAGCAATTTTAGGACTCTCCCGGTCTGCCCTGCTGCTGCTGCTGCTGCTGCTGCTGCTGCTGCTGCTGCTTCTCCCAGGTGAGAACGGAGGGCAGAGCTGGGGGCAACTTAAGGCCAGACTTTGAAGGAAGGATTAACAACCCAGTTCGTGGTGCATTTAGCTGCTGCTTTTACTTCTTTTTATGATGGTTTTGATCTTCCATAAATCACTTTAAGATCTTTTTTTTTAATGGGAAAGCGAAATCAAAATGCCTCAAAATAAAATAAAATAAACAACTTTTGTGAACAAAAAGGTCCATAAAGGTAAATTAAGGAATACAAATCCACTATAAAATGCCCTTAAAATGATGTTTTATGGAAAATGACAGGAACTGAAAGCACCGCATAGAAGGGAGGCAGAGCAGCTCTTGCCCGTGGCCACAAAGCAAAGGGAGGCACAGAGTGGCTGAGCCACCACAAAAGAGTCCCTTCCACTGGAGGGCTTTCACAAGTATCACCTCCGTATGCCCTCAACCTTAAACCTGGGAAATACAGCCGCATGGACATAGGTGACCCCTTAAGTATGGAATCAAAAACTGTTTATCTGCATTTTCATCCCGCCTTATACCCAAGGGTCTTGGGGCAAGTCGCAACAAATAAAATGCACACATTAAAACCAATAACATATTACAAATATTAAAACCATGGAAGTGACTGAACGTGGGGAGGAAAAGGCTCTTCCCTTACTTAGCCAAAGGCCGGGGCAAACAGCTAATCTATACACAAAGAGTGAAGGTGCCTCACGTATCTCAGGAGGGAGCCTATTCCACAGTCTGGGAGCCAACACTGAAAAGGCCCTATCCCAGGTGCCCACCCTTTTTGCTGCTTTGAGTGGTGGTATCTTAAAGGCCATAACCAGCCTCCCTAATAATGCACTCCAAATCAAAGCCTTCACTATTAAATTGGTATGAAATACTCCAGATTTACTGTGCACCACTTAGAAGGTCCTCAAACATCCTTCAGAGATGCCCACACGTAAAATACGTCTGAGAACTGTTTTACTCCCTCAAACTCCCTTTAGGTTTGATGGGCAATTATACCGCAGCCTCTTCTCCAAACTACACGGATGAGTCAAGGCAGGTACCAGGTGCAAAAGAATCATCCAAAAGCCAAAGCAGGAGACCCAGGAAGCAGGAAGGAGCAGAGCGGAGGCCGTTGCTTAGTCAAGGGAGGAAGGGGCTTACCTGGCGGGCCCTGCAGCGTGGCTTTCTTGACTGCAAGAGAGACAAGAAGAGAAACAGGTTACTCAGTAAGGGAGACAGGAAAGGGAGAATAGACAGCTAATTACAGCGTCATTTTTTGCAACAGCCCTCCCCTTCAGTGATTCCTCGACTCCCCAATGAAAGACTGAGCCTTCCACCACGGAAGGAGAATGCCTGAGAGGCCGACAACCAGGAGCCCATCGACTCCAGCATCCTGTCTCTCCAACCTGGAGATGTTACCTGCGCATCCATTCCAGCAGCCACTGAAACACCTGTCCTCCGTGAATCTGTCCCCTCTCCAGCCTCCCAGCCCCCAACCTTCCCCCCACTGGCCTTCAACAAACGCAAAGCAACCAACTGGTTCAGGACTGGTTCCGCGTTCACAGGCAGAAAAGCTGAGATGAAATCCAAAATAAAACCGGAAAGGGACTAAGATATTTGCAGAGCAGTTCTGAAAGAAAAAGAGTTGGCTTTTCTAACCCCTTTTCAGTGGTTCTCAACTTGGGGGTCGGGACCCCTTTGGGGGTTGAACTACCCTTTCAAAGGGGTCGCGACGAGTCTCCCACCGGCCTTCCCTCCCACCTCTCAACTGCTCCGCCCCCATGGTTTGGGGTCTCCACAACATCAGGAACTCCATTAAGGGGTCACGGCATTAGGAAGGTTGAGAACCGCTGCTTTAGGAGGTTCAAGGCTGCTGACAAACTAGGAGACCTCCAGTAAGAGGAAGAAGAAGAGCTGGCTTTTCTGCTCCACTCTTCTCACCCATTTAAGGGGACTCAGAGCGGCTGACAGACCTTCTGTTCTTCTCCCCACAACAGAACACTCTGTGAGGTAGGTGGGGCTGTGAGAGCTCAGAAGAGAGCTGTGACTAGCCCAAGGCCACCCAGCTGGCTTCATGGAGGAGTGTGGAACAAAACCCTGTGATTCCCGATAAGAGTCTGGCTCCCTAACCACTAGACCAAACTGGGAATCTCGAGGAAACGCAGTAAACACCTCACTGAGGTTCCAACCTGCCATCTCTTCGGGCTTCAGGTCCCACAGGGGCTTCCTCCCAGTGGGGGCTCCCCTCCATGCTCTCCCTCTGAGGAGCCCCCTGGCCCTGTGCCCTGCTGCCTTCTCACTCCCAGTCTGCCGGGATTCCAGGCCAGGATGCTGGACTAGCTGGGCTGTGGCGGCAGGGCCCCTCTCGGGCCCTAAGAGCTGCCGCATCCCTGCTGGCCTTTCCTGGTGGTCCGAATAGCTCAGCTAACGTCCACCGGCGTTCCTCCTCTTCTCATCTCTGAGCAATGCAAATCTGTCAGGATTGGTCAGCCTCCTGGCTGACTACATGGGCACCTCAGTGGGCACCTCTATGCGGTTTTCTTGGCAGAGATACAGGAGTGGTTTGCCAGTGCCTACCTCCAGGGAGAGGCTGGGGACTGAACTGGCAGCCCTCTGCTTTCCGGGCCGGACATTCACCCTACCACTGAGCTGCAGCCACTGCTATTGCAAATTCATTGCCTTCCTTAACCGATCGGGTCCTTGATGACCAATCAGCCTTCGCCTGTCGACCAATCGCATCTTGCGGATCTTCCCTCCAAAACCAAGAGATGCTGCTGCTCTTCATCCCACGTGGCCTCAGATGCCACTGGCCAGTCAGGCCGACCCACAGATCGCAGTTCATCCTGACCAAAGGCCCCGAGTCGGCCTGAGAGCGCAGTCCACCCAGAGAGGCGAGTCCTGGCGCTGCTCAGCCGCCCGACGTGCTTCAAGAGGACGCCCCGTCCTCCGCCTGCCCTGGGCGAGCAGTGGGAGAGAGGGGACGACCAAGACGCGGCTGCTGAGGCGGGAGAACCAAGAGGTGGACGGAGGAACCACACCGCACGCCGCTCACCGTACCAGAATGTCCACGCTAGGGCAGCCGCATTGTGCGCTACAAGGAAAGCAGGGCCTGAACACAGGGAAAGGAAGCAGCACCTGCCGAAAGGCAGCCGCCGCCTCCCTGCCCCCACCAGGCTGTTTGGACAGATGGCAGGACCACCGCCTGAACCCTCGCCCGTGCCAGAAGAAGCCTGGGCACACCAGAGGAACAATGCTCAGATGAAATCTCCAATGGCTTGGGGCTCCCACCAAAAAGCCCCTCTTCTTGGCCCTGGTTCCAGATACTGCACGAGGGAGGGTCGTATTTATTTATTTGAATTTTTTATCTCACCCTACACCTAAAGGTCTCAGGGCAGGTCACAGCATTAAAACCAGTGAGCATATAAAATGAGCATTAAAACCATGTCAGGGCCTGAATGTGGGGACATTTCCTCATTTAGCCAAAGGCCAGGGCAAAAAGGTGTGTCTTCACCCCTCTCCTGAATGCATAAAGTGAAGATGACTGACACACCTCAGGAGGGAGACTATTCCACAATCTGGGAGCCACCACTGAAAAGACCCTCTCTGCTACTGAGGGTGGTGGGACAACCAGGAGGGCTTCCCCTCCAGAGTTTAAGGCATGGGCAGGTCGATATGGGAGGAGGCGTCCCTTTAGGTATTTGGGGCCCAAGTCATTTAGGGCCTTATAAGTTAAAGTTAACACCTTGAATAGGGCTCCGTAGCGAATCAGCAGCCAATCCAACTCTTTTAAGACAGGTGTGACGTGCATCTGGCCAGCTGTCCTGGTCAGCAACCTAGCAGCCATGCTCTGCACTAGCTGCAGCTTCTAAACCATCCTCAAGGGCAGCGCAAGCCCTCAGGATCCCTCCACTGTCTGCCTCAGCTTTCCCCCCCCCCCCAGCCTCCCCCAGAGCCCTACCTGGACATTAGCACATCACCTCAAACTGAGAGGAAGGCTGCAGCCAGCAAGGCGGTCAGGGATTGGAAAAGCCTCCCAGTTTGCTGATGCCATCCAAGTCTCAAGCAACGACTCCAGGAGAAACCCACCCACCCCCCTGTGCATGTGGTCCTACCCAGGGATGGGGGGCATGAATTCTCCTGCTCAGTCCCTGGAAGTAAAACTGGAATGAAAGCACCCAGCACCTCCACTTCTGTTCTGCCTTGAAATACAGCTGTACCTCCAGCCCCTCTAGAAAGAAACCAGGAACCTGAACTGTTTCATGGCAGCTCTAGTGGCTTCCCCGGCATGGGGCTCCTCTTCCCACCCATCCGCCCACCAGCCGGAAAACACATCTCATTCAGGAAGCATTTTGACTTCTTGCGCAGGGTGGGTCCCATGGGTTACTTTTGCCTTGTGGCGTTGCGTCCTTGGGGGATAAAGCCAGCTGCCTTGAGGGCTATTCCTAATAAATGGGCGCCTGGCCATCCTCAGATGAGGAAGAGGCCTCCATCTGACTGAGGGCGCCTCACTCCAGAGCCAAGGCGGCAGTTCTCAGTGGCTTCATGCAAGGGTTAAAAAGAAGGCGTTCCTGGGGGGCCCGGCGGGAGGCAGAGGAGTGCTTCGGAAGGGAAGCCCTTGGCCAAGGCATCCATCCACTCTTGAGCCAAAATGCTGAACAGCTGTGAGGAGATGAACGGCCGACAAGCGCGCCGTTCTTCTGGTGCGCTGCAGTCCTGGGCTGTGGCGTTCCATGAGCAAGGCCACCCGCAGCTCCAACTCTGACGGCTTGGTGTTCCCACGGCGGCATCCATGGGGGACAATTGCCTCTGGAGGCCAGCTGCCAGGAGACCTGCATCCTTAGGCCCCATTGCTGGGCCCCCAGAAGCAACCAGCTGGCCATGGTGACAAGAAGACCCTGCTGGACTAAGCCAAACCATGGCAGCCTACAGACAAGCAAGGGGCCATGCCTATGGTGTTCCCTCATGTAGTGGCCTGCCAGGCACACACAGGGTCCTAACAGAGGATGCCTCTAAGGCCATTTGCTGGGATTTGAGAGCAGGAGAAGGTTTGCCCTTGTTTCTGCTTGAGATGCCCGTGGGCAACTGGTGGGCCATTGTGTGGGACAGGAAGCTGGACTAGATGGGCTATGGCCTGATCCAGCAGGCAGGCTCCTCTTAGGTTCTTAGGCTCTAGAGGTGCATTCCAGGGTGCCTGGAAGCCGCTCTGACCACCTAGCTGGAAAGGAACTTCCTGGTGCCACAGCACAAGAGCCGTGCAATGAGCTCCCAGGCATCCCCTTCTTCTCACCAGATGCCTGGTAGGATCTCTTGCATGGTTTTTATTCCAAATTAAGCAGCCAACAGACAGGTCTCCATCATTAGTTGTGCGTCTAGAAAGATTCTGAGCAGCTTCCATTAAGGAAACCTTGAATAAACAGCATGTTAGGAACCAGATGCATTATTTTTAGAAGTCTTTCAAAACCTTCCAGTTTCCTGGGTCAAGACTGCTTAAAAAAATACAAATGAACAAACAGGAAAAAAACAACCCTCTTTTCTTATCGAGACTCTAGATTAAATCCCCGGATAATTTCATGATATCACAAATCTTCTTGGGATTTTGACCGCCACTCCAGAGGCGATTTAAGGTCCCCCGCTGTTTGCTTTCTCGCTCTGGGGGCATTGGTGGTGTGCCCTGCTGCCGCGGGCGAGTGCTGAAGGAGCCCACGGGGTGGGTATGGTGGGACCCCACGCTCTGGCCGGAGCGTCGCCTTCGCATTGGCGCCCAGCTGCTGCTTTGAACTGAGCACTAAGGACAGGAACGAAATCTCTAATTCAATCACCGAGATTATAGGGGTTTAATCCTGCTGACGCGGAGGCGACTCTTTCAGGTGACCTGGTTCTCCAATCAAAAAGGGGAGGGATTTCAGCCAACATTTAGGCTTTTTTCTCTGCAGCGGAGATTCGGCAGGTGGGCTCCCTTTTTCAAAGGGTTTTTCCTTCAGAAAGCAATTAGGACACCGATTTCATGCCTAGAATCAAGAGCGCCCACAGCCGGCAGCTGCTCTGCTCTCCCCTTCAAAGTACGAGAGCGTTTCATTCCAAAGAGAACACTAGTTTAATTTGCAGCTCCCCTAAGGAACCATTTCTGATTAGATTTGGTCTAAAGTTAAATCCCTTTGTATTGGGAAATCATTTGCTCAGGAAAAATCGTTCCTCGGATGTCAGCCCTCCTTCCCCGGCTACGCGTCCTACTTAGAAAGTTTCGGAACAGAGGAGAACCTGCCGTTTGTTCCTCGCACCCAACACGGGAGGTGGGCAGCCTCCTGGGCACTTTGGACCAAGGCGCCCCCCTCTTCCTGCCGCCTTGCCAAGTGAGGGCAGGACCCCGCAACCCACCAAGGACTCATCCGGACTCACACCGTAGCACCTGCGAAGGCTTACGCTCTCCCCAGGAGGGTCACTTTCTGCCCCCTCCTGTGGGGGCCCCAGAAACTCACACATCGCCAGAGGCTGAAAGGGCCTCCTGAGGGGTAGAGCTTGTGGCCCTTCTTCTGCAAAGACCTTTCAGAGTGGAACAGAGAAGAGCATGAAGCCGTTTTGTGGCAGGCACGTTCTGGCTCTCATGCCGGCTGCTCCTTCGCTGCCCCATCTCTCTTCCCAGGGCCAAATTAATTTCCTCTGGTTCTCTCATCCACCACTCAAAATAAAGCCGTTCAACTATTCAAAGGTCAAAATACTTAGAAACCGACAGGATCCACCATATTGCCAAAAGGGGCTGAACGAACTCAGAAACGAAGGTTCTCTGAGAGGCTCAAACACTTTGTATTTACTAAGACTCCAGTGCATATAAAAACAACACCATAAAGCCACATCATTAAAACAGGCACTCAAAATAAAATAAGCCAATTAAAGCCAGAACCGCCCAGTTCAGGGTCCGCAAAAGCACCAGAGAGACCCTGCTGACCAGACCAAGGCTCCTTCTGCCCCTGCCCACGGAGCAGGCGGTGGAAGGGCTTGTGGGCTTTGACTGCCCCTCACCTCCAGCCTCATAAGAACATAAGAGAAGCCCTGCTGGATCAAACTACAGCCCATCTGGTCCAGCGTCCTGTTGCACATGGTGGCCCACCAAATGCTCATGGGCATCTCAAGCAGAGACAAGGGCAAACCTTCTCCTGCTCTCAAATCCCAGCAAATAGCCTTAGAAGCATCCTGCTTGTCCCCCCAGCCTGAAAGATGCACCTAGGCATTCATTCTAGTAGCCATTGATACATCTGTCGTCCATTGATTTGTCTAACCCTTCCTTAAAGCCACCTAGACTGGTAGCCGTCACCACCTCTTCCGGCAGCAAATTCTATAAACCGATGATCCTCTGGGTGAAGAAATACTTCCCCTTGTCTGATCCGACTCTCTTACCCATCAGCCTCACAGAGTGCCCCCTGGTTCTAGTGTTGTGTGATAGAGAAAATAAATTTTCTCTATCCACCTTTTCTATACCAAGCACAATTTTATCTACTTCAATCAGGTCCCCTCTTAAACGCCGTCTCTCCAGACTGAAGAGGCCCAGATGTTGCAGCCTGATTTCGTAAGCGAGGTGTTCCAGACCCTTAAACATTCTGGTTGCCCTTTTCTGCACCTTTTCCAGTTCCACAATATCCTTTTTGAGGTGTGGTGACCAGAACTGTACACAATATTCCAAATGTGGCCTCACCATAGATTTATAAAGAGGCAAAATAACTTGTTTTCTATTGCTTTCCTAACTCTTCCCAGCACTCAATTAGCTATTTTCAGTGCTGCTGCACACTGGGCTGACACATTCATTGAACTGTTCACCAGAACCCCGAGATCCCTTTTCTAGTGTGTTGCAGAAAGCTCAGCCCTCATCAGTTTATAGACATAATTTGTATTTTTTGTTCTGATGTGCATTACTTTGCACTTGTTAAGATTAAAGCACATTTGCCACTTGGTTGCCCACTCACCCAATGGTAAGAGATCCCCCTGGAGCTCTTGGCAATCTCTTTCAGATTTTACTACCCTAAATAATTTAGTAGCATCAGTGAACTTTGCTATTTTACTATGTACCCCTTCTTCTAGATCATTGATGAATAAATTAAAAAGCATTGGTCCCAACACTGAGCCTTGAGGGACCCCACTTTTTACTTCTTTCCACCCTGAGAACTGGCCGTTTATTACTACTCTCTGTTTCCTGCCCTTAAGCCAGTCACAAATCCAGGACACAACCTGTCCTTTTATTCCACGGCTGATAAGTTTACTCAGTAGCCTTTGATGTGGGACTTTGTCAAAAGCCTTCTGAAAGTCCAGATAGACAATGTCTACTGGTTCACCTTTATCCACGTGTTTATTGACACTCTCAAATAATTTCAACAAGTTTGTGAGGCATGATTTACCTTTGCAGAAGCCATGCTAGCTTTTATTCAACAATGCTTGTGCCCACCTCCATGTGCACATTAATTTTGTCTTTAATGATGGTTTTCATCACCTTACATGGAGCTGACATTAAGCCAACTGGTCTGTAATTGCCTGGATCACCCCTGGATCCTTTTCTGAAGATTGGAGTTACATTTGCTACCCTCCAGTTCTCAGGTACAATTTCGGCAATTTTGGAAGGTGGGCAATTTCGCATTTGAGTTCCTTAAGGACTCTTGGATTAATACCATCTGGTCCCGGTGACTTGTTAACATTTAGTTTATTAAGACATGCAAGGACCTCTTCCTTGGTTATCTCTGTCCAGTTTAATTCTTCAGAAAATACGGGCTCAGCTACTGGCATGTATCCTCTGTCTTCCTCCGTGAATACGGAGGCAAAGAATTTGTTTAGTCTCTCTGCAATCTCCGTGTCTTCTTTAATTATCCCTTTCTGTCCTTTAACATCTAATGGTCCAACTGCTTTCCTGGTTGGATTCCTTTTTCTGATATACTTATTGAAGTTCTTGTTATTTCTTTTGATGTTTTCAGCAATATGCTCCTCAAAGTCTTTCTTAGCTTTCCTAACAGTCATCTTGCATTTGTGTTGTCAGTGTCTATGTTCCCTCCCGTTCTCCTCAGCGGGACAAGCCTTCCATTTCCTAAATGAACTCTTCCTGTTTTTAATGACTTCATCTACTGCACTTATGAGCCACATTGGTTTCTTCTTGGACCTAGAAGTCCCCTTTCTTCTCTTAGGTATGCATTCTAGTTGCACTTCCATCATTGTGTTTTTAAGTTGTCTCAATGCATTTTGAAGTGATTGAACCCTTTTGACTTTCCCTCTCAATTTCCTTTTTACTAATTTCCTCATTTTGGGGAAGTTTCCCTTATGAAAGTTTAAGGTCCCTGTGTTAGACTTTATTAAGAACTTACTCCCTGTATTTAAATTGAAGGTTATTGCATTGTGGTCACTGTTCCCAATTGGATCAGCTACAGTGACGTCCTTTACCAGGTCCTGAGCATGGTCACCCTGGCACCTGGGCATGTAATGCTTGCTTGTTCTTGAAGTGTACGAAATACCAACTTTCAATTGAAGATCTAGCAAATAAAATTCAGCAGCAAAAGTCACTAATGTAAAGAATTATCTGTTCTTGCTTTTAATAAAATACATACTGGTATATCAAAAATATAACTTTTTTACTAGAGCTACAAATATCACAAAATTATGGATATTTCTAGATGTGACACAGCACCCGAGTTAAGCTAGGTTTTCTTGCGAATTTTGACACACCGAGCTCAAAAGGTTCACCATCACTGACTTAGGATCAAGTCCAGGACTGCATTTCCCCTGGTTGGTTCCATGACCATTTGCTCCATGGAACAGTCATTTAGCAGGTCTAGGAATTTCCTCTCTCTCTCCTGAGTTGAACAGGAGTTCACCCAGTCTATGTGAGGATAATTGAAGTCCCCCATTATAACTACCCCATCTTTATGGGATGCCTCCTTTACCTCCTTCTCCAATTGTTGATCTCCTTCGGGCGTATGGTTGGGAAGACAGTAGCATGTCCCTATGGTTAGGCTTCCTTTTTGGCTTGGTATTTTCACCCACACTGCTTCTGTGGAAGAGTCAGACTCACCTGGACATTCCAGTCTGTAAGACTCTAATTAATACTTTATGATATGAGATAGTATATGTATTTTGTGCCGTTAGGCGCGCGGTCCCCTAAACTCTGTCCAAAAACCAGAGGACTTCTCTCCCAAACTTACCACAGCCCAGCAGCAATTTTTTCCAGATTATTTATCAAATTCCCATTTATTTTCTCTTTAGTCTCAGGAAAGAGCTCCTTCCTCCGCCTCATGGGCTGACAGCAGAGTTCTCCAGGCCTTGAGGGCCGCACGACTGCAGAACGCCCAGCTCTGTGCGCACTCGCCCAGCGCAGATGGTGGGCATCGCCAGATCCAGGATAACGGAGGGAGCACACGGTCCCAGAGACACAGGCACGCTCCCCCTTCCAGTCCTGCTTTTCCATAGGATTTCATTACGGTTTTAATGCGAGCTCCTCCTCCATCCCTTCACTCTTGCCACCCACAGTTGCATCTCCCCCCCGCCGGCCCCGGTGGCCCCAGGCAAGCCAGGCCTCCCGCCCACAGAGCTTCTGGCTCAGCATGGAGCGCCGGGGACCCTTGAGCCCCACACTGGCTGCTGGGAGCCATGAGTTCAGCCTAGCCGGCTTCCCCTGGGACACCATCATGCAAAATACCCGATGACGTGCTCTCGATGACCAGCTGGCGCTGCTGAACAGCCTCAGCTGAGCGCGGCAAAGCGCGGGGCCTGCGCAAAGGAGGCAGCGCTACCCTTCAGGAAAACCACAGGCCCAGAAAGGGCAGTCCTGCATCGCCTGCGCGTCATGAGGAGGCAAGGACAGGCGTGGTCTGCGCCATGTTTACACTGCAGACGGGCCAAGATAAAGGGAGTTGTTCTGACAACAGCCCTGCCCCTCCCCCCAGCTCTGCTCCGTTTTCCTTTCCCTTTCTTGGAACTTTCTGGATCATCACGGTCTCAAGACTGCCTGTGCAGTTTGGGCTGGGGGGGGGGGGGGAAGAATCCTAGATCTTGGGAGGTGCCACAGAGACCCACAGTGGCTTCTGTACTCTTTGAAGCCACAGACTAACTGGCATCCCGTCTGCCCGGCGCAACCATGTGCCTCTTTAAAGCCACACTCCAGCTTTTCCATCTTGGCCCGGAGGCTGGCACCTGGACAGAATCCCTTCCCTGGACTTTCGCCGCCTCCTTCTCTCTGCCCCTTCCTGGAGAATCCAGACCCTTCCACAGCCCTGTCAGCCACGGAGCAAATCCAGGCGTCCTCCTTGGTTTTTCTAACTTGGGTGGCAGAGAGTGGGGAATATTCTGGCAGCGGGACGGCAGACCCGTTCCCCGCTCAGACGGGAGGACAGCGCAAACGACCGACCAGAGACCTCAGCAATCCTCTCAACGCAGCGCGGCTGCCCAGTCCTTCCCCATCCCCAGGCCCTCGAACAGCCCATGCCCAATCTGTTCAAAACGAAGAGCCAGAATCTGATTTGCCACTCCTAAATGCATAAAATGAAGGTGCCTGACGCACCTCAGGAGGAATACAGTTCCACAGTCTGGGAGCCACCACTGAAAAGGCCCTATTCCAGATGCTCGCCTTTTTGCTACTGAGGCGGTGGTACAACCAGGAGGGCCTCGCCTGCAGATCTTAGGTCGATGTGGAAGAAGGCGTCCCTTTAGATATTTGGGGCCCAAGTCATTTAGGGCCCTATAAGTTAAAGTTAACACCTTGAATAGGGCTCCGTAGCGAATCAGCAGCCAATCCAACTCTTTTAAGACCAGTGTGATGTGCATCTGGCCAGCTGTTGTTCTAGACAGCAGTCTAGCAACTGCGTTCTGCGCCAGTTGCGGCTTCTAAGCCATCTAATCGAGGAGCCTTCACCTGCTTCCGACCCCCTGCAATCGACCTTTAAATGAATCCTGCCTGTCCATTCTAGCAGACACTGGGACGCGTGGCCTCCGTGAATTTCTCCAGCCCGTTCTTAAAGCCATCCAGGCTGGAGGCATCAGGTCCCTGGACGGACACACTTCCTCAGGTTTGCTCGCTTTCCAGCTTTCTAGTTATGGGCTGCGTCTTTACGCTCTGCACAGGGCTCCTGTCCTCCAGGACGACTGACACAACGGGCCAAGAGCAGCAGCAGCAGGACGTTTCAGCCCTGAGCAAACAGGCGAGGCCCTCGGCTCAAGTGAACTGGCCCAGCCTCTGGGATAAGGGCAAACATTTCCGTTCCACCAGTGCGCAGGACGCCTCCCTTCCATACGCGGTGCCACTGCAGGAGCCAAGGCGGCAGCTCACTGGGAACTGCAGACTGACAGGCCGGAAGCGGCGGCCACGGCTCCCATTCTGAAAAGCATCCAGGCCCGGCCGCACGGGCAGCACGCCCAGGCACACTTTCCGCGAGGGGAGGAAAGACCGGGCGGAGTTTGACTCGAACTGGAAACTTCACGTTGGGCCACAGGAAGGGAGGCAAGGACATTCCAGGGAGCTCCACCTTGACCCTCAAACCAGGCAGAGCACTCGGCCGGTTCTGCCCTTCAGGGAATCAGCGTGTGGAGAAAGATGCCTCCAGTGGCCGCACGATTCTCCACCTTCCACATTCACAGGTTTCCTCCAAAGAGCCCAAGGTGGACACCCCAGCCATGCCCCCTCCCCACAACCTTGGGAGGCACGCGGGGAGCTCTCAGAACCGAGTGGCAAGTCGAACCCGGGGACTCCTGCCTTTGGCGCCTATGCCAGGCTGAGTCAACGGACTCTTCCGGAGTTCCAGGAGCTCCAGCCTGGGCCCACGGTCTTTCATGCAGCAGGGAGTATCCCGCTCCCTTCTTTTTTCAAAATTACCTTTCGAAAATGTGGTTTCAATGGCACTTTCAGCCCATTAATGCCCCCTGCCTTTAGAAAAGGACCAAGTGCATGTGGCAGAGCCGCAAAGGGCAGCAGAGACGTCCCTCGCAGAATAAGGCTCCATGGGCACAGATTCGCTTTCATATGGCCAAGGAGTGTGCCGTCCCCCACCTGGCGAGATCCTGGAAGCCGGCAGTTTGGCTTCTGCAGCTCCAGGGATGCTGGTATTCCCCTCGTCGGAGCTGCCCTTGGCTGCTGCGCATCCTGCACGGTGGCAGGCGTGGGCAAGGCAGGAGCAGGCCTCACCTGGACGGACTGGGTGCTCCCCTGCCAGCGCGTGCCACCACGCAGCATGTGCACCAGCCAAGGACAGCTCTCGCAAGGCGAATACCAGAAGGCCAGAGGAGTCCTGGAAGGATCCTGGCTTAGCCATTCTCAGACTTGGCATTGTTCCCTAGATCTGGCAGGAGGGACCGTCCAGGGAGTATAAAACTATATAGGATGTCTGCTGCTGTGGCCAAAACTGGACAGAGGGATTAAAAGCAGGCGGGCTGCAAAGGAACCCCACTACACACAAATGGGGAAAGAAATTTCCTCCCATCTTGATGAGAGTTAATCTGCCCGCATTTTTCCAAAGTTAAGCACAATGTTGCACTGCCTCCCAGAACCTCCTGCTTTGAGAAATGCTGGTTCAGTCAACCAAACTCCCAAGCTTTCACCCACCGCACTTCAGGTGCAGCCAGTTTTTTTGTCCAGGGTGAGAGGAGCTCACAGTTTGGAGCCTCCTTTGACTATGGCAAATCCTAGTCCATGGGAAGAGCCCCCCTTAATTCTGGGGGCCAGCCGCAAACTCCTCTGCCCAGACCTTTGCTTGCCCTGGTGGCCCCACGGCCTGGGCGACACATTGACAAGGCAGCCTGCCCCTTGGCGGGCTTTTAAAAGCGCATTTTTCACACTGGTTCCAAGTTTCTCTTCATTAGGAAATGTTCTAGACACAGAATCTTTGTGCAGAGCACAAAGTCACAAAGCTTTTCTGCTCTGATACTTGATTTCTGTTCCTTTGAGCTACTCTGAGACTCCGTAGAATGAAAAAGAAAAAGGGCCAACTCACCATCGCCACTGCAACCACCATTTCATTTTCATTCCATTTCCATTTTATCTGTATACCGCCTTTCCAAAAGAAAATTTGCCCAAGGTGGTTTACAACAACCAGAAAATACACAATGCAAATTATAATCAAAACATTATAATAAAAATGCATTATAAAAATTGCACATCACGCAAAACATTGCAAAGTAAGCCAAACACGCACACAAACTGAGTCCGGCACAGCTGACCACAGAGAATCACCTCCTCCAAGACGCCTGTGCCCATCCGGGCTAGAGAGTCATCCAGAGGACAGAGGGGTCTAGGCTGCCAACACCAGGCCACCTCCAGGAGGGACTTCCCTGAGATGGTCGGTCTCCCGGAATATCCATCCTTCATCTGCAAGGTGTGGGCTAAACCTACTAGGTTTGCCACTAGTCTGTATCTCTCAACAGAGAAACAAAGGTGCAGTGCAACTGTAGAATGTTAATTGGTGTTCATATGTGGTTAATGACTAATACTTCTCTAAATTAACGATAATAATAAATAAAGAACAGATTCCCTCTCGCGAGTTGTAAAGAATTAAAAGGCTTAAATCCCACGAGCCGTCAGTAATCAGGCTAAAGCCAGGGCTCCAAAGTCTTAGGGAAGGGTTCCCCCAGAGTGGTCGGAAGACAGAGGCGCAAGAATCACGCTCAGGTGGCATTAACAGTGCATGGAAGTCACACCGCTGTGATTGCTGCAGGTCAGCCAGGTGGCCCTTCAGAAGGGCTCCACTATTAACAGGCCAACAGAAACACACACGGCCACTCCTAGAAGTGACCCAAGAAATCGCCCAGGCCAACCCACATCCCATAACAGGTGACGCCCAGCCTTTTCCAAGGGAGCAGACCGTGACCTAGCCTGGGCGAACAGTAAGCCCCGGGGTGAATTGGGCATAAAAGAAGAAGAGTTGGCTTTTCTGCCCCGCATTCCTCACCCATTTAGGGGCTCAAAGTGGCTGACAAACCTCCTATTCTCCTCACAACAGACACCCTGTGAGGTGGGTGGGGCTGTGAGAGCTCAGGAGAGAGCTCTGACTAGCCCAAGGTCACCCAACTGGGTTTGTGGAGAAGTACAGACCCAGTATTCCCAGATAGAAGTCCAGCTCCCTGACCACTAGACCAAACAGGCCCATCCTAACTCCAGATCCTCAGAGAAGGGAAGACCAGGGGTATGTGATTCACATTTGCCCCCTCTGCCAAAGGGCCAGAGGGTTTGGCGCCCTTGGGGTAGTCCAGGGCAGGGGCGCTTCAGGCCTCTGCCCAGGCCGCCCCGTTCAAGGAACCTACGGCGCCACTGGGTTGTGTAGCTGGCAGCAAAAGGGCAAGGGCAGGAATTTCTTCCCCCATTTCTGCAGCAGCAGCTTGGCTGGGATGGGACTGAGCAGAACCCGTACCAGCCTTACCCCAAAGGAGACCCTGCCACTGAAAGCACCTCGGGCACCCTAAATGGTCAACCAGGGTGCCTGGCTTTGCACCTGCCGCTGCCTGGCCTCGTCATCACAGGCGCCCTGTCCCCTAAGGCCTCCGCGGCTCTTTCTCAGGGGTCCCAAGGTGTGGGGCACCTGGGAAGGAGCCAAGAACAGCAAGCCAAGAGCCCCAGGGCAGGCAGGGAAAGGCAGCTCTTCTGAATGGCTGAGGACGGTGGGCGCAACAGTCGCAGTGCTGCCCATAAATGCCGTTGCCTGGCAGATGGATAGGCGGGGAATTACCACTCCTGATAAACCCACAAGCGTAATTCAGATTCCGAGGGGGCGGGAAAGGAGGGAACTCCCCGAGAGGAAACCCCAAAACCCACCAAGCACTCCGCTCCACCTCTTTCGGTAACCCACGTCCGGCGCGGCCTGGGTGCGTGGCCGACCAAATCCCACAGGCGCTTCTGCTTTTCACAAGGCTTATATCCTGCCCCTTTCAGGACGCAGGACAAGATTAAAGCACATAAAACTTTTATTAAAACCACATCGGGAGCACTCTGGGCGCAGAAGCACCTTGGCCAGGCAGAGGGTAGCACAGGCACCCAAAACACACCCAGAGGAGGCATCTCCAGGGCTGAGTGTGGAAGGGCTCCAGGCAAAGGCAATAGAGCCTCCTTCCAGCTACAGCTGGTTCACCTTTCATGGACAGAGATCGCTGGATGATATGAATCCATGCTCTGGTAACTTCCAGACTGGACTACTGCAATGCTCTCTACACAGGGCTGCCCATGAAGACGTTTTGTAAGCTGCATCTAGCGCAGAACGTAGCAGCCGAATTGCAGGCAGTGCTGGACAGAAGAACATCACACCAACCCTAAAGGAACCGCACTAGCTCTACGCCACTGCACCAAGCTCAAGGTGTTAAAATTACCCTATAATGCTATCATGCCTCTGGCACCCAAATATCTTCCTCTGCACATCTGCCTGTGCCTTAAAATTGACTTGGGTGTCCCTCCTGACTGTGTCATCACCCACAGAAGACCCCCACTGTGGAACAACCTGGCTGCTGAGGCGCATTAGACACGTTCCCTACACACGCTGAGATGCGAGGCGAAGAACCCCGCCTTACCCTCGTCTGCAGTTACCTGGGGCCCCCAGCAGGCCTCCACCTCCGGGAAGGCCTCAGGCACTCAGGTTTCAAGCCTTCCAGGAAGCAGAGGGCTGCCGGGGCTTGCAAGCTCAGGAGCCACCAGGTGAAAAGCCACGGGCCCAAGGCCACAGACCCACGTGGGCCACCAGGAAAACCAGAGGCCAAAGGAGGCAAAGGCACAGACCGGAAGCCGGGACCCCCTGTTCTGGCCTGCCCGCCTGCCCCTCTGACTCAGGACAAAGCTCCTCAAGGGCAGGGCTCCGGTGCCTGCTGGTTCCACCCTCTTAACCTGCCCGCTCTTCCCACGATCGTGACGGCTCAGGGCACAGCCCGTCTCTTCCTGCGGCCACAAAGGCTCCCTCACGATGCAGCAGCAGGGGCACCTACTGGGACCACAGAGCCAGATGACCCGTTCCTCCAGGGCTGCGCCGGCTATCAGTTGTTGGACAAAAATTAAGATTTTGGAACCAGCTGCAGGGTTCAGTCCATGCCTGAGCGCCTCCCCAATGCCTGCCACTTCCATCACTGCGCCCACCACTCAATCTGCCCAGGACCCGGAGACAGAGGCACAAAGGACATCTTTTGAGGAACCCCAAGAACCAAGAGCGGCCCCATTGGAACGAGGCGGCTGGAAGGCTCCTCCCGGCCTGCCCTTCGCACACGTCCTTTTCTCCGGCGTCCCTTGGAAGAATGGATTTAATGTAGTTCGATGTCATTCTGTTTGCAGTCTAGTTGTTAGGGAGCTGGACTCTTATCTGAGAACACTAGGTTTGATTCCACACTCCTCCACGAAGCCAGCTGGGTGATCTTGGGCTAGCCACAGCTCTCTTCTGAGCTCTCACAGCCTCACCTAGCTCACAGGGTGTCTGGTGTGGGGAGAAGAACAGAAGCTTTGTCAGCCACTTTGAGTCCCCATAAACGGGTGAGAAAAGTGGGGTAGAAAAGCCCACTCTTCTTCTTCACCATCATCCTCTCCCGGCATTTTCTGAGGGGCCCAACTCCAACCTGCCTCAGCCCACCTAGTGCACTGCTCCTTCAGACCACACCCCAGCCCCCCCTTCAAAGGAGCCCTCCTTGTCATTCGCCTCATCCCCCCCCCCAAACACCAAGGCCGGACTTTCCCACAGGCCCATTCGGAACAGCTCCTCTGGCCACTGCTGACCTACTCAGATGCAACTGGAAATGTGTTGAAAGGCGTGGAGAGTGATGCCATCGCTTATCCTAAAGGCTGCTCAGCACTCGTGGGTGCGTTTTCTGGAATAAAAAATGGGCCAGATGCAGCCAGCGAGAGGATTAAAAAACCCTGAAGCCCCGGCAGCAGGATCACAAACCTATTTTTCTCCTCTTCGCGGGAGGATCAGAGAAGAATTTAAACCAGATCTTGTGCCTGAGCCAATGTGTGTCAGCGCCATTCACACAAGGGACCCCCAAAAGTTCACTTCTTGGCCCATCTGGGATTCGCCACGGGATTCCTCCCCCTCTGGCAGCAGGCAACAGACTTGTTCAAGGCTATTTTTCCAGGTAATTTCCCTGCCCCCCCCCCAAGTAAAATACTGCTTCCTACAGGAATTTCCACTCGCTTTGCAAGCATCTCTGCTGGCCAAGATCCAAAGAGGCTCCAGGGTGCATGACGGCTCGGACAGCCCAGGCAGAGGGAAAGAGACACAAACCCTCTGGGAGAAATGCCTTCGGCCGAGGGTGAAGCGCTAAGGGGCATCACTGGAATTACCTGGACTCTTTTTCTGATGTCGGAGCACAGACCTTTGGGACGCGCCCCGAACGACCCTGATCTTGCACTCTGCGCCCTGAAGAGGGTCTCTCTGCCCTCATAAGACCTTTTGCATTTACGGGTCTATCACTCCGGCACACGAGAAACAAGCTCTGTTGACAAATTGAGGAATCTTAAAAAGCCACGAAGGCTACAACTCTAAGAAAAATGTACCCAGAAGATCAGCAGGAAGACCGTCTCTTGCTTTCGTGCGTTGCCTCCATTGGCGGCCCGTGAGGGGTCTTCTCTGGGGCAGCCCCACGCTACAGACTAAACGGGAGTGAGCAGCGTCACACACCTGTTCGTGCCTCTTCCTCCAGGCCTCGGGATCCTAAAAGCCCCTCCGCATACTTCCCTGCACTTTAGGCGATGCGGTTTTCACCGTTATCATATTTGTGGCTCCACCACAGAAGGTTCTGAGCTTCGACTTTTCTTCTGCAGAGTTTCCATCACCAAGTTTGCTAGCGCTCTCAGAGCAAGGTCATAAGGACCTAAGGTGAGCCCTGCTGGATCAGGCCACGGCCCATCTAGTCCAGCATCCGGCCTCACACTGTGGCCCACCAAACGCTTATGATCCCGACGTGCAGCTGGCACCGAAGGTGTTACCAAGCTGGTAGCAAAATGTACGCAAAGACCCACAACATTGTTTTTTACTGGGACTTAAATTCCATGTATAGCAAAATTAATCTGAATTTCTCCTGGCTGTTTTACCTGCAAAAGCGTGGGGATGTGTGTAAAGAATTCTTCCAAGATTCAGGTTCACTGGGCAAACCCCAGGCCCAGTATTTTAGGAAACAGAGGTGAATGGTGAGCCAGTCTGGTCTAGTGGTTAGGGAGCCAGACTCTTATCTGGGAATGCAGGGTTTGATTCCACACTCCTCCATGAAGCCAGCTGGGTAACCTTGGGCTAGTCACAGCTCTCTTTCTGAGCTCTCACAGCCCCACCTGCCTCACAGGGTGTCCTACTATGGGGAGAAGAACAGAAGGTTTGTCAGCTGCTTTGAGTCCCCTTAAATGGGTGAGAAGAGTGGGGTAGAAAAGCCAACTCTTCTTCTTTTTCTATTGTCCACACCACACACTACTTTATATGTACCCCCTTCTAAGCAAGAAACCCCAAGCACTGCAATAGATCCAAAACAAGAGCTGCTCCACCCTCTTGATCAATGTCAGATGGAACTTTTTCTAGTTGCATTAGATAAGATGGAAAGATTTACCCAAACTCAAGAACTGGTGCAAAATACAGCCACCACTCTGCCCCGGGGGGGGGGGGGCACCTGCACAAGTAACACCAGTGAACTAAGCATCAGCTACTGGGCCCGATTCTGCGCTTGGTGTCGCTAGATTGCCTTTCCTGCCATAGACCACGAGACAGCTGAGATACTCTAGGGAGGTTCTGCTGCGAGCGCCATCAAACACCAAATGTCACCTTGCAGGGTCCTACAGCAGGGCCTTCTCTGTGGTGGGGCCCACAATCTGGAACGCTCTCTGCTCGGATATCTGCAGGACACCCGCTTTCATGTCTTTTCAGCACCAACTGTTTGCTTGCTGAGGCATTTCCAGTGGAAGCGTTTGCTCCCCATTCCCACCCAGTTTTAACACCATTGTTAGACGCCTTTCCTCGTTGTAAACTTGTTTGCGTAAGAAGCTTTGAAATGTTTAATATGAAAAGACGGTATGGAAAGTTTTACAATACGCAAATGAGGATAAATAAGAACTTGAGTGTGGAACTCGGGTGTGGAAGCGCCAGGCTGCAGCCTCCGCCCCCAAAGCCACTGGCCAAGCTCAGAGAAGCCACCTTTAAAAGCCACCTGAGACCTCTGGACTTGTGCCCGGAGCAGGAAAGGGCTGGATGGACCCGCAAAAAATAAACATCCAGTCCTGCTTCCCCCAGGAGGAAGTACAGAGGACACGTTTTCAAAACACACAAGGTATCTGTTTGCCTTGTTTATTGCACTCGCCGCCTGTCTGGCTGCCGCCAGCCGCTCGCCCCCCCATTCGGCCGCGCCAGACCGCACGGGGTCCCCCATCTCACGGTTCTGCAAACGGCCGGCCCGCTTCAGCCCAAGCCCCAGGTGCCGCTTAGCCACCCTCCACTGTGGGTGACCGTGAGGCCCACCAGCCCTGCAGACAGGCCGCTCCTGACCAACACAGTTAGCCCGTCTCCGGATCTGGGCCTCGAAAAATCTACCCAGGGCGGCAACGTCTTCCCCAAATTCAAGCAGAGCCTTGCGCCCCTCCCTCTCCCGCACTGCTGGGGGGAAATGGAGGGCAGGGGGGGCTGGTCGTGGGCATCCCCAGGTCTCGCCCTCTACAGAGAGAAGCCACGTTGAGCGCGCGGTTCCTCCCTTGCCCTGCCGGCGAAATTCAAAGCGGGGAGAGGGCTGGACCGGGCCCCCCCCGACTGGCCACTGTGACATCTCGCAGAAGGGACAGCGTGGCTCCGGTGCACCTCGGAGGCAGGTGGGCGCCTTGCATGTCGCCAGAAGCCGCCGATCAGGCCCCGCAATTGCCGCCAACGGGGCAGGAAAAGAGCTGCCACACTCCATACTGGGAGGTGGAACAAGCCATCCACGGGAGAATCACCCAGGCCACGGGCCACGGGAGTTTCCAGCAGACTTCCCCCTTCAGAGGCACCATCCGCCCCGTGCGGCGGCAAAGGATGTGGTTGTTGCTAGTACCAAAAGCCCCCCGAGTCCCAAACGGCAACAAAGAGCCCCTCCCCGGTACTTCCACACCCCACACCTGCACCAGCCCGGACTTCCCCTAGGAACCAGCCAGCACACCTGCAGGTTCTTCCCGGCACGGGCCTTTGGCTCAAGCAGGGTGGGCTCCGGACCTCGTGGGCCGCCAAGGATGTACGGACCCAGCCCAAAGGGGTGCTGGTGATGGCAAACCCCTCCAGGACGCCTCGCTCGCCGGCAGCCACCTGCTCCACCAGGTGAGGAGGACCCAGTGGCACCTGCCCCTCTATGGGCACCGGGACACGCCCTGGGCGGCTTTCAGCTGCGGAGCCTGAACGAGACTTCAGAACATAAGAACATAAGAGAATCCCTGCTGGATCGGGCCACAGCCCATCTAGTCCAGCATCCCGTCGCACACAGTGGCCCACCAAATGCTCATGGACGTCTCAAGCAGAGACACGGATGAATCTTTGCCTGCTCTTGAATCCCAGCAAATGGCCTTAGAAGTGCCCCGCTCCCCCGCCAGCCTGAAAGATGCACCTAGGCATTTGTTCTAGTAGCCATTGATACATCTGTCGTCCATAAATTTCTCTAACCCTACCTTAAAGCCATCCAGACTGGTAGGTGTTACCACCTCTTCTGGCAGTGAATTCCATAGACCAATGACCCTCTAGGTGAAGAAATCCTTCCCCCTATCAGACCTGACTCTCCTGCCCATCAGCTTCATAGACGCCCCCTGGTTCTAGTGTTGTGCGATAGAGAAAAGAAGTTTTCTCTATCCACCTTTTCTATACCATGCCTAACTTTATATACCTCAGTCAGGTCCCCTCTTTAACGCCGTCTCTCCAGACTGAAGAGGCCCAGACTTTGCAGTCTGAGTTCGTAAGGGATTTTGTTCCAGCCCCTTAATCATTCTGGTTGCCCTTCTCTGCAACTTCTCTAGTTCCACAATATCCTTTTTGAGGTGTGGTGACAAGAATTGTACACAATACTCCTAATGTGGCCTCACCATATATTCATAAAGGGGTAAAATGACACTTGCTGACTTATTTTCTATTCCCTTCCTAATTATTCCCAGCATTGAATTTGCTTTTTTCGCTGCCACCGCGCACTATGCTGCCGCCTTCATTGAACTGTCCTCCAGAGCCCCGAGATCCGTTTCCCACCGACTCCCGTCGGGTCCCGACCTGCTTCCACCCGCCGCACCCCGGGGCGGGCGAGACACCTGGCGCACGAGAGGGCGTTCGGGGGGGGGGGATGCAAGAGAGTCTCCCAGGGAGGAGGACCCCCGCCCCGCCCCTCCCTTGGAAAGTCCCAGAGGGGCGAGGAGAGCCCGGCAGGAGGGTCCGGGCCCTCGAGGCGCCTCCTGCCCCCCACGGGCGCCTCTCCGGTGCGGCTCACGTCCCTGGAGCCCGGCGCGACGGCCACTCCTGGTCCCGCCGGCACCTCCCGCCCCCCCCCTCCCGGCATGACCAACGAGCCCCGCAAACTCCCCGTCCGGGGGTGGCCCTTCGCCGATGCGCAACGTGGCGCCCCCCGCCGCCGAAGGCCCCACCGGGCCCCGGGATGCAAGGGCCCCCCGCCCCCCCGCAGGCCCCTCGCGCTCCCAAGGAGAAGGGGAGGGGAGGGGCGGCCCGGGGGCGGAGGGCTCTCCGGCGGCAGGGCGAGCCTCTCCCCCTCCCCGGTGCCCGAGCGAGGAGCGAAGGTGCGACGCAGACACGCCCGCGGGCCGGGCCGACCGGGGGAGGGGGCGTCCTCGGGGCTAAAGCGGCTTCCCCCCACCCGCGAGCCCCGCCCACCCAGGTGCGCGCGCGAGAGCGAAGGATAGGACCGGCGGCGCCCGTGTGGATGGACGCGAGGAGGACGCGTGTCTGTCCACACACCCCGCGCCGACCAAAGCCCGCCCCCCTCGCGTCGGGGCCCTCTTGAGGCGCTCAGAGGCACTCTCGCCCGTCGGAGTCGAGCCTCCCTCGGGCACCGCCGCCTCCGGCACTTACCACGGACGCAAAGCAGGGACATGGCGCTGGAGGAAGGAAGGACGGGCGGGGCGGCGGCTCACGTCAGCGGGCCCGGCTCAGGGGCGACGGGGGCCGCGGCCGGTCCTCGTCGCCTTCGCCGCCTCTCCCCGCCGCCCGCCGCCGCCCTCCTCCTCATGCCCCCCTCCCGCCAGGCCGCCGCGGCCGAGACTCGAACCCGTGGCGGGAGGGCAACCGGAGCGACGGACGGACGGACGGGCGGGCGTGAGCGAGCGAGCGAACGAGCGAGCGCGCCGGCCAGCCGCCAGCGAGCCCCCCGGGAGGCGCGCGGGAGACCCCGTGGCCAGCTGCTGCTGCCGGCGCCGGCGACGCTGCTGGCGGGAGGGCGGGCGCGGGGGGGGGGGTCGGGCGGGCCGCAGCAGCTGCGGGCCGGGGAGGGGAGGAGGGAGGGGCGGCGGCCAATCGGCGCCGGGGGGCGTTGCCTGCGGGTCGGGAGGTGCGCCCGTCGCCTTGACCTGCGGACACGCCCCTCGGGGCGGGGCTGGCTCGAGCCCGGCCGGCCGCGAGGAGGCCCCGCCCACACCTGTCCGCCCTCTGCCGCCCTGCCTGGTTAGGCGGGTCCTCCGCCCCCCCCCGCCTTCCCGGAGCCGAGGGAGGGGGTCCCCAGGGAAACCCCTTCGGCCCTCCCCCTGCCGCTGGTGGGAGCGGAGGCAGAGGGACCCTCCCTCCTTTCCTCCGAGCTGGGAGGCTGCCTGGGGAGACCCCCGTGCCGCGCGACCGTCGAGGCGGAGCCGAGCGGTCCCTAGCGCCGGCCGGAGCAACGAAGCCGCCGGCCGGGTGATCCCCGGGCGGGAGCTGCAGCCCCACCGCCAGCGGTGGCTTCCGCGGAGGCGGCGGACGGGACGGGCGCGCAGGGCCTTAAGGCGCGTGGCCCCGGGATCCCGCTCTGCCGGCCTTCTCCTGTCCTGGGCCTCGCCTCCCTGCAGTTGGAAAACGGCAGATGGGAAGAAGGCCGGGCCGGGCCGGGCCGGGCGGGCGGGCAGCCGGGGCCAGGTGGCGCGAGCGGGGCGGCCGCTCGCCTTAGGGCTGCCGGGCAGCTGCGGGGCCCCCACGGGAAAGTGAACGGGCAGGCTCGGGGAGGGAGAGCCGGGCGGGAAGGGAGGCAGCGGATGTCGGGAGAAGCCAAGGGCTGCCGGGCAGGCGGCACTCGGGGCACCGGCGGGCACAAGCGGAAGCTCCTCCTTCCCTGCCTCAGCAGCGCTGAGGGAAGCTGGGCGGCAGCAGGGCCTTCCCTTCGCCTGCTTCCGACGACTGCCCACAGGGATGCCTCGGAAGCACTTCAGGGGCACTGCTGATGCGGCTATGAAGTTGCTCAGTAAGGCTGCCTGGCGACCGTGGCACCACCAGCCTTTAAGAGAGATCTGGGGGACGGGTGTGTCGGGCGCTGCTGGAGTGAGGGGCAGCGTCTCTGGGCTGGAGAGGCGCCCAGGATGCCTCAGAAGGCCGTTGGCAGAGCAGGTGAAGGTGTTGCCTTCTAGGCGTTCTGCTTGAGGTGCCCGTAAACCATTTGCGCCCGGCTGCCACGTGAGCCAGGATGCCGAACTAGGTGGGCTGTGGCCTCACCCAACAGGCCTCCTCCTCTTAGGTCCTTAGGACTCCTCGCAACATCTCCCAGGGCTCCCACCTTGATCTTTAAGGTGCGTCGCACAAATGCCCACACGAACCAAAAGGGCTTTGCCCATACGGCGGTCGGGTGCCAGGATCCTGCACCGCCCTTCAGTTCAAAGACCGCTGGGCCGCGGGAGGCGTGGAGTGACAGGCAGGCCTGGAGTACCTAGAAAGGGAGTGCCAGCAGGCAAGGTGGCATTAGAGGCACGAGGCCCTAGCCGGCTCTTGAACACGTCAGATCCCTGTCCCGGATGCCAAAGGGCAACCGGGCATTCGGGGGATGGCTTTGGGGGTTGTTCCTGTATCAGCCCCAGTGAGCTGCTCCCAGCGGCTGCCTCCCAGGGTCCTTCTGGGGCCCACAGCCTCCACCTGCCTAGGGAAGAAGCCCAATCAGACGCCCCCTGCCTGGCCTCAGCCTGGAAGGCAGCCCTAGGTGCAGCGGGCATCAACACCTCCGGGAAGCAACCTTGCTCAAGGGACGCAGGCCTGCAGAGCTCCCAGGCTCCCGCCCCCAGCTCCAGGGCGCCTCTCCTCCTCGGGGGGGGGGGACTTCCTCCCCTCCCTGCTGCCCATCCACAGGTGCCCTCTCAGTCTCTGCCTCAGTGGTGCCAGCGCTGCAAGGCCTCAGCTCCCTCCGCTCCGCAGCAAAGCATTTCAGGGCGTCAGTTTTTCCATTGGCTCCTGCAGGGTTCTGGTCCTGCGATTCCCCCCTCCCATTATCTGTACCCATTCTGTTAGGTGCTCTGCCCTCCCCCGTGCCCCTCCCACCCGCCTCCTTGCAAGCTGTTCTCCCGCCCTGCTTCGTCCTCCTTGACCAAACTGCTCACGCCGCTGCCAGTTTGCAGGAGGCCATGGCACTGCAGCCACCTCTGCTTCCAGCGCATCTTCAGTGCCCTCCGTTGAACCGTCTACCATGCCTCCGAGCACTTTCTCCTGGTCAGTCCCAGCCAGAGCCGATCCTATGAGCCGTTAGGATCTTGATCTCCTCTGTGCGTCACATTGCCCTCGTTCGGGCTGAAGGACCCCTGCCATTCAGATGCCCAGGTCGCCCCTCCCCCCTCCCCCCCCCCCCCCCGCAAAGCTCAGAGATCCCTCTGGAGCTCTGGATCCCTCTTGTTTCTCCCACTCTGCACAATTTGGTGCCTTCATCCCCCTGGCTGTTTTACTGGTCAGCCCTAGTTCCAGGCCGTTCATAAAGCACCTTTTCCCAGACAGGGCCTGGGGGAGCCGGCTGGTTGCAGCCCCCTGTTGTGAGCAGTGGCCACTTACTCCAAGGCGGTTCCCACACTTGCTGCTGTGTGTGGACTCCATTTTGATGCCCTCTTTCTGTTTACCTGTGCACGCTGCTGTTCACCTGGGCTATTCCACTGGGTTTGGCATCCTAAGTCTCTGGTGGCTGCTGACGCAACCTGAGCATCCCCAGGTGCTGCATGCAAAGAAAGCTCCTCCTCCTCCACCTCCTCCTCCCATGGCCCTGGGCCCCTCTTGGCCTTTGCTGGCACATGGGGTGCTGGTGGTTCTTGCAGGGGCAGCTGTGGTGCCGTCGCAGGGCCCGGGCAGCACACTGGGACCATCTGCATGTTTGCTTGGCAAAAGAAATTGCCCCAGGCCTGCCTCTGCCTGGAGCCTTCCAAAGGCCACCAGCACCCTGGCAGGGGGCTTCCACCTTGGCCTCCCCGTCCTTGCTGCCCCCCTGCGTGGAAGGGCCTTTCCGCTGCCTCTGTCAAAAGTCCTGCGCTTTCCATCCAGGCTTCCTGGGCTTCAGTGAATGGCCTGGGGGAGAAGGCTGAGCATTGCCTCAGAGCCCAGGAGCGCCCCCCCCCCCCAAAGGTTACAAGGATGCTGCTGTGTTGGCAAACATTGTTAGAAAGACTTTAACTTGGCCGGGTCATTTGTGTTACCACATGGAAAAGAGGACAGGGCTCCTGCACCGTGGGGAGATGTGCAAAAAGGGACCTTCTGCCAGGTGTTGCCTCTGTTGCAAGTGGCGCCTGCTGAAGCTCCCTCTGATACCGCTGTTGGAGTCGCAGGAACCCTGTTCTTTTGCCCGTACGGTGATCCTGAGGATGGCTTGGACTTCTGCCCTGAAGATCAAGTCAGCACCATTTCTGGGGGCACTAGACAGGTGAGGAGCCTCCTTGCAGGGGCTCCTCAGACACACTCTTCTGGCCGGCTTGGAAGCATCCCACGCCGGCTCCCTGTGCAGAATCTCTCCAAGGGCTCAGGGAGGGCCTAAAGGCCAAGTAGCTGCAGGGGCGCCGGGCCTTCTGGGAAGCCACAGGGTCCCTGCGGGTGACGCAGCGTTGCTCCGCTGGGATCCTGCTCCCAGGGCTCTGCTCACACCGCTGCCACAGTAACTGCCCAGTGGGGAAAGGGCGGGGCATTGTTTTCCCGTTGCCTAGAAACAGGGCACACCTGAGATGGGCAAAGCCTGCAAGAACAACAGACCAACCGAGTGACGGCAAGGGCCGGGTGATGTCATCCTGCTCTTGGCGGTCATCTGCACAGAAATGCCAGTCCAGGGGCGCCCTAAAGGGCTCATGTTGCAGACATCACCACCCTCCTTCACTGGGGCAGCGGGGACCTTCCAAGGGAGTTTTCCAGATTTTAAACGGATTGCATTTGGATTTGCTTTTCTCCCCCTCCCTTCTCCCAAGGACACAAGAGGAGCCCTGCTGGGTGGGGCACAGACAGTTCATCAAGTGGGATAAGGAAGAGGGAAGTGCTGATCATGCCCCTGGGTGAAGCTGTGAAGGATGCAAGGGGCTCCTGTGAGAGCAGGCAGAGGCTCCCTTGCCCACTCTCCTGGGCAGGCAAAGCCCACAGTTCTGAGCCCCCAGGTGGCCCCAGGCTGCAGTAGTAGCAGCAAAGGCTGGGCAGAGGCAGTGCAACCAAGGGGGGCTGGAGGGGGAGGGGAGGCCAGACAGGAAGAGGGCCAGGTGAACAAGCAAGGGGAGACAGAAGGCAGATGGCAAGACTGGCAGAGGTGGGGCACAAGAGCAGCTGGTGGGGGTTCATAAGCCATAAGGACAGAATGGGCATAACCATACCAGCACCAGTACCAGAGCAGCTTGGTCTAGTGGTTAGGGAGCTGGACTCTTATCTGGGAATACCAGGTTTGGTTCCATACTCCCTCACAAAGCCTGCTGGGTGACCTTGGGCTAGTCACAGCTCTCTTCTGAGCTCCTACAGCCCCACCTACCTCACAGGGTACCTGTTGTGGGGAGAAGAACAGGAGGTTTGTCAGCTGTTTGAGTCCCCTTAAATGGGTGAGAAAAGCGGGGTAGAAAAGCCAACTCTTCTTCTTCTTCCTTGCTCCTTTGTGCCCCCTCCACACGGGCACAGGTGGGGTGTGCATCATCTGCTCCTTGCGGAAGGGTCTGTCTTCAGCTGAGTTTGCATAGAACTGCAGCTCCCTGCTGCCTTCTCTCCCTTCTGCCCGGGCCCCGCAGTCGCATGGCTGCCTTGCCCTCTCTCTGCTCTCCTAGACATGCATTCGGGGCCCTGCAGGTCTCACCTGTGCTGCTGCGCAGGCGTCAGAGGCTCCAAGCCCATCTTTGCCACCGTTCTGCTGCCTTTGGCCCTTCGAGGCTTGCTGCCGAGTGAAAAGGAAGCAAGACAATGCGCGGAGGGAGGGCAGCGGTGGCAGGAAGGCCAGCTTAGAGGCAGCCAGCTCGTCTGCCAATTGGCAAAACCGTCAAGGGGCACCCAGAGGCCACAGGGAGGCCAAGCCAAGAAGGAAGCGTCCCTGCCCTGCTGAATGCTGCTAATAACTCCTTGGCCCTGCCTGCTTTGCCCAGGAAAGAGCTGTTTGCTGGTGCCGGTCAGGCGTTTCATCCCTCTCCCCCCCCCAATGGGCAGAGAAAGCCTAACAGTTCCTGTGACCCTCGAGAGCAGCTGCGTGGGAACAAAACTGCCCAGTCTGAAAACTGGATAAGCCTTTCACCCCCCTTTTGCAGAACAACCACAGCTTTCTACCATCCTGCCCAAAGGGCACCACTTCAGGCGCGGCCTTGGGGCTAATCGGCATCCTGGATTTGAGAGACCCCTAACCCAAAGCCTAAACTGCAAGCCCAGATGCAGAAATGGATAGTCCAAGTAGGTGCTTTCCCCTCCCTCCCTGCCCTGTATTATTCTCCTCCTAGCTTCCCATTCACCTCCACGAGAATGCTTGAATAGGAAAGTCACAGGGTGAGGCCCTCAGTGGCACAAGGGTGGAGACACACGACAGGGCCTTTGCTGTGGTGGCCTCCAAACTTTGAAAACCCTCCTACTGCAGCAGCAACATTATATGACTTTCAGCATCCACTTAAAATATTCATGTTGATGGGCCTCTTGCCTGTCTCTCCAGTCTGGAGGTGGTCCTTGGGTTTCCACGCTAGTAGCCACTGATACACCGTCCTCATGAACATCTCTGGATGGCTTTAAGGTAGGGTTAGACACATTTATGGATGACAGATGTATCAATGGCTACTAGAAAGAACGGATCCTTCAGGCTGAGGGGGGGGGAGGAACTGGGGCGCTTCTAAGGCCATCTGCTGGGACTCGAGAGCAGGAGAAGGTTTGTCCTTGTCTCTGCTTGAGATGCCCATGAGCATTTGGTGGGCCACCGTGTGCGACAGGATGCTGGACTAGATGGGCTGTGGCCTGATCCAGCAGGGCTTCTCTTATGTTCTTATGTTCTTATCTCCAATTCTTTCTTCAGGACATCCAGGCCGGTTGCTGCCGCCACTTCTTCTAGCAGTCTTAGACCAATACCCCATGACCTCTTGGCACTACCCTCCTGCCCAACGGCTTCGTACAATGTCCCCTGCGGTTCTAGACTTGTGCAAAAGAGAAAAATAGTTTTATTTATTTATTTATTATTTACATTTCTATCCCACCCCATACCCGAAGGTCTCTGGGCGGGCAACAGCAGATTAAAATAAAATACACATTAAAAGACATTCACCAAATATAAAACGAACATAATCAGCTCAGCCAAAGGCCAGGGCAAAGAGGTGCGTGTTCACTGCCCTCCTAAATATGTATAGGGAAGGGGCATCACACACCTCGAGGGGGAGGCTATTCCATAGTCTGGGGGCCATCACAGAAAAGGCTCTCTCCCGGGTGCCCACCAGCCTCACTGTTGAAGGTGGTGGGACGACCAGGAGGGCCTCACCCGCTCGATCTTAAGGCACGGGCAGGTCGATATTGGAGAAGGCCCAAGTCATTTAGGGCCTTATTAGTCAGAGTCAAAACCTTGAATTGGGCTCGGTAGCGAATTGGCAGCCAGTGCAATTCTTTTAAGACCGGCGTGATGTGCATCTGGCTAGATGTTCCGGTCAGCATTCTAGCTGCTGCATTTTTCTCTACCTTTTCTTCCCTATGCATGATTTTATATACTTCGGTCTCTTAAACTCTGTCTTCCAAGGCTGAATGGACCTGGGCATTACAGTCTGATTTCTCAAGGGAGTTATTCCAGCCCTTTGATCATCCATTTCTGCACCTTTTTTGAGGTGCGGTAACCAGAATTTTCACAGTATTCCAAATCAAGAGGCAAAATGGCACTTGCTGACTTGTTTTCTGTTCCCTTCATAATTACACCTAAGAGTGAATTTGCTTTTCTTCACTGCTACTGCCGTGAACTGGTCTGATACCTTCATTGAGCTGTTCTGTCACAGAAAGCTCAGCCCCATCAGCTCATGGGCGTAGCTTGCACTTTGCACTTGCCAACACTGAACTGCATTTGCCATTTTGCTATTCGCTCACTCAATAGCAAGAGACCCCTGTGGAATCCGTTACAATCACTTTCAGTTTTACTACCCTGAATAATTTAGTGTTGTCAGCAAACTTGGCTATCTCACAACTTTGCCCTATTTTTTATCATTGATGGATAAATAAAAAAGCACAGGTCCCATCACTGAACCTTGGGGACCCACTGTTGACTTTCCTCCACTCTGATTAATTTATCCCTATCCTGCTTCCTCTGCTTAAGCCAGTCACCAATCCAGGACAGAACCTGTCCTCTTATTCCACGACTCATCAGTAGCCTTTGATAAGGAATTTTGCCAAAAGCCTCCTGAAAGCCCAGATAGAGAGTGACAACTGGTTTGCCTTTATCCACATGCTAATTGACACTCTAAAAGAAGTTAGTAAGACATGATTTATCTTTGCAGAAGCCATGCTGATATTCCATGAGCAATGTTTCCTCGTGCTCAGTAATTTTATCCTTAATGGTGGTTTCCATCACTTTACCTGAATGTGATGTTAAGCTGACTGATCTGTCATTTCCTGGATCACCCCAGGATCCTTTTCTAAAGATTGGTGTTGATCTTAGAGAAAGATTATGTATTTCCGCTGAATTCTTCTGACTCTTTCCCTGCAAAGATTGCCTCAGTTGCAGGCAAATGCTCTTTGTCTTCCTCAGTGAAAACAGAGGCAATGAATTCATTTAGCCTCTCTGCCATCTCTGTGTTCTCTTTAGTTTTCCTTTTCTGTCTATTAGTGTCTAATGGTCCAACTGCTTTTCTAGCTGGATTCACACTTCTGATGTCCTTAGGGAAGTTCTTGTTATTTTTCTGGAGGTTCTTAGCAACGTGTTCCTCAAAATTCTTCTTAGCATTCCTGATTGCCTGTTGCATTTGTTCCGCCAGAATTTCTGTTCCTTCCTGTTCTCCTCATTAGGTCGAGCCTTCCGTTTTCTAAATGAGCTTTTCTTGTTTTTACTGCACCTGTCCCCTTTCTTCTTTTAGGCATGCATTCCGACTGAGCATCCATTACTGTATTTCTAAATAGATTCCATGATTTTGGAGTGATTGGGTTCTTCTACCGTTTCCTCTCAATTTCCTTCTTCCTACCACTAAAGCAAGAAGGCACAGGACTCCTTCCTCACCTGCTGAGGTTCTGGAAATAGACCAACTGCCAGCTCCGTGGAATACTAAAGATTACTAGAATACTAATGTGTTGTAGTGTACTTAGCCTAGGACGCTCTGGGACGCTTACCCCATCCACACAGAGGCAGGTAAGGCATGTGTCTACACACGTTCCTACCTGCCTACGTGTGGATGGAGTGTCATAGATTGGAAAGGCTGACCCAGAGGCGGAATGCCCCTCCCAGGCCTGGCCGCCATTGGGTCAGGGAAGACCCGGGGCAGGCAGACCTGGCAGGGCCCTTCCCCAGGTTCCTGCACATTGTAGAGGACCAGATTGGGTCCACTACAGCTGGCAGGACCCCCTCCAGGCACCCACACCCCACACCCTACCTGCTGGCTGTCCAGGTACGAAGTGGCCCAGCTCAGCTGGTATTGTGGTGCGTCTGCACGTGGCACAGGCTCTGATTGGCCAGCCAGCGCACGTGGGGTGGCTGGCCAATCACAGCCTGTGCCACGTGCAGACGCACCATGGTGCTGGCTGAGCCGGGCCACTTTGTACCCGGACAGCCAGCAGGTGGGTGCACGTGCTTGCATGTCCCTGGGCCAGACGGTCGGTGCCCAGGGTGGGGGGTGGTCCTGGGGGGGGTATCTGTGGGGCTCAGCCGCTTGGATCTAGGCAGAGGCTGACTATTGTCCCCTTTCGCTGTCAGCCACACGGCCAGCCTGGGTCCCGTCTACCGGAGTGTGCGCACCTGCACAGACCACAGCAGATCGTACCTCGGGCCCGGCAAGGTGAGTGATTTGTCTGGGCCTGGCAGCTGTTGGGTCAATTTCAGCCCAGTAGTGGCAGCGGGGGGGGGGGGCTGCAGCTGTCAGGGAGGGAGGCGTGCAAATGCTTCCCTCCCTGAACAGCTGCAGAATGGCTGGGGATGGGCCGGAACGCGCTGGGCCAGGTGCAGAGCACAATTAAGTCCTCCTCGCCCGGAACGTGTGTCGGACACGCTGGGATGGGCTGAGGCGGTTCTGAATGGACCTGTCGGCCCAGAGGAGCAAATGCTCCCGTCTGACGTGTTCCAAAAGGCCTAGGGTGAAGAGGCCCCCGGTGTCTGCCGCAGCACCAGACTTGTGGTGAAATGGCGGGATGCCTGCTTGACCGAAGGAATGCCGCCAAGCTGGAGGTGCAGAAGCTCAGCCTGCTCGAGCTGTACCAGGACAGCAGCAACCTGCCTTCTAGAAAACACACTTCATGAAACCGTGGCCTGAGCGAGGTGAATTGGATCCTGCTTCCACAGGAGGCTTTTCTGTGTTCAGACTGAGTGCTCCAGTTTCAGTATGTCAGGGTGTTGCTCCAAGTCAGCTCTAGTGGACGGCACCAAGGATGGAGTCCACCTTAAGGAGGTCGCCTTGCCTGCACCAATGTCCTTGCGGTCTTTTGGAATCCTGGCCGGATCAACGCCTTCCTAGCAGACGGAGGGGCAGAGCCCCGCCTCCCTCGGCTGGTGTTGTCAGCGGGACCACGAAGTCTGGCTGATCCCAGTGACTATAGAACTTGTGCGCAAAGTTTCCACAGACGAGTTTTCACTGGCCCTGATTTTGGCCCCCTGTGAGGTCCATGTGTTAAGGGGACTCCTGTCCTGAGATCCTCAGTCCCAGGCCTAATGGGTGCTTCCTTCAAGCCACTCCTGCACATGAGCACCGGCACAGGTTTTGGAAGGAAAGCGGAAGCCGGCAGAGCGACAGGCGTGGAGGTTTCCAGAGCAAAAGCTGGGCTGGGCTTTCACATGCCTGATTGGGCTGAACGTGTCTCTCCATTGCCAGCATGGTCACTTCCAGGAAAGATGCCCCAGTACTGCAGATCTGCAAGGCTCCCTTCGTCACGGGCACCAAAACCCTGAAACCAAAGCCATGAAGCCCCTAGGAAGCGACCAAACCAGCCCCGGCCACCTCGCCCTTATTGGCTTCCGTTCTTAACTCTGCGCAGCTTCTTTCATGCTGGTGCAACGGCCGCTCTCTGCTTTCTTCTGCTTCCGCCCAGGGCTCTTCCGAAGGTGAGTTCCCTCCCAGGGCTGCTGCCACCGCCTCTTCCTCGTCCCCGAAAGGAACAAAATCCACGCCTGCGCCCCCTTTGCGGTCCAGCTGCCCTCTGGGCATCTCAAGAAGCCTTGGATTTCAACACCGGTTGGCTTGCTCCCATTGTGCGGGCACAACAAACATTTCACAGACCACCAGAGGGCAGCACATCACCAGGCAGGAAAGCTCTTCCCCAAGATGCCTTTGAAATCTCCTCCAGTGCGCTGCCCGGCATTCCATTATCTCCAGAATAAGAAGGTTACCAGGCATCAGCTGCGGGTCTCCCCTTGAGAGATCTTCCAGGATCCTGCCCTGTGTGCTGAAGGTACGTTGTGGCCCAAAGGTGTCAGGTTCTGATGCCCCCTGACAAGCCAAGAGCTGATGCCCGGTCCTGCCCCCTCTGCCCTGTGGTCCGGAGACAGACACCGCCGGTTCTGCCGAGGCCTCGGGGAAAAGCCCTCCTCCAATCCAAGGGCAGCAGGAAGGGAAAATGCCAGCGGTGAGAAAGCAAGCTGGGCGTCTCTCCTTGACAAACCTGGCAAGATCCCTGCCCAGTAATGAAGATGCCCCAATGTAGGTTGACCAAGGTTAGCACGGCCCATGAGGTCCAGGGGGTTCGGTTCCCATGTGGATTTATGGTGCTGTGCCTGACTGTAGCTGCCCCCCATCTGACACTGGGCATCGCTGCCTGGCAGCCGCTTTGCCTTTTGCACTGCCAGCCCCAAAGGACGCCAGACGCAACTGGAGCTAGGAATCCACAGGAAGGCCAAGGGCAGCGGGTCATAATAGTCCCTGCCAGGGCATCGCCACCTAGGATTGCAAGGGACTGGAGGATGGCACTCGCTTGCCTGGCAGGGGAGGAAGGGCGAGGCGCCGGGCTCTGTAAGGACAACCTGGAACGCTACTGTGCCTCACCTGTGCCCTTCCCTGCAGGTCCCCTCCAGCCTCCTCTGCTCCGCCCCTTTGGGCGCCCGCCACTGACCTGCAGCAGAGGGGCTGGTGGGGAGAGGAGAGGGCCTGGCATTTTGAACCACCTGGGTTATTTATTTATTTGCGTATTTAGTTAAGAAATGTATATCCCGCCCTTCACCAAATGGTCCCGGGGCAGGTTACAAAAAGAATAAAACAGATCAAATATTAAAATATAATTAAAAATATAACCCCCTCCCTCCTAACAGGACAGCAACCCGAGGGAGCTGTTTAAACGGCAAAGACCTGGGCAAAATGATACGTTTTCACCAGGCGCCGAAAACTGTGCAGCGTAGTCGCCCGGCGGACCTCCAGAGGGAGGCTGTTCCAGAGTCCAGGGGCCACCGCAGGAAAGGCCTTCTTGCGCGCCCCTGTGCCTCGTACCTCTGCATGGGAAGGAACTCCAAGAAGGCCCGCGAGGGGGTCTGGGCAAAACGCTCCTACTGGAACGGTGGGCACTGATCGGCAGGGGTCCTGGCGGCGCGTCGGGGGCGGACGGGCAGGATCGGGTGGAAACAGCCGCCGACGGTGCGAGCGCTTCTGCGGAGAGCGCGCACAGGGCAAACTCCGCCGCACTGCGACTGGGGGCGAGGAAACGGGCCTGCGGGGCGGCTGCTCTGAGAAGAACCGGCTCATCCAGACACGGGCAGAAGCGGCCCTTTCGGTGCCCGACGCGATCGCGGGTGCCAGGCCACGCGCCCGGCGGGCCCCTTGCCAGCAAAGCAGAAGGAGGGGGGCGGGAGGGAGGGAGGGGGGCAGGTGCCAGGTGGCCCCAGCTGGATTGCCGGGAGTGGGCAGGTGCCGCAGCGCGAGGAGGGGCGGCCCAGGAAATCCCTCTCGGGTGGGCGCCCGGCGTCCCCGGCCTCCGGCGGCTGCGACGGGAGATGCCTCGGCTGCTCTCGCGCGCGAAGGGGCGCAGGAAGAAGCTACCGCGGCGGTGGCCGGACGACCAGGCGAAGCAGGCGGCCCCGAGCCGAGAGGAAGACTCGAGACGTGGAGCCTGAAGGAGCGGAGGCGGCCTCGCCTTTCCAGCGGGTCTTGCGCGCGTTGCCGTATAACCGGCGTCTTCGAGGGGTCGGAAGGGGCGCAGGTGAAAGCCAGGGGGAGGCGGTTGCTCCTGGTTAGCCACCCACCGTCCGTCCGCCCGTCCACCCGTCCCACCCTGAGCGGTAACAACATTTAAAATCAAACATTATTAAAACAATAAAATAAGAACGTAAGAACATAAGAGAAGCCCTGCTGGATCAGGCCACAGCCCATCTAGGCCATAAAGAACCTCAGAGGAGCCCTGCTGGATCAGGGCCACAGCCTGTCTAGCCCATAAGAACCTCAGAGGAGCCCTGCTGGGTCAGGCCACAGCCCGTCTAGTCCATAAGACCTAAGAGGAGCCTGCTGGATCAGGCCACAGCCCATCTAGTCCAGCATCCTGCCTCACACAGTGGCCCACCAATTGCCCATGGATGTCTCAAGCAGGGACAAGGGCAAACCTTCTGCTGCTCTCGAGTCCCAGCAGATGGCCTTAGAAGCGCCCCGGTTCCTCCCCCCCCCCCACAGCCTGAAGGATGCACCTAGGCATTCGTCCTAGTAGCCATTGATACATCTGTTGTCCATCTGCATGCGGGAAGGGGAAAGTGTCTCCCCATTTAACCCAAGGCCAGGGCAGAGGAGTGTGTCTTCACGGCCGTCCTAAATGTGTACAGTGAGGGTGACAGATGCAACCCAAGGGGGAGACTATTCCACAGCCTAGGGGCCATCACTGGGAAGGGCCTCTCCGGGGTGCCCACTCCTTTTGCTGCTGAGGTGGTGGGACAACCAGCAGGGCCTCCCCTCCAGATCTTAAGGCAGGGGAAGGTCCACATGGTAGAAGGTGTTCCTGACTCTGGAGGAAGGGTGGAGGGCCACATGTGTGGGATTTTCGAAGGGACCGATCCCTCCATGGAACGTATCTCTGGCGAGCTCAATGGCCCTGCAGAGCAAGATCTCAAAGACAGGATATCAGAGAAGGGCCCCAAAGATGCCCTTTGACTGTGCGACTCTCCCCCGACTGCTCCCACCACGGCTGAGAAACCAGGACGAAGAGGCAGAATTCTCTGCTGGCTCCTTTGCCGTTTAGCCTGTGCATGAATGATCCAGGTTTACCGAAGACACCGAGTTGTGCTGGGTGAGAACCGGGCGGGAGAGAGCGGGAAATGGGTCCCAGAAGGGGAAGTGTGTCACAGTGGCAGGTGCTGTTCTTTATCAGCAAATATAAAGTGGCACAAAGAGGCAGCCCTGATCACATCTAACTACAGGACATTTACAAAACACCAATCCAGGACAGAATCTTGGGGGATCCTACATGTTACATCTCTCCGTTGTGACAAATGCCCACTTATTCCTACTCTCTGACTTCAGTTCCTCCAAGATAGGGCCATTCATTTTAATCCATGACTGCTAAGCTTATGGAGAAGTCTTTAAGAGGGACTTGATCAAAAGCTTCTTGAAAATCTACATGGATGGTACCTATTGGATCAGCCTTATCCACATGTTTGTTAATACCTTCGGAAAACTCCAGAAGATTAGCTAGATGGGACTTTTCCTCACAGAAACCACATTGGCCATCTTAGAGGACGCCAGCAACTGGCCATCAGAGACGGAAGGGCAGAATGAGTCCTGTGCCCAGTTGGATGCTTGGCCCGTCCTGTCCAACAGCCTCCATGGAGGCTTATAAAACAAGGACCAGGGTTTTGAGAAGAAAAGGTTGGTGCAGCCTCTACACACACACAGATGGTGCTCTTGAAGCGATGAAAAAGCCTGGAGATTTTGTTTCCCGGTTGTCAGTATTCAACGCAGAGGTTCATCCTGTTGGGCAACAGCTGGTCACAAACCGCATGTGGTTTCTGTGCAACTCTCCAGCATCCCTCATAGGCTCAGCTTTACCCAGATTAGTATTATTAGAACCTAGGAGGAGCCCTGCTGGATCAGGCCACAGCACATCTAGTCAACAAGAACCTAAGAGGAGTCCTGCTGGATCAGGCCACAGCCCATCTACTCCATAAGGACCTAAGAGGAGCCCTGCTGGATCAGGCCACAGCCCATCTAGTCAACAAGAACCTAAGAGGAGTCCTGCTGGATCAGGCCACAGCCCATCTACTCCATAAGGACCTAAGAGGAGCCCTGCTAGATCAGGCCACAGCCCATCTACTCCATAAGGACCTAAGAGGAGCACTGCTGGATCAGGCCACAGCCCATCTAGTCAACAAGAACCTAAGAGGAGTCCTGCTGGATCAGGCCACAGCCCATCTACTCCATAAGGACCTAAGAGGAGCACTGCTGGATCAGGCCACAGTGCATCTAGTCAACAAGAACCTAAGAGGAGCCCTGCTGGATCAGGCCACAGCCCATCTAGTCAACAAGAACCTAAGAGGAGTCCTGCTGGATCAGGCCACAGCCCATCTACTCCATAAGGACCTAAGAGGAGCCCTGCTGGATCAGGCCACAGCCCATCTACTCCATAAGGACCTAAGAGGAGCACTGCTGGATCAGGCCACAGTGCATCTAGTCAACAAGAACCTAAGAGGAGCCCTGCTGGATCAGGCCACAGCCCATCTACTCCATAAGGACCTAAGAGGAGCACTGCTGGATCAGGCCACAGCCCATCTACTCCATAAGGACCTAAGAGGAGCACTGCTGGATCAGGCCACAGCCCATCTATTCCAGCATCCTGCTTCACACAGTGGCCCACCAATTGCCCATGGATGTCTCAAGCAGGGACAAGGGCAAACCTTCTGCTGCTCTCAAATCCCAGCAAATGGCCTTAGAGGCCTCCTGCTTGTCCCCCAACCTGAAAGATTTACTTAGGCATCCATTCCAGTAGCCATTGGTACATCTGTCATCCATATATTGGGCCTCCACCTCTTCTGACATGCATGAGAAGGAGAGAGCTTTTACAGCTCCCTTCAGGGAAAGGTCCTCTCTTCTGAGTGCCTCTCGCCTTTTCGCTGTGCTGGTAACCACAAGCTCTCCACGGTGATGAGCAACAAAGTCACAGACTTCTTCTTGGAGATCCGGTGCTGCTACCACTGGCTGCTCTTACTTCCGTATTTGTTTTTTCTCTGCCTTAGTCAGCAGAAAAGGAGTTGCTGTACGCTGAAATGCTTGTTTAATAAAGCTGTGGCAGAGAAGCATCTAAAGGACAAGAGGTATAATTAAACTAAAGCTTCATTTGGGCGTACGTTTTGGCATTGATTTGGCATTGAAAGGAGCTGTTATGAAAATATGCTCTGGCACTCTGTACATGTTCAGTGACAAGGGATGTTTCTACATTGGTCTTGCAAGTCATATGCTGACAGTCATCATCATCATCACGGCTTGGCTTCGCGAACGAAGATTAGGGAGGGCTCGACCGACGGTTGCCGCATGCGCGTCGGTGGCTAAACAGACCGATGTGGGACAGAGAAGTCCAGGTGCAGAAGCTGCAGAGAAACGGCTCCTTGGGTGGTCCTGTGACGGTGCGGTTCTTCCCGCGTTGTCTTTCCTCCTCGAGACCGGTTCTGCGAGCGCTCTCAGAGGAAGCAGCAGCGTTGTGGATGGGGGGGGGGGGCAGAGTGGGCCATTGGTTGTGACCAATATGGCCAAGGCTGAGGGATCGTTTCAGGGAGTCCTCGTATCTCCTCCTTGGGGCTCCTCTGTTTCGGTAGCCGGTGGCGAGTTCACCATAGAGCACCGTCTTAGGGAGGCGATGATCAGTCGTACAGAATAGGTAACGGAACGGAGAAGTTTATTAGCTGAAGCAGCATCGGGCAACATATTGGTTAGAAATATGGAACTTGCCGAAGAATGAAATTTTTACAGACTGTGGTCTGAAAGCAATTAAGAATACAGAAAAAAGCAATGGGAACCACCTTGGTTATTTGCTAAAAGGAATATTAGGAAAAACACAACCCTCTATGGCACATTTATTACCCTGAAAACAGGAAATTGTGTAACCAGGGGCCAATCTTAATTTCACATTGGGCCCAAAGTTCCAGGCAAAATGTGCCAATTCGGTGGGTGTCTTGGCCACTTTCTTGCATTCTGGGTGACACATAGCTAACGGCGTTGTGTTTTTCCTGGACACTTTATGTATTTGTCAAAACTGTATATATATATTTGAAATGCTTACAAAGAGTAGCTATACAATTTTGAAGCTAAGTTTTCCTTTGTTGGATCTTTGCCATTGTTATAAAGTTTAGCAGGATGATCTGGAAACGACGCCAGAAACTCCTGTAGGAAGATGCTACATTTGTTCTTAAACTGTCCTTCAGCTGGGGCTCCATAGTCAAGCAGGGTGGCGTCTGCTTTAACAAGGAATCACAGATGCCAGGTATGAAATCTTCCCAAAAGGGAGGAGGATCCAGCAATAGAGGTCAAGGGCTGGAATGGACACCTAAGCACATCTGTCAGACTGCGGAGACAGGACTAGGTGGGTTGTGGCCTGATCCAGCAGGGCTCCTCTTAGGCTCTTATAGACTAGATGGGCTGTGGCCTGATCCAGCAGGGCTCATCTGAGGTTCTTATGGACTGGATGGGCTGTGGCCTGATCCAGCAGGGCTCCTCTGAGGTTCTTATGGACTAGATGGGCTGTGGCCTGATCCAGCAAGTCTTCTCTTATGTTCTTATGGACCAGATGTGATGTGGCCTGATCCAGCAGGGCTCCTCTGAGGTTCTTATGGACCGGATGGGCTGTGGCCTGATCCAGCATGACTCCTCTGAGGTTCTCAGGTTTTTAAAGGCCACCTGGGGACTAAATGGCCTCGAGGGCACCCTCGCCCCGCCCGACGCCTACCTTCTTCCGGGCGACGCGAGAAGGTGGGACCGCCGCCCCATCCGCTCCAATCCGCGCGGTCCTCCCCACCTCCCTCCCTCCGGCCGCCCAATGGGGCGCCCGCTGTTCCCTCCCGCCCACCGTGCTGTCATCACAGATCTGCACGTGGAGAAGGCGGGGCCGACGCCATGACGTCAGCGCCTGTCATTGGTCTCCGCCCGCCACGGCTTCTAGGCCGGCCAATCACTGTGGCCGGAGGGCGGGGCCTCTCTTCGGCCCCGGAAGAGACTCGTGGGGAAATTTAGAAGAAAAAAAAGGGGCGAGGAGAGAGAGGCGAGGAGGGGCGCCGCGGAGGGAGGAGGAAGGAGCGGCGGCGGCGGCGGCGGCGGCGGCCGAGGTGCGGCTGGAGGGCCGGGGGGGGGGGCAGGACTGGACGGCGGCAGCCTGGGGGAGGCTCGGGGTGGGGGTGGGGGCTCGTGGCCGCGGCAGGGCCCGTCGCGCCGTCTCCCGGGTGGGCTCAGGAGGGCGCTCTGCCCCCGGGGGCGAGAAGGGGGGGCGCTGGGGCGGCGGCTCAGCCCATCCGTTTTCGGCGGCGGTCCGGCAGGGGTGGGGGGGCGCCCCTCCCTTTCTCGCCCGTCGGCCGCCTCGTCTTCGGCCTTCGCGGGCGGCGCCGGACTCTCTCGCCAGGCAGGCCGCCGGACGGGGGGGGCGGGCCTAGGGGGGCTCGGCCTTTCCTGCCCGGCGGCCCCGAGGAGCCCCCGCCCTGCCGCCGCCGCCGCCGCCGCCGCCGCGTCGCCCCCCGATCCTGTCAGGCCCCGGGCGGCGAGGAAGGGGAGAGGGGGGGCAGGCGGGCGGGCGGCGCTCCCTTCTCCTCCTCCTCCTCCTCCGGGCCGGGTCAGCTGCTGGCGGAGGAGAGGGAGGCGCCGCCGCCGGGAGGGTCGAGCGCCGCCGCTGCCCGGAGGGGAGGCGGCCGGGGTTCGCTCGCTCGCTCGCCCGCCCCGCGCTGCTTCTCTCGGGCTCCCGGCGGGCCCCGTCGCGGCTCGAGTGGCGGCCAGTCCGGCGCCCGGCGCTCCCGAGTGGGCGGCTGGGGCCCAAGGGCATCCGCCTTCCCGCACGGCGGCGCACGAGACAAGACGAAGGGCCTCTGGAGGCCCCGCGCGCCCGGCCGCTTCGCCCCGGGAGGCGTTCCGTGGCCGGCGAGGCGGAGAGCGGGGCGCCCCCCCCAGCTGCCCGAAAGGCCCGTGAGCGGGGCCCGTGGTGGCCCAACGCCGCCTGGGCTCCTTCGCCGACCGCCGCTTCGGCTTTGCCTGCGGCGGCGATGACCCGTGGAACCCCGAGCCCGCCGGGCGGACGAGGCCGGAGGCGCAGCGGAGCAGGCGAGCCCTGGCCGAGGGCGTCTGGTGAGCGAGGGGGCTGCAGGGGGCCGGAGGCCGAGGGTCCGTCCCGCCTGTCACCCCGCGGGGCCCTGGCGCGCAGTCTCGGCAGAAGCTCCGGTGCGACCTCCGGGGCCGGGCGAGAGGCCCCTCGGCTGCGGTCCTGGCTCCGGAGGCTCCATGCGACGCTCCTGCGCCGTGTTTCCCCGGAGCGACCGGCGAGCTGCATCCGCCTTGGGTTCCGCCGTTGCCCGCTCGATAAGAAACCCTGCGCGGGGTGCATGCGGGCTAGATGGGCCCGCCTAAGGGGGCGGCGGTGGGTTTATGCGGATTGTGGTCTCGGAATTGCTGTCTTCGGAGGTCACACGAGCCTCACGAGCGTGATAAATCGGAGGCATTTTCCTGCTTCGGTGCAAAGGATTTCTGAAAGCGTGCGGGCGCGGCGCGGCGCGGCGGGGTCGCCATGCTAGCAGCAGGTGTAGGAACCCAACATCCCAGCTGTGCTGCATCTTTAGCTTGTTCGTATATTGTCCAGCTGCTAGGAATACTTGTACCGCTTTCTCCCTTCCTTCCCAAGTTTTCCAGGCCCTGTGGGCGGTTGTTGGGTCGCCTGTCACCTGGCTGGAAGGCTTTCTGAGAGGGGTTCTAAGCACGGCGTGGAGAAGAACCCACGGCTGAGAAAGGGCCTGGCCTGCAAGCGTCTGGGGAAGGCCCCCTTGCTCCCACTGGCCTGGACCATGCCCAACGGCTTGGCACGGCTGCCCCTTTGCCCCTTAGCTTCCTCTGGGCTTACTAGCACCACCTGGTGATTTGGGGAGGCCCGAGCCACAGACCTGGTTCTGCATGGAATGGAAGGTGCCTCAGTTTCCAGAGCAAGGTGGCTGCGTGGGCTGCCGTGATTTCCCGCAAGCCTGCCCTGCGTGTGGACCGTTGTGTCTCGTGAGGCAAAGTAGCTCCCCGGATTTCGCTGTCTGGGGTCCGGGGAGAAGTGCCGTGAATTAGATTTCCCTTTGGCACTTAGACCGAAGGACGCTGAACTGTGAATCTTAAAAAGTGGAGTAAATAGTAGGGATTTCAGGGAATCCGTGCCAGTGGGCAAAGATTCATAGGCACAATGAGGAGGGCAGGTGGGCCAAGCCAGGCCAGGTGTTTCCTGTGCCCTGCTTGTGGGTTTCTCGTGTTGTCCTACCACAGACAGAGAACATGCATTTTCATCACAAATTTAACTGTACAACTTACTGATTTTATCGTGGTTTTTAAATTTTTACAATTATGTAGAATGCTGTGTAGCGCCCTGAGCCCTTTGGGTTACGAAAATTGTGAAAGGAGGCGGTGGTGGGACCAGGTGGGCTGTAGGTCTGATCCAGCAGAGCATTTCTTGGGTCTGATTTCTCTAACCCTCCTCGGAGGTCCTGAGATTGAGTCTGAGGTATCCTGCTGGACAACAGAACTGCGACAGGAGGAGGAACAGCCAAAGTTCACACTAGCGTCCGCCTTGGTTTAGGCCTGGGGCGTGTCTTGAAAGCTGCCCCGTGACGCTTGAGTGTGTGCAGAGTTCTCTGCCCCCTCTTGGCCGCAGAGCACAGGAGGGGATGCTGCTTTGCGCCAGCGAAGTGCCAGCGTTCCTTCAAGCGATACTCCGAAGGAATGCGCGCCCTTTTCTGGGGGACAAAGCAGCTGCCTGCAGCTGCTGAAACAAAGGGAGGAGGGAGAGTGCCGCTGAGGCCGGTGGTGGAGAAATCACTATGGCAACCTTTGCAGTGGCAGCTGCCAGAGAGCAGCCCGGCCGTGGTGGGCTCGGGAGACGCGGGCGATGCTGGGCCGGCAGGGTGAGGCCGCTTGAGGCCTTCCTCCGGCAAGCTCAGAGTCACCCCTTCTAAAAACACCCCAGGCTGTCCAGCGGGCAGCATGCAGGTTCCTGCAATGCTGGTGAGGAGAAGCCAACGGCGGCTGCTCTCGCCTTGTCGCAAGGTGGGCGGGAGGTGTCCATCGCGGTCCAGCTTGCAGAATGTCAGTGGGATTAATTTTCTCTGCGGGCCACACTAGGCCCTCCTGGGCAGGGAGCCTCCCTGGTGCCCGTCCTTGTTCCTGTTTCCTTAGCCCTGAGATTCGGATGAGGAAGCAGCCGTTGGGGTGCAGGAGCAGAGGCCTTTCCACACTGGACCTCACTCTGGATTGTATCCTGGAATTGGGACCCGCCGTCTGCAGGTTGATGCAGAGTACGACAGCCCTGCCCGAGGCCTGTCCTGTTCCGGGATATAATCTGGAATAAGGCCTAGTGCAGAGGAGGCCTTGGAATAGGGGGCTGCCATCCACATGCTAGGACCATTGGGCTGCAGTGCCCCTGACTGGTGCTAAGGGGCAATGGGATCAAAAGCTGCCAAGGGATCGAGGAGAATCGCCATGTAGGAGACCCTGCTGGTCCTTTTCTTGGCAGCAGATGCTCTGCCCGTGGGTCCCAAAACAGCTGGGCCCTTGTATGCGTATTGAGCACCTTCTGGCCCAGGAACCGGGCAGGCGGGCTTGCGGCGGGTCAGATGGTGCTCAGAGGCAGTGCTGCAAGGTGTGTGCGTGCCGGGGCCAGGGGGCTTCTTTCCAGCATGTACCGGGAAGTCAGAGTGGAGCATGCATAGTGGAAGCCCCCCACCTCCAGTTTATGCTGGTCAGCCAGGCTTCTATGAGCCCTGCTGGTGCGATGAGGCGTGCTAGGGATATGCCTCCATGGTGCCTGCGGACTCAGTTAGGGGCGGACCGGGCAGCCTCCCTCCTCCTCTCCCTTGGCAAGTGCCTGTCCAGGCTTGGCCCACACCCTTGGGACTGGAGGGGTGAGGCTGCTTCCGAGGGCAGCCAGGCGGTGTAGGTGCGGACTCTGGTCTGGGGCGTGGGGGGTTGGGATATTATTCCTAGCTGACAATGCTGCCGAGTGGCCAGAGGGACATCCTACCTCTTCTTCACACTGGTTTGCTGCACGCAGGTGCGATGGGGCTGAGTTGATGTTGCTGCTTCCCAAAGGTGGGCAGGGGGAGAGGCAGCTCTGTTGGCCGGGGGTCGGTGGGGAGAGTGCATGGTCAGGTCAGGCTGTCCAGGTAATTAGCCAGACTAATTATTCCTACATACAGTCTTACCTTAAAAAGCCAGATGTGTCTTATAGACTGGCTTATTTTAGCAAAATCTGGCAACTCTGGGTCAGGTCACCACATCGCCGCCCTCCTCAGGAAGAGCTGTCTGTTTTGCCATGCCTCAGGTCCATTTAGGGAGGAGGATGGAGGTCTCAGGTGCTTGGGAAAGGTGTGGAGAGGGACTGTGCTGGGGCTGCTGTGTGGATGGGAAGGGAGCCCAAAAGTGCTTGGGAAGGCAGGATCCCAGGTGCTGCACAGGCTGGACTCCACTCCATGGCCCACTTTCTGCAGCCCTCCAGCTTGCAGGTAGTGCAGCCTTGGGCTCTGAACCACTGGAACGGCTACCTGTCCTGACGATGGTTGCAGACTGGTCCCGGGGCCAGGAGCAGATCTGCAGAGCTGGGGAGAGGAACACAGCTGAGTGTAGGTGGTTGACCTCCTTTTTTCTCTGAGAACTTCTTTTGCGTTTCTTCTTTCTTGCTCTTTTAATTTGCACCCAGAACTGTTGTGCTGCAATACAGCTCCAGCACATATGATAAACTACATTCCAGCTTCCGTTCTGCAGCCTTTGCCATCTCACTGCTTACCCCTGCTTCTAGAGCATTCATGAATAAATAAAAAAACACAGAACCTTGGGGAACGCCCACTTTTTACTTCCTTCCACACTAAGACTTGCTCACTTATTCCCACTGCCTCTTTCCTGCCCTTTACACGATTACCAGCACCACTTTTTCCCTTAATGATTTAATTTTGCCGGTTTGTTTTTGGCCAGCGTCTGTGCAGGAGTTCAGGTTCACTGTACAATGAGAAAGAAGGGCATTTTGTTTTGGCCAGTTAGAATACTTGCCTGCCACTAGGTGAGGTAGGGAAGAGCACCAAAAAGTTGAGAGCAGTTGAGGACCTGCAACTCCGGAGGGCAGCACCTACGTGGAGGAGGCCGTGGGCATGGCGTGGCGTGGCGTGGCGTGTCTTTGCTCCCTTCCTGTGGGCTTCTGTACGCAGCTGCTTGGCCATGGTTGGAACATCCTGTTGGACTATATGGGCCACAGGTCCGATCCATCCCACCTTTTCTTACTGTCTTTTGGTCATGTTGCTCTAAAGGCGGTGCAGACGCGTCCTCATGCCCTGCTACTAGGCCACCGTGAGCACAGGCAGCTGGATGAGAGCTACCAGAGGTCTGCCTGAGGGGGGCGTGATTTCTGTGTTCTCCGTGTCCATGTGGCCCCTCCCAAGTTGAGGTCAAGCCTACAGTTAGCGTTTATCAGCGAACAAAGCAAGCTGGGCTCCTGCTTTAGTAGGCGAAACCCTCTGCCCCCTCCGTGAACGTGGCCATATGTCCTGCCTCTGGCTGTGGCTGCTCTGGAGCTCAACCCCTGGGAGGAGACCAGGGGGCTGCAGGTGCCCAGCAGGCCTCCTAGTTGAGTGGAAGTGGCACACCGGACCCTTTTCTGCTTTACTTTATTCTCAACACTCAGATTTGCCCCACTCCCAGCTCTTAGAGGATAAAAATGAAAACACTGAGGTCCCTGGGAAAGCCAGCTTCTTCACTTGTTTTCAAGTATTACTGAACAAGAACCACAACAAAAAACCCAGGTTTTGCTTCTTACATATATTCTAAAGTGTTTTGTGGCCAAGCACCACACGTAGGGTCTTCCAGGCATTAACCTGTTGAGTAAACCTGGAGCGTTAGGGAGCAGCCTTGCGTTTTCTTCCCTTTGCCCTTTTCTAAAGAGGAATTGCCCCTGATCTTGCATTGCCCAGTTGGCCTTTTCATGGGGACTGACCCTGTGCACAGGAGACTGGATTGGGCTGTAGGAAGGTCCCCTCATTCCCTGCCTGGCATCCTTGCTGGAGTCTGATTTCCCCTGCCTTCCCATTCCGTCCTTTTGGGACTGGGCCGTCTCCAGGTAGCTGGGTCCTTTAGGGGACCGAGGGCTGGACGGCAGCTGGTCCTGCCTCTTCCTTGCACCTCTAGCGAAGATGGGTGGGTGTTTCTCTCAGTCTCCCGTCTTGGGGAGGGAGGGGTGGATTCTGCCTGGCTGGCTCTTGGGCCCCTCCCTCCTCGGTGCCAGCGGGTGAGGCAGAAGAGGGCGTAGAGGGAAGCCACTCGGCTTGGCCCTGCCGTGGTGGTTGCTGTCTTATCTGTCTCCAGCAGCGGCAGCATCAGAACTGCAGATCTGGCAGCAGAGGCAACCAGGGGAGGAGGGAGGGAGGCGCTTTGGGCCCTGTCGGCACCGTGTTGGGGCTCTTACGCCTCTGAGCGCCATTTTGTTTCTGTACTGGTTGCCTGTCCTGGGAAGACGTGACAAATGTAACCTGGCAAGGGGAGGGGAGGGACTCAGAACAAAGTTAGCTGGGGCTCTTTCTGGTGAGAAGATTTGTTGTCCATTAAAACTGGTGCTGGGACATGTGATCTTCCATGCTTATTTATTTATTTATTCTGCCATTGCCGCAAAATGGACGTTCCAGACCTAAGAAATAGGGTGGGGTTTAGGGAGAGTCCAAGGTGTATCATGAGAGCCTCTGTTCCTACCACTTGCCTTCTCTCTAGGCTTTAGGTTCACAGGCAGGGAAGATGCAGGTGCTGAAAGGTCCCAGCCCTGAAATCTTGGTGGCAAATCAGAGTTGCCAACAGTTACTCTCTGGATGTGGCTGAATGGATGCCCAGGTACCGCCTCCAGGTTGGCGAGGCAGGCGGTCAGGAGGTCTCCGAAGGCCGTGGTCAGGGATTCGAAAGCAGGTGAGGGTTTTGCTTTTGTTTTTTGCTTGAGAGGCCAGCGTGTGAGCCAGGATGTTGGACTAGACGGGCTGTGGCCTGATCCAGCAGGGCTGCTCTTAATTCATGTGCATCAATGGCTACTAGAATGGATTGCCCAGGTACCGCCTCCAGGTTGGAGAGGCAGGCAGGATGCTCCTAGAGGCCATTTGCAGGGAGTGGAGAGCGAGTGAAGGTTTTGGCTTCGTCTTCCGCTTGAGGTGCCCAGAAGCCGTTGGTGGGCATCTGAGTGAGTTGGGGTGCCGGACTAGATGGGCTGTGGCCTGAGCCAGCAGGGCTCCTCTTAGGGCCCAAGGGACTTTGCTGTGCTGTGTGCTTGCTGGGCAGCTTCTTCGTTGGCATCTCCAGAGCAAGGGATGGGCTGCGTGGGGTGCTTTGCCAGGAGGCCCCTCGCTTTGGCCCACCCTGCCCCCCACCCATTACCCCCTTTCTCTTGTTGCCAGGCTCCCCTGGCTAATTTACATACTGTGCTTTCATTGGCTGGCTGGGCCCCAGGCAGGGTATGGGAGTGGCTGGGTGTCACAGTGACAGCTGATTGAATGGGGGTCTGCCCAGGGGAGGAGGAACTGGGGATCCAGGGTCCTCTAGGGCCAAGAAGGGGACGGGGGGAGTGTGGCCGGCGAGAAGCCGAAGGTACTGTGGCCCTCCCTGTCTGTCTTCTCTCTTGCATTGCTCCTTCCTTCCTCCTCAGAGGTGGCCTTGGGGCCCTGGAAAGCGCTTGCTCGTCTTGCAGAGTCCTTCTTTGGAAACCGGCCAAGGACCTTGGCTTCCTTGGTGGAGGCCTCTCGCTGCCCTGGGTCTGCACAAGGCTTGGCCTGCGGCTGCTCTGGCAACCCACTTCCCTCCCAGGGTTGTTCTCGCTTGATTGCGGGAAACGCGGTGAGCAGGAAGTAGTGAAGCTTTGGGGCCTCTTACAGTGGCCCCGGGGCTGGGGCCTGTTGCATGGTGGGAGAAGAGGGCTGCCGGACAAAGGGGCCCCCGAGGGGCCGTTCCCAGCAAAACCTGCCGCCTAGGCCCCTGCCTGCCCTTCGATGCTTCCACTCAGTCTCTGGTCTCCCCTTGGATCCTTGTTTTCTCAAGGGACATAAAATGACTGCAGTTTTGAGCAGTTCTGGGCCAACAGACCTGAGAACTCATTTTAAAAGCAGGATTTGATGGGAGCCTTCAGACTGGCCCCGAACCACTTTTAAAACCTTCAGACCCCCGTGCAGGACTCCTGTGAACCCCAAAAGGAGCGGGGGTGTAGTGAACGGCAATCTGTCCCTGTCTGAATAGCCCTGGAGGTGGGTGTAAGTTCCAGAGCAGGCCTGGCATGCTGGCAGGGTGTCTCTGGCCAGCAGTCGAGGCCAGTGGTGGCCAGAGTGAGGCCGGGGTGTGTGTGTGCAGCTCTCAGGTGGCTTTGCGTGGCCCGTGAGAAGTTGGTCATTCTGTGCCCAAGTGAAAGCAACCAGTTTTGAATATTTTGGCTTTGCAGCCCTCGTGTGCCGTGCTTGCGCATTGTGGCACATGATGTGCGTCTCTGGCACCTGAACCACGATTGGTGCTGGAGGGTCAGAGGGCGGCTCTCCTTCCCCTGAGCGGGCTCTGCACCCTGGGAAGGTGTCTTGGTTTCTTGTCAGCTGCCCTCCCTAAGCCCCACCCTGGTCCCCTCGGGACTCTGACAGCCCCTCCAAGCTGTGCCTTGTCCGTGCCGCCCCCCACTTCTGAGGCCTCCTAGGCCCTGTTGCGGGGGGGGGAGGGGAAGGTAAAGCTGGGTCAGAGTTTACAAGGGAGACAGGAAGAGGATTTTTAAAGAACTCCTCCAGTCTGCAAGGTGGAGGCTGACGCAGCAGGGCTCTAACTGCTGTTCTCTGCCAGGTGCCTCCCCCCCCCCCGCACTCTGAATCCTTGTCCCTTGGAGGACTTCTGCCCCCTCCCGGTCTTCCTCTCCCAGTCCCTCCTCCCCCCCCCGTGGTCCTGCGGCCGCTGTGTCTGGGGTCGCAGGTCGCGAGGGCCAGCAGCTATGGGCAGGCTCTGCCTTGTTAAAAGGATCGGTGCCCCTTGGGGACCCGCCCCACCCTTTGGCCGCCACCATAGGGACGGCCGGGAAAACTCCGCTCCAGCTTGGGCAGCCATAGTTGGGTGGCGCTTCGGGAGCCTCCCGGGGGCCCGTCCTGTGCCGCGGGACCTGGGGGCCTTTGCCGTCTGTCCCGTGCAGAGACGCGACGTGGGGAGGGCCAGCGCACCCGGGCCCCGTCTTGGGTCCGCCGAGCGAGTGGGGAGAGGCCTCCTGGGCACGTGGGCCACTGACCCAGCGTAAGTCCCTCGTGCCCGAGGAGCGGCAAGGTGCCCGGTGGCCAGAGGGCTCGCATCCTGCTGGACGCCTCGGAGGGTGTCCGGAGCTCCTCTCCTGCTCCGGGATCCCCTTGCCCACCGTGGGGCCCTGGCCGCCGCTCCGGCGCTGGGGCGATGCGCGGGCTCTGCCGGCGTCGGGGGCCGGAGGGCACCTTCCGCTCCCGCTCCCTCTTCCTCCCTCGCGCCCCGTCCGCTGCCTGCTGCTGGCGCGCCTTTGTTTTCTCCGAGGCGCCTCCCAGCTCCTTTCATTGCAGCGCGGTTGCCGAGCAGAAACCTGCTTGCGGAGGAGGAGGAGACGCGGCCGATGCCGGTGTGGCAGGGCGGGCGGGCAGGCGGGCGGGCGGGAAGCGGACTCTGTCTGCGCGAGATGACCCTGGCGGGAGCCGAAGGTCAGGGGTCACTCGGCGGGGCCGATTGGGCCGTGTGAGGAAGGCGCTTTGGGGAGGGGGCGGCAGCTTCCCGTCCCTTGGTCTGTGGGCCGGCTCAGCCCCTGGGCCTTTGTCGGGCTGGTAGAGGGGGCGGCCCTGGGGTCAGGCGGAAGGGTCCAGTCTGGACTCTGGGGAGCGGCGGAGGTGGGGCACGCTGGGGACCCTGAGAGCAGCGGCGGCGGCGGCAGCACTGGGCATCCCGGGCCCCTGCAAGGCCTGAGGGGTCCAGACCGCTGTGCGGGGACTCCTTTCTTCCCTCCGCCTTGGGATTCTCCAGCAGGAGGAAGCGCAGGCAGCAGGTGCCTGATTTGCACGCCAGGATTTGCTGTTCTTCTGCTCTCCATTCACAGCAGAGCAGGAGGGCAGGGAAGCGGGTCCCGGAGCGGGTCTGGCTGCCCTTGGCAGAGCCGGGGCGCGAGCAGGTGGACACCCCAAGCAGGATCTTCCCAGGAGGGTTGGCCGTGCCTCGGGTCCCGCTGTCCAGCAGTCTTTGTGGGGCACAGCCGGAGTGGCTCCCGTGCGGCTCCTGCCGAACTCCCGGGATTTTCTGCTCTTGCCGCCCTTCGACAGGGCCTCCTTCGAAGCAGGCCAGAGGGTTCGAACTGGTGTCCCCCGAGCGGTGCGGAAGGTGCTTGCCCCTCCCCAGCCTGTCCAAAGCGAAGCCTGGACCAACCTTGCAAGGTCACGGGCTCCTTCCCAGGGATCCTCCCCTCGACCCTGGCCTTTGCCTCCAGGTCTTGCAGGCCCTGCCTGACCTGCAGGTTGGTCCCAGGGTCTCTGTGGATGGACAAAGCAGGCGTCTGAAAGAGGCCGGGCCATGTCCAATGATAGCCAGGCCATGGTGCCACCTTAACAGGCCAGACAGTCAAGCTTTTTCTTTTTCTAAAAGGTAACGTTTTGGGCCTTTCACAAAGGTCTGGCTCAATGTGAACATCCTGTCACTGTGCCATGGGATTGCCACAATGCACCTGCGGGGGGCAGGTGACTCAAATGGCAGTAGATGGCAGGTGGTCCAGGGTGGGTGATTGTGGGGGTCTGTTGGTGCCACAGTGGCTATGGTGTTGGGTGTGGGCGGGTGCCCCACCTCAGTTATCATAGTGTCTGTCACATGGAGTCTTTGGGGTCCACCTCTGCTGCCCTGGCAGGGGTGGCTGTCAAATTCAGGGTGGGCAAAGGCTCTCCCCCTGCTGCAGTGCTTCTCGGACTGGGGCTCACCTTGCCCTGATGGCCGCTGCGTGGCCCAATACTGGTCAGCTTGCATGGGCAGCAAGCCCCCGCTGCAGCAGCTGTTAGATCTGGTACAACTGGGTGTGGCCCCCTCCCTGTCCTTGTTATCAGAGCAGAAGGAGGCGGCCACTAGACCCCCCTGGGGGAAGCTGCACAGACTGGCGTGGCGTCTGTCGGATCGTTTGAGGGGCTGGGTCGTCACTGGTCTGGCAGCCATGCTGCTGGTAACCGTGTGCACTGGGGGTATCTGACTCCCCACTGGCTTGACGGATGCTGTAGGGGTGGTGTGGCGATGTGGCAATGGCAGCAGGGTTTGCCGTCCAAGCCCAGCCTCTGACACCGGCTCTGTAGGGCAGGGTCATAGCGATGGAGGGAGCGTGTGCACAGTTTTGCTTCCGTCCAGGTAAGCGTAGGTGCACCCCACTATCGGCCGTCGCCTCATGAGGGGCTTTCACCACATCCCAGCAGCAGTGGGCCTGCCTGCTTGCCTGCAGGGGGTACTTCTGGGCGAGCAGATGGCCATCTTTGAAAGGCGGGGGCAGAGATGGGCAGCGGGTGTGGAAGGCGAGGAGCAAACACAGTGCTCTTTGGAATCTGGACGGCTGTTGTGGCAGACCAAGGGCGGTTTTTAAAATCAGAACAGCTTAACTGTTGCACAGGTGCTGGAACCTTTTATTATTTGTATTTTTATTAACGTTACGGTTTTACAAATCGTAAAAGCCTGTATTGCATTTTTTGAAGTAACTTTAACACTCTCAAATGGAATATTTGTTTACGGAAAATTGCCAACTACAGTAGCTGCTCCCGTTCAATGCTAACTGTGTCAGGCCTTATAACATTGTGAGACTAGTGAAGAATGAATGAATGAATGCACTTCAAGCTGTTTTCTCACCAAGCCCATTGAGACTCAGCAGAGGTTCCAGACTTCGCAGTAGGCCGTGGACAGGTCTTCTCCGCTGCTGGGCGCGGTTTGTGCAGAAATAAGTCCATGCATTGGAATCCCCCAGACTCTTGTCTACCAGCCTTGAGGACTCAGTGTTTTTGTAGTCTGCTGCTATCGGTCGGAAGTCCAGGAGTTTCAGTGTGGTATCTTTGTGCTTCCATTTGTACACAGACGGAAGGAGCTGGTCTGCCTGAAAGGAACCAGAGATCGCAGGGCGTCTTAGTCATGGCGGCTTGAGCGGTGGACGTGGCCACCGTAGATGAAGTAGGTTCCTATGTGGCCACAGACTGTTTGGGAAAACGGAAGGGTCTATACCAGCGGTGGTTACGTTTTAATTGTACTTCTTTCTACTTTGTTTTTTGTGGTGAGCAGCCTGGGGCTTTCTTCTTGAGCCAGAGTGAGACTCTGGTCTGTTCAGCACCTCCCTTTTATTGACTCTTGAATGTAGAACAGACCATGAAGTTCCCTATAGTTCCGCTAACCTGGATGTGGTGGATGAAGTCTTGGGGCCAGAATCTCGGGGGTCCTGGCCTGACGCACTGGTGCGCAAAAGACCCTGGGGCCAGGCTGAACTTCCTGGAGACACGGCTGCATAACCGAGGAGCCCAGAAGAGTCCCTTCCCTCTACTGAGTTTGGCTTTGCCTAGGGGAAGACTCAGTGAAGGTTTCAGGGTGCTGGGATGCTGTCGGAACGATTCCCTCCCTAGCACATGATGGGCTGGAAGGAGGAGGGAGCTGTGACTTGCAGGGGGTGTGGGGAGGGAGCAGAGGCCCCCCGGGGGACAGTGTGCTGCAGTGGCGTTAGCAGGCGGCAAGAGGAGAGGGTGCCGCGTATTGGCCCTTCGTAGGGCCCGGGAGATGGCTGGAGATGGCAGCAAGTGGTGGCAGGGGCAGAGTCCTGCTGGCAGTCCAGAACAGGCATGGGTGAAAACTTGGGGTGTGTGTGTGTGGATGCTCTAGAGAACCCCAAATGGCACGGCAGTGGGAGCACAGTGCGTTGGGAGCTCTATCTTGGGGAGGGACCAGCTGGGAGAGTCCTTGGTTCCTTCTCTGACCCACAGGTGGGCTTTGACTTTTGCTCGCTGAGACAGCGGCTATTTAAAGCTTGGCTCCATGTCAGAGGAGTGGCACGTGCTCAGGAGCCGCAAGAGCCTCCCTTTCTGGGGCTTCCCTTCCCCTGCCCAGCTGCCAGTCCTTGGCTTGCAAGGCCCGGGGCTGGGCTGGCTGCCCTTGCCATTGCCTGCCTCTGCAATTCTGACCGAGAGAGAGAGATCGCTCTATATAAGGGCTCCTTCTGGGAGGAGCTGCCTGCCAGAGCGGGTCTCAGCTGCCGGCCTGGCCAGGGGTGGTTACTAGCCAAGCTGAGCAAGCACTCTGGGTCCAAGGGGCCCTGAGCCTCCCTCCACACGGGTCTTGGAGCTGCTGCAGGCTCTGCTCTGGCAGGTAACGGCTTTTTCTGACCTGACGCCAAGGCCTCACCTGGTAGCCATTTGTCTCCTGGAGGAGCAGGGTCCGGCAGCGGTGAGGAGGCCAGGCCACCCTGACCGGCTGGGACTAGGGTGCCTGCAGAGTCATTTCGTATGCAACGCAGAAGGGCCGGTGCTTGTTCGAAAGATGCCTTCCCAGGGGCCGCTGGCGATTGGCTCAGTGGAAGGGGGAGCTGGCCTGCAGGGGTCTGAAAGCCTTCTAGCATTGCGGGGGCTGGAGTCAAAGCACGCCTTGAGTCTGTGCCAGGCTGTGGGGATGTCGGCCCAGCAAAGAGCACTCTGGGAGGTTGGTAACTGAGCCCATCTCCTCTTCCGGGGCGTGTGTGTGCCATTTTCTACTCACTTGCCCCTTTAGAGGCTCTTCTTGCCTCCAGATGAAACCTTCATGCATGATTTTAATGCCTGGGCCAAGCCTTCCTCTTGCGCGTGCAACTGGCTCAAGACCTCTGCCCACCCCGTTCACAGCAGTTCTGCCCCCTGTGCCCTGGCTAGAGCTTGCCAAGAGGTGGCTGGTGGCTTCCATGTCTCTCCTCAGGCCCATGTCTCTCCAGGGCATTTCTGCCCTGGGCACACGCTGTGCTTCCTCCACGCTTGCCCAGGAGATGCAATACCACCTGGGTTAATACTGAAGAAGGTTGAACGGAGGAGCCTGTATTCTGAAGAAAGAAAGAAAGGGGACTGGCAGGTCCCAGAGGACGCCATTCTGGCTTCCACCTGCAGAAAGGGAATTCAGGAGAGGGGTCGTGGGGTCGAACCAGCGAGCAGCAGCAGTGCATAAGGACATAAGAGAAGCCCTGCTGGATCGGGCCACAGCCCATCTAGTCCAGCATCCTGTCGCACGCAGTGGCCCACCAAATGCTCATGGGCATCTCAAGCAGAGACAAGGACAAACCTCCTGCTCTCGAGCCCCAGCAGATGGCCTTAGAAGCGCCCCGGTTGTCCCCCCGCCCCAAATTCAGTGCTAGGAGTTAACTAGGAAGGGAATAGAAAATAACTCAGCAAATGCCATTGTGCCTTTTTATAAATCTATGGAGAGGCCACATTTGGAATATTGTGTACAATTCTGGTCACCATACCTCAGTTAGGATATTATAGATCCGTGAAAAGGGCAACCAGAATCCCTTTTGAAGCGTCTGGGCCTCTTCAGTCTAAGAGGGTCCCCTCTTAGTGACATATTAAAAATCATGCACGGTGTAGAAAAGGTAGATAGAGAAAAGGGGGCATCTGTGAAGCTGATGGGTAGGAGATCAGACAAGGGGAAGGATTTCTTCACCCAGAGAGTCATCGGTCTATGGAATTGGCTGCCAGAAGAGGTGGTAGCAGCTACCAGCCTAGATGGCTTTAAGGAAGGGTAAGGAGGCCCCCCGGGGCATCAATTGCTACTAGAACTGATACTCAGGAACGGCCTTCAGATTGGAGAGGTGGACAGGGTGTCTAAGGGTCATTTGCAGGGAGTTGGGGGCAGGTGAAGGTTTTGCCTTTGTCTTTTGCTTGAGATGCCCAGAAGCAACTGGTGGGCTAATGTGTGAGATGGGATGCTGGACTAGAGGGGCTGTGGACAGATCCAACAGGGCTCCTCTTACGCTTTTATGGAGTTTGCCACTTCTGTGCTTTAAGTGACTTCAAGATTCTGTACATTTTGAGGCATTTCCAGCAACAATATAATTTCTCTTTGCATGAGCAAGACTTGGTAGGCCCTGAGATATGTGTGACTTGACCTTGGCAGAGTCAGGAGGTGTTGAATAACTGCTTCTAAGAGCTTTCCTGAAAGGGTTCGGGTTTCCCTAACCCCCAATTCCTTTGCTGCTTCTGAGATGCCCCCCTGAAGTGCCACATTTCAAAGTCTTCTCTGACAAACTACAGAGCTTTCTCTTTGATCTTCCTGCCATTTTCCTTCCACGTGGGTTTGGGCTTAATTATTATATCAACATAATGCGTAGATGATTTCCGGGTGCCTTCTGATCAGAAAATGATACCAAGACAACACAAGTTGTGCCCTCCTGCCCTCTGGAGATGTTGACCGCCTGACTTACCTGTAGATCCCGAAATGCCAGCTTCCGTTGCTTGTTCCTGGGGTGACGCCCATGCGCTTTGCCTGGATGCGTGGATTCACGGGCCTTTCCCCGGCGCTTCCCTTTTGCCAGGATTTCTGTTGCTGCTCAGTCACAGAACTGACGGTCCTCGGAGATTTTGAGGTGCCCTGGAAGCCAAGCCCGAGCCGTGGCCCGTGATGGTGGGAGCCATTCCCCGGCAACCACGCCGCTTCTGGGGAGCGCCGGGGTGGCAGGTGTCGCCAGCCAGCTGCACAAGTCACCACCTGCTGCTGGAGCAGAAGAGCAGGACAGCCAGGCGAGGGGATCCCGCACAGAGGGGTGAGTGTGGACAGGCTCTGTGGCAGAGTTGGGCCGGGTGGGGGTTCCCCGCTCTGCTGCAGCTGCTATCATGGGGAGTGTCTGTCTGGTCAGGGGAAGAGGGGCTGAGATTTGGGTGGCTCCCGGGCAGAGGCTTTAGTGAGGTTCCGAGGAAGGGCGCTTGCCCGTCACCCTGGGGTTCTCACACTTTTCTCCCTCCCTCCTTTGCAGATGTCGCTATGAAGCACACTTTGTAGCAGGGGGCTTGTCTGGACTCCCGTAGCCTGTGGCACTTTAGCGCCTGTCCTGCCCACCACGCCCCATGCGGCACATAAGTGCGGAGTCGGCCCTTCCCCAGGAGTGCAGGACCAGCACCAGCCAGGCGGAGGAGGGGGAGGTGGGGGACGAGGAGGAGCCTCACCCCTGGCGCCAGCACCATGGGGTCCTGATGGGCTGCAGCCCGCCGGAGCTCACCTGCCAGAAGGTTTACCAGGTCTCCATCTTTTCTCCTTTGCCCGACTGCTCTCACCCGCCCGAACAGAGGGCCCCCGGCCGGCAGCCCTTCAAGCGGCCCTGCTTGGAGCCTCAGTGCATCGCCGAGGGCGAGTGGGACGCCCAGAGGGGCCGCTGGGAAGGGGATGACGCCATCGAGGATGGGCTCCTGGTGGACGACCTGCCCCTCGGGGGGGCTGCGCAGCACTTCTCCCACAGCGGCCTTCGGGTGGTCGAGCACCGCCAGGAGGGCAGTTCGGCTTACGGTGGACCCCGGGAGCCCGGCCGGCCGAGGGCCCGAGGGGGCGCCACGCAAGCACCGCACATACCTTGCAGCATTTTGCACACAAGAGACTGCGCCCCTGGCCTGCCAGAAGGTGGCCCCGCGGACTCCGGCCCTGCCAAGAGGCAGGAAGAGAACAGCTGGCCTCCGCAGGACGAGGGGGGCAGCAGCCAGCATTTCCTACTTGATCCCAATTTGCACAACCTTGCACATCCATCCCCACCAGGCGGGGGGTCCCCGCCGGTGGCCAGTGGGCATGTGGAGCCCGGCACTCCGCCGGTGGCCCAGGGCTCTGATGCCAACGGGCTGGGCTCCGCTGAGAAGACGCCGGGCTCGAGCGCCAGGCCTCCGGGAGACGGCACCGGCGGCTGTCCCGCCAAGAGGAAGCTCTTGCCCTCGGTCGAGGGAGCAGCCGACGCGGGCTCTGAGGACGAGACTCTCCCCCCAGTGCGGAAAAAGAGGGCTCTGCAGTGCCCCACTGTGCCAGCTTCTTGTCGCAGCACTGATGCCAAGGGCGCCCCCTTCTGGAATCACCTCCTTCCTGCAGCCAAGGTGAGCGCTCGGATGGCTCAGAAAAGTGGGGGGGGGGAGGTCAGGGGAGCCCTTCCCGGCTCAAGGAGGGCACCACTTGGCACAAGGCACAGGGTCCCCTGACCTTTCCCTCTGGAATGCTCCCCCCCCCCAGTTACATGGTCTTCTGCAGGGGGAGGGGAGGCCTGCCACCACCATGGGGTCCACATCTCAGCCCGGGTTCCCCAGGCCTGGGACGATTCATCTGTTTGGCTCTCCGCCGTCCGCTCTCTGCAGCCCAGGACAAAGGCCCTTGAAGGCTGCAGAGGGAGTTGCCTGGAGAGGCAGCCAGGGATACAGACTCCCCCCGGCAGTCCCAGGCTGCTCTGCGTGTAGGGAGATGTGAGGGAGAGGTGGTCTAGGCTGCCATCATACCCAGTGCCTGGGCATCTACTCCTGGCCAGGGCTGGTTCTATCTCCAAGGGGACTTTGGCCCCCTCGTCCTGTTCTTGGCCATGAGCCTCTGCCCAAGGCTTTTCCTTTGTGCCTCCCCAGGCCCAGGGCTTAGCCAGCACGGGGGCTGCCAGCTGCCGCCTGAAGACTGCACTGCATCTCAAACAGTAAGCCTCTTCCTTGCCGACTGCTCTGGGCTTGAGGGGACTACAGGATGGCATGTGCCCTGGAGGCTGTTGGGGGGGGGGGAGAGAGTTGGCCGGTTGCAGGCTGGGCACCTTGCCTGTCCAGGGGCACAGTAGTGGCATCTTCCTGGTGCCCCGGGCAGAAGACGCTGCCCACTTGTCTGGCTTATGAGACTTTGCCGGAAGAGCTGGTGTTTCTGCTGTCCAAGCCAGATTGAGGGGTGCAGTGCTGACTTCTGCAGGAGGGTGCAGCGGTGCAGCTGTACATGTGCCCCCCCCCCTTGGCACTGATGCAGCCTTCTTCCCACAGGAGGCACCTCCACAGCAGCCTGCGCAGGAGCCTTGTGTGCAGCCGGCTCCCTGCAGTGCCCTGGGCCTCCACCTCCACCAGCCGTGCCCTGCTGGGGAACTTTGAGGTAACCCGGCTGCTTTGGTCTGCATGGCAGGGGCTTTCCTGTGGGGCCCCTGCTCCTCCTGCTTCACTCTCTGCTTTCCCAGCGGCCTCTGGGTGAGGCTGCAGGGGCAGCCGCGTTACTTTTCCTGCCCGTTTCCTCCTGTGAGCTTAGCATGGCACCTGAGCAGTCGTTGCCCTGCAGGTGAAGGCAGCAAGCTGGTGACTCTCCCATCAGCCCCTTCTCCCAGGCAGGTGTGAAAAGGCAGGAGTTGGCTTGGCAGAGAACTCCTGGGGGTCACCACCAGGAGGACTCTGCCTTTCTGGCTTTGCCCAGGGGCTGGGACAGCGTGAGGCCAGGAGTGAAGGGGCGTGTGACACCAGGAGCGCTGGGTACCTGGGGCCAGGCCAGGTATCCTGGGGCCTGTGCATTATGGGGCTTTTGTGCCGGGGAAGGGAGTTCTTGCTTTTTGCTATTCCCTGTTCCCTCCCACACCATTTTCCTTTTGTTTCTTGTCTCTTTAGATTGTAAGCCTGAGGGCAGGGACCTGTCTAAGATTAATATAATATCGTACAGCGCTGAGTGCATGTACAGCGCTTTATAAATAAACTATAATAATAATAATAATTCTCCTGAGGCCGGAAGAGTAACCTGCTTGCTTCCGCTTCTTCTTACGCTCTGCCCAGGAATCCATTCTGAAGGGACGCTTCCCGCCGTCGGGCCGGATTGAGGGCTTTACTGCAGAGATTGGGGCCAGCGGGTCCTACTGCCCACAACACGCTACGCTGCCTGTGGAGGTCACCTACTTTGACATAGCAGAGCACAGCGCGCCTTCGCCCTTCCTGGTAGGTGCCCCACCCTGAAAGAGTCCCCGGGGGTGCCCCATAGGGGCTCTGCGCCTGCCCTCTGGTGTCTTCAGCAGACCCGGCTGGGCCTGCCAGGGTTCCGTATTCCACAAGGTGCAGCTCCTCAGCTTTGGCTGGCTTCCCCAAGGCTCAGGCCAGGTGTCATGTCCCGGAGGGCCCCTTGCCTCTGTCCTTTCCTGCTGGAACGAGTGTCTTTGTGGTGTGCCAAGCGACGTGGAGAGGGTGAGCGGGGCAGTCTGGTCACTTTGCCCATCCCTCCCCTGAGCTGCCTTTCTCCTCCACTTTGCTCCAGGGAGTCATTGATCTGGAAGCGCTGGGAAAGAAGGGCTACAGCATCCCCAAAACGGGCACCATCCAAGTGGTGAGTAGCAGCCCTTGAGTCTGGGGAGGGGCATGATTACGCCACCCCCACCCCCTTCCTGTGCTGCCTTGGAGTGCGAATGGCGAGGGATGCCCGAGTGGGCCAAGCTCTGAGGGGGGAGCTGGGGGGGGGGCTTGGAGATCCCCTGTCCTCCTCGGCTGTAGGAAGCCAAAGGAACGTCGTTCATCCTTCGTGAGACGCTCAGACTGGCCGCTCTGTCGTTCCAGACCTTATTCAATCCCAATAAAACCGTGGTGAAGATGTTCCTCGTGACCTATGACCTCCAGGACATGCCCGCCAACCACGTCACATTCCTGCGCCATCGCATCTTCTTGGTGCCCGTTGGCGAGCAGTCGAGCCCGACCCATGGCGAGCTGCACCGGAAGGTCCTCTGCTATCTCATGCACCTGAGGTAGGGGCACCCAGACAAGGGGCGGGCGCCCAGGGGAGCCAGAGGTGCTCCTGGCTCACCCTCTGCGTATCTCTGGGCGTTGGGGGGGAGGGGGGCTGGAGGAGAATCCTACCTTCCCAGATCAGAGAAAGGCTGGTAGGGCCTTTGGGGTTCTCCACGTCCCTGGTGCGCGAAAGTGGCTTCTTCTGTCAGAAGGCAAGGTGGGCGCCAGAGTGAGCGGGAGGTGCGGCTGCCATTCTGCACGGACAGAACATGACTGTTTCTCACAGGGATGTGCAGGAGTGGGGCTTCTGCATTCGGTGCGTATTTGCTCGAATAGATCCCCTTCGAATCTGGTAGGATTCTATTCGATACAAAGGCATCTGATACGAATGCATACACGTTCTCTACGTGTCCCATAACGTATCTGCTCCGAAAGCATCAAATCCACGCTGGATCCACTTTGAATCCGCTCTCAGTCCATGTCAAATGCACTCTGGATCGGCTGCAGGTGTGGCCTGCGCTTCCCCACTTCCCCGGGCTCAGGAGTGTTTATGTGCGAATGGTGTAGCATTTGGCGCGGACACAAATGTCTGAATTCGTATGAATATAGGAGGTTACGAGTATTTGTACACATCCCTAGTTTCTCAGGCACAGTTAGGCGGCGATATTGAATAGAGGGTAATAAATTATACTGCGGCATCTTAAGAAACAATTAACAAGAACAAAGGCTAAAGTAATTAATAAGCCACCAACGACCACTACAGCAGACCTCCTAAATCCTTTGCTCTGTTAATTTAAGAGGAAAGGTATCCCTATTTCTTAACTGTACAGTATTATAAGAAATCACCTTCAGGTCACCAAGGCAAAAGTGCCGCTAAGGTTTTGGGGTATCGGGTTGGGAACCAGAGTTCAGGAGCAGCTCCTGCCGCAGGCAAGATTAGCAAGCGACGCAGGAGGGCTGCTGCTGCTGCTTTTCCCAACACAACCGCCTGCTAGAAAAGCCTGTGGTGCCTTTTTCCCCTGAAAAGTGAACCCAGCCATCCAAACACCAGCCAAGAATCTGGTGTTCACCAGATTTGCTCTCCTGCAAGGCGCTGAACAAAAATGTACCAATCTCAGTGGAGGAAAATAAAGAGGAAAAAGACCTTAGAAAATGAATCGGGACACGTTTGCCCCCAAAGGCACAGCGCAGGGAGTCAGAGCTCTTTGCTCCGCTTCCCAAGAAGAGAAGCCAAAGAAATCAGCAAAAGCTAAGCGAGCTGGCCCCGCTGTTCATTGCTGGCCTGAGCAAACCTTTATTTGTCCAGCACTTGGGTAGGCATCCCTTTCCTGGTCTTATGATACCTCATTACTCAAGCTGAAACAAGGACTCTGGGTTCCTGCCGCCCAGTTTCACTGACGTGCAGTAAGGGAACCGTGACTCCCCTGGTGTGGCGCAGACGCGTCTCTGCCAGGCCTGGGAAGCCGGCAGTGAGGGCCCCTTTCCGTCCCTCGCACTGTGTGCAATAAGGCATCTCCTAGGCCAGAGGCGCTTGACACCATCGCTCAAAAGGCGTCTGTTTTTCATTGGGTTTGATCGGCTGAAGAGGCGTGCAGATTTTAAGGAGAGGTTCCAGAGCGACCCAGGGGCCCCACTTAGCCAGGCTCTTCCCTTGGCCCCTCAGTACACCAGGGGGCTCGTTCTGGGTCTCCGTGTGCTTGCTAGAAACCGGGGAAGGGCAACCGTGTTCTTCTTTCCTCTGGTCCCTCTCGGCCCTGCGCTTGCCTCTCAGGGTTGCCTCTGAAGGATCCCCTCCTGAGGCTCTGGCGTCACACCAGCCGCCCGGGGACCGGGGACAGCCAGGCGTGAGCGGCCGTTGCGCCCTGGGAAGTGGGGGTGGAGGTTTCACCTCTTGAGGACTGGGTCTAGGCAGGCAGTCATGTCAGGATGCGGGACTGGCCCAAGCCTTCCTTTTTTGGTGGGTCCTCTCCACCAGCGCCAGATCCCACATGGTCACCTGCAGCAGTTTCCATCCAGCTCTCCTGAAGAGCCTTCCTCCCCTCCCCCTCCCCCTCCCCCCAGGTTCCACAGCTCCAAGTCGGGAAAGATCTACCTGCATGACAACATCCGCCTGCTCTTCTCCCGCAAGTCCATCGAGATCGACTCTGGGATTCCCTACGAGCTGAAGTCTTTCACCGAGCGGCCGCGCAACCCCTGCTACTCTCCACGCACCTGAGGGGCAGAGTGTGGCCAGGAAGGAGGGAGGGGGGAGGGGTGGGTGGGCTACAGGGGGGTCGCCGCCGGCCGCTCCCAGTAGGGCCGCCTGCGTTCTCGACGGCCGACGTGCAGCCTGGATCACGAAGCCTTGCCGTCTCCAGCTCTGGTCCTGGTGCCCCGTGCGGCTGCCTGGGGCTGGGGGACCGAGGACGAGGGACCCTCCTGCAGAAGGGGCAGGGGCCAGTGGGAGGAGGGGGCGGAAGAGGAGTCGCCTTGGTGTCAGAATTCTGAGTAAAACAGGGCAGAACTGAAGAGTCTTGTGGAAGGGCCTTCTTAGGAGCGGGAAGCAGAGGAAGAGATGATCGGGGCCATTTTCCTTTCCGGTTTCCCTCCGGGCAGAGATGGCTGTGGCCATAAGCAGGCAGTGGCTGGCAGAGGCCTCGAGGGGGCTGAGACTGGGCCTGCTCTCTGAAGCTTGGCTGTAGGCTGCAGCCTTCAGGGGTGGAAGGTGAGCCGAGGTGCCCTGTGTGTGGTCTGTTGGCAGATTTGGCCTCTCGAAGGAGCCCTGCACCCGGCCAATCCAACACTCCTCGCCTGGCAGAGAGAGGGGGGCTGACAGAAGGCGGGGAGGTGGGCCCCCCGGTCGGGTCCAGCTTCCCCAGGGCTTTTGGCAGGCGTAAGACCAGGACACAGTTTGGCTCTCGGCCCAGAAAGGACCAAGCTCCATCCGGCATGTTACCAAGCGGGTGGTTTGTTGTGGGGAACTGGTGCGGAGGGGGGGCTGGGAGGTCTTTTTCAGGGGCTCCGTGAATATAGTTTGCTGCTCTGCTTGTAGTGACGAGGCAAAGAGGTAAATGGTGCCAAACGAAGAAAAGGGACGACGGCGGCGCAGATGGGAGCAGAACTTGGGACTTTCAGGACTCTTGCGTGGTCGTTTCTCTGTGTGTTCTTTGCCCCTTCCTACACCCTGCCACCCTTTGGTCCCTCTAAGACCTCTTCTTCCTTCATCCCAAAATGGGCGGGGTGGGGGTGGGCTTCGCTTCTGTGAAAGTCCTTGGCATCGGTAGGGCAGGGGCAAGCGGACGGCAGCTTCAGCAGCTGCATTCTTTGTGCCCACATGGGATTCAGTTTCATCTCCCTTGGATTTTTTCCCCAGGATGAAGTAGAAGGGGAAGAAAAGAGGGACAATAATTGTAGACACTTGAAGATATTTATATTAAAGAAGGCAGAACCGTACCTGTCCGGTCCTCTTTTTTGAAGGAAAAGAAATGTAAACGAGCGTTTGGAAGCCGTGAGCGTCCTAACCGATCTTCCTCATCTGGCCTCTAGACAGGCTCTGCAAGCGCTTTGCTGCCTGGCTCTGCCCACTGGAGCAACCCAGGTGGCCTTGCAGCAGCTGAACATGTTGGCTGAAAATAAGAGTTCTCTCTTCCTCCACGAGCAGAACTCATTAGGCAGGAACTGGCTGTAAATCCACGGCCTGCCCTGGCTGGCCAGTGAGCTCCCAGTGCCGTTGCTTATGCTGCCTCCTCACATAAGTGGAACTAGTTTTGTTTAGTGTAGCTCAGTGCCTGGAAAGTGGAGGGTCACAGTTCAGTCCCAGCCTCTGGGCAGAAGGTCAGGACAGCCCTGCCAGGAAGGAAGTGTCAAGGTTGCCATGCAGGGAACAGGAGTTGTGTTGAACTCTCTGGTGCCAAACCACAACCTGAGAGAGAGGTATTCCAACAGAAATGTATTTATTTACAGAATTTGTATGGCAGCCTGATAACCACAGGCTCTCTGGGTAGTTCACAATAAAAATATTTTAAAATATTCAGAAACTCTTATCAAAGTTACTCTACAATAGCAGGATAACATTTCTGATCCCGTAAGGATTTGTTGTCAAGTAGAAACTCTCATTAAGGCTCTTTTGGACAGATCTGTACAAGATGGAATTTTTACTTACCTCTGTGAAGGGATTGGCTAGAAACTTTTCCTGTTTTGCCCGAGGGGCTGCCAAGCCATGGGATGAGTTTCTAAAGTAGTCGGCAGCTGGTTCTTAACTTCTTATAGCCGTCTCTTTCCCCTGTAGTAGTCAGGAATGAAGCCAACTAGCAGTGAACTTCAATCACACCTATAAATAGATGGATGCAAGCTTTCTGCAACAGACCAGGAGAGTAATCTTGAAGTTTTGTGGACAGCCCAAGGAAGGTGCCAAGCCAGTGTCCAGCAGCAGCAGTGAAAAAAGCAAATTCAATGCTAGGAGCAACAAGAAAGGGAAAAGAAATGATGTCAGCAGTGCCATCGTGCTTCTTTACTCGAAATGTCGCCTCACCATAGATAATATATAACATTCTTTTCACCACACTGCAGACAGGAATTTGTGGAACTGGAAGAGGTGCAGAAAAGGGCAACCAGAATGACTGAGGGTCTGGAACATCTTTATGAAACTGGGTCTCTTGAAAGACGTGCTTAAGAAGGGATCCGACTGAAGTGTATAAAACTCATGCATGGTGTGGAAAACATGAAAAGAGGGAAAAAAATTCTCCCACAGAACAAGAACCAGGGGTCAATCTATGAAGCTGACGGGCAGGAGAGTTAGGATCGAAGGGGGGAATATTGGTGGACTGTGGGCTTTCGTGCAGGTTGCAATTCCACTGGTGCAGGTCTTGGGTTGCTACGCCATGTGAATCTGATCTTTCAGATGTGGATGTGATAACGTGGAGAGGTCAGATACCTGAAAGTGGAACGCGGCATCACAATCCAAGGGGACGATTCTTCACGCAGAGGGTCATCAGTCTGTGGAATTTACTGCCAGCACAATCAGCCTCGGCAGCTTTCAGAAAGGGTCGGGCACATTCACGGAGGCCAGGTGTATCAAGGGCCACTAGAATGATGCCCAGGTACACCCTCCAGGTACATCCTCAAGACCATTAGGGCAGGTGACGGTCGCCCCGAGACGCTGGACTAGATGGGCTCCCTCCCTGAGGTTCTTATCGGCCGCCCCGCCCTCTCCTCCCTCCGAGGAAGAGGCTTCTTTGCCAGCGGAACCATCAACAGCGGTTTTGTAGCCGCACGGACAGTAAGCAGAAGCGCGCCCCGAGGGCAACGCTCTAGCCGTTCCTCTCGTTTGTTTTCGTGGCCTTTCGCCCTCCCTGAAGCCGCGAAAGCGGCGCTCTCCGAGAAAGACGCCAGGAGCCCCGCCCGCCCGCCCGCCCCTCCGCTTTCCCAGGGCGGAAGCGTCAGGGAGAACCGGAAGTCGTGGTCAGTCGCGTCCTCTGAGCTCGCGGCGGAAGCCTTCGGGGGAACGGACCGACTTCCGGCGGCGGCGGCGGCGGCGGCGGCGGCGGTGGGCGCGTGTGCGATGCTGGCGCTGCGGGCGGCGCGCGGGGTCGCCGGGGGGCTCTTGCGGCAGAAGGTGAGGCGGGGGCTCCGGGGTCTCCTCCTCCCGGGGGCGGGAGCGGTTGTGCGGCGCCCCCCCCCCCGCTCACTCGGCACTCTCCCCCCCCTCCCCGTGTCTCTGCAGGGCGCCCGGCGTCCGGCGGGCTCGTGCTGGGGGCCTCCCCAGGCGGCGGCGGCGGCGGCGGCGCGGTGTTCGTCCAGCCTGCCCATGAACACGGTGGTGCTCTTCGTTCCCCAGCAGGAGGCCTGGGTGGTGGAGAGGATGGGCAAGTTCCACCGCATCCTGGAACCGGTAGGAGCCCGGGGGGGGGGGTTGCGCAAAGGTGCGAAGCAGAGGCGCGGGCGCCTGGCTGCGGGAATCGGATGGCGCCGAAGAGCCCCGCCGGGATGGGCAGCCCTGGAGCTGCGCTCGTTTGGTGGTCTTGTCCGCCGCAGGGGAATCTCCTGGTGGCCTCCCATCCACGGGGCGGGCCAGGGCCGGCCTCAGTTAGGTTTCTGGCCTTTGACGGTCGGGGCTGGCCGGCCGCTGCTGTCTCTGCAGCAGCGTGTTTTAACAATCAGCATAGGTCGCGGGGACGGAGGTGTTTGGAAGGGACTTCTACGCTTTTTCTGCCCCAAATCCCAACCCCTGAAGTCCTCCTTCGCACCTGGGGGGCGGGAGGGCAGAGCGCCCCTGGCGTCACTTCTGTGAGTTTCAGCCTATTTCGTCAGCTACCAGGCTGGTCTGCATGACAGTGGAGAAGGCGGCTGGCGGGAGGAAGGTCTCAGATGCCGCCTGTAGCCTGGTTCCGAATCAGTGTAGCGGCCACGGTTTAGAGCCAAGTCCTGGAGCCCCGGAGCCCAGCTCTCCTCCCAGCCATTGAGCCAGTTTCTGTCTCTGGGCCTGATTCGCCTCACAGGGCCATTGTGGAGGGAAGAGAATCATGCCTGTCACCGTTTCGAAGAGAAGCAGAAGTGCCACAGACAGACAAATAATAGCAGCTCCATCTTCAAACGGCATCCCAGACCTTCGTTTCAGAAAGAGTCCAGTTGAACCTCTGCCTGGATACACCCGGCGGGGTGGGAGATGGGAGGCCTTAGTTAACTCTTGGAGTTAGAAGATGGTCTCTGGAGTAGATCTTGTTCTTCCTGCAACGCCCATGAAATGGGGCTGTGGAGTTTTTAAGGGGACAGTTAACTAATCTAAATACGCCACTTTGATTTTTGGAACGTAGTTTTTTAATGGTCTCTTGGTCCTTTTATTGATTCGTTTAAGACATTTATATACTGTTTCATATTTAAATTCAAACTGGCTTACAGAAGAGATAAATACAATTCAAAACATATTAAAAAGTGGGTGGGTCAAGGAAAGGAACCTGTGTTTAATGCCTCAGTAAAGACAAGGATCTTCAATAGGCTCCTATCAGCTGCAAACACAGGCACCTCATGAACAGCAGAAGGGAGCATATTCCAAAAGAGCAGGTGCTACGACTGAGAAGATGTGACTGCAAGCCATGATAAGATGGGAGTTAATTTTATGTGGGGCTACTGCAAGTTTTCTCCAGATGATCTCAGGGCTCTTCCAGGAGTCTGGCGTAGTGTAGTGTGTGTGTTCTTTAAGGCACCAAGTTGTTAGGGTCTTAGATCCCAGGGACACAGAGATACGAGGGTCTCTCCACAGCGAGACCATTAGTCCCAATGTGAAGTTACCACGGCAGGGGGACAGTGGCCAGGTTTCCTCTGTCCAGGACGGGTGCAGCTAGTATCCTAGCCAAAGCTGGCGGTGGGCAGTCCTGGCCATGGAGGTCACTTGAGCCTCTCTGGACACAGCTGCCTGCGAGAGCTCCCCCGGGCAGCACCGCATTTCCTTCTGAGGAAGAGCAACCCCACCTGTAACAGGCAGAAACCTTGGTTCCTGAACCTCGGTCCTTTCCATTTTCAAGGAAGGATCAACAAATAACATTCCCCACTCTTTTCTCTTTGACCAATGGGAGACAGTTCTTCCCTTTTAAATTGCTCCCTGTCTATTGTTGAGCTGTAACGGGCGGGGCGGGGGGAGCAGGAGGAGGCTTCTGGTTTGGGGTGCCCTGGTATAGTTAGATACATAGAGGGAAACGCTCTGCTGATCTCTGCCAGGGACTGAACATCCTCATCCCCTTTCTGGACCGCATCCGGTACGTGCAGAGCCTCAAGGAGATTGTCATCAATGTCCCAGAGCAGTCGGCTGTTACCCTTGGTGAGTCGCACTGGCTAAGGCGGGAGGGAGGGAGGGAGGGCAGGAGGCAGCTGGGTCTGGGCTGGGCGCTGGCACCAGCGTGGCTCCTTGGCCCAGGAGGTGGGACAGCGTGGCCATGCAGGCCTACTTTCCAGGGTCTCATAGGCTAAGTGTTCCTTAACTGGTTTGGTTGGCTAGCAGGAAATTTATTGTGCCAAAGAACCTGCTGGAGTGCAGGGAAATGCATCCGCGTTTGGTGGGAAAGGGCAGCCTTGGAGGGGTGAGAGGGTGGCTGGGCAGCTGGCAGGGCAGAGAGTGCAGGCCTGGCCACGGTGCGCCAGTGGAGCTACCAGGCAAGAGGGCGCCCGGCCATGCGGGCAGAAGTTGGGAAGTGAGGGGCATTGCAGGATTGGTCCTCTGCCCTGCAGAACTTGCTTTGCCCTCGCCCTTCCAGAACCACTATCTCTGTCTTTGCAGATAACGTGACGCTGCAGATTGATGGTGTTCTTTACCTGCGCATCATGGATCCCTACAAGGTAGGAGGGCTGGGCGACGCCTAGGACTCGCAGACAGGGATTCTCTGGCTTTGCTCTCCTGACCTTGAGCTGGGCTGGGTGGGTGGGGAGGGCGGCGGTATTGCGGCTGCTCCAGGGGTGTTAGCACCCCGTTCCTCCTTCATCTGATGCTCTTGCCCCCCTCTCCCCTCAGGCCAGTTACGGTGTGGAGGACCCCGAGTATGCTGTGACGCAGCTTGCCCAGACAACCATGCGCTCCGAGTTGGGCAAGCTCTCCCTGGACCGAGTTTTCCGGGTGAGCATGAGTTGGGCTGCCCGGTGGGATGCTTGGGAGCGTTGCATTGTGGGTGAGAAGGGCAAGGCATGGGGTGGCCTGCAAGGAGGAGGAAGAGGAAGCCTGTCAAGGAGTGTCCCAACGATTCACACATTGGGGCAGCAGAGCACAGTTGGCGTGAGTCTGGGGGACGTGAGATTCAAAGTCGGCTCTTCTTCATCTACAAGTAATTGAACCATCCAGGTTGACTGCCACTCAGAAGGGCGCAGTGGGTCCCTTTGGGGGCTTCCTGTGTTCTTTGGGCTGCACTTGGGCATTGCAATGTGTGATACCTGTGGATACCCTGCCCTTGCTTGGCTGTACACCTAGGGGGTGCTGGAGTGGCAGAGCTGTAGCCCAAGAGCCTTCTGCTGGCCCTGGGAGGTCCCAGGGTGATGCAGCGCCCTTGCGGGGAAAGAGGACCAGCTGTGGCCCACTGGAGGCTGCCGGGAGCCTTTGCTGAGCCACTGTGGGTGCCAGTTCATTGCCGGTGGCTCAACTGCTGCCTCTGGGCCCTGGTGCCGGTCTGGCTCATTTTGGCCTCCCGTTTGACCCAGGAACGCGAATCTCTCAATGCCAACATTGTGGACGCCATCAACCAGGCCTCGGACTACTGGGGCATCCGCTGCCTGCGCTACGAGATCAAAGACATCCATGTCCCACCGCGGGTGAAGGAGTCCATGCAGATGCAGGTAGGCCAGCCCCAGTGTGGGTGGAGAAAGTGTCCCTGGGTAGCCGAAGGCCCTGGGGAGGGGCTTCCTGTGCCCACCTTGGCCCTGCTCTTCTGCGCGGCCTGCAGGTCTGGTCGACATTTATGGGGAAGCTCTGCTGGGCAAGGCTGCCACAGGCAACGCAGACCACTCCCCATGTTTCTTCCACCCCCAGCGTTGCTTCTTTCTTCTGTTCAGAGCCTGGGAAATGCATTGGGGACGCTGGGAGAAGCCTGCTCTTTCGCTTCCTCTCACACATTTGCTGCTTGTTGGGATAAATGCCGGTCCTAAGACCTACTTTGTTCCGTGGCCAAGAGGCGGTAACTGCTGTCTCCCCTGTCCTTTGCCAAGCCTCCTTTCCCTTCGCTGTCTGTCCCCACGGGGCCTAGAGCAGAGGGGTTCCTGGGACCCAAGCGTCACAGAAGCCTTTCGTGCCACGAAGGGGCTCATTCTCCACCGAGGTTTGTTTCTGCTTTCAGGTGGAGGCAGAGAGGCGCAAGAGGGCCACGGTTCTGGAGTCGGAGGGGACCCGGGAGTCGGCCATCAACGTTGCCGAGGGGCGGAAGCAGGCGCAGATCCTGGCCTCCGAGGCGGAGAAAGCGGAGCAGATCAACCAGGCCTCTGGTAACGGGAGCTCCTGCTGCTCAGCGGCGCCTTGCCCAAGATGGCCGGCCGTGGGCTTGGGGTCCTGTCCTCCCAAGGGTCGGGCAGGAAGGATGAGGGAGTGGGAGCTGGGCGTATCTGTCCTCACGCCAGTTTTATTGTAAGCCGCCCTGACACCTTCCAGTCTTGGGCAAGGTGGAAGCACAGTAAGGGGAAGTGCACGAGAAGCGGATGGGTGGGCAGACGCTACCTGGCAGGAACAGGTGCACTGCTCCCCCCTGAGGGGCACCTAAGCTATTTGAGCCCTGGAATGTTGCTGTTGAAAGCTGAGCAGAGAAGGTTGGAGTCCTGGGGAAGTGGCTTGAAAACGCCCTGGTGCAGACGACAGAAAGGGCGATGGCTGTGTGGCCAAGGCGCCCCTGAGACGGGAGGAGAGCCTGAGTCCTGGCCTTCTGCACGGGCTTTTCACTCTGGGATGAGCCAGGCTCTCTTGTTATCTTGCCGTGTTCCTCCCAAGGGCTGCCCTGGTGTGTTGGGGAAAGGTTTCATGCAATCACAGACCGGGAAGGCACCTTAGAGATCGCCCAGTCCAGCCCCCAACCCGGTGTGAGAATCTGGTGGAAGAAATCGCTTGCCTGCTGCAACTTTCTAACAGCCCTTTGCTTCCCTTTCCAGGGGAAGCCAAGGCCATCCTGGTGAAAGCTCAGGCCAAAGCGGAGGCTATCCGGCTCCTGGCAGCTGCTTTGGCACAGCAGGTGAGAGAAGAGCCACAAGCATCCTGGGAAAAGAGGCTGATTTGGCTGGGGACCCTATCAAAGGAGCCTCCCCGCCATGCAGAGACTTGGTTTGGGGAGGATTTGGGAGCGCAGCCCTGTCTGTGACCTCACTGACTGCACAGACGAACCAATTGCCACCCGTCCCCAGGTGACATCTGCATTACCAAGTGCAAGCAAGTTCCTTCCTTGCCACAGAGCTGCCGCTTGGAGAAAGGTGTCAGGTGGCCTGTGGGCATTTGGCCAAGCAGAGGAGCCCCCAGGGGAGGGAGTGTTGGCTTCTCTCCAGCTAGGGATGTGCACAGATGTTTCTTTGACATTCTGTTTGAACCAAATGGAACACCTGAAAATCTGATTTGAATTTTTTAAATTCCAATTTAACAAGATTCTATTTGTACTTACCAAATTTGAATCTATGTTTGCATTTTTTATTTGAATCTGCACATACGATGGTTGACAACATTCACACGTGCATGTGCGCGTCCTCCCCACGTCCGTATGCGTCCCATAGTTATCCTGTATGCAGTCCGTTTTCATCCCATACGGATCTGCACAAATGTGCGCGGCTGCGGGAAGGACGTGGATCTTCAAGGACACACTGTACGAACTCACAGGCATACAAATACCCGGATAATTCAAACAAAAAGATCCAAAGTTTGAAGTTCGATTTGAATGTTTACATTCAAATTTTGGGACATTCTGTTTGAGTCTGAATGTCAAAATTTGGCCCATTCGATCAGTTTTCGAACACCTATGAATATTTGTGCCCATCCTTAGTCCTGGGCCTGCTGCCCTTGGTATGGGACGAGAGCTGTGGGGGGCTTGGGGGGCTCAGTCTCTGTCATTGGCACCAGCTGGACAGCAGACACACCATTGGAGGCCACTTGGAGGCCTGCAGCCCCCCTAAAGAGACCAAGGAAGGAAGATCGGCCCATGGAGCCCTTTTGCCCTGCCTGATGTCCTCTTCACAAGGGAGCCAGACTGCCCTGTAGACAAAGTGATACTTGTGCTGCAATTCAGATCCTCCGCGGTGCCCGGAAAACTTCCCTGGCCTTTGGCTGTGAAGAAACAGGAACGTGCGCCTCTTTCCAGGTGGAACAAGGCTCAGCTGGCCCTTGCCTGGGCTGCCCTGCCCTCTTTCAGCCTTTGGGTTTACCTGGGCTTGAGGGGCCAGCTGCAGCAAGGCACGCTGTTGAGTCCGTAGGGCCTCCCACAACCTGCTCTGACCCTCCCAAAGAGCGGAAGTCCCTTGGTAAATACTGCAAGACCAGGTGGGCCCAGGGGAGGGTTTCTTCTCCTAGTGTGCCTGCACGCAGCTGCTGTTTCAGAGGGTGCGTGGCTGTGGCAAATTGCCCAACACAGCCTGGGTGAGCAAAGCAGCCGTCGCTCCTGGGTTGCTCTTTTCCTCCTGCTTTGCCCGTCTTGCTCACCAGCCTCCCTCCCCCCCCCCCCCCAGAACGGCAACACCGCAGCTTCTCTCTCGGTGGCGGAGCAGTACGTGAGCGCCTTCTCCAAGCTGGCCAAGGAGTCCAACACCATCTTGCTGCCATCCAGCACGGGGGACGTTTCTAGTATGGTCACCCAGGTCAGTGTGAGGGGCTGTGGAGGAAGGGACGGCACTGGACCTGTGGGCCCTAGGGATGCTGGGGAGGCAGAGGCCCTTGGCGGGTGGCAGTGCCACAAGGTGGTCAGTCAAGGGGGGGGCTTCTCCGGTGTCGTTTGGATCATGGCCAGGCCTTTCAGAGGACACCGCCCTCTATCCGAGGCCTGACAGGGTGGGCCTCTTTCTCTTGCCCCCAAGGCACAGGGCTCCCTGGCAAGACCGCGGCCAGTTCTTCAGCCCCAGCTGCGTGCACCTGTGAGAGGCTCTGATTCTGCCGCCTTCTTGTCTCTCCAGGCCATGAGTATCTACGGCTCCTTGAACAAGGCTCAGCTGGCCAAAGCTGCAGAGAGCAGGGACCCCGATGCCCTTCAAGCCAAGCAGTCCCCGAGCATGGAATACCCCGAGCAGGAGCAGGCAACCGCCAGCTAGCAGAAAGGCATGCCGGCACAGGCCACGGAGACCCCTGCTGCCGGCAGGCCCCAACGCCCGGCCTTGGACTCTTTTTCTCGACCTGTTTATTTTTCTCATTGAAATGCAATCATGTAATAAAAGGAGATGGCTTGGACTTTGCTCTTGTGATGGCTGGGCAGCGAGAGCCCCCGAGCGAGGGGAAGATTTGAGTTTGCCCTGCCCCAAAGGTGCTGGAAGAGTCACTCTGTGCTCGGGAAGGCCACCTGGCATGCTTAGGAAGGAGCACAGGGCAAAGCCGGAAGCTGCAGGCCTCAGGAGGCAGCAGCTCAAGCGCCTGCCGCACTCTCTCCGTTCCTTGCATCTGGACGTGGTTCGCCTGGCTGGGCGGCACAGAAGCGTGTGGCCCATGGCTGGAACAAGCTAAGCCCTCAGGCCTCTGCCTCATCTTCCATTTCACTGGTGTGCGCTTGGGAAAATAAACCCCATTACTTTTAAAATCCAACCAATTTAGCAAATGACACACTAATTAGATGCAACAAAGGAAGGGCAAGAACACGAGTTTTCACAGGCTGTGGAAGAACGGGGCTTTCCTCTCCTGTCGCAGTTCTGGGTCGTTTCGCCACGACCCACAGTTCTGCTTCGGAGCTAAGTTTCTGGGTATGGCTACAATCCCAATGTTCAGGGGACGCGACTGCTGAAAGAGTCAAATGCAACAGATGAGCCGCCATAGCCTCCGAGGACGGGGATCGCAGCCATCCTGGAAGCTTCCGCCCGGAGCAAACCCCCAAACTGCCCCAAGTGGGACGTCACGTGTTTGTTTGTTTGTTTGTTTGTTTGTTTATTTATTTATTTATTTATTTATTTATATCCCGCCCCATACCCTAGGGTCTCTGGGCGGCTACCAACATATAAAATATACACATATCAAAACTGTATAGAACAATGCTAAAACCAATACAAAATTTTTTAAAAACCAGCATAATAATATTAAAAAAAAACAGTTTAAAAGACGGTAAAGTGTGCAATGGGGGGAGGCGGAGGGGACATTTAGCCAAAAGCCTGGATGAAGAGGTACGTCTTCACCGCCTTCCTGAATGTGGTCAGAGAAGGGGCCTGACGTACCTCCGAGGGGAGACCATTCCACAATCTGGCGGCCACCACCGAGAAGGCCCTCTCCCGGGTGCCCACCCGCCTAGCTACTGAAGGCGGGGGGATAACCAGAAGAGCCTCTCCTCCAGATCTTAGAACGCGGGCAGGTCGATATGGGAGAAGGCGCTCCTTTAGATATCTGGGTTTCCTGGGGCTGAAAGCTCTGAGGACGAATCTCCTGTCTGCTCTTTCGCTTGAGGCTGCATATCACCAAGATGCCGGCAGCGCAGTGCTGTGGGCCCCTGGCTCCCCTTGGGTGGGCTGCGTTCCTCCGGTCCAGCGCTTTCCCGGCCCAGCACAAGGTGCCCTTGGTTCACATAAAGGCTGATTCCGCTTCTCTTCCAAAGGTCTCGAGGCACTCGGCCTCCCCTCCAATTTCATCACACAACAGCCCCGCGAGGTACCTTAGGCTGACCGCCAGTGCCTGGGAGTTTGGGCCTGGGGCTCCCCCGGACACCAGCCAAAGCGATGTCCGTGAGCTCAACGCGGCCACAGCTGGACGGCAACTAACCTAACCCGAGCGGCCGGTCGTAAGAACCGGTCCATCGGTTCGCGCCCCTGTGATTCCACAGGCCGCCCCCTCAGGGCGACGCGCGCAAGGCCTCTCCGGTGGGGCCCTCGGGCGGCTCCCCATGCGCGGGGCCTTCTTGAACGAGGACCGGGCCCTCCGCAGCAGGCCTCGGCGTGTGTCCACTCCCTGGACGGGTCTGGACGGCCGCAGGGGAAGGGCGCGCGGCCGGGCGGCCCGTGTGCCGCTGGGCTCCCGTGGGCCTCCGAGCCGCGGGGGGAACGCCTGAGGGGCGGGCGGCGCTCGCTCCAGCCGCCGTCTGGGTGTTCCCGGTGAGCCGCTCACGTCTGGAGGCGACCGAGCGGGGCCAGAGGGAGGCGGCGGCGTCTGCCCGATCCCGACGGGCACGAGGGCCCCAGGGCCGACCTAGCCCGACGCGCGGGACTACCGAGCTGAGGCTTCCGGCCGGATGGGGGCGCCCCGGCCCGGCTTCCGGCGTCGCTACGGCAGCTCTCCCGGAAGCGGATGTCGCGGCGCCGGAAGGGGCGGGTCGGGTCGAGGGGGCGCCCGTGTGTCCCGTCGTCGGCGGGCGGCGGCTGTCGCTACGGGATGCGTCGGGCGTCGGTGCTGCTGTTCCTGGCCTGGGCGGCCTTCCTCTTCGCGGCGGCGCTCGGCCTCTTCGCCAGCGGCTTCCTGCTCACGCGCGTGGAGCTGCCCGAGCGCAGCCGCTGCCGGGAGCCGCCGCCGCCCCCGGGCGCGCCCCCGCCGTCCCCCCCGGGCGACCCCCCCGCGCCCGGCTGCTGGCTGCCGCGGCGCTTCGGCAGGGCGGTGCTGGTGCTGATCGACGCGCTGCGCTTCGACTTCGCGCGCTACGAGGAGCGGGGGGGCCCCGGCGCGCGCGCCCCGTTCCGCAACCGGCTGCCGCTGCTGCACCAGCTGGGCCGCCGTGAGCCCCGCCACGCGCGCCTCTTCCGCTTCCGCGCCGACCCGCCCACCACCACCATGCAGCGCATCAAGGCGCTCACCACCGGCGCGCTGCCCACCTTCGTCGACGCCGGCAGCAACTTCGCCGCCACCGCCGTCCGCGAGGACAACCTCCTCCTGCAGCTGCGCAGCAACGGTGCGCGGGCGCGTGGGCGGGTGGGGGGCGTGCGCGGACTCCGGGGCGGGGAGGCTTCTGCGCCCCTCCCCCGGCGCCCCCCTGATCGGCTCCTTCCCCCCGCAGGCAAGCGCGTGGTGTTCCTGGGCGACGACACCTGGGACGGGCTCTTCCCGCGGGCCTTCGCGCGCGCCCACTTCTTCTCCTCCTTCAACGTCAAGGACCTGCACACCGTCGACCGGGGCATCCTGCGCCACCTCTACCGCACAGGTGAGCCGCCGCGGCGCCGGCAGGGGAGGGGCCTCGGGGGTCGCCGGTCGCCGCCTCGCCCTTGGGCCGCCCGAGGAGGCTCTCCCGGGTCACCTTGGGCGAGGACGGGGTGGCCGGCACCGCGCTCCCCACCCCCGTCGGTCGCCTCCACCCCTCCCACACAGGCGAGGCGGACGGAGGACCTCTTAGCAAGCAACACCTGGCGCTGCTTAGTAGACAAAACAAGGAGAGCCTGAGTAGGTCACCTTGCGACAGGGACAGGGCGTGAGTTGATAATCAGGCAGCGAAGTTGAACTGATCGCCTTCCGACTCTCCTCCCCTGACTTAGTTAGTAGGTGCCGCCAGCTCTGAGCAGAATACTGTTTTCTCTCATGGCTAACTTAGGAGGCCTCTTCTGTAATGCGGAATTTCTCAAGAAAATCCACGTACTTCGGGTCTTGGAGTGTTTCTATCAGAGGCATCCAAACTCGTACGGGTACTCTAAAACACCGTGCAGTAGACAAAGTCCACAGTGTTGAAGTTAGGCTGATAGATCGGAAATGGAAACGCTTTGGATTCTTTTGTGACCCCCACTGTGCTGCAGATGACAGGCCTCCTTCAAACACGCTTCTAGGGTGTGAATTTAGGAGGAGGCGCCTGCTGTTGACTGTCTGTGGTCGCTCTTCCTCTCCAGGGCCGAAAGGCGTCCTCCCCTAGGGGATCGGGCAGACGTCCGTTTCACAGGCTCTCTTTTTTCCCTCTCCTGTATGGCGGGGCAGTGGACGGCGGTGACTGGGACCTGCTGATCGCCCACTTCTTAGGTGTGGATCACTGCGGCCACAAGCACGGGCCAGACCATCCCGAAATGGCCAAGAAGCTGTCCGAGATGAACGAAGTGCTCAGGTGAGATGGTGCCTCTGGGTGGCGAGGATTGCGGGCTGCCTTCATTTGCCCTGGAGCCTTCCTTCCCAGAATGCAGCGAACCACAGAGATGGGAGATTCACCTTCCCGGAACTGGAGTACGATGGAGAGACCCAAAACGGCGGCTCGAGGCCCTTAAGCTGTGGGAGTCGCTGTCTCCAAGAACTAAGGCGAAAATGGTCCAAACAGCTGGAGCAATCCAAAACAAAATAAATGTTTTGGATGTTATTTTAAGTAGCTAATAGCTCCCAGCCTGGGTTGGGGGTTTCCTTTTTTAAAAAGATCCTCTAAAAAGATACACCGTTAAAAAGCAGCCAAGGGTGCGGGGCATATGCAGGGTTCTGCGCTGGTGTGTACTGGGTACAAAGAGTTCCTGGCTCTCGGGGGAAAAGGTCGGTCCTTTGTGGCCCAGGTAGGTTGGGCCCCGGGGATATGATAGCAGAGTCCCACCCGCAGGGCGATAGCCCTTTGAAAGGTCTTGGGCAGAGCGGACACCAGTTTGGAGAAGAGCATCATTCTTCCTAGAAGGGACCCATTCCTTAGGGAGACCCGGGCTTCCTTTCGCTTTTCCGAGGGGCGCGAGGCTTCTGGCAGGAGGTGGTTCAGTAATTAGGAGCCCCGGAAGTGGGTGTGTGAGACAGGAACGTGCTCACTGGCAGGTGATTTGCCTGCCTGATGCAACAGGTGAGCTGCTGGATAGTGTTGAGTCAGCTGCTGTGGAAGGAAATGAGAAGTTGTGCAAGCGTTTGGCAAAATAAAGTCAAAACTCAATAAAGGAGCTATTGCTGAAACTGTAAATGCGATATTGAAACGGAGAACGGGAAGCGAGCCAGGGAAGCTGTCGGTCCCTCGGACGGTGAGGGAGCCCAAGGGAGAGAAGGAAGGTGCAGAGGAGCTGAGGGAGTTCTCTGCACTTGTCTTCACGGAAGAGGATTTTGGGCCTGAGTGCGTGTGACAGATGAAGCAACGGAAGGCCTGACTGACATTTGGCCACATTTGGGCGTTCGAATATTCAGTTCTAATCGAATGTCAAAAATTGCATTCGTGCACACCCGTACAACGGGAGCATCGGTATATCAGCAGGCCCTGAGAGCATCCACCGGAGGGTTATTTAGGCGCTCAGAGCTGAGACTGCCGCTGTTTTCGGTCTCCATAGTTGTGGACTGGAAAGGCTCGACCCAAGTCCAGTTTTCTCAGGGGGAGGCTCAGAGGTAGCCAAGGCGCTCCTGAGGGACAGTCCCGCCTAACGGGGGTGCAAACAACAAATGTGGCTATGGGTGAGCATGTGGGCATCATCAGCTTTCTGAAAGGCTGTTGAAGGGCCCCTCACGAAAGAGTTCTCCAAAGGGACCTTTCTCGCGTAGGGATAACCGTGGGCAGCAGGAAGTGGCCTGTCTCTGAAGGTCGACGCCAGTCCTCTTGGCTGGGCTGCACGGGCCAGGGGTCCGATCCGAGGGGGACATCTCACGCTCTTCTTTCCTTGGGCGACTTTTCTGGCCTGGCCTTTGTCCGTTTTCTGCATATCCTACCTTTGGTTCTTCTGTGCTGTAGGAAATCTCACCGTAACTGATCAGACCATCTGTAAATATTGGTGTCCCTCCTGGTGGGACATTCTTGGAGGCCTATTTTGAGGGATCAAGGCTGTTGAAGCGAGGTCCAGACTCTAAATTATCAGAGCTGTTGCACTAGCACAGTGATGGCTAACCTTTTGAGCTCGGTGTGTCAAAATTCGCAAGAAAACCTAGCTTAACTCGGGTGCTGTGTCACATCTAGAAATATCCATAATTTTGTGATATTTGTGGCTCTAGTAAAAAAGTTATATTTTTGATATATGTATTTTATTAAAAGTAAAAACAAATAATTCTTTACACTTGCTAAATCTTCAATTGAAAGTTGGTATTTCGTACACTTCAAGAACAAGCAAGCACTACACGTCCAGGTGCCAGGGTGGCCATGTGTGTCACCCCAAAGGGCTTGGTGTGTCACTTGTGACACGCGTGTCATAGGTTGGCCATCACCGCACTAGCAACATAGTTGGTGAGCGTCTGCTGTACTGAACTTAAACTCCTGTTTGCGTTGCGTACTCTGTTGCCTCAGTGGCAGAGGCAGGAGTGGGAACACCCTTTGTGTGGGAGGCTCACGAGGTGAGGCTTTCAGGCGCTCTGAGATCAGCAGGAGCCATGATATGGCGGGGGAGGGATTCCAGGTTGCAGTCCCAGCTCAGCCACGAAAAGCAGCGTGTGCCCTTGGTCTCGTCCCTGAATGCGCAGGGTGGTTGCGTGGAGGAAGAAAGGGGAACACTGTGCGCTGACTGGGCATCTTTGGTGGAATGGCAGGAGGCAGATGCTCTGAGCAGATGAATGGGCTTGCGCCAGGGAGAGCGGCAAGGCAGCAGTCAGGATGGGGGAGCTGAAGTCCCTGTTGCTCTTGAGCAGGTCGCTGGTTGCCCACCTGGATAATGACACGCTGCTCCTGGTGGCAGGGGACCACGGCATGACGCAGACAGGGGACCATGGCGGGGAGAGCGAGGAGGAGGTGGACGCCGCCCTCTTCGTCTACAGCAAGGCCCCTCTTTTCCAGAGCCAGCCACCGGAGGTAAGCGGAGAGGGGCACGCAGGGGAGGGGGTGTCCTTGGCGCGGCATTTTGAAGAAGAGCCAAGCCCTCGGCTGCTCAGTACCCTGGCAAGGTGGTGTGATCAGTTTTGGTGGGTAGCGCCCGGGTCCTGTGGCAGAAATCCACCGCTTGTGGAGATGAGATTGGGTGGCGCAGGGGACAGAGGGAGAGCAGAAGTTCTGCCAGGCGTGGCACCCAATGCCCTCTTGATGCTGCTGCTTGGCATCCTTCTGCTCGGGGCAAGGGCCAGATTATCCCGAGGGAGTCCCCTGCCAGAGGGTGGCCCCGTGGTGTTAGGTGTTTAAATTTCTTTCATTTGGGATTTACAAACCCAAAACCAGGGTGAAGCAAGTCCCCTCCTGCCCCGCGTGACTGTGGACCCTGCTCTGTGCCCCTTCGCCTTCCCTTGTTCCTCCAGGAGCCTGAGACGGTGGCCCAAGTAAACCTCGTCCCCACCCTCGCCCTCCTACTGGGCGTGCCTGTGCCATACAACAGCATTGGGGAGGTGATGGCCGAGCTCTTTGCCGTGGGGAAGGATGAGGCCTCTGCCATGCTGGCCCAGCTCGCCGCCTACAGCCTCAACGCCAAGCAGGTAAGCGAGGTGGAGTTGGGCCATGAGCTACCTCTCGCCCACCTGGCCTGCAGGAAACAAGATGTCGGGTTGGGTGCTCCAGTGCTCTGTTTTGTGGTCAGTTTGCACAGTGGTCAAGCGGCTGTGGCTAGAGACCCAGGGCCAGGGCACAAGGGAGGGCTGCAGCAACCTGCGGTGCCTTTTTCTTGCCTGACTCAGGCCAGGTGTGCTTACCTTCGTCAGGTGCCTTGGATCAATGTTTTCTCAGGCAGGTAGAGCAGGGCTTGCTAGTTGGACTGGGCTGGTTTCTTGGATTTGCCTGTTCTGGTGGGGTTGCTCTGCGGAGGGAACGGGTACAGAGCTGGGGAGTCTTCTCTGTCTGTGGAGGCTCAGGTTACCTCTGTAGCCAGGAGGGCCTATTCCCAGCGTCACCTGGACAGGGGTCACCTGCCTTAGTTGCCTCATGTTTAGACTACTGCAATGCGCTCTATGAGGAGCTGCCCCTTTATCTGCACCAGAAGCTGCAACTGGTGCAGAGCATGGCTGACAGGCTGTTGAGAGGGCTGCCCGCTTCGCCGCACATCAGACCTCAGCTTAAGCCATGGCACTGCTTGGCTGTTAGCTGCTGGGCCGAGGCACAGGGTTCCGTGTTTGACACCTGAAGCCCTAAGGGACTTGAACCTTAAGGAACGCTTCTTGGCATTAGAATCCTGGAAGAGCCACCTTATGGCAGCTCCTTGATGGTGGCCTCTCCCCTTTGGAATGCCCCTTCTGCTACGCTCGCAGCTTAGAAATACCTGTCAGCATCCTTTTTTCCCCTCAGGCACGCTGGGTTCTATTGTTTCCTAGCCTGCCTAGTTTGCGAATGCGTTTTTAACTTGTTTTTACTCTGTGTGCGCTTTTGCCCTTCTTAACGTTCCTTGTAAGCCACCCTGAGATTTTTAGAACGAAAAGAATATAGGGGTTCCAGATATTATAGGGCCACTCCTGACAAGGCTCTGCAACTAGTGCAGAATGCGCCCTTGGGGTGCAGGCTGGGGCTGCGCATTGTGCGATCTCTGACCTTCTGTGGAGGCTCTGCAGGGGCTGCCATGTGACCCATTGAGTCTCCCCCAGCCGCCTGGGTTGCAGGACTCAAAGAAGATGCCTTACTGTGTAGGGAACGGTGGCGGTGCCCTGTAACCGCTGGCCCTGTGATGGCACCGTTCTGCCCGTTGCCAGGGCGCTCCTGATGATGAGGCCGGTCTTGCGTGCTGTGTTTGGTCATTGCAAGGAGGATTCTTCCTGTTGCTGAGGTCAACCAGAGGGGCCTTGGCGATCGGTGCAGGGCCAGCAGGCTCCCTCTTCCCTCCCTGTAATGCCTTTCTGTAGCTGGCTGCCTCTTCCCGAGCGTCTCCCCTGCCTCTGCTAACCGAGACCTTTGGCTTTCCAGGTCAACCGCTTCTTGCTCTCCTACTCGCTGGCCGCCCAGGACCTTCCGGCGCAGAAGCTGCGGCACCTCAGAGCCCTTTTCCTTGCTGCCCTGACGGAGTATGAGCAGCTTGTGGCCCAGGAGGGGGTTCCTGGGCTGCACCAACTGCAGAGCCTCCAGGGCCGCTTCAGGCACTATCTGCGGGAGGCACGGGCCGTCTGTGCGGAGTCCTGGGCCCGCTTCCACATAATCCGCATGCTGGCCGGCTGCGCGCTGCTGAGCTCCTCCTGCGTTCTGTGCTACGTGGCGGCCAAAGTGGCCTCTGGCCTGAACTTCTCCTACCGCCACCTCCTCTTCTATCCGGTGCTCTGGGGTGTGGCCGGGGCTGCTCTGCCGGGGCTGGCGCATCTCTGGGGCTGGGCTGTGGCGGACCTCATCCTGCTGTCTTCCTGGGGAGCGGCAGCGTCCCAACTCGGCTTCTTCTGGCACTGGTGGACCAGGCGCTCTTCCTGGGGGGCCTCTGCACCGGGTGCCCGTCCTCTGCTTCGGAGGCCCGGCCTGGGGCAGAGACTGTGGCCGGGCCTGGATGCAGCCCTGCCCTCGCTCGTCCTGCTGCTTCGATGCTGCGCCATGCTCTCGGACAGCTTTGTGATGGCCGAGGCCCAGGTGGCGCCCTTCCTGCTCGCCTCTCTGGTGGCGCTGGGGGTGCTGAGGCTCCGTTGGAAGGGCAGGCCGGAGGACTCCTCGCCGCCTCTGCACGTGCTCGGGCTGCTGGTCGCCATCCTCGTCTGCGCGCGCCTCTCGGGGCTTTTCCATCAGTGCCGCGAGGAGACGCCCCTCTGCAGCTCCTCGCCCCTCCTGGCTCCACTGTCCAGCCTGCACGACCCGCAGGCCAAGAACTTCTATTACCTTCTTTGCGTGGCTGTGCTGGTAGGTCTGGTGTGTGGTGTGCGCCGCTGGCTGCGCCACTACGGCAACCTGAACAACCCCGTTGCCTTGGTGCTCTTCGTGCGCTGGGGCCTCCCCCTCCTGGCCGCCTGCATCGGGTGCTATTGGGCCCTCGCCTCGGGGGCCGAAGAGGCGCTGGTTGAGCGCCATGCGTGGATGCAGCTGGCCCTGGTGGGCTTCCCGCTTGGGATCTTTGCCCTGGTGACAGCGGGGCTCCTCCTTGTCCTCTGTAGCCCCGTGACAGTGTTTGTGAGGAGCAGCCAGGAGCCCTTGGTGACCGGCATCTCCGTCTTGTCTCCCAGTTCCCAGCCAGAGCTGCTGCAGGTCATTCCCCAGCTCTACCACCAAATGCAGCTAAGCCTGAAAAGCCAGCGCAACCAGGCTAAGGCTGGGAATGGGGCGACGGTGGCCGCCTATGGACTGGGGAGCGTCTACTCGGCCGCCCTGCTCGTCTCCCTGGCTGTGCTGGGCCTCTTCCTCATATCGCTGCACAGCGAGCGTCTCAGCCTGGCTTTCCTGCTGCTCTTCCTTGAGGGTTTTGCGCTGCTCTGGCTGCGCGCTTGGACGGCGGCGTCCTCCCCTGGGCAGGACGGTGAGTAGGTGAAGGGACGGCAGACGGCAAGTGTGGGTGGGGGTCTCAGCGGCAGCTGCCCTGACGAGGCCTCGCGCTGTGCTCTTGAGGGGGTTACAAGGCCGTTGAGGGCTTCCACTGGCTTTGCCACCAGCCTGGGTGCAGAGGAGTGACAAGACAGAGAAGGAGCAAAGCGAGTTGAGTTGGAGGGGCTCGCCTAGAGGGAAACAACCGTCACAGAGCGCAGCGGACACTAGACGCCTTGAAAGGAGCACTGGGAGACCATGCTGCGTTGCACTGACTGTATTGCGCGCATAAAAATGGGCTCCTCGTTTAGCAAGGAGTATTTAGGAAAATGCATCTTGAAACAAACCATATCCTCATGTTGGTGGAAATGCGCTTACCTTAAATGTGGCTAAGAACATAAGAGAGGCCCTGCTGGACCTGGCCACAGCCCATCTAGTCCAGCATCCTGTCACACACAGTGGCCCACCAAATGCTCAACAGAGACAAGGACAAATCTTTTCCTGCTCTTGAATTCCAGCAAATAGCATTAGAAGCGTCCTGCTTCCGCCCCCCGCACCCCCAGCCTGAAAGATGTACCTAGGCATTCATTTTAGTAGCCATTGATACATCTGTCGTCCATAAAATTTGTCTAACCCTACCTTAAAGCCATCTAGACTGGTAGCTGTCACCACCTCTTCTGGCAGCAAATTCCATAGACCGATGACCCTTAGGGTGAAGAAATACTTCCCCTTGTTGGATCCGACTCTCCTACCCATCAGCCTCATAGATGCCCCCTGGTTCTAGTGTTGTGTGATAGAGAAAAATTTTCTACATCCATCTTTTCTAAACCATGCATACTTTTATAAACTTCAATCAAGTCCCCTCTCAAACGCCGTCTCTCCAGACTGAAGAGGACTAGACGTTGCAGCCTGGTTTCGTAAGTTAGGTGTTCCAGCCCCTTAATCATTCTGGTTGCCCTTCTCTGCACCTTCTCTAGTTCCACAATATCCTTTTTGAGGTGTGGTGACCAGAAATGTACACAATATTCCAAATGTGGCCTCACCATAGATTTATAAAGGGACAAAATGACACTTATGGAACTGGAAAAGATGCAGAAAAGGGCATCCAGAATGATTAAAGGTCTGGGACACCTACCTTACGAAACCAGGCTGCAACATCTAGGCCTCTTCAGTCTGGAGAGACGGCGTTTAAGAGGGGACCTGATTGAAGTAGATAAAATTGTGCTTGGTATAGAAAAGGTGGATAAAGAACATCTCATTTCTCTGTCACACAACAGTAGAACCAGGGGGCATCTATGAAGCTGATAGGCAGGGGCGTCAGATCAAACAAGGGGAAGGATTTCTTCACCCAGAAGGTCACCAGTCTATGGAATTTGCTGCCAGAAGAGGTGGAGACAGCAACCAGTCTAAGTGGCCCTAAGAAAGGATTGGACAAATTCATGGATGACAGATGTATCAGTGGCTATTAGAATGGATGCCTAAGTCCATCTTTCAGGCTGGGGGGACAAGCAGGAGGCCTCTAAGGCCATTTGCTGGGATTCAAGAGCAGGAGGTTTGCCCTTGTCTCTGCTTGAGATGCCCATGGGCAATTGGTGGGCCACTGTGTGAGGCAGGATGCTGGATTAGATGGATTGTGGCCTGATGCAGCAGGGCTCCTTTTATGTGATAATCTGTCCTAAAGTGCATTCCTTGTCAGGGCTGCTTAGCAAGCGAAGGCTGAAAGACATAGTGAGCAGGGAAAACTGAAACCTTGGCTTTCCTTTAGAGTCCAGTGGCCGGCAGTTGCAGATAAAGCATTTAACTGGAGTGAGTCTTCCTTGCAACATGAAACTGACAGGGGAAAAGCATAGCCTGAAGCGGAGGCAGCTTCGGCTGACTAGAGGTGGTGTTGGAGGCGGCTGCGTTGTGAGGGGAAGGTTTACGCAGTGTTTCCGAGGCCTCCTTGTTAACCCTTTCCTCGATGCCTCTTCTCTTGGTCAGACCCTTTTACAGTGCCATGGGAAGCCGTCATCACTTGGGCCTTGGCTGCTGCTCAGTTCTTCTACGCCACGGGCCATCAGCCCGTCTTCACAGCTATCCAGTGGAAGGCAGCTTTTGTGGGGTTTGAGCAAGGGCACGAAAACAAGCTCCTGTCTGCCTTTTTGGTTGGGGCCAACACCTTTGCTTCGCACATCCTCTTTGCAGGTAGGTTCAGTGCGTCTTACTGCTCCTGCGGCGACCAAGCGCCAGAGGATAGCCATACGATGGTGTTCAGGATTCTGGCCCTTCCGTGGAGATTGGTTGATTTCCCATTCGGTCGTTGTGTTGTTTTTCCTGAGTGTTTTGCAGATAAAATCACTCTCTTCCAGAGGAACTGCAACTCCTTTGAGTAACTCTGAGATAACGGATACAAGGTCTTGTGCCTTTTTATGGGATGAATTTCAGCTTGGGGAGATAGCGTGGACAGGTCCCGTTCTGGGTTTAGCTTGGTGGCCTGTGCTTGAGGTCTGTGTTCCACTGTCTCAGCTCTTACGTGCAGTAGGTGGAGAGGTGAGGGTTGGATCTGGGGATGACAAATGCATTCCTCTGGGAGGAGATATAATCCCTGTCTCTGAAGAAGGTAGTGGCAGATGACCTCCAAAAGGGGCCATCCCTGGATCCTGTTCTCCCATAAGCATTTTGCCTAATCTCCACTCTTCCCTTTTTGGAGAAGATGGTTGGCCAACAGCTACAAAGGCTCCTGAAGCAGAGGCATTTTCATTTGCTGTGACAGCTGCCTTTGAAGATGACTCTGAACCTTCAGCTGGTCCCAAAGGCAGCAGCTTGATTGTCAACCTGTCACAAGGAGCATGGCAGGCAACACCCCTACGTTGAGGCCATCTCTCCTGGCTGGCGCTTTAGGACTCAACCCGCTCCCCACACAAGGAGTCGGGAACCAGGAAGAGAGGCTTTTCAGTTGTGGCACCTGCTCTTCCAAACTTTCATTCCAAATGAGATCTGGTCGTGCCCTTGCTGGTGTCTTTGCAGTTCTAAAAGCGTTTCCCCATCCATGCCTGGCTTGCAGCCTGTCACTCACCACTCAAACTGCGCAATTTGTGTCATCTCCCCACCAGGAAGGGAGCATTGGGAGAGACCTGCTGTGCAGGTGACCCCCCCTTCCTTTCCCTTGATGCAGTTGGCTGCCCTCTGCTCCTGCTGTGGCCGTTTGTCTGCAGAATGCCCAGCTCCGCAAGCAGGAAACCCAAGTCGGAGGCTCTGGAAGGGCAGGAGGAAATGATGGAGATGAGGCTCCGGGAGGCTCCAGAGAGGTTTTCGGCGGCCCTCTTGCAGCTGGGACTCCAGTACCTCCTTGTGCTGGGCGTTCAGGTGGGCATCTGGCATATACCCGGTCTTTAGCTGAAGGCTGTAGGGATCTGCTCCAAGAATAGGAAGCTTTTCAAACCCTGGGGAGGCCTTTGAAAGTAGTGGGAAAGGTCAAAACTACTGCTGCAGAACCATTGCAAATGCTACCTGTTTTAAGCACCAAGATTCAAGGAACGGGTGTGGTGCTCTGTTTAATAAGTTTGGCAGCTTTCCTTAGTGGGATGTGTCCAATTTGGGTTGCTTGCACTCACCTGTTCTCCCCTTGTTCCGAGCAGATGCTGGCCTGCGTCTCGGCTGCAATGATCCTCCGAAGACACCTGATGGTGTGGAAAGTGTTTGCTCCTAAGTAAGTTGGCCAGGCGTCCCATGCAGACAAACTTGCCCCCTTCTGTAAACTCACGGGATGGAACTGGGGTGAGGACAGATTTGTTGTGGAGCCTAAATCAGGTGGAGTCGTCTCCTCTTGACACGGTTAGGCGGATTTGGTCCGTCAGGAAAATGCCTTCCTTTTTTGTTAGTTCTGTCCTCGGGGGCTTTGGCAGCCATGGCATGCGTTCAGAAACTTTTATTTGTTGCTTGGTGTTTTGGTCTTGTGTCCACTGGGCGATCGACTCACCTCTGTGCCCTGTGGCCCCTGTTTGCCCATCCATAGGGCAGAAGGCAGAAGCCTTCTCTGAGTCCAGTGGGTGAGTTTGATGCGTCCTGACCTGGTGCTTTTGCCTCTGTTCCAGGTTCCTCTTTGAAGCTCTGGGCTTCATGGTGAGCAGTGTCTTCCTGCTGCTGGGCATTGCTCTGGTGATGCGTGTGGACCGTGCTATCAGCCTGTGGTTCAAAAATATTATCCTTGCTCAGTCTGGGTAGCACAGGCAGAAGAGGTCTGCTGGTGGTGCTGGATTTGGCTCCAGGGGCTCCGGGAGCTGCCCTGAGGCTCCAGTCCCCCTCCCAGGGGCCTTCCTGCGCCCACCACGAGGGGAAGTGACTCAGGACTGAGGGAGGGGCAGCTGTGTCTTGTTTTGCAAGGGAAATACTTATCTTCTCCTGGGAAAATTTTGCCACTTGACCGCTTGCAAGTGGCTGTGAATCACTGTGAAATTGCCCTCTGGGCTCTCCACCAGCTGTGCCATAGGCTGAAAGATTCGGCGGTTCAGTGACTCCGAATTCCAAAGACAAGGTTTGTGAGGGTAGAATGTGACTAAACATGGATTCTTGGCTGCAACTTGAATGATTTTTTTAACTGTTCTTCGTGACTCTGTGAACTGAAGCAGCGCTGAAGCGGGGGCATTTGCTTTGTGCATTCACGACGTGGGTCTGAGAGCCAAAAGGGAAAGCTGCTGCTGGAATGGAAAGCATCTTTGAGGCTCGGTGTGGAAGAGGCTGTTTCATCTGCTCTGCAAGTAAAACGCTGTCCTTTTGGTGACAGAAGAACATCCCATCTCAAGGACTTCGGCCGTCTGCCATATTTGTGCAGAGTTCTGATGTTGCACGAGACTTCTTAAAAAAATTTAACGTAAATCCAGTAGGAAGTTGAACAACATTTCAAAGTCTGATTTTCAGCGTTTTAAAAATGCATCGCTGGCACAACCTCCACCCTTTGGTGCTGAAATTTGGGGTGTTTTCCATCACTGGGACGCAGTCTTGAATTTTAGATCTGAATGATTGTAATAAAGACTTGTCTATTTTGCTTCTATCCTGCCGTTCAGCTGAAGGTCCCAGAGCAGGTGACAACATTAATCAAACAATAAAACTAATATACTGAGACGTGATTAAAATATAATCCACTCCTCCCGTCGGGACAACCTTCAGAGGGAGCTGAACATCGAGGCTTCGGGTGAAGAGGGCTTAACTGGGTTCCAGAAGTTGGCGCCCCTCTGGAGGAAGGCTGTTCTGAAGTCCAGGTGCCACCACAGGAGAGGCCCTCCCGTGTGCCAGCACCTCTCACGCAGCTGAAGCTGGCAGCGCTGCAAGAAGGGCCTTCGGTACTAGGGCACCAAAGGGCCTCTTCAGCTATTTAGAGCCCAAGAAAGGCATGGTAACGGGGCTCGGTGGCAAACGGGCACAGGGTGCAGGTCCTTTAAGACCGGCGCGGTGCACGTCTGGACGCAGACGGGTCAACGAGCGAGCTGCTCTGCCGGCTTCCGGGGCGAGGTCGGCCCAGCTCAAAAAGCCCGCCTTCCTATTCTGTCCCTAACGAGCTGCCGTAGAAGCGACTCCGTTCGTCCGGCAGCCCCAGAGACAGCCTATCGCGGAGGAGCCCCGCCCCCGGTTGCTACGGCAGCGAGCGGCGCGCGCATGGCCGGCGGCGGCGGCCTGGTGGGCCTCTGGCGGGAGGAGAACGACGCGCTGGCGCGGCGCTGGCGGAGGGTACCGAGCCCCGCGTTCCGCCCCGGGCAGCGGGAGGGCGGGCGGGCCTCGACGGCGCAGGCGGGGGCCGCCCGGGCTTGGAGGCGCCCGTTCTCGGCGGGGGCGAGGCCTGCGCGGCCCTGAGCTCGGAGCCCCGTCCCCGCCCGGCTCACTGAGGGGTCGCGTGTCGCGCAGGGCGGCGCGGGTGCCCCCGCCGGTCCTGCCGCCCTCGGGCTTCCCGATGCGGCGGAAGCGCTTCCGAGGCGGAGTATAAAAAGCCGCGTTAGGAACGGGCCTCCTCCCGGCGGCGCCCAAGCAGCGACTCCCTTCTGTGTCCCCAGGCGACGAGCGCGGGCTGCTGCGCGGTGGCGCCGACGGCTCGCGAGTGCCAGGTCGCCTTCGAGCGCCTGCTGCGGAGCGTCCGAGGTACTGGCGGGCGGCTGGGAGCTTCCCCGGGGGGGGGGGCTGCGGGCTGACGGGCGGCCGTCGCGGTAGTGACCACACGGGGGGGGAAGCTCCCCCAATCGCTTGGCGTATCGCAGGTCACCACTGCACTGGGGTCGTTTTTGGTTTTTAAAGGAAACTTAAAGGAACGAAAAAGAGTTTCTAGTGTGGTTTATAATCAGGTGTTGCAAGGTTTTAAGACAAGAACCAGTAGATGCGGGAGGTCAGCGTCTTCCAGGGTTTCTGGAAAGTGCTGAAAGCGGAGTTTCTCTTCGTGCGCCGTTGCCCTGGTTTTCCCTTCCAGCTTTCAAGCTGGGAATAATAAACAGTTCAAAGCCCCCCTGCTCCAAATACAGGGCTCAAGCTTGTCTTACTTTGATCTCGTTCTTGTAGGGCTTCCGGCTGTGCTTCCGGCTCTCCCTCTAGAACTGACCATCCTTTACAACTCCCTGCTTTTCAGTATCCATCTGTCCAGTCACCCTGACAGTGGACAGTGGCCGGCAATAGACCATGCCCTTGCTAGAGGTATGTCTCATGCTGTGTGTGTGTCGGGGGGGGGGGATGGGACGGAACAGGACCCATTCCTTCCAGCACTAGATCCCTTTGGGTTGGTCATACTCTGTCCTTTAAAGTTGGTCAGCCGAGCTGATGTTATTTCCCTCTTAGTTCTGGAGGCCTGCGTTGGAGACAGCCGGGGTGCTGGCTCAGAAGACCGCTGGCGGAGGGTGCTCCAGGGGGGCATCCCAGAAGAGCTGCAGGCCCCTCTGCAGCAGCTGGCTGCCCTGCAGGTGGCGTTCTGTCTGGCATCAAATCGCCTAGGATTGGCAGAAGGGCTTTTACAGCTCCTGAATGGTACCAAGGTAGCGTAACCCTTACCCCGATGGCAGTCTGGGGCTGCAAGTGGTCTCTGTTCAGGCATTGCCCGCCTTCCTGCTTATGGTTGCACCTCATAATCGCCAGCTGCTGGGCCACGGGCCATGAATAGAAAAGAACGGCAATGAAGTGTGCTTCCTCACGGTCATTCCAGAGTCCTTTATATAATTTGGGACAGGCAGTGTTCTGGTGGTGCAGTTTCTCCTCTGGTGCTCTTCCAGTTGCCGTTGTGAATGACACGGAGAGATTGGAATGATGCCCAGGAAATAATTTAATTTGTGAAATGATGCAGGACTCTTCATTGCAGGACGTGTCTTCCTTTCGTAGGGACTGCCCGCCCCTTCTGGCAGTACCTGTGACAATCGGCTCCTTTGGCTGCTCCAAGAATGGCGTCCTCCTGAGGTGCGGGCAGGTGACCCTCTCACTGTGCAGAGTCTCAGAGACTTGAAAGACGTTCTGTGGACTTCAGCTGCTGTCCTGCAAGGTACGGATGGAGCCATCTTTTGCCTGTATGCACAAGGAATCAGTAAGCTGTGTTTTTAAATGCTTTTCAGGCAAGAGCTGCCCTGCTGGCTTGGGAGGAGTTGCTTAAACGGCATTTTGTATCCTCCTGAAAGTGTTGGGTGGGCCACAGGTCTTTAGCGTGAGAAGAGGAGCTGAGCTGCCCGACTCACCCCGATGCTCAGAGCAAGAAACGTACAGCAGAGCTGAAACTATCTGCTGGTCTTCAGCGCAGTAATAGTAAGATCCATCCCTATACTTAAAGCACTTCACAGTTTGATCCCAAATTACATCCCAGGCAAAAACAATGGTTCTAATGTATTCTGCTTTGTTCAGACCTTCTCCGGAGTGCTGTATTCAGCTCTAGGTTCTGCATTTTGAGAAAGGCAGTCATACGCTGAAATATTTATTTAAAGTATTTGTATGTGGCCTCTTCGAATTTTATGTTTTTACGTATCAGGATGAAATTTTAAAAAGCTGGTCTTAGGAGACCTTAAGGACCTGGGAAATAAAAACAGTTAATGTTATAATGGTTGTATATAAAAATACAATTAAAGTAAAGGATGGAAGAAACAAACATTTCGCTCTAGAAAGGCCTCAGGTGAAAAGACGGGTCTTCATTGGGACTTCAGCATCAGAAGTGGGAGGGGCCGCTGTTCTAGAGGGTAGGAGCGCGCACAGATTTTTTTTGGCATTCAAATTTGAGTCAAATCAAATATCCAAACATTCGATTTGAATGTTTAAAATCCGAATGTCAAAAAATCCGATTTGAATCTGCAACATTCAAATCTCTTCATTCGAATGTTAGATTTGGATTTAAAGATACAAACATCAACAGCATTCATATTGGTTATACGTATCTGCACACGTTTTGTACGCATCCTGTTTTCATCCTGCATTGTAAATGCAAATACGTATAATATTTGTACAGAAACGCATGTAATACACAAGTATCTGTACGTTTGAATCATTTGAACAAATATTTTGGAAAATCCAAAATCTGTTTGATTGTCTAAATTTAAGAACATAAGAGAAGCCCTGCTGGATCAGGCCACAGCCCATCCAGTCCAGCATCCTGTCGCACACAGTGGCCCACCAAATGCTCATGGGCCTCTCAAGCAGAGACAAGGACAAACCTTCTCCTGCTCTCGAGTCCCAGCAGATGGCCTTAGAAGCGCCCCAGTTCCTCCCCTCCCCAGCCTGAAGGATGCACCTAGGCATTCGTTCTAGTAGCCATTGATACATCTGTCATCCATGAATTTGTCCAACCCTACCTTAAAGCCATCTAGACTGGTAGCTGTCACCACCTCTTCTGGCAGCACATTCCATAAGCCGATGACCCTCTGGGTGAAGAAATATGCTTCCCCCTGTCAGACCTGATGCTCCTACCCATTTGAATGTTATTAAATCCGATTTGAATTCTAATGTCGACATTCGTCAGATTCTAATAAGATTTTTGAATATTTGTGCACATCCCTACTGGAGGGTGGATGCTAACACAGAGAAGGCCCTGTTGTGGGGTGACGTTTACACAATTTGTGGCTCCCACAGTATGACCTTTCCTGAGGGTCTTAATTATCTTATAGGTCTACACTGAGATGTGGTTTGCCAAGTAGGCTGGTCTCAAGTTGTTGGATGCCAAAGATAAAGCCTCGAATCTGACCCAATATCTACTTCACAACCAGTGCTTCAGCACAGGTGTGATATCTGCACAGTCAAGTGCCCCATTCACCAATCTGGCTGTGGCCTTTTGCACTAGTTGCAGCTTCCGGCCCAGGTTTGAGGGCAGCCCCACGTGATTACTGTGTAGTACAATAATCTAAACATGGGGTTATCAGAGCATAGACAACAGCAATCAGTGTGTCCTCACGCAGGCGTGGGCACAGTTGGTACACCAGCCAAGTTGGTAAGAGGCACTCCTGGGCACAGGTCACCTGGGCCTCCAATCACAGTCATGACTCTAGCAGCACCCCAAACTACGAACCCGTTCCTTCTGAGGGAGGGAGGGCAGCCCCACGTAGAACTGGACAGTTCCCAAGTCCCTGGAAGCGAGAACCGCCCAGCCATAGAGCCCCCTTTTGTCAGGATTCAACTTTAGTCCATTGGGCCTCATCCAGCCAAACCTGGATCCAAGCCCCTGATCAGGGTATTTGTGGTCTTGCCTGAGGCGGGTGCAATGGAGAAATAGGGCAGGGCATCTTCTGTATACGGCTTCATACGGATGTTAAATAGCACTGGGGGTAAAATTGTGGCCGGGGGTGGGGGCAGCATGCTCGGTTGCCAGGCCCCTGGGGAGGCACAACCGCCCAGCACCGCTCTCTGAGATGGTCCCTCCAGGCTGGAGCGGAACCTTTATAACACAGTGCTTCTCATTCCCAGCCACACGGGCGGTCCAGGAGAATACCACCGCCTACAGTTTGAAAGATCAAGCGGGATCAGCAGCGTCGCCCTCCCCCCGTCTTGTGCCCGCAGAGGTCATCCATCAGGGCCACCAAGGCCAATCCTGCCCCAGACACAGGCCTGAACCCAGAGTGAAATGGGCCCATCCCAGAACGCCTGTGTTTGCACAGCCACCACCAGAGCCATACCCAGAAAGAGGTGTTTGCCACTGGGTGGGAGCTAGAACAACCCTCGGGGGGGGTGTGCTTTTTCTGGAGTGGACCAACCTCTGTCGCCCTGAAAACTGGTGGAATCTCTCGGTCACCCCTTCCCTAGATCCACCCAGCCGACACACCCACCCCGGCTGGCTCTATATGCCAAGGTGGGCAGGGACCCAGGACATGTGTTGTAGGCCAGGCAGCCGGGAGCATATTCTCCACACGCTCAGGCCTCGGAAGCTGGAAATGGTCACACAGAATGGGACAGGAGGCTCACCGGGTGCCTCCCCAGGCAGCCTCCCCGGAGGGGCTCAGGTCAGCGTGGAGACCAGCATCTTGATTCTCAAAATACATTGCAAAGTTATCACAGCAGATGTGTCTGGAAACGATGAGTTTGCAGGCAAGAGGTGTAAAGAAAGGTTGATGGAACTGGGTGCGGGGAAAAGATTATTGGAAAGCAATAGGGTAGCAGTTGCCCATTACAAAGACAGACAGAATGTATTTTCCAAAGATAAGTCATGCTGAAGTAGTGAATTCAAGCTTCAAGGGGACTTCAGTGAAACGTTAGGAAGAACTGTTTTAAAATACACATCTGAGAAAAGGTTGAACCTTTTGGGGAGCGCGCCGATCTGAAAACGAAGTGCCAAGTCTTGCCAGAAAAGGGTGTTAGCAAAGCAACGTGGGCGACTGGGATGTGATCTCAGGGGAGCCGTTGCGGAGGGGCTGCTACTGTGGCATTTTCCAAACTCATCCCTCGTGGAGAGCCGGGCCTGGGGTCAAAGTGTGCTGGGGCGCCCTGGTAGAAAGGACCCCTTCCCAGCAGAAGAGACTTCCCACAAGTTTTTTCTTTTAAGCTGCTGCTTTGAGAAGCCGGTGAGTTTGAGGCTTTCTCCAAAGATGCTCAGGTGGCACCAACAGGTTGCCTTCCCCTGCTGCATCCCGATGAAGCCACAGGTGGCATCTCCAAGCATAAAAGGCTCAACGCACCCCCGGGACCTAGTTCCTTGTTGCTTCATCCAGATGAGCCCCAGTGAGTCAGTTGCTCACTGTCCAGTTCGCTCGCTTCCCTCAGGGCTAGCTTCCTCTCCTGCTTCCCAGCATTTGAGCTGCTGATTTCACAGTGAATCTTCCCTGCAGGAGCTCAGGGTCACACAGCATCTCTGGTTTTGATGGGAGATGTCTCCTCTGTCTCCCAAGCCCAGATGCCCGCTTCCTCCATCTCAGCCCTCCTCCGGTGCTTCCCAGAGTCTTTTGTGGCAGAGGGTTTTTCCACTTCAGAAGGACTCTTGGTATACTACCTCCATTGCCCCATGTACCTTGCCCTCTCCTGAGATGCCTGCCCAGCTAAATGGGCCGATAAATTGAAGCTGAATCCAGACAAGACATAGGTGCTGTGTGTCACGGTCTCGGGTCCATGTAGTTGGGAGATACCCTGTCTTTGATGGGGTTGCAATGCCCTGGAAGGGACAGGTACTCCTGGACTCCACACTGACACTTGAAGCTCAGGTGGAGGCCATGGCCAGGAGTGCCTACTCCCAACTATGGCTGGTGTGTCAACTGAAGCCTTTTTTGGACGGAGATGACTTGGGCACAGTTATCCATGCTCTGGTAACCTCTAGATTGGACTACTGTAATGCACTCTCCATGGGGCTGCCCTTGAAGACAGTCCAGAAATTGCAGCTAGTGCAAAACGCAGCCGCTAGAGTGCTGACCGGAACAGCTAGCCAGACGCACATCATGCTGGTTTTAAAAGGGCTGCATTGGCTGCCAATTTACTGCAGAGCCCAATTCAAGGTACTGACTGATTTATAAGGCCCTAAAGGACTTGGGCCCCAAATACCTAAAGGAATGCTTTCTCCCATGCTGACCTTCCCATGCCCTAAGACCTGCAGGAGAGGCCCTCCTGGTTGTCCCACTGCCCTTAGTAGCAAAGCTGGTGGGCACCTGGGAGAGGGCCTTCTCGGTAATGGCCCCCAGGCTGTGGAATAGTCTCCCCCTTGAGGTGTGTCAGGCTCCTGTGTTTATTTTCAGGAAGGCAGTGAAGACGCACCTCTTTGCTGAGGCCTTTGGATCAATGTCAGTCATGCTTCCCCCACTGTAAATGCCACTGTTTTAATTGATAATTGTTTTGTTTTTAATATGTTGTATTTTAAGCGCTGTGACGGTTTTTATTGCTTTAATATATATTACTTTGTTTTATATGGTGGATTTTAAGGTTGTTACCTGCCCAGAGACCTTCGGGTATAGGGTGGGATAGGAATATAAATAAAAAATAAATAAAAATTAAGCTAGGCATCCTGCCTTCAGCAGACTCTCCCTCCCTCCCAGCCAGCTTCACTCCTGGGTGCATTGCGCTAGCAGTGAGAGCCGCCATCTCAAAAGACGCCTCTCCTGCCTTCAATACCAGGCACCGGAATTGGAAGAGCCTCCCAGTCATCAAGAGGCCCTGCCCTCGTGGGCCAGCATATTCCTCCTGCTCAACTGCCGTGAGGATCCCACGGTGGCTTGGGCATCCAACAGCAGCAAAGGCCCCAAATGGATCTCTAGTGGACCCAGCTCCCTCCACCGTTGTTGGGAGCTCCTCTTGGGAGAGTGTTGCAGCATTCCGGGCAACGCAGGAGGAGCTCTTCTGAGAGGTTAAAGAGCGGCTGAAGCTCCCTGAAGCCACCTTGGCTGCCTGTGCTTCGCTGCAGGGGTGGAAAGTCGCAACGTGGCAAATCCTGCTCGTGTTCTCAGGATATTATAGCGTGGACGTCTGTAGGTCGGCAGAGGCTGCGTCGGGCAGAAGAGTTTTGCTTCAAAGGAGCGGGATGCATCCTGTCGGTGCCTCCCTCCAAACATCTATGGGGAAAGAGGAGGTGGTACTTTCCCTGGAGGGAGGGGGTGATGTGCGTCACGAATTCCAGGTGACCTCTTGCGGATTGCGCTTGCTGTTTGTGGGGCTGTGCAGTTAATTTGGAGTCGGTCCTGTTCTCCTGTACCTACAAGTTACTCTGCACGTCGCTTGCGCTAAACCGATTCATGGGCGGCACATTGAGCCTTTTGTGCTCTGTGGGAACACTTGTGGCTACGTTGTTTTCCAGTGACTGTGTGGTATTATTGCACTGCTACAACGGTGTTATGTTTTGTGTTATTCATAACAGAGGAGTTCGTGTTTTTTTTTTGTTAATCACACTGAGGGATGATTGGAAAGGCAGTGTACGAATCAGCCGATGGATTGATCAGGCTGGATGAGGCAGGGGGAGGGGAGGCGGCCCTTGGTGCTTCCCTCACCCTGCGTCATCTGAAAGGGAGACTCCCGCGCGGTGAGTAGCAGCCCTTCTTCCCTCCTGTGTTCCAGGTGTTCGGGCGCTAGAGGACGGTCGTCTTTCTGCTGCGACTTCCCTCTTCCAAGCTGCTGCGACTGGCCTTTGTTCTAAGCGAGTCCTGGCCCAGATCTTCACCTTAATTGGATGCTGCAACCTAAAAATGGTACATGTGGGGAACCCGGTCGTGAGGCAGCCTGGGGCACAGATGCCAGTCAGAGAAGAGAAGGGGGAAGCTTTATTGTAGCGTGACAACGAGCGGACCTTTGCCTGGGTCATTCGTTTTCTCCATGCTGGATCTGAGCAAACTCCTACTTCCGGGATCCCAGCAGAAGCAATTGGCTGCTCCAGGTTTTCTCCCCCGCTGGTGTCCCGGTGCTCATCCTGCCTGGGCTCCTGCTGTTACTGTCAAGCAGCAAAACTTAGTTTGGTTTATTCAGCAAGGAGAGCCAAAGACAGAGCTGAGCATCTCAGAAGAATATCTGCCAGCAGACAAAAGGAGAATCTGCCCTGCGAAATGTTGGGACTGGAACCGTTTCTATTGTTCGCAGTCTGAACGTTTTTTATTTTTATTTTGCTAAGCAGTTAAAATATTCATGTGTTAAAATTTGTTTCAGTGTCTGAGAATTGTTCTTCCTCGGCCAGCGGAACGGCTGAGTCAAGCTCACCTTGCGATGCTTCTTGGACGTCTTTGCCTCTGGAAAGCGGCATTGGTGCCTGGGCTTTGCCGCAGACCCTCTACTCAGGTGCCTTCATTTTCCCCTCCAGGGCAAGCCACAGATGGCCACACAGCATCTGAAACAAGCTCTGCAGGTGGATTTCACCTTCCTCCCCGCCCTGTACCAAGCAGCCTTGTTGTATCGCCAGTTGGGGCATGTGGAGGCTGAGCTGGAGGCCATGGCCCTCCTCTCCCAGGTCAGTCTTTTCTGAGGCCTCATCTGAAGCTCAGTGGCTGCTGCTGCCCTTGCTGTTTAGCCTCTGGAGGGAAAGGAGAACCGAGACTTCTCTAGTTTACTTCCACAGGCTTCTGAAGGCTGTTAAGCGGCTTGAGATAGACGCACGCCACACGGCCTGGAGGAAGGCTCATTCTGGGGTTGGAGTGGGGTTCTCCATCCTTTCAGGGGAACCATGCCCCCCCCCCCAAAAAAAGGAGCACGGTTTGGCTGGTGTAGTTGTCACCTTAGCTATGCCAAGATGCTCTGTCTGAGTCCAAGCAGCCTCTCGCTGTATTTTATTCTCGCGTCTCTTCTGCTTCAGGTGTTGGATGGCCCTGGGCAGGCGACTGCAGTGCCCGTGAGACCAGCTCTCCTTGTTCATACAGAGCTCCTTACTTCTGCACAGCTGGCTGGTTCCTTTTTCCAGAACTCTCCCTCCGAAGTGAAATACCTCTTGGCGCAGAGGAGCCTCCAGGCAGGGAAGTGAGTGCTAAAGTTTCCATAGGGCTTCCTTGCTGTCCGGGGGTGGTGGTGGTGGTGGGGTGGATTTTGCAAGCGTCAGACCACTGGTTGATTATTCTCCCAGTGGAAAGATCTCAGGAGTGCATTGGAGTGAGCTGCCTAGAGTAGCAGAAAGCCAAGCCAGCAAGCACCCTCCATCAAATTAAGGGCCGGGGGGGTGGGGGGAATCTTCTGGCTGTTGTTGACCTCTCCCTCTTTTTCAGGGCAGACGAGGCTGTGGAGCACTACCTCGACCTGTTGGCCTCGTTGCAGGAAGGATTTCTCCACCAGGTGCGTCACCCCAGCACATTTGTCTTGTTTACACATGGACAGATCAAGTAGTGTTCCAATAGCAGCTTCTCAGATTGCTCCTCACGGGAATCCCTCCCTTGTGCAGAGACTTGCGAAGTTTCACTAGCTGCTCCGTCTGGCTCTTTGAACTGCCTTTTCATAAAGTCCTTCCAGTACAGCGAGGACATGGTAGAGTCGTGCCTTGCTCTGTGTAGGTGGCCGGTGCCCAGAGGGGCGCACCATACACACAAGCAGCTAAGGCAGCCCCTGGGCACCCCGGGGTCTGGGTCTCTGTACCGCTGAGCACTGAGGGGGCCGGGTACTTAGTTGCTTCTGCCTCCTACCAGCCCTCAAGCTGCAGCGCCCCTGAGTGCAGAAAGCTCCTAGGAATCGTCTTAAAAGGACTAGAAGCCTGCCTAGCTGGAGAGAGTCACTTCCCCTAACCCGTGTGGATGCTTGGGGGCAGGAGGAAGCAAGGAGGTCGCCTGCAGAATTGCTGCCCAGAGGAATGAGAACGGGCAACCTCAGGGGCCATTTCCAGTCCCCTGAAGGGAGGCTGGGCAGGAACGCCACTGGCAGCAGTGAACCGGGAGCGGTGAGGCACACGCAGAGTGGGTGCCCACCGCTCTTTTTGTTCTGCGGGGGCTCCCAGCCCGCACCCTTGAGTCCCATCCCTTCCAGAGCTCACACAGACGTAGTGAAGATCTCGTCTGACTTCACTGATTCTGGGATGGAGCCCTATACAGACGTTCCGTGGCGAGGAGACAGCCTTCTGCATAGCCCTCAGGAGGACCCAGAACTGCTGTTCCCTGGGTGTGAAGAACCTTGTGAGCCTCAAAGGAGCTTTGTGAGAAGCGTAAGCCAAACAGGGGACCTGCCTAGGGCTTGGTTGGCTGCACCAGAATTTCAGCGTCCTCACTGGAGAATGAGGCCGTGGCATGAGAAGAAAGAAATTGAGCATTTCTTGTTAGGTGCCATTGGTTGGACTGAGTTCCCAGGGATTGTATGAAGAAGTGCTTGCCAAAACCACTTTAGGCTACTCTCCAGGGAGCAGAGGCCCATTGACAGGAAGGAACCCATTGAAGGAACTTGAGCACAGTTTTGCTTTCTCTGGCATCTGCCATCTTTGCCATAGAACAAAGTGACTTTAAATGTTTGCTGGAGAACTAAAACGAGTCCCTGGCCTGTAACTCCTTCCCCAGTTACCGAGTCTTCTGAGAGGCTTTTGTTTCACCCAGACTTGCGAGGAGCCGACAGCCCCGTCCTGAGTTGGATGCACATCGTGGGGGGGGGGGAGTAGGGATAGCGCGAGAAAGCAACTAGGAGCGCTTTGGAGGCATGGGCTGTGGCTGTGGCATGGGCTGATCCAGATCACTTCCTGTGACCCGGATCAGTGTGCTGGGATATTCCGGATCCAGTGAAAAAAAGGTAGGTGTCCTTCCTCGTGTCTCCCGTAAAATCTGCCACCCTTGCCCTGTAACTTCTGCCACGGTCCTTCGGTGGTCTGATGTTCTTTTTTATCCTGTGTCACCCCACCCCTGCCTCAGTGGGGCTCCTCCTCCCCCTTGCCCAGGATCCCTGAAATATTCTTGGAAGCTGCCTCGGCTCTGGAGATGGTTGGCCGGCACCAGGATGCTGTGACAGTGTGTGAGGAGGTGGTAGCCCACACCAGTGCACTGATGCCCGGGAGGCTGCAGATTGAACTGGGAGCTCCAGGGGACCCTCAGGCCACAGGGCTTGCGATGGCAAAGTCTCCAGCTGGCCTCACAAAGCAGGAGGAGGAAGGCTTGCGCTGTGTGATTTGGCAAGGAGCTGCTCATTTGATCCAGGGATCGGCGTGGGCCGGGCTGGGAGACACCAAGGAGGCCGTGACGCGCTTCAGCAGGTCGGTGAGATGGAGAAGGTGCTTCCAGTCTAAGGGCTGGTCCTGCTGGCTCCTTCTGGGCAGGTGCAAGAGGCGTTTCAGCAGAGGTGCGCCAGATGTGTCTCCAGGGCTATGTTGCATTCAGGAAGGCCTTGTACATGAAACAGCCGCATTCACCCATTGCTGCTGGATGTGGCCTTGTGAGGAAGGCATTTTGCCATTCTGCGTGATCCCCTTTTGGCTTCTGCTTTTTGTGGGCTCTGATGAAGAACTGTGCAGAAATCTCTTGCCTTGCTGAGCTTCTCTTTGCAACGCTGCAATGTAGGACATGCTACGCTTTAAAAAGGGGAAGACTGACCTCGATCCTTGACTCCTGCCTTTGTGGGTTCGACTGAGACATAACAACGCTGTGTAAATGCAGATCAGAAGCACCATCCTTGCGTCAGTTCGCATTCGCTTGCCAACAAAACGTCCATCCACCACTCCTTGGATCTTAGAGCACTTGCAACCCTGGGCGGCGGGCGCAGTCAATCAGTCGGGGTCCTGCTCTGCCAGGCTAGGGGGAAGCAGGGCGGGAAGCTCAGCTCAAGGCCTGCTGCTCAATTAGTAGAGATTTATTGTGGTCAGTAGTCCAGCCAAGGAGACAGCCATTCCAGGGCTCCTGCTTTTCTTTGCCTCCTGACAGTAGGAAGGAGACTGACTGTGGAATCTGTCTCTTGCGTCTTCGTAATGCTGCTGTGTGTGCTTTTTATGGTGCAGCACAGAATTGATTTTGGTGTGATCCTTCTCCAACAGGTGCCTTAATGATCTCCTGAAAGTACACCTGGTGAGCAGAGGTATGGATCTCGGCTCTCACGCCTGTCTCTCCAGCTGAGGAAGAGCTTTGGGGCAGGGTAGACAGAAGACTGTCAGAAAGAGGGAGAGCCGCCCTCTTTCCTTTACAGTCATACTCCAAGATGAGAGTCAAACCAGTCCCTTCAGGAGGCGTGGTCTCTGTGTGTCTCAACATGGAAGATTTCCCCCCGGCTTCTGTATTTTAAGGCTATGTTAAGGGCTTGGCTTTTACTGCATTTAGAAGCTGGCCAGGCATGTCAAGGGTGGTGGCAAGGAAATTTGGTTTGTGCCTGGGATAACAACACCCCATATTCTTTCTTGGACCAGGCAACCGCACTGACGATCACGCAGAACCATCGGGTTTGCCGGAACTGAAGACGTTTTCCAAAATCAGGCAGCTGGCCCTGACCGGCCGAGGAGCCCAGTTCCTGGAAATGGGACAGGATAAACAGGCCCTGATGGACTTCCAGCACAGTTTGCATGCCTGTCCAGGTACCACCAGCATGGAATTCTTTGTCCAAAGAGAAAAGCCCTAGCCTGAAACCAGTCAGGTCTTCTAGTGGGACGTACGGTGTGTATATTTTTAAAGCTAGTGGAATAAAGTATGCAGAACGAACATTGTGTGCATGCTGGGTAATTTCCGTAGTGTGGAATACGCAGCGGGATTTGGATTTTTTTTACTCAAGGTGGTGCGTGACCCAGGGTCGTTCTGCCCATCCTGTGTTGAGTCCAGCTTCTGCCATGGCCGTTCTTCTGTTTTGCAGACAGTCCTACTGCCAACCTCTACTTGCTACACACCCTTTGGAAGCTGCAGCGGCAGCAAGAAGCAGCTGCTCAGTGGCAGAATCTTCGCTTGAACCCTGCGCTGATGGAGGACGAGGCAGAGAGGTGCGCATCTGTGCACGTTGCCAGCTGTCCTTGATGCCGGAACCCGGCGTGAGGAAGGGTGGAGGGGGAGAAGCATCCGTGTTCTATTGGCAGCTGCGTGCAAAGTGCCCGTTTCTGCTGCGGCCCAGTTCAGTCAGTGACTCCTGGGCTTTGGTAAAATTGTAATCATCCTAGAAAAGGGAACACTTTTCTTCTCCGCTCATCCAGCCACCCTTCCTTATTACTCCAGAACAGCCCTCTGTAAAAAGATATGCTGCACCGGGCAGCAAGATCTAGAGTCCGAAGCTGAAAAGCAATCTCCGACGTCCATAGCATGAATGGGCAATTCCAGTATCCTTATATTTAGAAAGGATGAATGCACAAACTGGATGCGTAACCTGAAAGTCTTATTGTCAAAAGCATGGATGTGCGGTGTTGCCGGCTGTGCCTCCCTAGTGTAACGCCCCTCTGCCCTGAAATTCCCTACTTGCCAAGTTGTTGGTGCGTCTAGGGGATTGCTGAGGCAGCCATTTGGTATATGTGCACCAACAGCATGGAAGACCTCACGTACGGAGGCTTCAGGGCTCTGATGCCCTGCCTTCCCTGGCTCTGTATTTCAGATCCTTCCCATTATACCTGCTTTCGTGTGTGAAGCAGATGCGGTTTCCTGACAGAGATTCCGTCACCAGGAAGATGGAAGAGTGTTTTGGGGAACACTAGGGGTGCTCCCGTTCGCCTCTCTCCAGCTGTCCTTCTAGAAGGTTCCGCAAGCGACGGTTCCAGGGCCCTTCTGAGCCACAGTCTCTTAGCTGGGTAATAACCGATGCTCGTGGGAGAGATGCAGATGGATAGAAGGATTCTGGCAAATTTGGTTTTGGTTTGCGTAATAAAAGACTTTCTAAATAAACATTTGTTTCCGTTGGTACTTGTAGTCTCTGCTCTCTGCTCTTTGTTTATGTCTCTTGAACACTGAGCGAGAGGGATTTGGGGATGGCAAAAGTCAGGGAAAGTGAAAGTGTTTGCTGGCTTTTGACGGAGGAAGCGAATGTGCGCAGTGGTTCAGCTCTTCCCGTCTCCTGTTCCTGCTGCTGTTACCTCGGCTCATATTTAGCCGTAGTGCTGCGAGTCTCCTTTTTGGCGGAGTTTTGGGGTCTTGAGCCATTTGCTCCTCTTGTCGGAAAACAGCATTTGGAAGAGCGTTTAAAGATGTTTCTTGTGCCTCCTCATTGGCCGGGGGCTCAACTGACCTGTTCAGTGTTGAGTTCCTGATCTGAGGAAGGGACTGTGAGAGGTGCTGTCTGCCTTGAAGCTTCCTTCAACTCGGCTGTGATTACAAAGAGTGGATGAAATCTTGCGGGAAGAACCGCTTGCCCAGCGCAGCCAGCAGGCAGAACACCGGTCCTGGCAGAAGCTCTTCCTCAGCTTTTCCAGTGAAAGGCTTAAAGAGGCCGCCAGAGGACACCAGCTACCGCAGTGGTTCTCAACCTGTGGGTCACGACCCCATTGAGGGCCGATCTACTCTTTCACAGAGGTCGTTACGAAGTAGCAACAGAAATAATTTTGTGCTTGGGAGTCACCACAACACGAGGAACTGTATTAAAGGGTTGCGGCGTTAGGAAGGTTGAGAACCACTGGTCTACAGACAGTCCAGAAGTGGCTGGTACTGGTACTGGAAGGCCTGGCAGGTGGGCTTAAGCAGGAGGCCAGAGTGCCGTTTGATGTCCACACAACTGTTAAAAGTTTTTTAATCCATGATTTTTCTTTAGAACATAAGAGGAGCCCTGCTGGATTAGGCCGCAACCTGTCCAGTCCAGCATTTATTTATTTATTTATATTTCTATCCCACCCCATAGCCAAAGGTCTCAGGGTGGCCAAGTTGTCTCTATCCAGAAAAGGCTTCAGTTGACTTACCGGCCATAGTTGGGAGTAGGCGCTCCTGGCCACGGCCTCCATCTGAGCTTCAAGTGTCAGTGCAGAGTCCAGGAGTGCCCCCAAGTTACACACCTGTCCCTTCCAGGCACTGCAACCTCTTCGAGGACAGGGTATCTCCCAACTACATGGACCTGAGACCCTGTGACACACAACACACAGTACGTCTGTCTTGTTTGGATTCAGCTTCAATTTATTCACCCTCATCCAGCCCATTACTGCCTCCAGGCACCTGTCAAGCACTTCAACCACCTCTCCTGATTCAGATGGTACAGAGAGACAGAGCTGGGTATCATCTGCGTACTGATGACACCTTACTCCAAATCTCCTGATGACCTCTCCCAACGGCTTCACGTAGATGTTAAATAGCATGGGATATAAGATTGACCCCTGAGGGACCCCACAAGTGAGTTTCTGGGGTGTCGAACCAGTGACTCCTGGAGATAGGAGCAGAACTAGTGCCAAGCATGGCCTCCCTCTCCTAAACTCCGTAGTCTCTCCAAAAGGATACTGCAGTCAATGGTATCAAAACCACCGAGAGGTCCAGGAGAACCAGCAGGGTAGCATTCCCCCCATCCCTCTGCCGGAGGAGGCCATCCTTCTGGTTGCCCTTTTCTGCACCTTTTCCAGTTCCACAATATCCTTTCTGAGGTGTCGTGACCAGAATTGTGCACAATATTCCAAATGTGGCCTCACCATGGATTTATAAAGCAGCAAAATGACACTTGCTGGCTTGTTTTCTACTCCCTTCCTAATTGAATTGAATATGGCTTTTTTTGCTGCTGCCGTGCACTGGGCTGACACCTTCATTGACGAATACAGTCAAAAGCCCTAAGCTCAGCACTGAACCTTGGGCCCCCCACTTTCCACCTCTTTCCACCCTGAGAATTGCCCCTTTATTCCCACTCTGCTTCCGCTCCTTAAGCCAGTCATTGGTCAGTTTGTTCAGTAGCCTTTGGTGTGGGACTCCATCAGAAGCCTCCTGAAAGTCCAGGCAGACAATGTGAATTTCCTGCATGGTTCTTCTCCTTGTTCACAGGCTTTGGAGACGTTTTTAACAAGAAGGGGCATGTAAATGCTTCGCTGAGTCTCACCTTTGTGCGCAGGGGGGCGAGAGGCGCCTTCAACCCCGCCCCCCCAGGATCATTTCCAGCCCTCCACGTTTGCACCTCCTGAAGAAGGGCCTATTCGCACTTGGCTTTATTCTGGAATATATCTTGGAATAGGTGTATGCTGTCCACATGCTAGTGCAGGCTATAGGATGCCCCAGATGAGGCCTGTCAGAGTCTGCATTAGCAGGTGGACAAGAACCCCCTGTCCTGAGATATATTCCAAAATACAGCCAAGTGCGAATAGGCCTAAGGTCAGCTTTTCTACTCTGCTTTTCTCACCCATTTAGGGGACTCAAAGCAGCTGACAAACTTTCCATTCTCCCCTCAACAGACACCCTGTGAAGTGGGTGGGGCTGCGAGAGCTCAGGAGAGAGCTGTGACTCGCCCAAGGTCACCCAGTTGGCTTCATGGAGGAAGATGAAGAGTAGGCTTTTCTCCCCTGCTTTTCTCCCCCATTTAGGGGACTCAAAGCAGCTGACAAGAGAGCCGTGATTAGCCCAAGGCCACCCAGCTCGCTTCGCGGGGGAGGGCGGTATCAAGAGTCCGGCTCCTGACCACCAGACCCAACAGCAACTCGCGCTGTTGACACGTCCCGGGGAGGGTTGCTTTCCCGCCAGCCCGACCCCTGGAGCACGCGCCCCCTCCTGCCGGAGACTCTGCGGTGGCCCCTCCATCCTTTCAGCGGGCGAGCGAGCACCTGCTGCTGCCCCAAGCCCCATTGAACTCCAAGCCCCAGAAGCGCTTGCGGCGCAGCGTCTACCACGTCCAGGCCACGGCGTGCGAATCTTCTGGAGGGCCCGCTGCGGCATCAATCAGAGACTAGTCAAGTTGGGATTGGTCGCGATGTGCCCACCGCCCTTCCGGCGTCATCCAATCAGCGTTGCGTTGCTAAGCTTAAAGTCAATGGGGGCGGCCGTTTTAAGTTCCCGCCTCAGAGCGACGATTTTTTTTCTGATTGGCCGCTTGTTGCCGGGCGAACGCGCTTCCCGGCTCGCCCCGCTTTCCAATTAGTCGGAGCCGGCAGAACTCGTAGGCTCTTTCCGTGCGATTGGAGGAGCGGGGCGCGCAGTCTTTTTCTGATTGGCCGCGGGGCCACCTGTTGCTAGGCAGAGTGCGGCCTAGTGCGCCGGGCGCAGCGTCACTCCCGATGAGTCGGCGTTGAGCTGTGTGTGGGGAAATCCGGGCAGCCAGGCAGCGAGCGAGCGAGGAGGAGCGAGTGACGGAGCGGAGAAGAGCCGAGGAGAGCGGCGCCAGGCCAGGCCCAGGACCCCCGTCGACACCGCCGCTGCAGCCGAGCCTCGCCCGCCATGGCCGCGGGAGCAGAGTGAGTCCCCGCGGGCCGCCAGCGGGAGAACCACACGCCGGCAGGCAGGCAGGCAGGCTCTGGAGGAGGAGGAGGCCGGGCCGGGCCTCGCTCCGGCCTTTCCCGCCAGCCGCCGCCGCCGCTCTGTGAGGCGGGCGGGAGGGCCACGAGAGGCGCCCCCCGGCAGGCAGCAGCCAGCCGCGCAGGAGGCGCTTTGTACGAGGCCCAGCGCCCCCCCCCAACCGCCCGCGTCGCCCCGGTGGCGCCTGGCCGGACTGGACTGAAGGCCCCCCGCCTTGTCCCATGGAGCCCGAAGGCGGGCGGCGGGGGGAGAGCGGGCTGGGCCTCGCGGGGGAGGCGAGCGCTTCCTCCTGCTGCTCCCGCGGATCTGCCGAGTCACGGGCGGGGAGGCGCGGCCTGGCCTGGCCTGGCCTGGCCTAGTCTGGCCTGGCTCCCCTCCCCTCCCTCGGTGCCCTTCTGGGCTCGCTCGCTCGCTCGCTCGGGCGGCGGAGGCCTGCTCTGGGCCTCCCCTTTGCGGAGGGCGGCAGGCCCGAGGCCCGGCGCTGGGCGGGGAAGGGGCCGATGATGGCGGCGCCGGCGAGGAGGAGGAAGGAGGCCTGGCGAGCGGAGGTGGAGGCCGGTGGCCGCCGAATCGGCCGGGGGGGGGGCGCGTGTGCCGGCGGGGTGCCGCCGGTGGGTGCGGAACGCACTTTATTCTCCGGCCCCGCCTTCCGCTGCCCCGTTCCGGCTTTCGGTTCCGTCGACGCGTGTAGCGGCGGGCCCGTCCGGCCGCGGTCCGCCTTCCCCCTCGTGAAGGCGGGCTCGCCGGGAGGACGTTGCCGCGCACGACCGCCGTCGCCGGCCTGCCTGTCCGTCCGTCCGTCCGTGCCGCGTGCGCCGCCGCAGTGCCGGCCGCAGGACGGTCTCGCGAGCCGAAGCCGTTGCCCGAGTCCCGCGCGAGCCTCGTTCGTTTCGGCCGCTCCAGGAAGCCGCTGCCCGCCAGGACGGTGGCCGCCCGGGGTCGGGGGGTCTGATCTGTTTTGGGGGCAGGAAGGGGAGGGGGTCCTTTCATCTCCCCTCCCCCCCCGCAGGCCCTTAGTCCCGCCGGTGTGGCTCCGCTTCCTACCGCCTGAGCTCAAGAACCGGTTCTGCCGAGAGCGGATCTGCGCCTGGGCGCCTTGGAGCTCTCGGCATGGCGCCGCAGAAGAGGAAACGCCCGGCCCCTCGGGGGCAGCTCGCCGCCAAGCCACTTGCCAAGTTAGTCGCCCCCACTGCGCGATTCAGCCCCCACCTGTGCCGTCGCGGCGCCCGGTGCGCCAGGCCTGTCCAGGGGAGGCTCGGACACGGCCTGTTGCGCGGCGGAGGACCGCTGGCGTCCCCAGCATGGTGGCCGTTGTCTACGTTTATATTTAACCTTCCTTTTAACCTGTTGTGGGATTGAAGGCGGTGGGCCTGGGTTGCCCAGATGCTCTGCCCGGCCGGCTAAGCCCAAATCTGCTTAGCTTCAGCATGGAAAGGGCCTCTGTGCCTTTAAATCAGAGGCCAGGACCTTTGTCTTGAGCGCACTTGTAGTTTCAAAAGGAAGATAGTTTTGCTTTCAGTAAGCCACAAAACAGAACTAGTTCCCGATGAGAATTCTGCTGCTGGTAATGATCTTGGAAACGTGCACAGTTTGTTAGACAAGGTTTTATTCTCCTCCTGTAACTTTCTTCTTCTTTTAATATTACAGTTCTACAGGCTTACAGATCAAAATTCAAAGATCTTGTTGCTGCCTTCTTCCTTCTGTTTACGCTGCATTTAAAACAGCTTGGAAGAAGAGTCTTTCTGGGTAGCTGCAAGATGGCAAATCGTCTCCATAGTCTTACGGACACAGTTCCAGACGTGTAACAGTGGACCTGTTTGCACTTGGCTGTATTACGGAATATATTCCGGAACAGGGGCCTGATAGTAAGGCTACAGCAGGCCCCAAGTGAGGCCTGCCAGAGACGTCATTAGCGCACAGACCACAGATCCCTATCCTGAGTTATATTCCAAAATAAGGCCAAATGCGAGCAGGCCCAGTGTTGCATGGTGCTGTGGCTTATTAGCCTTTAATTGCAGGTTTTCATTACTGTAACCATCTCTCATTATTAGCAGTTTTAATAATAATAACAATAATAATAATAATAGCAGCAGCAGGTTTCAGGTACAGTATTTGACGCTGGACAAACATGGCAGTGTCTTGTCACTCATGACCCAACTATCCATAAATTACCGAGATCTGGGTGGTTGTTGTTGTTTTTAAAAAATCTTATCTTCACCAGTCAGATTTCTCTGTCAGCCTTCTCTTCATCTTTTTTTGTTTCTTAGCAGCTTCTTCCAGCCCTCCTCACTTCCCAGACATTTTTCATTCTAGCAACCTTTTCTCCTTTAGTTTCCTGCCTGGCCTCTGCTGCTTCCTCACACCCCAGGCTTTTATGCTTTCTCTGGGTCTTCTTCCACCTATTTTTCATCTCTACCACTCCACATATCACACTTGAGTATTTTTTAAAACTCATTTTGGTGTATAATCATTGCTTTGGTATTCACAAATAGCAATGGACTGGTGTAATAATCTTGTTGGAGCTGCTCTAGTAACAGCATTTGCTGTTTAGTTTCCAAGGCATTTTAATATACATATAATTCTGGTGACTTGTTTCTCTGTTAGTAGATGATCTGGCTGGCGTGCCACGCTGGCCAAAATGCTATCGGTTGAAGCTTGGTCTCTTGCTTGGCCGTTAAGATCTATTTCACTTCCAGATGTTGGGTGTTATTTTGGGAGGATTTCATTCCTTCACTGGTGTGTTGTCATCTTCATTTTGTGTGACTGACGGGTGTTGGGGACTTTTTATAATGTGGCTGAGTGTTTTCATTATCTTAGAGATTTTGAAGAGCAAGAAAGCAAAGCAGAACATCCCTTTTCCAAAGCTATAGTTATTAGCCTTTAGTTCTCTGATAGTTAGGCCTTTTCTGCATAGACTCTGGATCCAGATTAATGGATCTGTGGGTAATTCTGGGTCTCCCATCTGTGTGTTAATGAGGATCAAGGAGGCCTGCCCCCTACTGGTCTGACTCCCATCTGCATTAGATGGAGCCTGACCTGGATTTAGCGACCCTTAACCTGGTTTTCTGTTTAATTGTATCCATAGAGGGACACGGCCCTTGTTCTGGAACATGGGAGGCACACAGATGGCATGCCTCCACATTCTGGGACTACTGGGGTGGGTGGGGTGGGGGTGTTTTTCAGCGGCTTCCCATAATGTGCCACCCAAAAGCAACTCCCCCAGCCCTGCGGCTAGGAACTTTTGTTCCTAGCCTTCAGAGTCTGCGGATGAGGCTACAAAGCTTGTGTGAGCTTTGAAGCCGTAGGTTAATGTGGAAGTGCTGTCAGTGCAGATAGTGTTGCTTATGCCCACAAGTCCCTGGAGTCTGAATCAGTGGGGTGGGTTATTCAGGACCTCCTGATCCGGATTAGAAGGAGGTAAGGGCTTAGTTGCTCTTCTAACAAGTACAAGTTGAGAGAACAGTAGGATTCTGGTTATGTAGGATGCACTATATATCATGCCCATTGGCACCTTGCTTTCCCCCCAAAGCGGGTAACCACCACTCTGCTGCTCTGAGTCCCTTTGAGGCAAACTGGCCGGCAGAGAGGGGCAGTTTTGCACATCACTTAGAATACTGCTGAACTCCACAGTTAGAATCATGGAATCGGAAGGGACCTCCAGGGTCATCGAGTTGATGCAGGATTCTCTAAACCATCCCAGACAGATGTAGTCCTGCCTCTGCTTGAAGACCTCCAGTGAAGGAGAACCCGCTACCTCCTGTGGCAACCTATTCCACTGGCTGATCGTTCTATCTCCTGTAATCCTGGGCCAATAGCCATGCTGGCTGGGGCTGATGAGAGTCATAATCCATCAGTTGGGGGCTGTTTTGCTTCCTGACTGCTGCCCACTGCCACTTGGGGAGACAAACATCTTGGCAAAACGAATAAATGCGTCCTTCCCTGGTTTTTCTAATAAGACAGTCTGCGTAGATAAACGATTCTTGAGTTTAAATTATATTCAGAAACAACATTTTAATTATTTTGCCTTTTATTGAGAAAGTGACTCGGAATATTTATTTCCACATCCTGTTTTTTGTTCTGTTGATGCAATTATAAGTTGTTTGTGGGTGATTCTGTGGCATGCTTAACAAGCAGCATTATTCAAGAGTATTACTTCAAGTTGTTCCCAAGTGTGTTGAGTTCTGGTAGTTTGTTTGCTTTAAAACAGATTTGCTCAGGAAAATGCAGCTCTGTCTCCAAAGCTTACAATACCCCTGTCTTCTTCTTTTTACAGTTCCAAAGCTGATGACTTGTCAACGGCAATTCTGAAGCAGAAGAACAGACCCAATCGATTAATTGTTGATGAAGCCATCAATGAGGACAACAGCGTGGTGTCTCTGTCCCAGGTATGACTGGTAGCTCTTCCTTCTCCCTCCCAGCCTACCCCAAATATAGGAGGCTGTCCTGCAAGGGGGCAGATGATTTGTAGGGTCTCCTTTGGCTGGCAACGTCTCTCTGGCATTTTAGAAATTCTTCGTATTTTTAAGGTTAACCGTATGTTTGGCCTTTGCTTGTCACTCTTCTGAACTTCTCCACTGTGGCCTACTATAGATAACCGTGAACAGTGTAGGAAGAGGCATCAGCAGGGAAGAAGAATCTGTTAATTAGAACTTAAGAACATAAGAGGAGCCCTGCTGGGTCAGCCACAGCCCATCTAGTCCAGCATCCTGCCATGCACAATGGCCCACCAAATGCTCATGGGCATCTCAAACAGACAAGGACAAACCTTTTCCTGCTCTTGAATCCCAGCAAATGGCATTAGAAGCGTCCTACTTCCGCCCCCCCCCCCCAGCCTGAAAGATGTACCTAGGCATTCATTCTAGTAGCCGTTGATACATCTGCCATCCATAAATTTGACTAACCCTACCTTAAAGCCATCCAGACTGGTAGCTGTCACCACCTCTTCCGGCAGCACATTCCATAAGCCGATGAATCATAGAATCATAGAATGGTAGAGTTGGAGGGGACCTCCTGGGTCATCGAGTCCAACCCCTTGCTCAAGGCAGGATCTCCTAAACCATCTCAGACAGATGGCTGTCCAGTCTCTGCTTGAAGACCTCCATCGAAGGGGAACCAACCACCTCCCGTGGCAGCCTGTTCCACTGGTTGATCACTCTTACTGTTAGAAATTTTTTCCTAACATCTAAACTAAATCTTTTCCCCTGCAGTTTCACCCCATTGTTTCTAGTCCTTCCTTGAGAGAGTGAGAACAGGGCTGATCCCTCTGCCTTGTGACAACCCTTGAGGTATTTGTAGACAGCTATCATGTCTCCTCTCAGTCTTCTTTTTGGTAGACTAAACATTCCTAGTTCCTTAAGCCGTTCCTCATAGGACATGGTTTGCAGACCATTCACCATCTTGGTAGCTCTCCTTTGAACCTGCTCCAGCTTGTCAGTGTCTTTTTTAAACTGGGGTGACCAGAACTGGACACAGTACTCCAGATGAGGTCTGACCAAGGTAGAGTAGAGGGGGATAATAACTTCACGTGATCTGGACTCTGTGCTTCTCCTAATACACCCCAGGATTGCGTTTGCCTTTTTTGCAGCTGCCTCACACTGTTGACTCATGTTCAGTTGATGATCTACCAGGACACCCAAGTCTTTTTTGCATGTGCTGCTGCTCAGCCGAATTCCTCCCATTGTATATGTGCTTTTTTCATTTTTCTTGCCCAGGTGCAGAACCTTGCATTTTTCTTTGTTAAATACCATTTTATTAGTTGCAGCCCATTGTTCGAGTTTCTCTAAATCTTTTTGAATCCTCTCTCTCTCTTCTCTGGTGTTTGCAGTCCCCCCTAGCTTTGTGTCATCAGCAAATTTGATCAGTTTCCCTTCAACTCCCTCGTCCAGATCGTTTATAAAAACATTAAACAAAACTGGTCCCAGGACAGAACCTTGTGGTACTCCACTTGACACTTCCTTCCATTTGGATGTGCAGCCATTTAAAGCCACTCTTTGAGTATGATTACTAAGCCAGTTTTGAACCCACCTTATAGTTGCCTTGTCAAACCCATATTTGATCAATTTTTCAATGAGGATCGCATGAGATACTTTGTCAAATGCTTTGCTGAAATCAAGAAATACTATGTCTACTGTATTTCCTTGATCAACCCATTCAGTGATTTTGTCATAAAATGAAATCAAGTTAGTCTGACACGACTTGTTTGATACAAACCCATGTTGACTACTGTTAATTATTGAATTCCTATCCAAATGCTGACATATGTGTTGTTTAATAATTTGTTTGAGAATCTTTCCTGGTATTGAAGTCAGGCTAACAGGCCTGTAGTTCCCTGGGTCTACCTTCTTCCCTTTTTTGAAGATAGGAACAACGTTTGCCCTTCTCCAATCGTCTGGGACTTCTCCTGTTCTCCATGACTTCTCAAAGATTACAGCAAGTGGTTCAGCAATTACCTCTGCTAATTCCTTCAGTACCCTAGGATGTAATCCATCTGGACCCGGGGACTTAAATTCGTTTAAGTTAGCTAAGCGTTCCCTTACTCTCTCAGTGTTGATTTTGTGTCTTGATTCTCCTAGTCCTTCATCAGTACAGTGAAGGACTGTTGCATGTACATTATCCCTCTTGGAAAAAACAGATGCAAAATAGGAGTTCAGAATCTCTGCCTTCTCAAGATCACTTTCGATCACTTCTCCATTCTCTCCCTGCAGACTTCCCAAAACCTCTTTGACTTTTCTTTTGCTGTTGACATATCCCCAAAACCCTTTTTTATTGTTTTTAGTCTCTCTTGCAAGCCTCAGTTCATTTTTAGCTTTAGCTTTTCTGATACTCGCCCTGCAGATTGTACTGATTTCATTATATTCCTCCTTAGATATGTATCCCTCCTTCCATTTCTTAAACATTTCTTTTTTCTTTTTTATCAAGTTTTTAAATTCTAGGTTTATCCACCCTGGTCTCTTTAGATGTTTTCCATTCTTCCTCCTTTGAGGAATTGTTAATGATTGCGCTTCTAATATTGCATTTCTCAAAATATCCCATCCTTCTTGGACATTTCTATCCTTTAGTACATTAAACCATTTCATCCCTCCTAACCTCCTCCAGAGTCCATCAAAATCCGCCCTTCTGAAGTCCAACTTTGAAGTCTGAGTCCTCTCATGCTTTCCTTCCCTTATTATCCAGAATTCAAGGATAACATGATCGCTGCCTCCTAATGCCCCAGAAACTCTGATATCCTCAACCATTTCCTCTCTGTTGGTAAGAATTAGATCAAGGATAGCCAATCCTCTTGTTTCCTCCACCACCTTTTGGTACATGAAATTGTCAGCGAGAGAGGATCAGAACTTATTAGACTTGTGACTTTTTCCTGAGCGAGATTCCCAACAAATGTCTGGGTAGTTAAAGTCTCCCATAATCACTATGTCATGCTTTCGTGAAAGTTTAGCCATCTGGTCTAGGAAGAGGTCATCCATATCTTCTGTTTGTCCAGGGGGCCTGTAATAGACTCCTACAATGGTATCCTTTCTGTTGCTCTCTCCTTGAATTCTGACCCTCTGGGTGAAGAAATACTTCCCCCTGTCAGACCTTACTCTCCTGCCCACTAGCTTCATAGAGTGCCCCCTGGTTCTAGTGTTGTGTGATAGAGAAAAGAAATTTTCTCTATCCACTTTTTCTTTACGGTGCATAATTTTATATACTTCAATCAGGTCCCCTCTTAAACGCCGTCTCTCCATACTGAAGAGGCCTAGACATTGCAGCTTGATTTCTTAAGGGAGGGGTTCCAGACCCTTAATCATTCTGGTTGCCCTTTTCTGCGCCTTCTCTAGTTCCACAATATCCTTTTTAAGGTGTGGTGACCAGAACTGTACACAGTATTCCAGATGTGGCCTCACCATAGATTTATAAAGAGGCAAAATGACACTTGCTGCCTTGTTTTCTATTCCCTTCCTAATTATTCCCAGCATTGAATTTGTTTTTTTCGCTGCTGCTGCACACTGGGTTGACACCTTCATTGAACTGTCCACCAAAACCCCGAGGTCCCTTTCCTGGTGTGTTGCAGAAAGCTCAGACCCCATCAGTTTATAGACATAATTTGGATTTTTGGCCCCAATGTGCATTACTTTCCACTTGTTAAGATTAAAGCACATTTGCCAATTGGTTGCTAATTGGTTGCCCACTCGCCCAATGCTAAGAGATCCCTCTGGAGCTCTTGGCAATCTCTTTTGGTTTTTACTACCCTAAATAATTTATTATCGTCAGCAAACCTTGCTATTTTACTATGTACCCCTTCTTCTAGATCATTGATGAATAAATTAAAAAGCGTTGGTCTGAGCTTTGCTTCTATCTTAAAACACCACCAAACGCCCTCAGTGGAAGAGCTTCCTTGTCTTCACACAGTCCAGCAGCCAGGGCTGATATCAAAAGTAACATTCCCTTATCTCAGGTGAAACACTTTAAAAGAACTTTTAAATCCCAAAATGTTTCGTGTGAGGTCCTATCATTTTCAGTTTTCACCAAGCCTTGATGCTTTTGTTTGTATAGAAATATTTTTTGTTCAGATGTGTAGTTCTTTTGTAGTGTTGTTGATGATATATATTTTAAAAAACTTAATATTACTGCTTATGACACTGCAAGGCATTTTGTCCATATAATGAGTATTCCAGCTGCATTTTATGTAAAACACCAGTTTTTTGTGAACAGGAATCCTCACACCCTGTAGATTAGATTCTCCTTCCTACATTGTTGGATCTTAAAGTGGAAAATCTATGGCCTTCCAAATTTTGCTCTTCTTGTCTTTAACCAAGTTGGCTGAATCCAATGGGAGTTGGGATCTAGCAGTCTGAAGCAGAGTCAGTGTCCCACCTCAGGGTTGAATTCTTTCCACTTTGATGAGCCACCTCTTCGCTCTGCCTGCCCTAAAAACAGCAGTTAGAAAAGTCAAGCCTTTTTTCAGTCTTTTTTGCTGGCTTGTGGATTGCTGTCAGCTGCTGGAATTAGGAAATTTAAATTGCTGCCAGTGTCTAGGAGTGAGCATGAATATTCTTCACATTCAAACTCAAATCGAGTGTTGGCTGTATTCGAAGATTGACATTTGGATGCAAATTGAATCCTTCTGTACATTCATTCGAAGCTTCGTTATATTTGTGAACCTGGGGGGTGGGAAAGCGTCCGCCCAGTCACATCTGCAATGGATCCAGAGCAGATTTGAGGCGGATTCATAGGGGATTTGTAGGTGTGACAGGCAGCAGGGATTCAAATAACTCTCGAAGAAACATTTGTGCACATGCTCCTGTTTGAATTAATCCTCTTTGGATGTGGATTATTCGAGGTTAAGTAGTCTTCTGAGAATTTTATTCCTCAGGAGACATATTACTGTACATTGCAGAATATGTCGTTGCCAGATATATCATTTGTTTTCTAGTTGCAAGTCTCATCTGGCCTTGCATGGTAGATATTACATGCTGTTAAATAGGTGTTGTATGGTAGGAGTGGCTCATTTTCTAGTCTTCTCTGTCCATCTCTAGTCACTTGGCATTATCATGCTTCCTCCCCTCCCCCCTGGAGCAAGAGCAGAAGTCAGTTAATTATTACTTCAGCCCCAAACAGCATTTTAAGAATGGAAGCACATCTTTGAGAAGTCATGGAGAACAGGAGAAGTCCCAGACGATTGGAGAAGGGCAAACGTTGTTCCTATCTTCAAAAAAGGGAAGAAGGTAGACCCAGGGAACTACAGGCCTGTTAGCCTGACTTCAATACCAGGAAAGATTCTCAAACAAATTATTAAACAACACATATGTCAGCATTTGGATAGGAATTCAATAATTAACAGTAGTCAACATGGGTTTGTATCAAACAAGTCGTGTCAGACCAACTTGATTTCATTTTATGACAAAATCACTGAATGGGTTGATCAAGGAAATGCAGTAGACATAGTATTTCTTGATTTCAGCAAAGCATTTGACAAAGTATCTCATGCGATCCTCATTGAAAAATTGATCAAATATGGGTTTGACAAGGCAACTATAAGGTGGGTTCAAAACTGGCTTAGTAATCGTACTCAAAGAGTGGCTTTAAATGGCTGCACATCCAAATGGAGGGAAGTGTCAAGTGGAGTACCACAAGGTTCTGTCCTGGGCCCAGTTATGTTTAATGTTTTTATAAACGATCTGGACGAGGGAGTTGAAGGGAAACTGATCAAATTTGCTGATGACACAAAGCTAGGGGGGATTGCAAACACCAGAGAAGAGAGAGAGAGGATTCAAAAAGATTTAGAGAAACTCGAACAATGGGCTGCAACTAATAAAATGGTATTTAACAAAGAAAAATGCAAGGTTCTGCACCTGGGCAAGAAAAATGAAAAAAGCACATATACAATGGGAGGAATTCGGCTGAGCAGCAGCACATGTGAAAAAGACTTGGGTGTCCTGGTAGATCATCAACTGAACATGAGTCAACAGTGCGAGGCAGCTGCTAAAAAGGAAACGCAATCCTGGGGTGTATTAGGAGAAGCATAGAGTCCAGATCACGTGAAGTTATTATCCCCCTCTACTCTACCTTGGTCAGACCTCATCTGGAGTACTGTGTCCAGTTCTGGTCACCCCAGTTTAAAAAAGACGCTGACAAGCTGGAGCAGGTTCAAAGGAGAGCTACCAAGATGGTGAAAGGTCTGCAAACCATGTCCTATGAGGAACGGCTTAAGGAACTAGGAATGTTTAGTCTAACAAAAAGAAGACTGAGAGGAGACATGATAGCTGTCTACAAATACCTCAAGGGTTGTCACAAGGCAGAGGGATCAGCCCTGTTCTCACTCTCTCAAGGAAGGACTAGAAACAATGGGGTGAAACTGCAGGGGAAAATATTTAGTTTAGATGTTAGGAAAAAATTTCTAACAGTAAGAGTGATCAACCAGTGGAACAGGCTGCCACGGGAGGTGGTTGGTTCCCCTTCGATGGAGGTCTTCAAGCAGAGACTGGACAGCCATCTGTCTGAGATGGTTTAGGAGATCCTGCCTTGAGCAGGGGGTTGGACTCGATGACCCAGGAGGTCCCCTCCAACTCTACCATTCTATGATTCTATGATTCTATGATTCCAAGCAAAATGCATTCGCTAAATTTGTTGCTGTGTTACTATGAATTGTCTTCCTTCTCCTTGGTTCCTTCCTGTTACCAGAATATCGATACAAAGTTAGAGCAATACTATAGAGATAAATGCATAAATAATAAATAGATGTATTGTTAAATGCTGATGTCTGCTGTATTCCTCGTTGCCAGGCCAAAATGGACGAATTGCAGCTGTTCAGAGGAGACACTGTGTTGCTGAAGGGGAAGAAGCGGAGGGAGGCAGTGTGCATTGTCCTGTCCGACGACACCTGCTCAGACGAGAAGATCCGCATGAACAGGGTTGTCCGCAATAACCTGAGGGTGCGCCTTGGGGATGTGATCAGGTAAGCCTTACTGGCCTGGTCTGTGCGGGAGACAGTCCTGTGCGTCTTTTCTTGCGTTGACTGGAGCTTTCAGCTTCTGCCTGGGCTCCTTGCGAGACACGAATGCAGCACTTGACTAGAGTCCATTGGCAGAATTTGGTGATGGCGTTCTCAGGAAGTATTGATTTGTTTGGGTTAGTGATGTGCATGAACCAAAAACTGTGCTTTGGTTTGTATTATTGTGTTCATCTTAATATCTAGGGCCTTCAGCTGGTAATGCTAACCTGCCTGACAGCGGCGGTTCAGAATTTTCATTGTTCTTACTGCTTTAAAGTGCAGAACTTGAGAGATTCATAATGTTTGTAATATTTTGCTTTTCTCTGGTGTGAATTGTTTGTGGCAACATATAGCAAAAGATCATGAGGAATCACTGAAGGACCTTCGAGTAGTCATATCAACTGCCTGAGTGCTCAGAAGGCCTGTTCAATCAGCGTATGGTTACATTAACAACCTTGGCCTGTGTTGGCACGGAAGTGACTTCTGCAGTGTGTCTCTGAGCCTCTGCTCTTTTCCCAGGGACGGCGTAACATAAGTGCTGCCGAAAGGGGACAGGCAGCTGCAGTGTCCTGTTTTTCCTCTGAGGCTTAGAAGTTGTTTGTTGCACAGTACTGGAAGACCAAGATCCTTTCCAGCTTCTGCATGAAAATGCTACCGCCTGAAGATGACTAAACTTTCTTGCTTTTCAGCATCCAGCCATGTCCAGATGTGAAATACGGCAAACGCATCCATGTGCTGCCCATTGATGATACGGTGGAAGGGATTACAGGAAACCTGTTTGAGGTGTACCTCAAGCCCTACTTCCTGGAAGCGTACAGACCAATTAGAAAAGGTAATTGCATCTGACACTGTAGAGGTAGAGCAGCTGTAGAGGATGAGGCTTTGGACTGAAACTCTTAAACAGTGCTGTAGTGAAAATGGCTTTTACACCCGTGTTCGCTACATTACATTGGGGTTTATATGGTGGAAGTGTCTTATTTAATTTTGGCATCAGCAGGAAAATAGCCAGGTCCACCAGTGCCTGATGTTGTATTATTTCCTTCCGGGTGTTGTGAGTGAAAACGGCTTCTGGGGTTTCCCCTGTACCAACACAGTTGGAAGCCAGGTGTGTGCTTTGTTGTTATTTCAGATGGGCTTATAAATACAATTGATCTCTAGCGTTTTTTTCAATCCCAGGACAACTTAAAAATAGCAAAGAGTATTGTTTCAGTGTCACAAGGGCATAAGCAGATCATATTTCAGGAAGGCTTACTCAGTGCCACTGAATCCAAGGATATGAGTTATTCCATGCTATCTAGAAGAATCCAAGTTAAAAATTAAGAACTTTTCTTACGTAGTTGTACAGTGATTTGCTTTCTGGCATTAACTGAATTTTAGCTGCTTTCAGCCTTATGAGCATTGAGCTGATCAGCTTACATAATCTTGCAAGTTCAGTTAACTTTCTGAGGAAGAGCACAGGGGTTGGACTTGATGACCCTACAGGTTCCTTCCAACTGTGTGATTCTACACAGAAAATACCAATCTGTTAATTTACATCAGGTGCATGGAGGACAGGTGTATGTAAGGCTACTAGAATAGATGTCTAGGTACTGCCTCCAGGTTGGAGAGACGGGCAGGATGCTCGTAAAGGCCATTTGCAGGGATTCAGAAACAGGTGAAAGATTCCTGCTCCTTACCTCTGCCACTCTCAGCAGCAGAACGGAGCCAGCGGCAGACGTGTGCCTGTTTTGTCAATGAGATCAGAGTTTTCACTTGACTCTGTGCTGTGTAAGTCAAGCGAGAAGTGCGCATCATAATTCTGTTCTGGGCTACAAGTCTTTGCCTTTGAAATGTCCCGTCTCTTTCTCCAAGATGTCCAAATAAAGACACTTTCTTACTTTCTGCTCCCTTCTTGCTGGGCCTCACAACTTCTCTCTTGTCGGCTCCAGGGGATATCTTCTTGGTACGTGGAGGGATGCGTGCCGTGGAGTTCAAAGTGGTGGAGACCGACCCCAGCCCGTACTGCATAGTTGCTCCTGACACCGTGATCCACTGCGAGGGGGAGCCCATCAAGCGAGAGGTGAGCGCCACAGAAGGCGGGGCCCCCACCCACATTCCCCTGGGAAGATTCTTATGGAAGAATTGGGCGCTGTATCTGTGCAGTTGCAGGGGAGGCAGGGCAAGAAGTGGCTTCCTTGGATCCACACACCTCGGCAGCACCAGGGCTTGGCTGGCACATGCGCTGTTGGAAAGAACCGCCAGAGTGCGTAAAGGCAGTGATAGAAGCGCAGGCGTGGTGGTGCGCTGCTCCTGACCATGCTGTTGAGGCCAGCAGCTGCACTGGAATCGCGTTGGCACTACGCCATGCACTTCAGTCCTGTAGGGAAAGCCAGTGTCCAAGAGGCAAAGCAGACATGCCCTCAGAGTCGGGCACTTGGGTAGTTCCATGGCATTTTTACAAGCGGGCATTTCCGAGCCCTCGGGGTTGAAGAGAGTCTTGTGGCTTTTGCGTGTTGTCCTATAAAGAACAAATGGGGCAGGGCTGCCTTGTGAGGTGCAGTCACCCTGGACTCTTGTGCCTCCTAGGTGGGTATCTGGAATACTGTGGTAGGTGGCGTTTACAGTCCTGCCCTTCGGGAGGTGAAATAAATGTTCCATGTAAAAATAACCAGTCTTCAGAAGGTTCCTGGCCCCTCCCACCAGCAGTCTGGGAAAAGGACGCTTCAACTCGCGCTCAGGCCTGAAGCTTTCAGATGTACAGCAGTGAGCTTGAGGTGTAATAGGTGTAGGAGTGAAATGCTACTGATAGGCCGTCCAGGTGTCCAAAGTTGTGTTCTGGTGCTGAATTGGGTCACCCTGTGCTTGAAGGTCCAGGACTGTGCTTGAGGTGTTCCTTGACCTGGCACCATCAGGGAAGCGTTCTCTTGCCTCAGTGGCGCAGTATTTGTGAACATCTTTTGCGAGGTGGCCCACTGGCCTCTCCAGGTGATTGCAGATTGGCACCAGGAAGCATCTGCTTGCGTTCCTATAATGAACACTGGGTGGCGCTGTGTTGATGTGGCACAGAGTACGTGAACATGAAATAGAAAACCCTGTGCGCCTGAGCTGGCTTCCTGTGGGTTTCTAGATTTATGGCAAGATGCTTATTTTGAAGCCCTGCACGGCGTCAGAACATGTCTTCTTGCATGGTCCACTCTGGATCTCCATTCATATTGTCAGACCCTTCTTTGTGTTCACCGTCTGTCTCACGTTGGGGCCTTCTCTATGGTAGTTCCCAGTGGAACCCTTTCCCAAGACAGCCTCATCAGGCACTTGGTTTGCTCTCTTTCAGGAGCCAGATGAAAACATGGCTGTTCTCCGAAGCATGCTTGAGAGAGGTTATTTGGTCATGCTTCTGTTTGGTTTTCCCTCTTAACTGCTGTATCTATTATTGTAATACCGTCTCCGCGTATGTTACAGTATTACGCAGCTTTTGATCTTGCGTTTGTCTTAGTGTATTCTATGTGTAGCATTTTTGTACTTCACCTTGGTTTTTGAAATTCCAGAAGTCAAAGCAATATTGCATTTGTGCCTACAGGACGAAGAGGAATCCTTGAACGAAGTGGGCTATGATGACATCGGAGGTTGCCGAAAGCAGCTGGCTCAGATCAAGGAAATGGTGGAGCTTCCTCTCCGGCACCCTGCCCTGTTCAAGGCCATTGGCGTGAAGGTGGGTGGTGCCGTGCCAGAAGTACACGGCAGGGCAGTAGCTGTGGGGGTGCTGTTGTCCGAGGGAAGCCTCTTGGCTAAAGCAGCAGATGGGCAGCTCGTAACAGCTGCTGGGCAAGTTCTGCCAGCTGCTGAAATTATAGCAATTTTTCTGCAGGTTGGCCAGTGTGTTCCTTTTATGCTGTTACATTCCGGCCTCACTTTTTTCCAGGATGTTCCTTTTTATTGTGAGCTTGTCAAAAACACCCAGATTGACTATGATCGGTGGTGTTGTATAAGTAGAGGCCCTAAAAATAGAAAGTACCTATATTATGTGCTGCATAGGGTGCACTGGCATATAAAGTGCACACATAATTTGCCAAGGAATATTACGGATTGATAAATAAGAGGGGGGAAAGGTGAGTTGTATGTGGGGGAAAGCATGATTGTCTTTATTGGCTCCGTATGCCTTTCCCAAGAGAGCAGCTTCTGCCACTGAAGAAAATGTCCCGAGGCTACGAAACTGGATCTCTTCCTTTGGGAACATCGGTGGAAGTCAGTCTCTTGAAGAAGGGGCAGCCAGTATGCTTGCTGCCCGCGCAGACGCCTTCCCCTTCTTCGGCCTGTGGTTGTACTCCAGTGATTCAGTCTTTACGTCTCTGCCCTGAAAGGCACGTTAGAGACGGATGTTTTTAGAAAACCACACACATCCTGCATTTGCTACGTATGCGTTAATGTCTGCTTCAAAGGGCGGCACTTTAAAGTGCCCAGGTGCTGTTGGGTTTGGCATTCGGGTGTGAATAACTGATGTGTCCTTTTCTAGCCTCCTCGTGGGATCTTGCTGTACGGCCCACCTGGTACTGGGAAGACCTTGATTGCCCGAGCTGTGGCTAATGAGACAGGAGCCTTCTTCTTCCTGATCAATGGTGAGATCGACTTGTGATTTCAGTCGAGTTTTCAGCAAGGAATGGGCTCTACGGGAACAGGACTAGTCATAAGTTTTCCTGCTCAGTGTGGTTTCTGTGACAGTCCCGGGAAACGATCTTGGTGTTCTCGGGGTCAGTTCAGTGAAGATGTCAACCCAGTGCACAGCAGCAGGGATAAAAGCCGATTCAGGGCAAGGGGATAGAAAACAAGTTGGAAGCTCCTTTATGTTCTTTTCCTCTGCTGGTGGCATCTCAAATGCAGCCTTAGAGGAATCCCTTTGCAATCGGTCTGTACTGCTGATTAACTTAAGGCTCTTCTGAAACCACCGTAAAATGTGACGTTTCAGGGAACTTTGCTGGAGTATGTAAAATTGTGCATTGTGTGGAAATGGTAGATCATTATTTGTTGTCCAATCAGATAACATAAATATTATCTCACAACCTTGCAAGGATAACAGTCACCTGGAAGGCAACATTTAACAACCTTGAGGCTGCCATCCTAGCTTAATAGTGTAATATAAAGTCAGAGAATTGTGGGTCATACAGTCCACTCTGTTGCGGTCTTCATACTCTCGTTGAGAAGTAGTTGTTCAAGAGATAGAACAACCTCTGTTGAACAGATCTTGCTGTTGGGAAAAATTTCGACTTTAGCAGGCATAAGAACATAAGAACATAAGAGAAGCCTTGGTGGATCAGGCCACAGCCCATCTAGTCCAGCATCCTGTCGCACACAGTGGCCCACCAAATGCTCATGGGCATCTCAAGCAGAGACAAGGACAAACCTTCTCCTGCTCTCAAGTCCCAGCAGATGGCCCTAGAAGCGCCCCATTTCCTCCCCCCCCCCCAGCCTGAAAGATGCACCTAGGCATTCGTTCTAGTAGCCATTGATACATCTGTCATCCATAAATTTGTCTAACCCTACCTTAAAGCCATCCAGACTGGTAGCTGTCACCACCTCTTCTGGCAGCACATTCCATAGGCCGATGACCCTCTGTGTGAAGAAATACTTCCCCCTGTCAGACCTTACGCTCCTACCCATCAGCTTCATAGATGCCCCCTGGTTCTAGTGTTGTGCGATAGAGAAAAGAAATTTTCTCTATCCACCTTTTCTATGCCGTGCATAATTTTATATACTTCAATCAGGTCCCCTCTCAAACGCCGTCTCTCCAGACTGAAGAGGCCTAGACGTTGCAGCCTGGTTTCGTAAGGGAGGTGTTCCAGACCCTTAATCATTCTGGTTGCCCTTCTCTGCACCTTCTCTAGTTCCACAATATCCTTTTTGAGGTGTGGTGACCAGAATTGTACACAGTATTCCAAATGTGGCCTCACTATAGATTTATAAAGGGGCAAAATGACACTTGCTGACTTATTTTCTATTCCCTTCCTAATTATTCCCAGCATTGAATTTGCTTTTTTTGCTGCTGCCGCACACTGGGTTGACACCTTCATTGAACTGTCCACCAAAACCCCGAGATCCCTTTCCTGGCGTGTTGCAGAAAGCTCAGACCCCATCAGTTTATAGACGTAATTTGGATTCTTGGCCCCAATGTGCATTACTTTACACTTGTTAAGATTAAAGCACATTTGCCACTTGGTTGCCCACTCACCCAATGCTAAGAGATCCCTCTGGAGCTCTTGGCAATCTCTTTCAGATTTTACTACCCTAAATAATTTAGTATCATCAGCAAACTTTGCTATTTTACTATGTACCCCTTTTTCTAGATCATTGATGAATAAATTAAAAAGCATTGGTCCCAGTACTGAGCCTTGAGGGACCCCACTTTTTACTTCTTTCCACCCTGAGAAATTGCCGTTTACTACTACTCTCTGCTTTCTGCCCTTAAGCCAGTCACAAATCCAGGACAGAACCTGTCCTTTTATTCCATGGCTGGTGAGTTTACTCAGTAGCCTTTGATGTGGGACTTTGTCAAAAGCCTTCTGAAAGTCCAGATAGACAATGTCTACTGGTTCACCTTTATCCACGTGTTTATTGACACTCTCAAAGAATTCCAACAAATTTGTGAGGCATGATTTACCTTTGCAGAAGCCATGCTGGCTTTTGTTCAGCAATGCCTGCTGCTCCATATGCACACTAATTTTGTCTTTAATAATGGTTTCCATCACCTTACACGGAACTGACATTAAGCTAACTGGTCTGTAGTTGCCTGGATCACCCCTGGATCCTTTTTTGAATATTGGTGTTACATTTGCTACCCTCCAGTCCTCAGGTACGGAGCCTGATGTTAGGGAAAGATTATATATTTTTGCTAGAAGGTCGGCAATTTCGCATTTGAGTTCCTTAAGGACTCTTGGATGAATACCATCTGGTCCCGGTGACTTGTTAACATTTAGTTTATTAAGACATGCCAGGACCTCTTCCTTGGTTATTTCTGTACAGTTTAACTCTTCAGAAAACACAGGCTCAGCTACTGGCATGTGTCTTCTGTCTTCCTCCGTGAATACGGAAGCAAAAAATTCGTTTAGTCTCTCTGCAATCTCCGTGTCTTCTTTAATTACCCCTTTCTCTCCTTTACTATCTAGTGGTCCAACTGCTCTCCTGGTTGGATTCCTACTTCTGATATACTTAAAGAAGTTCTTGTTATTTCTTTTGATGTTTTTAGCAATGTGCTCCTCAAAATCTTTCTTAGCTTTCCTAATGGCCGTCTTGCATTCGTGTTGCCAGTGTCTATGTTCCCTCCTGTTCTCCTCATTTGGACAAGCCTTCCATTTCCTAAATGAACTCTTCTTGTTTTTAATGACTTCATCTACTGCATTTGTGAGCCACATTGGTTTCTTCTTGGACCTAGAAGTCCCCTTTCTTCTTTTAGGAATGCATTCTAGTTGCACTTCCGTTATTGTGTTTTTAAATAGTCTCCATGCATTTTGAAGTGATTTAACTCTTTTGACTTTCCCTTTCAATTTCCTTTTCACTAATTTCCTCATTTTGGGGAAGTTTCCCTTGTGAAAGTTTAAGGTCTCTGTGTTAGACTTTATTAAGAACTTACTCCCTGTATTTAAGTTGAAGGTTATTGCATTGTGGTCACTGTTCCCAACTGGATCAGCTACAGTGACGTCCTTTACCAGGTCCTGAGCATTACTTAGGATCAGGTCCAGGACTGCATTTCCCCTGGTTGGTTCCATGACCATTTGTTCCATGGAACAGTCATTTAGCAGGTCTAGGAATTTTCTCTCTCTTTCCTGAGTTGAACAGGAGTTCACCCAGTCTATGTGAGGATAATTGAAGTCCCCCATTATAACTACCCTATCTTTATGGGCTACCTCCTTTACCTCCTTCTCCAATTGTTCATCTCCTTCGGACGTATGGTTGGGAGGACGGTAGCATGTCCCTATTGTTAGACTTCCTTTTTGGCTTGGTATTTTTATCCACACTGCTTCTGTGGAAGAGCCAGACTCACTTGGACATTCCAGTTCATAATTGCTACAGCATAGTATACAAAATGGAAAATTAGTCATGGAAAAATAGTTGTGCCATATCACTGTGAAAACATGGCAGTGTGTCTTGAGGTGCTCTTAGATCTCAGCTTATGGGGTTGTTAGTGGAGGTAAGAGCAACGAACGGTGCATGAACCGTGTAGCTTCCTGGCCACTGCCACTTAGGTCCCGATAGCCTTCAGACTGCGATACCACGAGGTGTTCCTGCAGTGGAACTTTGGAGACATTCTAGAAGATGCAGGCAGCGCAGAAAGTGGCTGCGGGGAGTTTACTTGAGTACGCTGGGAGCACTGTTGATTGTTTGTTGTGTGAAAAAACATGCATAGATCTTTACACCCCTAAGCCCAGTTGATGGTCCTTCATGGCTTGGAAGATAGATACCTGAAGGAGAGCCTGCCATGTGGTTCCATTGCCTGGTGGAGCAGGTGGTGCTGGAGTGGCCTTTGCCTCAGATCTGTCAGGTGCTAAGGCGGATTGTCCTGCTGCAGCGCATCACTCAGGTGTATGTCCAGCCTTGTGCTGGACTCTTACTGGAGTGGCGTTGCAGCTCATGTTTGTCAAAAAGAACTGGGGGTGTGTTTTGTGTGCTGCTCGTTTGTTATCCCTTCCTTCTTTCCTTCTGACATGAGTGATGTGTGTTCTTTGTAGGCCCTGAGATCATGAGCAAGTTGGCAGGTGAATCAGAGAGTAACCTTCGGAAAGCCTTTGAGGAGGCAGAAAAGAATGCTCCTGCCATTATCTTCATTGACGAATTAGATGCCATTGCTCCAAAGAGGGAAAAAGTAAGTGTCCTCCCGGCACAAGCGAATGGAGGGGAGTCTGCATCTAATGTTAAATCTTTGTGTCTGTACAGCGTTTGAGCCTGTGGTGAACGCTGCTTTGATAGCTCTTAGCTAAGTATTCGGTCATCAGGTGACCCTGCTAGGCTCCCAGCCTGCTCAGGAGCTTTTGTATTTTTCTGGTTAGCTGTTCTGGAAATGGGCTCTTGGACTGGATAGGCTGACTCATTTGGTCATTTTTTACATTCTTCTCTCCCACGGTTTGTACCCTTTAAGTATGTCTTGTAAGGAAGTTACTTTTTCCTATAAACTGCATTGAGGGAGTAGCTTCATTCCACTGGGATGCCTAATAAAAACCTAAGAGGAGCCTTCCTGCTGTATCAGGCCACAGCCCATCCAGTCCATAAGAACCTAAGAGGAGCCCTGCTGTATCAGGCCACAGCCCACCTAGTCCAGCATCCTGTTGCACACAGTGGTCCACCAATTGCCCATGGGCATCTCAAGTAGAGACAAGGGCAAACCTCCTCCTGCTCTCGAATCCCAGCGAACAGCCTTAGAGGATCAGACCTGGGCCCTGTCCATGTTATGAACAGGTTTTCTGCAGGTAACTAAGAACTGAGGAAATTTCCCAGTGGATCAGACTCCCACGCCATGTGGTGCCACAGTCTGCCCTCACGGTAGCCAGTCACCTGCACAGGGACGCCTTCTAGCAGGACACAGCCTGCTCTGCTGATAGTCTTCTAGTTTGGATTTTTCAAACCTATTTTGAAACCATCCAAGGCGGTTTTAAGGGAGAATATCGCCACAGTGGGCCTAATGGAAGCCCAGTGAACGAGGGAGAGCCAGTGAGACACAGCTATTCTTGGCTACATGTTCTGCAGGAAGGACAGGGAAGGGCACATAGGAGGAGGTGTTGCACTGTGTGTAAAAGATTTCCAAAGGCGCGGAAGATCCCACAGAACTGCTGGGCATGGGTTTATTGGGTCGTATTGGGGTGTACCATAATTCCCCCAAACTCAGGGAGAGAAATTACAGGGGCATGCCGAAGCGGAAGTCTGCCCAGTGACTGTAGCTGCATACTGGATGAAAGGATTTTTTAAGCATAACATAGAGTTAAACTTTGAAATATGTATGAGGAGCCAACAGCTTATATGGTTTCAAAAAGGGTTTCGACCAATTCATCGACATCAGGGCTATCAATGACCACTAGCCCTGAAGGCAGTAGGTTGTGGTCTGCCTCTAAAGGCTGCTGCTGGGAGACTGTCCCCTGCTGGTGGAAATAGTTGGCCACTGAGAACAGGCTGCTGGGCTAGATAGGCCCTGGGTCTGATCCAGTGGGGCATTTCTTGGATTCTAGTGTTCCGGCTCCTGTGACCTGCATAAGGCATCTCACTTGAACAGGGTTTCAGGCATATTGCAACAAGAGAACAGGAAGAGACTGAGAAAATAGAGAATTCATAGCCTTGGGGATTGGGGGCAGAATAGCCACCTTCAGATCCTTGAAGAGTTACGATGGAGGGAGAAGGTTATGACATGTTTCCTGAAATCCTAGAATGCAGCAAAATGCAGCTGAAGTCAAAATGTACTTCAGCTCCAAAGGTTCGTATTGAGGGACGTGGACCTTGCAGCTTGATGGTTGAATGATTCTCCAGAGAGGTGCTGCCTTCTTGCTTTGATTTGGCCTAATTGGCTCTTTCCAGATACATGGCTGATTTTATTCTCTTCACAGACACATGGAGAAGTAGAGCGGCGTATTGTTTCCCAACTGCTGACCCTTATGGATGGCCTGAAGCAAAGAGCGCACGTGATTGTAATGGCCGCTACCAACAGACCCAACAGCATTGACCCAGCTCTCCGACGATTTGGTAACAAAGCCTTTTTGGTGTCTTGGGTGATTCCTGGATGTTGGATTCTGACGTGCATGTGCTTGGTTGACTCTCAGGTAGCCAACTAACTACTTGCAGAAGTCTGCCCACCTTATTTGAAAGGCTTTAATGGTTATGGAAACGTGGCCCTTTCTACACTCGGCCTTATTCCAGGTTATATTTTGGAATCCCGTGCAGACGGCAGCAGGTGCCTATTCCACGATACAGCTCAGAATAAGGCCCAGAGCAGAAAGGGCCACGTGGCATTCAGGAGAAACGCTCTTGGCTCGTATCGTATAGAGCTGGGCTTGTTTTTTTGTGTTCTGTTGGGGAAAGATCTGGCTGGAAACAAAGTTTTAATGACGGCCTTTTTAACAGTCACCAGTCATATAACTTGTCACTATTTTACTTACAGGAAATCCTTATATCTCGTCTGTTATCTTTTTCTGTTTTATGGATATTCTTTTAAAAATATGTTATTGCCTAAGGTTCACTAGATTTTTAATCGTCATCAGAAACCTTCTGCCGGGACAAAAGAGGAGGGCTGCAGGCTAGGATGGGATTGATAGTACATGCCTAACTCTGTTAGGTGAAGCCCTACCTCATGGTCTTTACCAGATGGGATTATAAAACAGAGAAATTAAGAATCATTCTTAGGAGAAGGGATTAGTCAGAGTGGCGGCTTCATTGCATCCGTATGAAAATCCCTCATTTCCTCTTAGATTCCAGACAGGCAGTCCTGGGGAATGTGTCCCAAGTTTTGGAGCAATTGGCACAACTTGCCTTTTCCTCTCTGGAGTGTAACGCAAAGCCTCAGCTCCTGTGCCCGTTGTGTTGCTGGCAGATTTTTCAGAAGAGCATCCAGAAGACGATGCCTGCGTTCAGGAAAACATGACAGTACAGGAGGAAGCCTCTCCTTTACTTCAGCAGAGTTCTCACGCTGGAGATTCAGGCCACCCAGAAAATATCACTGGGTCTGCCTTGACTCCCTGTAAAGGTCTGGAGGCTTGGTGGGGGACAAACAGTTCAACCAACTCTGGGAATTGGAGGGTTGATAGACAGACACTTATAAAAGTTTCTGGGCTCATGGAGTAACAGTAACAGCACCGGGAAGTTTGAGCCAAATAGGTGAAGGAATCGTATTCCCACCTCATCTGATCCTCAGGCGGCTTCTTCATTCAGGGGCCCTCTTTGAATTTCCCACCTTGACCCTTATTGAACTCCTTAGGTTTCTGGAATGTGAGCTTTCTCCCACCGTAATAGTTTTGCACACAGAAATGTCTTTGATGTACCGTAGGTCGGTTTGACAGAGAGGTGGATATTGGGATTCCTGATGCCACCGGTCGCCTGGAAATCCTGCAGATCCACACAAAGAATATGAAGCTGGCCGATGATGTTGATCTGGAACAGGTGAGAGAAGCTTCTTCCACTCTTACTTCCTTCCATTTTAAAAAATCAAAGCCCTGCTAAATCAGGCTGTAACCCATTTAGTCTAGGCTTCTGCCTCACACCGTAGCCCACCAAAAGATTCTGGACATCTCAAGCAGAAGGCAAAGGCAAAACCTCCACCTGTTCTCAACTCTCTGTGAATGGCCTACAGAGGCATCTTACCTGTCTCTCCAACCCAGAGGTGGTGCCATAGCCATCAATATACCTTTCCTCCATGAATCTGTCTAACCCTTTCTTAAACCTGTCCAGGGGAATTGCTGTCGCCACTTCTTCTGGTGGTAAATTCCATAGACTGATGATGACGAACCTCTGCGTAAAAAATACTCCTGTAGGTTATAACTCTCCTGCCCATCAGCTTCATACAATACCTGCTAGTTGTAGTGTTGTGCAAAAAAGAAAATATTTTCTTCCGTCCGTATCACGTATGATTTTACATACGGTGCTTCAGTCATGTTTCTTAAATGCCATCTTTAAAAGGTACAGACCCAGTGTGAAGGGCTTCTTAAAAGCTCTGTTTAAAATGAGTACTGCGGTTAGAACAAGAATTTAAATAGAGCTTGCCAAATTATTTTCTCTTCCCTTCCCGATTACCGCTTGCATTGATTTCCTTTTCTCACTGCTATTGCACACTGGGCCCGATACTTTCATCAAACTGTCCACAAGAACACCAAGATCCCTTTCCTGGTCCAGCACAGAAAGCTCAGCCCTCCATTAGTTTATAGGTATAATTTTGGGGCTTTGTCCCAATGTGTATCATTTTCCTGTTACTAACAATGAAGCTCGTTTGCTGCTTCACTGCCCACTCACCGAATGTCAAGAGATCCCTCTGGAGTTCTTCACAGGCACTTTCAGTTTCTCCTAAGTCGGAACTTGGAAGGAATGCGACCAGTCGCTCCAGGCCATTTGGATATTCCTGCAGACTGTTTTGCTTTCCTCAAATCCTGCCTCCAAAGCTGTAATCATGGATCACTTGCCTCACAGTCTGCCTCCTGGGCTTCCGCTTCTACTGCTGCCTGACGCCTCTCCTGAGCAGCAGGAGTCTCCTGATCTCTGTGGCTAGTTGCATCACTGGCTGTCCAGAAAACCTACGGCCTCCAATGGCCGCCCTTCTTCATCATTGTTCCTCATGAGGAGACCTATCAAATCGTGATTGGAGGGACCACTCAGAGCCCAGGCATGCTAGTAGCTGTTCCTCAGACTCTTCATTCTGCAGCTATGATCGCTCCAGGCCGTGGGGAGTCCTGCTACATCACAGGTGGGAGGGAGATCAATTTGCATCAAGCAGAGGCCATCCGGATCTCGGATGGGGTGAGATCAGATCCCCAAAGGGACTTGGTTTGCTTGGGGGCAACATTGGGGTCCTGCCACCATGTCCTGCCAGCTGTGTCTTCTGCAGATGCCTCAGTGAAGAAGCTAGACGTTCCACCACCCCCTGCCATGACTAGGAGGCTTCGGGCAGCTTCTTTTTCTGTTCAGCTGACATGTATAGTGCCTGTGTCTCCCGGTGTCCTTGTTGCCTACCTTGTTGATCTTTGGAATTGGTGGGATTCATCGGTCGCCTCACACAGCACTCCTTTCAGAGTGAGCTCAGGATCTGCTCCACCCTTGCGTCAGCAGTCAGTTGTTTCAGCACTCTGCGCCGATTGCCTCCTGTCCACAGGCAGGGGCGTTTTGCATCTGCATGGGAAAAATGGAGAATCCAAATCAGTCCCCTCTTCTGCAGCATCTTCTGGCTTTTCCTCCTTAGATTTCCAGTGTCCCCTTCAGGAATACCGTAGTGGGTGGCAGGGAAGGCACTCCTGTCTGTTTTCAGCATTATACAAATCCAAAGAGTACAAGACATCTCATAATTGCCTCTCCTTAAGAAAGCAGAGGCGGCTGGGGATGCTCTGGCTTCAGTCTCCTCCAATATTGCCACAGTAAGGAGAGTGTGAGTGGGGGTTCCAGTCATTGCTTTGGTACCGCTTGTAGGAGACACTGACAGGATACCTTTAAAGGCCAGTTGCAGGTAGTTGAGAATAAATAGAGATCTCATCCTCATCTTCTACTTAAGAATGCCCAGAAGGAAATGATTGGCCCCAGTGTGAGGGAATGCCGTACTAGATGATCCAACAGGGCTTCATTTATGCTTTTTCACCTCCGTGTTCATCTCTCCCTTCTTCAGGTAGCCAATGAGACTCACGGACATGTGGGTGCTGACTTGGCTGCCCTGTGCTCAGAGGCAGCTCTGCAGGCCATCCGAAAGAAGATGGACCTCATTGACCTGGAGGATGAGACCATTGATGCGGAAGTGATGAACTCGCTGGCTGTGACCATGGATGATTTCAGGGTAAGCCTTATGGCGTGCGCCCTCTGTCTGATAGTGGGGACTGTGCTCCGAGAATGAAGTGGAAACAAACTGCCTCTTGCCCTCTCCCCTTGCCTTGCCAGTGGGCCCTGAGCCAGAGTAACCCCTCAGCCCTGCGCGAGACGGTCGTGGAAGTGCCACAGGTGACCTGGCAGGACATCGGAGGCTTAGAAGACGTAAAGCGTGAACTTCAGGAACTTGTACAGGTGAGGCTATGGCAGTTGCTTGCTTAATTGTTGTCATTACGTTATTAATTAGTCAGTATCGACTATATTAAAAGCAATGTTTAAAACCCAATCTTGTATAAAATCGGCATTCTGCCTGGATTATAGGGCATGGCTTAACCAGTTTAGCCTTGTTGCCAGGTGACTGAAGGTTCTCTAGGTGCGGGTTAAGCAACAGCCCCTGATGCTGTTATACAGACAGCATTCCAAAAATAAGTCTGTCAAATCTTCAAGGACATTGTCACCACCCATAAAGTGCCCGTATATTCCGGCGTGTAAGACGATCCCCGACTTTTGAGAAGATTTTCCTGGGTTAAAAAGTAGTCTTATACGCCAGCATATACTGTACCTTTTATGCTCGGGGAATTGAAAAAAGCAAATGTGACCTTGTGCTCTGGCCCAAATTTTGTGGTTACGCACATTTAGCCTTTATTTATAGCAGTGATCTGATGGTCATTGCGTGTTGGAGAACTGAATGGCAGAGAAAAAGCAAATATTCAGATGTTCCTGAAATAAAGTTTCTGCCCATATGACTGGTGGCAAGGAATTATGGGAGATGTGGTTCAAGATCATCTGGAGGAGCAGGAAAAGCCATTGCTTGCATAGTCGTTTCAGTGATCCTTGGGGCATCACATTTACAAATGCCGTGTGTGTGCGTTACCTCAAGTGTATGAGCTGCATCTGGGCACTGGTTGTATTGTCCTACCACATCTTTGCCGTCCCTTTAGCACGTACCACTGAGGTTCACGTACTGCCCCTATATTTCTGCCCATCCGGCAGGTCCCGTGCATTTCTTTTTATGAACCATGAAAAACTTCTTCTGAAATCTACCTGCATTTCCCCCCCCCCTTGTTATTTTTATTTTACCCTCGGTGTAGTGCCTGCCTGTCGTCAAACCAGATTGGGACCCTGTTTGTCATTCCCACCAGAAGCAGCAACTTTGCTTTTGTTGGCTCCGCTGTGGCTTCAAATCACAGGAGCTCCAGGGAACAGCAGTGGTTTAAGTGGAACCTCCCACTCGCCAAATAATTTGTTTGCATCACAAAAGGACACAACTGTTTCCAGGGCTCTGGGGGAAGGCCAGGCAAGAGAATGTACTCTGGACCTGGACTGTGTGAAAGGGTGGCTTGTAAAAGGTTGTCCCAGCTGAATTTCAGCGTTGCTGGGAGCTTGCATAGTGCCCTGGCTACTGATTGGGGCAGCCCCATGGACGCTACTGTTTGTGTTCTAAGTGCCTTTTGGTTGTCAAGCCTGCCAAGTCCTTTCCCCCCAAGACACCCTTCCGATCTCTGTATTGTGGCTTGTGGGTTTAAATATTTGCCAAAAATTTTAGCTTTGTAACGTTTGTCATTTTGCTGGCTGAGTTACTTCGTGTTCTTGGAGACAGTGTTCTAATGACTAGCTTCAGAACAGCGCATTGCTTCCCTGAGGGCTCTGGCTGATACGTCCTCAGTCACAGGATGTCTCCTGTTGCCTTTTATTTCTGCCTTTCTCCTGGACTTGACTTTATCACAGCCCCAAAAAGCTCAGAATCCCCTTCCTCTCTGAAATCCCGGAGAGCTGACTCTGAACGTCTTCCTTCCACAGTACCCAGTAGAGCACCCGGATAAATTCCTCAAGTTTGGCATGACCCCCTCCAAAGGGGTGTTATTCTACGGCCCCCCTGGCTGTGGGAAGACCCTGCTGGCCAAAGCCATTGCCAATGAATGCCAGGCCAATTTCATCTCCATCAAGGGTCCAGAGCTCCTCACCATGTGGTTTGGAGAATCGGAGGCCAATGTACGCGAGATCTTTGACAAGGTAAGCCGCTGATGCTGCCTGATGGGGTTTTCTTAGACGGCTGCCTTCTACGGGCACAGGGCTCGGTTTCCCCAGAGTCTTGTGAAGACCCGGGTGTCTTAGCAGTGTTGCCCTGGATATAGAGGTCTGTTAGCCAGCTCATGGTCTGGCACATGGTGCGGTAAGTTCCAGAGCTTTTAAGATGAAACTCTGTTTCCCCCAAGTCATCTGTGGGTTTACAGACCAGTATCATATCTTACGGTCCATTTTTATACATTGGACCAAGAGCTGCAGCTTGCAGAATGTTGGTGACCCTTTTCGGGGTCCCTTGGGAGTTACATCCTGTTCTTCTCTGACTGCGGAGTGCTTTTCTGTTCCCATCCCTGCAAAATGCGAGGTGTATTCGGGGGCCTTTGTGTCTACACACGTACAGTTCTCAGCTCAGGGGACCAAGTCTCCCCACTTAATCATAGTGTGGTTCAACCGCTTAATACCTGCCAGAACCATAGGGAGGATGCTGTTTGGAGTGTTCTGTTTCATTTTTTATCTTGCCTTCTTTTATGGCTTCCGCTAGCAAGAGTGAGGACGACTACCCTGCAGTGGGAGGGACAGTTTTCAAAATGTCTGACTTTTGATTTTTTGGGCTAGAAATCTAATTTATGGCAGCCTTGTTTATTTATTACTTGTATTTGCATACCATTGTTTATAAAACAGCAGATTTTTGCTTTTCACTCATCTTGGTTGGAATCTTCAGTGGATTCTTATGGGTTCTAGCAGTGGTGAAATAACCTTGCTGGGTTGTTCATGGCAAGAGGCCACCATATCAGATGTGAGCCTCTGAGCCAACCTGTCTCTTGCCCAGAAGTGTCCAGTGGGAAGACTCCTCTCCTCCTGCTTTGTCCTTAAACATCCCGGAAGCTGAGGTTCAACAGAGTGTTGATTTGTTTTTGTGGCATAGGCCCGCCAGGCTGCACCCTGTGTGTTGTTCTTTGACGAACTGGACTCCATTGCAAAGGCCCGCGGTGGGAACATTGGAGACGGTGGCGGTGCTGCAGACAGAGTCATCAACCAGATTCTAACAGAGATGGATGGTATGTCGACCAAAAAGAACGTCTTCATTATTGGCGCCACCAACCGGCCGGACATCATTGACCCCGCCATCCTCCGCCCTGGGCGCCTTGATCAGCTGATTTATATCCCACTGCCTGATGAGAAGTCTCGCGTGGCCATTCTGAAGGCCAACCTGCGGAAGTCACCGGTGGCCAAGGCAAGTGTCTGGTGGTAGGGGCTGCTGTGGAACTGGGTGTGTTTTTTGACTGAAAGGCATTAGTGAGGTACCTGTGCAGAAATTAGGCACAGTGTCGTAAGGAAAAGCGCCCAGGTGGCTAGTTGAGCCTGAACCATCCACCTCGAGCCCTTCTCAGTTTTTAGCCAAGATATCAGGTGCTTGGAGGTTGATCTTAATTTCATTCTGTGCAGTAGAATAGGCTGGTCTTCAGATATTTTGAACTGTGACTCTTATCATCAGCCACCATTCAGAAATATCTGGAGGGCTACAGTCGGGCTTCCCTGATTAAAATTGTAGAAAACTTTACCCTGAGATAAGATAAGCCAAGACCTGTTCTCAGGAAAGATTCCTTGGTGGGGTTGTTGAAAGGGCTCCTATAGAAGATTTTATGGCCAGCTACAGTTTAAGCTGTAAAGGTGAGAACGTTCAGTTGCTCTTAGTAATGAGCTGCTTTTTTTTGCAGTACTTTTAAATGTGTAATTCAATGCAATAGACTTTTAAAAAAATCTCAAGAGTGCTTTAACAAGAAACGTTAAAAACAAGGTTGAAAAGAGAGTGAGAAGTTCTCAAACCTGAATGGTAGGTAGGCAAACCGCTACAATCCGGGCAGATCAAGGCACTTTGAGCTCCTGCTGCACAGATGTGGGTCAGTGCCTGTCCCAGAACCTTTTCAAAGAGGGCAGCAACTCTGTTTTGGACACAGCACTCCTCTCTTGTCTGGACTGAGTCCCAGTTCTCCTTCTCTTCCAGAAGGCCCTACAAGTGATGCTTTCTCCGCAGCTCTTCTCTGTTATTTGGCATGGATTTTACCCATTTCTCATTGGTGTGAACTGGCTAGAGGTCCCCAAGTGCACCGAAATGCCAAATTATCCTTATTCACTAGTTTGAGAGAATAAAAGGGCGGGCTTTTTTCCTTCAGGATGTGGACTTGGAGTTCCTGGCTAAAATGACCAATGGCTTCTCGGGAGCTGATTTGACGGAGATTTGTCAGCGAGCCTGCAAGCTAGCTATACGTGAATCTATTGAGAGCGAGATCAGGCGAGAACGGGAAAGGCAGACCAACCCCTCTGCCATGGTGAGTGTGAGATCGGTGGGGCTTGGCCGGTTGGGCTGTCGTTGGCATCTTGTCCTCTGAACTGTGGCTTTCTGGTTTAGGAAGTGGAAGAAGACGACCCTGTCCCCGAGATCCGGCGCGATCACTTTGAAGAGGCCATGCGCTTTGCCCGCCGCTCCGTCAGTGACAACGACATCCGCAAATACGAGATGTTTGCACAGACCCTTCAGCAGAGCCGTGGCTTTGGGAGCTTCAGGTAATGGCGGCCGCCTGGCGAGGCCCAGCTTCTTTCCCAGGATCCACAGGCTTGGGGTGGGGGGAGTCGTTCCTGTCCTTCAGCTTGTGCAGAAATGTTAAAATGGCCGAGAACGGCATCAAAAAGAAGCATCTTTGGCATCAGTAGTGTGCTGCTTCTCTGATCGAAATGTGAGAGCGAGAGCAAGATTCTGCCGTGCATTTTTGTATTTCGTCATGTACGCACCTGCATGTGTGTATGCGTGTGCACACATCGTATGTGCAGCAGTTAGACTACTAAATGGCTGCCTTTTCCCCTCTGGCTGTTGTTGCAGATTCCCATCAGGTAACCAGGGTGGTGCCGGACCAAGCCAGGGCACGGGAGGCAGCGGCGGTGGAAATGTTTACAGTGAAGACAACGATGATGATCTCTATGGTTAAAGTGCTGCCAGAGTGGACCAAACTCCAGAACAGGCCACGTTGTACAGGGCTCTTCCAGTGGCCAGTGGACTCCTGGCTTCTTCATTCCTTGGTCAGACCCATGTAGCTGTGTGCCAGGCTCAGTAAGCTGGAGTCTGCTGCAAAGGCAAGGTGATCGGTTGAGAGGCAGGTGGGTGGGCAGTTAGGAAGGCGGGGGACTGGCGGCACTTCTGGGAAATTTCTGTTCTAGTTTTATGGCAGAATCAGCAGCTTTAGCAACGGGTACAATAGCCTGTAAAAACAAATAAAATTAAAATCCCACAAAAATAATTAAAAAATCCTGTAACTTCAGGCTGCCTTTATCCTTCTTGAGATAAGTCTGTTTTCAGCTGTTCCCGTTCACCTGGCTGTGCTTTCTATGTACTGTGTAATCAGGACCTGAGTTCTTGCAGGTGATTTGCGTCGCTGTGGCTCTGTTGGGGGTGGCAGGAAAGGTGAGCCGGGGCTTGAAGTGAGGCTCCACTTGGCAGAGGTTGAACTCTGGGTGGGCCTACCGCTTTCCAGTGGTTATGAAATGATCTTGGAAGGTTAGAGGTTGCCTGCCCTGTGGGGTTTCCCTCCCTAAGCACCTATGCATCCTCTTCTGGGATGCAGTGTTCTGGTTCAGTGACCGTGAATTTCAGCCCGCCTACACCATAGGTAAGGGATGCTTCTGCAGTTGAGGGCAAGGACGAGTTTCCTAGGAGCTTCTTCTGGGCACATGAAATGGGCTTAATTGCTCACAATCAGTTTCTGGATTACACTGGCCCTTTAAATTGCTCTTGAGGCTTTGATTTTCATGGCAGAATATGTTTAAGTTCTACAAAAGCAACAAAAACTCACCATTTGTTATCAAACCAACTTCCGTTAAGTTTCATAATACTGGCCTGTGACTGCATTAAAAGCGTGATTCATCGGGGCCACCTGTGTAGAAATTAAATTTGTTCTAGGAGCGCTTGAATACGAGACGCTCCCGGTGGAGGATGTCCTACAAAGCTTTAAAACGTGAAACAAAAGTGTAGGGTTTAAATAATGAGTCTTGCAATCTGCGCTTTTTCTTTTTGAGAAAACCTTTCTCGTGGCGAATACTTAGAAAAGGACCTCACTTTTGTAGAATTCTAGAACAGGAGCTGCTTAGAATTAATAAGCGCGAATGCCTGCCCTCTTATTATCTTCCAGTGTTCGTTCGGCGTTTTCTGTTCACCCTTTTTGTCATTTGGAGGCTCCATTCCACCCCCAGAGCAATTATTATAATTTCAGGGTCTCGGATTGCTGCGGTCTTCTTGGAATACGGCTCTGCGTCCCTTGTTGTGTTTGTGTTTACAGTGGTTCTTTCTCTGAAGAAACCCAAGGGTTGAATGAAAGCTTCTGTCCTTTTACTTCTGCTTCTTTGTCAGCCCTCCAGGATAGAATTCTGGGTAATCCACTTGCTCTTAATGGCGCTTCATCAGATGCCTACAGGGGCATGCCGTGTGCTTAGTAAGAGTACTTAGTTGGAAGCTCCCATTGAGAGCTGAGACCTTTGCTGACTGTACTTGGTAATAGTAGCCCTAGTACAAGTTATTAGGTTCTTAGAAACTGTTAAAATAGCTTTGAGTCAGATAACGTTCCGTTTGGAGCAATGAGAACTGAAGTATCTCTTGGTCCTTCGGAGGGGCATTGCCCAGTGGTCATCCTGAGTCTAGTGTTGTCTGAGTTGGTGCTTCCATTTCATCCAGAATGTAGACTGATAGATCCAAGTTAAGGCAGAATACCCTCTAATAGAAGAACCAAGTTCCTTTTCTATCTACTCCTACACTATGGTGTCTGTGTGGCCTCTATGTGTGTGTTCCAAGCAAAAGGGAGAGGTGAAGTAAGATTCCCTTTTTATTTTCCTGGAGTGCGGCTGGCAAAGAACTGGCTGTGCTGAAGGAGCAGAGGGGAGGCAACCGAGGCCTAGGCCTGCTGGTGCAGTACGTGCAGGAAGGAAAACCCAGTGGAAATGAAAAATGCTTGGATGCATTCGGCGTGCGTGGAACTTGGAGCATGTCTTTGGTAGAACACACAGTCGGCTAGTAACCCAGCAGTGCTGCCCCTGCTTGCCATAGACGGCCATTCCTCTCGTCCAAAATTTTGTTGCAGGATGTTGGTTTAAGGTGCCTCCCTTTGGAGATGTTTCTGGATTACGATCCCCGTCATTGTGTGCAGTCTAAGCAATCTGGTGTGGGATTGGTATGGAAGAGCAAGCGCTCTCGTTCTAGGAACACCTGAGAGTTGCAGTTGAGCGTCCTGGTCTAAGGTGTTCCCCATCAGCAGGGAGGGCGTTACTTGCAAGCATAGTCACCACTGCCAGAGGGATTGAATGGTGACTGGCGGCAGATGCGAGAAAGACCACAGGAGAGATCCGCACCCTTGAAGACTCACGGTGTCTCACGATGCCTGTTGAGTAAAAATGGGCTCAAACTGTAGTCCCTGGAACAGAGAGGTAGGAGGGATGTAGAGGGGCAGTGGGTTTGGCCTGATGAACCTTCCAAGGGGACCGTTTTGAAGTGGCAGCTTTCAGATGTGTCTGCAGGTAGCCATAGTTTTCCTCTTTCACTTTAGGAAGATAGATAAAGATTCATTCTTCTCTCCTGCTGATTTGTAAACAATATTCAGGAAAGTGCGATACCTAGAGAAGAGTAAAACTATCCACAGAATACAAGTGATAAGAAGGTTGTTTCTCTCCTTGTGTGCCGCTTCTCTCTCTCTCTCTCTCTCTCTCTCTCTGGGAGAAATGTTGAAGAAGAGTTGGCTTAATACCCCCGAATTTCTCACCCATTTAAGGGGACTCAGAATGGCTAACAAACTTCCTGTTCTTCTCCGTGAGTTAGGTGGGAGTGTGAGCGCTCAGAAGAGAGCTGAGAAGAGAGTGACCAGCCCAAAACAAGCAAACTGGCTCAGAGAAGGACTGGCCTTTGGGCGGCAAGTGCTTAGTCATGAGGGCTGTCTTGGCACTTTTTAACCAGCAAGAGGCTTGTGCTGCCTCCTTGCACAGGTAACATGGTTAGGTACCCAGTTGTTTCCGGAGCCTCAGTATTCCTGTGTAGCAAAGAGTGGAAGAGTCACAACTTGGGTCAGTGTGTAAAGTGTCACAATCATCATTCAGTAGTTGCCAGAACACTCCTCCCACCCCTACTAGTATTTGGGAGTTGGGGTTGATTAGCCGCATGGTTAGGAACCATCATTAGAAACCCTCCTCTTAACTTTGGGAGCTATGGCCCATTGCGTTAGACATGTTTTTGTGTTGTCCAGAATCTTGTTCAAAAACGAGGTAAGGCTGCCTGATGCAAGAACCACGTATCTGTGTAAACTTCAGTTAGCCTCTCTTTCTGTCCATTGTTATTTAACAGTCCAAATGCTTTCATGGCTGGATTCCTACTTCTGATGTATTTAAGATGTTCTTATTCTTTTGATGTTTTTAGCGGTGTGCTCCTCAAATTCCCTATTAGCATTCTTGATTCTCACTTTGCCATTGTTCTGCCTGAATTTATGTTCCTTCCTGTTCTCCTCACTAGGACAAGCTTTCCCTTTTCTACAGGAACTTTTTTTGCTTCTATGTAAGCCATGAATGTGGGCCGTGCTGGTGAGCTTTTGGACTTGGCAGTGCCCTTCTCTTCGATGTGCTTTCCAGTTGAGGCGCCATTGCTGCATTTTTAAATAGTTTCCTCTTATTTGGCAAGTTTCCTTTGTGAAGCTCCAAGGCCTCTGTGTTAGATTTCTCCATCAACATACTGTCTTTATTCATAAGATTCGATCTCTTCTTTAATGTACAAGGCCACATGTCCTTCTTGTCCTTGATATGCATATTGTAACCTGGGGTCGCTGTATCCCATTGGCTTTCATATGTCCTCCAGGTTTCAATCATGCCTGCATGGATTTTTGCCTCCAAGCCTTCTTTGGGGAAGACTGGCTCTCCAGCAAGGAGGCTTATATAGTCTGCCTGTAAAAGGACCCTTTAATTGGCACAGGTGAAGAGGCGGCGTTCCCCTGGAAAACCTTGTTGGAAAACTGTCCTATGCACACCTGCTGTTTGTACTTCCAGTTCCTCTTGGAGGAAGGGGTTTCCCCAGACAGAACAATGCTTTTCCACTCGTTTGTGATTTCTTCAAAAATATTGGCAATTCAGACAGTAGGTCTTTGCATATCTCCCCCTGCCCCCCACCCACCTGAGACCAGTTTGGTCTAGTGGTTGGGGAGCCAGATTCTTATCTGGGAATATTGGGGTTGACTCCACACTCCCCCACAAAGGAAGCTGGGTTACCTTGGGCTAGTCATAGCTCTCTTCTGAACTCTCATAGCCCCACCACAGGGTGTCTGTTGTGGGGAGAAGAACAGAAGGTTTGTCAGCCGCTTTGAGTCCCCTTAAGTGGGTGAGAAAAGCAGAATAGAAAAGTGTAGATAGGGGAGGAAGCCAGCAAAAAGGAAGCAGGTGGATTTCCTCCTGTGGCAAGTGACTCACATCTGCCGAGGACACCGCACCATGGCAGAATTCCACGACAGTGGGAAAACTCCCCCATCTCAGCCCGTGCACTCTGTTCAGCACCACTGCCATGGGTGAGAACAGTTGGCTTTTCTGCCCTGCTTTTCTCACCCCTTTAAGGGGACTCAAAGCGGCTGACAAACCTTCTGTTCTTCTCCCCAAAACAGAACAACCTGTGAGGTGGGTAAGGCTGTGGGAGTTCAGAAGACAGCCGTGACTAGCCCAAGGTCACCCAGCTGCCTTCGTGGAGGAATGCAGAATCAAACCCAGTATTCCCAGATAAGAGTCTGGCTCCCTAACCACAAGAGCAAACTGGCTCACTGGGCAAGCTCCCCTTCAGTCTGATTTCAGGGTGATTGAGGCCTCAGTAGGAGCTTGGGAGGCTCCCGCTTCCGCCAGTGGTGATCCTTAGATCTCTGGATTGGGGTGTGTGCAGATCCTGTAAAGTGCAGCAGCAGCAGCAGACGGGGAGGCCTCCGTGCCTTGCCCTCGACAGGAAGTGCCTCGCCTGAGCGGCTAGCCAGCACGCAAGTGCAGACAGCCACACAGCAGAGGCCTTTGGCACTCTTGGGTTGCAGAAAAAAGAGGCCTGAGATTTGGTAGGTGGGGGCAGCAAAGGGAAGGGGAGTGGGTGCCCGTTGCGCCCTCATTCTTCCCATCTCCCCGAAGACCCGGGGTGTAGATGCAGCTTAAGTGGGCAGCCGGTGACGTTCCAGCGTCTTTAATGCATTCCTGGAATAACCGTTCAGCGCTTGAGGATACATGGAGAGCCTTTCCCGCAGCGGTCCCTCCCACCAGCCTCTTTGTGCAGGCTGCGCAAGTGCTGCCTTTGGAGTTCCACCAGTGCCGCGTGTGAGTTCACTTTACAAACGACCTGCTGGCGCGGACCGTCCCGGTAGACCTGCTGCTCCAGACGTCTCCCCTCAGTGCCTTCGCCCCGGGCCTACCTGCTGCTAAAGCCAGTATTGCTTGCCGCAGAGAGGAGGCCGCTGCCGCTGGGGCCGAGCTCGCCTCCCGTAGCCTGGGTCGTAATAATCCCAGTCAAACTGCCCCGACTGCTGACGACAGAATAGAGGGGCGTTTGGACTTTCTTCGCTGTCGGATGACAGGATCCTCACAGAGATGCCTGTAAGACCCAAAAGGGGAAGGGGAAAGAGGCCTCAGTGGTGCGCAGGTCTCACCAGGTGAGCTGGTCTCGCAGAGGATAACCTTTTTATGCGGTTGCGTACCTGTCTTTGGCCAAAGTGGTACCATCCACCTACCGATGGAAGGGGGCTTAGGACCCCCCCCCCCGAAGTGGGAATCTCAAGGCAGGGGAGAAACCAGGGGAGGGGCTGGTTGCAGGGAGCAGTTTTATCCAACTTCTGCACATCTGAGATTGGGGAGGGGGGAGTCCAGTTGGAGAGCAGCTTGCATGCAGTTTTCAGAGTTTATTGAGTCCAGAGTGTGGCACGTATCGGGCAGCAGCAGAGGTCACTTAGCAACCTGTCAGGCCTCCGTCTCCACAAGGAGGTGTTTTTTTAGAGACCAAAGCATGGGATGTGATGGGAAATTCATGGGGTACCAATAAACGCGTGAGAACCTGACTTTCTTTGCCAAAGGGAGGATAAGACGGCTTTGTTCTTGCTGAAGATTTTGTCACTATTCTGGTAGGTTTTGTGCCCTGGATTCTTGTCCCCCCTTCAAATTCCATCTGGGAACTGAGGTGCCAGGCATCAGGGCAGCCTCAAAAGGACAAGGCTAAGGAGAAAGGCCTTCATGGCCGCCTCGCCCAGCCCCAGCCGGTCGGTTATGCGGAGACCACTCACCGGCGCTGGCTCCAAAGTCTGAGTCGAGGCCTGGCCCTTGTGAGGCTGTGAAGTTAGCTGAACCGAGTGTGGCCCCTTTCTCTTCCCGCTGGATGCTGCTGCCGTACTCAAAAGGCACCGGGTGTGAGTAGGTGGGAAATGCGAAGTTGCGGCTCCACGGCTTCTTCTGGGTGCTGGTGGCATGGCTGCCTTTCCCTGGGATGTCCTGCCAAATAAAAGCAAAGAGCCCCCTCTGAATGGCAGAGAAGCTGCTTTTTTATACATACCCTGGGGGTAGCTCCATGGTTTCTTGTGGGTCTGGGCATCAGCCTGCTAGCGGTCAAGATCAAGGGGTGGCCCAGGAGAGCAGCTTTAGCACTGGACAGGATTGGGGCTCTGCTGTCCACATCCCTTCCGTTGTGATGATGTCCTTTCTAGCATCTAGATTCCTATACCTGCAGAAGAACCCTGGAGCTGGTGCCCCTCCCTCCCTCCCTCCCTCCGGTGGTTTTGTCCAGATGAGCATCTTCTCCACTCAGCCATTCCCCCAGAAAGGCTCCATACTGCACTGGTTGACCCAGAACTTCCTCCCAGTTCTCCTGCCCGCAATCCATGGAAAAGGCGGGCAGGGATGAAATAGGAAGAGAGTTTCCTATCTTAGGTTAGACTTTAGCTCTTTAAACGAATTCACTCTCTGTAGTGTCTTGAGCGAATTTTGCTGCTGAAATTCTTAGAGGAAGATTGCATCCTGTGGGAGATAATCCATTAATTATTTTCTGGGGTGGGGCGACTGCTTTTCTCCATCAGGACGGCTTCAGCAGCATCAAGGGCGCAACCCTCACCTGTGTCACAGGAAGGGCCACTGGCCTCAGCAGGGCTTTGGACATGCTAGAGAGGCCTGGTGCTGGAATTCAGCTGCCACCTTTGCATTTGCCCTCCAGAGCGGAAGCACCGCTTAGTCTGCACGTCTGCATGGTTTTGGGGAACAGGGTGGTTTAGGGCTGTCCTTGGTGGTCTGTGGAGCCTGACAGCTTGAGGCAAAGGGAGAATATCCCTAGCCACCCCCACCCCCACCTCACACCATTTCTAGGTGCTTTGTTAATCTCGGGGGAAAGAACCAAACCCCTTTAGGAACGCCGTTCAAGAAATGTTGCCCACAGAGGCCTCTGTTTTGCAGACAGGAGAAAAGGAAAGCGTGCTGCCAACCTCTCATCAGCAGAGACACAAGATCCAAGAAAGTCTTCACGTTTCAAGAAAAAAAGTTCTGAAATGAAAACAGTAAACTTAAAAGATTCTCTGAAAACCTTTGATCAGAAATGCCGGTGGAAATCCATGGCTCTGCCTTCCTAATTTTGCAGCGGTGCAAGCTGTTCCTTGTCCCTTGCTTCACAGTCGTGGCTACTTACTTTAGCACCCTGGCAGGGTCGGTGCCCTGGGCAGCTGCCACCCGCCAGCCCTGATGGTGACTGGCTTGTGGAGCCGTGGAGCTGTCTGGTCAGTTCACTCACACAGAACAGGCAAAGGAGGCCCAAGTCACAAATGCTGTATGTCAAGATGGCGTGACTGGCAGCAGCCAGGGGCCCTTTCCGCTCTGCGGGCGGCCAGTCACTTACCGCAGCCCCTAGGAGGACGACTGGAGAGTTGGGGGGCGCCAAGATGGGGTGCTTCTCCAAGTCACTAGAGGAGGAAACTCTTCCCTGGGTTGGTCTGTTGCTGGGCCGGCCCCTGGGCTTCCTGCGATCCGAGAAGCCACGCTTGGCTCTAGGGACCCCTGCAGCGCCGCTCGGGACGGGTGCCCTCCCATTGCAGGCCAGGTGAAGTGGAGGGGCAGGTGCCGCCTGGTCGGGTTGAAGAAGCTGCTGCTGGGTCGCAGCCCGCCCGTTCCCATCGTGCCAGCCTCTGGTACCCCCTGAGACGACCTGGAAGAGGTGTGGGGAAAGGGGCTCTCCTTGGCCGCACGCCTTTGCCCTGCCCCGCTGCCAGTTCGGTGCCCAGCTGCGGAGCAGGAGCAGGCAGTTGAGGAAGCAGAGGAAGAGCAAGCAAGGGATTAGGAGGCCCAGCAGCAGGTGGAGGCTGCCCTGCAGTGCGTAGACCTGCCCCTCCACACCCCCCAGAGGGTCCATCGTGCTCCCGGGCCAGTTGAATTTGGACCGAGGTCTCGGGTGGGCCGGGCGGGCGGGTAGGGGGAGGCTTCTTGGGACTTAAACACGCCCAGCTGAGACAGAACAGGGTTCAGGTGCAAGCTGACCGGCTGACAGTAAGGGGGCCCTCCCTCCTTCAAGCCCCACAGTGCTGGGACAGCAATGGAAGCTTTGAGGAGAGCATCCCTCGACGTGGAAGAGAGGTCCAGCGCCCTTGACCGAGCGAGCGGGCCTCTGGATGTCGGCAGGTTTGGAGGAATGGCGGGGGGCAGCTGACCCTCTTCCCCCTCCCTGTCTGGGGGTTCTCCAAAGGCAGACCAGGTGCGGTGTGTGAGCCTTTGCTCTGAGGTTTCATCCTCGGGTGGCTTAGAGACCGATGCCCCCCAGTATTTCCTCTTCACAGCGGCTCGGGAGGTGGGTGATGGAGAAGCTCTTGAGTTCGTGGCCCAAGGCACCCCGGAAGAACAAAAAGTCGCCTTTCCCCCAAGTATGGTCAGCCCCCCCCCCCCGTGCCTCTCAGCCAGAAATTTGGCCTCTGTCCTTTAAGAACCGAGGCGGCCAGAGTAGATCCTGGGGGCTCAGAGAGCTTAGGATGGACGGCACGCTGGCCTCCCTTGTCCAGCGGAAGCCTTCAGGCGGAGAAGCGCCTGACTTTCAATCCTCCGTGCACACAGCAGGGGGAGCCCTGTTGCCTCCCACAGGTTCCCAAAGTGCTCAAAGGGAGTTTGGTGCCTTTTCCTCAAAGCCGAGGTCCCCCTGCGCCCCAACCCCGTGCCCTGATCTCATCTGCCTACTAGGACCCTCCTCAGATGCGCCATCCTTCCCCCCTTTCCAGGCCAGATCTGCCCTTTGTTTTTCCGCGCTTGCTGGCTGGGGAAATGCATATCCAGAGAGGAGCCCAAGACTTAGCTGTGCTTGGTGGAGGGTCTCTTTCCCATCCCAGGGGAGGTGGGTTCTGGTTATGTGGCATTGAGCTCATGACTAGAGACTCTGGCAGCTGCTCTGCCGAACACAGTAATCCAGAGGGCTCTGACGTGTGTGAAGAGGGTGCAGCGTGGCGGCACAGCACTCATTCATGCTTTCACAGGGATAATCCCCAGTGCTGTTTCCTCCTGTGGAATTGGGGGGCCGGGCGGAATGGGGGCCAGGCTCCTGCAGGTTCAATATGCCGGGGAAGAGCAGGGTCCTGCCAACGCTCTCCTTGTGCACACCCACCAGCTCAAGCTCCACTTCAGGCGACTCTCAAGGGCGCAAAGAGCCTGCTGTCCTTTCCACCTGGCCACTGGCACTGGCTCCTTGCACCGGGGAGATCTCAAAAAACAAGGCCCGGGTGGCCCCCAGGGGCCTTTACCTTGGTCCCTCCAGAGCTGGCCCAGACTAACCCAGGGGCATAAGAAGCTTCTGTTGTTTCTTCAAAGGTCACTGAAAGACGCGTGCAGGCAAGCCACTCGCAGCCTGGCACCTTGGCCTCCCTTTGTGGCAGTGAAGCTGACCAGAGACTTTGCCCAAATTCTAAGTGCTGTGCCAAGGAGAAGGGTTTCCTAGGGGGAAGGAAGAATGGAAGTTGCTGTCACCGCCGCCGCTGCCACGGCTTTCAGCAGTTTCCCCATGTGCCACCCAGTCCCGAGACCCACTGGGCGACTGGGAGTGCAGAAGGGGCGCTTCCCATGCGCCTCTCCCTCGGGCCGCCTTGTGCGCTTGCTGCCTCCCCATAGGCGAGGAGTGCTTGGCGCGCTCTCAGCCCCGAGCGGGCGCCATCTGGTGTGGCGGCAAAGATGCTGGAGACAGAAGCACCGTCTGTTGCTGGAGCACAGAGACCGAATGTGCCGCCAATGGGCAGGTGACGCCGCTTCCATGTTCCCAGAACAACGTCGGCAGCAAACAGGAAGTCGGAGGCTAAGAGCCACAGCTGTGACTCCTTGACGGGTGGGCAGGGCATTTCCTGGCAATCCATGCCCAGTGGAGAGGCAGCAGTCAAAGCCATCCAAGGTCCCCCTGGCTGGCAGGTGGGGAGGCATTCTGCTTTGCTGGCCCAAACTGACCTTGAGGGACCAGGGACCTCACCCTGCTGTCCCCCAAATGAACCTGCATTTAGAGGGAGGACGGGGGAGCTGAGCGTCTAGGATTGGTCCGTGCGAGCCAGACGGCCTGTGACCCACACTTTTGCCACAGCCCGGTCACCATCAGGGCTGGCAGGTGGCAGCTGCCCAGCACTTTTGCCACAGCATCGGCCTTTTCTTTCCAACCCAGGCGGCTTTTGCCACAGCCCTAGCTAAGGCGTGGATAAGGGGGCCAGAGGGAACGGAGCACGGCGCTGGAGTTCCTGACAGGCACCAGAGTCACATTCGACTCCTGGCCGACTGCAGGGACACATCTGTGGGCACCTCTACGCAGGCTTCTTGGCAGATAGACATGAGTGGCTTGCCATGCCTACTTCCAGGGAGAGGCTGGGGATCGAACCCATAACCCTCTGCTTCCCAGGCATTTCCTCTGTCTCTGAGCTACAGCTCTTCCAAGGGCCTGTGTGCCTTTAACAGTTGCACACAAGAGGGAGTTTCAGCCATGAGCCTCATTCAGGTGTGGCCAGTTCAGGTTCCTCCTGTGGTGGAACGGTTAAAGGTGTGGGCGCCCTGGCCTCCCCTTCTGCAGCACCAAAGGCTGGTGGGGCAGACCCACGGCAACTGCCCTTCAGCATCACAGCCCTCTCTTTGGATCTGGATGAAGGGCAGGAGCTCCCAGGGAGCAGGACAAGTTGCATCTGAATGTCCCTCAACTCAAAAGGCAACGATGGGCTTCCTCATAGGTGGTTGTGGTTTCTCCTCCAAAAGCTGTCCGGGCCACAAGCTTTGGCCATCTGCTCTTGGCCTCTGCAGACGGGCAGGTGGCTGCAAACTCTTGGTCACCAGAGGCTGGCCCTGCCTGGTGCCTCCGGCCACCGGCCAGGATTGTCACAACTCAGGAAGAGGAAGGCCCTTTGGCTTCTGCTTTTGTGCAGGTGATAGGATGAACAGCGGGAGATGCAGGCGGTTTGCACATGGCTCATCTCTCCTGGACAGAGGCAGCTTTTCCCCAGAAAAGAGCCGCGTAAGAGAGAGTGGGCTGGACTGGGGGCTTTGCTGGCAGGGACTTTGCTCACGGCCAGGCTTGCCACCGATGTGGCTTCAGTAGGACAGCCTGAAGGTCAAGGTGGCGGTTGTACACTCAGTGACCCCCATTACGGTTCAGGGTACTGGCGGGGGAGCAGCCAATGTGCGTGCACCTCTCATTTCCCGTCCCGACGCCTGTGGTCTCAAGCATCTGTGGCCAGGCGTGGGGGGCCACCTCGGCCTCCCTGCACAGGGCAGCCACTGTGAAGTGAACTCAAAATCCTTCCTCGGCCTCTGATCTTGGGGCGCCTTTCTTGGGCCACCAGTGCACTGGCAACTCCCCCAGAACATCTGGCGGGGGAGAGACCTGGAGACTGGCTGACTGGGGGGGAGGGGGGCAGAAGAGGTGTCTTTTCATTTCCAGAGGCCGGGCATGCTCTGGAAATGGCAGAGAAGGGATCATGGGGGGGGGGGGGGGTGCGCAGGGAGAATGGAAGCTCTGAACGGTGTCCTTGTGGGGGAGGGAAGGCAGAGCGGGCAGGTGGGTGGTAATTCAGCCGCGGCTGAGGGGTTGTGGGAGTTTGAAGGCTGTAAATAAACATCCAGGCTGGGGGAGGGGGGGAACCATAGCTGGGGAGTGATGAGAGAGGGTGTGTGGGCTGTGCAGGTGGGAAATTGGCCAGCAGCACGGAGCAGGTGCTGAGGATGCGTGATGCCGTCGTCGTCTCAGGTGGGAGCTGCAGCAACCATCTGGACGCACAAGGTGCCTCCCGGGTCCCTCTGTCGCCTGCGATCCGGAGCAACTCCCTGCTCCTCCCAGGTGGGAGCAGACGCTGGACGCTCTGGCCCGCCGTTAGCCCTTGCCAGTAGAGCCCAAGAGGATGAGGATCCTGACTTGCTTCATGGGGGATGGGATGGCACTGGGAGCCAGACCGGTTTAGATTTGGGGGTCTCTTTTGGGACCCCTATTCTGGCAAAGCTGCTCCCGCACCTGAGAGCCCCACAAGCCATGAGCTTAACCAGGCGGCCGCCTACCTGCCCTTTGCGTACACCTGCCGATTGCTGTTGGGATGCTCTTCTGGGCTGGCCTTTTAAGAAGGCCGTGTGCTCTCGACGCCGCCTCGCCCCTTCCCTTGTGGAAGCCCATTCTGAAGCCACTGGAAGAGGGCAGAGCCCTTGGCTTGCCCTCCTGGACTTTGGACTTCATGCGTAAGGAGCTTCTGCAAGTTCCCAAAGGGGGCAAGGAATTAGGAAGGGGCCCTTGACACGCTGGCCTGCGGGTTCACCTCCTGCTTGTGCGTGGCCTCACATCCGTGTTCCGTTCATCCAGCAGAGTGGAAAGCAAACCAGGCCTAGGCCGTCCCAGGTATTTTAGAACATGACAGGAACTGACCTAGTCCAGCATCCCGCCTCACACAGTGGCCCACCCATTGCCTACGGGCATCTCAAGCAAAAGACAAAGGTGCTCCATGTGGTCTTGACTTGAGAGGCATTCTGCTTACCTTTCCAGCCGGGAGGATTACCTGGATATCCCTTTCTAGTGACCATTGGTACACCTGTCCTTCATAGTTTGATGCTTTTTTAGAGCCATCCGGGCTGGTTGCTGTCACCCTCTCCCTAGTGACCCATGGCTCTGCTGGAAGAGGGAGGGGGAAACCTCCCCCCAGGGAAACAAGCACGCCTCGGGTCAGACATGAACAAGGCGGTGGGTCAGTCCACACAGCCATCTCTTAGCTGCACCGTCTTCCTCTTCTGCAGGGGTGGAAAATTTCAGAAATTATGCTGGCTGCTGCTGGAAAGTGACGCCAGAGACAGTTGGACTGTGGAAGGGTCATGGGATCCAGGATGAGGCCAAGGCAGCAGGCATCTCCCTGGCAGCAGCATAGCCTGGGTGGCTTTTCTTTCTGTCACAAGCCCCTTCGCCCAGTTGGACTGTGGCGGGTTGGTGGCCGAGCGAGGAAGGAGACCCGCCTCTGAAAGCCGGAGGGAGGCTTATCCTGGTCAACACAGGAGGCCCTAGGTCAAAGTATCCAGTTCAGGATAAGTCCGGCTCATCGCTTTCCCCTGGGAATCCCCTGGCCCTCTCATCCTGTCCTGCCACGCGCTGTTGGTGTACCATGGCAACAGCTCTCCCAGCATAGCAACGGCAGGGAAGCCATAGCAACAGCAACTCCCATGAAAGGATGGGGACAATGCTAGACGCTTCTATCTGACCCCAAGTTGCTTCTGGTGGCTTCTATCATTCCGGCAACGTAAGAACACAAGAGGAGCCCTGCTGGATCAGGCCGCAGCCCACATAGTCCATCATCCTGTCTCACACGGTGGCCCATCCATTGCTCATGGGCATCTCAAGCCAAAGACAAAGCCAAAACCTTCACCTGCCCTTGACTCCCTGCCAATGGCCTATCAGGCCGCCTCTTGAATGCCGCCTTGCGGGCTGATGTTTCCTGCAGCTGCTTCTCTGGCCTTGAGTCCAAAACCCCGCTGGGGAAAACAGGTGTCATCTTTTCAGACCAAGTTTGCACCTGTGCATTTCATAGTGGGCTAACATGGCAAAGTTAGTGTTTTAAGACTGTTTTACTTTCTCCTGTGAAAAAGTCTGTTGTGAGAAGCTGAGATGTCTTGGGCCGTTTCAGATCGTCTTCCTTCTCGGGGGTTGGACCATCTGGGCTGCGGGGGGCTTGAGGTTTATCTTGGGTTTTGCCTGCAACGTGTCCTTCACAGCGATGCAGCCGCTCCCGCTTGAGAGACGGGCATGGAGGAGATGCGAGGGGCGGCTAGCAATGCCCGTGGCAGCCTTTGTTCAGGAGCAACAGGCAGGGCCAGCCGAGCGGCATTCCATGGGAAATCCAGACCATTTGTCGCTCCAGTTGCTCTCCATCACCAGCGTGCCTCGTGCAGCACACGGAGCCTCCCTCAGAAGAGAGACTTGGAGGCACTGCGGCACTTTTGGAGGAGCTGGAAAGCGGGGCCAGGAGGGCAACTTGGCGGTGCTAGGGACCGAAGTTGGGGCCCCAGGCGGCACCTGGGGAGCTGTGGAGTGAATGGCGCAACCTCCCCTTTGCTAGTCCACCCCCTCCATTCCGCTGCCCTCCCGGTTTGGAAAAGACCGCGCAGGCGCTGCTTTGCGCTTTGGACACAATTGGGACCTCTGGACACGGTTGTAATGCAAAGACCCTACAATAGGGGGGATGGGCAAGAAGGCGTTTTTTGCATTTGAATTCGAGTCGATTCAGATATTTGAATATTTGATTCGAAATTCAAAAATCTGATTCGAATCCGGATTAGCCAGATCCATATTTTCAAAACTCCAATTTGAATAGAATGATACGAATGTCGGGAACATCCATATCTGATTTACGAATTCACGTGCGTCCCGTTTTCATCCAGTGTTATATGCACAAATAGACCCAGTATTCAGATGTGATATAAACGGATCCATTCAGTCGAATTATTTGAAAATCGGTATGGGATTTCTGAAAATTCAAAATTCAATTGAATTTGGAAGTTCAGATTTTTGAAAATCCGATTTGAATTCGAATGTTGATATTTGTCAAATTTGAACTGGATTTTTGAATTTTCGATATCCGTGCCCATCCCTACCCTACAGGAACTGTTTGCGACCCAGTTTGGGGCTGTTGGTGACTGAGAAAGCCCAGCCTGCTCGTTCAGGTCTCTGGGTGGCCCTTTGGGACCCCTGGCCCCGGGAACCCGAGACTCCCTGCTGCCACACAGAGGGACTGCCATTTTGTGTGTGGAGCGGCAGCCAATGCCAGGTCCTTCCCAGCCGGCCCTGGGCCTCCTGGTCCCTCCTGCTCACACGGAGAAGGTAGGTGTGGCTCCTCCTGGGATGCCCTGGGCCGGGAAGGCCAGTTCTGCCTGGGAAGATGCCAAGAAGATCTGGAGCATGTTGGTGAGGGCTGCCTCCCTCCCTGCCTCTCCTCTCTGGGCACTCAGAGCACGGAATAGGCGCGGGAGGAAGGTATCTGCCTCCTTCCTCGTTCCTCAAAATGCCTCAGTGGGAACAGGGGGCGGGGGGGGGGGAGGTGAAGGCCTGCAAATGTTGCCACGTCTTTTCAGAGTGATGGGGCCATTGATGCCGTCAGGCACAGACCCCAAGCACACAGGGGGGTTAAACCCCTCTCACTGTATTGCCTGCCAAGCACTGGTTGGGGGGGGGGGCTCTCTCCCTCTTTGAAGCCTCCCAGCCTCCTTCTAAGTGGGGACTTTGGGGGGGGGTTCCGGTTTCACCTCGCTGCTCTTGGAATGATTTTATTTTCCTCCCGAGCTCTTCCGTGCATTGAGCTTACATTTTCAGGCCCTTTGTGTGTGTGGGGTGGGGGGACTGTGCCTCTCTGGGCCCCAGACAGCCTGGCCTGTTGGTTGGGATGCAGCCGGGAGACGGGCAGCATCCCGAAGGCCTTAGATTCCCCTGGGAAAGAAGGAGCCAGCCTGGTGTTTCCCGCCCCCTCTTGCCATCCCAGCAGTAAGAGAGGGTGCTGCTGCTTCTGGGCCTCCTGTGGGGCTGGGGCTCGAAGGTTATTCACCAGGCCTGGGCTGGACTAGAGGATCACAAGGATGCAACGGAGCATCTGCTCACACGGCATCTGAGCAAGGCTTTTCCTGGGGGGCTGGGGGGGTCTCCTCGGTGTCAGCGGCCGAGGCGGAAGACGGTGTGAATTGCGGATGCTGAGCAGACTGCCTGAATGAGGGGTGTTGCCATGGATACCGTAATCCCGACGACTACGTTTGAGGACGCTTGGCAACCAAGGGGCACGAGACCTCCGTGATTCGTGGGGAGGGGCCGACTTTGCACCTTCCGTGGCTCACGGTTGCCGTGTGGAGGCGCAGAAGCGGACGGACGCCACCGCTGCCGCCGTCTCCCCCTCCCTCGAGATCCCGGCTCCCGCTCTGCCCACGGCAGGCGCTGCGCAGGGGGCGTCGGAAGTTACACAATGCTTAAGATGCTCCCACCAGACAACGGAGCCAGCAGTGTGGGGGAAGAGCTCCGAAAGTGAATCCCATGACGTGGCAAATGGCATCTCCCCGCCTACGGGCACACGCAGCCACGCACCCCCTCACAGACGCGCTCGCACGCCCACGGCACACCTCCCACTGAGAGAAGAACCCGTTCACAGCCAAAGTGTTGCCGCGGTGAATGGCTTCATTCATTCAGTCTCTCTACATACTCCCCGGGCGTCAGCATGCCATGCTCTCCTGGACTGCCACACATCAGCACCAGGCAGGAGTGTCCCAGCTCTGCTGGGACCCCTCTGCCCTCCTCGCCAAGCCCTCATATGCTCTCCACGAACAGCTCTCCCTGCTTGCGTTCCAAAGCTGCGTCTGGGATTTAAGGGTCTTCCCGTGGACTGGACCAGGGAATGCCTCATTCGGCAGCCTCTCCCCACTGCAGGCCCCTTGGGGGTCCTACAGACAGGTGTGGACACCTGTGGGTACCACACAGCAGTCAAGATGAGCAGCCAGTAATCATAAGAACCTCAGAAGAGCCCTGCTGGATCAGGCCACAGCCCATCCTATCCAGTATCCTGTCCCACACAGTGGCCACCAATTGCCCATGGGAATCCATTCTGGTAGCCATTGATCCATCTGTCTTCCAAACATTTGTCTAGCCCTTCCTTAAAGCCATCTGGTTCCTGTCACCCCCTCTTCTGGCATCCGATTCCATAGACTGATGACCCTCTGCGTGCAGAAATCCTTCCCCTCTTCTGATCCGACTCTCCTACCCATCAGTTTCATAGGTGCCCCCTGGTTCTAGTGTTGTGTGATAGAGAAAAGAAAATTTCTCCACCTTTTCTTGTCTTGTCTCAGCCCTGCCTGTTTTGACTCTATGGTGTTTTCATTCCATGGTTTCCTCCAGGGGGCCACGATGGCACCCAAACTCCCTTGCCACTTTTGAAATCATGCCATTTGGCCAATGTCACCATTTCTGGATGCCCAGATTCATCCTCCAGGCTGGGGCGCCAGGCAAGAAGCATCTAAAGGTCATTTGCAGGAAGTCAAGTGAAGGTTTCTTGTCTTCTGCTTGAGATGCCCGGAAGCCATTGGTGGGAGAGGATGCTGGACTAGATGGGCTGTGGCCTGATCCAGCAGGGCACCTCTGGTTGAAGCCAATCCCACAATTTGAGAACACCAAATGCAAAGAAATGCTTCCTTTGCCTGTCCTCTCCCCAGCACGGAACACTGAAGCGCGCAGGCGCCCTCGGCTACGTCTGTGCTTGGAGACGAAGAGCAAAGATTCTCACCTGCCGTCTTCTCCCTGGGCACAAGGGTGGCCATTTCTGGCGTAAACATCCTAAGGAGCAGTGGCCAGCGATTCGTGTGACTGCAGTGAATTAGTCATTCTATTTTCAATCCTTCTGAAGGTTTATAACACTCTAGGATGACATTTCCATCAGGCCTGCCTCCATTGCTTTCTGCCACAACCCAAACTGTGACTCATTCCTCAGCGAGGCTGATGTGAAGGAAGAGCATCCTCTCCAGATCACAGGGGACAAGAACTCCTGCGATGGACAGGTGTCCTGGGGGTGACCGGCTCGAGGTGTGGGGGAGTCTGAAGGGCTCCATCTCATAAAATATGTCCTCCCCCCAGGATATCCCCTGCCAGCCCAGAGGTTAATGGTGGGGACCGAGTGGGGTGCCCATCTTTGCTACTTGCTCCGACAGAAGGGAGGCTGTTCGCCTTCTCTGGCTCTTAGTCCCAAGGCTTAGAGAGGTGCCAGGGCGCTCAGGAAGGTCACAGCTCTTGGCAGAAGCCTCCTTGACAAGGGGTGCCAGAGAATCGCCCAGGATGTTGCTGTCACTTGCCCACCTGGCACTGCGGGCTTCTAAAGTCCCTGCACACGACAGGAGCCTCCAGAGGAAATTCAAAGCCAGAAGAGGCAGGGAGACCTGAGCCCAGGAGAAGCCTGGAATAGTGACGCCCCCCAGCTACCCCCCTAGGCTGCTCTTATCCTCCTGGTGCCCAGCCACTCCTTTTGACACCCAGGTGCACAAATCCAGGCAACTGGCCCAGAGGAGAGAAATGCCCCACTGAAGACCAAAGTGGCTGCTTCAGAGAAGGGGGAAAGGTGATCACAGGAGCCTGGAAGCCAAGTCCTGCGAGGGCAGTGGGGGAGAACAAGGCATGGGGCTCCCCAGAGAGGGCAGAAGGGGGACATCAATGTAAAATCTCCAAAATTCCTGCCAGGGACCCACAGTGGAGGTTGTCCTGCTCCTCATCACCCCTGGACTGATCCAAGTCCCATCAGGAGAGATTTGGGAGGAGCATCGGAGAGGAGGGCCCCTTACAGTACGGACAGGTCAAGGGGGGCCTGGTTCCCTGGGGAGGTGGTTGGTCCTCCCTAACGGGGCTGTTTGTGGGGGGGGAGGAAGAGGAGGAGGAGAGTTGACTTTTACCCCCCACCTTTCTCACCTTTTTCAGGGGGCTCAAAGTGGCTGACAAACCTTCTGTTCTTCTCCCCACAACAGACACCCTGTGCAGCAGGTGGGACTGTGAGAGCTCAGGAGAGACCTGTGACTAGCTCAAGGTCACCCAGCTGGCTTTGTGTGGGAATCCAGATTCGAACTGAGATGACCAGATAAGAGTCTAGCACTCTAACCAAACTGGCCCACCGTAAAAGGAGCCCTCCTGGATCAGGCCGCAGCCCATCCAGTCCAGCCTCCTGCCTCACACAGTGTCCCACCAATTGCCCTTTTGGTCAGGCAGGGAGGGCTTTGGATGCCGCCACACTCTAAACAGATCCTGTGCATGGTGCTGCCTGAATGGGCCCCACTTGCAGGATGAACTATTGTGGCTCACATGGCTGGGAGTGACTGGGACAAATTGAGGGGGCGCCGATCCGTTCTTTCTCCATCCCCCCCATTCCCCCCGTCTCTGGAATCCACAGAGGATGTTCTGCCCTTGCAGCGTTGGGCAAGTGGTCCCACCTGCAGCCTGGCATCATTGCCTGGCAAGCTCGTTCATTGCTGCCCATTCTTTCCGGCAGCCCCAAACCTGTCATTGTTCTGTTGCACCTTATGCCGGGCAAAAGAGCAGGCTGCTTGTTCCTGCTGCTGGTGCATCTGCGTCCTCCCTCGCTCTCAGGAGACTTCCAGGGAGGGGATCTGCAGGACCCTGGAGCCTTTCTGCCCTTCTGTCAGGCAGCTGGCAGGTGGGGTGGCACAGGGCAAGCTGGGCCAGATCTCTCTGGAGGGAGGGGACAGAGGTCCTCTGCATACCCAGCTCCCTGCTTCCCCCATGTCCCCCCATTCCCTGAGGGCTCGTTCCCATGGGCGAAGGGCATGCCAGAGGTGACATATTCGCCGGACAAGCAGGCCGGGGTGCCGCTCGGGGACCCGTGGGGGAGACAGGGCCGGATAGGGCGGGGTGGGGGTGGGGGATAGACGTCCTTCACTCTGCTACTCTGATTTGCTTGCTGCCTGTTGGCGTGATGGGAGATGCCTCCCCACTGCAGTCCGGCAGGCTCTGGAAGTGGGGCTGCCTTGCCTGGGCCTCAGGCAACAGCCTGGCGTTGCCACAGGGTGGGTGGGGTGGGTTGCGGCAGAGTGCCCAAGGTGTGCCAGTTGGCAGGGTTGTGTCATGGACAGAAGCAGTGAGTAGGTAAGCAAGCCAGTGGCTCGTTGGGGGTGGCTGCCTTGGGGATTTAGGGGGGGCTGTGGGGGAGCAGAAGGGGGCCAGCTCCACAGGCTGAGGGTCATCCTCACAGCCACGATTGGGGGACAGGAAAGGCCCTCCTTAGCTTTCTCGCTCCGAGAAGAAAGCCACTGTCTGTCAGGTGGGGCTGTTGGAAACTGTAGTCCAAAAGATTTGGAGCAGGCAGGGGCCCCATGTTGGGAAAGGTGGGGTGACAGAAAGAGCGGGCAGGAGCCTTCTAGATCTTTCCAGCCAGGCCAAACGGTCAACAACACATAGGACAGGCAGCTGAATGAACGGAGAAATCTGCCCTGGATGGCCAGAGGCTTTCCAGCAAGCTGCCCTGACGGCCTTAGTGGTGGGACTGGGCATTGGTGGGAGAGGGTCAGTGGCCAAGATAGCTGCTTTGGTTGGGTCCCTTGTTAGCTACCCACAAAGCACCATGCACTGCTTCCGGGCTTGCCTTGGGACTTCTTCATGATGAGCAAGTTTGGTCTAGTGGTTAGGGAGCCAGACTCTTATCTGGGAATACCGGGTTTACATAAGAACATAAGAGAGGTCCTGCTGGATCAGGCTACAGCCCATCTAGACCAGCATCCTGTTGCGCACAGTGGCCCACCCAGTGCTCATGGGCATCTCAAACAGAGACAAGGACAAACCTTTGCCTGCTCTTGAATCCCAGCAAATGGCATTAGAAGCATCCTGCTTCCACCCCCCAAGCCTGAAAGATGCACCTAGGCATTCATTCTAGTAGCCATTGATACATCTGTCATCCATAAATTTGTCCAACCCTGCCTTGAAGCCATCTAGACTGGAAGCTGTCACCACCTCTTCCGGCAGCACATTCCATAAGCCGATGACCCTTTGGGTGAAGAAATACTTCCCCATAGGAACATAATTCTGTACTCCGCCATGAAGCCAGCTGGTTGACCTTGGGCTGGCGACAGCTCTCTTTCTGAGCTCTCACAGCCCCACCAGGGTGTTCTGTTATCGGGAGAAGAACAGGTTTGTCAGCCACTTTGAGTCCCCTCTGCTTCTTCCAGACAGAAAGCTCCCTTGGTGCCTGTGCTGTGAAGTGGGAGCTTTAAAGGGGCAAAGGGAGCAGACCAGGTCTTCCTCCGTCCTTTGTGGAAGCTTCCGGGCTGCTCTCCTTCTGGCTACTGAGGCGAAGGAGAGGAGCAGCAGCTGTTTTTCAGAGGATCCTATCTGTGGCTTTGAATGGCATAAGCGGGCATTCAGGGGGCAGCTGGCACCAAAGCCCCGCCAGGCACTTGTCTCTGGCTGAGCTGCGGCTGCTGACCTCAGTGCCACGGGAGGAGGGGCTTCTCCAGGGCAGCTTTGTGAACTTGGGGGTGGTGGTGTTTACTTAAAATGCTCCTCTGCCTCATTTCCACGGGCAGCTCATGGCGCTGTGGATGCAGGGACAGGCTTATGGGCTCAGCTCTGCCACGGAAGGCACCAGCGGCGCCAGGGTGCCTAAACCCATGGGCAGGGACTCCCCTTTGCTAATCAGCTGCTCTGGATGCAGAGCCCAGAGGAAATCTCACTGTGGGCAGGGCGAGCCGCCCCAGGTGTCTGCTGGCTTCCGCCCTCTGGGCTACCTACTTGCAACCTTACTTGCGCAGCTGTGAAAAGAGCAGGGGCAGCTCTCAGGATGACAATAGGAGCCCACGCCCTGGACTCCATTGTTGCAGAACTGGAGAAGAAGAAGAAGAAGAGTTGGCTTTTCTACCCCACTTTTCTCACCCATTTAATGGACTCAAAGCAGTTGAAAAAGCTTCTGTTCTTCTCTCCACACCAGACACCCTGTGAGCTAGGTGGTGCTGTGAGAGTTCAGAAGAGAGCTGTGACTAGCCCAAGGTCACCTAGCTGGCTTTGTGGAGGAGGGTGGAATCAAAGCTGGTATTCCTGGATAAGAGTCTGGCTCCTTAACCGCTAGGCTAAATGTGAGCCATCTCTGCATCGAGGCATTTCCCACCTCAGATGGAGGGTTAGGTCTTCCGAGTAGGTAACACCAAGACAAACCTGGGATCGTTGGGGTTTCTTACTTTCTACCTCCTCGCGCAAGGCTCCAGGACCGTAAGCACCCCTGTGGCGACCTCATTTGCCCCACATAAAGTGCAGATTCTCCAGTTCTGCTTCTCAGAGAACCACCAGCCCCTAGTTCTGCACGTGCCCAGAGACCCAGGTGTGGACAGAAGATGACAGAGGCCCTGCTGGTCTTTTCCTTGCTGAGAACGTCTCCCCTCCTCAGGGTGATTTGCTCAATGGATTTCAGTCAAACTCACACAGCGTGCAACTTGTCCTTCTGGACCACAGCATCCCTCCATCCGTTGCCATGGAGACCATACGTGCCCATCCCTGTCTGGGCATCCCTGTCTTCAAAGGCAGAAGTGGATCTTCTGGTAATGCTAATGGGTGACTCAGAATCCCAGCTGATAATCCATGGGAAATATGAAGCTTGCTGCCTCCAAGAGGAGTCCAACCCACAAACACCCGTGGACAAGAGGACACACCAGGCAGGCTGACAGGACGTGCTCACTTCCTGTGGGTGGGGAAGTCTCTCATCACTGGCTGGTCAGCTGGGAGAAGAGGGAGGGAAAGGAGCGACGTTTGGAGCCCTTCTCTGGCTGGGCCATGGCAAGCTGGGAGCCCCGAGGCACATGATGGGAGGAGGAGGAGGTGAAGGCCGTGACTTATAAGGCCAAGACTTGTGGGGAGGAGGGATTTGGAAAGAGGAGCCAAGGACTCCGAGACCCAAGGGTGGACTCCTCTGGCAGCACCAAACGAGAGGACCAGTGAGGCAGACCCCCCCTGCCCTCCCCATCCGAAGAAGAGAGGCAGGAGCACAGCCAGGAGGAGGACCTGTGAGTCAGGGCTGCAGTTTGCCAGAGGGGAACCTGGGAGACGCTGGTGCCCAGATGTGTGGGCTGCCAGGTGGGCGGTACTGCAAAGGCTGCTCTTGCTGTGGTCCTCCAGGGCGAAAGGAGGCTTCTGGGCCGATGTCAGGAGGACTGGCCGAAGAGGCTCCTGCGATGGACCTCTGCCCGAGGTGGCCCCACTGAGCGCAGATCCTGGCAGCCAGGCGGCGGCCTCATCTTGCTGGGTGCTGAGCAGGCATGCAGACGTGGGGAAGCCACGCCGGGCCTCTGCACCAGGGAATACTCAAGCAGGCCTCTCGCAGGCCTGGCCAGGCGTGGAGTGGAGAGCGGGTGGTCGCAGGAAAGGGGCTTTAAGCAGCAGTGGAAGGAAGGAAAAGCGCCAGCTGGGGAAGCTTGGTTCTGAGGGGCCTCAGGGAACCTCCTTGGGGTCGGGTTGCCTGGCTGGGCGGTGTGTGGTGGGCCCGTGCGGCCCTCCAAAGGCAGAGCAAGGAGGAGATGATCCCTCTGTGCCTGGGTGCCTGTGCCACACAGGAGCGAGGGAAGTGGGGGTTTCTAGGAGGGTGGGGCTCCCATGGCCGTTAGTGCCTTGCCTGGCCACTCTCCCCTCACTGGATAGAGTTGTTCCACCAAGAGTGCTGGACACAAATTCAGCTCCCGTGCGACCAGAGAAGTGGGCAAAATCCCCCCCCCCCCGGTAAGAACCAATTTCCACCTCCACCTCTGTCTCTCCCAGGGACCTTCTCACCTTTCAGGATCTGACACTGCTTCTGGGCCCGGGGGGGGGGGGGAGCGGGGGCAGACTTTCTGTAGTGTGTTTGCTCTTTCCAGAGCTGCCTTTCCACGCCTCTGTCTGGTCCACACTGTCTTTTCCCCTGGGGCGTGCAGTGCTGTTCCGAAAACCTAACCCATCTGTATATCTCAAGTTGCTTCTGGTGGGACAGCTCCCTTGGCCATCCTCCTGGGTGTGGTCCAGTTGGGGGCTGGCCAGTGAGGGTAAGGGTCAGTGTATGTCTGTGGCCTTCTCTGCACTCCAGACGAAATGCGCATTGGCTTCTTATGAGAGCACAAGGTCGCCTTCGTATTTATGGTCTCCCAACGAAAGAGAAGTTTCTTCCCACCAGTGGCAACCCAGTGGCAGCATATTCTGAAGGAGGGGGGCAACTTTCAATGCGGCACGTGGGCCAGGTCACCTGGCAAGTCTGGCGTATACATTTGTCACCGGCGTGGGCACAGGAAGAAAGGGATCAGGTCCAAGCATCTTGACAGAGAGCAGGGAGGGGAGGTCCTCACCCAGGTGTGTGCGATCCCAGCAGCGGGAAGGTGTTTCTTTTCATTGAGGTGCTGAAGAGGACAGCACAGTTTGTCAGTGGGACGGAGGACCTTCCCTAAAGGAAGAGTCACCATGCTTCTGTCTGGAGAAGGAAAAGCACCCGGAGGGACCATTCCACGAAACTGATGAAGGGATCATCAGGACCATTAGCACATAGGATTCAAGTGTCACAGCCTAGGGTGGTGGCCTTCATTTCAGAGGCTGCGCACGTTCGTGCCTACCTGGGTAGCTGAGTGGGTTAGAAGACAGGTGGATGGGAAACAGGTGGCACATGCCAGCGGCAGTGGAGGAGCCTAGCGGAGGGGAACTTTCTGCCCTTCCTTAGCACCTCTCGTGGAATCTGGCTGACCAGCAGTGCTCCAAGTCCTGGGCCAGGCAGTTCTTTGCTTTGACAGCAAAATGTTTTCCACAGGAAGGCTCAGGCTGGTGTTTAGCTCCATCCAAAAAGGGCCAAGGGCAAAGAAGGTGCTTAGCATTTGTTATTTATTTATTTCAAAGTCTTTTATATCCTCCTTCCCCTGAAGGTGTGATTCAATCAATAAAACCAAATAGAATGTAATTAGAGCATAATTAGAATGTAATTAGAACGTTGCTCTCATGCTAACCGCATGGACTTGACCTAGCACGTGCCTTTAGCTGTAAATATGCCACACACTTCTGCTCTCTGTCATCACGACCAGATCTGCAAATAGAATGCAACTGGCAAGAATACCTTGAAGAGTACGTGGCCGTTCTGGAAACAGCGGCAGCAAGGCATCAAATGGTTTACAGTTCAGGCACAAACTCATCAAGTAGGAATTCTTTATGGAATGAGTATTATTTTGGGGCAAGGAGAACCTCTCTGGAACTGCAGTCCTTTCTGTAGACACGACATTCAAGCACCACCCCTTTTAACCACAACATGGGACGGGATCCAAATTGAACTTTAGTCAAAGGCTGGCAGAATACGAGCCACACGCGTGGTGCTGCAGCAAAGTAGGCCAATGTCATTCTTGAAGCATCTTTAAGGCTGAGGGGGGGGGGAGGAAATGGGGCGCTTCTAGGGCCATCTGCTGGGACTCGAGAGCAGGAGAAGGTTTGTCCCTGTCTCTGCTTGAGATGCCCATGAGCATTTGGTGGGCCACTGTGTGCGACAGGATGCTGGACTAGATGGGCTGTGGCCTGATCCAGCAGGGATTCTCTTATGTTCTTATGTTCTTATGTCTCCAAGTAAATGGAAGCAAACGTTCGACTAGGGATGTGCACGAATATTTGTGGGCATTCGAAATCCGAATGTACCAAATTTCGACTTTCAAATCTAATATCCTGAAATTTGAATTTAAACATTCAAATCCAAATTTGAATGTCAGATGTACTCGTTTGAATTATGCAGACAGGATCATACACGCTGCGTGCTTGACCATCCGCATCTTTCCCACGTCCGTACACATTTGTACGGATCCGTATGGGATGAAAATGGGTTGCATGTGGGATATCTATGGGATGCATACGGACGTCTGTGGATGTGTACAGACGTGGGGAAGATTTGTATACGCACACAGAAATCTGCACACATTCGTATGTGCAGATTCGAATCAAAAATTCAAATGAATAGATTTGAATTAAGTAAATTCGAATTGAATCTTGTTAAATTTGAATTTAACAGATTCGAATTGAATCGAATTTTCAGGTATTCAGTTCAAACCGAATGTCAAAAGCCCATCTGTGCCCATCTCCACGCGCCACGTCATTTGATGCTGTTTGAGCTCCGTGGGCAGTTCAGGCGCCTTGCTTTAGAAAGGGTTTGGGTGAAGTGGGAGCAATTCTGATGCCCAGGATACTCGGCTGGGATCTTGTGAGATGAAGCTGGCAAGGCTAAGTACCCTGGGCATCCTGGGCGGGGAAGGGGGACCGTCACAATGCCGGGCACTCAATAAGGGGCAGAATCCACGTGGCGCATTTAAGTTGGACGTTCGTGAGGACAGACTGAAGGTGAGGCCGGCTCAGTTGGTCCTGCCAGTCTGAGTCCGCCTGGGCAAGAGCTGGGTTCTTCGGGTTCTTGCTTGGAAGGTGGTGGGACTCAGCAGACCCATGACCCGAAATCGCTCTGCCATGCCAACTTCTCAATGAGGGCTCAGCCTTCCCAGATGTGCAGCTGTATGATTCTGGGACTCGCAGAGGCAGAACACAGATGCTCAGTGGACAGATGTTTCCTGCAGCTTCTGATGCCCAGTTGTGGTGCTCTGCTTCGCCCTTTGCACCCGAGACTTTTGGGAAATGGGCAACTTGCGTGGCACAAAGGTTTCTTCTGAGCCACGTCTGCCCCGAGGGCGCTGGAAGACACAAAGGTTTGGGCTACGGGGCACCCCTTCATCCTCAAACCAGCCCCACTGAGCTTCTCCCATATCGACCTTCCCCTGCCTTAAAATCTGGAGGGGAGGGCCCCCTCGTTGTCCCACAAGGGGTGGGCACCCTGGAGAGGGCCTGCCCAGTGATGGCCCCCAGGCTATGGAAGAGTCTCCCCCGAGCTGCGTCAGTCACCTTCACTGTGCACATGTCGGAAGGCAGTGAAGACGCCCCATTCTGCCCTGGACTAAACGGGCTAAACGGGGAGCAGCTTTGCTCGGGGCGGCGGCAGAGGGAAGGACCTTCGGATGACCGCCTCCGGCCGTGAGCAGCGGCCTCCGTGCTTTCGGGACGGGCCTGGGGGCCGTCGGCCGCCGCCGCCCTACTTGACCCCTGCCCGCGATGGGTGGCTGCCGGCCTCGGTGTCTGGAGGCCGCGTCCACGATGCCCCAGGCTGGCTGGGTGCCGTCGGGAGGCCCGGCGGGGGAGAGGGGCGCGGGTGCCCGGGCGAAGGTCTCCCGCCGCGGCCACCTGTCCCTGCGGAGCCCGTCTCGGCCCGCCGAGGCTGCTCGGGTCGCCCGCCGCAGATCCCGCGAGACCCCGCCCCGCCCCGCCCCGCCCCGCATCGGCGACCGCCGGCTGCCCTCCGCGTACTCGGGGGATCGGGCCCCGCGCGGGATCGGGCCCCGCGCGGGATCGGGCCCGGGACGGAGCCGCCGCCCTCCCCTTCGGGCCCACGTGGCGCCGCCGGTCGCGCCCCTCGGGGAGGCGGGGACCGCCCCGCCCCTTCGCCCCGGGAGCACCTTTCCATTGTGACGTCACGGAGCTTCCAGAAGCCCCCCGCAGTGGGTTCTCTTTCGGGGCGCGCGCGGGGCGACGGTCGCGGCCAATCGACGGCGGGCGGGCGGGCGAGGGGGCGGGCCGAGTGGCTGGAGCGCCGGCCAATCGGAGGCGGAGATTCGTGGGGGCGGGGCCGGTCGGGGGCCGGTCGCGGGTGTGTCCGAGCGGCCCTCTGGAATTCTCGCTCCGTCCGTGAGGGGGCGGGGCCTTGTGGAGACGGACAGACACTGGGGCCAATGGGCGCCCGCGGTCGCGGCAGGCGGGGCCTGTTGCTAGGCAGGGGCGGGTCCAGGGGCACGCTAGCGGTGGCCCCTGCTCGGGCGGGGCGGCTCTGGAGGAACCGGCGGCGGCGGCGGCGGGCCTGGGACGCGCTGCGGCGGCCGGGCCGGTGAGTGGGGGCGCGCGGTGCGTGTGTATGTGTGTGTGGGGCTTTGGCGTTGTCCATTCTCACGTGCGCCGGCTGTTCGCGTGTCCGGGTGCACGGGCAGCCCCCTTCGGCCGGTCGGCGGCCGGCCGGTCGGTCGGGGGCGGCGGGGCCAACGGCTCCCCCTCCCGTCGGGGCCGCGTGGGCGGTGGGCTCGGCGTCGCCCGTGACTCACGGGTGGGCGGGAGCTCGTGCCGGAGCCTTCGAGGTCCCAGCGCCGCCGCCGCCGCCGCCCGTGTCTCGTCGTCTCGTGTTGTGTCGGAGCGCGCCGGGGCCATGCCGGCCATCCTGCTCTTCTGGAGCCGCCTCGAGAGGTACCGGCGCCCCGCGCCCGCGAAGCCGCACTGCGCCCGGGACACGGGGCGGGCAGGGACACCCCCCCGCTCGGTCTCCCCCCCCCTCGGGAGGCGCCGCCGGGGGCGGGGGAGGCGGCCGGGGCTGCGGGCGGGCGGGCGGCGCGCGGAGGGAAGCGGCCGGGCGGAGCCGTCGAGGGAGCAGCCGCGGGGCTTCGGGGAGGGAAGGGAGCGGCTTCCCTCTCGTCCCCGGATCGAGGGTCTCTCTGCCCGCGGAGGGGAGGGGGCTTTCTGCCCCGGTGGGCGTCTTAGCGAGGGGTAGCCCGCCCCCCTTCGCTCAGCCATGTTCCGGATCAGGCTGGGGGCTCTGCGGGGGGGCGCCTGGGCCATGAACGTCTTTCTGAAGTTCCGGTAAGTGGCGCCCCCCCCGCCCCGGTTCCCCGGACTGAGAAGGGGGGCGAGATATAAGCTGGGGAGGGGTCTCGCTGCCTCCGGGGCTTCCTCTGGCACAGAAGGGCGAGAGATGCTGACAGCTGCCTGGCCGCGAGTGTGTGTCCGTGTCCTTATCTCCCCCCCCCCCCTCGGTGCTGCTTTGCCTGAGCTCCTGGGAGGTTTTGCAGAAGCCCCCAAGCCCCCCCCGCTTCCAGGTGGTCGGGGGGGGGCACCCGGGGACCGAGTCGTGTTTTACCAGCCTCTGTGTGGGGCGCCGTGGGGTGACCTACAAAGCTTGGCAGGTTTCCCTGCCGCTTGACGTCAGGCAGGCAGCCCCCGTGCGGAGAAGCTCAGCGCCCCCCCCCCCCGCCGCCTTTGTGCACAAATGGCTGAGGGAGGGTCTTTTCTGCGTTGGCCCCTAGAGGCAGCCTGGCGGGCATGGAGCAGTACAGCCCGGGAACCGATGTTCTCCGAGCCGTGCAGGCCTGTTGGGCTCCTTGCGAGTCGGGGGGGGGGGGCGCTTATGGGGTTGCCCCGCCGCTCCTCCGCTTGATTCGCCGTCAACTGAATGGCCGGGGCGGTGGTGGCGGGGGGGTCGTTTCGAAGGCAGCAAATCGAGGGAAGAACCCGTCGGGGCTGTCCTACCCTCTAGGACTGGTTTCCCGCTCCGGGCTGCGGCTGGACTGCTCTTGCCCGTCCTGACCGTGTGGCTCGACGGCGCCGCGTCCTGGCAGCCGGGGCGACAGGCTGAGCTCCGTTCACTCGTGGGCCGGAGGATGCGCCCGGGGGCCGAGGGGCAGCGCGAACCGCGGGCGAGGGTGGACAAGAGGGGGGGGGCGCCTGCAGGCGCCGCCCGGTCCAGGCGCCCGTCCGAGCCGGGGTTCCTGCGTGGCCACAGGGCGGCTCTCTGGAGCTGCGTCGGGGGTCCAGGTGACTACCGGCCCCTGCCTGCCTTTCCAGGCTTGAGCCCCGTGCGCCGCTGGGGGGGGAGGCAGAGGAGCCCAGCCCGGGCCGCCCCCCCTCCAGCCGGATGCTTATTCCCAGCTGCTGATCTCCTTTCTTTGCGCTGGGAGTTGCTGTTTCTGTGTCAGCAAGTTGCTCTTTCTCGCCCACCCCCTGGCGTTGAGCAGAGGCTGGGGGGGGGGAGCTGGGGGGGCTGGCTCCCCTGCGTCAGCTTTGAAGTAGGGGTGCTGGGTAGTGGGACGGGACTTGGTTTGCCTGGCTGACAGGCAGTGTGTGTGGGAGTATACTTTGCCCTTGCCAGGGAGCCCCTGGGTGCCTCTTTGCGGTTTCAGAGGTGGTGGTGGGGGCTGGAGCAGCAGGTGACTTGCAGGTCCCGTTACTCTTTCGCTTGGGTCATTGCAGGGCTATGGGCGGTTGCTCCGCCTGCGTGAGGCTCCCCTGGGCGTGGTGTGATTGATCCGTGGTGGGCCACTGGACGGTGGGTGGGAGTCAGGGAGCGTTCTCTGTGCTTGCTGGTGCCTTTGATTTGCTGGCAGGGGGAGGGACCCAGGATTGGGGCTGGGTCCTTTTAGTGTTGGCTTCCCACGTGGGGGACTCTCTGCCCTGAGAAGTTTGCCAGGGAGCTGGTTTGCATCTTCGCTTCCCTCGGACGGTTTTGAACATCTGGTCCGTCTGAAATTTATCCGGCGCTTCACCAGGAACCGCGGAAGTGCGATCGCCACTGCGGGATGCAGCGCATGCTTGCGGCTGCGCCGCTCTGCCCCGAGCACCCGCCCTCCTCCTGGAAGAGGTGCCCCGTCCCAGGCCTGGCTAGTACAGCTGTGCAGCAGCCGTTTTTAGTGCCCCACGACCCTCCAGCCGGGAATGGCCTGGCGCACATGCGTGGTGCAGAGGCTCCGTGTGGCCGTCCCCTGGCTGCCCCACTGCGCCAGGTGAAAATGCCCGCATCCTTCTCCATTTACTTATTTTGCCCCTTCTTGTTTCTCGTATATTTTGCGATAGACGTTCAGGCCTCCCCGTGAGTCCTGGGTGCAGTTGGTTACATGAATCGCACGCTTACTTGTGGCTTTCTTTGGATTGAAGCGCTTTGCGTCCCGTGCCGTTTGCCTTGCCTTCACTCGGACGGGCGATTTGTAAACTCACCTAGCTGTGGGATTTGGCAACCAGACCCAGGCAAGGCATTCTGGGTGGGGTTTGGAAGTGGGCGGTGCAAGGCTAGGCACGGATGCAGCCCCCCTAGCCCCCAGAAAGGGATTTATTTATTTGCCTTTTTATCCTGCCCTATACCTGGAGGTCTCCTGGCAGGTAACAACATCTAAAGTCAGACATTAAAACAAAACCAGCATGTATTAAAGCAGTAACACCTGCTAGTGGGAAGGGAAAGCATGTCCCCATTAACCCAAGGCCAGGGCAAAGAGGTGTGTCTTCATTGCCTTCCTAAATGTGTACAGTGAATGAGATAGATGTACGCCAAGGGGAAGACTATTCCGTAGCCTGGGGGCCATCACTGAGAAGGCCCTCTCCCGAGTGCCCACCCCCTTTGCTGCTGAGGGTGGTGGGACAACCAGGAGGGCCTCCCCTCTAGATCCTAAGGCAGGGGCAGGTTGATTCCTTGAGCTCCCTTTGCAAAGGTTTGCGTCCAGGTTCGCTCTGGGTTTGGATGGCGCCCCGAGGTCTTTGCGCTGGGCTTTCTTGCCCTTGAACGTTGCTGCCTGGAGGGCGAAGCCTGTTCTGCCGGCGGTGACAGGAAGGGCGGGCGAGATCTCCTTCCAGGGAGAGGCCGGTGTTTGAACCGGTGCCCTCTGCTTTCTAGGCACCGAGGGACGGTCGCTCCCACAGGCTGGATTTTCCTCTGCCCAGCCGATGGCGCACCTGCTGCCGTCTCCTCCGGTCTGTCGGCATCCGCGGCCACTTCCAGTGTCCCCCTCGTCCCCCCCCCCCCAGCCGCTCCAGTTAATTGGTGAATTGCCCGCTCGTTTCATCCAGGCTGGCGAGTGCTTTAAAAATAGCTTCCCACCATCGCAAGATGCCTCCGTCTAACAGCTCCATCCTCTGCTGCCGCCTTTCTGCTGTACATGGCGGGAACGTGTCCCCACGTGAACTCCCGGCGCTGGCATTGTTCGGAGAGTTCTTTTAAGGCAATCTGCAGCGCTGGAGCCGGGGGAAGGGAACCTCCTCGGCTGATTAACCTCTAATTCTGCACCCTGTGGCGGGGGCCGGGCGAGGACGAGGGCCGCTGCCTGTTCCCTTGGCAGCCCCAATTCCCTCCCGGCCAAAGGGCCGAGCGGGATGGCAGGCTCCAAGGAGGCGCCGCTGCCACTCTCCTGGCCGCACGGAAGAGGAGCGGCTGTTTTCCCAGCGCCCGGTCCAAGCGAAGCCGGCGGCCCCTTCCCGGGAGCGTTGTTGGGCCACCTATTTGCGGACGGTGGCCGTGCCGCCCTCTCTGGTTTCAGGGTCACGTGTTGCCTCCGCAGATCAACACAAGCGGCTCTGGCGAGTCACTCTTCCCCTGCTGGGCTCGCCGAGGGAGGGAAGGGTGAGTTAGTCCTCGGGACGGTAGAAAGAGCCGGAGAGCCATTGGTTTGCCGAGCTCCGCAATATTCCCCCCTCGAGGGTCTTGCCTGCACCCTCAGGGTGGCCCCGGAGGGCCCCCTCTCTGGGCCGGGGCAGCACGGACTAAGCCGGCCGCGGGAAGCGAGGGAAGCCCCGAACGCCTGAGCTGAAGTTTTCTAATCCTCCTTCTCTCCCCACTCCAGGAACAAAGAGCCGGGCGCTGGGACCGTCTCCACCATGGGGAAGGATTACTACAAAACCCTTGGGATCCAGTCGGGCGCCAACGAAGACGAGATCAAGAAAGCCTACCGGAAAATGGCGCTCAAGTATCACCCGGACAAGAACAAGGACCCCAGCGCGGAGGAGAAGTTCAAGGAGATCGCGGAGGCCTACGATGTGCTGAGCGACCCCAAGAAGCGGGCAGTTTATGACCAATACGGGGAGGAAGGTAAGGGGGCGGCCGAGCCCCTGGACTGGCGGCTTCTCAGGGTCCCTGCGCAGAGTGGCTGTTGCCCCCGTGAAGCTCTTTCTCCCTGTCCCGGGGCCTGGAGACCCGATGCCTTCTCTGGGCCCCTGCAGGAAAGGCGGGTGGGGTCGGGTGTCACGCGGGCCACTTTGGCTCCCGCTCTAAGATTGTGGCGAACGCAGAAGGCACCAGCTGGATGATCTGCGGGCGAAGGCATTTCCCCAGTCACGGCACCAAGGCTGGGCCTCCGCCTGCTCCTCACCGACTTCCTTTTCAGTACATGCTGCCTGAGTGCGAGGCACAGAGCGCCTTTCCCAATTTTAGTAATAGCTCCTTGTTCCATAAGCAAACGCTGGCAGGCTGAGGAAGGGGGTCAGGCAGGTTCGCGCTGGAGAGGAGGCAGGGAGCTGCTCTGAATAGCACTGAGGCTCGGCAGCCAGCCTCGGGCCTCTCTTGCCCTGGCCCAGCAAGGCAGATGGAGTGAAGGCGGCGGCTGCCTTTGTCTCGCAGCCACTTGATGGCTCAAGTGGGGCTTCGGAAAACCCGAGCGCCGTCTCAGCAACGGGGTGTCGGCTGTGGACCCCAGAGCGTGGTGAGACGTGTCGCAGTTCCCGGAGGGGAATTGCGGGGCACCTAAGGGGAGCCTTCTGGGGCTCCTTCCCCCTCCGCCCGCTCTGTTCTGGTCTTCCAGAAGACGCACAGCCTGCCACCCGGGGGACCTCTTTCCCTGCGGTCCTGGGGGCTGGAAACGTGGTTGCTGGGCGCGGGTGGGTGGAACTGCAGAGGGAAGGGAGGGGGCAAGAGGGAGGCTGCTCCTTAGGGAAGCCTTTGATTTGGGGTGAGGGGCGACCCGTCCCTCTGCTTCCGCCTGAAAATAAAATTGCAGCCTGGCGAACGCTCTGGTCTCTGCTCTTGCTGCTTGAATGTGGAGTCACCTGGGCCGAAAGCGAGGCTCTCTCCTGGCTTGTAAACTGGTTGTCACGCCACCTTGCTCATTACATCGCTTGCCTTTATATAGGCTGCATTTGTTAAAATCATATTTTATGCCAAGTTTTTAAATGTTGGGCTGTAAGCCAGCCCGAGGACTCTGGTTATTGGCCCAGAATGCATATTTATGTAGGTATGTATTGGTATTTCTATCCTGCCCTATAGATACCTCAAGGTCTCAGGATAGATAACATTTTAAGTCACATATATTAAAATGACAGTATATATTAAAATAATAACAGGGTTTTTTTCCACTGACCTCCCTTAATCCAGATCTAAGATGATCCAGGTCTAAGGAATGGGTCCTTCAACTAATCCGGATCTAGTAGATTATGGGAGGTACCTGATGCATCCCCACAGCAATGGGTGCTAGCGTGCCCGCAGTGGAAATGCCAGAGCGCTCATGTGGGGCCTGCCCGTCACCCCAGGTTTATTGGGGGACAGGGGGAGAAATCTCTGTAGATGCTCCGTAGATTCTTTGAAGATTCTCCGGAACCTTTGACAAAGGTCCATAGGACTGGCATTGCTCTCGCGTGGGGGCATTGCTCTCTTCGGAGCCTGTGCTGTTCTTCAGAGCCAGCTTTGGAGATTGTGCACAGACTTTGGAGCTTTGCCTTTCGGGGCCTCACCCCCATGGGTGCGGCCCCCCCTCAAAACCCCCCAGACCACATTGCCCGATCATGATGGAAACACGCTCCATATAATCTGGATTTGATGCCCAAAGACCCCATTGTAGACCCCTGTAATGGGGTCTACAGGAAATCCGGATTATAGGTCCTGAAGGACCCATTTAATCTGGATTTCCCTAGAACTGGTGGAAACAAATGTGGCTCCAACGGGGTCTGCAGTGGAAATGGGGTCTTCCTGCTCTTAGCCTAATGGGTACTTAATGGGTACTTAGTGCTAGTGGAAAAACCCCACAGTGTCTGCAAAGTGGGAAGAGACCATTTATTCCTATTTAACCAAAGGCCAGGGCAAAGAGCTTCGTCTTCACTGCCTTCCTAAACATATGGTGAAGAGACCTGACGCACCTCAAGGGGGAGACTATTCCATAGCCTGGGGGCCATCACTGAGAAGGCCCTCTCCTGGGTGCCCACCCCTTTTACTACTGAAGGTGGTGGGACAACCAGGAGGGACTCCCCTCCAGATCTTAAGGCACAGGCAGGTTGATATGGGAGAAGGTGTTCCGTTAGATCTTTGGGGTCTTATAAGTCAAAAGTTGACACCTTGAATTGGGCTCGGTAGCGAATTTAGCCAGTCAATCAATCAAAACACGAAGGAAGGCGTGTTCGAATGCTCCTGGGGAAGAAGCGCTGTTTCCTGAAGGGGGAAGCAAGACGGGCGCAGGAGTGGGCCGAGGGCAGGGAGGAGAACCGGCTGAGTCGCCCGCCCTGGGCCCTGGCCTGTCTCCGTCTCCCGCTTCTGCTGCTTTCATCTCTGGTCCAGTTGCAGTTGCCTCCTTGACCCGCAGCCCTTGGGACGGACCTGGCCGAAGCAGCAGGGCCCCGTATTCTGCTCCTGCCCTTCTCTTTGTAGCTCTGCCTGGGTTTTGAGAAATGTTGTTTCTAAAGACCTGCCTGCTGCTGCCGCCGCGCTGAGATCTTGAGTTCCCAATTTAGGACCCTGGGAAGAGCCAAGTTCCTCTGGAGGAAAAAGGTCAGGCTGGCTGGCAGCTCCAAAATGCCCTTCAACGGCTCTCAGTAGCAGCACTTTAGCCCACTGGCGGTAACGCTTCTGTTCTGTCTAGCTTGCTGTGATGGCGCAGTGGACGTTTGGAAGGGACGTTTCAGCTGACAACCGTCACAGCCTCCGGCCGGTGTCACAAAATGGCCAGCAGTTATCCAGAAGCTGGACGGCTGCAGCTGGTCCTGCGTTATGCGATTCCAGCCTGGACATTTTGGAAACGTGAGGCGGGGCTGATGGCTCTTCCCAGCCTCGGTGGCCCAATCACAGCAGGTCACCAGAAGGGCTTGTGCCACGTTCCTCCTGGCCCCCAGCGGTGCTCTGTGTCGCCGGCCGTCGGCCTTGCTGGGCACTGGCAACTGTGGTGCTGCGTCCCTGAAGGGCCTCGCACTTCCTTTCCCTTGGATCCAGAAGGGGAGACCCGGTGCCCTCCTAGCGCCTTGGGGACAGGGCTTGGGGAGGACGGAGTTTGATTCAGTTGGCTGAACCGGGCCAGCTAAGCCGGACTTGCTCTGTTCACAGGTGTGGGACAGGTGGCACAGCTGTGGGTGCTGCCGTGTCGCCATGGCAACGGTGCCATACGTGCCCATTGCTGCGGCGAGGGGATCCCATTGGATGCCTCGGGTATCGCTGGGCAAAGGTGCAAAAAGACCCCGATGCTTTTACGCTGCCCTTGCCCTCAGTGCCAAGGTGGCGTACAAAGTTAGAACATAAAGCAACAACCGAAAATGACGGGAAAAGTTAAAATGCGGAAGTCAAAGTCTACAGCAAGGGCTTCCTGGCAGATCACGAAAGGGAGGCTGTTCCAGACCCTGGGGGCCACAACAGAAAAGACTCTCCCTCTGGCCTGGCCCTGTGGACACCAGTCAGGGAGGGGGGCACCAGGGAAGGGGGGCTTGCAGGAAAATCTCAGCGATGGGTAGGCCTGGAGGGAGAGGAGGCATTCCTTCCGGTTGTTGAACTTAGAAAGTAGCAGAATCTGCATGCAGCAGTAAGCACTGCAAATAGTGCGTGGATTTGGTCCCGTGTTCACGGACAGGAAAAAACACGTCGCTTCATTCCAGACTGGAAGGCATTTATTAGCTTCGTGATTGCAGAGCGAAAACTATCTGAACAGATTGCTGGTAACGTGAAGCAAACACCAATATACAACTTAGCTACAAGAGGAACAGAGAGAAAGAGAGAGAGAAACCCAACAGCATACAGTTTATGTTTGTGAGTTAATGCACCGTCTTAGGGCCTTGGCTCCCACATGCGCACGTTTAGCCTCTCCCAACGGGATTGCATTGTGTGCGTTGCGGAGCCCAAGCGGTTCCCAATTAGTCTTATCTAGGTCACTGGCATTTATTAAGTTGGTCTGGTGAGGCAAACTGCAGGACAGCCGCAAACTCTGGAAATCCTGACCCAGGTCCCTGGTCCCAAGTTGTTTAGGATTTAAGGTCCAAGGCCGGCACTTTGAATTGAACCTGGCAGTGAAGCAGGAGCCAGTGCAGTTCTTAAGGAGCAGCATGACACATGCCTGGACTTCAGTATGAGTCAGCAGCCTAGGTGATGCGCTTAGCACCAGCTCCAGCTTCTGGATCCTCTTCAAGGGATGCCCCACACAGAGTGTGTTGCAGTAGACTAAGAAGGAGGTTCCAAGAGCACGGGTTGATGTGGCCAGGTGACCTCTGTCCCGGAAGGTGTTTAACTCCTAGAGTAGTTTACAGGGCAAATAAGCTACCTTGAGGCCTTTCACGCTTTAATGGTGGGCTTGGTCCGGGGACACTTTGGTTTGAAGCATCTGCACACTGTGGGGACCCTTATATTCCAGAATGTCCCATCTTCGATAGTGCAGAGGAGTAAAGATTGCTCCCAGTACAGGCCCTGATGCAGCCTTCATGCCTGCCTCCGCCTGCTGGCTGCATGGGGGTGGAGCTGCGGCCGCACAGTCCACCATCGCACTGCCTGATGGCTGTAGCAATGGCCGGCTGCACGTGGCCATTGCTGCTTCAAGGTGGATGGCACCAGGGGGCAGAGTTTGCACTTAAGCCTGCTGCAGGTAAGTCCCAGGTAGGCGTCAGATGGGGCCAAGGTCTCCAGAGTGAATTCTTGATCTTGATCTCCCTGGGACACGGGGAGAGGAACTGAGACTTTCCCCTTGGCCTGCAGGTCCTAGGCACCTGTCGTTTTTGCTCCTCCTTACAACCACTTGGAGCAGATGAAATGTGGCCACATTATTTGTTTATTTGATTTATCTGGCTTGTGTCTCGCCTCATCACCCATCAGCCTCAGGGTGTCAGATGAATGCAGAAAACTAGGAATATTAGGGCAGCAAAAGCTTTCCTAAAAGCACAGCTCAAACCACGCTTAAAAATCCAGAACGACCCCCAAGCCATTTGGGCCGCCCGGGGGCGTATCCTGCACGTGGCTGCATTTCCTGGATCCCTTTGCTGACCTTCTCGGTTCTCTTTCAGGGCTGAAGGCCGGGGGCAGCTCCTCGGGCCCCTCAGGGAACACCTTCCACTACACCTTCCACGGGGACCCCCACGCCACCTTTGCCTCCTTCTTTGGGGGCTCCAACCCCTTTGACATCTTCTTCAGCAGCGGCCGCTCCCGCGTCTTCAACGGTTTTGACCACGAGGACATGGACGTGGACGACGACAGCGACGACCCGTTCAGCGCTTTCGGCCGCTTCGGCTTCAACGGCCTCAACGGCGTCCATCGGCGGCACCCGGAGCCCATCCACATGCGCCGGAAGGTGCAGGACCCGCCGGTGGTCCACGAGCTGAAGGTTTCCCTGGAGGAGATCTACCACGGGGCCACCAAGCGGATGAAGATCACCCGGCGGCGGCTGAACCCGGACGGGAGGACGATGCGGACGGAAGACAAGATCCTGAACATTGTCATCAAGCGGGGCTGGAAGGAGGGCACCAAGATCACCTTCCCTAAGGAGGGCGACGCCACGCCGGACAACGTCCCGGCCGACATCGTCTTCGTCTTGAAGGACAAGCCCCACGCGCACTTCCGGAGGGACGGGACAAACATCATCTACACAGCCGTGATCAGTCTGAAGGAGGTGGGTCTGGCAGGCGAGGGCTGGAACGCTTGTCTCCACTTCTGGCACAGCGTCCCTGGCATGGGCTGAGGGCGAGAGTGGGTGGGGCTCCAGAAGTGGGGGAGATGTCTCCCCGGGTGCCTGGGAAGAGGAGGCCTCGCAGGAGAGGGATGCGTGGGTGAGGAGCACTGGTGGGGTCACCCACTTGCAGGTCTTCGCATGCAGGTCTCCAGGCTGCTTCTGGCTCCATCTGGGGCAGCCCCGAGAGCCCCCTCCCTTAGAGAGAAGGATGAAGCGGATTTTAGGAATCGGCGGAGGGGCCGTTTGCCTTTTAGCGGCACAGAAGGTGCATGCACTGACCCGTGGCATTGCCACCTTCCTCCCTGCGCTCGGCCACCGGTCTGAGACACTCAAAGGCACATTTCAGATCAGGGAGGGTTCCTGGGTGTGTGTGTGTGTGGCTTAAAGCAGATGCTTCCTTCGGATCCCAATGCGTTCATTGGGCTGCCCAGCCTTGAGGGTGCCGTGGGCCCCGAATGCCCTCCTGCCTCTTACCCAGGGAGGTTCCGTTGCCACAAGCCTCATGCGAAGACCCCTCCCAGAGTGTGGCTGTGGACTGAGGGAGTTCGGGGGGGGGGGGGCTGCTCCTGGCAGGGGATGAGGACGGATCCTGTGGCCATCACTGCCGCTCTAGCAGCGCAGTTACATATTAACCTAGAATAAAGGAAGCGTCCGTCAGAGGTCCCCTTCTGCTCCCTCCCTTGGTTCACTGGTGGCGGCCCTGGTGGGCTTGCGTGAGCCACAGTTTCCTTCGGGGAGACGGAACCTGCTGGGGGTGGGAAGGGGGGGCAGATTAGATTCCCCCAGGCCCTGTTTTGGCGCCCCTTCCTTGGTCTGGAGCAGCCTTTCCTCCTGCCCTGGGTGCCGTCTGGGTGGATGGGGTCACACCAGTAGCCTGTGCTCAGAACCAGCCCACGTGCGTTCTCCCAGCGCCGTGCGGGTGGAAGCAAATTTGTCTGTCCTTGAGAATCCGCAAGTGTCTCTGTGGGCAGCCGAGAGCGCAGCGCACAGAAGTGAGACCGGCTTCCGGGCTGTTTTTAGGGACCCTTCCAGGCTCCGGATGTTTCCGGCAAAGCTCAGCTGGGGATTCCCAGTGGCAGAGCAGGGCAGGAAGCAGCGTGTCTAAATGGCCTGGGTGCCCCTGGGCTCAGCCACCTGGAGGGAACGTCCCAGGAGTCCCAAAGGGCTAGGAGCCCTGAGCACAGAGCTGCCCATCCTGAGCTTCCAGCCCAGAGGTTTGCGCTCGGTCCTGTGGGCGTCCCTCTGCCTTGAGACCGGTGCTGAACCCTGGGTGGAACCAATGGTCTCCCTGCTCCTCAGAAGGAGGCCCGGTGGGGATTCTTTGCTTGCTTGACTTCCTTCCCTAGAGTCCCTTGCGGGATTGAAACTGTTGGCCCTTTCTGCAAGGTGTGACTTATCCCCTGATGCTCTGGGCTGGGCTACCAGTTGCCCACAGCAAACAGGCCAGCCTACTTTGACGGCCGGGTGCAAAGGTCCCCGGCCCCTGGGCTGCTGATGTCCTGGGGGCTTGGGGGGCAGGTGGCCAGAGGCAGCACACTTCAGGCATCACTCGTGGGTGCCTGGCCAAAACGGCGCTGGGATGCCACGCTGGCCCACGGCCACATGCTGTTGGTGGCCCAGTGTGCCAGAGCAGCTGCCTTGAGGGCTGCTTATGAGCCTTCTGCCAGTAGAGCGGGATCCCTGTGTCCTCCTCCTGGGCTGGGTGGTGGTTTGGCCTGCAGCCTATCATCCAGGTGCCACGTTGAGCTGCTCTACCAGCCCAGTGTGGAAAGGGCCAAGGGCCCACTGGCCTTGATACTCTATCTCGGCTTTGGAGCTGCCTGGGGGGGGGGGAGGGCACAGTCCCCACCCCTCTCTTTCAGGCTGATGTGCTCTGCTGCTGTCTGAGTGCTCAACGGAGCAGAGATTCCGCCTCCTGCTGCCCCTGTTGTCCTAGGGACCTGCCTGGCTTGCCCAGGGGCCACATAAGCATGGAGCTTCTGAGGACCTTGTCTGGTCAGGGGCACCTTCTACAGGCTCGGTGTGGCGTGGGGGTTGGGATGTTGGGGGGAGATTTCCTGCCCTCAGCGCCCACCTATCTGCTCCAGAAGGAAGCCCCTCTGGTCTGAACAACCACCCTGCAAGGCAGGACTGGGGACAGGTTTAACCCCCCCCCTCCTTTCTCCAACCTGGGACTGCTGCTGTTGCCTCTGGGTGACTGTTTTGGGTTGGAGGGACAGTACTGATTGGCCAGCCCTGCTATAGGGAAGCATTTGGGCCTCTGGAAAGTTGGGGGAAGCTGGCTGTGCCTTCCTTCCTTCCTTCCTTCCTTGTGGGGGCCTCCTCCTGCCCCTTCCACAGCACCCTCTGGCATTTCCTTTTGGGCCACAGGTAAAGATACTCTGGCCCAGAGTCCTTGCCAGCCATCCTGGGCTCTGTGGTCCCCCAGGCAGGGGCAACTCAAAAGCTTCCACTTCCTGGAATTCCCCCCACCCCCACCCCCGGCGGCCCTTGGATGTTTTAAGGGGCCTGTGAGGGACTCTTGACCACACAGCCGTGGAAGGGCAGCTGGGCAGCTGTGCCCTTTGCTTCTCATTGCCTCCCCGGGGATTAGGCCTGAAGGCCAAGCTAAATTTAGCTGCCTCCTCTGTGCCGCTCGCTCTTGGCTCTGGACTCTGAGGAGTTCAGTGACTGGGGCAGAATGCCCTCCGGGCCCCTCCAGGCCCAGCTTGCCCTGGGCGTTCCCGGAGAACAGGCGTGTCTCTCTTCATGCCCCCGGGCGGACGTGGGGCAGGATGCGCTACGCAGGTCCCTCGCGTGCCGGTGGGGCCGGTGACTCTACGGGTTCTCTGGCCCGCCTGATGTGCCTGCTTGTGTCTCTCCTCTCTTCCAGGCGCTGTGCGGCTGCACGGTCAACATTCCCACGGTGGACGGGCGCGTCATCCCCCTGCCCTGCAGCGACATCATCAAGCCGGGCACAGTGAAGAGGCTGCGTGGGGAGGGGCTGCCCTTCCCCAAGGTGCCCACCCAGCGCGGAGATTTGATTGTAGAGTTCAAAGTCCGCTTCCCGGACAGAATAGCCCCGCAGACCCGACAGATCCTCAAGCAACACCTTCCCTGTTCTTAGACCTCTGGGTTGGACTGCCGCCCGCCTGCCCGCCCGCCCGCCTGCCTGCCCGCCCGCCTCTTGGCCGGCCAGCTTGCCTTCCAAGCAGCAATACTTCACGCACGGGTGCTGAGGCGCTCCCAGGCGCTGCCGGGCCCAGGGGCACAGCCGTGCCCCTTGCTGCCAGCCTCGCGCTCCTTCTCGCTGGAGACACTCCGGCCCGCCTGGTGCCATCTCCCTCTCTCTTCCTGCAGCGGCTTTGCTCAAGGCAGGCGGTTCCCTCTTGGGTCCGGTACTGCTGCTTTGTGTGAGCCTTGAGCCCCCCTCCCCGTGTGCCCTTTGGGAGGGTTTGGCTGCTGAGCACCCGGCTGCAGCGTCCTGCGGGGTGTCTGGGGAACGACCCCCTCTGTAAATAGTAATTCCGAGCCGCTCCAGTTTCTTCCAGATGGTTTGCAGATGTTTTTAGATGGCTCTTTGGTGTGCCAATCAGTAGAGCAGCTGGCGTTTGCCAGAAGACCACTGGGCAAGAGCAGACCCCATCCAGCCCTGAGCTGTGCCCAGGTCCTGTCCTGCTCTTGCCCGGAGAAGATCCACTCCTGTCTCGGGGACCTCTGGGACCATTGCACCAGGATCCCCGTGGGCCTCTCCATCCAGCGAAGGACCGAGATGTGTTTTGGGCCTCCTCCTCCACGCTTCTTTGAACTGGTGTTGCTTTCCTTCAGAAATACCCTGAGGACTGGCTCTGCCTGCCCAGGCGTTCTCCTCCCCAGTGGCTGAAGCGGATGCTTTCTCCCCTGGGGGGTCTGGTGCCGTGGGAGCCGCAGCCCTTTCAGTATTTCAGCCCGCCAGCAGTGGTGGCGAGGGCCAGGGGCCTGCGGGTGGGGTGCCCCTCTGTGCACATGTCTTCTTTGTGGGGGGGCAGGAAGGGCTATTCCGGGCTGGGGAGGAGGGGCGCAGCACTTGCCTGGGCGTTGCCGGGCTTCAGGGCTGTTTTTTAAAAACTTTCCAGAGGGGCATTTTTAAGGAACCCCCCTTCTTGGCTTGTTCCGCTCACCCAGCCATCTCTCAAAGGGGCCCTTTGGCCTAGCAGCCTTGTCCCGCTCCCTGACTTCCGTTCTTGTTTGCATTCAAGCATTTTGACTTGAAACCTTGGGGTCCCTCTAGGTCCCTCCCTGACACCCAGGGCGATCGGCAGAGGGACCCACGGCCCTTGCTGTGGCCGGTTTTCAGAGCCAAGGCGAAGTTCTTTTGACTTTATCTACAGGATGCTGAAATCCTTCTGGCACTTAATGTACAGCTGTACAGAATCTCCCACATATCGGTCCGTCCTTTTAATGTGCAGTTTTTTGAGACCATTTAACACGACAAAGGCAGCGTTGAACTTATCCGCCCGCCTGGACGCTCAAGACGAGGAGGCCTCTTTCGCCCCTCCCCGCGTGCGTGCGTGCGTGTGCGTGTGTGCGTGTGTTTGAAATACAAAAAAACTGAGGCTGGGGCAGGTGGGGGGGTGGATGGCAGAGCTGGAGGCGCCGTTGGGGCTTTTCTCCATTTCAGTGAGATCCCAAGTGGTTTTATAGCCGTTTTTTTGTATTCTTTTCCTCTCTTCTTTTGTAATGTCCTGTATTAATATTTAAAAATAAAGTATTTTAAAAAAACATTTCTTTGGGCCTTTCTGTGCACAGGCTTTGTGGCAAAGGTTCTTGTGGAGAGGAAGCACGCTCTGAGCAACATGGAGGCACTTTGGCTAAAGGAGCGCTGGCTGATTGTGGCAGCTCAGCTGGGCCCATTTCTGCGTCCTCTTCCTGCCCTTCAGCCCATGTCATCTGGGTATGCAGACGGGACTGCAGAAGAACTCAAGAACTTGAAAATAAAAAAATGGGGAGCCCTGCTGGGTTAGTCCAGCATCCTGTCTCATGTGGTGGCCCACCAATGGCTCAAGCAGAAGACAAAGGCAAAACCTTGGCTTGCTCTCAAGTTCCAGCCAATGGCCTTCAGAGGGATCCTGCCTGTTCCACAGCCTGAAGGATGTACTTGGGCACCCACTGTAGTAGCCATTGGTACATCACTCATCCATGAATTTGTTTAGCCCTTCCTTGAAGCCATCTGGGCTGGCAGCTGTTACCACCTCTTCTGGCAGCAAATTCCGTAGACTGATGACCCTCTGGGTGGAGAAATCTTCCCCTTGTCTGATCCGACTCTCCTACCCATCAGCTCCATAGAAACAAGCGAAAAAAGCTAATTCATTGCTGGGAATAATTAGGAAGGGAATAGAAAACAAGTCAGCAAGTGTCATTTTGCCTCTTAATAAATCTGTGGTGAGGCCACATTTGGGATATTGTGTACAATTCTGGTCACCACACATCAAAAAGGATATTGTGGCACTAGAGAAGGTGCAGGGTGATTAAGGGTCTGGAACAAAATCCCTTACGAAACCAGGCTGCAACGTCTAGGCCTCTTCCGTCTGGAGAGACGACGTCTGGGGACCTGATTGAAGTATATAAAATTATGCATGGTATAGAAAAGGTGGATAGAGAACATTTTTTTTCTCTATCACACAGCACTAGAACCAGGGGGCACTCTATGAAGCTGATGGGTAGGAGAGTCGGATCCAAGAAGGGGAAATATTTCTTAACCCAGAGGGTTATCGGTTTAAAGAATTTGCTGCTGGAAGAGGTGGTGACAGCAACCAGTTTAGATGGCTTTAAGAAGGGATGGGAGATGTATCAATGGCCACTAGAATGGATGCCTAGGTACATATTTCAGGCTGGGGTGGGGGGAAGCAGGACGCTTCTAAGGCCATTTGTTGGGATTTGAGAGCAGGAGAAGGTTTGTCCTTGTCTCTGCTTGAGATGCCCATGAGCATTTGGTGGGCCACCATGTGCACCGGGATGCTGGACTAGATGGGCTGTGGCCTGATCCTGCAGGGCTTCTCTTAGGTTCTTATAGATGCCCCCTGGTTCTAGTGTTGTGGGACAGAGAAAAGAAATTTTCTCTATCCACCTTTTCTATATTGTGCATGATTTTATATACTTCAATCAGGTCTCCCCTTAAACACCATCTTTCCAGGCTGAAGAGGCCCAGATGTTGCAGTTTGATTCCATGAGGGATTTTGTTCCAGCCCCTTGGGCATTCTGGTTGCCCTTTTCTACATCTTTTCCAGTTCCACAAGATGCTTTCTGAGGTGTGGTGTACAATGAATTTTTTGAGGCTCCCAAGGTGGAGGAATGCAGCAGTGGGAGCTTCAGGAAAGCTGCCGAACAAACGCAGCTCAGGAAAAGCCCCCCCCCGGCCCCCTCCCTGCATGATACCCTGCAATGGATTCTGTGAAGCAAAAGGAAGAGTGGCACCGTTTGGATCAGCTGTTATGTTCGCCCAGCTCTCTCACTGGCACGTTTTTTCACTCCTCGGGCCTGAAGAGAGGGCTTGCACGTCCATTCCATGATCTTGGTTGCAATTTTTATTTCCAAGGCTTAAATGGTTCGTTGGATCAGCACTTTCATCTTTCAGTTAATTACAGCTTCCCCTGAGACCTTAGGACGAAGGTGAGATTAGGGCTTTTTGCCCTCAAGATCAGGGACAGCGGTTGGCGGTCGCACTTCAAACGCCGTCTCTGTCCCAGACCGGCTTGGAACGCACCTGGTTGTCCGAGTGTAAACGCTTCCACCTGGGGGTGTCTGTTTCACTGCAGCAATGGCCATGCACACCGAGCCATTGCTATGGTGATCGGGAGATGCGGCATGTGACTGCTCAGCCTCAGCCCGCCGCCCCCCACAACATTTACATGGAAATATATCTAAAGGTTGCACGCGGGGCTGCCCTAGGAGGGTCTATGGTGCTCCCAGTATGGCTGGGAAGCTGTTTTCATTGCTCCGGCGCTAATGAAGATGAGGACGGCATGCTCGCTTGGAGGCACTCTAGGATGGGAGAGGCTCCACAGGCGTGTATGCTGTGTGCCAGGGCATCCCCATCTTCCAAGTGCAAAAAGGCCCTGGGATAAAGGTATAGAGGAACTAGTAGAATGACGAGGAGAAGCCTGGGTTCTTTGAGGGCCTGTGCTCACTTGCCTTCCAGGAGGGGCTCCAGCTGCTCCTGGGGAGGCCCATCTACAGGCGGCGCCTCTCCTGCCGTCCCGGGGCATCTTGGAGCTCACGCCAGGTGCCCTGGTCTTCACTGCCCTCTTCCGGGCACAAAGCAGTGAGAGGGCAGGGCAAGACACCTGCAGTTGTGGACTTGGGCGCCGTGGGCTGATTGCCATGGCAGTGTCTGGGCACAAGCTGAATTTTGCTGTGGATGTTGGCACGGTGATCCAGCCTTCTCAGGTCAGGCCAACAGCACTTCAAGCACTGGTGGTCTGGCTGGGGAAGGCACCAGCGCTTGCAGTGTGGATGGCTTCCTCTGCGCCTGTAGGGGACCGCTGCAGGTGAAACAGACCATTGAAGAGGAAAAGCGTGCTTTGGCTGATTGTATCAAAAGCAGTCAAGAACAAGCTCAAAGTGCAGCAAATGAAGGCTGCGTATCAGAAAAAAAATAGGGCAAGCCGAAACAGACAACTGGCACAATAAAGCACTGTGTGGACGTTTCTTGGAGAAAGTAGACCGAGGACAAATCTGGCTGTGGCTTACAAGTGGAACACTGAAGAAAGGAACCGAAGGGCTGATTTTAGCCGCACAAGAACAGGCCGTCAGGACCAGTGCAATAAAAGCCAAAATAGAAAAATCAGCTGTATCCATCAAGTGGCGGTTATACAAAGAAGCTGAAGAAACAATTGGCCACCTACTAAGAAAGATGGTGCAGAATGATTACAAACACTGTCGCCAAAATGACCCACCGGAACCGGTGCCACAATCGCCATCTGCCGGCAGCACAGAACTCACGGGATCACAGGCCTGAAAAAGTGGTCAAAACTGAACAGGTGAAAATACTGTGGAACTTCAGAATACAAACTGGCAAAACTTCGGAACAACAACTCTGAAATCACCATTACAGAAAAGAAGAGGGTGTGGCTCATTGATGTTGCAACGCCAGGAGATAGTAGGATCCACGTGAAACAAGCAGAACAAAATCCAAACTGCAAGGACTTAAAGCGCTGCTGGTGCCATTCCAGAAGGCCTTGGAAGGCACCTAAAACGGCTCAACGTTGACAAGGCCGCCCTGCTGGTTCTGCTCACATATCCGCCGGTGCGTAACGTCATCTCAGGGTTTTGGGAAGATCCAAACACGTTGTGAAACATCATGGTCAACATGTTTAGTATCGTCTGTTATATTGTTGTGTCTCTGTATGTCATACAATAATAATATCATTCCGCTGGGCCACGGCTTAAAGCAGCGAGCTAAACTATTGTGCTTGAAAATCCCCTTTCTACTAAGCCGTATCCATGAACTGAATCCACAGGTCTAGCAGGTGTGTCAGGTCTGGACCAGGAACTCGGGGTGGCCGTGTCTGCCTGACCTCCCTTTCCCTGCCTCCGAGGGTCAAAGTCTGGATGGAGATGGGAACGGCGGCCACAAGGCCTGTAGCGGCCCAGGCGTCTGTTTCTGGCCTCCGGGAGGACCCTGTGGCTGGGAAGCCTGTGGCTGTTTTGTGCCGCTCAGGTTCTGCAGGAGCCGCCTGGGGCCTCCTTAAGTTCCCTGATTTTCTGTGAAGAGCAAAAGCTGCATAATTGCTCAAGTTCAGGTGGGGTCAATCTGATCTGAAGGGAGACTTTCCTAGCCTTGAGTCAGAACAAGGGGAGCACAAGGAAGGTGATTTGTTAAAGTGATAAAAGCATTTTTAATAATAAAAAGTGTTGGTTGCACATTGGAGAGCATCAAGCATGACTCAAGAGTCCTGTGTGGCTGGAAATTAGGCTGCCTGAGCATCAGACCTTCACCGGAAGGCTATTATTGGAGCGAGTGCCTTTGTGGGATACGTGGGCACCGTAGGACCCAGAAAGTTTCAAAAAGGGATCCCTGCTGAATTAGGCCACAGCCCTTCTAACCTGGCATCCTGTCTCCCACATGGCCCACCAATTTCTCTCACATGAATCTGTCTGATCCTTTAAGAACGCAAGAGGAGCCATGCTGGATGCAGCCACAACCCACCTAGTCCAGCATCCTGTCTCATACATGGCCCACCAATGGCTTCTGGGCATCTCAATCAGAAGAGGAAGGCAAAATCTTCACCTGCCCTTGACTCCCTGCCAATGGCCTTTAGGAGTACCCTCCAAGCCTCAGGTAGTACCTAGGTAGTATCCATTCTAGCAGCCTTGGATACACCTGTCCTCCATGAATTCAGTTCTCCTGGGCAGATAAAGAACCCACGAAAGCAGCTATCCCATAAGGCAAAGGGCTCAGGCCGCTAAAGGGCCTTGAGAGAGAGATGTTGGGTGGGGACCTTCACACCTGCTGGACTGCAGAGGTGTATTTGGATTTCAAAGATAACAGGCTGGGGCCAAATAAAACCCACCTCAGCACCCAAAGAGGGCTGATGAGGTCTCTGGATCAGGTGGAAGGCCGAGAGGGCAGAGGGGGTTGTCCTCACACATTGCCATAAAACCGATGTGCTGGCCCCCAGGCCTCTTGCCCCGAATTCCAGCTTCCAGATGGCGTGTGGTCCATGTGGGTGTGCTGGCGATGGTGCCTGCCAGGGGAGTCTCTCCCACACCTCCCTAGCCCTGGCAGTGCCTCCAGGGGAAGTGCCTGTGACGATGCCCACCGTGCCACTGGGGGTTTCCACACTCCTGCCATCCCTTCTCCCATGACTTGGAAACTGTTGGGTCTCCCCTGGGTCTCTAATAAGTGACCATCTAGCGATGAGGGCCTTGGCGGGGCAAATTGGTCATCGCCTGGCCTGAAGTGGCCGTGGGGGCCCTGCCTCCGACCAGAAGTTGGGAGGTGCGGCCAGGGGCATGGCGGGTGAAGGGCTGACCTGGCCCCAGGGCCACGTTTGCCAGGCGCTGCACCCAGCAGAGAAGCGGCTGCCTCAGGTGCCCAACAGCGGCCCCTCTAGCGGCTGGTGAGGCAATCGGACCTGCATCCTCCACGGGGCAGTGAGTGAACATGGCTGTGTGTGTGTGTGTGCCAGTTTGTCTTCACTCCCCAGGCTCAGTTGTCTTCCTTCAGATTCCCATTGTTGCTCTGACCACCGCTAGAGGTTTCTGGGAGAGCGTGGGAGACGTGGCATCCCTGGGGCAGCTTCACAAGGTCCACCACCTTACTGACCTTCATCTCAGAGGGAAGGGAAGCCCTCACGCCCCGCAAAAGGTCCAAGTTTCTTTCTCTGGGTCATCCTGCCCTCTAGTGGCCGCTGTGGGCAAATGCTGGACGTGTCTTGCGGCTTCTGAAGGGCCCCAAGGGGTTGATAAATCACAGGCTGAAGACGTGTTTCGTTGAAGCATCTTCAAGTCAGCTAGCACAGGAAGCAAACGTGGAAGAAGGAGAGCAATGTGGCAGTTTGGCCGACGCGTCTCTTGTCCTTCTGATTTGAGGAAGCCGGCTGAAGTTGGCATTGAGCCCTCCTTGTGGCACGCAGGTCTTTTCTGTTTGGCCACAGGCAGCCGTGCGCTAGGGCTGATAAACTCCTGGTAAAGGCGGACCATTCATGCTTGTCATGAGGAAAGCCAGGAGTGAGTCTGGCCACAAGTGTGCATGCTCCTTCCGTTGATCAGCCTGCGCCTCTGTGTCCGGAGGCGGAGGTGCCACCCCCTGGCTGCCCGCGGTCGGCTGTTCCGTGACATGCTCGGGGCGTGTTTGAGCACAGGGGCGAATCACGTCAGCACCCATGATCGTACATGCAGCGCCCGCTACTTGGTTGCTGATTGGGTGCCTGTAATGTGACTCAGCGACCGGATGCCACTCCCAGGGATCAGAGGTCCGGCCGCATCAGGGGTCCGCGACTGAACGCAGCCACCAGCACGCAGGTGCTGCCTCTCCTGCCCTCTGGCCTCTGAACAGGTTCATTCTGCACCTGCTGGACCTGTGCCCTTTCCCTGCCAGCTAGCCAGACATGGGCCATCGTACGTGCTGAGCATGACGCTTCCCTGTGGCCACTGCAGCTTGCTTCTGAGAAAATGCACAGGCGTGGGAAGCTCACTAACGCTGCTTGTGGTGCCCCATTGGTCCCCATTTCCTGCCAAAGCCCCCCAGGAAAATCATGGCAGAGAAAAGCAGCCATCATGGGTCTAATGCAATCACCAGTGGGCCGTGTCCCCACCCCTGCAGAGTCATATGAGAAATGCAACAGGCTGAAAGTGCGATCTACACCACTTGCGCTCTAACCATCAGCCCTCTTATCCCATTGTCTGTTGCTCCTTGGAATCCAAGATGCTTGGAGGGCTCCCAAGAGGTAGAGCAGGCACCTGCGAGCTGTGGATCTTGATAGCCCTGCTGCCCTCACGGTTCTACAATGGGGCGTCTCCCACCTCTATCAGTGGGTCAGGAGGCTCTTGGAGTCATCCAATGCCTCATTTGCATACCTTCCCAGCTGCTGGAGTACAGCAAGAGTCACCACGTCTGAAGCATGGGTGAAACTGGTCTGAGAAGCCCAAGAGAGCAGCCTGGACTCCACAGCTCCATGGCTTCACCTGCACACCACGCCGCCTTCTGGGAAGATGGTGAGAGTCCGGCCAAGGCAAGGAAGGCCTACTGGAGGAGGCGTCCCACCGGATGCAGAAGACATCATTGCCCATTGGGTTCCTGTGGCTGCTGCATCTGCTTCATCACTGGACTCTTCCTTCTCTTTCTATTCTACAGTTGTTGTTATAATAGCAAAATAAACTCCAGTCCATGTACCAAATTTCATAGAATTAAGATTTACAGCCTTTTTTTAATGTAATGGATCGATACAAGTATAGTGCTGGCAAAATGCTTCGGGATTCTAGGTTATTTCTTTAGAAGAAGAAGAAGAGCTGGATTTTCTACCCCCCCCCTTTTCTCACCCATTTAAGGGGACTCAAAGCAGCTGAGAAACCTTCTGTTCTTCTCCCCACAACAGACACCCTGTGAGGTAGGTGGGGCTATGAGAGCTCAGACTTGCCCAAGGTCACCCAGCTGGCTTCATGGGGGAGGGCGGAATCAAACCAGGTATTCCCAGATAAGAGTCCGGCTCCATAGCCATAGAACAAACCGCTTTTGGTATATGGACAGTTCAAGGTTAGTTATAGATCCTGTTATGGGTTGCATTTTCTCTGTTGTAATATATTTCTTATTAATAAAGTTCCAGAGAGAGAGAGATCATTCAATCAGGTGATGCTGAGATTTCCAGGAGGAAGGAGAATTGCAGGAATGGCTCACTGTGGGTAGGAATTTGGAGTCACAAATGTAGCTTTGGAAAGTCCACTAATAAAACGGGTAGAAATGAGAAGGTGTGAGTGTTGCACTCAGACTGGAGAAGGTTTAAAGGGAAGGTGTGATCGTGGCCTTACACGCCCAGGCAACTTGTGCTGAAAATATCCACACAGCTTAAATGCCAGAATTGATTCTCCTCTGTTTCTGTGTATTTGTCTGGGGGAAAAAGCAAGCAGCTGGAATCGCCCAGAGCCGTTAGTGATGCTGTTATTCACAGCTGTTGCAGGTTAATTCAGGGAGAGGCCGGTGGGTTTGGAATTAGAACCAGGCAGGTAGAGATTCCAGCCCCATCCAGGAACTTCTTGAGGTTGTTGGAAACCCAGAATCAGTAGCGGGGTAGCCAGAGTCTCAGAGGGTGTGCAGAAAGGGGGGTGTAAGGCGGTGATGGCCAACCTATGACACGCGTGTCACAGGTGACACGCCAAGCCCTTTTGGGTGACACACATGGTCATCCTGGCACCTGGGTGTGTAGTGCTTGCTTGTTCTTGAAGTGTATGAAATACCAACTTTCAATTGAAGATTTAGCAACAAAAGTGACTAATGTAAAGAATTATTTGTTTTTGCTTTTAATAAAATACATATATCAAAAATATAACTTTTTTACTAGAGCTACAAATATCACAAAATTATGGATATTTCTAGATGTGACACAGCACCCAAGTTAAGCCAGGTTTTCTTGCGAATTTTGACACACCGAGCTCAAAAGGTTCACCATCACTCGTGTAAGGTAAGGACTGTGAAGAGGGCTGCATGATTAAACTGCTGCTGTTTACAGTAGAATGTGCCATTCAGAAATAACCCTTTGTAATCACACTTGCTGCAAACAGCCACTAGATGGTGCCACAGCCCTTTCCGTAGACCAGTGGCAAACTAACTCCATGCCAGCTGTGTCCGCCTCTGGAGACGCCAGCTCTTAAGGAGGAAAAGGGGAAAGGGGTGAGCCGAAGCAGCCTAGCTGTACCTTAGGACAGGCCCTAGGTCGGGCTTAGGCGTCTGCATAGGTTATGCTTAGGCAGCCAATTGGAGCTTTGAGCGGAGGAGGAAATTCAACAGGTGGGGTGGGAGGAATGAATGGGTGGAAGAGAAGGGCCAGTGGGGGATGGAGGAAGTAACTGGGTGGTGGGATTTAAGTAACGTGGCCTTTAAGGCAGCCTGAAGCAGTTCCTGATTGTCAGGAGTGGCACCCAAACACCTCCCCACCACCTGATCCACCAGAATTTGGGCTGCCCCAGCACTGAGCCAGTTGATGCTCCAGAGAGGACCGTCGGGTGGACAGACGAAGGTTCCCTCTTCCCCTCACCAGCCGACACTCAGAAGGGCAGTCAGTTAATTCTCCCTCTTCCATCTCGCCCCGTGTCACCATCTGTCTATTTCTCTCAGCCTTCCTTTGTGTCTTGCACCATCGATCTTCGCAAGTGCGCAGGCTGGGGGGGGGGGGATTGAAGGCAGGCTACAGAGCATCCGTCTTCCAGGGGTCCCCCCAAGAGGGGCGGCGGTGAAGGCATGATGGGGCAGGGGACAATAACATGTCCTTTCCCACCTGCAGCCCCCCCCACTGCACCCTCCCCAAGGGGAGCTCCAAGGGCACACGGAAGGAAGCCTGCTTGGGCTCCCGGGGCGGGCAGGAAGGTTGCTGAAGCTCAAATGGAGGAAGACGAGGGTTTGGCTGCAGAGCTGGCGCAGCGAGTTATAAGGACTCCACCACGGAGGCATGCAGGGTGCCCGATGCCCTGAAAAGCCTGACCAGGGCTTGATGGCTTTCGGTTGAGGGAGCCTGGCAGGAGGGTGAAGGTGGAGGACAGCTGCACGCAGAAGCAGGGCCTCATTCTGCAAACCCTTGCAGGACACAGTCAGCTGCCCAGGGACCGCTGTCTCCTCGTGAAGATCCCTGTGGTCTCCAGCTGCCTTGCGGCACTCTGAATCACACCTGGATACAGAGATCCGCCCATCCCTTCCAGCGACACCGGCCACAGCAACGCTGCAAACCCCTGTGAGGCCAGGTGGGTTGCAGGCACCCTGGGAGCTAGAGTTCGCACTGGACTGGGGGGGCTTACCCCATGATCCCCCCCAACCGCTACAGCCCTCCCCCCCAGTGAAGAAGGAAGAGGAGGAGGAGGGAGAGTTGGCTTTTCTACCCAGCTTTTCTTACCCATTTAAGGGGGCACAAAGCTTCTGTTCTTCTCCCCACAACAGACACCCGGTGAGGTGGGTGGGGCTGTGAGAGCTTAGGAAGAGAGCTGTGACTTGCCCAAGGTCACCCAGCTGGCTTTGTGGAGGAGTGCAGAATCAAACCCGCTGAGTATGAGATATGAGTCTGGCACTCTGACCGCAAGACCAAACCGGCTCCACCTCTCCCCCGCCAGTCAGGGCCATGCCATCCTGTTGCCCCGGGTCCTCGTGGGTCCCCGTGGGTCCTCGTGGGTCCTCATGGGTCCCCGTGGACGCTTGCAGCACTTCAGACGAGGCTTGTGCACGCTTGGGGCTCACTGGCGCTTCCCACACTTGGTGGGGACTGGACTTCACTGGACTTCAGTGCTGCTGCTCCCGTGCTGCTTGTCTTTGCCGTGCTTACCTGGACGTGGCTTTCTGGTTGCTCCTGCCCACATCTTGGGGACTCCACCTACAGCGCGGGGGTCTCCAAAGGAAGGCGTCCGAGGGGCATTGGATTGGGCCCTGCTTTGCAAAGGCGGCTGCCTGGGAATCTCCTCTTGGCTCCCTTCTGCCTCGCTAGAGCGGCCAGAAGCTTCCAGGAAAGAACCTGAAGTGCTGGCAAAGGGAGGCGCTGAGAAGTCTTTATTTATAGACACACGTGGCGGTGTGCCCTGGATGCCTTGAGGGCCCTTGGCTGGCAGATAGAGAGCGCACCTGTAACCAGAGGAGGAGTGTCATGAGGAAGGACCCAGCTGTAGCTGTGGTGCATGGCCTACAATCTCTCAGTGATGGCCTGCTCTGTCTCCTCCTGCGGCATTTAAGAATATAAGAACCTAAGAGGAGCCCTGCTGGGTCAGGCCACAGCTCATCCAGTCAACAAGAAGCTAAGAGGAGCCCTGCTGGATCAGGCCACAGCCCATCTAGTCCATAAGAATCTAAGAGGAGCCCTGCTGGATCAGGCCACAGCCCATCTGGTCCATAAGAACCTAAAAGGAGCCCTGCTGGATCAGGTCACAGCCCATCTGGTCCATAAGAACCTCAGAGGAGCCCTGCTGGATCAGGTCACAGCCCATCTGGTCCATAAGAACCTAAAAGGAGCCCTGCTGGATCAGGTCACAGCCCATCTGGTCCATAAGAACCTCAGAGGAGCCCTGCTGGGTCAGGCCACAGCGCATTTAGTCCAGCATTCTGTCTCACACAGTGGCCCAAAAACTGCTCATAGGCATCCCAAGCAGAGACAAGGGCAAACCTTATCCTGCCCTTGAATTCCAGCAAATGGGCTTAGAGGCCTCCTGCTTATCCCCCCAGCCTCAAAGATGTACTTAGTCATCCATTCTCGTAGCCATTGATACATCTGTCATCCATAAACCTGTCTAACCCTTCCTTAAAGCCATCCAGGCTGGTAGCTGTTACCACCTCTTCTGGCAGCAAATTCGGTAAACCGATGACCCTCTGCGTGAGGAAAACCTTCCCCTTGTCTGATCCGACTCTCCTGCCCATCAGCTTCATAGATGCCCCCGGGTTCTAGTGTTGTGTGATAGAGAAAAGAAATGTTCTCTATTCACCTTTTCTATACCATGCATAATTTTATATACTTCAATCAGGTCCCCTCTTAAACGCCGTCTCTCCAGACTGAAGAGGCCTAGACGTTGCAGCCTGATTTTGTAAGGGATTTTGTTCCAGCCCCCTAATCATTCTGGTTGCCCTTTTCTGCACCTTCTCTAGTTCCACAATATCCTTTTTAAGGTGTGGTGACCAGAACTGTACACAGTATTCCAGATGTGGCCTCACCATAGATTTATAAAGAGGCAAAATGACATTTGCTGACTTATTTTCTATTCCCTTCCTAATTATTACCAGCATTGAATTAGCTTTTTTCGCTGCTGCTGCGCACTGGGTTGACACCTTCATTGAACTGTCCACCAGAACCCCGAGATCCCTTTCCTGGTGTGTTGTAGAAAGCTCAGACCCCATCAGTTTATAGACATAATTTGGCTTTTTGGCCCCGATGTGCATTACTTTGCACTTTTTAAGATTAAAGCACATTTGCCACTTGGCTGCCCACCCCCTCAGGAGTCATCTCCTCCCCCTGCCTGGCGACAGTGAGGAACTCCTCATGGGTAGCTGGTGGTGAGGACCATGCTCCAAGTGGTCAAGGTTTGTCCCATCTCTGCCTGGGCCCAAAACAGCCCACTCACAGCATGGCGGAGAGGGGAAAGGAGCCTTTGAGGAAGGGCCTCACAAATAGCAGTAGGCCTTCCATGCACTTCGTTTGCTTCTACAGAACTGTGAGACGCAGCCCCCTCATGTTCCCAGTTGGCTCTTGATGTGAAGAAGGAGAAGGGGAAAGGTCATCCCCGGCACATGTGCCTGAATGCTAATTTTGCTCACTTGCATTTCAGTGTGCTTAGTCCTTGTCTCCACGGTAAGCTTGCCTCATGAGAGTCCCCATGGAAAGCCCTAATTTGGGCTACATAAGAGAACGTAAGAGAGGCCCTGCTGGATCAGGCCACAGGCCATCTAGTCCAGCATCCCGTCACAGACAGAAGCCCACCAAATGAGGGACAAATGCCACAAATTCATGGCAAACTACCCCTTTTATAACTGTTCTTGTCCCGAATTACGGGGCAAGAACGGGGTATCCTGGGGGCATGGGGACACTCCCGAGTTATGATCGCAGCATTAGTGGGTGGTGCTTTGCTGTCCCTGCCACTAATGCTGCAATCGCAACTGTCCCCCCTTACCTGAGCACTTAATTGCCCAGGTAAGAGCTTGATTTACCCCAAACTGTCACCTGACAGCTGCCCTGCAGTCAACTGAGCAACTGTCAGGCAGGTATAGTGGCTGTCACATGCGCACGAGCAGAGCTCTGCCTGATTAAAACAGACGCGGCTTTTGCGTCTGTTTTAATCATCTTACCAGAGCTCTGACTGTCGACAGACAGGGGCGTGCAGGCTCACCTCTCGAGCATGCTTATTCCCACTGAGCGAGCGAATGAGCGAGCTCTCCGCCTCAATTGGCTGTGGACTAAGATCTGGGGAAAGTTGCTCGTTGGGCTAGTCTTGGGATGCCAGGCTGAGACTGAGCGCGCCCACTGAGGTGCTCCTTGGGCTGCTCTCTCGTCTGCCAAGGAAGAGCAAAGCGGCCCTTCCAAGAAGAGAGTGCCAGTTTCCAGGCTGCTTGCTTCTTCCTCTGCCCTCCTGCCTGCCCAGGATCAGTCCCAGCAGCTGCCCAAAGTGATGGCTCTGCTGCCTCTGATCCACACTGTCCTCAGTCGCATGGGGACTACAATTCACATTGCTGCTGCCCCAAATCCATCCCAAGGTAAACAAAGGCCGTGGGGACTCGCCCTCACTGAGGCAGCAAGCAAATCAAAATGGGAATATTCTGTACTCAGCATCACAGAGTCATGGAAGGGACCCCAATGCAGAGGTGCAGAAGCCAATTTGCACTTGGCCTTGTACACATTAGGGTCACACCTGGGCAGGTGCAGAACGCTAGTACACAAATTGGTTTTAATTTGTTGTTTTAAAGGTTGTTACCCATCCTGAGACCTTTGGGTATAAGGTGGGATAGGAGTATAAATAAATAAATAAAAATAAATAAATAGTAGGGAATGCACTTTCCCCATACGGTGGGTGGGAAGCTAAGTACAGAAACGCTCCTGGTTCCACTAAACCTCCCCAGACGTCTATTTTCCAGGGCAGAGAAATAGGGAGGAGACGGTTGCCCTGGGTAGAGCCGCCTGCCAAGTGAAGGAGCAGCTTTCCCCTCTGACCTGGCACACGATTGCCAACAGAATTACGGGGCTGCGTCTGCTTGCTTCTTTTGATGAAAAGATGTGCCGAATGTTGTGCGTGTTAATGAAAATATGATGTCAATACAGACCGCACAAAAGGGATGCGAGCTTCAGTCACGTGAGTGTGTGTGTGTGAACGGCCGTGTGCGTTTGAGTCTGCCTTTTTTTAATTGCAGCATCTGGAATGGAGGATTTTGTGAGGGAATCTGGCATCTTTGTCTCCTCTTTGCTTGGATGCAGCTCTGGTTTGCCTGCTCTGCAAAGTCATCACTGAACCCCTCAGCCAGACTCCACAGGTGGGGCGTGGGATGCTGCCTTGAGTCAGCCTTGGGAGGCAACTGTCCCCTTCCTGCTATCAGTACCCAAAGCACTTTGCCTCTCCCCACCTATGTCCTTGGGGCCCCTCCGGCCTTTCCCGATCACCCCAATGCTAGCCAGGTTTGATCCTGAACTGCTGCTTGGAGCAGCCTGCGTGCCCTTGTTCCTGCCAGGGCTGAGGCTTGGGCTTAGGCCTCCTGTTGTTCCACGGTGCAGGGAGAAAGGCAACAACCTATCCAGGGCAGGAGGCAACCTGGTCCGGGGGGCGGGGGAGGCGGAGGGGGCGCTGAAGAACTCTGCTTCCAGGGGAAACGCGGCTCCCGTTCCTGCTCCAGCCCCTTGCAAATGTCTCTCTGCTCCCTGCCTGCAGCCGCCTTTGCGCCACTATCCATCTTCCACGCTGGCCCCTCCCTGCTCATCCCAAGCAGCTCCCCAGGGCGGCGGCTCCCTGCCTGTTCTCCCAAAATAAACTCCCAGCACCCTCCGTCTTCTCCCATTTGTGTTCGCAGGCTGCTTTCGACACGGAGCTCTGAGCTTTCCTCTAACTGTCACCCCGCATCCTCGGCTCAGCCTCACCTGGTGCCTCTGGGGCCCTCCTTCCGCCGGAGACGCCGGCTGGCTGGCTCTCAGTTGCATGAAACACTTGCAGAGCTCCATCTCCAAGCCCAGCCCCCCCCCACTACCTGTGGAACATGAAATCATGCTCCGTACCTTTACCAACCTTAGCTGAAAGCTTACCTGTTGCGTCCAGCCAGGGAGCGTTCGCACCTCTGCTGGACAGGGAGGTCAACACGGCTGCTGCGTGAGGCGACTGTGACCATGCAGAGTGTCAGCATCGCCATGGTAATGCCGCCGACACATGCACCTTTGCAGAGGGCGCCACCCAGAGGGTGAGTGACCAATCGTGTGGGGCAAGTGTGAGCGCTGGTCAACATTGGCTCATCGCACTCCATTTGTGTCCAGTGGACGGGAAGGGAAATGCGACGTCGCCCAGGCCAGGGGTGCCAGCCTGACCGTTCCTCTTTCCGGACGTCTGCAGGATCTTTGCCCGATGCTTCAGCACCACAGACAGCACACAGCAGGCGCTCCAGGTGGCAGGGCACTCCTCTGTTCCGCACACCTGCACGCAGCAGAGGGAGCACTTCTGCTCTGATATTCATGGGAGTCTGGGCTACCAATGGCTACTAGTCCCAGTGGCAGCAGGAGGAGGTCGGCCTCTGAAGTTCAGCAGCTGAGAGAAGGTGATCAGGACTGTGAGCAGTTGTACCTGGCTGGGAGATCAGGCTGCTGGGCCAGACGGCCCTTGGGTCTGATCCAGTGGGACTCTTTATTATGCTCTTACGTTCCTAAGTGACCTGTTCAGAGACTCAATTGATTCTCAATGTCTCCAAGAGGGGACCATCTCGATGGGGTCAGCATTACTGCTATGGGGAGCTTCTGCCCTTGTCAGACTAACATTGACCAGGATCGATCCACCCGTGACGACAAACCAATCACCCGTTTACCTACCCCACTGCCCCACAAATGGTCATAAAGGCACTGGGTATCGTCAAGGTTAGACAAGTTCACGGATGTGATTCATTTGCAGGGATTTGAATGCAGCTGAAGGCTTTGCCCTTGTCTTCTGCTTGAGATGCCCACGGGCAATCCTGTGTGAGACGGGATGCTGGACTAGATGGGCTGTGGCCTGATCCAGCAGGGCTCCTCATGTTCTTACGTTAAAAATAGGGAGAGAACACAGGAGTAACAGGTGCCAGTGCGGCACCTCAAATAACCCCGGAGTGCTGGAAGAAGAGCAAATGATTGCTGCCTGGAGGCTTCAGGTGAGTGCGAGGTAAATGTTGGTTAACGTGTGGAGCACAATTTGCATACACTCTTCACCAGAGGTTCACTATTATGCACTAGAGGCCGTAGTGTGAATCTGCCTCTGCTCTAAGTCCCACCGGGCTGTGTGTGCGTGTGTGGAATTAACAAAGCTACAGAGGAGGAAGGTGTTTTCAGCTGCTGCCTCATTGTGGAATCTCTTTCTCTTATTTTTAGGAAGGCTTAGAAAACAGAACCGGCTGGTAAACGGAAGTACTTCTGCGCCCCTTGAGGTTTTGCTCTCTTTGTGTGTCTGTGGCTTTAGCGCCTAAGCTAAGAGGCAGCTGTGTGTGTGATGGGGACATCTGGCAGCCAGAACAGCCTTCGGTAAATACTGACCTAGCAAGCAGATGACATTTCAGGCACTAGGATGGACGGGCCCAGGCAGCTGGGAGCATGCTGCCAACTCCATCTTCACCACTGGAATTAACTGCTGCCTTATGCCTTGGGGCTGCAGGATCTGTGGGTGGCACTCACTGGGAAATGGCTGCGTTTTCAGCCAGTGCTGCGGGGCACAGATGCTGAGGAAGGAGGAGACAGCGGTGGAGATGGCAAGAGGGCAACCTAGGGCAGCCCCCCCTGGACAGACCTCCTCTGCTTCGTCTCTCCTGAGCAATTGAATCTGCACGGCCTCTGCTGCAAAGTTTCCTTGCTGCCCTGTATGCCACCCTGCCCCGTTCAGTGCCCCATTCCTCACCACAGCTGCTGCACAGTTGAAGTGCACCCAGCCGTGCTCTGGGGTCCCTGGTGAAGAATGACAGGGCAGGCTGGGCTAGGCAGTCACGCTCCTTGCCAAGGAGCCTGGCGCCTCTTCTTCTGTTCACTTCCACTCTTGTAATATCAGATGCCACGGGGTGGAGGATGAGGTGCTGGCAGGGCTTCTAGATTGGTTGGGTGGGCATTAGATGCAGACTCTGGTTTCAGAGCTCCGTGTGCCTGGGTGTCCCTTGGACCTTGATTTCAGTCTGGCAGGGAGTCGCCCTAAATGGCCTGGGATGCCCACTGGCTGCCCCCACCTGCCAGATGAACGATGGAGGGGCTGGTGCAATTCACCTCTGAGCCCAGGTGAGAGAAGAAGGCACGAGCTAGCAGCATGGGGACCCATCCATGGCCTGGAGAAAGGGAAGAGCAGGGAGTTCAAAACATTCTCCCTCACAATGCAGAGACACAGAGGCGTCAAGAGGCAGGCGGTGCCTGAGGATCGGGGCCCTGTCACCCCTTCAGCTGTGCTGATGGCGGCTGGCCTTGAGGGCCCTCATGGGGCATTGGGGCGAAAGAACTAGAGCTCTGGGTGAGAAGGGGGCCCAAAGGGGAGCTCCAGGTTTGGGGACTCTGGGGTGTTCTGGTCGCTCTGTCCAAACGCCGCATGCTCCTCTGTCTGGGAGCGTCCCCAGTCCTTCCCAATCCTCTGGAGCTGAGCAGCACAGATTCGCCAGGAGCTGCTCCTACGCTGCTGGCGAGATCCTGGGTGCAGCGTTCACACGGTATTCCAGTGTGACTGTTGTGTGGGTGTGGTGGCGGCAGGTATGCACATTTGTGCCGTACCGCAATTGCCTTGACAACAGCTGGATACACGGAAGAAGCTGCTGTGGCTGTTTTCATGGTGAACCGATGGGCTGGGACTGACCATCTGCACTTCAACTGCTGGTGGTCAGTTTTGGGACTGCCTCAGCGCTCTGAAGAGTACAGGGATCCCAGTTTGTCCATCTGAGCTTCTTTGGGATGGTTTGCTGTGAAGTTCAGGGCAAACAGGCCTCCCTCCCTGCCTCCTTACACTTGCTCAGAGGGTGACCAGCCAGCCAGAAGGCAAGCAGGCAGCTCAGCGAGAAGCCATGAATTCTCCCTAGCCACCCTAGCTGTCCTGCAAGATCTTCTGGCAGGGGAGAGGAGAGAAGAGCCCTTTCTGGTCTCTGGGATAATTCACACCCACCCACCCCTTCCTGGAGGGCACAGGGGGTGCTGTGAATGCGTGGGTGGCTCATGGCAGCAGCCGGCCTGGGGAGGGAGCGCTTGGCATCACCTGGGGAGTGAGAACGCCGGCCTGCGAGGGCCGATTCACGCGTCCTGCGGTGAGTCAGCAGGAGCTGAGACGAGGAGCGCCTGCGGGCGGCACAGGCACCAGGCTGCTTTCGGAGCAGAAAGCTCAGGGAACTCATCTTTCTTGGCTTGGGCAGCGTGGGAGGCAAAAGAGCCACCGGGCAGCTGGTGGCACCTCCACTCCTAACTCTGCTCCTCCCAGCACGTTTCTGGACCTCAGGGCAATAGAAGGGGAAATGAAGGATACATTGGGCCCAGTTCACCGAGTCCCCTGAAGCGAGAAGGGAGGAGAGTCGGAGGAAGATCCCGCCTTGCGTGCAGCCGTTTTCCCAATAAAGGGACCTTTTGCTTTATTCTGGAATAGATCCCAGAAAAGGGCTCTGCTGCCCACATGCTAGTGCAGGCCAAGGATGCGCCAGGCGAGGCCTGCCAGAGGCTGCATTAGCATGTGGACAGCAGTCCCTGGTCTGAGATAGATCACAAATTACGGCCAAGTGTGAACAGGCCCCAGGCATGACAAGTTCCAGCCACTTATTTAGCAGAAACACAAGGCGCTGAATTTACACAATTTATTCAAATCATCGGCTACAGCCTTGGTACGGCGAGAGCAGGCGCAGTGGGAAGGCGGAACCCGGGCCCAGTCACAACACGCCACATTGGCCCGTCTTGGAGCGCAAAGGGGCTTCAGGCCGTCAGTGGTCCGATCACTTCAGTGGCTCGCTCGCTTCACCTTATTTCGTCCACCTGTTTCAGCCACCGCGGTCCCTTCTGCCCCCCTCCCCTTCCGCAGGAGGAGGTGCCGATGCCCGTGGCTGCCAGGACCAACGGGGCCGCAACAGCAGTGGTGCCCACAGGAGCAAGGCGGCGGAAGGGCAAAGTGCAGCAAAGGGCCCCCCGGAGGGGATGCCACTGGGGGAGGCTGTGCTGTCTCAGAGCCCCCAGCGCCCCACCCCTGGGCACCACTCCCACCTCCAGATGTCTCCTCCTCCTTGGCACTTGGCATCCCTGCTGTTCCTGGCAGCCTCCTCCGGCTGTGGGGAGGGCGTGAGCAGGTGAGGCCACGGGGCAGGCCAGGGGTCCTGGTGCAGATGGCCCTGGGCCGGGCCGTACAACTGCAAAGGTGCACAATTGCACAAAAGTGTGCCTTTAGTTACAAAGCACACCAAGACGCAGGCCTCTTCCCCCCTCCCGTTTGCTGGAAATCTTCCCTCTTCCCCACCAACGCCTTCTCCTTGGAATCATTCCCCCCCTGCCCTCCAGCCCAGCCTTTCTGTTCTTATTTTGGCCCTGAATAACGTCCTGGGATCAACGGCGGTGGCTTTTCCTTGGTCTCAGCACTACGGTGCTTCTGGTTTGGCAGCAGTTTGCCCCTTCTGTCAATCCCTTGCGCCTGCTCTGAGTGTGTGTGCAAGGGGGGGGGGCAAGAGGGCCTTGAGCTCCTTGGGCATCGGCTGGAGAGGGAAAGGAGAGCCATAACCCTCTGCTGGCTGCTATGTCGTGCCCAGGCGTTGCAGACTAGAGGAGCCACATGGCCGATCCCCTCCGTGACAGGCGGGGCTTTGCAGATTTGTGCCCCAAGGCCGAGCCAAGCCAAGCCCCCCCCCATGGGAGCAGGTCAGAAGCCTCAATGCCATTGCAGCAGCCTCTTTGTGAGCCAGTTTGGTCTAGTGGTCAGGGAGCCGGACTCTTGTCTGGGAATACTGGGTTCAATTCCGCTCTCCCCCATGAAGCCAGCTGGGTGACCTTGGGCTAGTCTCTTCTTCTTCTTCTTCTTCTTCCTCGAATCTGCTGAGCAGAAGAGCAGATGGCTGCCCTACCACCGCCCACCTGGACCCAGAAGGCAACAGGGCAGCTGGGCTCCTGCTGACCTTTTCCTACGCCCAGGCAGATGTTCCAGGTGAGAGGAAACTCTTCCTTTGCACAGTCTGAAGCCTGCTACCGTGGGATATGGGCCACTGAAAGGAAAACTGCACAGGGGGGTTAATCCAAGGACAGGAAAGCCAGGGGCTCTGAAAGAGCAGGACTGGGCAGAGGGGCGCGGCTTCCTGCTGGGTAGCCAGTTGGCCACCACGAGAACACCCTGAACACAGAGGGCAAACGGCCTGCGCCTCGGTCTCCCAGACTGGCATGGTGGATGGCGGCTCCCGGCTGAGATGCGTTGGTGAAGATGGGGGAACGGAAAACAGCCTGGCCAACCGCAAGTGTGGGGGAGTGAGCAGGGGACAGGAAAGGGGGCCTTGGGTGCCCAAGGAGAGGCTGGAGTGATGCAACCTCCCCTCCACCCCATGCCCCAGGCAGGAGGCCCTTGCTGTTTCAGAAAGCCTGGGTGCTTTGCCTTGCCTAGTGGGGCCGGTGGAGGGTGGGGGTTGCAGATGGAAGACCCTCCCTCATGTTCTGCAACAGGAGAACCAGTGAGCTGCAGGGAAGGGGCTTCTCCGGTGTGGCCCCTCCTGCAAGGGGGGTGGAGCAGGGCAGAGATCCCTGCATGAATCATTGAGACAGAGCAGGCATTTCGCTCTCAGAATTATTGCCCCATTTTGAGGAGTGGAAAGATCTTAGAATAGCAAAATGCTGCTTAGCTGAACTGCTCTGCTCTGTAAAGGTTAAATGCCCTTTCATTGTTTGACAGGGTGCAGGGGCTCCCACTGTTTGCTGGCTCCTTAGCTACAGGCATCCTACCTGACACCCCCCCCCCACCTTCCTTCCCAAGGCCTCATAAGCAGCCTGGCCCAGGGGGCGCCATGTGCCTGCTAAGCGCCCTGCACCTCTTGGGGGCGGGTGGGGCAGCCATGCCAATGGACTCTAGCAAAGGCAGCCTCAACTGGCCGCTCTCCCCAAGGATGGCTGCCAAAAGGCAAAGGAGTCAGCTCAGAGATGGAAGCCGAGAGGCTGCGGGCAGATGCTGGGCGTGGAGCCCAATGTCTCCCCCCTGTTGAGCCCACTGCCCAGGTGTGCAAGAATCCCCTTCATGGGTCAAGGGGCAACTGGGTGCTTGGCGTTGCACATGCAGCCCCCACTTCTCAACAGTGCTGCAGGTGGGCTTTCCCAGGAGGCCCACAGGTGAGAGCAAGGGGAAAGAAATCCGACGGCACGAAGACACCAGGGTCCCCGAAGGGCCAGAAACGGAGGCCACTTGTCCACACCTGTATGCGTGCACATGCCCAGTCATTCAAGTGGCCGTGCAGGATGAGGGCACGATGAAGGGCTCCCCCCATTGTAACCTGACCTGAGACCGTAGGGTGGGATAGAAACGCAGGCAAACTGCTCTCTCCGTGCAGAACTTCAGGGCTGGAGGCCAAAGTCAAGAATATGCAGGGCAGTGCTGCTTGGGTACAGAGAAATATCCCCCCCTCCCCCCCCCGAGGCCTGTTTCCATGGCTCCCAGGTACACGTGGCAGGATAGGGTGGCCTTGTGGCTCTTGGGGCAAAGAGAGCATCGGATCACAGGAGCCAAATCTGGCCCAGCACCCCAGGGAGGGATCACGTTCACAGGCTCCTTTTCAGGCAGGGTGCTGGACGCCTGCTGTTGGTGAGGCAGGGGAAGGGGGTGGCCTCCCACTCGGTCAGCCAATCTCCTTCCTCCTGAGAGGTGGAAACTGGCGCCCAGCGGGTCCCCTGAGTGGCTCCACCGCCTGCTGTGTTCCGCAGGTCTTTTCTGGTCGTTCATCACAGTATGCAGAAATATGGCTTCTCTTCTGAGAGACAAAGGACCTTTGGGCTGGAAATGGCTCTCTGTCCTTCTTTCCTTTGAAGGGCTCCCTCTGGCCACTGCTTGGGTCTAGTCCTCCCACAGGGAAGAGGAAGCGCATTAAAGCCTTGTCAAAGGAGCGAGGGGTCTGCAGGACGTTGGCCTGACCCTCCTCAGGCCGCCAGAAAGAGTCACTCCAGAGCCAGTCCCAAAGGGGGAGGCCAGCGCAGTGCCTTTGACGTCCATCCCAAAGGGCAAAACCCACAGTGCCGCTTGTGCCCGCAGGGAAAATCAGGAATGATGCCGGGAAGGGCGGACGGGCGGACCTTTGTCCACAGAAACAAGAAGCTGGCAGTGACCAGCATGTCTTCCCTCCTGCCAGCAACGGGAAGGCTGGTGGCTGCTGCTGAAGGTTCACTTTTGTTTTGCTAAGTGAAAGTCTCCTGAAACCCATGGAAAAGACAACGTGGTCCAGAGTGAACTGGCGAGGGGAGAGGCTGGAACGCGGCCTGATTCACTGGCCGGCTGGAGGTCCGGTGCCAGGGCTTGGGCGTGGTTGGTGGGCGACGAGGAAAGCCTCGGCTCCCGGACGTTTGAGGTTCCTGAACAAGGAGCGGGGAGACATCCAGAGACTCGGGGGCCCAGAGGCAAAGGTGCGGACGCCCTCCCCGCCGTCGGCACTTCTGGCACAGGGTGGAGCTTGCGGCCCGCAAAGCTTGCTTCTGTCGGTCAGGGACCGAGGAGGGACGGCTGTGGACAAGCGGCGGCTCTTTGGCTGAGCCTGCTCGGCTTTGGCCCCCGCAGCTCCGCAGCCTTAGGCGAGTGGCTTCAGGTGCACTGCGGGGCTGTTGGGCCGCGCGGCGAGGATATAGATGGCGCTGTCCCTCAGGAAAGTCGGCCAGTCGACGTTTCGGCTGTCGAGGGAGAGGAGGCGGGTTAGGAGGAACACGTGCCGGTCATTCTGGCCCCAAGACGGGGGCGGCCGTCGGGCCAGGCTGCTCGCCAGCTGGCGCCCCCAGGTGAACGCTCCGGGTTGACTGCCGAAGCCTTAAGCCCCCTCTCCAACACACAACAGCCATGGGCGGCGGGTTGTGCCCAGTATCCCTTAACAGGCAAGGGTACTTCAGGCCGGGTCTGTGCCACATCGGTATGCCCCTTTTCTGCCCCAGAGAGGCCTCTCAAGGGAGTTTTCAAGAGGCCATCTGCATATTCCTTTCCTTAGAAACACGAACCTTAAGGACCAAGAAAAGCCACAGCAAAACCTTCAGCAGGCCAGTGGACCCACCTTGCTCAGCCACGCCTTGCGCCAAGTGCTGGAGACGCCCAGCTTCCCGGGCTGTGTCTGGTGCTCGGCTTGCTGGAAAACCTCACTGCCGGGAGACCCTTGTCCCCCACTCCTGTAGGCTGACCGTGCTGGGTCACGTGGCCTGTGTGGATAGCCCTCCGTCCCACTCCTGGGCTGAAGGAAGCGCTCTGGCTTGGGGGTGGGAGGGCTCTGAGAGCAGGGCTGGGTTGTGGGTTCACCTGCCAGCCCCATTCCTCATCCAGGCCATTCCCTTGCCTTTCCGGGCTCCAGGCGGCTGCCTGACCCAGCCCCCCACCCTGCCTCCCATCCCGTCCCTGTGCAGTTGGCAGTTGTGGTGCCCCCTCCCCTTTCCAGTGGCCAGAGAGATCCCACTTGGTGGGAGGGCGCTTTGCCTTCCTCCCCCCTCCCCCCGCTGGAGCTCGGGAACCAGAGGAATCTGGGAGGCGGCAGCCCCTCCTCGCTCTCCGCCAATCTGCTCCAGGCCCGAGTGACAGTTAGTTGGCAGGACAGGCAGGCAGAAGAGACACCGAGGCAGATGGCGGGAGGAAGGGGTGGTGGGAGGCTCTGGCAGGGGGCGCAGCTTGCAGATCCCCCAGCAGCCCCTCCCTGCTCGGAAGGGCCACGCTTCCCAGGGTCGCCCACCACGCGACGGCTGAACCGGGTGTCAGCCCCCTGCCAGGGAAGATTCTCAGGGTTTGCCTCCTGCCAAGCGTTGCCATGGCAATGCCAGAGCCTGGCTCCTAACGAAGCGGAGCTTATTACGCCCATCGACGCTTCTCTCCAACATTTGGGGAGCCGGGAGAGACTTTACAGCTACGGAAACCGAGCGAGGGGTGGGGGCTGCAGAGAACGGCCCTCCCTCCCCAACTCTTCCTCCATGACTGGGGAAAGGGGAGAAAGGCCGCCAGCCCTCCGCTGAGGAAGCCATGCCGGGTTCCAGCCTCCCATCCCTCCTGATGTTCTAGAAGGGCCCTTTTCAATAACAGGGATTGAGGCAGGTTCCTGACTGCAGCCCGAAGTGGAACTGCCCCCATACGGTCTCCACCGTCCAGCCGTTCTGGATTTGCGGTCACCGGGGTCCTTCTGCTCACCTCGGCTCCTCGGCGTCTCTGCTCGGCACCGCCTGGTCCTCGCTCGGGCTGCTCTCCGAGAAGGGCTCCACGTGGCTGATGCTGAAAGAGGCCGAGGGGCAGCACTGAGTTGGGGCCACGGCCAGGACAGGTGGCTCCGCAAAGTCAAAGTGCCAAAGCACGGGGACCGGGCCAGAGGGTTAGGAGGCTAAAAAAGGGACCAGGAAGCAGCCGAGTGTGGGGAGAAGGAGCCTGGGGATTTCGATTGCCCAGAGCCAGGGGAAGGGCGGGCATCTTTGCTAAACATCTAAATGCACAAACTGACCTTGACCCCTTCGAGCAGCTCCTTCGAGAACTCGGGGCCGCCACACAGAAGCCTCTGCCTGTTTACTTTCAGTGACAGGTGGTCTGTGTGGGAGGAGGGTGTTCCTCAGGGGTTCGGGACGCCCCCAGTTAGTCAGAAGCCACAGTTGTACTTAATAACCCCCTCAAAACACTTGGGGGTCGAATGTGGAACCAGAAGCCGGAAAGTGCCTAGACACCAAAGGCATAAAAGAAGGTGGCTGTCCTAGAGGGTGAGAGGGGAACGGGGCCTGGCCTGGAGGTGGGTTCCCACCCTGACCCCTGCTGGGAGTGGAGGGGCTCCTAGCCGAGGCACCAGCGGTTTCCCAGCGAAGGGTTTGGGCTCTGGGGAAAGGCGTACCTGACGTCGCAGGAGGGGCTCTCCTTGTGCCGTTTTCGGAACCACGTGTGTTGGGCACGCTGGCTTTCTGCTCCGCCGATGAGTCCGTCCGCATGGGAACTCAGGGCCAGGAAGGTGGATCGCGCCCTCTCTCTTTCCTTGGCTGACAGTAGGCGCAGCAGGGCATTCTGGGAACAGAAGCCAGACTGGCCTGTTGAACGTTCCGGACTCCGGAAAGCTTTTAAGAGGAGCAGCAATGCCAAGGAAGTCTCTGTGGGCCTTGGTCAGGGCGATTTCCTCCCATCACTCAGATGACCCCTCAGGTGCCCACAGGGTGGGCCTTTCCTTGCTGATGTCTCCTAAGTCGCGAGCAAACTCTGAGGTGGAACAGCAGCCCGACTCAGACAGGACGTCTGTCATGCACGATCAAGGTCTCCTGCTCAATTTCTGGTTCAGAACCGAAGGTGGGAAAACTCCCTGCCCCCGAATTCCTTGGAGAACCTCTGGTGCCACCACCAACAAGGAAAGAACGGAGTCTGGACTGGGTAGGAGAACAAGCCATCTGGCCTAGTAGAGGACCAGCAAGTTTGGTGGCTTGCCACTTAATGGCCGGGTCTCCCCTTGGGCTGCGGAAGAACCTGGGCTCACGTCTGCCCGCCTTGGGTGGCAGGAGCAGCAACGCTGCTTTTCCTGGGCACCACAGGGCAGAGCAGGAGGGAGCAGCTTCCTGGCCCACCCCACGCCCCTTTGCACCAACCTGCGTGCGTGTTCTCTGCAGCAGCAGGATGGACTCATGGGCCAGGAAGTCGGCCCACTCGACTGTGCCCTTCTTCTCTGGGTCCAGGGCGGCAAACTGCAGGGTGTGGTGCTCCTCCGGCTCCTCCGCACGGGGCTGCTGAGCGTCCTGCTGGCTCGACAGGCGCTTGTAGCCCAAGAACTCATCCAAGGTCAGTTCGCTTTCTGTGAAGGCAGCAAACCGGCAGGGTCAGCCACAGGCCCCAAGGCTGCTGGGACCATCTGTCCAGGGGCCCAAGAGCCTCTTTAGGAAGAGGCCGCCAGCCCAAGGGGCCAAGGACCAGCCTCCTTTCCACACTTACCTCCCTAGTGCATTGGGCAATAAGGCTGGTACACTCCTGGTACAGGAGGACCACGCACATTTCTGCCAGGAGGGATGCTGCTCACCGGCCAGAAACGTGAATGGTCCTCCTGTACCAGGAGTGTAGCAGCCCACGCCACCGCCTCACGTGCTGGGAGTCCTGCCTCACTGGTGCAGGCTGATCGGGGGGGGGGAGGGGGGGTTGATTCTACCCGGTGACGTCTTGGTGTCCTGTGCCCTGCTGCCCCTTGCATTGGCACTGTGCTGTCCTCTCAATGTGGTGGCAGCCAGTGGTGCCGGGTTGCATCGATCCCCCCCCCCCCCGAGTGGCCTGATGGCAAGCGGCATCCAATTGCAGCAGCAAGAAAGCGGGACTCCCACAGCGAGCCAGACGAAGAGAGAATTCTGTCACTGCTGGACGCTCCAAGTAAGTCCGGGGTATAGTTTGGAATACCTAATGCACAACTAGGGCAGCCCTGGTGAGGGTGAGAGCACGTATGCTCTTCACCAGAGCTGTCCTGGTTGTGTACGAGAGGCTGTGGTGCCAATGGGCCTCAGGAGGCTGGTGGCCCAGCAGGGGAACCTTCTTTCTTCCCTGGGATGGTGGGATGGCTGGGGCTGGGGTGGTGGGGCAGCACATGCCTGTAGCCCAAGGAGTCCCAATGTCCAGCCAAGGAGAACGGCCAGAACCTGCAGGGGAAATGGCTGCTGCCCCCTCATCTCCTGCCCTGGAGGCCTGCCTGACCCACCTGAGTGGTCGAGAGAGGGGAGCTGGGGAGAAATCCAGCCCCCCTCCCTGTGGAATGGGGCTCAGGTCCGCTCGGGGCTGCGCCTCTCCCACCTCCCCTTGGCATCTCCAGGCGCAGCTCAAAGGCCAGGTGGAAGGGGCTGCGGGGGGCAGTGGGCGAGTCTCAGCCACCCCTTTGTCCCCATCCGGGTGACGGAGTGGGAGGGAAACCTGCTCTGGACCTTGGCCCACTGCTGAGCTCTGCAGAGAACAGAAGGGCAGCCTGGGGAAGAGCTCAGCCCCACCCTGCCCCTGTGGGTCCCAGTCCGTGGGATCCTTTTTGGTGGGTGAAGCCAAGTGCGTGTCCAGGGCAGGAGAGGCTCACCAGGGGTGACGTGGCATCGCTGGAAGTTTTCTGAGAGGCTTTTCATCTCTTCATCTGTAAGCAGCAGGTTCAGGTTGTCCTGGGAGAAGGAAGGGGCAAGAGACAAGGAGGAGCGTGAAATGGGAGAACCCAAGAGGAGCCCTGCTGGGTCAGGCCGCAGCCCATCCAGTCCAGCATCCTCTCTCACCCAGTGGCCCACCAATTGCCCACGGGCATCTCAAGCAGAAGACGAAGATGAAATGCATGCTAGAGATTAAACGTCTGTTCATTCCACCAACCCCACTCTTCCCCTTTCCTTTTCCTAATTCCAGCCACTGCATTTCTATAGAGCGATCCTTCCAAGAGGGAACCACTGTGCGGGGCCTTAGGTTGTGCACATTGCATTTCCCCCAGGTTCCCTCATGCGCCCCTGAAGAGGATGCTCTGAACACCTGATGGATTAGGGCAAGGAGCCAGCTGGCCCGGCTGTCCGCAGACAGAACATCAGGATGAGCCAGCTTTCTTCCTTGGAGGGCCAGGTTGGCCCGGCCCCAATCCAGAAGCACGCACGGCCTGCCCGCCCCACTGCTTACACAGGTGTAGCAGCTCCAGCCGATCTCTGAATGGGCGGCACTGATGACTTCCACGGCTTTGTTGCCGGGCAGGAAGCCCATGCGGCGCAAGCAGCCATCGTGGTAGACCCGGGTGCACACTCTGCATGGCAAGAGGCTCTCGGCTGTCCACACTTCACACACTTCACACATCTCATCGTTGGTGATCTGCAGAAGATGCAGCGAGGGAGGGAGGGAGGTGTCAGGCCCAGGAAGCCGAAGCGAAGACGGAGTGCAGAGAGAATTTGAGGAGGGACTGGGGGGCTACAGGAATTCCAGTTCAGTTGGCGTGGACACAGCTAAGCGGCACAGAGAGACAAAAATGCTGGGCATGGGCAGAGAAGGACGGGCAAGGTTGGACCTGGGCAGTTTCCACGCTGGGCCTTATTCCAGATTATCTCTCAGCATAGGGACCTGCTATCGGCACGCTGGTACAGACGGCGGCAGCACCCACCCTCAGCCTTCTTTATGTGGATGGCAGGACCCTATTCGGCATAATATAATCCGGAATAAGGCCCTGGTCTTTACTACGTGGGATTTAGAATTTGATTGGCCTTAAGTGATGTCACACCTAACTTGCATCTCACCTGCTTGTGTTTCCCTTTCCTATACAAGGGGGCTGAAAAGACGGACTCCCATGGTACGACTCAGCTGTGGCCTTGGTCACTAACTGGCCTTTGGAGCGGACATCTTAGGCCCTAGAAAGGCCAAAGGGAAGAGCCCAGTGCTCCCTAGGAGCAGCACTGTGTCACCAGAGACTCACGGCAGATCTTCTTTGCAGGGCCTCAGCGTCTCCCAAGGGCTATTCTGGGGGCAGCTTGGCCTCTCCAGGGCCTTGTCCAGGGCCAGCAGAGAGAGGGAGGGTCCCAGACATTGGCATTTGGGGCTCAGCCTCGGGAACCAAACTTGGAAAGGGAGCAGATGCTTGCCAGGGGCCTGTTCGCACTTACCCTTTCTCTGGAACACATCTCAGGATAGGGCTATTGCAAGGCTCTCGGGGCCTGCTGCAGCCTGCACTAGCATGTGAACAGCAGGCCCCTATTCCGGCATACGTTCCAGAATAAAGCCAAGTGCAAATAAGCCCCTGGTTGTACGGGGTTGCTTGTAACTGCAGGGCCACAGCAAGGTGGCCCCCTGTGAGTTGCGTGTGAGTTAAGGGGCTCCACCTGCTCACCTGGGCAAAGGGACCGATGGCTGACTTTGTGGCCAATTAGAGGCTTAGCAACAAGTATTCCTGCAGCTTCAGCAAAGAAACTTTGGCCAAAAATGTTTGGCTCTTCCAGGGCGCTGAAGAAACTACAATTGTGTGGAACCAGGATCTTCCCGGAGTGAATCTCCCTGAACCACAAATGAAACCACATCAGCAGGGCCTCCTAGGCCAGCAAAGAGAGGACCCACTAAAATATAGTTAAAAGATTATTTTAAAAACCATGAAAAGATGTTTGAATACAAGCTTCCCTGAGAAAGAATTAAAAGACATTCTGGTTTGTATTCAGCCGTAAACAGCAGTTTCACGGCCACAGGAGAAGAACCTAAGGCCCTGAAAGCGCACCAGGGGAACACCCACAAAGGGTGCCGCAGCTCTGGGGCAGATAAGAACGTAAGGACATAAGAGGGACTTGCTGGATCGGGCCCCAACCCACTCACACAATGGCCCAACAATTGCTTCTAGGCAATGCAAGCAGAGACGAAGGCAAAACCATCACCTTTTCTCTACTCCCTGAAGGCCCCTAGAGGCATTCTGCCTGTCTCTGCAGCCTGGAGGATGTACCTAGGCATCCATTCTATCAGCCACTGATATACCTATCATCCATGAATTAAGAGGAGCCCTGCTGGATCAGGCCACAGCCCATCTAGCCCAGCATCCTGTCCCACATAGCGTCCACCAGTTGCTTTGGGGCATCTCAAGCAGAAGATGAAGGCAAAACCTTTACTGTTCTCCAATGCCTGTAAATGGCCTTTGGAGGGCTCCTGCCTGTCTCCCCAACCTGGGGCATCCATTCCAGTATCCCCTGATGCACCTGTGCTCCATGAATTTGTCTAGCCCTTTCTTAAAGCCATCTAGGCTGGTTGCCATCACCACCCCCTGGATTTTCTATGCATGGAGACTGAATGAATGATTATTTTTTGCCCACTTGGGCAAAAAGCACCTGAAGGCAACAAGCTGGTACCAGGACCCAATGACCCTGCAGTTTCAGCTTCTCGGTCAACTTCTGCTGCCACTTATGGCCACTACTCTCCCGTGACCCATGACGGGGCCCACTCTGGCCCCAAATGAGTGTCTCCTTTCCCGGTCCCATGGGCAAACAGAATGACCAAAGGATAGTCAAACTGGGCATGGAAATAAACTGATGAGGAGGAAGCAGCACTTGAGTGTTGGACGCCTGGTTCAAAGCTTCCCTGAGCCCACCTCGCAGGGTTGTCCTGAGGATCAAAACGGAGGGGTCAGAATAGCCATCCCACCGGCCTCTCTGAGCTCTTTCCACGGAGAAGGGGCAGAAAGCCGGACACAGGCTTCATTACAGAAAGACGCCACGGCCCCTGGGCAGCCAGGCTGCCTGCCCACCTCCAGCCCCGCGCCCACGACACTCACCTGCTCCCGCTGCTCCAGGCGGATCTCGACGGGCCCGTCGTCGTCCTGCTTTCCCCGAGTGGGACGGACAACGGCGGGCGGAGTGAAGCAGCCGCCGCCGTCAAACTCCTCCGGCTCCACGCCTCTCCCGTCCCGGAGCATCTCCCAGGCCGCTCGCCGGGCGCTGCTGGACTCCGGCTGGGGGGGCCCTGCTGAAGCGGCGCCTCCCGACGACGCCTCTTCCTCCCGGAGCTCCTGCACAGAGTCCTCCAAGGAGCCCCCCAGGCTGGCCCCGGCCTCCGACTTGCGCTTGGCGGCGGGCCGTTCGCGGAGGCCGTCCTTGAAGGCGGAGACGGCCAGGCTCACCTTCTGCACCTGCTCCACCGTCTGCCGCCTGGACATCAGCACCCCCATGGCTCTGCAGAGAAAAGGGGCAGCCGTGGGACGCGGGAGGGAGCCAGCGCCAGGAAGCCCAAGAGGCCGCCGTTCGCCCTCCCGCCACCGCCACCGCCTTCTCCTCCCTCCCCTTCTCCTTCCTTTCTTCTTTCCTTCCAGCATCCTAACAATCTCTCAAGCTTTCAGTCGCAGTATAGGATGACAAAAATGTAAGAAGCATAAGGGTTTTGGGTGCCCCGAGGGCCTTTAGAGTTCCGAAGCAGCCAAGCCCCCTGACCCTGGACCACGAGACGCTTTCCCTGGCCACAGGGCTGAATGCTATCCCATCTGGTCTACAAGACTGATTATTTTTTCGATTTGCATACTTTTGATTATTTATTTATTCTTTATATTTTTATCCTGCCCTCTAGTCAAAGGTCTCCGGGTGGGTCACAATAAAACCGTAATAAAAGTAGATAAAAGCCTTTTTTGCACTTTATTACCACTTTTACGCCACAGAGAAGCCCACAGAGAGGCGGAAGTGGTGTTCCATTTTGTTCTGCCTCTTTCTCCATGGGAGACCCATTGCTTTGGCTCTGGCAGATGTAGCCACTACAGATTTGCAGCTGATCTCAACCGGCCGCTCTTGGAGAAGAGAAAACCAGTTAGTGCAAGATCCTCCGCACAGACGTCCGCAACACCCAAGGCCTATTTGCACTACGGCCTCTAGTGAAGAATTAGTGAGCCCCTGGTGAAGAGCATCCACACGTGGCGTAAGCTGCTACAGCCTCCAAGTGTGCCTGCCTTCACCAGAAGTTCACCAATTGTTGATTCGGGGTGGATCCACACGTTAACCAATGTCTATCGGACACTTACCTGAAGTGTCCGGGGCAGGAGCATCTGCACCTCTTCTGGTGCTCCGGGGTTGTTTGGGGTGCCGGGCAAGCGCACTGGCACCTCAGACAACCATAGGCACAACTGCACATGTGCAGAGTGTCAGCATCATCAAGGCGACAGCACTGATGCGCACGCAGTTGTGGAGGGCACTGCAGCCCAGCAGAGGACCGGCCCCAGGATCAAACCAGGTAAGTATTTGATCGCCAGGGGAGGGAATGGCTAAAGTTGACCAGTGCTCCAAGAGCGAGAGCTGGTCAGTGTTGGGTCATCGTTAGCTTTCACCAGAGGTCTTCAAGCAAAGGTTGGACCTACATCTGTCTGGGATGGTTTAGGAAATCCTGCACTGAGCAGGGGGCTGGACCGGATGACCCTGGAGGTCCCTTCCGACTCCGGGATTCTCTGACTGTGCTCCTTTCCCATACAGTGGATAGAAAGGGAAGTGCAGAGACGCCCCCAGTTGCTATAGGGCCAGCAGGCGGGTGGCTTTGAGCTGCCGTGCCATCTTCTGTGCAGCGATAGGCATGTGCAGGCCTGTGACCTTGGCCCGTTGCAGAAGGCCTCCTGCTGCCACTCTGGTAGTGGGCTAGGAGCCCGTGGGTGGGGGCACCGGCCCCCTCAGGTTGGCAAGGCTTCCCACACTCCACTCAAGTCTCATACTGGTTTTCCCTCCACAGGGTGGGCTCCTTCCTGAGGCAAGCTTCCTTCCTTCCTCACCGGGATCACACAGACATCTTGTCCATGACGTGCAGCCATTTGGGGCATGCAGACCCTCAGCTGCGGCTGCTTGGGAAGCTGGAACGCACTTGGTTGCTATTGATTTTATCTCTCAGTTGCCGGGGAAACCCAGGATCCCAACCCCTAGGAGTTGGCAGGTGAGCCGCACGCAAGCACTCCACGGTTAAAAACGGCACCGTCCTGCTGGATTAGCACTGGGAGCAGCGGATGCTGGTCATGACCGCCAGCTGGCCAAGACAGAAGCTTCTACTCCCCCCTGAAAGGCTGCAATGGGGATGGCCCAGGAACCCTCCAGCTCAGAGCATCCACACACTAGGAAGCATCTCTGAGCACGCTCCGCCACACCCATCTTCAGCACCCTTGAAGCAGCAAAAATACTGGAAGCACCTATGGCCCTTCTAGGGTGGCGTCTACATCTGTGCCAAGGCTGCACGGGGCCAGGGCAGCTGTGGGTCAGGGGCCACTAGAATGCCTGGCTATTCCTGCAAAAGGGGGCGCTATGGTCGAGGACAGGATGGCGCCTCTTGGGACACTGGCTGGTAAGACCCCTCAAAACGGGGAGGGACAAAGGGATGGCAGTTCCGCTCCACAGGGGCCAAACTGAAGGTACTGTTCCAGCATGGAGGTCAAGCAGAAGGGCCGAATCCTGAGGCTGGGTGTACAGGAAGCCCCGTGCCTGTCTGTGGGCTGCCTCTGAAGGCAAGCAGGGAGAGGAGCTTCTGTGCTGAGTGCCCTTGCAGATGCCACCCTAGGGGGCAATGGGGAAAGGGATCAAAGTGGATCTGCCAGAGCTGCGCTGCCTTCGCTTGCACCAGAGGTAAAAAGAGACCTGCAAATGTCGGGTCTGCATGCAAAGGAAGCAGCAGGCCTTCCGGAAGACCTGGAAAGAGTTTGAGAAGCACAAGGGAGGAAGGAAGGGCTCCAGCGGGGAGATTAAATCCTTTGGGCTTTAGACAACAGGCAAATAATGGGAGGAGGAAAGACACCTGTCGGTCTAGGGGCTCAGGAGCTGGATTCTTATCTGGGTTTGATCCACTCTCCTCCATCAAACCAGCTGGGTTACCCTGGGCTAGTCACAGCTCTCTTCTAAGCTCCCCCAGCCCCACCCACTCACAGGGTGTTCCGTTGTGGGGAGAATGGAATTTGCTGCTGGAAGAGGTGGTAATGGCTACCAGTCTAGATGGCTCTAGGGAGGGGTTGGACAAATTGTTATGGACGACAGATGTATCAGTGGCTACTAGTATGAATGCCTAAGTTAAGTACATCTTTCAGGCTGGGGGGGGGGGACAAGCAGGGTGCCTCTAAGGCCATTTGCTGGAACTGGAGAGCAGGAGAAGGTTTGCCCTTGTCTCTGCTCGAGATGCCCATGGGCAAGGGGAGGGCCACTGTGTGAGGCAGCGGGATGCTGGACTAGACGGCTGTGGCCTGATCCAGCAGAGCTCCTCTTATGTTCTTATGAGAAGAACAGAAGGTTTGTCGGCTGCTTTGAGTCCTCTTAAATGGGTGAGAAAAGCAGGATAGAAAACCCAACTCTTCGTCTTCTTCTGTGTAGCGGTCTGTATATTGAAGGGAACATGGCGTGGGATTCCTATCAGTTAGGAAAGCGCTGCCAGTTCAGCCAAGGGATTCACCGCCACGTGATACTGAACTCATCCGCAAGGGGAGTGATGAAGGCGCTGGATGGCAAATGTTCCTCTGCTGTGCAAGCCAACTGGTATGGTTGACTCCTGCAGGGCAGGGGGCCGTTAAGAGTGCGCGCACCTCCCTGGCTGCTTCTGGCCCAGCAGACGGTGGACGTGGCTGCTCTTGCTTGGACCCTGCTGGAGGGACACCCATGCTCCGAGGGCGGTGGAGGGTGGGACACAGCTGCTCTGGCCTGCAACCCATCGCCATCCCAATAAGCCTTCAGGAAAGCTTCTTTGGGGACTACAGTTCCCATGGTCCTTAGGCAGGCAGGCAGGCAGCCAGGCAGCCGGGCATTCCTTCTGAATTGCGGTCCAAGAAGGGGATTGTCTTTTGGTTTTGCTAAACTGCAGAGCACAGGACAGCCTACCTGCTCCCCCCGGGAGCCGAGGAGAGAGGCCGCCCTCCCTCTTCCACACCTGCTCTGTGACTCAGCGTGAGCTGCAGTCGCCTTGGCCGTCCGGCACCTGTCCTGCTTTGCTCTCCTTTCTCTGCCTGCTCGGATGGAAGCGTCGGGGCTGCCCCGTCAGGCCCCAAGGAAACAGCAGAGGAAGGGCTGGGGATTCTTCCCTGCTGAGGTGCTGCTGCCTTCACGGCCTCCACCTGCTTTTTGCCTAGAAGCATCCACATGAGTAATTGTAGAGGACGCTCTTCGCCGCCAGTGCACGCCCGCCAGCCGGGCCGCCTGAGCCTACGCTCCCCGATTCATAAAATACGGCATGCCGACAGGCCCTGCCCAGGCGTCTGCTGGCGCACAGAGAGCAGCACAAGGGTGCAGGCCTAGACGCTCCCTCTGCGTGGCCAGCCAGGTATTGGGTGCTGGAGGCGCAGGACAAGGACGCAGGCGCACTGCTGCGCATCGGGTCGGACGCTGGGTACGCACCCTTCTGGCCACCAGAAGCTGGTTAAAGAGCTCTCCTGGATAGATGACATTTATAGGGTGGTGGTGGAATGTGACAGTACAAATATAAGGGTCTCCTCTCATGGGAAATGGTGGTGCTTCTGTTGTGCTGGAGGTGAAACAATGTCCTTCACTGGCCCACAGGCAGGACCCTGGGGCGGGGGGGGAGGCCACTGAGTCCCTGGCGGGTTGTGGACCGATGGCACAGCTTAATGGCGGCCAGGACAGAGCTCTGCCCCACCCACCAGCACTAGCAGACCGTGTGGGTCCTGGTGCTGAGCCTGCACCCTAGGGTGGCAGCAAGGACTGTGCGATGGGCAAGAACAAATCCTGTCTGCAGCCCTTAGGGTGACATTAGCAAAGAAGGGTGCATACACACCGGCCCGCCCGGGAGAGGCTGGCTTTTGGTCTGTGGCTGCTCCTCCCGTGTGGGGGGAGGGGCTGTCAGGGCACCAACTATCCCCTCTGCTCTGGCCCACATCTTCCCTTGCCAGCACAAGGACGTGGCTGCTGCATCCGTCCAAAGAGGGCCTCCTGGGTGAAGGGTGGGTGGGTGGTGGGTAGTGGATGTTCCGAAACGGAGCCCTTGGGCAAAGCACCAGCATGCCAGCTCAGCATTTCTTTCTGCCCCCTCTACTCTGGCAGTGCTTCACAGGTATACTGCCAACACCCCTTCACCCCAGAGCCTCAGAGCAAACAAGGTGTGTTAAAATACACACACACACCGGCACACTTATGATGTGGAAGCTACAAAGATGGAAGAGCTCCTGCAGCACTTCCAAAATAAACTTCCTTCGGGCAAAAGATCGAGCTACAGTTTCTACAATTCATTCCTGTAGTAGTAGCAGCAACAGCAGGTCTACCCAAGTCCCATAGGGCCCCTTCCAGGCACTTCCAACCAGGAGGACTTAAAAGAGTTAATTCCTTGGTGCTGCAGCTGGGCAGAGGATGCTTGCTGATGAAGCCTGGCTCTCTTCTCAGGGCCACCGCCCTGCCCTCGTCCACCAGAAGAACACTTCTATTGATGGCGAGAACATGATGATGTTCCCACAACTCAGAACCCAGAAAGAGGTTTTCTGGCTCTTCCAAGGAGTTGCCTTTCCTTGGTGAAATCCCTCCCTGAATATGCATCTGATGAGCCTCCTATTTCACTCACTGGCCCACCAACTGCTTCTGGGCAGAAGACAAAGGCAAAACTCACCTGCTCTTGGCTCCCTGCAAATGGCCTTTAAAGCCATCCCTTCTTTCTCTCCAACCTGAAGGTGGTACTTAAGAATCCATTCTAGTAGCCACTGATGCACCTGTTGTCCATGAGTTTAGAGACACCTTGCTGGACAGGCCACAGCCCATCTAGTCCAGCATTCTGTCGGACACAGAGGAGCACCGCTGACTTCCGGGCATCTCCTTCACCTACTCCCCACTCCCTGTAAATGGCTTTTAGAGGCCTCCTGCCTGTCTCTCCAACCTAGAGGTGGTACCTAAGCATCCATTCTAGTAGTCACTGATAAACATTTCCACCATGAATTCGTTTATATGAACATAAGAGCAGCCCTGCTGGAGCAGGCCACAACCTGATAGTCCTGCATCCTGTTCCAAACAGCAGTCCACCCATTGCTTCTGGGCATCTCAAGTAGAAGACAAAGCCACAAACTTCATCTCTCCTGACTCCCTGCAAATGGAGGCAGTACCTAGGCATCCATTCTAGTAGCCTTTGATACACCTGTCCTTCATGAATTAAGAGAAGCCCTGCTGGATCAGGCCACAGCCCCATCTAGTCCTGTATCCTGCCTCACACAGTGGCCCACCAACTGTTTATGGGCATCTCAAGCAGAAGATGAAGAGCAAACGTTCACCTGCTTTCAACTCCTGGCCAACGGCCTTTAGAGGCCTCCTGCTTGTCTCTCCAACTTGGAGGTGGTCTCTAGGTTCTGCTCAAAGACTCTTCCTCTCTGAGAAACCACTGGCTTGCACACCTGGGCCCTGGCCTCAAGCCAAAGCGACTGTGACCTTTGATTTGCTGCTGCTGCTGCTGCTTCCTCCTCCCCTGGCATTTCCCCAAGCACAGCATGCCAACCCGTGTGCCTTTGAGGCCGGGACCTGCCTCTTTGCCCCCTGCCAGGCACACCGGCAGTGCTGTATAAATCAGGTGCGACGATGAAGGTGTTCTCAGGGACCACATTAAATTTACAGCACCTACTTGAATAAGATAGGGGCAGCAGTGTGGAACTTCTCCCTCGAGCAGCCTGCCAGGAGACTCGAAACAAACAGGCCATTAATCTCAGACACAGCCAGCACGGCTGATTCCCAGCAGCTTTATTCCGCCGCCACCACCGCCATTGTCTTTGCGAGCTGACATTTTGCTGCCTCAAGCCAGCTGGCAAGGAGGAGGGCGAGCCATCTGCAGCTTGACTTCGGAGACGTCAAGGAAATCCAGGGACGCATGCAGAACTCTCTTGCCTCTCAGAGACAGGGCTGGCGCTCTCTTCCAGAAGCTGCACAGGCCGACAGTCAACAGGTACAGTTCCCCAATCACACAGGTGCAGCGCAAGAGGTCGCACCCATCAGATGACTAAAGCGCAGGGAGCATAAGTTGTATTAAATCGATCGTTCTCAGCAGATGGGAGTGGAGTAAAAATCGGGGTCCCCCTAGAGCTCAGTATTGGAATCTCTGTGCTTTTAAATTTACTCAGAGCGAATAACCTTTGAGCAAACTGACCAGATGGAGAGAGATGCACCTGCCATGCCAGGGGCTGTCCAGATATTTCTTAAACCCCAGCCTGGGTATCACCGAGGAAATTCTCTCACAGAGGAGAAAGGGGCTGGAACACCTCCCTTACAAAATCAGGCTCAACGTCTAGGCCTCTTCAGCCTGGAGAGACCACCTGGAGAGAGGGGACCGGATTGAAGGATATGAAATCATGCACAGAGAGAGCATTTCTTTTCTCTACCGCACAGCACTAGAACCAGGGGGCATCTATGAAGCTGATGGGCAGGAGAGTCGGATCAGACGAGGGGAAGGATTTCTTCGCCCAGAGGGTCATCGGTTTACGGAATTTGCTGCTGGAAGAGGTGGTAACAGCTGCCAGCCTAGATGGCTTTAAGGTGTGATTAGACAAATTTACGGATGACAGATGTATCAATGGCTACTAGAACGAATGCCTAGGTGCATCCTTCAGGCTGAGGGGGGGAGGAACTGGGGCGCTTCTAAGGCCATCTGCTGGGACTCGAGAGCAGGAGAAGGTTTGCCCTTGTCTCTGCTTGAGATGCCCATGGGCATTTGGTGGGCCACTGTGTGCGACGGGATGCTGGACTAGATGGGCTGTGGCCTGATCCTGCAGGGATCCTCTTAGGTTATGTTCTTAAAGCACCATGTGTCTATTCTTGGATTCAAAGTGTGGTTGGGGGATTTCGGTAACCCCACAAAAGTCCCCTCCTGGGAGCAGGAAAGCCACCTCTGGGTGAGGAACCAGGGGCAGAGCGGGGAACCCCTGGTGGTCAAGAAATGTGGTCCTTCATAAGATGGAGACTAGGTTGCCTCTGAGCACAGGCAGAGTCCTCTCATCTCACCCAAAAGGCAGGGTTGCTGATGGGGCCCCGGGGCCCCAGTGACAGAAGCAGAGCGGCTTGTTTTGCAGCGGGGGGGGGGGGAGAGAATGCAATGGATTTTCAAGTTCTCAGACACAACCGTGCGATGGGTGGGGCGCATCCCTTTCCTTGAAAAGCTCAGGTGGGCACATGGACACCCTCTGCCCCAGTGGGAACTCCTGCAGAAAACCAACAGGGGAGCTAGAAAAAAAAACGCACAGCCCCCCCTGCTGCTGTCTGCCCCCCTTCCTCCCCCCCCGACACACAGCTTCTCCCTCCCTTGATTGGCTAGTGCACTGACGCGCCCGCCTCCTTCCGGTGCAGTGGGGAAAATGCAGAAATGGATCATGCTAAAATCCATCTCGCAAACAGTGCGACGAGCGGCTTCTTTGCAAGGTGGGGGAGGGGTGCAAGAAAGTGCTCCCCCCCCCCGTGTCTGCTTTATTAGGATTTTCACCCACTGCTCCTTTGCAGAAGAGCCCTGGACCCCCACCCCTTCTTTTTCTCCTGGGTTTAAGGTGGCTTTGTGAATTCCTACTCACACCCGGGTCCAAAAAGGGACGAGATTGCACCCCCGCCACCGTCGTCCAGTGTGGAAGGTACGACACGATTTTGTCTGTCTGAGCTTTGCTCAGGGCCACGAAGGGGAACGGGAAGGCAAGGCTCCGTTTGCCTGCACTGCTACTCAGAGGGTGCGTGCGTGCGTGCATGGGAATTCCGCCGCTGGGTTCTTTGCACACTTGCGCCTCAACTGACACCGCCTAGGGGAGCTCCAGGCCTTGCGTTTTGCTCCCAAGGGGGCTTCTCCAAACAGAGGTCCTTGGCCTTCTGCGGGGCAAGAAGTTACCCGGAAGGGTCACCACCCAAAGGCCATGGCTTCCCGCAGGCGAGGCAAGCCATTCCCCACCTCTTGGACCAGGCAGCCCCCCCCCCCCCCACACACACCCAGATCGGTCTCGGCGTTAGAAGGTCCTTCTGCACCCACCAGATGATCCTTTGGCTGCAGCTGGGAACAGCTGGTTGATGGGCTTACACGTTGATGGGCTTCGCGGGTCAGCCGAAAGCCTCGCTCCCTGCTTCAGCCCTGCACTGGCTTTCGGTGGGGAGGGGCTCCTGGCTGTGCCCCTGCTCACCCGGACTGCCACGGAGGGAGGGCGTCTGGCTGGGGCGAAACAGTCAAAGTCACGCTGGCCAGCATGGCACTCTTCGCCCGGCCTCGTTCCCAAGTGTGTGCGCGTGCATGCAAGGGCACGCGCCCCGAGGGTCTCTCTTCAGGGTTCCCAAAAACCGGCTGGGCCTGCTGACGATCCCCCCTCCGGTTTCGCTCTCCCTCGTCCCGGCGCAGGGGAGAGATAAGCCACCCCCCCTCCTATTTCTCGGCCAGGGAAACGGACTGCGAGCGATACAGGTGGGCATCTCACGGCGCGGCTGCGGCTCACGCGACCCCCGTTGACAGCGTCTGTCTGCTGGGAGTGGCCAAGTGCCTCGGACACCCTCGGCCGCCCCCGCCGCGCCCTTTCTGCCCGGTCAGCCTCCCGGGACGCGCCTCCTCGCCCCCCCCCCCCGCTGGCCAGGGTTCTTCCCTTGGTTTCTCTGCCCTACACGCGCCCCTCGCCCGCCCTTCCGCCCAGATCGGGGGGGGGGTTTACAGAGCGCCCCTTTACTTCGCTTCGTCCGTCAGCTCCCGCCCCACCCCCTGCCAGCGTCGGGAAGGCCCTCAAGGGCGTCCTCGATCCGGCTTCCTCACCCGGCGGCCGCCCCATTCGGCCCTCTTACGGCCAGGTCATTCCCATTTGGCAACCCCGGGGTAGCTGCAACCCCGGGCGGCAGGGCAGGGTCCTCGGCTCTGGACTCCGCGGCCCAGTCGCCCGCCCGCTCTCAAAGGCAGCAGATTCCCGCCCCCCTCCGCTCGGCTCACCTTCCCCAGTGGGCGACCGTGGTGCCACACACGTGGGGCGCTCCTTCGCCCTTGTTTCGAGACGATCACGCGGGGCGGGCACGCGGCTGCGGCGCCCTCTGCTTTGGGCGATCGGCGCGTGTGCGCAGAGGGAAAAGCACGATGCAGAAGTTTTGGAAAGTCGCGCTGGAACGAGGCTGCTGCTCTCATGGGCGCCCATGCTGGTGCCCCCCTGGGCCGCGGAGGGAGCCGCCCGACCCCTGAGCAAGCCGCCACCCCGCCCCGGGCGCTTCCAGACGCATCCTCGCCCTCCCTCCCGCCCTCGCCCCTTGCCAGTCCACCCTCCCGCGCGGGCGCGCTCCTTCGGACACCTCCCTGTGGGTGGGGCGGGGGAGAAGTGGGCGGAAGGAGAGGGGCGCGAACCGCCGCGGGGCTCCCCCAAGTCCGGCACGGTTTCTGCCGGCCACCCCCCCCCCCCAACCCGGGCGCTAAAGGCCCCCTGCCACGTTCGGCTGCGCAAAGACACCCCCCCCCGTGTCCAGCCAAGCGTCCCAGGTAGGCAGGCAGGCAGGCAGGCAGGAGGGGGTCCCGCCGGGGTCCCGGGCACTGCTGCTGCTGACCCTCCCATCCGCGGCACGGCACCACCAGCAAGCGCATCCGCAGGAGCCCGACGGCCGGGTTGGGAAACGCCTCGCCCGCACCACGCGCCTCGCGCCGCATGAGGACACCGTCGCCTCCTGCCAGCCTCGCCCCGATGCCCGAGCGAGCTTCGCCCTTCCGCAGAGGCTCCGTCGCCCTCCTCCCGGCCCGCGCAAGCCCCCCACGACAGGCGACCCCCCTTCGCCCAGGGCTGCCGGGCATCGGGGCGTCCGGCGGCCACACAGATGCCTCGATCCCTCTGCAGGGGTGCCCCGGCCCGCCGCGCGGGGAATCGAGCCGCCGGCGCCGCTGCCCCCCGCCCTACCCTGCCCTGCCCACCCCACCCCACCCCACCCCTGGGCTGGGTGCGTCCCCCGCGCCGCCCCGCGCTGCGCTCCTCCACTTACCGGAGCAGGCGGCCTCGGCTTCGGCCGCTGCCTCTAGTGCATGGTCCGCCCGCCTGGGCTCAGAGACCGCCTCGCTCCTCCGGACAGCTGGCACGGACGGAAGGCGCCGCCGGAAAGGCCGCTGCCGGACCCCGCGCGCCGGTCCGGGGGCAGGGGCGGATCCAGTCGGACGCGGGAGCTCAGGACGCTCGGGCTCCGCCGCCGCCGCCGCCGCCGCCTCTGGTCCGGCCGGCAAAGCAACGGGGGAGGGAGGGAGGGAGGGAGAGGCTCAGCCTCAGCGTCACCACCGAGGCGGAGGGGCGGGAAAGAGGTGCCCCCCCACACTGGCGCTACCCCCCCCCCGCCTCGCCAACAGCGCCGCTTTAACCCTTCAGAGGACGGGCGCCAGTGCGGAGCGAGCCGCCCTCCCCTCCCCTCTCGTCTGCCCTGCAGAGGGAGACCCCAGATTCTGACCCCCCTCCGGGCTGGCGGATGAGTGGGCGCGTCGTCCAGGGCACCCTCGGTCCGTGGCGGCTGCAACCGGCAACCTGCAGCTCTGCTCCGTTCGCCTCGCTCGGCCCAGGTCCCGGCAGGCCTGAGGAAAGGGGGGGTCTCCGGGAGATCGCGGGGGGGGGGCTCTTCCGTCCTGCGGCTGGAGGGTCTGTGGTCTGGCGGGTGGGGGATCGAGATGGCCCAAAGGAAAAGCGGCTGTTGGGGTGGAAGTTAAACCGTTGTCTTCGGGGTCCCCATTGACCCATTGGTTGGAGCCTGTGAAATGCGCCTCTGCCGCCCTCAGGAGAATCATCCTGCGGTTGGCCCCTTCCCTCCCGATCCTCAGAGCAGACCCTCCAGGGGGCCGCACAGGGCAGGGTCTTGGCCTCGGTGGCCCCTGCTCTGATCTTTTACTCCAGACAGCCCATCACCTCTGAAGGGTTAAAGCGGCGCTGTTGGCGAGGCGGGGGGGGGGTAGCGCCAGTGTGGGGGGGCACCTCTTTCCCGCCCCTCCGCCTCGGTGGTGACGCTGAGGCTGAGCTGGGGGCTTCTGCGCTCTGCCAGCCTGGAGGAAAAGGGCGTCTGCACTGGACCTTCGGCGAAAGGCTTGGGCAAGAAACCCTCAGAGGACGGTCCGTTTCCCAGGGCAGCACTTGGCTTCTTTAAGCTGAGGTTGAGCGAGACGCTTCTGGCAGCAGCTGCTAGGAGGACCACATCGTGATCAGTGTTGGAGCAGTGCCTCTACTCTTGCCTGGGTGCTGTGGAACCCGTTTCTCCCGTCCGCCTTAGGGTGCTTGGTTCTTCCCGTAGGTCTGGTGGTCCAGCCGGAAGCATCCTGGCTGGGTCTTTTGGTACCAATGGGCTTGTGGTGGTCAGCCAGGGCAGGCAAGGGCAGCACAGAGCCGGTTCTCTTTGCAGCCCAGCTCAACTCAAGTCAAGGGCACCAGAAGGCCCTGGCCGTCCAGCAACCCTCCTTCCTGGGGGCCAAATGTCACAAGGCATCTGAGGCCATAGAAACGCTGAGGCGTCCATGCGCAAGGCCCTACGCAAGGCAGGATTCGCTGGACCCAGGGGCAAGTGGTTCTGTGAGGGGCTGACCCCACAACCTCTTAGGAGGAGATTTCACCTGCTGTGGCTTCTGGGCAAAAGTGGGGATGGAACCAAGGGGGGAGGCCCCGGGTGCTCTGTGCTCCAGGCCTTGCCGCATGGGCTCTCATGGTGGTGCCACGCTCACTGACCGCCTCACCTTCCCCTGTTCTGCTGCTTGTGAGGCCACCTGAGAAAGGCCCTGGCAGGCTGAAGGTCACCCTGGCTGGGCTCCCGTGGTTCTGCTTGAGGGCTGAATTTGTGCCTTAGTGTGAGTAGAGCAGAAGGTCAGTGAGGGCTCGTCCTTGGGGATCCTGGCTCAGTCGTCACCCCCTCCCACTGGGGGAGTGTCTGTTGCCCTTGTCCTTGCATGCCACGCTGCTTATGGGGCAATGGGCCCACTGCTCAGTCCCACATGTGCGAGCCACGTTCAGCATTTAGCAGAACCAAGCCAGCCGAAGGGGCAACGTGGATGGGAGGCCCCTTGAGGGGTGTGTGTGGGGCAGATGAGGAAGCCACCGTGGGGGGTGGTGGCAGAGAGCAGCCACTGGACCTGCCTGGAACGGAGGTGGGTGGATGGGTGGGGGTCCCGCCGAAGGGCCCCACGGAATGATGTTTGTTGTGCATGTGAGAGAGAGCAGCTTAGAACACCGTTCCGGCAGTATTCCCAGGACAGCCGGCCCATTAGCTAAGTGGGCTGAGGCTGGATGGTGCTGAGAGTGTGAACATCACTTCCTGGCCATAATGGCCGTAATCGCTTCCCGCCCCAGCTGAGTGGCTGCTTCCTTCTCCCTCTTCCTGTCCTTGGCCAGACCTTCCCTGGATGACCCTGAAGGGTTGGAACGCTTTCTGGGCCCACCCCAGGGGCAAAGCGTGGGGGGGGGGGAGGGCAGGCTTCTCAACTGCTCCCCGCAAGGGTTCCCCTCTCTGCAGGCTTCACAGGAACAAAGTGGGTGGTGATGGCCTGGGGTGCGAGTCAGCAGTGCGAGGAATCCTGTCTGCTTGCCAGATCCTTCAGGGTCTGCAAATGATCCACCCGTAGCAACTTGCAGGACGGGGGAACATGGAGAAGTTTAGGGGGCCCTGAGCGATGAGGATGCCGTCCCCTCGCCAGTGGGAGGAGGAGGAACTGCTCTGCCCCAGGAGAAGAGGGGAAATGGGGGCGGGTTCCAAGCTACGTTCCCAGCAGAATGGCCCCTGCTGTACTGCCGCACACAGCATTCCCCCTCTTCAGCACTGGCTAACTGCAGCAGGATGTGGCCCCTTGGCCTTGGCCTTGGCCTGGCCGGGGAGCCTCCACAGATGTTTGACTCAGGGGTGTTTTCCGTGCCACCACTCTGCTCCTCGTGGCCTCAAACGTCTCCCGAGTTTTGCCCTTCCACTAAAGTGAGGTTGGGGAGGCTCCATAGATTCCCACTGGTCCGCTTAGAGCGAGGCTTGGCGGTTCTCGTCTCTCTGCCTGGCGCGTGACTTGTTGCCCGGCGCGGCAACCTCAGGGCGGATGGGTCACCGAGAAGATCGATCAGCCTTGCTGACACAAAACTCCGTGGGCTCCTCCGGACTGTGTGCGCAGCCAGACTGCCAGACGGCCTGCTTGACCTCACTTCCTCACGGGGCCGTTCTCCCTGCCACTCACAAACATCCCAGAGTCCTTTGCGAGCTTCCAGAAGGGATAAGTGGCGGTTCGCGAGACGCCTCCAGCAAGGGCCTTTTCTGTCCTGGCTGGACTGTTCGATCGTTGTTTGGATAAATCCCCCCCTCTTGGGTAGGCTTGTGCACGAATATGCGAAAATTCAAAAATCCGATTCGAATTCGATGAATATCGACATTTGAATCAGATTTTCGAAAATCTGAATTTTTGAACTTGGGAGGATTTTGGATTTTCAGAAATCCGATACGGCTGTTCAAATAATTCGACTGAACAGAACGTCGTATATTGCATCCGAATATTGTGTTTAGTTGCACTTATAATACAGGACGCAGACGGGATGCGCGCAGATTCAAAAATCAGATACAAATGTTGTCAACATTTGTATTTTCAAGTTTGAATTGAATTTCCAAAAGTACCAATTTGGATAATCTGGAATCAAATTGGATTTTCAAAAACCCGGATTTTTGGTTTTTGAATAGAATTCAAATGTAAAAAATGCATTCACACACACTGCTCCTCTTGTGCCCCCAAGGTAAGCTGCCAGGGGGCTGCCAGGGGTCTTCCCTTGCAGCCACTGGAAGAACAGGCTGCTGGGCTAGATGGGCCAAGGGCCTGGTCCCCTGGGCTCTTCTTATGTCCCTTTGTTCGAATGGCTCTAAAGGCTGCCGCAGGGGTGTCCTTGTGCCTTGCTTGTGGACTTGGATAGAACTGCCTGGTCACATGATGCCAGGCTGCTGGGCGGGATGGGCAAAGGGTGCCAGGGGAGGGCATCCTTCCAACCTGGACTGTGGGCCTGGGCAGCTGGTGTCCCTTTCTTTTCATTTAATTGATTCCAGCTCCTGTTTTATTGTCTATTACTGGGTTATTGTTCCTCGGCTTTGAAATGGAGGAATTAGTGAAGTAAGTATGAGTGCTGGAATGCCAGTGTCTGGTCCTGCCAGGTTAAGCTGTGCTGGGCCAGCTATAAACGGAGGGATTCCACCCTTTGCTCCCCAATGTCCATGTTAGTGGGCAGTAGAGAAATTGCCTTGGCACTGTGTACAACCCAGGGGCAGCTGGAACAAGCAAGTGCCATCAGTAGCTCATTTCCTGCTATGGGTCAGTCTATGGCCTGCATCTGATGTCCAGCGTGGTGCCAGCTAATCACCAATGCCACATGGATGTCAAACAAAGCCTGTGAACTGGCACTCTGTGAGGGGAAGAGCTGGCATCTGTGCCAGGGCCCCTCCTGGCAGTCCCTTTCTGTGGTGTGCTAGGACAGGAGATCTCCCTGCACGGCTGGCTCAGGGACCATGCAAGGAGAGCCAGAGGAGAGGTGCAGCAAGGTTGAGGGTGCAAAATCCTGAAGCAGTTGGCCAAGAGAGTTTCCATCTAGCCTGAGGCTCCCTGGCTCAGCAGGGTCTAACGATCTGGGCCTTTCCAGCACCTGGCCTTATTCTAATCTAGAATATATCTCTGGAGTGGGGTCTGTTGCCTGCAGCTGGAGCTTGCACTAGCATGCAGAAAGCAGGCCTCTAATTCTCAGCAAGCTCCAGAATGCAAGCAGCCCTGGAGGATCCCTGAAGGAAGGAAGCTGCAGGAGGGCTTTGGGGTGGGCATGGCTTCTTCAGGGGGCACCTGGGGTGGTTTTGGCCCAGGAGCTGTGATTCACACCAGGCAGGCAAAGACAGCAGCCACCCAGGGATACATAAATGGGTTCCAGTGCCATTTCAGAGCTCCACTTATAAATGCTTTTCTTGGTAAGCCCTAGAGTCAGACTCTTATCTGGTCATCTCCCAGTTCCATTCTGCCCTCCTCCATAAAGCCAGCTGGGTGGCCTTGGGCTAACTCCAGCTCTCTTTCTGGGCTCTCACAGCCCCACCCACCTCACAGGGTGTCTCTTGTGGGGAGAAGAACAGAAGGTTTGTCAGCTGCAGGGGAGAAAAGCCAATTCTCCTCCTCCTCCTCCTTCAGGGTGCAAAAATGTATAGAAAGGTCTAGCATTAGCAAGGCTGGGTGCTGAAGCAGGCCATTGGCTGCGTCATGAGCCACTTGGTTGCCCTTGGCCAGGGTCCTCCTTCCGCCAGCCTCGGTCCTCCTGCCTGCCAAACAGAGCACGTTCCTGGTTCATGTCGCAGGGCTGTGGCTTGGACTGAAGGCAGGCGGCGCATTTGGAGTGCTGGGAAGGGCCAGAGAAACGCTGTTATTTAAAGCTGGAATAAAGTAGACCCCCGTGCCACACATATAAATGCAGTTTGCAGAGCACGCTGGCAGTTTTGATGGTGGCACGCTGGGCCTTCCCAGGGAAGCTGGCCAACTCATCCATTTCATAGAGGGTCTTATCAATGACTTTGTAAATTATGCTCCTGGTTTGCTGGGATCTGGAGCTGCTCCAGGGCCCTTGGAAAAGACTTTGGGATCCAGAGACTGGGGCCAGCATCCTCAGGAAGACGCGATGACTGTGGCAGTTGCAGTGACGGGGGGGGGGGGGGAGGGAAGTGTTGTGGACTCATCAGACGTGGGGCAGGGGCAGGGGATGTAGCCATCTGGGATGAGGTGGGGGGGCTGTCAGAGGTCCCCTCCCTCCACAAAGGAGCCAGCAATATCCCTGGCATATTAATTCTGCTCCAAGGTGGACCTGCCATTCTTGGGATAGCAATGTGAGGATTAAATGCGCAGTTGCCATGCTGGGAACGTATGCGCCCAGCAACATGTGCGTTCCTCACAGCCTTTGGAGCCCCTCGGCCAAGGCAGAAGGGTTGAGTGGCTGACCGTTGATTGCTGTGCTGACGGAGCAGCAGGACAAAATCAGGCAGCTGGAGGCCACAGATGTTTTGCCATCTCTCTCAGCACCATGGACAGCGCAAGCGCCCTTTGCTGGAGCGCCACAGTGGTCCTTTGGTCCTTTGAACCCATGTGCTGGAGGGCAAGGGCTCTGGCAGTCCAATAAGCAGACCGAGCAGGCTACTCCCCACTGCAGTCAAAATGACCTTGGGCTAGTCACAGCTCTCCTGAGCTCTCACAGCCCTGCCTACCTCACAGGGTACCTGTTGTGGGGAGAAGAAGGTTTAACACCTGTTTTGAGTCCCCTTAAGGGTGAGAACAGAAAGTTTGGCAGCCACTGTGAGTCCCCTTCAGAGTGAGAAAAGGGGTAGAAAAGCCAACTCCTCCTCCTCCTCCTCCTCTTCTTCAGACTTGGTGTGCCCAAGTGGAGGGGGACGGGAACATGTGGGAGGGCCTTCTCGGTTGTAGCCCCAAGGTTACAGAATCATCTCTCTTCTGAGGTGCATTCAGGCAATTGATGAAGATGCCGCTCTTCACCCTGACCTTTGGCGGAGGGAACTACATCCCATCCCCATGGATGTGCTGTCACTGTTTTAGCCCATCTGCTTTTAGAATTATTTTATCTTGACCCATCCTGAGACCCTTGGGTTAGGGCAGGATAGAAATATAAACAAATGTTGTCAATAAATAAATATATTTCATCCCTGTGAGGCAGGCTTGGCTGAGGGCAGCCAGGAAGTGCTCGTGGCAGGGCAGGATTCAGTCCCAGGGGCTGCTAGAAGCCCAGCCTGATGCCCAAGTTGTTAGCCTATGGTGCCCGGCAGGCTAGGAGGGTGGGATGCCAGTTCACTTGAAGGAAGGCAGTCATCCCTCTCCTGAAGGGCCTGGCACCTGATCCCTCAGCCCTGCTGGGGGTGGTTTTCTGTGGAAAATGCACAAAAATTAAGCCAGTATCCTGTCTGCCTTGGCGATCGGTATTTTAAAATGTCAGCGGCTGCAGTCTCCAATGCACAGGGCAGGAACAGCATACACACCCTGCCTCCTAATGACGTGAGTGCCAATCTCCTCCCCAGATAGCCCAAGATCGTCCCCATGTGCGAGATCGGCTCACTAACCAAACTGTGACGAGAGTTGTTTTTTCAGGTACCAAATTTGGCCCTGGTCTGGCATGGTTTGGGGGGATTTGGTCTGCTTTCCATGGAGCAAATCCAAACTGCATGGGGACGCCCCTTGCCGATCCTACATTCAGTACCGTACAAAACGTGCATGGGGACACGGCCACAGCCTTAGCCTGGCCCCTATGAATGGAGGCTACAATAGTGGACCTTTGCCCTTTTCTGTCTCTGTGGTGACCCTGAGAGCAGGGAGCTGTGCTCCCGGAAGCAGCGTTTCCTGTTGGGCGTCACTTGGCCTGGAAACAGCCAGGAAAGGCCCAGGACGCTGCTGCCGCAACCGTGCAGAAACGGCCTGTTGGCTGGAGTGGGGGGGGGGGTCGCTTGCCTGGGGGGCCTCTCCATCCCATGCACCATCAGGTACCTTTGGGTGCCGAATTCTCTCCCTGGCTCCCCCTTTTCCCTCCCTTGCAAAACACACCTGGCCTTGGCCTGCTCCTCCCACTGGGCTCAAAGTGCCGGTTGTGCTTGTCTGCTCCACACCAGCCCTCCCGCTATTTACCCAGGAAGAGGGTGCCCTGTGGTCCCGTTTCCCTGCACGCTCCAGCTGTTCCTTGAGCCGGAAAACCTAGCAGCCCGTCCAGCTGCAAGCGCAGGGGTTTGTGTTCTCATTTTAACTTGTGTCTGTGAAGGTCTCTGGCTGGAATTGGGGTCAAGCCTGCCCAAAGCACTTGGAGCGCCATCTGAGCTGATGGAGGCAGGAGGCTGCTGTCCCAGACACACGGCGGGGGGTGGGTGGCAGACAGGTCCCCGGGGCTGCTTTTGAATGCTTTGCGCTTCCCAGGGGGCTGGAGGCACAGGCGGCCGTTCTGGCTGTGGCGACGGCTGCTCCGAGGCACCGATGGGGCTGCATTTCGGCTTGTGTGTGCGCGCGTGTGTGTGTGTGACAGCAGCTGATGTTCAGACAATGACAGCGCTCAGCAGAGGAGCACAGGAACGGAGCCTCCCTTCCCCTTCCCCGACTGGCAGTGATCTGAGTACGCTAGGAACCTCCCTCTTGGTGGAAGACGGAGAGATGAAAGCCGTGCTGCCCAATAGGTTTGGTCCCATTCCGGCTTCTCAGGAGATCAGAGCAGGATGCGGGGAGGCTTTCCTGTCTTCCCTGTGGTCCTAATCTGCAGCGCCCCTCCATTCCTGCCTCACAGCCAGGATACCCGCTTAGACCCCCTTCCCCTCCTCTCCCCCAGTTAACACAAAACATGTGGTTCCCAAACAGCTAGGAGTGTGGAAGATCATAGAGAGGCATCTAGGAGAAGCCTTTCCACCAAGGCAGGGTGGTGCTGGTGGTGCCCTTTCTCCTAACCGCACAGAATTTTAATGGTACGGTCTGCCCTGGGTTAGTTTAGGAACTCAGCAGATGCAGGAAAAGATGCAGGGCTAGTGGAGAGGCCTGCAACCATGTTGGGCTGCTGCTAATGCATCCCAGCACCATGCCAGACGAAAGGCAGCATGGGATTCTTGCAGCATCTCAACAGCATTGGCATTTTTGGGAAGATCCTCTTGTGGCGGGCACTGTGTTGGCACGGTGCCAGACTTGGCATCCGGGAACTATGGGTGTGCCCAAAGCCAACTTCCCCCCTTCAGTTAGATGTAGATTGAACAGTGGAATGTTCAGCTTCATTTGAATCCCACCCCCACGAATATGGGGGGCTTTGGCTTTGCGTGCAAACGTCCTACACATGTTGGCACTCAAAGGGGACCCCTACACCGCACCAGGCCTCCATTCCCATCCCGCCTCGGCCTCCCCACTCACCTGCTGCCACCATAGTGCGCCCCTCCAAGATGCCGACCCTAAGCCCAACGCTTCTCTGTCCTAATAGTTTCTGTACAGCTTTGGGGATCTTATAGGTCCATCCCGCCACTCTTTTCTTTCCCTTCCTTTCGCGTCTACGCTGATCACCAACATACCTACACCTGCCCCCCCCTCCTCTACCGCCATCTCACGGTCATTTGCCTACGGGAGAGTCTGGAAACTTATTTATTTGTTTCTTTCAGTCCAGAACATCTTGTCGCCTTTGCTTCCGTACATCTTGATCCAAGGAAGAAATATCTGTCCCTCCTTCACTTCCTCTCCCTTGCATCACAATTTTTTTAAAAAAACCCTTCTCGTGGCCACAGGATACACAAAACCCACATAAACCTCACAGTCCTGCCTTCTGCCCAGAGCCAAAAGGGTCCAGCGTCCCACCCATAGGGAGGGAGATTGGGGCTTATATTTTGATTGCTTTACTGTTTGCATTATCATAGAATCACAGAGTCGGAAGGGACCTCCAGGGTCATCCAGTCCAGCCCCCTGCTCAATGCAGGGTTTCCTAAACCATCCCAGGCAGATGTAGGTCCAGCCTCTGCTTGAAGACCTCCAGGGAAGGAGAACCCACGACCTCCAGTGGCAACCTGTTCCACTGACTGATTGCCCTCACTGTCAGGAGGTTTCTCCTAATATCTCATCTGTATTGACTCCCTTGAAGTTTCATCCCATCGTTTCCAGTCCTCCCATCTTGTGCAAGTGAGAATAGGGACGATCCCTCTACACTGTGACGGCCCTTCAGGCCACGTCCCCACGCATGCTGTTTGGCACAGAATGGGCACACGTGGGACCGAGACCGGGTCTGAGATCGATCCCAGCCCGTCCCCATGCCATTCCTGCTGGGTGTGGTTTGGGCATGGGTGCAGCTGTCCCCATGCAAACTGCGCCAAACCCTGGCATGGGGGAGCAGCACCCCTCCTCTCTGCTCCCTCCTCATTGGAAGCTGGATTCACATCAGCCCATCCCTGTGCCCCCAGCTGCAAATGCCGCATCCCCCCTCCCTTAGGAGCACAGAAAGCCAGGACTGGGCTGGGAGGCATGGAAAAAAGGTGAAATAAAGCTTACTACTCATAACAAATTTATAAATAATTTTAAAAGACCAATATTATAATACTGCATATTATGATAACTAATAATTATTAGTTATTATTTTATGTATTATAATATGCAATATTAGGTATTGCATATGTATTAGTTACTATATTATGTATTATAATATGCAATATATTATTTGATGCTGTATTTTTTCTGTATTATGTAAACTGCCTTGGGCAAAATATTTTCTTTGATTTAAGTTGTTGATTATAATTGTTGTTCCGCCCTGTGGTGCAAAGGGTGTTATAAGCCAGTGATGGCCAACCTATGACAAGCCTGTTACAGGTGACACGCCAAGCCCTTTTGTGTGACACACATGGTCACCCTGGCATCTGGGCATATGGGGCTTGCTTGTTCTTGAAGATTTAGCAAACGAAATTCAGCAACAAAGGTCACTAATGTAAAGAATCGTTTGTATTTGCTTTTAATAAAATACATATATCAAAAATATAACTTTTTTTACTAGAGCTACAAATACCAAAATTATGGATATTTCTAGATGTGACACAGCACCCGAGTTAAGCTAGGTTTTCTTGTGAATTTTGACACATCGAGCTCAAAAGGTTCACCATCACTGTTATAAACAAACATTATTATTATTATTTTCTAGATTAGATAGCTTATTACTGGAATTTTGTACATTGCTTATGATATTTGATGTTTTAGTTATTGCAATTGATTTATTTTATTTTTTACTTGCTGTATTTCTCTGATGTATCTGCATTGTATTCCCCCCCCCCCCCCCCCCCGTTTGTTGTAAACCGCCTTGGGCAAAATTGTCTTTTGGAAAGGCGGCACACAAATAAAAATGGAAAATGGAAATGGAAAGCCACCATGAGGATTAGCGGCAGTTGGGTACTTGAGCAGTTTTGCGCACCTCCACGCCCCCGGGAACCGTGAGAACGCCTGCCAGTTTAAAACGGAGAAAATCAAGCCATTTTCATGATTGCCTTGGTGATCAGGAAATGGGTTTGAAAATTTTTGGAACTGGAACAAAAATCAAGCCATTATCCTGCCTGCCTTTGCGACTGGGAAACGGGGATGGAATATTTGCCATGGAAAAAAGTACAAAAATTAAGCCATTATCCTGCCTGCCTTGGCGACTGGGAAACGGGGATGGAATATTTTCGATGGAAAATGTACAAAAATCAAGCCATTATCCTGCCTGCGTTGGCAATCAGGATTTTTCCACTCCCCAAAGATGTCAGTGGCTGCGATCTCCAATGCACAGGGCAGGAATGTCAAGCACACCCCACCTCAAAATGACGTGAGCGCCAATCTTCTCCCCAAATAGCCCGGGGCTGTCTCCATGCGGAGTCTTGGCTCGCTAACCAATGCGTGCCGGGACCCCAAACCGTGCTCAGACTTGTCTTTTTGGGTACCAAATTTGTCTTGGTCTGGCACAGTTTGGGGTATTTGGTCCATGGAAACCGGACCATATGGCAAACGCATGGGGACACCTCATGCTGAGCCCAGTTTTGGTACCGGACCAAATGTGCATGGGGACGCAAGACTTGAAGACCGCTATCACGTCTCCTCTCAGTCTTCTCTTCTGTAGATAAACTCCTAGATCTTTCACATGTTCCTCATAGGACACGGATTCCAGACCACTCACCATTTTGGTAGCTGTCCTTTGGACTTGCTCTAGTTTGTCAATGTCTTTTTTGAATTGGGGTGCCCAGAACTGGACACAGGACTCTAGATGTGGTCTGACCAAGGTAGAGTAAAGAGGACTAATTACTTCTCATGATCTGGAGTCTATACTCTTGATGCATTCTGGGATGGTGTTTGCCTTTTTTGCAGCTGCATCACATTGCGGACTCATGTTCATCCTGTGATCAACCAGGACACCCAGATCATTTTCACTTGTGCTGCTACTCAGCCTAATTCCTCTCATTCTGTAGTTATTTTTACCTTTTTTTTAAACCAAGATGTAGGACTTTGCATTTGTCCCTATTAAAGATCGTCCTGTTAGTTTCAGCCCACTGTTCAAGCTTATCTAGTTCTTTTTGAATCCTCCTCTATTGTTAGCAGCCCCTCCTAGCTTTGCGTCATCTGCAGATTTGCTCAGCATCCCTTTGACTCCCTCATCCAGATCATTTGTAAAAATGTTGACTAGCACTGGACCCAGGACAGGCCCCTGTGGCACTTTGCTTGACGTACATTTTTTGGGTCACGCAGTATTATCTTGTTTGTTTTCTTGCACCAAATACATCATGCCTTCACCTGCTCTCAGGTCCCCACAAATGCCCTTGATAGGCATCCTGCCCATCTCTCCAACCTGGAAGGGAGTACCTGGGCATCCATCCAAGAGGATGCCTCCAAAGGCCATATGCAGGGGTTTGAGAGCAGGTGAAGGTTTTGCCCTTCTGCTTTAGATGCCCAGAAGCAATTGGTGAGATGGGATGATGGAGTAGATGGGCTTTGGCCTGATTCAGCAGGGCTCCTTCTAATTCATGGAGGACAAGTGTGTCAATGGCTACTAGAATGGATGCCCAGGTACGCCTTCAAGGTCGATGAGATGGGCAGGATGCCTCTAGGGCCATTTGTGGGGATTTGAGAGCAGGTGAAGGTTTTGCCTTCATCTCCTGCCCAGGAGCAACTGGTGGTCCACTGTGTGAGATGGGATGCTGGACTAGTTGGGCCGTGGCCCAATCCAGCAGGGCTCCTCTTATGTTCTGATGCTCTTAAAGCATTGGCCATTCAGGGCAGACCAGCAGATGGGCATTTCAGGAAGGTTTCAGGGCGCTTTGGGGAGGTAGATGAGGCTGGTGCGACCAGGAGGCTGCATGCGCTTACTTGGCAGAATGAGCTGCACAAGAGAGATAATGCAAACAATTCAAAGCTGCTGGCAGGATCAGCCACGCTCCTCCTTCCCACACAGAAGCAAGAATGGCCCTGTATGCTTTCCGGAAGGAAAACAACACGAAGAAGCAGCCTCTTGAAGATCAATTGCACCGTCTCCTTGGCTGCCTGGTTCCTCCGCTCCTCCTCCATTCTCAACAGCTGCAGTTCTTGCCTCCTGATCAGCAGACAAGCCAAAGACACCCCCATGCCCCCACCCACTTGCGCTCACCTGGTTTGAGGGCCAGAGGAATTAAAAGACAGGTCACCCAGCACCCAGGAGTTCCTGTGCCCCTTCTGGTGCAGGTTCCTCCTCCCCTAGGAGCAGCGTTGGGAGAGTGATTTACACTTCACTCCTCAGTATGCAATTAGGGCAGGTGTATTTGCACTTTCAGGAGGCGTTTGCAAACTAGAAACAGCCCCTGCCTGCCCAGAGGTTGCCTAATTGCATGCTAGCTGTGGTGCATGATGTTGTGGACCACAAGCAAACCAATTCTAACCAAAGCCTTACCTTTAGGATCCGGCAGGTGTCCCTCCGCACTTCTGCCAGCTGAGGAGGCCGTCTGCTGTCCTGCGCAAGTGTGCTGGGACCTCAGATGACTGTGCAATGTGTCAGCATTGCCGTAGCACTAGCACGTGTGCAGTTGGGCAGGGCACCATGCTCAAGATGGCGATGCTCAGAGGTCATAAGAACATAAGAGAATCCCTGCTGGATCAGGCCGCAGCCCATCTAGTCCAGCATCCCGTCACACACGGTGGCCCACCAAATGCTCATGGGCATCTCAAGCAGAGACAAGGGCAGACCTTCTCCTGCTCTTGAATCCCAGCAAATGGCCTTAGAAGCGGCCCGGTTCCCTCCCCCCCCCCCAGCCTGAAAGATGCACCTAGGCATTCATTCTAATAGCCATTGATACATCTGTCATCCATTAATTTGTCTAACCTTACCTTAAAGCCATCCAGACTGGTAGCTGTCACCACCTCTTCTGGCAGCACATTCCATAAGCCGATGACCCTCTGTGTGAAGAAATACTTCCCCCTGTCAGACCTTATTCTCCTACCCATCAGCTTCATAGATGCCCCCTGGTTCTAGTGTTGTGTGATAGAGAAAATAAATTTTCTCTATCCACCTTTTCTATACCACACATAATTTTATATACTTCAATCAGGTCCCCTGGTTTCGTAAGGGAGGTGTTCCAGCCCCCTAATCAGTCTGGTTGCCCTTTTCTGCACCTTTTCCAGTTCCGCAATATCCCTTTTGAGGTGTGGTGACCAGAATTGTATACAATATTCTAACTGTGGCCCCACCATAGATTTATAAAGAGGCAAAGTGACACTTGCTGACTTAATTTTCTATTCCCTTCCTAATTATTCCCAGCATTGAATTAGCTTTTTTCGCTGCTGCTGCGCACTGGGTTGACACCTTCATTGAACTGTCCACCAAAAACCCCAAGATCCCTTTCCTGGTGTGTTGCAGAAAGCTCAGACTCCACCAAGACATAATTTGGTTTTTTGTTCCAATGTGCATTATTTTGCACTTGTTGCCCACTCACCCAATGCTAAGACATCCCTCTGGAGCTCTTGGCAATCTTTTTCGGTTTTTACTACCCTAAATAATTTAGTATCATCAGCAAACTTTGCTATTTTACTATGTACCCCTTCTTCTAGATCATTGATGAATTAATTAAAAAGCATCAGTCCCAACACCGAGCCTCGAGGGACCCCACTTTTTACCTCTTTCCACCCTGAGAATTTGCCGTTTATTACTACTCTCTGCTTTCTGCCCTTAAGCCAGTCACAAATCCAGGACAGAACCTGCCCTATTATTCCATGGCTGATGAGTTTACTCAGTAGCCTTTGATGTGGAACTTTGTCAAAAGCCTTCTGGAAGCCCAGATAGACAATGTCTTCTGGTTCTTCTTTATCCATGTGTTTATTGACTCTCTCAAAGGATTCCAACAAGTTTGTGAGGCATGATTTACCTTTGCAGAAGCCATGCTGGCTATTGTTCAGCAATGCTTGCTCCTCCATGTGCACACTAATTTTGTCTTTAATAATGGTTTCCATCAACTTACATGGAACTGACGTTAAGCTAACTGGTATGTAATTGCCTGGATCACCCCTGAATCCTTTTTTGAAGACTGGTGTTACATTGGCTACCCTCCAGTCCTCAGGTACAGAGCCTGATGTTAGAGAAAGATTATACATTTTTGCTAGAAAGTCAGCAATTTCGCATTTGAGTTCCTTAAGGGCTCTTGGATGAATACCATCTGGTCCTGTGACTTGTTAACATTTAGTTTATTAAGACATGCAAGGACCTCTTCCTTGGTTATCTCTGTCCAGTTTAACTCTTCAGAAAATACAGGCTCAGCTACTGTTGTGTATTTTCTGTCTTCCTCCGTGAATACGGAGGCAAAGAATTCATTTAGTCTCTCTGCAATCTCCGTGTCTTCTTTAATTATCCCTTTCTGTCCTTTGCCATCTAATGGTCCAACTGCTTTCCTGTTTGGATTCCTACTTCTGATTGACTTACAGAAGTTCTTGTCATTTCTTTTTATGTTTTTAGCAATGTGCTCCTCAAAATCTTCTTTAGCTTTCCTAATGGTCAACTTGCATTTGTGTTGCCAGTGTTTATGCTCTCTCCTGTTCTCATTTGGACATGCCTTCCATTTTCTAAATGAACTCTTCTTGTTTTTAATGACTTCATCTACTGCACTTGTGAGCCACATTGGTTTCTTCTTGGACCTAGAAGTCCCCTTTCTTCTTTTAGGTATGCATTCTAGTTGCTCTTCCATCATTGTGTTTTTAAGTAGTCTCCATGTATTTTGAAGTGATTGAACTCTTCTAACTTTCCCTTTCAATTTCCTTTTTACTAGTTTCCTCATTTTGGGGAAGTTTTCCTTATGGAAGTTTAAGACTTTATTAAGAACTTACTCCCTGTTAAGTTGAAGGTTAGTGCATTGTGGTCACTGTTCCCAACTGGATCAGCTACAGTGACATCCTTTACCTGGTCCTGAGCGTTACTTAGGATCAAGTCCAGGACTGCATTTCCCCTGGTTGGTTCCATGACCATTTGCTCCATGGAACAGTCATTTAGCAGGTCTAGGAATTTTCTCTCTCTTTCCTGAGTTGAACAGGAGTGAGGATAATTGAAGTCCCCCATTATAACTACCCTATCTTTATGGGATACGTCCTTTACCTCCTTCTCCAATTGTTCATCTCCTTCGGGCATATGGTTGGGAGGACGGTAGCATGTCCCTGTTGTTAGACTTCCTTTTCGGCTTGGTATTTTTATCCACACTGCTTCTGTGGAAGAGTCAGACTCACCTGGACATTCCAGTTCATAAGATTCTATCTCTTCTTTAATATACAAGGTTTCCAGAAAGGATGTGTTCTAAATGGTGAATGTTAAACAATCTAGAATGGCTTGAAGAAATAGGACCAGTGACACAGCTCCACAGGCCGGCCGGACTGCTGACCCACCCGCCACTTTGGTTCGAGTGCCCCTGGTTTCTGGGGGGGGGGGCGATGAGACAGCATCTCCCCCATCACTTGCTCCTTGGTTCTTTTGGGCAGAAGTTCTGGGGAGAGAATGTGGGTCCCCTCAGGTTTCCTTCCGGCTTCCCAGTTTGCCTTCCCCTCTTTCATTGGCAAAGCTTTCCCTTGGTGGCTACCCCTGGGTAACCAGGGGCCGATGGGCAGGGATGGAGTCTGAGACTTTAGTGGACCTCCCACATTGCTGGGGGTGGGGGTGGGGAATTGCCAGTTGAACCCAACCCAACACATCATGGCAACAACCGGGCCGGTAAGGATTGCAGCATCTTGACCAGCGTCCCTCATTGCCTCTGTCAATTAATTAGCCCGTCGGCCTTCGATCCTTCTCTGAGCCACCCTAGAGATAATCATCCTAATGGACGCTGCAGACGATTTTCCGTCTTGAGACAAATCAAAGTCTGGCAGCCCCAAAGCACAGCAAGCAAAACCCAGTGCAGTTTTGCTGCAGGAGGACGCAGGTGATCTGCCGTCAGGGCTGGGCTTGGTTCTACAGGCCACTCTTGGGGGAAGGCCCCCCCCCGACTCTCTAGAGGCCCTGTGCTACATTACAGCCAAAGGTACACCAGTGGGATGCCCCACGGTATCCACACGGCAGTTCTCGCTCCACAACGGACAGCTTTTCCACCAGTTAACAGCCTGTGCTTGATGTTTAGAAAGAGTTGAGCTTAGGACCAGAGGCCTCTTCACACTTAGGCTGGGAGTCAACCATTGGTGAACTTCTGGTGAAGAGAATCCACACGTGGAGGAGGCTGTTACAGCCTCCAAGCGCCCCCCGCCTCCCCAGAAGTTCACTAATTGTTGATTAGGTATGGAACATTAAATCGTGCTCCACACCTTTACTGACGTTGCCCAGAAGCTCACCTGAAGAGTCCAGTGGCGCCACCATTTGTTCCTCAGGGGTGGCGTCCAGTCATTGAGTCCTGAGAGTGGCATTTGACAAGCAACCGAGTAGTGGGCACTGCTTGAACACGCCCCTCTGCAACGGCGTCCAAGCATGTCATGGAATGGCCAATAGCGGCAGTGAGGAGGCAGAACTTCCGGCTTTGGACACAGTGGTGTAGGCTGGTCAACAGGAGGACCATTTGCACTTCTGGCCAGTAATGGACGCTGTGGGGAAGCTTTCCTCATGGCAGGTGCGAATGGTCCAGGAGTTCACCAGCCCTAGGGTGTTTTTCCACTGTCAAAAAGTACCCATTTTTGCACCCATTTAGGACCCATTTCGGTGTGAGCCAGATGATCCCATTTCCACCACGGCATCCATTTGGGACCCGATTGTTTCCACTGCCATGGGGGAAATCCGGATCTAATGGGTACATTTTGGCCTTTAATCCAGATTTTCTGTAGGCCCCATTAATGGGGTCTATAATGGGGTCTTCTGCCAGAAAATCCAGATTAAAGGGAGCCTGTTTCCACTGGAAACAGGCGATGGGGTCCAAAGGAGGCTAGGGGGAGGGGATGCACCCATTGCCCCCCCCCCAAACCTAGGCTCCAAAGTCACTTCGAAGTCTGTGCAAAATAGCTCCGGAGTGCCTCTGAAGTCTGTGCTGATCTTCGGAGTGAACTTCGAAGTGACTCCGAAGTCATTTCAAAGTTCACTCCGAAGATCAGCACAGACTTCAAAGGCACTCCGGAGCTATTTTGCACAACTTCAAAGTGACTCCGAAGTGACTTTGAAGTGAATTCGAAGTGACTCTGAAGTGACATCGAAGTGAGTTTGAAGACTGCTCCCCCGCCCTCCCTGCCCCCCAAAACACCTGGAGTAATGGACCGACCCCTTGTGGGTCGATCCGGATACCCCCACATGGGTGCAAAGCTGTTTCCACAGCAGGGGTGTTAGCACCCATTGCTAATGGGTGCTACACCTTCTGTGGAAACACATTGGGTGCTTCCTTTAATCCGGATCTACTAGATCCGGATTAAGGAATGTACCCATTCCTTAGATCCGGATCTAAGGGCTGCAGTGGAAAAACACCCCTAGTTCAGGGCAGCCTAATCAGCTAGGTGGAAAAATGCCCCAGCGACTGTCCCTGGTTTGGAACAGCTGCACCTCGTGGTACGATCTTCTGCTTGGTCCCACAGCCTGGGCCAGGGGAGTCTGGGGTTTAATTAAACATTCTTTTATTTATTTATTGAGAAAATTTATATCCTGTCCTTCAGTGAATGGTCCCAGGGTGAGTTATAATGAAATTAAAATATGCCAAATAGTAAAACAACACAATTAAACTATAGCCTCCTTACTCCCACCCCCACCCCTCCCTAACAGGACTTCACCCGGAGGAAGCTGTTTAAAAAGCAAAAGCCTGGGTAAAAAGATACATTTTCACCAGGCACCAAAAACTATACAAAGTAGGCACCTGGCAAACCTCAAGAGGGAGGCTGTTCCAGAGTCTAGGGGCCACCACAGAAAAGGCCCTCCTGCAAGTCCCTCGGCCTTGTAACTCTGCAATAGAAGGAACTCCAAAAGGCCCTCTCCTTGAGATCTCAATGCACGGGCAGGTCTACAAGGGAGAAGGCGCTCCTTCAGATACCTGGGGTCCAAGCATTTTAGGGCTTTCTACGTTAGTGTCAACACCTTGAAGTGGGCCCAGTAGCAGGTAACTGATGCAGATCCTTTAGGACCAGCGCGATGTGAGTCCAGCCAGAACCTCCCATCAGCAGTTGAGCTGCTCCATTCTGCACCAGTTCCAACTTCCAGACAGTTTTAAGGGTAGCCCCATGTAGAGCACATTACAGTAGTCTAACTGGAGGTTACCAGAGTGTGGATCTCACAGCACGAGAAGGGGTGCTTCCTTAAGGCCTCTTTGGAACCCTCGCGGCCACCTGGGGATAATTATGACTTAGTTTGGGGGAACCTCTGGCCACGGTCACCCCACAGCAGAATAGTCCCGGCTGCCAAGGGTGCCCCGGCGCCTCCCCTTGGACTCTGATCGGGTGGTGCGACTGGGTGGCACTCTCGAAGGACTGAGCCCAAGGGAGGCGCCGGCAGGGTCGTTTGCACAGAAGGGACGCCCGCTCCTCACCGCCTGCCGTCCAAGAGCAGTGGGGCCGGGGAAGGACTGTGGCTCGGCCTCCGCTGGGCTCTGTCCTGATTAGGGATGGGCGCAAATTAGACATTTGATAGAATTCAACTGAATGCGGACATTCGGATTCAAATAGAACGTCTTCGCATCCAGATTGAGACATGTGAACGAATTCTGAATGTTCCAAAACCTTCGTTTGAAGGATTTGAAAGTACAGATAGGTATGAATTACAAATGCGTATCCGTACACACTTGTGCTTATAACACGGGATAAAACGGGATGTGTACGGAACGCGAACAGATACGTGTAACACGTGCGAACGTTGCCAACATTCGTATCCTAAGATTCGAATGAATAGTTTTGAATGTCTTTGATTGGAATTGGGTTTCGTTGGATTTGGATTCTAAACATTCAGATCGAGTTGAATGTTTCTACGTTCAATTCGATTCGACTGGAATTCGGATGCAACCCCCCCCCCCCCGTTCCTGCAGAGCCCTTCGTTCCTTTAGGCAGCGGCTCCCTTTTTGCTTTTGAGGATTTGGAGGGGAGGGCCTTGTCCGGGTGTTTCCATGGCAACTCTCTTCATCCGTCTGCCTGGAGCAGAGTCAAAATGCAGGCACCTGGCACCGTGCTGGGAGCCTGGCTGGGTAAAACCTCCAGCTGGCACAGGTAGCGCTTATGGAGGGGCCGAGGCCCACCCCAATCGTCCCAGGTTAACCTCACCTGGCTGGCAGCATCACGCAGAATGGCTTTGTGTGGCGGACCGAGGGGCGGCTGGGGGCAGGGGGATCCTGTGTCGAAAGGCCGACGGTGGTCCAGAGGTGCCCCTCTCCATTTCACCTGACTCACGAGGAGGGGCCCCCTTCCTCCGGTGCCTCACCACCCAGCCTGGGCGGCCTCTTACCAGACTTCCCCAAGCCGCCCAGCTGTGCAGCAAAAGGGCACTGCCCTTTCCCCTTCGCCACGCCTTCCGATTCATGGGAGTGACCCAATGCTGTGTCACGCCGCCCGTCTCTGCCCTCTCCCCCTCTCGGACCCAAGTCGCTTCTTGACCCCTCTTTTACGGCTGTTTGCTGAAAGGTCTCCTCTCACTTCCCACGGCATGCCCAGCTGACCCGTCTTCCCTGCTCCTGAATCGGTGCCTCCCCTGCTGGCAGGCTGGCGAGGTAATTGCACCGCTGATTAAAGAATTCCTCTAATGAACCTGAGATTACAGCTCTAATTACATCAGTGATGAGGAACCTGCTCTCTTCCCATCAGGCTGTCAGGATCTTCAACCCAGGCAAGACTTCTGGGTCCGTCTCTTCACACACACACACACGCACACACACACACACACATGCACACACACAGGACACACAAACACACAGACACACACATGACACACAAACACACAGACAGATAGACACCACTCTCTGCCACCAAGTGTCTGTAGAGCAAAGTCCTTGTCATCTTCAAAGATCTCAATAATTAGAAATTGCTCCTTAAGCCCAGGTCTGGGACTCAGAGAACGGCACATTGGAAAGACCCTGGGAGCGCAGCACAAACACGCACCATTCGGCGTGCAGGCCTCTTCCTCCACGGCAGGCTGGCTTGCAGGGCTCGTCTGAGCTGAGCCTCCCACTGGCAGGCGTTTGGCTACCCTGCCAGGTGGCATCTTCAGGACGAAGGTAGCAGGCGATGGGCCACGGCGGGGGTGGGGCTGGCCACACATGAAAGTGGGCAGTTTGCACGCATTCAAGCTTCTCTTGGCACCTTCGTCTTGTTCAGTTGAAGTGCTAATTCTGCTCACTCGCTTAAGGAGCTGAGGACCTTCCTCTCTGCATCAGTGCTGGCAAACGACGACCCAGTGAGGTATTGGGCTAGTCACTGATTCTCAGGCATGCTTGATATGGAGGAAAGGCAGGATCCCAAGGCCGCCGCCTCCCTGCAACACTCCCTGGGGACAGAGCAGCCCCCTAGGGTATCCTGGAGGTCCTCCAGAAGGCCAGCCAGGCTGGCACTGGTGAGCTCCTCTTGCTCAGAGACACCTGGGTCAGGTTTCCACTAGATAATTAACCTTGTTTTAAATCAGGGTTTTTAAACGCAGCACTGAGGTCTGTTGTTTTGTGTTCCCACTAATGCGGACTCACTCTCTATTCTTCAGTGCCCAGCAGGTGAGGAACCCCCTCCCCTCTCTCTTCCCCTCAGCAGAACCCCTCCCCATGCAGTCAGCAACTGGACAGCTACTGCAGGCTCTTCATTCTTTACCTCCCTTTCAGACAGGGCGATCTCCTTAACACATAGTGGCAGACAGCCCAGAAAGAGAGGAGTCAGGAAGGGGAAATCATGGCTTCTCACTGGGTCAGGAAAAACTGAGGAGAATGCCCCCAAAGCATGGTTCCCTTCCCGCAAAAAACACTAGCATTCCCATTTGCTAAATAGTGTCGAGCATTTCAAAATCCAGCAGAGAGACCTCTTTTGATTTGAATATAGATAATCTGCATTTCAGGACCTTTAATCCTCAGGAACTGTGGATTATTTTAAAAGTTTGGCAACACTGAGGGCTCAAACCAGTCTCAAAGCTCTTTAAATCTTGAATGGTAACACACCCCTTGGGGTCGCATCTCCCAGCTGTGCCCAGTTCTGCAGCTGCTGAACTCAGTAGGCTGGTAAAAAATCAGCTTTTTTACTCTGCTCAGTGGTTTCTGCTGCAGATATTGGTGCCAAGGCAGCTATTAGAGCCTCCACCACCCCCCATAGTTGGGTAAATCTGAAATCAAGCACCAGTCTGCTCCAGCGGGCATACAGGGCCAGTCCTGAGCCTCTTGTGGTGCAGGGTCCTTGGTGGTAGGGGGCAATGCCACCTTCAGTGGGCTTATTTTGCTCTGACAAGAAGAGCGGCAGCCAGAGCTTTAGTGGCCACAGGAAGAGGAAGAGGCACACAGGTACCATGAGCAGATGGCGCCCCAATGGCTTGTTTCCTCCTCGTGGGCTGAACACCAAGGGAGACAGAACTGGGTCAAGGAGGGGGCACCAAACACCATCCTACTTCTCAGGCTTTGCCCGTGGAGGGAACATTGTGGGTTGTGGTGAGTGTATGTGTGTGTGTGTGTGTGTGTGTATGCTGCTGTGCAGAAATGCCACACACGCATCTGGTCAGTTGTGCCGATTGCCATTGGGGAATGGGGGGAAGCTGACCCAGAGAGGACAATGGAGAAGTCTAGCTCCTGGCAAAAGCCACAAGGTCAGCCCACTTTGGCGGAGGCACAGCCGTGAGGCATTTCTCAAGATGCAGCCAACGTGGTGGACCTTGGTTGTTCATAAGAAAGCCTGGGGCCCCAGCAGAGAAGGTCACATGGGCATCAGCCAGGGATGGGATGACTAGGAGGTCACTAGAGGAGTTTCACTGATGGTAGCGCTGTATGGTTATCGCTCAAGGTTATCATGGAAGGAGGCTGAACAGACTGCCCGAAATCCTGTGCACAACCACCTAGGAGCAGGCCTCATTGCGCAGGCCTCTTTTCAGCACACAGCTGTCTGTTGGTTAGGTACACTTAACATGAGGGGAACTTGATTGTGCCCTAGGGGGCTGCCCATGACGGTCCCAGCCCACTCTGCCCTGAGGGCTAAGTGCCCTGCAGGTGTGACTCTTGCAGAAGATGGAGTATGGCCCTTGTCCCTCCTGCTGGCTAGTTTAGTGGCACTGGTGCTCCTCGGCCAGGGATCATGAAGTTTCTAGACCCAGAGCACATCTGGACCGAGAAATGCTGCCCGATACAGTAAGGCTTGTGCATTGGAGCACTGTGGCTGGGAGAGAGAGAAGGTGGGAGCCAGCGTGGGCTTTGCCTTTGTCTTCTGCTTGAGATGCCCAGAAGCAACTGCTGGGCCACCTTCGGAAACAGAATGCTGGACTAGATGAGATGTGGCCTGATCAGAAGAGTTTCCCTTAATTCATGGAAGACAGGTGTATCCATGGTTATTAGAATGGATGCGCAGGTGGTGCCTCTAAGGCCTTTTGCAGGGCGGGGGGGGGCAGCAGAAGTTTTGTCCTTGGCTTCTGCTTGAGATGAGCCACTTTGGAGAAGGATTCTAGACTCGATGGGCTCCTCTTAATTCACGGAGGGCAGGTGTATCCATGGCTGCTACAATGGATGCCTCGATACCACCTCTGGGTTGAAGAGAGAGGCTGCCTGCCTCTCAAGGCCATTTGCAGGGCGAGGAGAACAGGTGGCGGTTTTGCCTTGGTCTTCTGCCTGAGATGCCCAGAAGCAAGTGGTGGGCCATTATGTGAGAGGGATGCTGGGCTGGATAGGCTGTGGCCCGATCAAGAAGGAACCATCTAATGTTCTTATGCCAGAGTTTGCTTCTCCGTGGGGCAGGGGAAGGCAAAGAACCATGCAGCTCTGAAGCAAGGAGAGGCTTTGTCCAATCCAAGGTGAGGCACCCCTGCTGCCCTCCCAGGTCCTGCCAAAGCAGCCGCTGCTGGGTGTGGCAGGTGGTATGGTATCCTGAGTGCCGCCAAGGCCTTATGTTGCCTCATCCCCTGCGTCCCCTGATAAGAACCCAGAGAAGCCTTCAGCGAAAGCAACGCCTTTCCTGGCAGAATGGGTTGCTGGGGCCATGCTCTTATTCACTTGTTTGTGTGAACACAGCGCAACGGCGAACCAGGGCAGGCAGGCACACGCCTCTTGCCTCCCAGCTCTCAAGGTGGCTTTCTTCTTCCCAGCAGCACCTCGCCCTGCCTGGCAAAGGCACTTAGCGTATTAAAATTTCATCAGTTCCTCTGAAGTGGAAGGAAAGGAGTCTTGTTTCCTGGTTTAATCACAAGATAGCTGCTTCTCAGGACTGTTGCAGGAGATCACACTTATGGTATCCCTTCAATGAGAGCCAGAGGTGAAGCAGCAGCAGCAGCAGGAGGAGGAGATGCAGAGGTGGAAAAGCAGGCTGAGATACGTAGTTCTCCAGAACAGGAAGCCCCTTGGTGTGCTAACATGTTAACCCCCCTTGTGTTGTTTGGTACCAAAGGGGGATCTATCTATCTATATCTGTCTGTCTGTCTGTCTATATCTATCTATCTATCTATCTATCTATCTATCTATCTATCTATCTATCTATCTATCTATCTATCTATCTATCTATCTATCTATCTATCTATCTATCTATCTATCTATCTATCTATCTATCTATCTATCATCCACCTGGCCATTTGTCTGCTCGCCTGTCAATGAAATCCAATAAAAGCAGCATAAAATAGATAAAAATGCACTAGTCCACTTTTGATTCTTGCATCTACCTTCCCAGGTTCACAGGGGAGAAATCCACCGTGTGTGCAAATGCACATTTCAAAGAGCTCTTCAGCTCTCGCGCTCCTTTGCAGCGCTGACATTATCTCGCCAGCAGAGTGTTTTCCTTCTGGAGAGCGAAATGGCCTCTTTCCTTTCCAGTGCAATGGAACATCTAAGGAGCATCTCCTCTTGCCTTCCTGCGCTGCTTTGCCAGTATTTACAACACACCCAGGTTGCCCACGAGAAGTTCAACGTGCCATAAGTGAAGGCAGCTTTTAGCTTGAGTTTCCTGGGTAATTTCTATGCGCTCGGCAGCTCTTTGCCATTCTCCTCACGGCGTTGCAGAGGCTTCTCTTTTACGCTCCAGGTTTGCTGCAGTTGGCCAGACGCGAAGGAGCTGGCAGTGCAGACTGACCTGCGCTGGACCAGTGGAGGCTTCTCCTGGCAACGGCTGTCTCGGCTCGAACAGAGAGCAGGCAGGAGGCCCCTTGGAAGGCCCCTTTGCAGGTTCTGCCGCTGGGGGATGCAGGGTCTGCCCAAACACGCTGCTTGCCTGCCTCTGGTGCCTTTCGCGGAGGTAGACAGAAGCAGCCTCTATTAGGGTGAGGTTGCAGTTGGCACTGAGGGATACGGTGAGGGTGAGGGTGAGGGACAGGGATTGGTTGAGGGTTACAATTAGGGTTATGGTTAAGGTGAGGTTGAGGATGGGGCCCACTGGGCCACCAGTCTCCCAGTAGACGACCAGCTGCAGAAGGAAGCCCGTGAGCAGAACATGAGAGCACACAGCTTGCCCTTCTCAGTCACCCAGCAGCAGGACCTCAGAGGCGGGAGAACATAAGAAGCCCCCCACCCCCGGGTCTGACCACTGGCTCATCCAGTCCAGCAGCCGGTTGCATACGGAAGCCCAAGGCTGTTGGAGGCTCACTGCTTCCTTTCACTGCAGAGAAGCTGGAAAATGCCACCTCGCCTTGCTGCTTCTTTCCACGGGTTCTGTGCCATGCCTCCTGCAACAGGCCCAGCCCTGTGCCCCCAGGACACGCAGAGACGGAACGTGGCCTGGGCATTAGGGTGAAGCTGACGGGGGAGCAGGGCTACTAGCAGGGGAAGCGGGGCGCTCGGGAGAGGAGCTCCTTCCAGGACTTTGGCCAGAAGCGGTACGGTGATCTGCCCTCGCCTGATGGGAGGAGCCCCCTGCCCCGTCTTGCTTGTGATGCGCTCCCCAAACATTTGCCACTGGTGTTTCCTCAGCCAGAGGACTCGGCCAGCGTGCAAGTGGTTCTTCACGTGCCCCAGAGTGCTCGAGGGCGACCCTCCACATGTCCCCAAGATTCACTGGCCCCAAAGGCTGGGAGTTCTGCTGGGAAACAGCTGGACTCAAGGGGCCAAAGACCCCAGAAAGGAGATGAGTAGGGGTGAGCATGAATGGCGGCGGGGGGGGGGGCTGTAGTATTTGTTCGATCTCCTTTGAATGTGGTAGGATTCTCTTCAACACAAATGTACTTGTAAGGATTGGTACGATATGAATGCATGCATCTCTGATATATATCCAATACGTATTCCATAACATATCCGCTCTGAAAGTGTCAAATCCACCCTGAATCCACTTTGAATCTGCTCTCCATCCATGTCAAATGCACTCTGGATCCGCTGCAGATGTGACTGGCATGGCCACTTTCCCTCCTCCCCGCTCCACAAACGTTCCGAAGCTTCGTACAAATACCGGTGTCAACGCATAAGTGTCATAATGTTTTATTCTTTTACGAATGTACAGTTATTCGTGTACATCCCTAGTGAAGAGGCGGCAGAAGAGGAAGGGCCGAGCCCTCGGACTTCCCTGCGTCAACACTTCCAATTCCGCTCGGGTCCACACCTTGGCTTTGCCCTCTTACTGTTGATCCGCATCTTCCCTCTTCCTCCTTTGCTTCCTCCTTTTCCTGCCTCACAGTCCGCACAGGTGGCCGATTCCGGTTCCCTCTTTCCTGCCTCCCCAGTGAGAGCACGTCTTTCACGCATGTCTGCTCCTCCCTCCCTCCTCCTCCCGGATAGAGTGGAGCAAATTTAAACATTTTAATGAATTTTGAACGTTCCAAAACATTTGTTCAAATGATTCAAAACATCTGAAAGTTCGGATACGTGCGTATTACAAACATATCTGTATGAATCTCGTACAGCATTTGCATTTATAGTATGGGATGAAAACGGGATGCATACGAAATGCATACAGGTCGTATAACACATGCGAATCTTGTCGACATTCATATCTTCTGATTTGAATCTAACATTTGAATGAATAGTTTTGAATGTGTTCGATTCGAATCGGATTTTGTTGCATTAGGATTCTAAACATTCAAATTGGATCTAATGCTTGGAGATTCCATTTGACTTGGATCCGGGTGCAAAACCCCCCATTTGTGCACGTCCCTATTGGGGCGCCCCTGCTTGCCTGACCCAAATGCTGCCGCCGCCGCCGCCCATTCAGTCCCCGGGCGCCCCTTTCCCCTCCATGCAAGCAGGCGCCTCGCCTGCCTTTGGGAAGAGCAAGGAACACTCCGCAGGCCCAGAGCTGTTGATCGTGCGGAAGCTGATTGCCTTTCCCACCCTCAAAGACACCCACTCACAGAACGTCTGATTCGCAGGCGGTGATAGCAGTCATTGAACGGTGGATTGTCTGCATTTTTTTGCACTGCACTGTCGACGCTGATATCGATCGCCCTGATGACACACAGCCTCAGCTTTTAGGCATCTTTCTGGCCACCCTGACAAAACTCTCTTCCGTGTTTTCGAAAGGTACACAGATCCAGGCTTTCTCACATCATTCATATTCTCCTTGCTTGTAAATACCCTTTACCTTCCACAGGCAGGAAAGAGGCGACCACTGGCTCACACAGCTGACTCCATTGGGCACCCCTGATTCAGTAACCCCAACACAGCAACAATCTCACTGGGTTGTTGCAAAGCAGCCTGGAAACTTGTGGAGCCTTTTGGAGCGGTGAGACGTGCTTTGGGAACATTGGCACCACAGCTGTTTAATCCAGCTTCAGTCCACTTTCCGAGTGCACATGGCAGCTGGGGAATACACAGCATTGTATCCTAAGCTATGCAGACATTTTAGGGGGTTATAGCATCTTTAAGCATTTGGGTGCTCTGCCAACCTCAAGGGGTGGGCACGCACGCACACACGCACACACACGTGTCTCTGGCTGGGTCCAGATTACAGTTGTTGATTCCTCCCTCCTCCATGAAGCCAGCTGGGTGACCTTGGGCTAGTCACAGCTCTCTTCTGAGCATTCAAAGCCCCACGTTTGGGACAGATAATGTGGAAAGAAAATCAATAGTCTTTGCTACCCACCAGCACCATTTTAGCTCTGTTTTTTGCAGTCCTCAGCATTAATCTGAAACAAGCCCCCAGCCATCTCTGTTTCAGCCCCTTCCTGCTGTTGCTCAGCTTCATGCGGGGGGCGGGGGGGGGGGCGGGGCGGGAGGGGGCGAGGAGCTTCAGGAGGGAGGGTCGCTGCAACGGGCAGGGTGTCTTCGGTGCTTCCAACGTCGTGTTTCCTGGCCCTTCCTAACCTTGCCAGAGGGAAAGGCGTAAGAGAGGTCCCTTTGCCTCCAGACTTTGAAATCACCTTCTTCTCTTTCCTGGATTCCTGCCAAGCGATCTTCATCCCCTGAAATAATTCTCTTTTTCTGTCTTTAGTGCGGTGCGGTTCCTGGTGGGCCACGAGGCACTTGGGACACCTTGGAGGAAACTACTTCTCTGAGTTGCAGCTGCATGTCTGGGTGGCCAGGGAAGGTAGTTGTCAGGTAAAAAGAAGGTGCCCCCCAAAGGCAAAGGAGGACGGCCGCGGTGCACATGGCGCTGGCCCGTGAATGCACAGTGTTGTATCCTAAGCTATGCAGCCCTTTCAGGGCTTCTTTTGATACCTTTATAGCATCTTTAAGCATTTGGGTGCTCTGCCAGCCTCAAGGGGTGGGCACACACGACACAGGCACACACACGTGTGTCTCTGGCTGGATCCAGATTAGCAGATTAAATGCATAGTTATAACAAAATACGCATCTTACCTGGATGTGAAGCCATGATGGCCCGTCTGGTCTCCAGGCGCCTCCCTGCACTTTCTCACGGAAAGCTGTGATACTTCTGTGGTGCGCGGTGAGATGCGCGTCCTGTGCGATGGGGCAGCCAGTGGGAGCCCAGCTGCAGGCTCAGCTCTCGTTGGCTGCTTCTTGCTGTCCTTGGAATTTACCTGATATTGTGTGAGTGAGTTTGGTCTAGTGGTTAGGGAGCCAGACTCTTATCTGGGAATACCGGGTTCGATTCCACCCTCCCCCATGAAGCCAGCTGGGTGACCTTAGGCTAGTCACAGCTCTCTTCTGAGCTCTCACAGCCCCACCTGCCTCACAGGGTGTTCTGTTGTGGGGAGAAGAATAGAAGGTTTGTCAGCCACCATGAGTCCCCTTAAATGAGTGAGAAAAGTGAGAAAAATCAACTCTTCTTCTTCTCATCATTCCACAGTAGGAAAAATGTGCAGTAGCAGTGGTGCCGCCTATGCACCGACTGTGCATCGGAGTGCTCAGTATTCCCCAGTCTGAATGCAGCCTTGTCTCTCTGTCTCCTTCTCAAGCGTAAGGACCATCCCAGAGTAGGCCCATGCTCTCTTCCACAGTCCCTTATTTGGTTTTGCATAAACTGCTATGGGAACCATTTCAGAGGAGGGATGGGTGAAAAGACATGGACAGCCACATTAGCCCAAATCAATAGTCCTCTGGAGCCGATGGGAATAAGTCTTCACGGGGGGCACCTTGTGCTCCATCAGCTCTGTGGTCAGAGGTGCAACCAGAGGTGGGAGCTGGGTTGTGCCTTGTGCTTTGTCCAGGGGGCCCACATCTCCACCACCCCCAAACCCTTACTTCTGTTGTCGCTGATCCAGCCTCAACAGAAAAATGGTGGCAGCAGCAACAGGGCCACCACAAAGAAGGAAGGAGGTGGAGCATTTGTTTCCACCCATCAGATTACTCGCACTAGCACCACATGTGCTTCTGCTTTCAACAAACACAATGACAATACGAAGCAGTGCTGGTTGGTGGAGCAATTTCTCATTACATTCACTGAAATGTCCTTCTCCCTCGTGATGGCAGGGTGATCACGCGCCCTTATGCCCTCTTGAAGCGACCGCCCCTGCTCTAAAGTGGAGAGCAGGCCCTGGAGCCTGTGGTCTCTTTAGGCCTCTGCTCTGCTTTCCTTACACTGTGGAGCTGAAAGTGGGTTATGAGGTCATCAGGCCTGACTGTGCCGCCTGGGGCAGCCAACCGTTTTGATTTCACCCACTGAAGCCTTCCAGAGTTGCCCATGGGCCTGGGCAGAAGATGAGCAGCTGGTCCAGGAACGGCGGGGCCTGATGTGAATGTTAGGCCAGCTGGCCATACTATAGAATCCAGGCAGGAAAGGAACCCTCTGTCACTAAGAGCTGCCCGGAAGAGGGCGTTCCAGCAGTCGGGAAGTTCCTGTCTTCTCTATGGCCCCTGTAAAACCCCGGGACCCTGCACTCGGCTCTGCGAGGCGCATTCTGCTCACCAGGAGCATGTGTGTGTTTCCAGAGTCAAGGCGCATCCTGAGGCTGAAATTGGCTTAAGCAAGGCTAGATGTGATGCTGAGTTGGATCTGGGTTAGGCAAGGGGGCATTTCCCACACCTCCCCCTCCTCTAACAGCCCTTGGCTGAACCCTTATGTTAGTGGTGCAAGACATCATCACCACATCGCTTGTTGGCTCTTGCATAAAAGCCTGCCTGCTCCTCCCTCCCTCCCTTCCTGATCACTGCCATTTCACACTGATCTGCTGTAGCGATCCAGCGCAAAGCTCCACTCTTGGCTCCTGTGTAAAAGACTGCCTGCACCTCCCTCCTGCTACCAAAGGACTCCATGATCTCATGCAGGGGAAAGTTTATACAGAGGATGGGCACTGAAGAACAGGGAGTGAGTCCGCATTTTTTGTGGAAACACACACAAAAAAACAGACATCACTGCTGATTTTAAAACCCCCAGTTTAAAACCGCATTAAATTGCCAAGTGGGATCTTGGCCTAAGGGTGTGTTCCCATTCAAGATTTAAAGAGCTTCGAAATCATTTTGAGCCCTCACCCTTTCCAAAGTTTTAAAAGAATCCACAAGCTGGATTGATCTTTAGGTGTGGCCACAACTCTGGTTCCTTTGAAGGGCCAGTAGACACTCTGAGACATGCCTGAGGCCTGGGTAGGTAAAAAGCAGCAGCAGAAGACAGACAGGACTTCATACACCCCTTGTTCTCCCCCAGTTTTGCAATAGCCCCCGATGATCTGCAGATCCCTGTGGGTGCAAAACATGCAAAGAAAATAATTTTTTGCTAGTTCACATGTGAAGTATAAAAATGGATTCATTCTAAGTTGGCACATTCATATGGAAATGGAAATGTGTACAGACTCCAGAGGCATGCAATCTGCTCCATTCAAATCCATGAAAACCCACTTGAGAAGCTGAAACTGAACAGGAATGAAACTTTTTTTATTCGGTGGCCCATTGACCGTTGGAGTGAGGGGGACTCTTGGACTTCTCATCCAGGCAATTGCTGCCATCTAGTGGCTGAGGAAGGAATGACAATGGTGGACAATATTCTGACAGACCAGCAGGGCCAGTGACAATTCTGGGAGACTGGTGAATGTCACAAGCTACACCGATTCTATTTGCATGCATGACATCATGCCCCTTGAGGTGTGCAGCCTGACTGCTGCAACATCCGGGAGAAATGCAAAGCGTTAGAATGCAGGGAGGCCTGAGGCCTCAGTTCAGCTTCAGGTGAACACCTGCCTTGCTTTGATGTGGGGGTTTCTGCAAAATCTGCACATGTTGCAGGCAGCGGTGTCCGTGGTTCTTGCTGGGCAATGGAGGTGATGCAATGCAACCCAAGCCGGGCGCTTCTGTGGCCGGAGAGAATGCAGGGAGTTCCGAGCATTCCTTTTTGAACAACAGCTCCTTTGTGATGCTTTTTAGAATGCGGCACTAGGCCGTTCCAGACGGAAGGGTATTGCCTGTGGAATCGGGCTTCTGTCTTTGTCGTGTGGAGGAAGAGGCGACCCTGATGGGGCCCGACCTGCCCACCTTCTCCTTCCCTCCCTTGAACTGCTCCTTTGTTTTCTGTGCCACCATGGCTCTCGCCCTGCTCATCTGCCTTGCCAGGCTGGCCCAAGGCGTCTGCTACGTGCGGAACAAGATCCTGAGAAGGGGGCAGAGGGCAGACTTGCCTTCCTCTGGGGGGCTACTGCAGTCCACCAGGATTCTGTCTCCCCTGGCACTGAGGGTGAGTGATTTGCTTGGTTCTGGGCAGGAGAGCTCCTGGGCCTTGTTGGAGGGTGGTTACCGGCTGGAGAGACTCAGCACCTTCTCCCTTTCTGACACGGAAATGCTGACGCTGCCTGTGGGGAACTGTGCCAACATCATGACATCAGCGCAGTGCCAGCGGCTTCCTGACGGGTCGCCTCAATGCACCAAGGGCCTCGGGTTATCCTGGCATTCATTGGTTGCCGCAGCTCCATTTACAACCCTGCACCTTCTCATAAACTCTTCCCCATCCCAGGCTGCCCGCGCTCCCCTTGGCTCATCTCGGTCCCTTCGCATCTCCCCAGCACAGCTGCCAATGCGGCACACGGCTTGCCCCTCTGAGCACGTGACGTCCGCCCCTAAAAGCCTCCTCTGTCCCTCTGTCCCTGAACACGTCCAGCCAAGTCTCTTGGTCCTGCCCTTGAAAGGCTTGGGCACTCTCAGATCTTTGCATGGCCTTCTGCCCTTTCCCCCTCCTGGAGATGGCACAGGGCCAGCAATGAGAACAAACTTCCTTGCCCTGTGCCCCTCTGGAGCACCCCAAGCGGCTGGCCTGCCTTCCCAAGCACGCAGAGACCAGATGGGGTAGGCCAGGGGCCTTTGTGGGTGCACTGTGGCTTCCCTGGAAGAAGCTTTTGTGCCTTGGCCAGAAGAGGCACCTCAGGTGGTGCAGCGGTGGAAGGATTTGTTTTGTTTCTCCTTGGCACCTGGTAGGAGATCCTGGCCACCAGAGCCAGGCTGAGTCTACCTGGGAGGCAGCTGGGGAAAGAGCCACCGCCAAGAATCTGGTTGGGGAAGCAGCTCACCAAGGTGCTAAAGCCCTCTGAGCCCCGCTGGAGGCCCTGCTTTGTGTGCCCTCACTGCCAGGGGGAGGCCGATGGGCACAAACAGGCTGGAGCTTCTCTGTGACGCTGCTGCTCTTGCAGGTTCCTCCCAGGGGACTTTCCAAGCTCCTCGGCTCTTGAGGCAACAGCTGAACTGCTGAGCAGCTTGTCAGGAAAGAGGTGGTTGCCCCCTCCCTCCCTCCCTCCCTCCCTCCCTCCTATGTTGAAACCTGCGATTTCCATTGGCTACTAGAGGTCCTGAGTCTGTGGCTCTGGGGAAGAGGAGGTTAAAAATGGTGCCTCCCTCTTGACTAGCTATGGTGGATCTTCTCTTCCTGGCAGGATCTTCTGAAAAGGGGCGGCCAGGCTGAAGCGACTGCTGATGAAGGACAAGGTAAGTCCTTTGGTGAGGGTCCATGAGAAGAGCCCATGGGGCTAGGAGGGCTAATAAGCTTGTGGTCGAAGGTGGGATGCAGAAGGACCAAGGTCCTGCAGTCTAAGCACATCCCAGGTTCTCCTGAGTTTGTTATCTCCGTAGCAGAAAACCAAGTAGGGATGCTGAGTTCCTCCATCAGCATGAAGCCCCCACTGAGTGCCACTGGGATAAAAAGTAAATGGATGCCCGGGTACCACCTCCAGTTTGGAGAGACAGTCAAGATGCCCGTCAAGGCCTTTGGCGGGGACTTTAGAGCAGGTGAAGGTTTTGCCTTTGTCGTCCACATGAGTAATTGGTGGGCCACTGTGTGCGATGGGATGCTGGACTAGATGGGCTGTGGCCTGATCTAGGTTCTTGTGTTCTTATGAAGATTTGCCAATGCAATCTCACCAGTCCTTCTGATTGTCTGGACATGGAGACAAGTGTGTCCGTTGTGGGAAGATGACAGATCAAATGGTTTTCCTGCGGTGAGGTTCTTCCGGATGCTCCCAACCTCAGCTCTGGCTTCCTTCACATGGGGCCATCCTGGCTGTGACTCATGGAGGCTGGAGGCCAACCAGGCCGAGAAAGGGTTGCATTAGGTACAGCTGAGCTCTGTCACCTTTGTCTTCTGGGATGGATCCTCACACCCTCCCAATGCGATGCCTCCCCTTTTCTATTTCAGCACCCACGCAGCGGGCACCTGGAAGGGTCCACCTAGGAGTAAGCATACGGGAAATAACCAGCAGGCTGACAAGGAGGGTTTGGCGCAGGAGTTGGCTTGGAGGTGAGTGGGTGGGTCTGTGCCTGCTGTCCTGGGCGTCTGTGTGATGCCATGCCTGGGGCAGACTGGTTGTCGCTTGGAACTCAGGGGGAATCTGGGTGTGCCCCAGGCCCAGAAATCCCCCTGGGCTACTGAAGCAGAGGGTGCAATTCTGTTTTGCCAGGGGGAGACACGTTGAGAAGGCCCTGCCACTTGCAACCTCAGGGCACCTCGTAGAAGCTGCCAAGGCTACGTTGTTTAGGTTGCGGTGCTGCAATGCAGCTTAAGCAGGCAGCATGGCACGCACCCAGTTTGGCACACTGGAAGTGGCCACAGAGTCATTTCTGGTGTCCAAAGACCTGGAGAGGAGGCTGAGAGGCAAGGCATCTCTTTGTGAGCAGGGGCTGCCCCTGGAAAAGGAAGGAAGAATCCCGAGAGCTAGCTTCTCCTGTGCTGCCTTTGCAGCCTGCAGGGGCACTGAAGGTGACCGGTTGGAGAGATGAGGGGGCTCCATGCAGACACTGCACTAGTCCAGCGCACCAGCGCACCACAAGGGAGCAGGATCATACTCGTGATGCGTTTGGAGCACCACGAATGAAGGCGCTGTGAAATTGTTGCTTCTCTCCCAATAGCCTCTTTCTGACCCTTTGGAATGCTGGATGAGGAGGGGCCTCCTACCAGGCTGGAAGGAACAGGTGGAGCAGGCTGTGGCTGTACTGGCCCAGCTGTGGTGCTCCAGAATCCCAGGATGGCAGTCTTGGGGGGTTTCCACTGGGATGCTGGCTCTTGTGCAGGCCTGAACAAAAACAGTGACTGGGAGGGGCTCCCACCTGCAGGGGAGGGGGTTCCAGCTGCAAGGGAGGGGCTCCCACCTGCAGGGGAGGGGTTTTTACCTGCCTGCAGCTTCACTTTCTACCTTCCGCCAGCTGCTCCGCCCCTGGGGCCTGCCATGGAGCTGAGAGAGGTTTTCCTTTCTGTTGCAGGAAAGAGGATGCGGGAGCGAAAGCCGCCACCTTGCCGGTCACCAGACCAGGCCAGAGTCTCCATCCGGGAACTGCTATGTGGCAATGCGGCTTGCACTTTATGTGCTCAGGCAGCCAAGGATGTGGAGAAGATGTTGCCTGTCCGGACGCTGAGCCCGGGCATCCACAACCTGGAGAAGGCACCACTGCCCACCACCTCTCTGGTGGAGCGCACCAGCTTGCTCGCCACTTCCACCTGGAAAGACTGCACAGCTTTCCTCCAGGGCTCCCTGGGGCCCAGCCAAGACCAAGAAAAGGCCCCCGCATCCAAGAAAGGTTCTGCCTGCAAGGGATTGGAGATACCCGAACCCTCCGTCTTTGGGGAGGATTCCAGAGCTGCTGATCATGCGCAAACCCAAGCGCCATCAGGCAGGAAGGGCCCCACCGACCATTCTGGTCGCAGCAGTGGGCCTGAGGATATCAGGGGCGGTGGCCTCGGTGCCCCTTTGAGTGACTTGGAGCCATCGACGCCTCGCTCTGCAGAGGGCAGCCTCCCCTCCAGCCACCCCAAGTCACCTGCTGGCCAACAGAAAGTTGCTCAACCCTGGAGGCAGCGGCCCAGCGCCCTCCCTCACCAGCAGGGGGAGCAGAAAGGTTCCTCTCCGCGTAAGAGTGACCCCTCTCCCAGGAGCGAGGAAGAACGTCCGCGGCGGGAGCCATGTTCTCTGTGTCAGCAGCAGCCACCTCGCCTCCCCCCACCCCTCAGGGCCCCACCCGTGGTGCCCTCCAGACCCAGAATGCCCCCGGGAGTTGGGTTTGGTCTCATCGTGGCCGAGGGCTCCCAAGAAACCCTGGAATGGCACCTGCTGAGGAAGCGGGTCCAGCATCATCTAGGGTCGCTCCAGGCCTTCTTGCCTCTCTCTTTGGCCTCTGCCTTCCAGTGCGTCCCTGAAAGGAGTGTCAGGCGGGCAGCAAGGCCAGGCAGCTTCCCCTTTGTGAGCGTGGCCGTCAGGGGGCGGCTGGAGCGGCACGTGAAGAAGCTGGTGCACCAGCAGCTTTGGGTTCTGCCCGGAAAAGCCCAGGAGGTCCTTCAGGGCATGAAGCGGGACTCTGACCATCGTGTGGCCGGGCAGCCCTTGGCTGTGCCGAAGGCCCAAGGCATCCCAGGAGGAAAGGGCATCCGAGCTCCAGGGGCACCCCGCGTTTCCTCTACGACCAGGGATACGTGCCCCACCTCTCCTCCTCCGTCCCTTCCCAGACCCCAGACCCAGGCCGGCAAGAAGCCACTGAACGCCGGGAGAGGGATCCTTTCTGGGCCAGAAGACGTTGCCTCCGAGGAGAGGAAAGCGCCCCTGCCCAAGCTGATCTCCAAAGGCCGGAGCTGCCGCCAGTGGCGCACGGGGCCGAGCCTGGGCCTCCGCAGAAAAGCAGACTGTGTGGACTTGAACATCAAGCGCAAATCTCTCCACCTCTTTTGGGGTGCCCCGACCCTATACTCCCAGTCTTTGACCATGTTGGTATCTGGTGGCACAAAGCCTCCCTCGGCTCAGCCCCAGGCGCACGCGACCCCAGCGTCACCGTTTCTGCCCTCGGATGTCCAGCAGGCCATGGAGTCCCACCTCCTCAGGAAGAAGGCCCAGCACCGGTGGGGACTTCCCAGGCTGGTGCAGCTGTCCTTGCAGCAGTTCATTCCGGGGGCGACACCAACAGAGTCGGGAGGGAGCGACTCCCCTTTCTTCAGCCTGGAGACCAAGCAGCGGCTGGACTCTCACATCAAGAGGAAGATCGTGGAGAGGCAATGGGGATTGCCCCAAAGGGTCGTGAACTCCCTGCAAGTGTTCATGCCCCTTGTCCCACCGCTGGCCCAGGAGGCCTCTGCGCCTGTCCAAAAGAAGAAGCTTCTGCAGAGGTCACCACCTACGCAGGGGCCGCGTGTGTTAGTGAAGCTGCGTTCAGGGGCTTCTCTGGCTCTTCAGAGGCACCTGGCCAAAAAGGACCTTGAGATCCACCTGGAAGTGATTGATCCTGCAATGTCTCCGGCAGCAGCAGATCACCAGGTCAGAGGATCTGGTCTTCCTAAAATGGTCCCATGCAGGGCGGAGGCCCGACAGCCACGATGCCCAGAGCTTCTGTTTGTGGAGCCGGCTGCCCTGAGCCGCGTCGAACTCAACATCATCCACAAAGGCTTGTCTCACCACAGGGGGCTGCCCACACCCTACCACAGGTCACTCTCCCGCCTGCTCCAGGGTGGCCAATTCCGGGAATCTTCTCCTCCCTCTAGCAAAGGCTCCATGCCCACCTTCCCTTCGGCAGGGGTCCCGTTCATGGACTCGGGGAGCCAGGAGGTGCTTGAGAGGCACGTGGTAAAAAAGAAGTTGCAGAACACCTGGGGGCTGCCGGGCCCAGAGCAGCAGGGTCCCCATCTCCCTTGCCCGGCTGTCCCCTACTTGGGGCAGCCTGGGCCCACGGTGGTGACGGTGCCCATGGCTGAACTCTCCTTCCTGTCTGGCGCCACCGTCAGAGAGCTAGAGAAGTCGGTGGGGAAGAGAGTTGTGCTCCACCGATGGCGCATGACTGGTAGGTTCTTTGAATCCCTCTCCGGGCTTCGTCCGGGGAAGAATGTCCCTGCAGGAGCAGAGCGGAGGACCGAGGAGCGTTGGGCGTCAGAGACCTCTTCCCCATCTCAGCCTCCGCTGTCCCTCTCGCTGCTGCAGTCAAAGGGCCTGGCGAAGATGAGATGCCACCTGGATAAGAGATGCCTGGCGGGGAAGCTGGAGACCCACCCGGCCTTGGTTGAACTCTCCTGGCAGGACGCCCCTTGGTCCCCTCTGGGGCAGCCCCTCCCCAAGTGGACTCTTCCTGACCATTGCACCCTGCAGCCACGCAGGACCTTCCTGCCCTTTGTGCGGCCAGAGGACGTGGCCCAAATTGAGCTGGCCTTGTGGCGCCACTGCTTGGTATCCTTCAGGGGGCTGGGCAGCCCTTGCCTGGAAGAGGCGCTGGGAGGAGCCGTGCCCAGACTACAGCGGCAGGTCACCAGGCCTCGGACGGTGCCCACAGTTGCATTTTCGCCAGAAGAGACAGCGTTCCTTGGGGCGCAGGAGAGAGAAGCCTTAGAACTGCACCTCAGGAGGAAGAGGCTGGAGCACCGGTGGGGCGTGCCAGCCCTGGCCCAGAGGTCCGTTGCAGGCTTTGTGGGCACGGCTTCCTCACCACCCTCTTCCCAGAGGGCAAAGGTGGACATCCAGACAACACCGCAAGAACTCCCAGGCCTTCCTGCTGCCCTCAGTGGCTGCCTGGAGAGACACATCCAGAGCCTATGGAGTCAAAGGCGCTGGGGCCTGCCCGGCAGAATCCTGCAGTTGCTGAGGTTGTGGGGGTTGCCGTATGAGACAGTGGCCTCGAGAAGCCCAAGCCCCCCCACTGTGCAAAGACCCCTCCCCAAGCCGGACTCTCTGGGGCGCCAACCGCTGCAGCTGCGCAGGAGCCTCCTGCCTTTCGCGCCCTCTGAAGCCATCAGCCAGATGGAGCTGGCCGTCCTGCGCCGACACCTGGCGACGGAATGGGGTCTAGGCAGGGGCCGCCTGGAGGCTGCGGCGGATGCACCAAAGTTCAGACCCCCAGCCAGCCCCCCCAGATACCGGGGATGTGGTGTGGACTTCCTGGAGGAGCAGACGCCCTTCCTGCAGGTCCAGAGCCGAGAGAGCTTGGAGGCGCACGTCAGAAGGAAGAGACTGGAGCACCAGTGGGGGCACCCGCGCCTTGTCCAGAGGGCCCTGGCAGGCTTCATGCAGAGGGCCCCCTCGCGCCCCACACCCCTGCAGAAGACTGGCATCCATGTCCTCGTGCAAAGGCCGCCTCCCTCCTCCTTCCCCCAGCTTCCGTTCTGCTCCTTGGAGTTCCACATCCGGAGGCTGCAGCTGCAGCACCTGTGGACGCTTCCTAGGAAGGTCCTGGAATCCACGAAGCTGCTTCGTCCTGAGACCAGGACTTTGTTGTCTTCTAGCCCACATAGCGTTGACCGCAAGCAAGGCCTCCCTCGGTCCTTTGCATGCCAGCACCCTGCTCGCCCCACTGGACCTGCCACGGAAATCCCTAAAGCAATAGCCGCTCTCCCACAGAGGACTCCCGATCTCTCTGGGCTCAGGTGCGAGGTCACGGCCAAGATGCAGACGCACCTGGCTAAGAAGTTTCTGGAGGTGCAGCTGAACGCCATTCCAGACGTCGCCCGCGTACCCTGGGAGCAAACACAACTCTTCTTCAGACAACGCCTTCCACGCCTGGTGCCCCCTGGCGCGATGCTGCAGCAGCTCCGTGGCTCTTTCTTGCCATTTTTGTGCCCAGCAGAAGTTGAGCAGATTGAAATGAGCATTCGGCGCTGGCACCTGGTATCCCTTTGGGGCCTGGGCACACGCTATGTGGAGGCTGTGAGGAGCATGCTGCCCGGCTCAGGTGTTCAGGACCCTGGGGCTAGGAGGACTGGTACCAGGTTCTCAGGTGTGCAGATCCAGTTCCTCCGAGAGCAAGACCTAGAAGCCTTGGAAAGTCATATCAGAAAGAAGAAAGTCCATCGTGTGTTGGGCTACCCAGTTCACACCCAGAGATCACAAGGAGCTTTCAAGCAAGCGCTGCCTCTGTTGCCCTCCTCTCCAAACCCCAGGACTGCTGCCTGCATCGTCCAAAGCAATGAACTGCCTTTCCTCTCTGAAGATGTTTCTAGGTGCTTAGAGTTGCACGTGCAGAAGAGGAAGATACAGTGCCAATGGGGCTTGCCTAGGAGGGTGGTTCGCTCACTTAGGTTGTTCTCCTTGGATGGTGTGCGCTTGTACAGAACCTCCAGCCTGCATCACCATCAGATTTCAGGGGGATTCCTCCCTGGGAGCGCCCCGCTAGAATCCAGACAAAAGAGAGAGATGGTGGAGGTCATCAGAGATGCCGCTCTGCCGCTCCCACTGAAGCCCATGAGAATGAGGAAGATGCAGCTGCACTTAGCTAGGAAGTCAACAGAAATCCAGATCGGGGTCCTTCCGCGTATTGCTGGAGTCTCCCATCGTCAGGAACATTCCAGTTTAGAAAAATGCCTCCCCAAACTCATCCTTCCTGGCCACGGGACCCTGCAGCCTCGAAGCGTCTCCCTGGGTGTCGCAACCACAGAAGATCTTCGTCGGATTGAGCTGGCAACATGTTGCAATCCTTTTGTCTCTTTGTGGGGAAGGGGCAGAGAGGACGCAGGGGCCGCCACTGGGCCTGAGCTGCTCTTCCGGTTCTCCAAGCGCAGGCGGGCTGAGGTCAAGTTCCTGGAGTCGGAGACGCCCTTCCTCCACGAAGAGGTCAGAGAAACCCTGGAACTACACGTTCAACGGAAGAAGGCCCAGCATATGTGGGGCTCCCCTCTTCTTGCCCGGAGGTCTCTGGCAGGCTTCGTGCACACAGCTCCCCCTTGGCCCACACAGAGGATGTTGGGCATTTCTCTCTGCATCCAGACAGAAGAGCTCACCTTCCTTCCAGCTGACACCAGGACCCACCTGGAGCACCACATTCAGAGGAGGAACCTGCAGCGAAGGTGGGGGCTACCTAAGAAAGTCCAGACTTCCTTGAAGGTCTTCCTGCCTCCAGCCCCTGCCTTCCGCCCTTCAGGTGGAGGGTTAGGCAAGGGAGAGGGGCAAATGGGCCGGAGTAGGAAAGTGGCAGCCAAGGCTTCTTCCCCTGAGTGCAAGTGGACCGTGCAGAGCCACCTCCAAGAGAATGCGCTTCAGAGGCCCCTTGGGCTGGATCCCGGGCTGGTGAGAAAGTCTCAGGAGAGGAGACCTGGCTTGGGAAACCGGCACCTCACCAAACTAATCCCTGCTGGCCAGAAACCCCTCTCAAAGAGAACCAACGCGCCAGTCTTCCTGCCATCTGATACTACAAATAGGTTGGGGGAGACCTTTGCCTGGGGTTTGCCCAGCCGATCTCAGAAGCCGTTGTCAACCACCTTTCAAATTCCAGGCCGTCAGCAGAGCATCAGTTGCCGTGCAGGGGAGGTCTCTTTTCTACAGTCCAAAGAAGAAGACCTGTTGGAGAAGCACCTGGCGAAGAAGCGACTTCAGCATCAGTGGGGTCTATCGGTGGCTGCCCAAAGATCGCTTCAAGCCTTTGCATCTCCTCCGCTTCTGCCAGCCCGTTCTCTGAAGGGAACCAGCCAGGAGGTGAGAATCTGGGTCAAAGAACCCTCTTTCCTCCCAGCGGCATCCCAAGAGATCCTGGAGAAGAGCCTACAGAAGATGAGAAGCCATCGGCAGTGGGGACTCCCAAAGAGGATCCAGGATGCTCTTGGCACCTTCCGCCCTGCTGCCCTGGCAACCAGAGGAGAGAAATCCCACCAGAGAGAGCCAGGGGTTGTCCAATTCACAGGAGAGAATGTTCTGATGCACAGACCAAGTACTCCCCAGCATATTGCCAGTTTTCCTCAGAAAACAGGGACCAAAAGAAAGTTGGATGGGTCATCCCCAGAAAGAGTCCTCACCTTTTCCCCAAGACAAGGTGGCCAGACCTTTCTGAGGAGAAGCGGTCTGGAGAACCAGCCAAGCAGAAAGTCAGGGGAGATTAAACAGCAGTCCATAGAGGGCTGCAGGCCTAGATCTACTGGCCCCCTCCCTCGTCCAAGTGTGATAAGACCCAGGAGCACTTACTCATCTTTCAAGGAGATGGACGTGGTGGATAGGTTGGAGATGAATGTCCTGCAGAAGCACCTGAAAGACCTCTGGCATGTACCGCATCAAGACACTTGCTGCCTGGGCAGGTCAGATGCAGTGACCATTGCCTCTCCAGAGGTCAACCAAATTGACTCTAGAAAGGGCTCTAAGTCCCCTGACCCAGGCAGAGATGAGGCAGGGGGGAAGCCAGAGCTGAAAAGCTGCAAGGAGCAGTTAGGGGTAGTTGCAACTCTGGGTGATAAAGTGATTGGGCTTGGTACTGCTCAAGTTCTTGTCCAGGACAATCTGGAACTCCACACTGTGCCCAAGGTGGCCTCTCACCAGCAGCACCCACAGGTCACATGGGAAACAGGTGAGATTGCAGAAGAAGCTCAAGATCTTGTCCAGGACAATACAAACATCCACACTGTGCCCAAGGTAGCCTCCCACCAGCGGTGCCCACAGGTTACACTGGAAATCTCAGGTGAGATCTCAAAAACTGCTGAAGTTCGTGTCAAGGATAGTCTGGAGTTCCACACACTTTCCAAGGTGGTCTCTGATCAGTGGCATCCACAGGTCACATTGAAAACCTCAGGTGAAATCTTGAAAGTTACTGAAGTTCATGTCAAGGACAATCTGAAGCTCCGCACCGTGCCCAAGGTGGCCTCTCAAAAGCAGAGCCCACAGGTCACACGGGAAACCTCAGGTGAGATCTCAAAAGCTGCTCAAGATCTTCTCCAGGATGATCTGAAGCTCTGCACTGTGCCCAAGGTGACCTGTCAAAAGCAGAGCCCACAGGTCACACGGGAAACCTCAGGTGAGATCTCAAAAGCTGCTCAAGTTCGTGTCCAGGACAATCTGAAGCTCCGCACTGTGCGCAAGGAGGCCTCTCACCAGCACAGCCCAAAGGTCACATGGGAAACTTCAGGTGAGATCTCAAAAGCTGCTGAAGTACATGTCCAGGATGATCTGAAGCTCCTCACTGTGCCCAGGGTGACCTCTCAAAAGCAGAGCCCACAGGTCACACGGGAAAGCTCAGGTGAGATCTCAAAAGCTTCTCAAGGTCTAGTCCATGATGATCCGAAGCTCTGCAGTGTGCCCAAGGTGACCTCTCACCAGCAGAGCCCAAAAGTCACACGTGAAAATTTACGTGAGATTTCAAAAGCTGCTGAAGTTCATGTCCAGGATGATCTGAAGCTCCTCACTGTGCCCAGGGTGACCTCTCAAAAGCAGAGCCCACAGGTCACACGGGAAACCTCAGGTGAGATCTCAAAAGCTGCTGAAGTTCATGTCCAGGATGATCTGAAGCTCCGCACTGTGCCCAAGGTGACCTCTCAAAAGCAGAGCCCACAGGTCACACGGGAAACCTCAGGTGAGATCTCAAAAGCTGCTGAAGTTCATGTCCAGGACAATCTGAAGCTCCGCACTGTGCCCAAGGTGACCTCTCAAAAGCAGAGCCCACAGGTCACACGGGAAACCTCAGGTGAGATCTCAAAAGCTGCTGAAGTTCATGTCCAGGATGATCTGAAGCTCCACACTGTGCCCAAGGTGACCTCTCAAAAGCAGAGCCCACAGGTCACACAGGAAACCTCAGGTGAGATCTCAAAAGCTTCTCAAGGTCTAGTCCATGATGATCCGAAGCTCTGCAGTGTGCCCAAGGTGACCTCTCAGCAGCAGAGCCCAAAAGTCACACGTGAAACTTTACGTGAGATTTCAAAAGCTGCTAAAGTTCATGTCCAGGATGATCTGAAGTTCCACACTGTGCCCAAGGTGACCTCTCAAAAGCAGAGCCCACAGGTCACACGGAAAACCACAGGTGAGATCTCAAAAGCTGCTGAAGTTCATGTCCAGGATGATCTGAAGCTCCTCACTGTGCCCAGGGTGACCTCTCAAAAGCAGAGCCCAAAGGTCACACGGGAAACCTCAGGTGAGATCTCAAAAGCTTCTCAAGGTCTAGTCCATGATGATCCGAAGCTCCGCACTGTGCCCAAGGTGACCTCTCACCAGCAGAGCCCAAAAGTCACACGTGAAACTTTACGTGAGATTTCAAAAGCTGCTAAAGTTCATGTCCAGGATGATCTGAAGTTCCACACTGTGCCCAAGGTGACCTCTCAAAAGCAGAGCCCACATGTCACACGGGAAACCTCAGGTGAGATCTCAAAAGCTGCTGAAATTCATGTCCAGGATGATCTGAAGCTCCGTACTGTGCACAAGGAGGCCTCTCACCAGCAAAGCCCAAAGGTCACACGGGAAACCTCAGGTGAGATCTTTAAAGCTGATGAGGTTCATGTTGAGGAAGATCTGAAACTCCGCACTGTGCCCAAGGAGGCACCTCAAAAGCAGAGCCCACAGCTCACACGGGAAACCTCAGGTGAGATCTCAAAAGCTGCTGAAGTTCATGTCCAGGACAATCTGAAGCTCCACACTGTGCCCAAGGTGACCTCTCAAAAGCACAGCCCAAAGATCACACGGGAAACTTCAGGTGAGATCTCAAAAGCTTCTCAAGGTCTAGTCCATGATGATCCGAAGCTCTGCAGTGTGCCCAAGGTGACCTCTCACCAGCAGAGCCCAAAAGTCACGCATGAAACTTTACGTGAGATTTCAAAAGCTGCTAAAGTTCATGTCCAGGATGATTTGAAGTTCCACACTGTGCCCAAGGTGACCTCTCACCAGCGGAGCCCACAGGTCACACCTGAAACTTCAGGTGTGATCTCAAAAGCTATTCTTGTCCAGGACAGTCTGGAGCTCCGCACTGTGCCCAAGGTGGCCTCTCACCAGCGGCACTTACAGGTTACACTGGAAACCTCAGCTGAGAACTCAAAAGTTGCTCAAGTTCGTGTCCAGGGCAATCCGAAGCTCCACACCGTGCCCAAGGTGACCTCTCACCAGCGGCACCCACAGGTCACACTGAAAACCTCAGGTGAGATCTCAGAAGGCATTAAGGAAGCCAATTTCTTGGATGACAAGAAGCTTCCAAAGTGCAAAAGGAGTCTTCCTGGAGAAAGCTCAAAGGCCTGGGAGGAAGTGCACTATAAGAGCAGCAGGAATGTTGTTCAGGCCCTGCAAAGGGCCAAAGAAGAAAGTACTACTAGGGGCTCTGTGAAGGAGCCTTGTGTTTTTGACCACAACCCACAGGATCTTTCTTCTGAGAAACCACAGGAATTGAGTCTTGCCCAGGAAGCACCACAAGGTACCGAGAAGGAGGCCTTTGATCGGGGAAGCTCAAACTTGGTAGCAAAACCAATTGGGCAAGGAGCATGGACCACAGAGAAAGAAAATGTTGAAAGAAAATCCCCAGGAAATGTGGCTTGTGAGATGCCACAGATAACCGAGGATGCAACCATTCATCGTGGAAGCTCACAGGATGTCGAATGTGAAAGTGTGACTTCTGAAAGCTCAAGGAAATCCCTAGATGTGACTTTTGCTTTTGAGTTCTCCTCAGTTGCCGAAGAGATTGCACTGATGGCAGGTAGAAAGACCAATCCTAGAGAGCATCTGCTTGGCATGCTGGAGCTGGGAAAATGTCCACCGAAGGTGGAGGAAGTGATCTGGGGCAGCGAAGGGCAACAGTCCATGGAGGAGGCAGGACAGCTCCTGAACGAGGGGGAGGTGAATGCTGATAGTGAAAGTTCTCTGAGGGAAGTGGAGGAGGAAGGTAGCCCGGTTGGAGGGTCACCTCGTGCCACTGAAGGCCCACAGACGTTGGGGATGATGAATGCCCCTAGGCCACAGAGCCCATCAAACACAGGGGGAGCAGAGGTCTCTGGCAGAAGCCTACACATGACAGAGAGAGACAGGGTCGCTGGTCAGTGGCGGTCAGTCAGTGAAGAGGAAGAAGGGGACATGAGCCTTCCTGGGGAGAAGCTGCAGATGGTAGGACCACTGAGCCACCAGGTGGAAGAAATGGAGCCCAATGCCAGTGAACGCTTGGAGGAAAGACGCATCCTGGATGAGGGCACAGGGAGTGCAGCAAAAGAGAGCATTTCTCCAGAGGGCTTGTCCTTCAGAGCATGTGCAGAACCTGAAAGGAGCATGGTGGGAAGGATAGAATGGGTTCCACCTGGAAGAAGTTCCCAGGAGGAAGGGGCGGTAAGTGTCCTGGAGACCCCTTGTATCGCCATGAACTCTGTGGCTGAAAATCCCCAGGGCACTGACGGAGCCCCCTCACTCAGCCAGCTGTCCCTGCAAGATGCGGAGGGTCACGTGGCAGCCCACCCCAGGAGATGGGCCCTTCCTGAAGAAGCATTTTGGTCCCATCCAGAGCCAGGATCCAACAACGGCAAGGAGCTGGCTGGGGTACTTCGAGACCAGTCACTGGGGAAAAGAGAACCGGAAACCTACCCAGCCCCTCAGGAGAAACCACCAGTCTTGCGGACAGAACTGTGGTTTCACGTGAAATGCCCTGGGAGGCTCAACTCACAGGAGGTCCCTGGAGAGCCTCCCAGTTCCTTTTCTCCAAAGTCCCATTGCTCCACAGGGATTTCAGAAGGCAGAGGTGGCCTGGGGGTTAACCCTGAGAGGAGCCAAGGGAAGTTGGGAGACAGGCCAGGGTCATCCTCTCAGTATATCTGTTCCCAGGAGGTGGCACCAGGCTGCGATGCCAGGGTTCCACGTGAGGTTGGCACCAGTCCACCTTTGCCTCCCTTGTCTCAGCCCAGTCAAGTTCTTGAGGCCTTGGCACCCAGGTGTTCAGCCTGCAGCACAGAGCCACTCCCAAGAACTTGCATTGAGGTTTTACCCTGGGACAAAGAGAAGATTGCCCAGCAGTTGGACCTCGGCATCCGGAGGATGACCCAGAACAGTCCTGCTGGGCTCCACAAGGCTCCTTGGACCCCTTCTGCCTGCCACTTGGAGGTTTATCAGAGAAGTGTGACATTTGCATGCGGAGCAAAGTTAGGACCACGGTGGTGGAAGCAGGAAGAAGAGGTCCCCAACACGGAAAAGGCTCCGAGAGTGGACTGTGCTGACTCCCCAGGTGACAAGGAGATCCAGAAGGTGTCTGCTGGGAACCCTGCAGAGATCCTCCTGGGTCCAGCTCACCCAGAGCATGTGGCTGTGCAGGAAGGTCCCCTTAAGCCTTTGGAAGGGACAGTGGATTGGGACCCCTCTTTAGCTGTCCCCCATGGCACCTCCTCACCCTCCTCCTCTGAGAACATCATGGGCAGGGTGGGCAGGGAGGGAGGCAGGCCACCTGGGCGGAGTTCAAGGGAGGGGCCGCCCCTTGGGACGCAGCATCTCAGAGGCTCTTTGGCATCCAGGGGGCAAGAGGCAGCAGGATATACCTGTCCTGGCGCGCTGGGGGGCTGGGCTGGCAGTTCCCTGCTTGAGCCACTCCCAGACGTCCAGCCACCACCATCCCTCCGGCTGAGTGTGGGGCCTCTGGGGCGGCAAGGCAGAGAAGGCCTTCAAATGGCCACAGAACCTCCCCAGGGCTCTTCTTCGGACACAGGCAGTGAGTTTCCAAACCCCCCCTCTGACTGGCTTTGCTCAGAGACGGGGTCTGTGGGGAGTGAGCCAGGGGGCAGCGCCTTGGCCTCCGCGAGTGCCTCTCAGACCCAAGCTGGTGGCTTCCCCAAGTGCCACTCCCTGTTGCAAGGAAACCATGCCCGGTCCGGCGCGGAACCTGAGAAGGAGACTGTGGGTGCCCAGGGCCAGGACCGCCTCCAGGTGTGTGGCAGGCAAAGATCTACAAGGAGGCAGGAAAACGCTGCCCAGAAGGGTCAGGAGACGCCCACGGGGAGAGCTGGTCCAGAGCCTGAGAGCGGCCTGCAGACTGGAGGAGGAAGAGCCGTCTTGGCCTCCGGCCAGGTTGCTGAAAGGGGCCTGCGTATCCTTGGCTCGATCCTGAAGGGGAGAATGGGCCTCCGGGAAGGGCTGTGTCTCTGGGTGCAAAGGCAGAACAGATGGGGAGCAGCGTGGGGAAGGAAGAGCTGGCCCAGGATGCGCGCTGGCGGTTGCCCAGGGGCAGAGGAGGAAGTGAGGAGCACTAAGGGGTCAGGGATCAATTCCAGAGGGGATATGGAGTCTGCTGTGGGAGGGGTCATCACAGAGAGCTTGCTGGACACCTCCTTTGTGGTCCGGGCTACAGAAAGGGCTCAACCACTCGTGGGAGCAGATGTTCCCCAAACTTGGCAGCCTCTGGTAGGACGTGTGGAAGCCCTTGGCAAGCCCGATGCCTCCACCTACTCAGCAGCCTCCAAAAGGCCAGCAGAGGGGAGAGCGGGCAGCAGGAGAATGGGATCCTGTGCCAGGGAAAGGAGGTGGGAGGAGAGGTCACCCAGGGGTGGAGGAGAAAGGCAGCAGGCCAGCCGAGATGCCCGGGCGTCCAGCAGCAGGGCGGTGATGCCCTCTGACCCACCGAGGGAAGCCGGTGTGAACGAGAAACACTTGTGCAGGGGCAAAGGGGGATCCACTGGCCGAGTGAGGTTTTCTCAGGACAAGGTGCAGCAGGAAGAGCCCCCCCTTTTACCCAGTGGGCCAAACCAAACCCCTGCAAGGGGACCATCCGCCAGGAGTGCCCCTGCTGTCACTGGCATTTTAAACCCACAGCTTCTGGGCTCCCGAGGGACGGTGGTGACTGCAGAGGCGGTGAGCGCCAACCGCAGAAGGGGGCCACCCAGGGAGCCCAGTGACCCTGCACCCACAGGCCCCCCGGGCCAAGAGCACCTGCTGCTCCATAAGGACCAATTCCGTAGCATCAAAGAGAGGATCCTTTCCAGGCGCAGGGAGCTGTGGAGCTCACCGGACAGTGAGGATGCGGATCCTGGATAGTGGTTGTGTTTTTGTGGTGGGGGGAGGGGTGGGGTAGATTGTACGTAAGTGTTAAAAGAATAAATGCTGACATGAGCAAAGTATGGCGTCTTTTGGCTCAAATTCTTTCTGAGGATGCAACAGGGAAGCATTCTTCTCAGGCAAGTTCCCAGCCCCCTCCCCCTTTTGCATTTTGCCCCCCCCCCCGGGACCCATCTTGCCTGCTGTCTCTGCCATCCTCTGCTGGGGCTTCCGCTGCTTTTCTCTGCCCAGCTGCTCTCCTCTTCTGCCTTTCCCTCTGACTTCGTTCCAAGCCCCCTGGCTCCGGTCCCACCGAGAGCTGCCAAAACCTAGAGCAGCGATGGCTAACCTTTTGAGCTTGGTGTGTCAAAATTCACAAGAAAACCTAGCTTAACTCAGGTGCTGTGTCACTTCCAGAAATATCCATAATTTTGTGATATTTGTAGGTCTAGTAAGAAAGTTATATTTTTGATATATGTATTTTATTAAAAGCAAAAATGAATAATTCTTTACATTTGCTAAATCTTCAATTGAAAGTTGGTATTTCGCACACTTCAAGAACAAGCAAGCACTACATGCCCAGGTGCCAGGGTGACCAGGTGTGTCACCTAAAAGGGCCTGGCGTGTCACCTGTGATACGCGTGTCATAGGTTGGCCATCATCGACCTAGAGACTCCAGAGTGTCTCTGCCAGTAGCCTCTCGCTTTCTGCAGGGACCACAGGGGCAAACAGGTGGTTTACCAGCCTGGGAAGTTTGTTGTGGCTGCCTGCAAAGCCGCCTCTAATCAGGAATCACTGTCAATGGCGGCATTTAAAACCCACGGCATCTGGGCTCAGATGTTTCGCTTAACTTTATCCAGCGAATGTATCTCATTTCGAGGCCACGGGGTACAGGTATGTCCCACAATACAGTTACCCACGGGCAATTTTGCACTTCCCATCTGCTGGATGGGAAAGGAATGTAATCGCCCAATGCTGATTAGCACTGGCACTTGTGAGCACTAGTCACTTACAGACTAAGCGCTGCACGATCCGTCACTCACCTGTGACCGATCCCGGGCCCATTCTTCTTCCGGCACTGTTGCCATGACAATGCTGACACTATGCACACGCAGTCACATCTATGGTAGTCCGTGGTGTCAGCGCACTTACACGTAAGATGACCCCTGGAGCACCAGAAGAGGTGTGGGTGCTGGGCGCTGGATTCTTCTGGTAAGTAACTGAGTACGGTTAGTAAAGGTGTGAGCACCTAGAGCATGATTAGGGAACTTCTGGGAAGACAGGGGGCGCATGGAGGCTGTGACAGCCTCAAAGTGGGGGTGCTCCTCCCCAGAAGTCCCTTAATCATGCACTATGGGCTGTAGAGCAAATTGGCCTCATGACTGCGGTTACGGATTATATCAGCATCTTGTTCCAACAGTGCCTTTGCTTTTTTGAGCTGCTTAGGAGGCAGCTGGTGTGAATGCATGCTCTTACCTGCTAATGAAGGCCGGGAGGTACCTGATCTTTGAGCCCAGTCATCTGGTGGGTTGGCAGAACAGGAAAACCTAACATGGGACATTTAAGAGGACAAGAGTGGGGATAATGGTGCAGTCCCATTGGAAGTGATTATGGGGTAGTTTTGTATCCCAGCCATTTTGTTTCCTGGCAGCCAAAACACTTATGATGTTGAGCTGATCTTTCCAGGATTGAGGAAAGCCTTGTAATGCCAGAGTTTTGTGGGTAAATTAAAGGAGAGAGGGCCAACGTGTAGCTGCCAGTCCTACTCCAGGTTTAGAGGCGGTCTTTCCGGAAAGGCCAGCTGTGGGTGGAGATGGAGGCACTGCGTTCATTTCTTCCTTCGGAACTTTCTGGAGGCCTGTCTGTGCACTGCTAGGAATTGCTGGGGCTTCAGATCCGTTTTTGCCCATTAGATTTTCTTTGCTCAAGGTATTGATGGAGCTGAACTTAACCACTCCGCATCAGGCCACTAAATAATGCATTCCCACTAGGCAGCTCCTGAGGGTCACCATTTCTAAGTGCTGTGAGGCTTCAGTGAAAATCCGAGCAACTTTTAACACACCAGAGGCCTGTTTGCACTTAAGCCTCTGGTATGCTCTGTACCAGAGTTCTCCTAACTGTATACCAGAGGCTGTACGTTTTTTAAATTGTAAGTTGCTCTACCTTTTCTACTGAGTGTTTCAAGTAAAACCCCAAAGAGGCCAAGGTACCACTTGGCAATTTAATCCAGATTTAAACTGGTTTATTAAAAATTAGTAGCGAGGTCTGGTTTTTTGTGTTCCCACTGGTTTGCTTATAATGTGGACTCCCCTCTCTCCTCCCCTCAGCAAACCCCCCTCCCCATGCAGTCAGCAATTGGATGTCGTCATACCCTGACTTCATTGGGGCAGGCAATTCAAACCCCACCCTCTGTATAAACCTCCCCCTGCAGCCTTTTACAGAAAGCCGACACATTTTGCAACATCACAACAGAGGCTGCTGAAGTACGATCGCTGCCAGCAAGTCCCTCCTATTGAAATCAGGAACTTTCACTTACTCCCATCCCTACTAGATTTGCCTGAGAGCTTGTTAGATTGTTTTACATGCCTTAGATGCTGCAAAGAGTGTTCATTTTTCACCTCCTTCCCCTTCCCTTTTAGCCAGCCGTAGATTTCTTTAGCCTGTAATGAAAAGCTTGGGGAAATTGGGACTACAGATCACGGCTTCTCATTGAGTCAGGGGAAACCAAGAATGCCCCTACAGCATGGTTCCCTCCCCCCAAAACCACTTGTGTTCCCATTTGCTAAATAGTGAGTATTTCTACGTCTGGCAGCGAGACATCTTTTGATCTGGACATAATGATCCACGTTTCAGGACCTTTAATCTTCAGAAACTGTGGATTCTTTTAAAACTTTGTGAATGTTGAGTGCTCAAAACAGTATCAAAGCTCATTATAATCTGTTTGAGAATGCACCCAGAGGTGCCTTTGAAAAGCAGCTGGAAACTTTGGTCGATTCAGATTCACCCTGCTAGATGCTCCCATGGTGAGCAATGTTGCCTTCTCCTTCCACTGTCTTCTGCTCCAGGCTTGATCCCCAAAGCAATTTCTTGCATTTACAGCCCTAAAATGTTTGGATGCAGAATCCCATGAGGTCTGTCCCTTCCTGCTTCTTCCCTCCAGCAGCTGCACTGTGTTGAAAGAGCACCAGACCTTGGGCTCTGCAGAATCTGCCTTGGCAGGAATGCCCCTGGGCCACACTTAATTTCCTCCTGCCATGAGAGGAGTACAACTGGATCAGGCCACAGCTCGTCTAGACCACTATCTGCCTCTGCCCTCTGCCTGTTTCTCTAACCTGGAGGTTGTACCTGGGCGTTCATTCTAGGTCACTATTGATAGACTAGTCCTCCATGAACAAAGGGGAGCCCTGCAGGATTGGGCCACAGCCCATCTAGCCCAGCATCCTGTCCCACACAGTGGTGCATCGGTTGCTTCTGGGCATCTCAAGCAGAGACAAGGGCAAAACCTTCAACCAAAACCTTTAGTGACATCCTGCCTGGTTCTACAGCTTAGAGGTGGTACTTGGGCACCCATTCTAGTAGCTATGAAGACAAGGCTTGGAAGGAAGTTAAATGGGCCATGCTGGGCCTTGACAGATATCTGGGCTATAGCTGATTTTCACCTGTATTCAGGTGAGCCTTGAGTGATGTTTTGTAGGGACGTGCACAGTTTGTGTGTGTGTGTGTATTTGTATGAATCCAGAGTGAATGTTTTTTGAATGCTATTTGAATTTCCTGCTGCCAGTCGCGTCTCTGAATTCTCTCCAAATCTGCTTTGAATGCTTCAGATCCGCTCTGAATCTGCTTTAAATCCACTCTGAGTCCGCTGCAGATGTTACTGGGCAGCCGCTTTGTCCTTTCTCCACTTCGCCAATATAATGAAGCATCAGATGAATGCACAAGAGCCTTTGCTTTGCATTCGAATAGTCTTTGAATGTAGCCAACGTTGGATTCAAATGCGAATGTAGACATTCATACATTTGTGCACACCCCTAGTGCTTTGTGATTCTTTTTCAAAATAGTTAACCATAAAAGAAGAGTTGTCTCATGAACCAAAGGTCCCAGCTGGCCTAAACGCCCTAGGGCCGGTCACCTTTTGGGCTGCCAGCCTGGAAGCAGCTGCCAGGAGACAGGTGGAGAGACCTGCCAGGCCTCACGGCCCCCCTGGCTGTGAGCGCGACGGACGGAACAGGCCAAAATGAGGAGCCGCAGGCGTCCTTGGAGGTGCTGAGGCATCAGGTGTCTTTAATGGGGGGCACCCCATCAAAAGCCGGTGGCTTCCCCTGTGGCGCCTGGGAGGGGGCAGGAGGACCAGGAAGGCCGTGGGGGAGGTGAGCCGGGCCGCCTTCTTGTCTAAGTGCAGGGAGCGCCGATCACAGGGGAGGATGAGGTGCTGCAGAGAGAGAACAGGATCCCTTGAGGTGCCCCCAGCAGAAGCAACACTGTCTCCCCCCATCCCGGGGAAGTGGTGGAGGGCAGGCAAGAGGTGCTCAGAGAGGTGGGCCTGGTCTGAACAGAGGATGGAGCTGTCAAGGGGCTAAGACTAGTGCACAGTGGTGATGAGGAGGCTTAAGCTGTGGCTCCCTTTGGCCACCTCTCAGCAACCTCTCTGCCTTCCCTCTCAACCTCACTCTGGGAAGGTGGCTGGGGCTTCAGAGCCCCCCCCTTCCGTTTCCAGCTCAGCCCCCTCCCCAGAGCGTGCCGGCTCTCCTGCTCCTGCCTCCCTCCCCCTAAGTAAGGGTTGAGGAGGGGGCAGGGCGGGCAAGGTGTGGGTGGGTCACGTACGCATGCAGGTCGTTTTCTGCAGGATCCCCAGGGGGGTCATGGGTGGCCGGGGACGCTCGTCCATGGTGTCCTGGAAAGCAAACAAAGAGGTGATGAGTGCTCTGGGCAGAAGGGCTGGCTCTGCTCTCCCACTGCCGTCAAAATCAAGGCACTTAGAGGTGTCCTGGGCCCTTTCTGCCCTTGGCCTTATTTTGGAATATATCCTGGGATAGGGGTCTGTTGTCCGCATGCTAATGCAGGCTATGGTAGGCCTCGCTTGGTGCCTTCCGTAGCCTGTATGATCACGTGAACAGCAGGCCCCTGTTCTGGGATAAGATCCAGAACGAGGCTAAGTGCAGAAAGGCCTTTGCTCACCTGGCTATTAAGCAGCTCAGTAAGTGGAGGGGTGGAAGAGGTTTCCCTCTGCACTCCTGCTGGGCATCTCTGTGGATGTCATCTGTTTCCCACCCATTAAGAACCCCAGAACCTAAGAGGAGCCTTGCTGGATCAGGCCACAGCTCATCCAGTGCAGCATCCCATCTCCCACAGGTGGCCCACCAAGTGCTTCTCCTGCTCTCCAATCGCTGCCAATGGCCTTTGGAGGCCTCCTGTCTGTCTCTCCAACCTGGAGGCAGTGCTCAGCCATGACACAAGGAGAACAGAAGATGCCTGAGCAGAGAATGTGCCGTCCCCACTCCCTGGAATAAAGGGGAAGGAAGGCAGGCAGGCCTGGTTCATCCTGCCGTGTCAGTGGTGCTCAAACTCGGCTCTCCCAGATGTCTCTGATCAACAACTCTGGAATGCTGGGAGCTGCTCTTAGGGAACGTCTGGAGGAGCCCCGTTTGAGAACTTCCGATCTATGGTGCTCTCAGAATACCACGAGACAAAACCCTACAATGAGACCCAGTCCTAGCCTATGGCTTGAAAGGTGTAGGTTTCAAATAGCCCAGTGAGCCAATACGGACACATGGACCACCAAAGGCTCTGCCCTGCTGCTCCCAGCAGCCCACTGTGCCATCCACGGTCCAAAACCTTGGGCGGTCACTGCTCTTCACTCTGTATGCCAGTGCTGTAGCTTCACAATTGCGTTCCCAGGACGGAGGGACGATGCCCTGGGCCTTCATGTGGCCTGTTGGACTCAGCAGCAATGCTGGTCCTACACCTAAGACACCCAGACTCTAGCTGGTGGGTAGTTATTAGCATTAGGGGTGCGGACAAACACAATTTTCAAATTTGATTCCTAATGAACCGAATATTCAAAAATCCGAATGAATCTGAATAACAACAACAGCAAAAAGGATGATCAGACGCTCAATCAATACAAATACATTTGTATTTATTCGTATGAATAATTCAGAGATTTGTATCTGTACAGGTAAATGCGCATCTCGTAGGTACCTGAATGCATCCCATACACCTGTATGCATCCCGTTTTCATCCCATGTGGATGTGTGCAAGATGCATACGGGTACCTATGAGATGCGTATGTACCTGCACAGGTCAAATGTCCAAATTATTCGTACAAATAACTCAAGATATTTGTATTTGCTCAAATTTGGAAATCGAACGTCTGAGTTCATCCGAATAATGAATGTTTTGAATATCGGTGCAGATTCCCAGTTAGCATCACTGCATCCCTTTCAGCTTCCTGGTCTGTAACCCATAATCCCCCCCCCCCTGCTTTTGCTTGAGGCTCACACTCCGCCGATGAACTCTGTCCAATGGCTTTATTTTCCCGAAGTCTGGTGGTGTGAACTCCTAAAGGGAAGGAAAAGGAAAAAGACAGCACTTCACATCCTGCTTGCAGTGCCAAGATTTCTGTGGTGCGAGGAAAGGGCTCCAAGGGCTGTTCCAACGCCTGTCAACTGCGCAGGGACCTGTCCCTCAAAGGGTGGTAGCAGATGATGCCGGTCAGTTGGCAAAGCTGTTCAGGGCTTCCTCCCAAGGACACTTGCCCAAACTGAATGGGCTGCCCACGTTGATCCAGCCTCACGGCATGGACATGCTTCTCTCACAAGCTGCGCTCAGGGGCTCATTAAAGGAGATGTACACGTCCTCTGTTGATAGCTGAAGAAGGTAAGAAAAGAGAGCTCCCTGCGTGTGGCATGGCCCTGGAATAACCATCTCTCCTTAGAAGGTCCCTTGCTCTTTCACTGCAGGGTTCAGGGCAGAGCCAGGCGTCATTGTCCCAGACTTTTCAAGTGGGAGACCCCAGGGCAGCAGCAGCTTTACAGCCCTGTCTCCAAGGGGTGGTCTAGGGAAGGAGGCCACTATAGCAGAAGGGGTGGAACCTCAGGGAGGAAGGGCTGGGAGGGCTCTGCTGTGCCGACCAGCATCCAAGACCAGGACACAAAGTTCTCACGGCTGCTTTCCATAACTTATCTTGGGTGCCTGACACCATCGATGTCTCCTGCCCCTTCCTATTGTCACTTTCTGTGTCGGTTCACTTAGATTGTGCTTGGAACCTCTTGGGACCTCTTGGGCCTCTGAGAGCACAACATCTGCTAATGAATGTAAAGCAACCTGGGAAATGGGATTTAGGAAGAAAACATCAGAAGCCCCCTTTGACCTCAGCTGTGGATCAAAGGATGGTGGAGGGCTTCAAAGTGGAGCCCCTCTCACTCACCCGGGGCCCCCAGGGGACTGCTGGATCACTGTGGGTTTCCCTCAAGGGCCAGAACATGAGACCACAAGAGGAGCCCTGCTGGATCAGGCCACAGACCATCTGGTCCAGCGTCCCGTCTCACACAGTGGCCCACCAGTTGCTTCTGAGCATCTCAAGCAGAAGACGAAGGCAAACCTGCACTTGCTCCGGAATGCCTGCAAGTGGAGCTTAGAGGCCTTCTGCCTCTCTCTCTAACCTGGAGGTGGTACCTGGGCATCCGTTCTAGCAGCCATTGACACACCTGTCCCCCATGAATTATTTATTTATTTATATTCATATTTATATCCCGCCCTATAACCGAACGTCTCAGGGTGGGTAACAACCTTTAAAACAACAAATTAAAACCAATTTTAAAATCAATAATACATAAAAATATTCAGCATATTAAAATACTAAAATAATAGTATTATAATAGAATAGTAAATAATAGAATTACGAGAAGCCCTGCTGGACCAGGCCTCAGCCCACCTAATGCAGCATCCCGTCTCACACAGTAGCGCACCAATGGCTTCTGGGCACCTCAAGCAGGATAAGGGCAAAGCCTTAAGCTGAGGATGCTGCCTACCTCTCCAACCTGTTGGAGGCCTTCTAAGAGGGCAGAGACTGCCCTCCCTTCCCTTCTTGAGCCCTTGCAGCAGCTGCTTTTCTCCTTATCTTCCTGCAGAACTAGGGAGACTCTTCCAGGCAGCTGTGTGGATGCCATGGGAAGCACTGGCATTTGCAGAAGGATTTTCCTGTGCCAAGTTTGCTGCCTTGACTAAGCTGAATGGGCATACGGCCAAGACAGGGACTCTGTTTTCTTCCCATCTCTGGCATCCATCAAGTGGCCTGGGCAAAGGTCACCAAGGATGGTTCACACCTGCTCCAGCCTGGCATGGAGGAAGAGGGCAGGGAATTTTGTAGCCCAGCTGCCTGCATCTGGTGACACATGCCGTGGAAGGAATTTTGCACGCTTCATCTATCAGCTGCCTTTGGTCAACCCAAGGGTCCCCTTGCAGATCATTTTCTGCTCCGTGGGAAAGGAAAAGGCCGTTTTGTCAGGAATGCCCGGAAATAGGCAGCATTGATCACTGTCCATGGTTAGTTTACTCCCTGGCAGCGTTGTGTGAATGCTGATGGGGACGGTGGGAGGGAAAGAGCCCACTTGGCATCCAAGAGCTGCAGAGCGATGCTTTATCTGCCTCCCCAGAGTGCCAACAGCCTTTGGATGCATTGATGCCGTCTGTTCTCCGGCTCTCTAGGGAGCTCCTGCCACCCTATCCTGGCAATCTCCGCTCTCCCCTCTGATGCCTTATTTGAACAGCCAGTCGCTCTGAGCTTTAGTTGTATTTAATGTGAACAAAAGGAAAGTGCCCGGAGGAGCCTCTCCCTCGGTCTGAATTTTGGTTCTGCAGTCAAACTCATTGGTCATTCGAAGTGGAACCATCTGGAAGCCCTTTTGCACAGCAGAGTGCAGACCAACCCCTCCGTTGGCACTGGAGCCGGTGGCTGACTGGCAGCCCTTTCTGTCCTGAGAGCTCCCCTAAGGGCTCCATGATGCTAAATCTCTCATACTGGCCGCATTAGATAAGAACCTAAGAGGAGCCCTGCTGGATCAGGCCACAGCCCATCACGTCCCAAAGAACTTCAGAGGAGGCTGGATGGGGATCCCAAGCAGAGACAAGGACAAACCTCTTGCTCTCGAATCCCAGCAAATGGCCTTAGAAATATCCTGCGTGTCCCCATGGCTTGAAAGATGTACTTAGGCATCCATTCTAGTAGCCACTGATACATCTGTCATCCATAAATGTGTCTAACCCTTCCTTAAAGCCGTCTAGGCTGGTAGCTGTCACCAACTCTTCCAGCAGCACATTCCATAAGCCGATGACCCTCTGGGTGAAGAAATACTTCCCCCTGTCAGACCTGACTCTCCTACCCATCAGCTTCATAGATGCCCCCTGGTTCTAGTGTTGTACGATAGAGAAAAGAAATTATCTCTATCCACCTTTTCTATACCATGCATAATTTTATATACTTCAATCAGGTCCCCAGACATCGTCTCTCCAGACTGAAGAGGCCCAGATGTTGCAGCCTGGTTTCGTAAGGGATTTTGTTCCAGCCCCTTAATCATCCTGGTTGCCCTTTTGTGCCCCTTTCACAGTTCCACAACATTCTTTTTGAGGTGTGTTGACCAGATGCCTTGGAAAGGTCTGGGGAGAGAAAGGGGGTCCTTCATAAGGGCAGAGGTGCCTCTTTTCTTGCTGTGGACGGTGTGACGACTGTTTCACGGCCTGGAAGACAATGGTCCCCATGTGCTGCTGGGGGATCTGCTACGGCTGCCCCACCTATGCACCCAACCCTTTGCACTGCCTTCCTCCTCACCTGGATGTTCTTCTCCGTCCCCAGGGAGACCTTCCCGGGATCCAGGTCCATCCGGAGCCCCCTTTGCAGATGGGCTGGGCTGGGCTGGGAACACAGAGAAAGGTTCAAGAGCTGCAGGCCAGGAACTGCCCCCACCTGGCCATGGGGAGGGAGGGGCTCCGGGCGGTCTTACCTGCTCTGGCCCCGGTTGCACAGTCATGTGCTGGTCCCTGAGCACCCTCCGCTCCTGCATGGCCTTGGCGAGCTTCTTCTTCTGCGGGGGGGTGGGTGGAAGGCAAACGGGTCAGTCCCGGGAGGGCTGTTGCCACCACTGGGCAGCCCCACCTCTTGGCCAGGGGCCAGGAGGGAAAAGATGCCAGAGTGGCATGAGACATGTGGCCCCCAAGAGGGGTTGCGTGCTGAACTTCCTCTTCTAAGAACGTCAGCAACCCAAGAAAGCCTTCACTCCTTCACAGAAAGCAAGGGCCTTCTTGTAGTTCCTCTAGCCTCGAAGGTGCGAGGGCCTGCAGCGCATGAGAGGGGCCTTCTCTCTGGTGGCCCCCAGGGGAAGAAGACCTGGCACCTGGTTAAAACACGCCACTCAGGCCACCCAGGGGGTGGGGCAGAGCTTGAACAGACTTTACAAATATGTTTTAGGCTGAGTTCACACCTGAGTCTGAATCCAGTTTCGATCCATTTTCAGAGTGAGAGAATGTATCAAGCTGTTTTCTTTCAACATTGTCTAGCTCAGAAAATTCGCCCTTGAGTTAAAGTGGAAAGAAAATGGCTGATTTGTTCTCTGACTCTGAAAGTGGTCTGAACCTGGATTAAAACTTAAGTGTGAATGTGGCCAAATTAGTGCTTGTTTTGTTAAAATGTTGAAAGCTGCCCTGAGTGAAGGGCAGGGAAACAAATGTTATATAAATATTCTGTGTTCCTTAGGGAAAGCCAGCTTAGATTCTCATACCTGCCGGCATAGCACCCTTTGTACACCTAGGGCCTTTCTGGGTGTGGCCCCAGAGTTTGCTTCAGGAGTGCTCCCGGAAGGAGCATCTGCACTAAGAGGAGGCACTTCTGGCTGCGGACTGTCTCCTTCTGTGCCTTTACCTTCTCCAGCACCAGAGCCGGATTTGCACCTCTTCCAGTGCTGGAGGGTCACCTGATGCACTGCATAAGTGTGCTGGCACATCTGGTGGCCTGCAATGCAGGCGCACAAACACAGGACGCTATTGTTGTCCCAGTCCTGGTGCATGCATGCTGCTGCTGACACCAGGACTCAAGATGGTGGCGCCTGGACCTGCCCAGCCCCGCACATTTCAAGTAAGTCTGTGGCTGCAGGGGGCAGGGATGGCACTAGCATTAGCTTTTGCGAGTGTGAATGCTAGTACAAGCATGGGCACGTCCACCTTTCCCGCCTGCCGGGTGGGACGGGAAGTGCGAATCGGCCCCCCGTGTCGGCTTGCACCCTGCAGCCCCCTTTGCCCGGTCAGCCCTATCAGAGAGGAGGAGCCCCCGACTGCCCAGGCTCACCAGGTAGATGTTGTATTTCAGCAGCTTCTTCCTGGCATCAGAGACGCTGGAGCCCAGCTCCCTCAGCTTTGCCTTCATGTCCACCATCAGGTGGGCAGGAGGGTCCTGGTGGCCTTGGAGTTTGCTGACCTCAGGCAAGAGAGGCCCTAAGGCGGCATACAAGGCCGTGATGAAATTCCTGGAAGAGGACAAGGGGGGTCCACAATCAGGAGAGGTGGCTTTTCTACCCCGCTTTTCTCTCCCATTTAAGGGGACTCAAAGCAGCTGACAAACCTTCTGTTCTCCTCCCCACCACAGACACCCTGTGAGGTTGGTGGGGCTATGAGAGCTCAGAAGAGAGCTGTGATTCGCCCAAAGTCACCCAGCTGGCTTCAAGGAGGAGTGTGGAATAAAACCTGGTATTTCCAGATAAGAGTCTGGCTCCATAAGCACTAGACCAAGCTGAGAAGGAGCCCGTGGCCCACGCCATGCCCTTGCCTGTGTCCCTGGTGGCCAATGGCAGGCTTTCCTGGGGATCCCACCGGGAGGCCACTGTCCCCCAGGGCGCCCACTTTCCAGCAGTGCTCTGGGTCCAGAGGCAGGAGGGCCTAGCGCTGGAGCCAGCCGGTTCACAAGCCTCTCTCCAGTGCAGGATTCTGCCAGGGAATGCGTAAATAAACACCCCCTAAATATGGGAGTGCCTCTGATCATGAGCAGAATGCATTTCTCCACTATTGCTTCTGCTTGCAGCCCTGGAACTGGGCCAGCAGCCCTGCCTGCCCTTGGGTGCTCTGGCCGCTGGAACGAATGGACTTTCTTCTCCTCCTCGCAGGAAGCCAGCTGGGGATGGCTTGGGAGAAGTCTTGCTCCAACGGAGGGAGAGAGAGAAGAGGACAGGTGGGGCAGCAGGTGCTGGCTAGGGGTTGCCCCCCGGAGTTGCCCACAAAATAACAGTTGTCCTTCTCTCTTCCTCTGCCAAAGAGGCTCCCTGCCTGCCTAAGCCCGGATTCTGCTCCGAAGGCACTTACGCCGTCTCCTCGTCCAGCTCCTCGTCTCCACAGGCGGGGTTATCGCTCGCGGAGCTCCGATGCTCTCCTGCAGGAAGGAAGAAACACGGCTCTCTCTATGTGTGCGTGAAGAGAGACCCCCGGTCGCAGAACCCACCCCCACCCCAGAAGAAGAAGAAAGACCCCTGCTCGCCCCTGCCAGCTCCAAGGGCTCTGTGCCAGCGTGCCAGCCTGGCGCATCCCTCCCTCTCCCAATGACCACTTCTGGGCTGAATGTGGGCATTCACCAGGGGCACAGGGAGGCCTTTGGGGCCCCTCAGGAGCTGCTGCAGCCCAAACCTGCCTCCCCATTCCTGCTCTGAGTTCCCCAGGCCTTTCCCGCCCTTTGCCTGCCTCCTTTCCAAACTGGGGGGCTCCTCTGGGCCAAGATGCCTCCTGCACTCACCATGGCCGTTCGGAGCAGAGGGCGCCCTGGTCTGCCCAAGCAGCCCCCCTTTGGCCTGCGTTAACGGCCAGCTTCTCCCCCCATCTCCATGCGGACGAGGCAAGGGGCGTTTCTCACCTGGGAAGTTGGGGTACATAGTGACCCTGTTATCCATGGCCAGGTAGCTGGAAGGGGGAAAGAGAAAGAAGCTGCTAAGGTATCAGTGTGACACTCGAGGCACTGTTAACCTAGTGCGCGGCGGCAGCGAAAAAAGGTAATTCAATGCTGGGAATAATTAGGAAGGGAATAGAAAATAAGTCAGCAAGTGTCATTTTGCCCCTTTATAAATCTATGGTGAGGCCACATTTGGAATATTGTGTACAATTCTGAGGCCTTTTCGCACACGCGGTTCTCGAACGCACGGAAGACAGCCCGGGACGCAGCATTCGCATTGCCGCGGCCGGGTTTGCGTCCCAGGTCGTCCCGGGCTGTCTTCCGCGCGATCGAGATGTAGCGCACTTTAAAGTGCTCTACATCCGTTCGTGCGCGTCGGAAGTGTCCGCGGCCGTTCGGGGAGAGAAGCATTCGCACATGCTTCTCTCCCTGACAGCTGTGGGCACACCCCCACCGCCAGCTTTGGCCGATAATCGGCCTCACAGCTGGCTTGAGGTGCGCTGATCACCAGCCTTGCCCGGCTGGCGATAGCGCAGGCGCGCCAATGCCGGTAGATGGGACAGGGAACCCACCAATTCGTGAGTCCCCTGTCCTATCTACCAGGGTCACTGGCGCTGGTAGATGGCAGAGCGGATCCACGATTTGGTGGGTCCTGTCTGCTATCTACTAGGGCCAGCGCGCCCGCGAGATCGCCGGCCGGGCAAGGTTGCCGGCGGCCTCACTCGCGCGGAGGTGGCTCTTCCCCAGCCCCTGCAGCTGCATTGCAGCTGCCAGAGTAGGGGAGCCACAAGGATCGGCTTCCTCTCACCCGTCTCTGGGGTGGGAGGAGGCCGGGCTGGCTGAGGGCGAGGGGCTGAGGGACCCCTTCTTAGACGGAACCCACATGGGTTCCGTCTAAGAAGGCTTCGCCCCACCCCGATCGCACCCATCTGTGGGGTGCAGGCACCTGGATCTAGGCGCCTACGCTGCGCAGATCACCCCCCCCACCCCCACCTCCCGCACCTCACCCCACCCCCCGCACCCACCCATGCCCACCCACTCCCCGCACCCATCCACCCCCCCCACCCCCCCCCCACCGTGATCACACCCATCTTCAGGGTGTAGGTGCCTCGATGTAGGCGCCTATACCCCGAAGATGATTCTCCCCCCCCCCAACCAGGGCCCAGGGACGATGCGCGCACGCGCGTGACACAGGTCCTACCTGGTCAGTGTCTGGGCTCGTACTGAGCCCTGGATGCCGGGAGCCCACCGGGGGTGCCCACCTGGAGAAGGGGGGGCGACCCACCCCACCCCTCCAAGCCTGCGATCTGGCAAGGAGAAGGAAAACTTTTACTTCTGGTTCTATGTTGGAACCTGGAGTAAAACCTTCTGATGCCAGGATGGGGTGGGAGAGGGGGAGGGGGAGGGGCCCCCCGATCGCCCCCCCTCCCAATCGCCCCCCCCCCACCCTGGGCATTGGCTACACTGTGTGCGCACAGGGGACCTACCTTCCCGGCGTCCAAGCTTGCAATGAGCGAGGGACGCCGGGAACGTGCACACATGGGGCGTTCCTTGCTCATTGCAAGCCTGGATGCTGGGAAGGTAGGTCATCTGCGTGCGCGTGCAGCGTTCCAATGCCCAGGGTGGGTGCGGGGTGGGTGCAGGGTGAGTGGGGGGTGGGGGGTGGAGGTTGGATGCGGGGGGTGAGGGTGGGGGTGGGAATCATATGCGAGGTGTAGGCGCCTAGATCCAGGCACCTACACCTCTCAGAGGGCCATGATTGGGGTGGCGGGGAAGCGTTCGGAGACCAGAGCTACGCGCTCCGATCTCCAAAGGGGTCCTGCCCCATAGGCGGGTGCCCCAAGGTGGGTGCCCGGATGCCCGGGCACCTTCGTGCCAGCTGCACGGGGCCCAATCAGGGCCCATAGAGCCAGCACAAAGCTGGGCAAGTGGCCTGACAGCGCTGCCCGCCCCTTAGGTGCTTGCACCCAATGGGAGGCAGCCTTGCAGGCCGTATCCCCGCCCCTGGCCAGCGTTTGCTGGCTAAGCAACTTCCGAACGCTTTTAGCATTCGCACACAGGTGCGCAGGAACGCATTTACACACGTTCCTGCGTTCCTGTGTGTGAATGCTGAAAGCGTCCTGAAGTTACTTAGCCCACGTGCTCTACATCCATTCCAAATGGAACGGGTGTAGTGCGAAAGGCCTCAGATGGGGCCTAAAGCCTGGGGCTACCGCAGGGCTTTGCTAGCACTGCAACACATGTCTGCCTGTGGCAATCCCAGCATAGCCCTGGAATATAGGGGTGATACTGTGGTATTGCTACTGTGGGAAAATCAGATCTGTGTGCCCAGGATCTGCCATCTTGGAAGTGGCATACTTGGAGGCCCTAACAGCCTACTCTGCGTGCATATGCTCTTCGTCAGAGGTTCATAGACCTATAGTGCTCTATCCATCTTGTCTGGGTGGGGCGTAAGAATGTCTTCAAAAGAGAAATGACTTTGTGTGGTCAATAGATGAATCAGAGAGCAGGTCATCAGCAAAAGTACGGACTGCGATTGCGATCTTACCGGAGTCCCGTCAAGTTCTGCCTCCAACGGGTTCCCTCTCCAAGAGCCCTTCCTGGCCTGGATCTCCTCTCTTCCAGGGACCCAGTAGAGCTGTGGCGGCTCTTCTTCAGGGTGTGATGCCGGCTTCTTCCAGAGCAGCTGCCCTGGGCAGTGAAGTGGGCTGTGGGACTTGCTGGGAGGTGCCTGCCTGCCTGCCTGCCCAGCTGCCTCCTGGAACTGTGGCGCAGCACAACCTTTGCCTCCTGCTGTTGCCAGGCAGCTGCTGCCCTGCCTGGTGCCCCTGATGAGGTCACAGAGGAAGGCGCCTGCTCATAATGGCCAGCTGGCCAGGGCTGTGAGGCCCTAGGGCTGAGGGCCTCTTCAGGGCAAACAACAGTGGGAGGACGGATCCTGGTCCTTCCTGAAGTCCAGGCACTGCTGAGCCACTGCGGCGTCTGAGGGAAAGGCTGTTGAAGCAGGAGATGAAGGCTTCCCTCAGTTTGAAACCCACACCTGCTGTGCAATTTGGCCCCTGTGCTGGGCACCCCCCCCCCTTAACAAGAGACGTGCCAGCAGTGACCACAGCCTGAAAAGCTTCCTGGTGTCCCTGGGTCATCAGGGTGGTTCCCCTGGATCTCTCTCTCGCTGAGGGGACAGCTCTGCATTCACATTGGCCCAGAGTTGTTCCAGCTGCCGTAATGGCTGCACACATCACACACATCTTCCCGCTTCCCTTGTCTTACGCACCATCGTTTCTGTACATCAGTTTACTTGTGCAACACACAACCGCCGTCCTCCCTCTGGCTCCAAAGGGCCGTGCGGCCTGCCTGCTTTCAAGCCCTCTTCAGTGGCTCCCACCACCCAGCGCTGCCCTTGGCAGGGTTCCTTCAGGCCCCAAAGCACTGTGGGAACTTCTGCTGTGTCCTTCACCCCAGGATTATCAACCCCCTTTGCCCCGGGTGCATCACGTCGCTTGAAAGGAAAGACGTGTCAGGACATGCATCATGTCAGGAAAGATTGTTGCTCTCAACTTTCTTCCATCCATGTGGGCATGTTGGGTAAACAAGCAAGCTGAAGGCAGAGGCAAAATTTCCCTTTGTTCTTCATTTTTATTGCAAAAAAAGAAAAGGGAGCTGGCCAAAGCCCTCCAGCCAACTCAAACACTACACAATAAAACAAACCCTCCCAAAGTCTCTATTGGTTAGAAGAAACTTTAGGTTACAGCCTTCCCAAAATGCCTTCCAGGGTTAATTTGCATCTCATTTATTCACAGTAAGGAGAGTTTAATATTTATGGTTCTATTGCGCAGGCGAATTTACAGTGAAGACGACCCCAGTTTGAACACTGGTCAGCCAACTGGTTAGAACCACTTTCATTCTTGAGATTTAGCAGACCTGATAGTTACCAGACCTTTTGCAAGCACCGTTTCCTCCCTAAAATTCCTTACAATGGGAACCCAGCCTGGTGGGGCTGAAACTGACCGGAATTGCTTTGAGCCTGACCTTTCATGGGTTCCCAGCCTTGGCCAGTTGTCTCCAACCAGTCAATGACCTGAAGATTTGATTGCCTATCTAGCCTGGCTGGTGGCAAGAGTGTCCATGTGGCTGCTGTGAGTGTCCAGAGCTGTCTCACCCCACAGATTGTGCCACGTGGCACTTCTGCCTGCAGGGAGCTGCTTTGGGCACCAGCTGGGAATAGTGATGGTGGGGGTGGGGGTGGGGGCTGCTGGATCAGGTCATCTTCTCTGCAGGCAAGAGAACCTGTCCTTAGAGCACCTTAAACTCAGAGAAGACATTGGGGGGTTTGCCACGGATCTTACTCCAGCCATTTAAATTTCTCTGTGGCCCACAAGTGATTTGCCAGCCAACCTTTGGGAAGCCCCAAAGGGACCACAGTTTCTTCTTTCTGGCTGCACCGACCTACCAGCTTTGACCAAGTGCCTGATTAGATGATGGGGGCTTTTAGAGTTCACCCACTGTCTGCCCGAGACACCTCTCTGCCTGCCAGTAGCATGGAACGTGGCCCTGGGGCAGAGGGGGAGAAATGTTTGTGTTCCCCCACATCCACGTGGATCTCATGCCTTGTGCATCTAGCCTGGCTCTGCCAGAGTGGCGCTTCCCCTTTAATGGGGCTTCCCCGTTCGGCTGCCTGCGTGGGCTTGAAGCAAAGGCTGTGCCATGAGACATTTATAGGGGGAAAAGTAATAGTTGTGCTTCTCAGATAAGAAACTATTAATCTATTAATCATTAAAAACCTAGGGCTTGTTTGCATTTGGCTTCATCCTGAAAAAACCGAGGCCTTTTTGCACTATGGCCTCTAGTGCATAATTAGTGCACCGGAGCAGAGGATACGCACGTTGAGTAGGCTGTTACAGCCTCATGCGTCCCTCCCTCCCTCCCTCCCCAGAAGTCCACTAAACGTTGATTAGGTGTGGTGCTCCACACCTTAGCCAACATTACCTAATTACTTATCTGAAGGTCCAGTGGCACGACCATTGGCTCTTGCCGGCGCTCTGGGGTCGTTTGAGGTCCCGTGCAAGCGCACTGGGACCTTGGACAACCGTAGACGCTACTGTGCATGCGCAGTCATGGAGCCACTGCTGCCAAAATGGCAGCACCTAGAGGAGGACCTGGCCCTGGGATCGAATAAGGTGACTGTCCGATCCCGGGAGGAGGGAGCAGGTAACGTTGACTAGCACTCAAGTGCAAGTGGTAGTCGATGCTGGGTCATCGTGCTCCTTTCCCGTCCAGCAGTGCAAAGACACCTATCCACATGCTAGTGCAGGCTACAGCAGGGCTCAAGTGAGGCCCGCCAGAGTCTGCATTAACAGGTGGACCACAGACCCTGTTCCTGAGATACATTCCAGAATACGGCCCTGGATTTCAAGCACAATGACAGCCCAGGGCACTTGCCCAGCCAGGCACCCAAGAGGCAAGGCAAGGATTCTGGGAAGTCCTCCAGGTGTGCAATTTTCCGTCCTGTTTGTGTGCTTGGCACTGAGCCCAAGGAAGAGCAGGGAGGCGGCAGGTCCGGATGCTGCCGAACGGGAAAGGCCCTTCTTCCAAGGGCAGAATGCAATTTTCTCCCCACGTCCAGGCCTCATAACTCAGCCTTCACGGCCCATAACCTTCCCCCGCTGGGACACGCTTGGGCCCCTCGCTGGCGTTTTATGGCCTCGTGCCTCTATGCGGAGCGTCTGTGAACAGCACTCAGTTTACGGCCTTTCATTAGCAGCCCGATGGCTGGCGAGGCGCTTCCCGCTCTGATTTGTGGCTCTGGTGGACCATCACGGCACTGCAGAGGTCAATAGTTCCCGGAAGTGGGAGGAACACGGCAGGCAAGAAAGTGAGCGTAGAATTCCAAGGGCTGGGGGCTCACAGCCACTGCAACTGTTTTCCACCCAAAGCACCACAGATTTCTCCTGGGCCCTGGACACACCTGTAGTTTAAGATGGCCTGATGTCGTCCTCAGGTGGCATTACTCAGTGATGGCCCCCAGGCTATGGAATAACCCCCCCTTGAGGTGCATCACGCTCCTTCACTGTACACGTTTAGGAAGGCAGTGAAGAAGCATCTCTTTGCCCTGGCCTTGAGTTAAATGGGGAAACACTTTCACTTCCCACTTGCAGATGCTATTGTTTTAATACATACTATTATTGTTCCAATAATGGTCAATTTTAGATGTTGTTACCTGCCCGGAGACCTCCGGGTATAGGGCTGAATGAATGAATAAATGAATGAATGAATGAATGAATGAATAAAACAATCTATCTGTAAACAAAACTGAGGCCTTTTCGCACACGGGGTTGTTGAATGTGCGGAGAGCAGCCGGAGACGCAGCATGCGCACTGCCGGGACGGCTAAGCCACCCCAGTGCGCCTCCAACTGCTCTCCGCGCGTTCGAGATGTAGAGCACTTAAAAGTGCTCTACATCCATCCCTGCGCGTTCAAAGCGTCCCCGGCCATCCGGGGAGGAAAGCATTCGTACATGCTTCCCTCCCTGACAGCCGCGGGCATGCCCCCCCCCCCCCGCCACCATTGGCCGAAAATCAGCCGAACAGGTGACGGGGGTCAGCTAATTACCTACCTTGCCAGGCTGCGGTGGCAATCGGCAGGCGCGCCGACTGTGATAGACATCAGAGGGACCCATGGACTTGCAGGCCCTGTTTACTGGGAGCGCGTGCGGTTGCCATAGCGCAAGCACGCGTGCTCCGGGTAGACGGGGTTTGCAAGTCGGTGGGTCCCTCTGACGTCTACCAGGGTCGGTGTGCCTGCCGAGCGCCACCGCAGCCCGGCAAGATAGGTGACAGCCTCGCGTGGGGGGAGGTGGGTTCTTCCCAGCCCTGGCAGACCCATTGCGGCTGCCAGAGTCAGGGAGGCACCAAGATCGGCTTCCTCTTGCCCCTTTCCGGGGTGGGAGGAGGCTAATCTCTGCTGGCTATGGGTGAGGGGCTGAGGGACCCCTTGGTTGACCAGACCGCGTCGTTCCGGTCAGCCAAGGCTCCCCCCCGCCTGATCGCGACCCTCTGTGGGGTGTAGGCGCCTGGATTAAGGTGCTTAGGCCCCACAGATGACCCACCCCCACCCCCAGGGCCCAGGGACGCGCGGCGCGCACGCAGACTTACCTTGTCGGTGTCTGGGCTCAGAATGAGCCAAGGACTCCAGGAACATGCACCACGTGCGCATTAGGGGACCAGATTGGCAATTTGGTCTGCGGAAATCGGACCAAATCCAAAATGCGTGGGGACACCCCTTGCAGAGACCTTTTTGCACTAGCGGTTTTGGAACATGCGGGAACACGCAGGAATGCACTGCTGGGGCTGCGTTTGCTCTACATCTGTCCCTGCGCATTCGAAGCGTTCCTGGCCGTCTGGGGAGGGAAGCATTCGCACACGCTTCCCTCCCTGACAGCTGTGGGCACGCCTCTCCCACCACCATTGCCCAAAAATTGGCCGAACAGGTGATGGGGGCCTGCGTTGATCACTCACCTCGCCGGGCCAGGGTTCCTGTCATGCAGGTGCGCTGACTCTGGTAGACGGCAGAGGGGACCTACAGGCCCCGTCTACCGGGAGCATGCGTGTCTGCACGATAGGAACCCCGGCCTGGCAAGGTGAGTGACGGCCTCATGCGGGGGGAGGTGGCTCCCTCCTGGCTCCTGCAGTCCCATTGGGGGACTGTGGAGCATCTGCGGGGGGAGAGCCTTGGTTGACCGGAACCACGCGGTCCGGTCTATCAAGGGGTCCCACAGCCCCTGCCCCATAGGCAGCTGGCCCCGGGCCCCGGCGTGGGTGGGTGCCCGGGTGGCTTCGTGCCAACAGCACAGGACTTGATCGGGTCCTGTACAGCTGGCAGGAACCAGGGGAAACGGTCTAACATGGCTGCCCACCCCTGGTTGCTCCCACCCAATGGTGGGCAGGCTTACGGGAGGTGTCCCCGCCCCTGGCCGTCCTTTCCCAGCTAAGTCACTTCGGGACGCGTTCCTGCCTGCTTGTGTGTGAATGGGTGTAGTGTCCCAAAGTGACTTATTAGCCACGTTCCGGCTGTAGTGCAAAAAGGCCTCCGATTTCAATTTGGGCCAAACCGTGCATGGGGACGCACCCTAGGTGCCAAACTGATGTCACACTATAAGATTAAAAAATGCAGAGCCAATAGGTGGCAGCAGTAGGCTAAAAATCCCAAAGAACATGAGAAACTAAGATCCCTGCTGGATCAGCCCCCAGCCCATGGAGGTCAACATCTTAAGCCAGTTTGCATTTGGACTCCTGCCTGCCCAGATGTTAACTAATTATAAAGTAGCCGTGGTGCACAAAATCATGCACCAGAAAAGGTGCAGACGGTCACCTCTGGACACGTCACGTAAGGAATTGGTCACTTACGGTCCACGCCAGTGCGCTGGCACCTCAGATGGCCTCAAACACAGGTGCACATGGCCGGTGCATCACCATCATCCCAGTGACAGTGCAGCGCACGCAGACGCGGGGGGAAAGGGATGGCGTGCACTAGCAGTTGTGAAGGCAAATGTTCACTATTCCGGCGCCCCGGACAGGACAGAAAGTGCAGAAAGGCCTGAGCTCACTCTCCTCTCCATCTCTGACCACTCTGCAGCAAGCAGGTACCACAACTGCTTAATTCCATTTGCTCAAGCAAGTGAGCCCAGCCGCATTCTCCAACAGACCTGCCTGCTCTCACGCCAAGCATTGCAGTGGTTCAGTTCGATCCCCTCTTGCTGGTTTCCTGCCAGGTACTTTCTGCACTCAGGTCTCCCTTTCTGAGAACAGGAAGTCGGGCAGCGTGCAATCACCAGGCACATTAAGGCTGGGCTGGCAAGAAGCCCTTTGGGCCAGGGGTGAGAAGAGATTGGTCGGAACATGCCCAGGCAGCCAAGGATTAGGGTTCCAGGCTGGGGAAATGTTACTCGGTGGGTAAGAAAGCTGCAGCAGGAGGTGCTTGAACCCAAGGCCAGGCCGGGTGAGATCCTGACACTGACCCTCCAGTGATCTGGGTGTGCAGTTGGCACCCTCATTTCTGCCTTTTGCTGGTGTCTACAGAGCTGAGGCCTTTCTGCACTTACCTCATCAGTGCACGGTGAACCAAGGCCAGTACACCAGTGCACACACGCGTGGCTGTAGGCCGTTGTCTTGTTTGTCCCGTGGTACAGCCACTTCTGTGAACTTATTTGGGAACCTGTGACCACAGCCCTGAACTAATTAGCAATTAAATTCTCCTCCAAGACGTAGAACCACAGATGGGTGGACTTGGATGGGACCACAAGGGTCATCTGGCCCAGGGTTTTGCAAAGCAAATGAAATTATTGTTGAGAAGCGGAGTCCAGCCTTGCCTGTTTTTGTCCCTGTCTTTTCCTTTCTTCTCTATAGAGGACAAAATCTGTGATTCCTCATATAGTTAGAGGCCTCGGGAAGCAGAGAGACCTTTGTCCTCAGGAATATTCCGAATGCAAGAGAGAGGGCTGAAAATGGGATTCAAGGCTGTTTGCACATGGTGCCCATTGGTGCATGCGGTGAAAGGCTGCTCTTGACCCAGATTGCTTGATATGGGCTTGGACCAGAATGGTGGCCAGCAGCCCTTGCCAAGGTCCGTCCACGTGACAGCTCCCATCCCCACTCAGTTTGAGGGACTTTGAATGAAAGTCTGCAGGGTTGCCAGGTGGATCAAAGTAACTGTGGGAACTGCATTGAATGGAGCAGGTCCACTCTCTCACCAGGCCCATGTGGACGCCACCTTCCATGAGAAGCGTGGCCTCTAGGGAAGTGCACAAATGGGGGGGTTTAATGTCATAACATTTAATTCATGTACGAAGGTCCAAATTCATCCAAATATCAAATATGACAAATGTTTGTGTACCTCCTGGTGGTCTGGTCCCCAATGCGGATCCTGCCACTTATCTCTCTTTCTTCCAGGTAGATCTAAACCGCAGTCCCCGGGTTTGCTTCTGAATGGTGATCTTGTGGCCTCCAGCCAGTGTTATTTGCACACTCCTACGTGACAGGTGGCGGTGGCTGGGGGTCAATTGCATCCCTTGCATTCGAGTAACATTCCTTGCCGCCTCACCCCCCACCTGCAACGTCTGCAAAGTGAGTTTGCCTTCTAGAATGAATGAAGCAACATCGTTCGCTGGTTGACCTAGAAAGGAGCCCCTCTTTTTTGTTTTTATTTTTGCTAAAGGAAGAAGGAGGAGGAGGAGGAGGAGGGTTGGCTTTTCTACTGCGCTTTTCTCACCCACTTAAGGGGCTCAAAGCAGCTGACAAAGCTTTGCTATTCTTCTCCCCACAACAGACACCCTGTGGGGTAGGTGGGGCTGTGAGAGCTCAGAGGAGAGCAGTGACTAGCCCAAGGTCACCCAGCTGGCTTTGTAGGGGAGGGCGGAATCGAACCTGGTATTCCCAGAGAAGAGTCTGGCTCCCTAACCACTAGACCAGAAGGGGCTAGGATAGCATCCTCTTGGGACCCCATTTTGGAGAGTGAATAGAAGGAAGCCAGCTGGGTTGGAGGATCTTCATCCTGGTCCCCATGGAGCCAGGCATAGAACTATGGGAACCCTTCTTGTCTCTTCCCGGCCTGCAAAATGAATAGAGATGAATTGTGGCCTTTTCCTGCTCCTCCATGGCGGACGTCTCCAGCTGCATCACAGACTCTGGGCTAGCAGAACTGGGTGGGTCCAGATCTCCAGGTCAGTGCTGAAGGGCCACTTTCAGATCCTGTCTGGGAGACCTGTGGTTCTTGAGGGATTTCCTGGGATCGTGCCTGCTTCCTTTTTGCAGTGCTGACAGTTGCTGGGAAGGAATTCGAGGGAACCCCTTGACCTCTGCTGCTGCACCCTTCTGAAATTTAAGGGAAGGCCCCGCCTGAGGGGCGGGATGGGCAGGAAGATGGGTGGCTCTCCACTTTCGATTCTGTTTCAGCCACTGAGTCTTCTTGGGTATCTGGATGGGGAGAGAGAAGTGTGCAACACTTTCCACAGTCAATAAACTTTGCCTGTGTACTTATTCTTCTAAACTTTGGCTCTCTCCAGGACACAGAATGCTGCAATGATGTCAAGCCAAGCTGCTTTCTTTTGTTTAGGGACTGCTGGATTGTTCTGGAGTTCGACTCTGGCTGCCCTGCCCTGCCCCAACTCTGTTGCACATGCGCTCTGTGGTTTGCACATTCCAGCCACTAAGAAATGGAGCCACTTCGCTGCTTACTGGGACAGAAGAGATTCACTCCCAGGTTCCGCCAGGCGCCCTTACCCATTTTACTTACTCTTTCTAACCCTGCTGGATCAGGCCACAGCCCTTCTGGTCCAGCATCCTGCCCCAATTGCCCATGGGCATCTCAAGCAGAGACAAGGGCAAACCTTCTCCTGCTCTTGAATTTGAGCAAATGACCTTAAAGCATCCTGCTTTGCCCCCAGCCTGAAAGATGTACTTGCGCATCCTTTCTAGCAGCCATTGATACATCTGTCATCCATGAATTTAGAGGAGCCCTGCTGGATCAGGCCACAGCCCATCTAGTCCAGCATCCTGTCTCACACAGTGGCCCACCAGTTGCAAACCTTCTCCTGCTCTCGAATCCACCATTCAGGTCCTGCCAAGGTTCTGGCCGGAAGCCTCCACTGGACTCTGCTGAACTGCTGTGGAGCCACAAGAAACCATAGAGTACTGGCAAGGTGGAAGGGAGGCTTCCCGCCACAGCCTCACCTGCTCCTGCCGTGGCTGCATGGATCTTCAGGCGCCACTCCTGCCAGGAGCCTTCCGAGGGTAGTTTAAAGGGATATGGGGGAGCCACCTGGGTGGTCAGGACACACACTAAAAATATCTGGAGGCACCCATTAATTCCCAAGGAAGAAAACAGAGGGAAAAGGTAATTTGATGCTGCTCTAATTCCCTGTTTTATTATATACAATTCATTTTCCTCAATTTGTACACCTCTTAACATTTGGGTAATGCATAGTTGTTATGACCAATCTATACGTCTACCAATAATATTGTTTGTTTCATATTTGACTTCTTTCCAAAATGTTTTAACCTTCGGGCATTCGCACCAAAGATGGATATAAATTCCCCTCTGTCCGCAGCCATGGCAGCAGCAGGAGGATAAATTATTTATCAAATGTGCCAGTCAATGTGAGTCCATTGCACACCTTACCCGTCCAGCAGACAGGAAGGGAAGTGCGAAATCGCCATAGATGTCAATGACCTATTCGGCTGTATCTGGGTATTCCAGAATAAAGCATGGATATTCTGAAACATCGATGCTTTATTCCAGAATATCCAAATATAGTGGGGAAAGTAGCTGATGTATGGAGGCAGCCTCAGAAAATCACTCTCCTCATTTCTACAGGTCTGGATTCTTTGGCCAAAAAGAAGTTTGAAGGATCTAGCATTTATCACCTTTAAATGAACTATGCTTAGGCCAGCCATTGCTGACATTCAATGATAGTGGAATACTTGAAGTATGAGGCCATCACATAGGTATTCTTAAGTTTAATATCAAAGTTCCCAGTATGTGAACAGGCAGAAAACTGATACCGACTGCCTTGGCTACTGGTGCCCAGAATGGTCAACAGGACAGAAGGCAGGAAAGAAACAAAACCCCTTCTGGGAGGGTGACCTCAACATGGTGATCTTCCAAGCCTAAAATGCTTTGGGACCAGATTAGCTGCATCCGTGTGATCCTGAAGATCTGCTCCGGCCTCCTGCTGGGTGCTCACCTGCAGAGACGTAAGACGCAGGAGTGAATGGGACTCATGCGCTGCTTTCTCTGTTGCTAGAGTAGGTGGCACCAGGAACTGATTGCTGCCCTCCATTCACGGTTGTTAGCTGCGTGGCCATATCCTGGCTCCCTGAATTGCGTGGTGCACATTCTTGCCCGGATGACTTTGTTCTCGCCAACTTGTTATGTGTTTTGGGTTTCTTTTGCATTCTCTGCGCAATGAATACAACTTTGCTACACCTGGGCTGATGAAGATAGAGATTAGAAGAGGCGAACAGGTCAGAAGGCTGATCCTGGCAGCACCAACACACAAGGCAATTATGTTTCCTGCCAGGAGAAGCAGGTGGAGGATGAAAAGCACACAGGTGAGATGATCATTGGCTTCTCCACTCGCTCCTGGAGTGAAAAAAATACATCGGAGAGAAATATTAGACTTAAATGCATTTGAACACCACAAGGTTTGGTACACTGGAGAAATCCGATATATAGGAGAAAGGAGGTGGGATTTTATGGGAACAATGGAACAAACAGGGCACAGTAAAGATTCCTGTCACAACTGATGGACCCACAAGATTAATTTCTTAGCTCTGGAAACTTAAGGAGAAAATCTGAAATCAAACCACACATGACGTATCAGAGCATCGCTCACCCGGGCCTGCAGGAGTTCGCCCAGAGAAGGAGGAAAAAGAGACCCAAATTAGCCAAGTAGCAACACTTAGCAGGGTCTGAAAGAATGGAGGCGACAGGAGGGCAGACAAAGAACAGTGGCCGTCTCTCCTATGAATTTAATGGCAGGTGACCCCTCCCTCCCCCCCTCTTATCACATCCCTGCCACCTGTGAGGCACAGGAAAGTAATCAGAGGCCACGTTGGTGTAAAGAGCTTTGAGCTGTGAAAGGCAAGGGCATCCCAAAGGACCCGGATCCAAAATGCAGACTGCATTAAAAAGAAGTGTCCCTAAAGCATCTCAGGAACATGCTGTGTGGCCTGCTGGAACCGCAAAAGGGTTCTGCTTTTACCGGAAGGCCTGTATTTACCCCTCGGAACCCTTTTGCAGTTCCAGCAGGCCTCGGATGAGGCCCTGTGCCACCACCGGAGCTCACCCCCCCCCCCGGGTATGTGGGTCCTGGGGAGGTGGGGGGACACAGTCTGGTTTTACCGGAAGGCCTGCATTTACCTCCAGGAAAGCCTGCTCACAGTTCCAGAGGGCCCTGGAATAGGCCCGGAGTGCTACTGCAGCAGGTAAGTGGGCTCTGGGGGGTGGAAGTTTGAGGGAGTCTGGCCCAGGGAGAGGCTCCAGAGTAATCCAGTATCCTTAGAAGCTTCTACTGAAACTTCTATGGATACTGGATTATCCAATTCATGGACGGATAGGGCCCTTCAGACAGGGCCCTATTCGATCTGTCCATGAACCTTGGAGTTCGAATGTATTCGTCTGGATTCCGAATGCCCAGATAATTTGTGCAGATCCCTAGCAGAGACACAATGGGAGTGATAAAAGGGCCTCCTCGCTTCACAAAGGAGCCTCCCAGATGGACTAAAGTTCCCCCAACGTCAAGCCAGTTGCCTCATCCCCAGCAGATCCACCGGAAGGACAGAACACGCTTATCTCTGGACGAAGGTCCGGGCCGTTTTCCTGCTCTGAGAGAAAGCACTCCTGGGCTGAGAGGAAACTCCCCAAGAGCCCCTGGGAAGCTGCTTGGATCCAGACCATCCTGCGTGGTTGTTTTTTCGTAAAGAGCCGGGATTCCAGCAAGTCTAAACCACAATTTGGGAGCTGTCCACTTGCGACTGCTGAAGTGCAGCTTGAACTGCTGCCGAGCGCTTGCACAATCCCTCCGTGCTCCTGCCGCAACTCAGACTGGACGCATAAACGCCCTCTTGGCTCAGAGGCTCTTGCAGAGCAAAGCGGGGAGGCCCACAGACAGCCAGGAAGAGCCTCTGGGGTGAAGAGAGCTGACGGTAATCCCTCCAGTAAGGACACAGGTTTTGGTTTCGGTTGTGTGAAGGAGCTTCCCGCAGGTCCCCCTGTGGCCTGGGGACGCTCACAGTGCCGGATGTGTGGGAACTGGGTCAGCATGACGCAACATGACAAGCCAAGGTATTTCCTCCAGGTTGGAGAGACAGACAGGAGACCTCCCAAGGCCGTTTGCAGGGATCTGAGAACAGGCGGAGGTTTTGCCTTCGCCTTCTGCTTGAGACTCCCACCATCACTGGTGGGCCACTGTGTGGGACGGGGATGATGGACTAGATGGGCTGTGGCCTGATCCAGCAGGGCTTCTCTTCTGTCCTTATAGACAGATTTGTGGAGGGCAGGTGTATCAGTGGGGCTGCCAGAACGGATGCCCAGGTACCACCTCCAGGGGTAAGAAACAGGTTTCTCTAAAGGCCATTTACAGGGAGTGGAGAGCAGGTGATGGTTTTCCCTTTGTCTTCTGCTTAAGATGCCCAGAAGCAATTGGTGGCCACTGAGTGAGATGAGATGCTGGACTAGATGGTTTGTGCCCCATTCCAGCAGGGCTCCTCTTATGTTCTCATGTGCCTATGTTCTCTTATGGCATCTATACCACAGATACTCCCCCTGCCCCCTCCCCAAAAGGAAGATGATGAGGTTTGGGACTCCCCAGTCTTAGGAGCAAGGTGAGTGGGTGGATCACCAGGAGAAAGAGACCTTTTCTCTCTCCAAATATCTGGTGAAGCTGTGTGAGAAGAGACTACCTGTAATTGAACCCATAAACCTGTAATTAAGCTCTTCCTGTCTTACGTGAGTGCTGGGGAGAAGGATGGCCCTGAGTAGCTCCTTAGGGTAAGGGTGGCACCGTCTTGCCTTGAAGTGAACCGTTGGCTGCCCAAACTCACACTGAACCCTGTTGTGTACCAGCCATGATCGGCAGAATTCCAGGTGCTGGGACTTCTGAGTGAAGAAGGGAATCTCGGTTAACTTCTGTCTGATTCTAGCTCTGGCTGCCTTGGTGAATGACTTGGGCCAGGAAGTGGAGGGGAAGGTCTTCCCCCCTGTAGATCCTGCAAAACATCTTGGGATCTTTTGGTACTGTTGACTTTGCTATCCTTCCAGGTCACCCAATGGGAATGGGAGTCATTAATATGGGAGATCCATTCCTTTTTAGGTGGGAAACCTCAGATGGGGGGGGGGTCTACCACTAATCCTAAGGGACTCCCAGGGCTCCACTCGGCCCCCGTGGTTTCTAGTATCTGTACCAAACTGCTAGTAGACATTGTTGTGACTGTAGCATCTGGTGCTACCCCCCTACTGAGGACACTCAGCGGCATTTCTCATTCCTGGCAAAATCCAAGGAAGCTGTTCCTGGTCCACTGATGCCTGGTGCAAGAGGTGGATTGGATGTGGCTCAGCAAATTGAAATGATCAAATGCAAAGAATAATCTAGAGGCGCTCCTGGATAACAGAAAGGCTGATCATGGAATTACCCTCCCTGTGGAGACTCCAGATTTCAGCATGGGGTGGGAGGCTAAATTATTATTATTATTTTGTCACATTTATATACTGCTTCCCATTATGAAGTCCTACAGCAGTTCGGAATAAAGATAAATGAAATAACTGAAGGCATAAAACTTAGTTAAGAGCAATAGATGGTAAAGATGACACCAGTCTCGCCAGGAAGGCTTGGTGAAAAGGGAGCCTCCAGTAGGATCTTCAAGGGGAAATCTTCCAGTGCTGCAAGATGCAATGCTATCTGCAAGGGCTGAGGAGCCCCAGGCACCAAAGCCTCTGTCCTCTGAAAAAGTCAAGTATGTCATTGTCCCACCGCCCCACCATCCACTTGGTCTCGCCACTATGACCAGCTTTGCAACAAGAGGATAGCCACAAACATCTTCCTTTAATAGTCATTCATTCATTCATTCATTCATTCATTCATTCATTCATTCATTCATTCATTCATTCATTCATTCATTCATTCATTCATTCAGGGCAGGTCACAACATTAAAACCAGTGAGCGCATAAAATGAGCATTAAAACCATGACAGTGCCTGAATGTGGGGAGGAAAGACATTTTCTTGTGTAGCTAAAGGCCAGGGCAAAAAGGTGTGCCTTCACTCCTCTCCTGAATGCATAAAGTGAAGATGCCTGACATGCCTCAGGAGGGAGACTATTCCACAATCTGGGAGCCACCACTGAAAAGACCCTATCCCCAGTGCTCACCCCTTTTGCTACTGAGGGTGGTGGGACAACCAGGAGGGCCTCTCCTCCAGATCTTAAGGCATGGGCAGGTCGATATGGAAGAAGGCATTCCTTTAGATATGGGGCCTTATAGGTTAAAGTTAACACCTTGAATTGGGCTTGGTAGCAAACTGGCAGCCAGTGCAGCTTGCTGTTCCAGGAAGCAGTCTAGCAGCTGCATTCTGCACCAGCTGCAGCCTCTGAACCATCTTTCGGGCAGCCGCCATGTAGAGCGCGTTACAATGGTCCAGTGTTGAAGTTACCAGGGCATGGATAACTGTAGCCAAATCATCTGTCTGGAAGGGGCCTTAGCTGTCAAACCAGCCGTCGTTGAGCTCACCTGCTTCATCTGCTTCAGCATCATGATCCAAAAACCTATCAACTTCCAGACACGTACGCCATAAATGCCCACATGCCCCCCAGTCTCCACAGAAATGCCAGCAAGTCAACAGAGAAGTTGGATTCATATGTGCCACCTGGAGGAGGGTACGATACCAACGATGGGTAACCTTCATATATAATTCCCTCAACTTATAATTACGCAACTTGGTCACATATCTAACACTAACTTCCAGCTCCTCCCTAAAAACTGAAAAATCCGTTAGGCGAGGTGTTCTTACTGCAGGCCTTAAATGGCTCACCATGTTTCTAATTGGTGCTTTAATGAAGTTTTACATTTAGTTTTTCATACTAATCAGTCCAGTTCTGGGCACCCTGATTTAAAAAAACCATTGAGCAAGTCAAAAGGAGGTCTACCTAAGTGGTTAGTGGTCTGGAAAGCACGTCCTACGAGGAGAGGTTGAAGGATCTAGGAATGTTTAGCCTGCAGAAGAGAAGACTGAGAGGAGACTTGAGACGTTTTCGCACGGGGCTGAACGGAACGCGGAAAAGACAGCTGTGGACACGTCATCCGCATTGCCCGCGCGCGGCTTGCGTTCCGACGTGTCCACAGCTGTCTTTTCCGCGTTCGAAACGTAGAGCACTTTAAACTGCTCTACACGCGTTCCAACGCGGACGAGCCGCCCGCAGCCGTTCGGGAGGAGAAGCGTTTGCGCCTGCTTCTGTCTCCCGAACGGCTGCGGGCGCGCCTCCGACGCCGCGCGGCTTTGACAATCAGCTGTTTGTCAAACAGCTGATTGTCGATCTGCCTCCGCGGCTGTCTGCGCGCCCCTGGCCGGCGTTTGCCGGCTAAGGCAGCTTCGGGCGCTTTGAGCATTCGCACCCAGACGCTCCGGAACGCGTTTACACGCGTTCTGGCGCGTCTGTGTGTGAACGGGGAAAGCGCCCGAAGCTGGCTTAAGCTTTCCGCCTGAACGCGTTCCATTTCGAACGCGATGCAGTGCGGAAATGCCTATGATCTTGGTCTTCAAGTCTCTGAAGGGCCATCACAGTGCAGAGGGATCGTCCCTATTCTCACTTGCACAAGATGGGAGGAATAGAAACAACGGGATGAAACTTTGAGGGACTCAATATAGATTAGATATTAGGAAAAACTTCCTGACAGTGAGGGCGACCAGTCAGTGGAACAGGTTGCCACGGGAGGTAGCAGGATCTCCTTCGCTGGAGGTCTTCAAGCAGAGGCTGGACCTGCATCTGTCTGGGATGGTTTAGGGAATCCTGCATTGGGCAGGGGGATGGACTGGATGACCCTGGAGGTCCCTTCCAGAGCTATGATTCTATGCTCTGGCCAGAGTGGACCTGGGCAGCAGCATTTTAAAAGAGTTAAACTTTGGATGTAGCTGGAAGATGGCCACAGACAGGCATCTTCAAAGATTCATAGAGTCACCTGGTTGGTGCCTCCATCTCCCCTTCCACCTCAGGCCACCAGGCACCTTGGGCTCTGCCCTTTTGGGTGCCAAGCTGCTTCCAGCCAGTCACAGTGGAGGGAAAGCTGCACAGAGAGCTGTTTTTCTCAATCCTGGATCCTGTCGTTCATTCCTGGCTGCCAGTTGAAACGGAATCAGCCAACGACAGCAGAGAGTGCAAAAGGGTCCTCACTCTGGCAACCTCCCTCGCTGCCAGCAGGCGCCTCTTTTCTCCAAGGAGGGAAGTTGTTGCAGGACGTTGCCCGCTCCCTCCCAGCTGCAACACATGTCCCGGCAGGAAAGCAGGGAAGTCGGTCCCAGGCCGGCTGCCAAGGCGAGGGGAAAAGAAAGCGAAAGGCGTCTCCGGGGATATATAGGGGGCTGCTGCCGCTGACGGAGAGACAGCAGGACCAGCGCTGCGCCGACGCCTCTGCTGGGACCCCGACGCCGCCCGACGCCGCAGGATGAATCCCCGGGCTCTGCTTGCGCTCGGTGCCCTGGCTGCCCTCTTGCAGTTCTGCCAAGCTCAAGGTACGACAGTGGGGTCTCTTGGGGCGGGGGGCGGGTAAAAGGGAGGCCGGCTGGAGGTGCTTGGGGGGGGCGGAGACGTCCCCCCTCCGACCCACACGCCCCCCCTCGCTGTTTCTTGCAGGAGACGGGCACCTGGACTGCTGCCCTGCCGTCGAGCTGCAGCCCTTGCCGCGGAAGATGCTGCCCAGAGTCCAGTCGTTCCGCGTGCTCTTGGCCACCGACCCGAGATGCTCCCAGGCCATTGTGTGAGTACCGTGCGGGCGGCAGGGGCGCAGCAGGGCACCTTCCGGGGTCCGAGCCCCGCGCTCTGGCAGACCGAGTCGCCCTGTCTCGTTGGGACCCACCTGGCAGCACCCTTCGCCCTCCCCACTGGCCCTCTGCAGCCGGGAAGCCTGGGAGCTGCTGGGTCGCCCGAGGGGCGAGCGTTCTCAGGCGGCATTCCAGCAGCGAGCACTCAGTCTGCCGCCGGGTCGGTGCCGGTTTCGGCTGCCCTCGCGGTCGGTTGGCACGCAGAGAGGCCAGCGATCCGGGCGGCGGCGATAGGGGCGTTTGCCCAGGCTGCTGCAGGAACCCTTCCTGCCCGCCCGCCCCCCCCCCCTCGCACCCCGGCAGCAGCTAGACTGGGGGGCGAGGTTCCTCCCTAGGGCTGCAGCCTCGAGGAGAGAAGGGGCGATAGACCCCCCGCTGAAGCAACAGAGCTCTTTGGCTGGCTGCTCAGCTGCCGGGTGGGGACCCCTTGCGCCCCTCCCTCTCGTCTCCTCCCCCCTTCGGGGCCCCACAGGGCTGCCTGGAACCCCGATGCTGAGGAAGGACTAGGAAGGTGCGCAGAAATGCATCAGGGCGGTTGCGCCTAGAGCCGCTCGGCGGACACGGGTCCCTTCTGCACGTAGCTTTATTCTGAATTATATCCCAGAATAGGGGCCTGCTGTCCACATGATCATGCAGGTTACAGCAGACACCAAGCAAAGCCTCCCATAGCCTGCATAGACAACATACCCCCATTGCAAGATATAGTCCAGCATACGGCCAAGTGCAGAAAGGACCATGTTCTCTTGTTAGGAACATTTATAGTAGGGCCTTTTCTGTGGTAGCCCCTATCCTGTAGAATTCCCACCCTTTCCATACTCTCCTACAATTACAGCTTTTAGGTGCCAATCCGGAGATGCCGGCTTTGGCCCAGGGGTTTTCCTTAAGCCACCGGTGTGTTTTTAATAGCCTGGACCATTTTAAGTGACTTCATTCTTGCTTAAGGTTCACTTTTGTAAGCCACTTCCAAATTTTTCATGGAAAGCACACCACAAATGTGTTGAAAGAAAGAAAGAAAGAAAGAAAGAAAGAAAGAAAGAAAGAAAGAAAGAAAGAAAGAAAGAAAGAAAGAAAGAAAGAAAGAAAGAAAGAAAGAAAGAAAGAAAGAAAGAAAAAGAAAGAAAGAAAGGCATTTGCCAGTATCTCCCACTCTAAACTCTGCGGTCTCAGGACAGGGCTGTTACAACCAAAATATGTAAAAAGCAACATTAAAAGCAATTAAAAACAGCAAGGGACCCTGGGGGAGAATCCCCTCTGGTCTGCAGAGCAATGCACCAGCAAGAGGTCAAGATGCAGGTGGAGCCCTACTGGAAAAGCACCAGGGGCTATAGGAAGCCACAGTCCAAACTGCTAGGAATGGGCTAGTGCCTGTCCCTTTCCCCATCGCCTTGGAGACCCTGGAACTCAGGATGCTCCCTCTGGAGAGCCCTTCATCCAGGGGACCAGAAACCGGCTCCGATTCCTTGCCATGAGGCTCTGCTGGACAGAGCTACGCTCTGCTGGTCGGGCAGAGAGCAGGTGACCACAGCCTCCAAGTGGTTCTGATTCTCTGTCCTCAGGGTGACCACGAAGAGAGGAAAGGAAATCTGCTTCCATTTCGAAAAACAGCTGGTTTCGAGGCTGCAACAGGCCGTGAATGCAAAGAGACGCTGGGGCCGGCAGCAGCAGTCCAGAAGCGGCTAGGAGGTAGGTCTGGGCAGGGACAGCAGGGAGGGAAAGCACAAGGCAGAGGCCTAGATGATGCGGAAGGCGTTCAGGGCCCCAGGAGGGAGGTTCAGAGGCAGCCTCAGAGAGCCCAAGGGGACAGGGCTTTCCTCCTCTCCAAACAGGTGGGCTGCAGAAGGAGCCTCTAGCTGGGCCTGAACTGCAGCTCACTGCCTTCCTTTCTGTTCCGTTCCGTTCCTTTCCTTTCCTCTCCATTCCGTTGCTGGCTGCTCATGGGACCGCAGTCCAGCAACCTCCAGAGAGCCAGAATGAGGCCAGTCTTGCTCAAGTCCTTCTCCTAGCCCTGCTGTTAAGGTCAGCTCCTTCCACCTCCCAGAAGGCCATGTGGACTAGGCGTCCTGGCGGTGCTGGTGAGAAACAATCCAACAGCAGTTTAGCAAAGGCTTATCGAGGCTGAGACTTCCCCTCTCGTCTTCCGTCAGTAGAGCCCCCGAGAGCGAAGGCCACGGGAGCAGCGTTGTGCTTGTGAATCTCAGTCCCTGGAGACTTTGAGCTGAGGGAGCCAGCTGGGCCGCCTCCTTTAAAAAGCTGCTGGCACAGAGGGCGAAGGCTCTCCTTGTAGTCTTCCATCCTATGTCTTCAATTGGTTTTAGTTCCACCTGCTTTGAAAGCTTCTCGGTAGCAACAGCCCATGGGTCTGGACAGCGGGGATGAGAGCCTAGGAAATGGCCTGCAGGATCAAACCCTGTGGCCCAGCAGCCTCTTCTCACAGGAGCAAGGGCTGCAAAGGAGCCCTGTGGACAGGGTGCAGGGAGGCGCCTTGCCCCGAATATGCCCTCCAGCAATTGTCCTTGAGGCGCCCTGCTTCCTGGAGGAGAGCCCACGGGCGATGCAGCCCAGGGTCCTGTTTTCACAGCGGCCATTGGCTGCATGGGGAAGCCCTCCAGTGGGAAGAGCCACGTCCCCTGCCACGCTCACCAGGGTCCTCTGGATGCCTCCCCGAAGTTGCCCAGGCCCCAGAGCAACTGGCAACGTGGGTGTGGATTTCTCCCTTGAAGGCCTCACTTTGATCTCCCCAAACTGGATTTCAACCCACTAGGGGTCAAAGTCTTTAGGGAGGTGAAAGGACGGCTTCCACTTGGAGCCCCTCTTCCTGTGCCCCCGACCCACAGCTTGCTGCTCATGCTGAATCTGATTTCTGCACCTGATCCTCCTTCTCTTCCCTTCTAGGTCAGCAAGGTGCCTTTGGTGTTGGCCCCAGCTGGATGTGGCCAAATCCTTCCACAAAGAATGTGAATACAGACTCCGGGTTTTTGTTCTTTTACTTTTCTCTCTATCATCGTATTGCCCAGCCAGGGCAGCTTCTTAAGAGTCACTTGGATTTTACATGTCGCTGCTTATATTCAGCTCCAGCTCATGGGATGGGGGATGAAGTGCGGTGGAGCAATTTAGCTGTGGAGCATTGCAGCTGGAAGCCCACCTGTCTGGCCTCAAAGCCTAGTAATTCTCGAGACCATCACCTGTAAGGTGCGCCCTGCTGGACCAGGCCACAGCCTGTGCAGTCCAGCATCCTGTCTCACACAGTGGCCACCAATTGCTTCTGGGCATCTCAAGCAGAAGGTGAAGACGAAACCCTCACCTGCTCTCAGATCTCTGCAGGTGGCCTTGTGCTGGTCTCTCCAACCTGGAGGCGGTTCCTGGCCATCCATTCCAGTGGCCACTTCAGCTGCCATCCTCTCAGTTCTGTTCATCATCTCTAATGCCTGTCCCTGGATCCCGAGTAGCAACAAAGCTGTGGCATTTGCTCAGAGCGCCCACCTGCATCTTCCCCTCGCTGCAAGGAGCCACAGTGCAGATGTTCCTAACTGGGCGCAGGGCCTGCAGCATCCAAGAACCGAGTCCCTAAGGAGACCTGCACCTGCATAATGGCAGCTTCTCCTTTTCTATGGCAGCTTCATAAATCTGCAAGTAGCACTGAAAAGCCCTTGGCTTGCAAGGCAAAAATAAAATTGGGGGGAGGGGGGGTCTCACCCTTGACAGCTGGGTATGATCTAGATCTGCTAAGAGAAAGCCCAGCACAAAGGGCCAGAAAGATGTTCCTGCTGAGCAACTGCCCTGCAGTTTTGTATACTGATATCTGCTTAATTAAAACTTGTCATTTCTTTCAATATATATACACATTTGTGTCTGTTTTCTTTTCTGCGAACCATCAAATCCCTTGCCAGACTGAGAAAATCTCCATGCTCAGGTGAAATATTCTCTAGAAAGATAAAGATGCTGTTATGCACCTGGAGACCTTCAGGTATAGGGCGGGATAAAAATGTAAATAAATAAATAAAACAAACATGACTTCCAAATGCTTCCCCTTAACAATTTGGTGTACTTTACATAGGTGTGAGATATCAGAATGTGAGAGAGATGGTTCAAAACCATCTCTCTCACATTCTGATAGTTTTACACCATTAAGAACTCGCTCCAGTGTTTCTAGATGTCCTTCCTTTTGATTAACAAAAATAAGCTATTTTTAAATTCTACTGATAACATTTTTTGAACACAGAAAGAATACGAAGGGTCTTCAATTTTCAGAAAACCAAAATGAGGGATTTTCTCGAATCAAACGTGTCAACTTGCCCATTTCTGCCAGATCTACCAATTTAATCCGCCATCCTTCCCTCGTGGCTTGTGCTGCTTTCCTCCATTCCTGCACCTCTGATTCTGTATTGTAATAGTCTTCATTTTTAAAAAAAATTAAGTTAAAATAGTCTTCCATATAGACCTGCCTGCCAGGTACTGAGATCTCAGGAGAGGCCTTGTTCTTCCTCCTTTCTCAGAAGTTCAGAGGTCAGTGACACACAAAAGGGCCTTTTCGGTGGTGGCCCCCAGACTCTGGAACAGCCTCCCTCTAGAGGTTTGCCAGGTGCCTACACTGGATGGCAGGTTAAAACTAGCTTTTTTGCCGCTTAGCTTCTTCTGGATGATGTCCTGCCAGGGAGAGGGGGAGGGAGGGTTATATTTTAAATATCTTTTATTAAGGACGTCTTTGTATTATTGTGATGCACACCTGGGGCCTTGCGGGGAGGTCAGGATATACATTCATAAGCAGACAGACGGGCAAGCAAGTCTTTTCCAGCGGTTCCTCTAACAGTCCCAGCAAGACGGGCTCCGGGTTCCTTGGCATCTCCAAGCTCGGTGCCTGCAGTTGGGTCCAAAGCTGTTTTGCTCCATCCAGCGTCCACCGCAGGCGATTAAAAGTTCCTTCCACATTTCGAGCACCTTTGTGCAACCAAAGTTATTGACTTGGGTGACGGATGCTTAGCGGGGAAAATGGAGGGAACGGAAGGAAAATCAGGATGTTCATTCTTCCCTATACGAACCCCAGAGAGACTGGGACTCTTCCCCCTTACCCAACCCAGCCCCTAAGAAGGGACTTTCAGCCGCTGGCCCTGCCTGTGCCTATTCCTCTCCCTGTATGTAAACAGTCGTAATAAATAGTCCAGGACTTTGGTTAATGATGGAACGCTTGTGTACAAAGGAGCCTCCCTCCCTCCCTCCCTCTGGCCCCTTAGATGTGAACCAAATTGGGAGCGAAAATGAAGGAAAGTCCCTCTTTTCTACACCACATTCTCCCAAGAAGGGAACGCACGAGGCAGGCGCTGCAAGATCTGCCATAGTCTGCGGACAGCTGGTCCCTATTCTGGGATATAATCTGGATTAAGGACCAGGCAGAAAGGTCCAGAGGGAGGGGGAGCCTTCACAAGCCGTTTGGATGCACATTTTTCTTAGCTGCAAAGTGCCATTGGTTTCACAAACAAAAGGGGGGCTTCCCGTGAGTGAGGCGTCCACAGGAGGCCAGAAGCATCCGGCCGACTCCTCCCACCCACTTGCCCAGGAGAGGAGTTCCTTGAAACTGGATGCGACTCACCACTGGCGACCCACCAAAGCCTGAGTCCGAGCCTTTCAAAGGTCTGCGATGCTTTTCAGTGCTGAAGAGCAAGAACCCGTTCAACCCTGCTGAACTCCACCACCCCTGTGGACGCTTGGCCATTGGGAGCATCATGTAGCTATGGCCCCCAGGGAATGCTCTGGCTGCTTGACCTGTAGCCTCGGAGCCCTCCCTGGGCCAAAACGGTGCCAGGCGGTGCTCCAGCCAAAAGCACTTTCAGTAGTCGCCCGAGCATTCCTGGTGTGAATGGCTGGACCACGCAAGCAAGTGCTCACACCTGCTCCAGAAACAGCCCTGGAAATGGGCCCTTTGCACCCTGCTGGAAATACCCCCAGTCTAGAACCTTGAAGGTCGTTGGGGGAACTTTTGTTTCATACCTTGAATCAGACCGGGCAAAGGCCGGGCAGAATGGCCAACTTCTGGGGCGTGATGCCACACCACACTCTGGTCTTGACCCAGATCAAGCCATCTTGGCCAAGATCACCCTCTACATCCTGCGTCAAGGCACGGGGTATGGAGGGTCCCTGTGAGAAGGGGCTGCTGGACCAAACAGGCAATGGGCATGATCCGGTGGGGCATTTCTTAGGCCCTTACGCCTCTGGAGGTGCTGAGACATGAGCAGGGCAGGGTGTGCACTTGTGACCGGCTTGTGGGCTTCCTTGGGCAGATGGTCAACCCTATCCTAGGCTGCATCCAGGCGTGTTAAATAACATTAAGAACTCAGTCTGGTCTAGTGGTTAGGGAGCCAGACTCTTACCTGGGAAAACCGGGTTTGATCCTGCCCTCCCCCATGAAGCCAGCTGGGTGACCTTGGGCTAGTCACACCTCTCTTCTGAGCTCTCACAGCCCCATGCACCTCACAGGGTGTTCTGTTGTGGGGAGAAGAACAGAAGGTTTGTCAGCCGCTTTGAGTCCCTTTAAATGGGTGAGAAAAGCGGGTTAGCAAAGGCAGCTCTTCTTCCTAAAAGCAGCTTAGAGGTGGCAGCATGTGGACACTCATGTTCCTGTCCTGCCTCTTATCCACATTAAAGAAGAAGAGTTGGCTTTTCTACCAAAGGACAGAGAATGCGTTCTGGGAGTGCATTTGCCGGCCATTTCTGTGGATTGGGCCCTGCATGTGGACACTTTGGGGAGGGGGGGGGCTGGTGCAGGACAAGCCGTCCGCTTCCTGTAGGGCAAAATTTACTTGTAGGATACCTCGGTGGTCTCAAATGCAGCCCGGAGAGGCTGCTCCTGCTCCTCACTGCTCCTGCTCCTCACTGGCCCACGTCTGTGGCTGCAAGGCTCCACGCTGAGACCTTCGGCTATGGGGGATGGAAACGACGCGCCACGATACGCATGCCCTCCTACGTAAGCGCTGCTGCCCTCCCTGTGAGCCTGCCTGGGCCTCCCTGGGGCGAGGGGAGTTCCCCTTGCAGAAGGGAGCAGAAGACGCAGAAGGGAGGCCCATGAGACCGGCGTGGCCTATGACTGTTCCACCTGCGCATGTGGGCCTCCCTGTCCTGGTGAACCACAATTCCCATCATCCTCACCCTTGCCCCAGGCTGCTGGGGATCATGGGAGCTGCAGTTTGGGAACTCCTGGAGGGTCCCAGGGAAGCCTGTTTGCTGACCTTTTCCTGCTGCCGCTTCTGCAGGTGAAGGGGCACCTTATGCGCCCAAGAACATCTGCACGACTAAGAAGGCTGCATGCCCCAAACTGCCCTCTAGGGGTCTCCCTTCCACCCCTGTTTGCACCTCTGGCAGCACATAACAAGGAGGTATTCTTCTCCTCCATATCCTAGTTTGCTGGATCCCTTGTAGCACCTGTGGAGCAGCGCAGGTGGACGGGCGCCTCCTGTCCTGCCACCAAGGGGGCTGCAAAAGAGAGGCAGGGCACCCATGGCAAGCCACTTCTGGCTGCACCCTCCCTCTCCAGCCACACTAAGCTGTCCAAGGTATAACCTTGCACGCTGGCTGCATTTTCATTTCATATGGGCCGCGGGAGCAGGTCAGCTGGTTCTGGCTCAGTAGAAAACAGGCGGGCTGCTTGCCAAATCTTCAGGAAAGGCAGTTCTTTGAGCTTCCGACCAAGAGGCTGCTCCTTCCCGTGCCACAGTTCCTCGTGGGTGTGCCTCACCTGACTTAGGTCTCAGAGGTGCACGCCAATGTGAGGGGAACCAACATTAAAAATCTCAGAGCAGGTTGAGTGGAAGAAGGAAAAGGCGCGCATGGGATGACAACTCAGGCCACATCCCCATGCAAGCCGTTTGGCTCTGACTGAGCTCGCATTTGACAGGTGTGGGACCAAGATTGAATGTTGCCTGTTCCCATGCCATTCATAGTAATGCGGGCTGGGTGTGGGCTGGGTGCAGATACAGCCATCTCTATGCAAACCACACCAAACCCTGGTATGGGGGGCAGCACCATCTCCTCTCCTCTCCACCCCCTCTCTCCTCACTGGAAGCCAGACAGACATCACCCAACCACTGTGCCATCTGCTCCAAATGCTGCATCCCCCCCCCCCTTAGCGGCACAGAGGAGCCAGGATTAAACAGCAAAAATAATAATTAAATCCAGCTGTTTGAGCAAAGCCGCTACAAGGTTTGGCAGCAGTTCGGCAGTTCGGCAGTTCTGCGCACCTCCGCTCCACCTGGGAACTGTGAGAACACCTGGCAAGTGGAAGGGAGAAAAATCAAGCCACTATCATGCCCACCTTGGCAATTGGGGAAGGGGGGTGGAATACTTGTATAAAAGAGTCTTGTGGTGCAGCTAAGGCCATTTGACCCCCTCATCATTTCGGCTTTAACAGTAATTACTCCCCCCAAATCTCAGCGGTTGCAATCTCCAATGCACAGGACATGAAACCCCACCTCCCAACGACACGAGCACCAATCTCCTCCCCAAATAGCCCGGGACCATCCCCATGCGCAGGCTCAGCTCGCAAAGCAATGCATGCCGAGACACGAAACCATGCCGAGAACAGTTTTTTCCAGTACCAGATTTGGTCCTAGTTTGGTCCTGGTTTGGGCGATTTGGTCTGCGGAAATCGGACCAAACCCAAGATGCGTGGGAATGCCCCTTCCCGAACCCGCTTTAGATTCAGACAAAAATGTGCACGGGGACATGCCCAGAGTCTCCTTTCAGCCTGACTCTGTTCAAACACCCTCCCTGCTGCCGCCCTGGGGAAATGGGAACTAGAAGCACAGCAACAGATGACTTCCTTCCTTCTGGGCTGGGGATTTTTCATTAAGCAAAGAAGAAGAAACGAAAGCTGGCAGCTCTGAGGACAGAGACCAGTTCCAGGAAGGATCCCGGGGCCTTTTCACACTTTGGCTGCTAGTCAACAATTAGCGAATGTCTGGTGAAGAGCATCCGCCCGTCAACTAGGCTGCTACAGCCTACAAGCGTGCCTGCCCTCCCCAGATGTTCCCTAATTATTGATTAGGTGTGGAGCACGAAATCATGCTCCACACCTTGACCAACATTTACCTAACGCTGATCTGAAGCATCCAGTGGCACGATCATTCGCTCTGCATCTGGTTCGCTGCATTTGGTGGGTGGGGAACAAGGCATCCGCGCAGGCGCAGTGGCTGTGGCCGCTGCGATCACTCACTCACTCATGCCGTGATCAGTCCTCCAATACCCAGGAGTGGTGATTGATCGTAGAATCGTGAGAGGAGCGTTTGATCATGGGTTAGCCTGTGCCCAAGCACGCCCCTCTCACAGCAGCATCCGAGCGGCATTCCAGCTTCGGACGCGGTGGCACAGGCTGGTAAACAGGAGGAACATTTGCATTTCTGGCCGGTAATGGACGCTTTGGGGAAGCTTTCCTCCCAGGAAATGCAAATGGTCCTTTTGACTGAATCCTCTCTGTTTCTCCTTTCCTCCTTGGACATTTCTCCTAAATAAGCTGAATGTCCTGATTTATAAGCCGCCCTGGTTCGTGGTGCCATCAGGACTGTGGGGCAGAAAGGAAGGGGCGCACTGCCTTCTTGCGCCCAGGCAGAGGCCTGGTAGGCTGCGGAAGGGGTAGATTTAAGCAATCCTATCGCCACGTTTCCCCTCCTGCAGCGCAATCTATCAACTGTAGCTGGTCTAAGCCCCACAAAATGGGTTGTCGGTTGTGGCCGGGTCCCTGGTGGCCTGAAAATCAAAGACCATGGACGCAGCTCCGATGACAGCTGCTTCCGCTTTCTGCTGGCTACAGTGTAATGGATGAACGAGGACGGTGTGTTTGCAAAAAACAGCAACAAAACACAAGAGACTGATAAGGATCCTTGAAAAGGAGTAACAGGCCTGGGTCGGCGAACGTGGATTATATTCAACTGTATATAAAAAAACTGTATGTTTTCTTATAAAGGTCAGGCTGGAATGTGGGAAATTCCAGGTTTGTCTTGATGGGGTTTTGGAAAGCAGGTTTCCTTTGCTGCAGCATAAAAAATTAAAGGGAATCTTTTCTCTCTGACCTTCCTGCTTACTAAGAAACTAGTATGGACAGTATTTGCTGACAGAGCGGCAACTTGCTTTCATGGTAGTTTGGAAATTTCTGAGCAACAGGACACCTGGCAGCAGAGCAGAAGCCAGGAATCATTAGCAACAAATGCCCTGTCCAGACTGGGATATACAGCGCTTTACTGTCAGGGTTACGGTGGGGTTGCCACACGTACCTGCTATATCCCCCCTAAATCCTGCTTCAGCCCGTTTAGGGAAAACCTGGCTCTGATGTTGGGTTTCCTCAAAACAGTGCTGCAACGTACCATGTGACAAGGGCTGCGGTCCTGGACGTGGCCGCTGCGAGCGTGCAGAGGGCCGTTAGTCCTGGTCCCCTAGAGGGGAGGGAGAAGAGATCTGGCTTATCTTTGAGGTGGCTCTCCTTGATTGGTAAACTGCACTCGCATCTGGCCACAGGTTTTCCGCCTGCCCACTGCCAATGCCAGCCTCCTCTGGGGAAAGTGAGGGCTGCTCAGGTCATGCCGTGAGACGCTTTCATGTCCCTCTGCAGGTGGGTCCTGGGAACTGGACCATTCCTAACAGCTTCTGCCCTGGTGGAGTCCATCTCTTTAATACAGTGGGTGCCTTTTCCCACATAAATATGGGATCAAAGAAGTTCAGATAGCAGCCCGAAGAATGTTCTGTTTGCCACAGGTGCCACCAGGAGCCTTGGGGTAGAGACATTCCAGGATTTCACAGCAGCGACAGGAAGAGGCGGCCACCACCCACCGCCACCCACTTCCCCCTGTGACAGCCTTTTGGGCTCCTACTTCCTCTGAGAGTTATGAAGATCTTATGCCCAATAGTTCTCCTCCAGTTATGGAAAGATGCTGAGCAGACCAAACCCTTTAAGGTCTCATCTCTTGGGGAGGTCCCCATCTCCCCCATTCTCCCTTTGATTCTTCTGAATCCCCAGGACAAAGCATCTCAGGGTCAGGGCAGGAGAGTCCTCCCTGGGCACGCCCTGACCCCTTCATTTGGTTGTGGCATTTGGTGGACGTGCTGTGAAAGAAGCTACAGGGCTGCCGTGCCGTAGCCTTTGTGTGTGCTGCTGGAAGTCATCCGTGTGGCAAAAAGATCCTGCCACTTTGAGAGAAGAGACCCCCCCCAAGCCAGCTCCCTCCCCCCGCATGATGTGATGTGGTCTAAAGAGCCTAAAGAGAAAAGCCAACAACTGGGAAATCACCAGTTACTGTGACCGGCCAGTAGGGCTGCAACATGGGCAAAGAGCAGCTGGGGTGACCAAGCCCAGGAAGGAGCCAGGGGAGAAAAGAACTCACCTCGGCCTCCCTGTCTTGATGAGAAGCAGACTTCCTGGTCACCCAAGGGTCAGGCTGGGCCAAGGAAGGTACCTGCTCTCCCTGGGCAGCAACACTTTGTTACCTCTGCAAGGACATAAGAATATAAGAGTACCCCTGCTGGATCAGGCCACAGCCCAGCTGGTCCAGCATCCTGTTGCACCCCTGCCTTTTGGGTGAGAGGAGAGCACTCTGCCCGTGCACAGAGGCAAACTATTCTCCATCTTATAAAGACACAACATTTCTTGACCACCACCCCATCCAAGAATGAGGGACTAGGAGGGAACCAGGGATTCCCAACTCTGCCTCTTGTTCCTCACCCACAGGTGAGTTTCCTGCTCCCAGGCAGGGGCTTTTGTGGGGTTACAAAAATCCCCCAACCACACTTTGAATCCAAGAATAGATGCATGGTGCCTTAAGAACTTAAGAACCTAAGAGGGACCCTGTTGGATCAGGCCACAGCCCACCTAGTCCAGCATCCCATCTCACACAGTGGCCCAACCAATTGCCCATAGGCATCTCAAGCAGAGACAGGGGCAAACCATCTCCTGCTCTAGAACACCAGCAAATGGCCTTAGAAGCACCACGGTTCCCCCCCCCCCCCCCGGTCTGAAAGATGCACCTAGGCATTTATTCTAGTAGCCATTGATACATCTCCCATCCATAAATTTGTCTAACCCTACCTTGAAGCAATCTAGACTGGTAGCTGTCACCACCTCTTCCGGCAGCACATTCCATAAGCCGATGACCCTCTGGGTGAAGAAATACTTCCCCCTGTCAGACCTTACGCTCCTGCCCATCAGCTTCATAGATGCTCCCTGGTTCTAGTGTTCTGGAAAAGAAGTTTTCTCTATCCACCTTTTCTATACCACGCATAATTTTATAAACTTCAATCAGGTCCCCTCTTAAACGCCATCTCTCCAGACTGAAGAGGCCTAGACGCTGCAGCCTGGTTTCGTAAGGGATTTTGTTCTAGACCCTTAATCATTCTGGTTGCCCTTCTCTGCACCTTCTCTAGTTCCACAATATCCTTTTTGAGGTGTGGTGACCAGAATTGTCCACAATATTCCAAATGTGGCCTCACCATAGATGCTGACTTATTTTCTATTCCCTTCCTAACTATTCCCAGCATTGAATTAGCTTTATTTTTGCTGCTGCTGCTGCTGCTCAGTGCAAATGGGATTCTGTTGAGCAGGAAGGAGGAGGAGGAGGAAGACAGGTGGAGGAGACCCAGGTGTGGCCAGGCAGAACCTTTGCTGCATGGGAGAAATGGGTATTTCGATTTGCTGGACTCTCCACTTCCCTCCCTCCCTCTTATTCTCCCTGGGACTTCCCTGGCTAGCTACTCCTACTGAGAAAATGAAAATGATTGTGAGCCACCTGGCCCATAAATAGGCCAGCTAGTTGCCGGTCCGCTGGGCTTCCTCTCCTCACCTGTTTGCTCCCTCCGAGTTCCACAGCAGCCCTGCTGGCCAGCATGGAGAAGCCTCTGGCCCTCCTTTGCCTGGTGTCCCTCACCTCCTGGAGCATCCTTCACGGTAAGGCACAAAGGCTTTTCTGCAGCCGTCCACGTCCAGGCTTCAGCCTCTCGCCCCTCTGGGTGCTTCAGCAGGCAGCTGTCCTGCTGGCTTGGCCTTTTATGACAGCTAGGCCGTGTCCCCATGGACGTTCGGTATGGTTCTGCGAATGTGGGATCAGCAAGGATTTTGAGCTTCTGTCGCCTTTTGGACCATAACCGCAGACAGGATCAAGAGTGTGGCCAAAATGGTGAAGCCGACAGACTTGCTGATGGTCTGACCCAGCATGACCCCAGCTCCTTCCTTCCTTCCTTTTCTCCCTCCCTCCCTCAAGTAGTAGGAATTTGCGTTGATGAGCATTACTTAACCCTTGCTTATACTTAGCAGCATTTGCTCAGGGCCTTTGTGGATGAAGTGGCAACAGGCACATGTGATGCTGCTGCTGCAGCAACTGGGCAACGCGGGGCTCAGCCGTGCCCACGCTGCCCTGCCACACTCTCTGTTTGCCCGGCTGCAGCATGCCTGGCTAAAGTAGCCGGTGACTGGCCTAGCCGTAGAGCACATTTTAGTGCTCTCCAGCTATAACTCAGGGGGAAGAATCCAGCACTTGAGCAGCGGCTTCTGGTAGAGAAGTGGCTCTGCATGGTGCGGCCTGGCTGTCCCTCTGGCCCTGGTCTGAATAGGCCCTTCATCTCCTCCTTCTTACTGAGACCAGAAACCAAGGGGAACGACACTGACACTGTTACCCAAACGCTGCAGAGGTGCAATTAAGATGAAAGGACTTTTGGAAGCAACCTACATGTTTGAATGTTTAGGAAAAGGTCTAACAGGAGAAGCATAAGGATGTGGACAAATATTCGTAGCATGTGGTATTTGTACGAACTCAGGAGAATTCGGACATTCATGTATGAATCAGATGTTACGACATTTGCACATTGATGTTCACATTCGTGCAAATGCTTTGGAACATTCGTGAAACAGGGAGGTAGGAAAGCGGCTGCACCAGTCACATCCGCAACGGATCCAGAGTGAATTCGGCACGGTTTGAGAGCGGATTCAAAGTGGATTCAGGGTGGATTTGACACTTTCAGAGTGGTTATGTTACGGGATATGTATCGGATATCGATGCATTTGTATTGGATATTCATATGAATTCATAGAAATACATTTGTATCAAACAGAATCCTACCACATTTGAAGGATCTATTCAAACAAATACAAATTTGCTTACATTCAATTCAATATGAAATGCAACCCCACCAAAGCGATCTGTGCACATCCCTAGAAACCAAATATCCATTGTTGAATGTTTCTACAATATTCCATTGACTAGACCTTTTTGTTGTGCAATAGACTGGTTCATAAACAGATCCCATAATATCCCATTACATTCTTTGGTGTTCAACATTCTTTCTGCGTATTTCCAGTTTTGCACTATGGCTGGTTTGCTGCTGAACCAAAATGTGAACAGGGTCGCAAGAAGGAATCTAAAGCAAACACACCTGTATGTGTGTCTTAAGAAAGGAGGATGCCCACAGGTGTGTACTGCGTGAAAAGAACCTATAATGCCAGATTGCGCTGGGGAGATTTGCAAAAGCTATTTGAAAGACAGTTCTGTCCCAAAGAAATACTTTGAAAAAGGAGATTTATAGATTTTTAAATCTATAAAAATAAAATATCAGAAGCTGAGATAGAAATGGAGCACAGAGTGACCAAAATTCACAGAAGTTTATTTATCATTTGAATTTCTGTCCCATTGGGTGCATTTTACAAAGTACAATATCAAATTAATAAACCTGTAACTGACAAAATCCAAACATTAAAAACCCAGAAGCTAAAAATAATCAGTTGAGAACAAGAGGTCTCTAACACTTCAAGACGGGATCTATAGAAAACAAAAACCCGGCTTAAAAAGGCAGATCCTAACCTGGTGCTTAACAGAGAGGAGGTCGGTCCACAATGTCGAGGTCACAGCAGAAAAGGCCCTGTCATGCACTGCACCCCTTGCCCATGTAAGGAAGCCACAGCTGCTGGTGTTAAAAACTTGCGGTTCAGAGGAGGGACCCAGAGGGACCCAGCTCATTTGCCCATACTCATCAAGACTCCCTCCCTCCCTCTTTTTCAGTGTCTGGAATCCGCCTGGCCGAGGACTGCTGCCTGAAAACCAGCCGGTTTCCCATCCCTCCAAAATGGATCCTTGGCTACTTCGAACAGCACACTCAACAGGGCTGCCCCATCAGGGCCACAGTGTAAGTTGGGTTGACCCCCGCCTTGTGATTTTAGAAGGGGCTTCTTTGTTTTCCTTTTGGGGGGGGGGGAGCGTCCAGACACCATGAGGCGGGGGACGCCAAAGCCATGCAAGATGTCAGGGTGGGACCCTGGATACAGAATCTTTCCCTTTTGGCAAAGGCCGTACAGGAAGGGGGGAGGTGCCTGGCCAGGGGAAATACCCCTTTTAGAGCCAAAATGCCAGATGGCCACAAGGTTCTTCTGTGCAGCATGGCCTGCAGTGCTCCATCACACGGAAGTGGAACAGGGTGTGGCAAAATTCAATGGGATGTGAAAAGCGCCTCCTGGGATTCCACAGAATGTGAAAGCAAAACCTGTGCCCAGGTTGGCTTAGAGCTGCCAGGGCTGAAGGGCTCTCTGCCCTCCTGGCACAAGGCCTCTGAAAGGACAGCCCCATGCCCTGGGCCTGGGGACACCGTTGGCACCTCTTCAGGAACCAGAAGAAAGGATCTGGCTAGAGGGACCTTAGGCAGGAGCTACGTATGCCCTGCTTGGGCACTGCTGTGGACAACAAGTTGGCCGCTGTGAGACAACCTGCCGCGCCAGGTGGGCCATGGGTCTGATTCAGCAGGATGCTTCGCCTGTTTTATGCTACCTGTCAGTTTGGCTGTAGCCCAAATGGCTGAGCTATGGACACTATCCGCTTCGCAGGTGGTCATCACTTGCTAAGGACACCATCTGCTTGTCTTGTGGTCATCCCTTACTATTATTTATTTATTTAGAAAACTTGTATCCTGCCCTTCACCGGATGGTTCCAGCATGGGTTACAACGATGTACAAGAAAATCTGTATTCGTTTGAATAATCCCCTTTGTATATGATAAGATTCAATTCGATACAAATGTTCCATACAAATTTGGTACAAACGTTAGATACAAATCCCTGAGGAATCCCATACGTATCTGCTCAGAATGCATCAAATCCACCCTGAATCCACTTTGAATCCACTCTCAATCCACGTCAGATCCACTCTGGATCCATTGCAGACTTGACTGGCGCAGCCGCTTCCCCACCTCCCAGGTTCACGAATGCAACAAAGCTTTGTCCGCATATTCCAAAGCATTAGATTCAAATGTGAATGTCAGCCTTCGAATGCACCAGCATTAGACTCTAATCTGAATGTTTGAATCTGTACGAATAATACAAATATTTGTGCAGATCCCCACTTACGAGGCCACCAGAGCGAAGGGATGAGAACATTGGGATCTAGGAAATGCCCTACTGGAGTCGATCCCTTCTAGTGCAGTAGTTCATACACACAAAAATCCCACCAGCAAAGAAGGTTCAAGAACAACAGAGAGGACAAAGAACCCTCAAGGAAATGACAGGGAATCACCCCGTTAAAATATCAGCAACCTGATGGTCTTTGATAGAACCCAAAAGAACAACATAATGCAAATCAAAATATAGAGCAAACAATTATCACAGTATAAAGAAGCCATAGGATTAAACCAACATAAAAAGTCCATCACACAGAAGATCCACAAATTCATCTCACAGGGCTGAAATAATCTAGTGGCACGATTACCCAGCAGGACAGGTGTCCTTTCTGACCAAAAACCTCCATTTCCTCAAGGTGGATAAGAGCCGGGACTGAAAGCCGGTATGGAGTAGAAGCCCAGCTTTCCAGGGAAGATTTAAACTTTGGAAAAGCTGAACTTCCAAGAAAGGGGGGGAGGGGAGGATAAACAAAGAGTTGCTTGTCAAAGGGACTAAGAGGTACATCCCAGACCTCTGAAACACACTCCTGCCTGCATTACAAAGAGAACAGAGCAGTCAACTGTCCAACCCTGGGCTTATTCAGGGTTATATCCTAGTGGGTCTGCCTTAGTCTGCACTACCCTGCAGGGGGCAGGCCCCTACCCTGGGATATGATCTGGGATAAGTCTCAGTGCAGAAAGGGTTAACACGACAGAGAGGCCCTGGTCACACCTAGATGAGCCAGGGTGTCCTATTCATGATTAGAACCGGGTCGCAGCAGTTCTGTCCACACCTAGATCATTACAGGTCACCGTCAGGCCCTCCTTGCTTCGGGCTGCATCTCTCCCACCTTTCTCTGCGATCGCCCTGAGCCTCCTCCAGGGAACTCTTGGCTCCTTTCTTGTTGGATGCCATTGTGTCACTCAAGGGAGGCGAGGGGGGGCGTTTGTGGTTCTTTTTTAAGCCTGCTCCCCCACCTCCAAGCCCCCCTTTTCTTCTCCATGCAATTAATTTTAAAATTATAACAATAAATTTGCGTAAAGACGCTAGAGGAACCATAAACTGAGGAGAGGGGGAGGTGCCTCACGGTTCAGCCTCCTTTAGCCTCCCCCTCCTTGCTCACCCTGAGGAAGCGAAGGCGGCCTGGGATGCCACGGCAGGCTGAGTCCTCTGGAAAAGACAACGCCGTTGGAACGGTCTAACGGGAAGGTCGGCTTGGAAATGAGACCGAATAAAAATAATGTGAGTAACGCGACCTGAGGATGACCTGAACTCGTCCTCAACTAAAGGTGTGACCAGGGCCAGAGAACAGTTCAGCCTGCAGCTGCCACCTCCCCTTCTTTTACACCCCTTCTGCTTGGAGAGCATTCTCATGCAAGTGCCCCGACACTCTGTGCCCTTGCGTGCCAGCTCTGCCGTAGCAACCGACCTCTTCACTGGGGCATGAGGTTGCTTCCTCCCATCTGCTGGTGCTCACGGCTCAGAGTCCCCACACAGAAACATTTGTTGAAGAAAAGCTTCTCAGAGATAGGAGAGGTCCCACGTCCAACCGTAAAGCTGCGCTTGAGTTTGAAATGGCAGCTTTACAGTTTGGTTTTACTGTTAGGATGCCTAGATCCATCCTCCAGGCTGGGAGACCGGCAGGACGCCTCTAAGGCCATTTGCTGTGATTCGAGAGCAGGAGAAGGTTTGCGCTTGCCTTCTGCTTGAGATGCCCACGGGCAATTGGTGGCCACTGTGTGGAAGAGGATGCTGGACGAGATGGGTTGTGGCCTGATCCAGCAGGGCTCCTCTTAGGTGCTTACGTTCTTAATTGAAAACTGAACAGTTGGGGCCTTGGAGACCCAAGGATTTCCTGGAAAAATAAACTTATTGAAGAAAAATAATTTCAGAAATACAAAAACAGAAACAAAGTGTCTGATGTGGAGAAACAGCAACAGAGAGCGAAATGCATGGTCCTGCTCAGCTATTTAGGTTGGAAAGGACAAAGAGAAGCACCTTTCTGCCCTGGCTCAGGAGACGTCAGTCCACACCTGGGCCTGGAGCCTCCCAGGTAAAAAGCCGTGGTGCCTTTTGCTAATCCTTGGCATCAGTTGTGGACGTGATGTGGGGAGGTTGCACCAGAGATATGCACACCTTAACCCGGGGCATTCGTAGGGAAGTCAGAACGAGGTAGCACATTGTTGACTCTGCCACATTCCCAGTCCCTTGATTCCAAGCTTTCTGGGCACAATGTGGGGATGCTGGGACTGACTCACTGGGCACCGTCTACCAGACCAGAGCATCCCGCAGCTGAGTGGTGCAGAAGAGACATTCTGCAGCATCTGGTGCAAATTGATCTGTGCCAAAGCAGGAAAGAGTAAGGAAGGGAACTAGAAGCAGGGAGAGTCTTGCTGCTCCCAGCCTAACAGGCCCATGCCTTCTTCCACGCGTCTTCTCTGGAGCCAAGGGCCGCTGCTCTTGCCCTGCCTTGCCTGGTAGCTGAGGGCTGCATTGAACGCAGGGAACTTTGCAATCCCCCTTTGAGATGAGGCTCTCTAAGGAGAACGACCGGAGGGGCAAAGGCAGCAGCTCTGAGCCAGATGTCCCACCGTTGGTCCTTGGCTCCCTCATCATCAGCCCTGGGTGAAGCGCGCAGGGGAGGGAGAACACTGCTGCGCCTCCATTTCTAAAAACAGCTGGAAAGCCGATCTGCGCCCAGCTCTGCGCCCTTTGCACTCCCGTCCAGGTGCAGCCCCAGAGGAGCTTCAGGGCAACTCAGGTGACTTGAGCAGCTCGTGGCTTGGAGCCAAAGCACAACCGAGATGCTCTTCGGCTGCCCACACAGGAGACTTTGAAAGTAGTGCAGATGGCGGCTTCCAAGTCCCAGGGATCTGGTTGGCCCAGAGCCAAGGAAGACCAAGCGGGGGCGGCGGCGGAGGCGTGGAAGAGACACTCTTTCGACGTCAGGTGCGGCTGGCTTCCGAGCAGCCAAGGGCAGAGCCGCCTGCGTCACTGCTCCAAGGCAGCTCAGGGGCAGCCCACCAAAGAAGTGGGTCGAATCCACAAAATGAAACGCCTGCACACACCTGGGTCTTGCCATCCCTGAGAACCAACCTGTCAGCTGCCAAGTGGAGAGTGCCATAGTACTGGGTGTAAATCCTGGATGGTCCAAAAGCTCTTTGCCCTCCTCTTGACCCAGCAGCCAGATAACGAATAATTCTCCCCCACTTGACACAAAAAGGAGAGCACACACACACACACACACACACACACACACACACGTGTCCTAACTCAGAGGCCTGAGGCAGAGGGCGTGGTGGGGAGTCCGCTGCAGGCCTGACAGTCCACATGGGGCTTCCTCTGGCTGGCCTCGAACCCACGTTGAGGGGCTGGAAGGAGGAGGTGAGGGTTGATTCTTAAGCTGGTTCTTGGATGCTGGACTTTCAGCCAGCAACTCTGCACCGGTGGGAGAAATCCTGCACCCTCAAGCAGCCTAGCTAGGCCTGCTTTGCCTTTCCCACCCCAAGACATGTCCTGCCTAAATGGCTGGATAAGACAGGAACATGTAACAAATAACTGCCCGCTCTGCCCGCCCCCTTCGATGTTCCCGGTGGCCCCAGACCCCAGGTGTTGCCGGGATCCCCCACCTTGCCAAGAGGTGTGTGAGCCCAGTTCTTCTTTTGAAGGTGACCCAGACTTTGTTCTCAGTTGCGCTTTGCTCCAGGGGGCCAAAGGGGTTGGAGTCAGCCTGGTCTGCCACCCATTTTGCAATTGTCCAGATTCTGCCTTAGCTGTCAGCCACTCCCACCGTCTGCCACTAGGGGCAGCGTGCCACCCTTTGGCTGCCAAGTGGCACCAACGAAGCCAACCTAGGTGGCGGAAAACACACGTGCATTTTCCACAGCCGAGATCATAAAGCCGCCCTGACCGGCTGCTTCTGTCTCTCCTTTTCTGTCCCCAGGTTCATTACTCTGAGGGGGAGGCACCTCTGTGCCCCTCCTGGTGCCTACTGGGTGAAGCGCCTGAAAGAGAGGCTGGATGTCTTCCGGCGCATCAAGGTGAGCCTGAAAAAATCTTTTGGTTTCGAGGTGGAGAAGTCGGTCAGCTATACAGGACTCATCCTGAACTCAACCCACATGCCCCCCTCCCGTTCCACTCCCTTTCCCCTGGATTCTGTTCTCTTCACGCACCTGTAGAAATGGAATTTGAAACAGATAAGGGGGGGGGGACGGATATTTGCTCAGGAGGTTCCCCAAACGCACTCAAAATTTAGCAAGAATTGATTTTGGGTCCCACACCTCTCCTGGCACTGAGTGGGCTGCAGTTTTCACCCAGGGAGGGTTCCGCACTGAGGGCGGCTCTGGGGCTTAAATAAATAAGAAAAAACACACACAGGCGTCCTCAAAATATAAAACAATAATATGGGAACAGCTTTGACACTGAAACATAAAACTATATAAGAATATAAAAATATAGCAGACCAAATTGTATAGATATCTACAAATTTACTAACATAAAAACTAATGTCTTGCGTAATAAATATTAACAATGAATAAAAGTAGGCTGTGTTCAATAACATTGTGTGGAAAATAACAAAAACATATGTTACAAAGAATACTTATCAGCACAATAACCGATGAGGTACTTTGGAGACTAAACCAGATGTTTCCCAAAATTATTGTCCAACAAACATACTGATGAAGGGAGCTAAACGCCAGATGCGTTTTGAGTTTGTCTTCCTCAGTCGCTTTGAACAGGGAGTCCCCAGGGCAGCTCTATGGCTTCACGCCAACGCGATGGTATAAAGCAGAGCTAATGACCAATTGTACATGCAGGACCATCCAAAAATATTTTGACCACTGGGATCTTCTAAATCTCAATATACATACAAAATATGTAGTATATTCCCCAAAATTATATAAGATACACACTGTGGAATAACAGCTAAAAGTCTCCTAAAAACCAGTAATCTACAAATGTTACAAAACATTCTATAAGAATACACAACATGTCCTGTTTGGATTGTGCTCCACAGCCAGTGTGCAATTCGGCAACCTCTGGGCGGGCAGGGGGGGCATCTGTGCTGTAAACGCCTCCTGCAAGCGCAGCTGCAGCCGCCCAGCTGTTGCCTAACTGGATGCTAAGGGCTGAAGCGCATATTCAGCCCATGTATCTCCATTTAAGCAAAGGCCAGGGCAAAGAGGTGCGTCTTCACTGCCTTCCTAAACATGTACAGTGAAGGTGCTTGAGACACTTCGAGGGGGAGACTATTCCACAGCCCAGGGGTCATCACCGAAAAGCCCCTTTCCCAGGTGCCCACCCCTTTTGCTGTTGAAGGTGGTGGTACAACCAGGGGGGCTAACCTTCACCTGAGGTCACAACCGTAACATTTGTAAGAGTTGAAACATAGCTAAAATACAGTATAAAATAAAACACTCCCTGGCCCCCGCCCTGGCAGGACAGCGGCTGGACATCAGGTGCCAAAAACCTTATAGCATTGGCACCTGGTGAAACTCTACTGGGAAGCTCTACCAAAGTCCGGGGACCACCACAAATAAGGCACTGCTGGGTACCTGGATAAAACAGCCCAAGCTGGCAACCTTGAGGCTTGACTGTGTTGCCAGCCACCTTCCAGTTTGGTGCTGGCTCTCTCCATCTGGCCCATAATCCACCAGGACAGCACCGGACAACTTCCTGCTGAGGAAACGCGGCTGGGCTCAGCAATGGGCGCAGTTGAACTGGGCAGGCTGAAGAGGCTAACTGGTCCATTTTTTCTCTTATGCTTCTAGAAGTACTTCTGGGCTTCCTTCTAGACCTCAGTTAGCCAGTTCATCCTACGTCTGGGCTGTCCAAGAAGCACCACAGTGGAGCCATCTTTCGTTCCTGAACCTAAGACATTCGCCCTCTAGGGAAAAGGTTCCTGCGTCTCAGCTGCTGAACGTCCGTAAAGGCTGCTTTCTGCCTTCTGCCTTTGCAAAAAGCTGTTGGTTGTGGAACTGGCCAAATAAAAGATCACCAGTTTCTAGGGGTGCCCAGAGTTCCTGGTAGTCTGCACACATGGCTTCTTTCCGGGGCTCAAACCCTATGTTATGTTATTGCTGTTATGGGAGACCTAGCCAGGGCACCCGGTTTCCTGCAGCAATGACGCTCCCCATGTTTGCAACGTCTGCTGAGGGCCTTGGCTTGACTGGGGCTACTGGGCTGGAGCTGCCTGGAGGGAGCTTGTGTTATGCCAAACGGGATAGGGAAAGAGACATCTTCATACGAGGACCCAGGAGGACTTTCCTCGGCCCAATATTTGTAAGCACAGAATAGGAATTTTATCAACAAGCTGACATGAATCCAAATTTCTTGGACTTCTCTTGTGAGAATTTTGCTGTCTGGAAACTCTGGCTTTGCTCTAAGTGCTGCCCTTGAGGGTCTGCATCATAGTTCCTTGCTAGGTGGTCCTGGGCATCTCATGATCTCGCATTGCAGTCTTTGGCATCTGGCAATAAATCCTTGGCCCTTTGGGGCAACTGCATGCACGCAGAGGCTAATTCGCACTTAGGCTTCTGGTCAACAATTAGTGCAGCTCCGGTGAATAACATACGCACTGTCCACTAGGCTACTACAGCCTAGAAGTGTGCCCGCCCTCACTAGAGGTGCACTAATTGCTGATTAGGTGTGGAGCAAGATTTTGTGCTCCACACCTTTACCAACCTTTACCTAAGGCCTACTGGCAGCGCGACCACTTGCACTGCATGGGGTGGGCAGGAGCGCATTGTCTGCCCAGGTGCAGCCGCGTTGCCGGGTCAATTGCCGGCCGCTGCTGTGATCAGGCAGGTCTTCGCAGGACGGGGCCGCAGTGGCAGGCTGGCCAGGGACCGATCCACGCGGCATTGGGCCACGCTGCCCCAACAAGTTACCAGGATTGACGCCGCCCCTCTGGAGTAAAGCCTTTCCCCCTCCCTGTGCCCTGCGGGTCCTGCGTGTGTGGAGCAGCGTAAATTGCCTCCTTCTCTACATTTGTCTGTAACCCCACAAAGTCTGAAATAAAACAAAAAGTGCAAACGTGTCCTGACTCCTTTGGAGGGCCCAACAGGAAACAACTGTGGCATCTTTTCATGCTGCTGCTGCCCGATGGCAGGAAGCAATTCCTGCCTCGTACCTCCGCCTGCCAGCTTTTTGCGTTGCCGTTCCTCTTGCAAATACCCGGGTAACAACCAAGTGCCCACCCAGTTCCCTTGATTGGCATCCAAGCATTTAAAAGAGGACCAATCATGAATGGAGCCAGCAGAGGGAAAACAGACATTGCTGCTAGACTTCTCCCCATAACAGTTGCAGGATACCACCTTGGTATCCTGGGACTATGCAATGCCGTGAAAGTGTCCGGCATTCCCAATACAGTCCTGGTAGAATTACGGGGTCTGGCCAGGGTCTGGGGGGTCTAAAAGTCCCTGGGCCAGATGGAGACGCCTCTTCCCCTTCCCTTGTATGTTGCCTTTCCAAAAGAATGTTTGCCCAGGGTGGGTTACAGCAAACAGATCACATACAATACAAAAGAATACATCAAAACACGGTAATAAAACTGCATTACAAAATCACACTTCCTGCAAAACAATGCCTTGCAGAATAATGCAAAGTAAGACAGGTGAGGCCAGGTGGAGTCCAGAGCAGCTGACAAAGGGCTCCAGCAGTCCTGCAAGGAAGCAGCTCCCCCAGGGGGCTGGTGAGGCAGCCCGAAGGCTGGGTGGTCTAGGCGGCTTGTCACTCCAACCTGGAGGCAGCACCTGGGCATTCATGCTAGTAGCCACTGACACACCTGACCTCCATGAATGTGGGCATCTCAAGCAGAAGACAAGGACAGCTCTTGCAAACGGCCTTGGGGGGCCCTCCTGCCTGCTTCTCCAACCTGGGGGTGGGCAGGTACCGGGCATCCATTCCAGTACATAAGAACATAAGAACATAAGAGATGCCTTGCTGGATCAGGCCACAGCCCATCTAGTCCAGCATCCTGTCGCACACAGTGGCCCACCAAATGCTCACGGGCATCTCAAGCAGAGACAAGGACAAACCTTCTCCTGCTCTCGAGTCCCAGCAGATGGCCTTAGAAGCGCCCCAGTTCCTCCCCCCCTCAGCCTGAAGGATGCACCTAGGCATTCATTCTAGTAGCCATTGATACATCTGTCATCCATAAATTTGTCTAACCCTACCTTAAAGCCATCCAGACTGGTAGCTGTCACCACCTCTTCCGGCAGCACATTCCATAAGCTTGCCCCTGTCAGACCTTATTCTCCTACCCATCAGCTTCATAGAGTGCCCCCTGGTTCTAGTGTTGTGCGACAGAGAAAAGAAATTTTCTCTATCCACCCTTTCTATACCGTGCATAATTTTATATACTTCAATCAGGTCCCCTCTCAAACGCCGTTTCTCCAGTAGTCATTGACGCACCTATCCATCCAGCTGCCTTCAGAGCAAGAGGCAGCAGGGAATCTAGAGAAAATCCTGCCATTGGCTCTGACTGCCCCCCAGCAGATGTGAAGAGCAATGGTGGGTTACCTTCACGCGCACACAGTTCCATAGTCAAAGGTATCAGCAGATGTGAATGGTCAGGGGAAGTGTTAGGGGAAATGAGGCATCATTGTGGATTTCCTACAACGGCACTATCAGGTTATTGCCTCGCTAATCCAGGACTATGCTGGGGATGTCAAGTCTGGCCTTCACAACAGTGCCTGGAGGATTGCTGGTTTTGCTGCTCCCGCCTGGAGGGGCCCAGGAAGAGGCGACCGAGGAGTCCTGGGTCACTGGGGGTGGGGTGGGGGCTTTTGTTGCTTTCCTGGTCAGCAGTGGGAGGTGACGGCCCTGGGCTCCCTGGCCGGGCAGAAGTCCTGCACGCAATGGGCTCCAGGCTGAAGTGGGCAAAAGCATCTCCCCCAAACCCAGTACTGGCTGGTGATGGGAAGCCCCTTGCTGCAACCTGGTGAAGCTCTTCCCAAGCTGCCCACCCAACATCTGCCACTGAGCTGCTGGCAGGGGGCACCGAGGAGGAAAAGCACCATCCAAAAGCACCGTTGTTTGGCTGCCCTGGGAGATCCTGCAGGCATTTTACCCATTTTTCCATGGCAACCATTATCCCATATGCAGCCTGCACATGGGTGGGTAGCCTATCCCTGTCCAGTGGGGCTTAGGCAGGCACCCACAAGTGGGGGGCTTGCAGGGCCCCTTCAGGGAAGCACGGTGACATGGTGCTGGGTCCCTCACAGCCAGTTGACTGGAACAACTGCTCAGTGCTGCCCGCACAAGGGCAGCTGGCCCGCTCCACACAGTGGAAGGCTTCAGGTGGCTCTTTCAAGCACTGGGGAATATTGCAGTCACTGCCTTGGAGGAGGTGAGGGGCCCCCTGCATGCCCCCAGCAGCTGCCCCTGGCAAGTTTCCCCCTGGCAATTTCACTTGCTTGACCAGCCTGAAGGCCTCTGGCTCAGCCTCTCTCTGGCATCCCAGGCACCTGGGTTTGACCACTGAGCCACACTCTCTCTCTCGTTCATATGTATGCGTTCCTGCTCAAAGGGCAAGTCCCGCAGGCCTCTCTGCCACCAGGAGCCTGGAGCACTGGACCCCCCGTCCAGGGGCCACAACAAGAGGAAGGTCGACTTCCTCCAGCCCCCCTCGCCCACTGGCCATGGGAGTAATAGATCTCCCCCAGATCACTCAGCGTCCCCTTGGAAAAGGGCCTCTGAGTGAGCCAGGAGGAAGATCCTGGCAGAGTGGCGTTGCTCCTGAACTGTCCTTCATAGGTGAGGAATTCCTCTTTGGGGCTCTAAACGCCGACAGAGGAGGAAAGGGCCTGGAGCACGGGCGAGAGAAGTTGCGTCCTGGGCCGGTGGGCGCTCCGCCTTTCCTGCAGCCCTAACCTTCCTTCCGCCAGTCTCGCCCTCTGGGGGGAGGCCTGCGTGCAGACAGGAGCCGATCATGCGTGCGGTGCCTGCAGCACCAGGGCAGGCAATGAACTGCAGAGAACTCCCTTGGGACTTTCCAGATGGGAAGAGCACCTGCCCTTTGCCCAGTGCTGAAAAGTCCCACTCCCAGGACTCCTGCCTGCCTGCCTGCCTAGGCCTTCCCCCCTCCCATGCCCACGGCTCCTCCTGGGGCAAAGGCAGCCGGGGGATTAGGGTGGCTTGCTTCTTGGCACGCACCGTGCGGCACCTCTCTGCACGCAAGTCGGATCAGAGGCGGGACCAGAGGCCAGCACCCTGGGCACCTTCGGTTCCGCTCCTGCTTTATTCCCCCTGAGCCACCACAAGGCTTCCTGGCTCCTTTCCTGCCTCAGGCGCGGCAGGGGAAGGTCCTTTCCCCTCCAGAATGCAGCCAAAGCCTGGCGGGCCTCCATCATGCGACTGCTTGCATCCTTCTTAAAAATGGTCGCTGTGGTTCATGGGGTCACAAAGAGTTGAACACAGCTGAACCACAACACCATGCTGGGCGCATAGCAAGAAATGAAGGCAAAGGCTGCAAAGCATAACCTGGAGCTTTGGCCCGGTCTACTCCTCCTTATGGTGCTGGTATTACAGCCCCATGACAATACGCTGTCTGCACACGGGATGAACATGCATGTGGCAGCCGGGCCTGGGAAGTCCGTATGCCCCAGAAGTCTAGTGGCCCAGACATGTGCCGGGGGGCAATTGCAGTGGTGCCGTGAAGGGGGAGGGGGCTAAAGGCTCGACTTTGGTTCATGGAATCAGAAGAGAACAACCTTCCTGGAACGGAGTCCAGGCTCAGACAAGATATGGGAGGCAACTTGAAAGTGTGGAAGACCTCGCTAAGAGCCTCAGATGCTGAGTCTTTCAGGAGGCTTCGCTGTCATCTCTTCCACTGTCAGTAATATCAAACAAGGCAAACGGTGGCTGTGAAAAACCAGAACAAAGCAGCAGAATAAAGTATCTTCTGCATACGGAAGAAAGACCAGTGCTAAACAGTTAGAAGATTTAGTCAAGATACAGCAGTGGAATTCAGATTTAAAAAATATATAGTGTTATCAGTTAATTGAGGAAGAATTGCTGAATCCCATGGAATTAAACTCAGAGGTGGAAATTTAATTCAAAGAATAGAAATGTAAGCATTTAGCAATTTTACAATCTGAAGATCTTCAGCATACGTGAAAAATAAGTGTCAAATATATAGAAAAGAGTTTGCAGAATCCTGACATCAGACCTCAGATGAGCAAGAACAAGGAAAGCCATAAACACCTGGGCCATAGCAATGGTTTGGAATAGCGTGGAAAGAGTGGTCAGGGCTGAAGCGTGGAAAGAGTGGTCAGACGTGGCACTTGATCGGTTTCCAGGCTGTTTTTAATTCTGTCTGTCTTGTCAAAGCAATGCCTTTCCATTGTTTTCTGGCCTAAACTGGCAGAATTTGGGCTATTTTGCATTAAGATACACTTGGCTTTATTCTGGAATATATCTCAGGATAGGGGCCTGCCGCCTACATGTTAGTGCAGACTGTGGCCTATCCTGTACCCTAGGCCTGCCATAGTCTGCGTTAGCATGGGGACAACAGCCCCCAATCCTGAGATGTATTCCAGCCTAAGGGCCTCAGACTGTGATTCCATTTCATTTCACAAAGTGAGGCTGCGCAGGTATTCTTCTGGGTGAAAACTGTACTTTTCTGGGTAAGCAGAGGGAAGGTTCCGGATTTCCTCCGGTCCAATGACAGACCAGAGGTCTATTTGCACTTCGGCCGGTAGTCAACATTTAGGCTGCATCCCCAAAAGACTTATTTGCCTCTCTACTGTCCCTCTACTGTCACTCTATTGAAGTGGACTTTAAAAGTGCCATGCAAATCAGGAATAAGCGTCCGCATGAGGCTCAGCAAAATGCGCGCTTTTAACGCACCTTCCGTCCCCGTGGGAGCCGTGTTTTCTTTGCGTGCATCTTTTACTCCCCGCCCCTGCTCTTGTTGATCGGGTGCCAGCGGGAATGGGGAGGGACTGCGCTCGGCACGGCCACAACCAGGAAGACAATCCCTGACAAGTCCGAAGGAAAAATAGCCATCGGTTCTCTGTTCGTCTCCCAGATCTTCCGCCCCCCTGAAATGGCTTCTCGTGACGGCAAACATTCACTCTCACCACTTTCCCCTGTTATCGCTGTCAAAATCCACCCCTAGCAATAATCCACCCATTTCACACCTCATAGTGATTGCAACACTTAGGCAGGGACCTGTCTAAGATTAATATAATATTGTAACCCGCCCTGAGACCTTTGGGTATAGGGCGGGATAGAAATACAAATAAATAAATAATAAATAAATAATTCTGCAGGATTCTGGCTCTTTAGTTCTGAGCTTTAGAAAGGGAAGCTGCTTGTGTTACTGCTGTGTGTGCAGGTGGCACACAGTCCCTGCCCCTTTTGCCACTGAGCATCCCCAAGTTAAATGTTGCAAGGAAAACCCACAACTTCCAAAAAGAGCTCTGAAAGTCTTATTTAAAGGGCACTTTTTTTGTTGTGCGTTTTCCTCATTTTGTAGCTCTGGAAGTTCGTTAAAAACACTGGCATGGGGCGCTCAGAGGCAAAAGAAGAGTTTTAGAAGACTTTAAATTGCTTGGGGACAAGGCCTTAGTGAACTTCTGGTGAAGAGCATCCACACACGGAGTAGGCCGTTACGGCCTCCAAGCCTGCCCTGCCTCCCCAGAGGTCCACTAGGTGCTGATGAGGCGTGGAGCACTAAATCACGCTCCATACCGTTACCAGTGTTGACCAAAAGCTTACCTGAAGCCTCCAGCAGTGCGACCATTTGCTCTTCTTCCGGTTCCCTGTGGTCAGTGGGCAGGGGAGGCGGCCATGATCGATCGCTGACCTCTGATGTGACCGGACCACCAATCTCCGTGAGTGGAGTCTGGTCATTGAGTCGTGAGAGGGGCATTTGATCAGCAACTGAGTAGTGGGCGCTGCGCGTTCGATCCCGGGCGCTGATATGATCGGCCGCAATGTGTCCCTTTGCTCGAACACGGCCCTCTGAAACAGCGTCCGAGCTTGTCATGGAATGGCCAATTGCGGCAGCAAAGAGGTGGAAATTCCTGCTTTGGATGCAGTGGTGCGGGCTGGTAAATGGGAGGACCACTTGCACTTCTGGCCAGTAATGGACACTTTGGGGAAGGTTTCCTCATGACAAGGGCAAATGGTCCACCTCTACCAGAGCTTTACCAGCCCTAGTGCATGGCAACCTAATCAGCTAAGTGCAGAAAGAGTGAGAACACGGCTTTTGGGGCAGGAAGACATCACAGCTCCTGGCACACGTTTTCTGATTTCTGCTGTGTGCGCTCATGAGTTAATGTTCCTTTTCCAGAAGCTTCTCTCTGCTCTGGACAGGAAGATGCTCTTGAAGCCAAGGGCCGGTTTGGATAGGGAGTCACTGCTCCCTCCACTTATGTGCTATTTCAGATCTCTCTGTACAGCAATCATTTAAAAGGATGAATAATTGCAAGGATGCACTTAGTATTAACTTGCGGTTTGTACGGGACACAGATGAACGTCTTCAAGCATTATCTTCTACGGTTTCCGGATGGTGCCAACCCATTCTTCCCAGGACCTTTGCCTTGGTGCCATAAATAAGTGGGAGAAATTGGGTGCCTTCCCTTCCACTGGCAAAAATGGGGAGTGAGAGGTTAAGGCTTTGGGGTCTTCCTGAGTAACATCCAAGTGGCTTTCTGGCACAACTGAGCTCACATGTGTATTTATGCGTTTCATTGGGACTCTGGACAGTTAGCACAGTAAGAGCAAAGAGAGTCAATGAGGCAGAAAACATGTAATCTAACACTTGATCTCCCCATCAGTCATCACAAGTGAAGAGTTCTATTTTCAAAGAGGTTTTAAGTATCCTGGTGAGGGAGAAGCCTGGAACTTCACTTGCCTGGCCTCTGTCAACCCCTGGGAAGGCAAAGATGGCAATGCACTCCTGAGAATAATGAATAAAAGAGGTTAAAGGCTTTCTAGGAGCTATTCTCATTCACTTAAGCCGCCTTCAGATACAGTTTAAAACCTACAATTTCCCCAGAGCTATATCGCCATTGCCACACACACCTGCGGCAACCCAATCCACTCCCACGACTGTGCAGGCACAATGGAAAATCCAGCTCTGACGTCAGAGTTTCCATCATGCTGGGTTGCTTACCTTGTCCGTCATTTCCACGTGGAATCTCTGCTCTTGCAAAAGTACCCGGACGTAGGGAGCACTCAAAAATCAAAGGGAAGTGGGCATGCACTTCCTACATCCGGGTACTTTTGCAATGGTGCTGAGAAATGATAAACAAGGTGTGAGTCTGGCCAGGAGGACCTCCTGGCCAGATGACCCCATTTCTGAAGAACCAGGTATGGCTTCCTCTAAAACCATCCCTCGTCCTCCAGGCAGGGCAGAAATCTCGCTGTGCTCGCAGAATTGACCGGGAGCAGAGGCGAGATGCAACTGGATCTCTCCCCGTAAGTGCCCCTTTCGTCTCCCTGTGTGGACGCCATAGCCTCAGTTGCTCCCCTGGCCCTGCCCTGCCCTGTTCAGAGGCGGCCACCAGTATGGCGATCACCTTCCCCTGGATGGGCATAAAATGGGCACAAGGACCCGTCAGCAGCAGGCACTGATGCGGGCAGATAAAGCTTTACTGAGAGTGAAAGTCTTCGGGGCAGAAGGCAAAGGTCCCGGCTGAGCGGTCCCTCCCAACAGCAAAGGTGGAGCAAAGGGAAAGGATCCCCAGCTGGCTGGCGGCACCCCATGGCCTTCCCTGAGGCAGCCCCCGTCTTCCTCGCCCTTGATGGCCTGGGAAAACTGCTGCGACAGTGGAGCTGCGTCAAGGCGAGGAAAATCCCTGCCTTGCTGTTTTCCCATCACCCAGCGTGGCCTTTTCCTTGTCCTGAGGTGGCCCCGTGGGAAAAGAGAGGGCAGAGAACATTGCCTTCTCTTCGTGCCCCGGTGATCTTCCCGGAAGGCAGAGGGCAAAACCCTCCTGGGCCTCAGGGCTCCAGGGATGAGCAACAGGAACTGACCTGCTCCAAATGGCCCTTGAAGGAGAAGCTGTGCAAAGGACATGGCTGGGGGGGAGGTGGTCTCTGGCCGGTGGCCAGTGAGTCAATGCTGCAAGGGCGATGGGCCAGGATGAGGCCTGGCTTGGAAGACTCCCTTGGATCTCACCAACGGGATGGCCGGCAAATGGGAGCATCGGAGGGGCAGTTGGGGGCTACCTGTTAGGGAGCCAAGATTGGTTTGGCCACAGAAGCTCCTGACTGTTCACCCACTGGCACTTCCAAAGCCCAGCTTGACCATCTCCGAAGGAGACATCCGGTCTGAGCCCCAGACCCTCGCCATCAGCCTCTGGGGCGTGATCTGCGTGCCTCCATTGCCTTTGGCACAGCTAGTGGTGGAAGCCGGTGCCGGCAGCCGGGTCCTTGGCCCTGGAGCGCAAAGGGGAGGCAAAGGGGCAGCGGAAGAAAGTGGCCAGTGGCCTCTTTGGGTCTAAAGGGCAGAGCAACAGCTGGAGGGCCTTGGACTTGCGCTGCCACCCAGGCTCTGCGGCTGGCGTCCAGAAAGAGGAAACCGCGCAGCTGCCCGTCAGAAAGCGGCCTGGCTCCGCCTGGGAAGAAATAAACAGGGAGATTATATTTATGTGGGAAGAGGAGGAAGAGCCAAAAGGTTTGGAAGGAGCCGGGGGCGCTGCAGAGGTTGCCTTCATATGGCCTCAGGGCGGGGGGGGGGGCTCTCCTGCTGCTTAGTGGCCCTTCCCAAGTGATCGCAGGTCACTGAAATGGGCAGTGCACAGAGACATGAGAATGCCTCCACGCATGGCACGCTCCTGCTTCTGCTACATTCACGTTCAGTCTAAAGGCAATGCCTGGGGAAACAGCCGCGTTTCCCACCTGCTGTCCAGGGGAGGGACGTCCATGGAGCCACTACCGAAAAGGCCCTGTCCCTATATTTGCCACTCATCTGGCAGCAGGGGGCAGGCGGAGGGGGAAAGGACTCTGAGAAAGGCCTCAGGATGGGATTGCAGCAGAGAGGCACCTGCAGCAGAGTTTAGCAGCCCCCACGAGTGACCCTCTGAAAGAGCTTAGTTTTGGCGGCACAGGCGGCTTCCTCTGGGCCAAACCTGGAGGAGAGGACTTCTCCACTTTCCTCCCTGAACGCCCTGCCAGGAGCTGCTCTTGCACTCTGGAGGTGTCTTCTCGCTGCTTCTTTCCTGCTTCTTAGCTGGCACTGACGGGCAAACACTGGAATGGCAAAAGAGAGCGGTGAGTGGGGACACTCCGGCCTCACTCACAGTCTGTTGATGCCAGTGGCATTGCCACAGGAGAAGCTGGAGGAGCCAGGCTCATGCTTTGATGTGCCCCTTGGATGAAAGAGCAGAGGGAGTTCTGTCGGCGGTACTCAGGAAGACCCAGGACTGTGCCCCCCCCCCAGAGAGAGGGCCTTTATCCTGGCATGAAGCCAGAGCAAGGGGCTTATTTCTAGGTTATCCAGCCATGCCGCCAGGCAGCTGCATGCCCGTCCTTGACTGCCCCACAGCCCTCTTGCACCCTCCCCACTGCCCCAGTGGTGCCATTTCCCAGGCCCCCTTCCTTTCATTTGTGCCTCCCTGGCAGGCGTGGACTGGCATGTTCCTGCTCCGTTGGGGGGACCCCCTAAAACATCCTGCCTGCAGGGAGAGGCCAGAACATGCGCCCCCAGTTCAGCCTCCGGAGGGAAATTTCCACAACAGGAGAAACTCCCAGGTGGCTTCTAGGAACAGGCGGATCAGGAGAAATATTTACATTGTGTTTAATGTCACATTTGGGGGAAATGAACTTGCTTTCCTAGGCCTGGGAACAGGGTCAGAGAACACAGACATCAGGGAGCGGCTGCGGCTGCGGCTCAGGGCCAAACGGGCTACCCGTAGAGGGCAGAGGGTCGCCAGTTCAGAGGGTCGCCAGTTTGGTCCTCAGCCTCTCCCTGGCAGTAGGGAACGGCAAACCACTTCTGTACCTCTGCCCACATGGTGTGGAGAGGTTTGTGTGTGTAGCAGGGGTGGGGGGCTTCTGCCCCCTCCCAAACTGCATGGGGTGCCCAGCACTTCAGCCAGCGGCAGCAGTCTGAAGATGGCTGCAGCGCTGCCCTCGCCTTGCCTCCTGGCGTGCCAGCCTTCAATCTGCCCTATGTCTGATGGACCCGGCATTCCTGAGGGGGCCGGGAGGGACAGAGGGAGCCCCCCCCCAGTAATGTGCCTGGCAGTTTCATGCTTGCACAGCGGTGTTTTCAAGGGCATATGAGGGAGGGGGAATGATGGGCCAGGGGAGGCTCACGCTTGAGGCACCGGGACGGGGAGTGGCTTTTGAGGGAGCATAGGGTTTTGTGGCTGCCCTGCGCAAGTTTCTCTTCAGTCACCCTGAAAACAGGACAGAGACACAGCTCCATGAGGTTCCCCGTGTGGCCCGCAAGAACTTGCCTTCCCAGACGCTGAAGCTACGGGGCGGGGGCTTCCTGTGGGGCACCAGGTGCCTGGGGAAATGCTGCCAGGCCCCCTAGGCCCCAGGACGTGGCCTGCCTTCCTCCAGCACACTCCCCAGTGCCATTTGTGGAGCAGGGGCTGTGCCTCTGCTGGCATCGTGCAGACAGGGCAGTCCCAGGGGGTACAGTCTCCTGGGGATTGCTCTAGCCTGTGGACATGGTGGTCTTCAGAGTGTTGGCAGCTAGAGTAGTCCCTAGGGGCCACACGTTTTAAGTATCCTGGCCAGTTTGGGGCTCCTGGCCCCCACCCCCTGGTATATCAGCACACGTGTGCATGCTGCCCACCCCTGCCCATGATCCAGTAGATCAAGGAAAGTACAGAAAGGCTCTGGGTTTAAAACTCCCTAAGGGATGGGGGGAAGGTGTGGTCTGGTCGCAGAGCTCGACCATTTCAGACCCGGCCATTGCTGTGTCCAGTGTGGACAAAGGCGAGCTCTGCTTGAAGCATGCAGAAATCACTGGCAATCGTGTTCAGGTGGCTTCCTGAGCAACTTGCCCTGTGGGCTTCTCATGAAGATGCCCAGTGTGACCCAAGCGGCTTGCGCTGCCCAGCTTTGGAAGCAGGCCCTGAAGCAGGTGCTGTGGCCTGCTGCTGACCCACTACCCAGCCCACAGCTGTGGAGGCCCACACACTTGGCTCCCCAGGCTTCCAAGGAGGCTGAGACAGGCTTAGGGCGCAGTGGGCAGCCCCTGGCACAGACCCCTAGGTCCACTGTGTTCTTGGATAGAGCGAGTGACTTGGCCAGGAAGGACCTCCACTTGTGCACCAAGGCCATGTGAAATCACTCAGTGGTTCTGAAGGACAAAGGCAGGCAAAGCGCATAAAATGGGGAGAATGTGGCAGAAGGGCCCTTGCACCTGTGGGATCCCACCTCTGTCAAGCAGTCTACATCTACTCCAAACAGAGTGGGGCTAGAAATAGCCACAGCACTGCCACAGCTGGCCATTTCCAATGCCATTCCCACTGCCAACTCATCCAGGCAGAAGCCGCCCAGAAGGTCCCAGAGGAAAGAACTTTTCCCCACAGACAAAGTCCTGGTAATAAGCAAACGGGGCCAGGGAACCCCCTGCTAGCCAGGGCTTTCCACGTGGCAGGCCCATGGAAGGCACAAAGGCACCCTGGGCACACCCAGCTCTGATGGCCCCACGCCCAGCATTTAGAGGCAAGGCAACAACCTTTCTGTTATCTGCTCGATCTCTCAACATACCTGCTTCTCTGGGCAAAATGCCACAACAGGCCTGGTCCCGGGAAGTCCCGTCTGACGAGAAATCAGCCGGCTGCCTGGTTTGAAATCAGGTGTTTTCCCCTTCCCTCTGGTGACCAGCCCCTGAAACCTGCCGGCTGCGCTTTTTGCAGTGAGAACAATGTAGCCACCTGGCTATGGTTCAAAGGCCTTTGGGGGACTTTTTCTTTTTTGCATCTGTGTGACAACAAAGAAAAGCAGCAGCCGTGCTTCCGTCTCACGCGGAGTGGTCGCCACGGTGGGCTCCTGGCAAAGACGCCTTGGTCACCAGCCCATAAGGCAAGCCCTTCAGAGCATGGAAGGCGCCGACGGTACACCAGGCAGGGCATCTTTGCCTAGAGGAGGACATTGCGCCTCACCTGAAATGGTGCCCACCGTGGGGCTGTGCCCTCTGTAGGGACGGGGAGGCGGGAGGCAGGTTACAGAGGAGGAACACACGGGAGTTGTGAGGTTACACGTCTGTTGTCTGCAAGAAGCCCCGTGGCCCTTTTGGCCCAGGTGTGTGCACTGCAGATGCCGAGACCCTGACCCTAGCCCTAGATCAGGTCACCATGCATGAGGCAGGGCCAGCCCTTCCCCTGCAGTCCACGGAGCAAGAGATAAGCGGATGCAGCCCAGGTTTCCCTCCTGGCACCAGGAAACTGTTGGCAGTTATTTAGAAGAAGAGCTAAGGCACAAATGGGTGGGAGGGGGCAGAAGCTCCCCACCCCTCCCACACACACAAATCTCTCCACACCATCTTCCAGCCCTGGAAAATCCATTCTGGAGAGGGGCCTGCGCCCCCCCCCCCCCAACACCTGCAGGTCTTTAATTCACTGGGTTTCTGAGCAACTTCAGCGCAAGTACTTGTGTGCTTTCCAAAGGTGCAGACTGCCCTCTAGTGGCAGATCTGCGCACTGTTCTTTACAAGCCTACTGGAAGATGGCTTTATGCAAAAGGCTTCTTGTGTGTGTGTCTGTGTGTGTGTGTGTGTGTGAAGCACTATTATGGTGCTGATTCGGTGGAGCTACCACTGAGGCTGTGGTCACACTAAAGGTTTAATCCAGCTTCAGACCGCTTTCAGAGTGACAAGCTGTTTTCTTTCAGGGTTAAATAACTCAGAAAATCCACCTTTGGGATAGATAACAGGGAAAGATAATTTCCGGTCCCTTTGCTGAGGTGTTCTCTTGATCTGAAGGTGGACTGAAGCTGGATTAATCCTTACGTGTGTCCACAGCCTGAAAAAGTGCTAAAAGCTCTTGCTGGAAATCCCAGCGCTGGTTGTCGGTTTTCCGGAAACAGCACGTTTACTTACCTTCTGGACGGATCCGGCACACTTGCTCCGTCCGGCGTGCATGCGGGGGGGGGGGCAAAGCAGGCACCCATGCATGCGCAGGGGTGACAACAAGCACCCCTGAATACCCACGCCACTAATTATGCCCAAAGGCAGCGCAGGCTGCAGTGCTGTCTGGCTAGGAGCGGAAATTCCGTGGAGAGAATTTCCCACATCATCACTTCCCGGTGGGATATCTGGCCACCATCTGAAGGCGGCCTCGATGTTCCACCCAGAACCAGTACAGACATCAGCTGAGGGATAGCCGTATTGGGTTTGGCAAAGATCCTTTTGGGGTCCCAGGTGCCAGGCTTACCAGCATAGCGGCCAGAAGAGGAACCTTGGGAATGCTGGCTCTCACATCCTTGGCAAGAAGGACCTCTTCTCTGCAGCAATGATGCCACCTGGCAGAGCGCCTGGCCTGCTTAGAGGGGCGCACAAGAACCTGCAGCCAGAACTGGGGAGGACTTGCCATCTCCAGCCCAAGCAAGCTGTGGGGGTCCCCTGTGACTCGTACATACAATGAATGGCAAGACCATGGCCACACCTTCCCTCTCAACCTTGAGCTGCCCGTGGGCAATTGGTGGCCACTGTGTGAGACAGGATGCTGGACTAGATGGGCTGTGGCCTGATGCAGCAGGGCTCCTCTGAAGGTTCTTATGTCCTTATGTAACCTTCTTCAGTCTGTTTTCAGGTGTGACTGCTCTCACCTTTTCATTTCTATCCTCTGTATGTGTGGATTTTCCAACAGAGGGTGGGAAGTCCACACATAAAAGGGATAGAAATGCAGTGAGCATTGCTACACAGACACAGACAGACAGACAGACAGACAGACAGACAGACAGACAGACACCTTTACCGCAGTGGCCCATTAGGGAATTCTGGATAGCCTCAGCTTTGTATGGCACCATAGGAGAAGGCTACAGCTGGCGGATGGAGATGTCCATCCCTTGTGGCAGACGCCCTCTGCTGCATTCAGACGTCTGCATCCCAGGCCATGCCTTGGTTTACCTTTAGGTAATGTCCTCTGCATTCTCATGCCTTTCATAGAGATCTATGTCTCGGAAGAACGGAGGGTCTTGGCCTTTTCCATCTTGCAGCAACTCCAACAGGCCAAAGGAGGCAGACTGAGCAGGGTTATTTAGAAGGAGGAGGAGGAGGACGAGTTGGCTTTTCTACCCTGCTTTTCTCACCCATTTAAGGGGACTCAAAGTGGCTGACAAACCTTCTATTCTTCTCCCCACAACAGATATCCTGCGAGGTATGTTGGGCTGGGAGAGCTCAGAAGAGAGCTGTGACTAGCCCAAGGCAACCCAGCTGGCTTTGTGGAGGAGGCCGGAATCAAACCCGGTATTCCAGATAAGAGTCCGACTCCCTAGCCACTAGACCGAAGGGGCCAAAGGGGCTTCTGGGCCTGAAGGGAGACCTGGAGGTGGGCATCCTCCCTCCCTCCCAGCCCCCAACTGTGAGCCCTCATTCCGGTCTGCCCCCGCCGTGTGGTCTTGGCTTTAAACCCAGCCGTCGCTCGTTGCCGCAGAGTCACGGAACTCTGGCCAGTGTTCTGCGGGGAAACGGACGCTGGGGGCCATCTTGCTCTCCCCCCTTCTTAGCCAATGTGAGTGAGGCCGTCCCCCTGGGTGCTCCGCTGCCAGAGACCGTGGTGCGGCTCCACTTTGCAGAGAGGTGGGTGCCCGGCCGCACTTCTCCCCTTCTCCAGGCTGCCAAAGGCTGCCCGCCTCCAGGCTCAGGTTGCAAGCCGGTAGCCATTCTGGTGTGCCCGGTGGGTGACGAGGCTCCTTCGGCCCTTGTGAGTGATGACTCAGCCCTTTGCCGGCCTGCTCTCGCCTTGACTTGCTGGAGCTGAGCGCTGTCTGCTTAGGGTCTCAAGGGGCACCTTTGCTCGCGTAGAGCAGCCTGTGCTTTAACAACTCAAAGCGAGCGCCATCCTGGAGTTCTGCTGCCCGTGCAGAGATGTGAGGGGCTGCGGTGCGCGAGAGGGCCTTCTCTGTGGTGGCCCCTTGGCTTTGGAAAACCCTTCCAGTGGAGGTACACCACCAGGAATCAACTTTATATGGTTTTCGGCACTTGGTTAAAAGATACCTCTTCACCTGGGCCTTTTGGGGGAAGGGCAGGATACAAACAGACAAACAAACAAACAAACAAGGTGCACCTCCTTTCTGCCCTGCAGCTGAGCTGATGAATGAAAGCAAGGGGGGAAGGAGGAGATTGGGCAGGGGAGGGACAAGGGGCCTGGATGAGGCTGGGGCCCTTGAGACTCACAAAACTGGGCCCAGGAGGATTCAGCAGTAGCACCTGGGGTGGTGGTGCTATTTCCTGCCTGCTTACCTGCTTCCTATTCTGCAGGTGATGCTCTACTGTCTAGCTAAATATGCCTGGCTAAGGGCCAGAGGCTATTTATTTGCTCATTTCTTTTCAATAGGCACCCAATAGCCAAAGCTTCTCTGGATGGCTCAACAGGAAATGCAACACACACACACACACACACACACACACACACACACACACGCACACCACCACCATCAGTTGTATATTCCATATTGGAATTGTGTGTGTGTGAGGGGGGAGGTATTCAGAGCACTCTTTTAAATTCTATCTATCTATCTATCTATCTATCTATCTATCTATCTATCTATCTATCTATCTATCTATCTATCTATCTATCTATCTATCTGTACCTCCCTCCCTCCCTCCCTATCTATACCTACCTACCTACCTACCTACCTACCTACCTACCTACCTACCTACCTACCTACCATCTTCTGCCTGCCTGTTATGCATTTATATCATGCACTTCCCCCAAAGGTCCCAGGGTGGAATACAATAATAAAAAGATAAACCATATGGATTATCCAAACATATTTAAAATCCGCCCTGGCTCTGTCCAGCGCCTGGAGGGCCAGGGAGCCCCAACTGGAACCCCAGCCGTATCAAGGTCCCCCCACCCCCGCCAACCTCCCAAGCCTCCTAAATGGTTTGTAAAAGTTATTTGTTGTTACAAACCTGGCCGGAGCTGCGACAAAGCTCTGCCAAGCCCTACATTGCATCAGGCTCCTCCAATGCCCCTGTTCTGCTCTTCTTCCCACTGAGTCTCCGGCAAAGAGCGGCCTCCCACACAAAGGTCAGAAGGGGTCATAGGTCACGGATGCTTTGTTGGGATGGAGCCACCTGTGCCACCTGGGGTTCTGCTGCCCTCTCCTGGTGACCTTTCTCACAACCATGAGTTGGTCGTGCCTGATGTGAACATCAGTTGCGATGACATTTCATTGTGGGATTTGGCTGTGGGCAGTGCGTACATGGGATGGAAGCGGAATCAGGCCAAGATGTGCATCAGACAGTGGCTTCCAGGGCTCACAGTGCCATCAGGTGGCTGCATAGTGATGTCTGGGAGGTGGAGACTAGGTTATCTGTCTCCTAGAGGTTTCCTCCCTGGCATGTGCATGTGACACCCCCCCCCCTTTGTGACCCAAGTGCCTGTGTCCCCAGGAACCTCCCTCTGGCACATGTGATCTGCTATGGACCCTCTGGTGACTAATGTCTACAGTCTCAGTGCTGAAAAGGTTCCCACTGCCCACTGGGTGCCGGACGTGAGGAAATGGGAGAGGAGGGGCAGCGGTGAAACCCAGCCTGCGGACAGCAGTACCTGCCAGGTCAGTGTTGCTGGGGGGGGGGGGCAGCAGGGACAACCCTGTTCCAGCTGCCTTGCTTGTGGCGCCTTCTGTCTGCCTTGTGCAAATCTAACTTGAATGAGTGAAGGGCCCTGTTTGCACTTGGCCTTATTCTGGGATATATCTCAGGATAGGGGTCAGTTGTCCACATGATCTTGCAGACTCTGGCTGGCCTCACATGGGGCCTGTTGTAGCCTGCATTAACATGTGGATAGCAGGCCCCTATTCCAGGATACGTGGCAGAATAAAGGCAAGTGTGGCAGCCCAGGCATCCTGAGTGATGAGTTGCCTCCCAGGAGAACAGGGTCCATATTCCGTCCCATCCTTGGAAGGACCTTGGGCAGTCTTCGGCCAGATGCTCCTCTGGGCCCTATCCTATCATGGAAGCTGCTTGATCACTGGGAGAGCAGGCTGCTGGGCTAGACGGGCCATGGGTCCAACATAGCAGCCCATGTCTTAGGTTTGTACATTTAACCTTCTCTAGAAACAGAAGCAGCTGAGTCGGCCGCTGCTGAAAGGTGAAGTGTGTGAGGATCACTTGGTGCCAAGAGAAATAGGCAGGCAGCAGGTAAGGCTAAGCATGGTGGGTGGTAGTTGGCTGCATCTCCTCTACCTGAAGACCTCTGGGGATCCAACCACATCCATCTCTGGTCCACAGAGCGTTCAGGAAATGAAGCACGTTTGGCAGCAACAGGAAGCCAAAGAAGAGAAGCCTCCTCGTCAGGCAAGTGGCCATATGGTGGCCAAGGAGTTTGGGGAGCCTTTGGGCAAGTGACCCAGGGGCCACGACACCAGGAACCACCATCCTTTTCCCTTGCTCTGCACCACTATGCCCAAAAGGAGCCCAAGAGTTAATAAGTGGTTGTGCATTTCCAATTGGCAATGATTGACAACTGCCAGTCAAAAGTCTTTAAGAGGAGCTCTGGAAGGTCTTTAAGAGAAGGCCTTCTGGATCAGGCCACAGCCCATCTAGTCCAGCATCCCATCTCACACAGTGGCCACCAATTGCTCATGGGCATCCCAAGCAGAGACAAGGGCAAACCTTCTCCTGTTCTTGAATCCCAGCAAATGGCCTTTAGAGGCATTCTGCCCACCTTCCCAACCTGGAGGTGGTACCTGGGCATCCATTCTAGATAAGAACACAAGAGGAACCCTGCTGGATCCACAGCTCATCTAGTCTAGCACCCTGTCTCACACAGCTGTCCATCAATTTCTCATGGGCATTTCAACCAGAAGACAAGGGCAAACCTTAACTCTCAAATCCCAGCTAATGGCCTTAGAGGCATCCTGCCTGTTCCCCACCCCTGACTGGAAGATGCACCTAAGATGACCTGCAGAGATGTGCCAGGGGGCACATGCAGTTGTGTGGTGACCTCTGTGAGAAGTGGCTTCAATCACAAGCCCTAGGCGGGGATTACAGCCAAAACCTGAAAGGCAAAATGAGACAGCCTGGCCAATTGAGTTTTGAGCAATTTTGGCCATTTCCATGCTGAAATGGAAACTGCCCAAAGCCAAGGGGGTGGGGGGAATCGCAGTTTGATGGGTCAGCTAGCTCCACATATCATGTTTGCATTACCGTGGGTCACACTGGCGGGGCTGAGAGGGAAAACCCTGGTGCCCAGTCAAGCTGGAATTCCTGCACCTTCGTGCCAGTGCTCTTTCCATGGTCTTTGGAGACAGAATGAGGCCAAGAACTTTACCAAACCTGGGTGGGGATTTCTTTTTCCCCTGGGAGCAGCAGGAAAATGTTTGTACCTGGAGCTTAGATCCCCTGCGGCCCCTTGCACAGCCTTTGCCATGATAAAAGTTAAGATTAGGATGGCGATCTCTGGATGACCAGACAGAAGAATTGTGCCGCTGCTTCCTAAGGGCCAAAGTTCAAAGGCCAACAGATCAAAGCGCATGTTCTCTTTTTAGTTTCCCAGCCAGCCAATGAAAGCTCAGGCTAGGGAGCATTTGGTGCTTCAAGGAGATCATGTGCTTCCCATTTTCTGCAGCTCACTGCCAAAGCAGGCTAAGCAGAGGTGTGGGAAGAGCCACACACAACCAGACTGGAAGACTTGCAAGCATGGGTGAATCTCAGCCATCGTTCTGTGCCCGATGGCCAAATCCCCTGAACCAAGAGTGGAGCAGAGAACGTGGCTGATGGCACAGAGAACTGCCCACGCGAGAGGGTCTCAGAGCAGCCAGGGAAGCAGAGGGGGATACTGCCAAGAGCAAGTCAGGTTGTCCAATTTCAGACTTGGCTCTTTGGTGGCTTTGCGTGAGAGGTGAAAACTAGCACTTAGCCCTTGTCGTGGTCGCTGGCTTTGAGGGCTCCTGCCTTGCCTCTCTCTGCCCTCTATCCACTCTTTGCTTGTCTTCATATGAAGGTCAGGTTAGAAATGATGCCTTCTCCTGCAGGGTGGGGACCGGCTTCAGCAGAAGGAGGGGCTGGATTCGGTCAGCTGGAGGCTGGACCTGGACTCGGACTCTGTTCATGATGAGTGAGTAAAGAAGTGGCACCTGCCCCCGGGGTCCCTCCTTTGCCTCCTGTAAAGATGCCACCCGTGTGCAGGAGAAGCGGAGGACATCTGCTCTTCACGGCAACCCCTCCCCACCCTTCACCCACTTCTTGGCAAGTCCCTTGCTTACACAACGAGTACGGGTTGGTTCTTCCTGTTGCGTTCCAAGTGAAAACGAGGAACAATCTCCTGATGGCGAGATATGTGCGGCAGTGGCGGGTCTCCCTAGGGGCGTTGTGAGTTCCCCATATCTGGAAGCTCTGAAGAAGAGTCTGGAGAGATGGTTCCCAAAAGTGATTCATTTATTTGAATAACTGTATCCTGCCCTTCACCTGGACATCCGTGGGTGGGTCACGAAAACATATTTAAAATATAAGCCATCCCATGGGTTGGAGAAGATGACCTCAATGGTAAAGACCATAGGAAGAAAAGGAAATGTCAACTGTCCTTCTAACTGGGATGGGGAAGCAGTAATGCCAAGCCATCTTCTGGAGGTGGTAGGGATCAAACTTGTAACTGGGTGCTTTCTTGGGCATTCTTCTGCCACCAGGATGCCACCACTTCCCAAAGAATCTTGAGAGCCACTGAGCTGCGGTCAGTCTCTGTTCACAGCCGATGTGCTACTCACCAAGGAGGGGACATTAATCCCACCCAGCTGTGGCTCCAGCTAAAGTTGGGATGAGCTGTGTGTGTGTTGGGAGTTCCACTCAGTGCCATAGTGTCCAGCTGCTGGACCCAGTGTGGCAGATGGTGGTTGATTCCCATGAGATCATCCCAGGGGTCTTTGCACCTGAAGCTGGCACAGTGACCAACACCCAGGGGTGTTACTGGTCCAGCCCTGTCTGGTAATGGGCACAGCTGGGAGGATGCTCAGCTGGGCCATTAAAATAGGCAGCTCTCGTTAGAGCACCTAAGACATCAAGCAGGGAGGCAGAAGGATCCCAAAATTCTGAGGAAGATGGACAGAAATTTGTTCTGGTCATAAGAACATGGTACGTGTCCTTCTGGGCCCAACCAGTGGCCAACTAATCCAGTAGCCTCTTTCATGTGCCATCTCCACAAGAGGTGGCTTGTCTATGCCCACCTGCACTGCAGGCTGCCCATTGCAGTTTAACCTGGGCGGCTGAGAGTGAACGTTGCCAGCCTCTACAGTTGCTGACCAGGGCTCTTTTAGCCAGGCGCCCAGAGGTAGCCCAGCAAAATGGTACCAGACAGTCCATGGGAGGCGTGGCTACTAGTCTGGTCCCCTGGTCCAGTGCGGACACCACCATCTGCAAACCAGTTGCAGACAGACATCCACTAGCACAGCGTAAGGACACCCCTTGCCTTCGGACGTACGAGAATATAAGGATACAAGAAATGTCCGGCTGGATTGGGCCCCTCAATCCAGCAGCCTCTTCTCACTGGGGCGGTCAGCTGCGGTGGAGGCATTTTTACAAGCTGCATATGAAGGCTGCAGAAGCGAACAGCATTCAATTGTGAGGGCAGGACACAGTGTTTGAATGCAGCAGAGCTCAGGTGGACCAAAGGAAATCCTTTGGGGTCCCATTTTACAACGCCCCTGAAATCCTCATGGTTTCCCTCTCCTTGAGAGGCTGCTGCCCTTGCTCAGTTGCATATGTAATGTTGGCCACTGTCTGCCAGTACAGGTGAGGGCCGGCCGGCCGCCAGCGCCTCTGGTCTTTAAAGAAGCCGGAAAACCCATGACGGCCACAAGGCCACTGGCAAGGGCTGCCCAGGAACCCCAACTGGAACCCATTCCTCCCCAGGGCCCCAGGCTGGCTCACAGGTGCCAGAACTGGAGTCCTCTGGCCTGCATTGCCCACTTCCAGAACGGGCAAAAGGGTCGCCTGGCCCCGGCGTTTCTCACTGCAAATTGGCCGCTGCTGCCTGAAGAACCACAGGGTTGGCTGCGGTGGGAAGTTCTCCGGCCGGCTGCCTCCAGCCCTACCTCTCCGCTTGTCTGTTTTCCAGGATTTATTGGGGCTGCTTCTATTTTTTCCCTTGGCTCAGGATGTGCAGGCGAGACAAACGGGAACACCCCTAATATGGTACGCTGGGCTCTGGGCTGGGTTGGGGGGGGGGGGGGAATTAGACTGAAGAATTGAAGAATGGGGGGGGGGGGATGCCAAGCATAGGAAAGTGGGTTTGCTTTCCAGGCCAGAACATCCCTTGCTGCTCACTGCCCATCTAGACCCCCCCCCCCCCAAAGGCCAGACACAAAGTTGGCAGGTTTCCGGGACGGTTCCATTTTGCTTCATTAGAATTGCGAGCTAAAAACCAACTGCACCCAGATGCAAAACGGGAGCATGGGGTGGGCTTCCCTACATGGCCCAGCAATAATCCGCTTCTAATAGTCCCTGAAAGCCTTTCTTTCCTGCCTGGCCCTTTTTCCCTCTGCTTCTTCTTGCCCAGAACTTTGGGAGATGAAGCTGTAGGCCTCTTTGGACTTGCCTTCTGTCGACCGCTGTAGCGAGACTGGATCAGCTGGGACACTCTGGTAACTGGAGTGGTCCGCATGCCCCAGAATAAGGCTGTCCACATTTGGATGGCTGTTCCGGGATATCCCGGCACCGGACACAAAGTGTGCACAAACTTCAGAGGTGGCTTCCACAAACTCCACTGGCCAGGAATGGAGGTCCTTGGTCTCTGACTCCCTGGGGGACCCCTTCTGGCAGCAGGCTTTGTGGATCGGTCCTACTGTTAATTTGGAACACTGATGCCTGACAAGTTGACACACCTCTGTAGTCCAGTTAGCAAAGTGGTGGACTGCTGGTAGATCTTCTGAAAGGGTCTACTGGTACCCTGGACCAGATGCCCATTTTAAGCCACTTAGTCCAGTCTGCGCTCCGCCCAATATGGATGGACCGTGCTTGGCAGGGAGAACGGGCTTCCTTATTCCTTGCCAGCGTGCAGAAGGGAGGCCTCTGGGCCCCTTGGTGTCTCAGGTTGGTGGCGAGTGTGAAAAGGCCCTAGGAAGCTATTTCCTTGGAAGCTAGGTGTGGGACAGGCAAGGCCACCATGTAGCAGACGGGCACCTGTAAGGAGAGGAGCCTCATGCCCATTCCAAAACTGGTGACAGAACATTTCACTGAGCTCCCAAAGGGTCGCCTTCCGGGGCTGCATGAAATGCCCGTGGCGTGTGGCCTTGATCGCAGGAGGCTTTCATTCTACAGCTTCCCGGTGAACGCCCCTCCTGAAGCAGGACACTTGCTCTGGCCCAGCAGGGATCTCTAAAGACCTGCACCGCCTCCGAACACTGGGCTTCCCCACTTACTTTGCTCGCACTGTGTAGCCAAGGCTCCCTGAACGAGGCCGTTCTCCGTGACTCCCAGTGGCGCCGGGGGCCTTTATTCAGGGCCCTGTATGCGGAAGTGGGGAGGCCACTGTTGATTCCTAGAAGTTTGCACAGCAAGAGGAAGGAGTCCAGCACAAGGCCAGGCCAGGCCAGGCCGGGCAGGGGGGTTTGCAAGCGAAGGGCGGTGTGCTGCGTGCCTGGAGCTCCACGGCTGCAAGTGGGAAGGACAGCTGTGGCCTCTATGGGTCGCTTGGGCTCCCGAGAACAGGCTGCTGGACTAGGGGTGTGGGTGTGAAGGCGGATTCGATTGAGCAGGACAGTTCTTCTTTGCAAAATGGCGGCAGAGGAGTGTAGTCAGAGACCCCCCCCCCCCCCAAGCAGAGAGGGATCGTCTCTGTTCTCACTTGCACAAGACAGGAGGACTAGAAACAATGGGATGAAACCTCAAGGGAGTCAATACAGATGAGATATTAGGAAAAACTTCCTGACAGTGAGGGCGATCAGTCAGTGGAACAGGTTGCCACGGGAAGTAGTGGGTTCTCCGTCACTGGAGGTCTTCAAACAGTGGATGGTTTAGGAAATCCAGCATTGAGCAGAGGGTTGGACTGGATGACCCCAGAGGTCCCTTCCAGCTCTAAGGTTTTATGATTCTATGGTTCAATCTTGAGTTCCAGGATTTGGCTGAACACCCAGGAGCAACCGAGAGATGCCTGGGCTCTAGGTGGGAGGCCTCCACCCTTGCCTGGGTGCAGCTGGGCAGACGCTCCTATCTGGCCTTGGGCTGGTGGTCAGCTGTGTTGGCCTGGGCTGATGGGAGCAGGAAGAAGAGTGGGGGTGGGATCCAACTGCCCCACCACTGCTTTCTCAGGCTCACCTCCCTTCCCTTCCCTATTCTCCCAACCAGCCCTTCCAGGGTTGCCTCCCACCACGGCCCCCTTGTCACCCCCAGGCTCTCTCTGTGTCTCTTCAGGCAGGTCCCAGGAGATGCAGCAGAAGCAGCGATTTCTATTGGTCACGGCATGCCCAGCGCTGGTCGCCCAGATATATTGCTGCTGTAGTTCCCTGGATGGCGGAAGATCTGCAGCAGCCTCAGAATTAAAGCTACTCCTGACACCAGTCGCCCGCCCCCTGCCCTCATTTTGCCCCGAGTGTGGTGAAAGTGGGGGCAGGCAAAGTCTCTTGCCCCTTTGGCCTTCCGGGCTGGTGGTGATGGAGAGCTGGCTCACTGGCCTCAGGTTCAACTAGACAGGCACCAAGCCACATTCAGAAGCAAAAACCTCCAGGGGGGAGAACTTCGTCCAGCTGTGGCCCAGTGACTTCAAAAGACTGCTGGAACGTTTGGTCAGTGGGGCAGGCATGAGGACCGGTGGACGGCTGGTGTCTCCCGCAGGGCCCCCACGGCTGCTGCAGTGATAAAATCAAGGAGATGGGGGGGGTGTGGCCAGGTGGTCTCACAAAGGTTGCCATCTGTCCACCTGGCGTCCAGAGCCTGCAAAACGAGGCAGCAATTCCCGGGTCATTTTGACCACCACTTGTCCCATGCTATGTTGGTGATGTGGGACCACATAAATCTGTGAGGGTTGCCTGAGCCCCCAGGGTAGTTTGGGGACATTTCAAAGGGATCATTCTAGGTCCTTCTGCCTCCCTTTCTGGAGAGCACAGGAGATCACAAGAGGACCGGAAGCAGGAGCAAAGTGGACGAGCAGAAGATCATTTGACCAATGTCCGGTTCCTCCATCTTGGGGAAGGAGTTCCAGTTCGGGCTTCCCTCCTGGCTCCTCTGCATGAATGCTGCCCAGTGGAGGAAAGGAGCGCAAGAGCCAGAGAAGGAAGTCTAAAACGATTCCAGGCTCATGTGGACGCAAGCACACGGGGTTCTACACAGCACAAAATACGGATGAGAAGGCAGGGTCCAGAGCGCCTAGTGGAAATCACCCTGGGCAAAACCGGTTCATGGGAGAGGACAGACGCCCCCCCTCCCCAAGTGACCCCCTGCCTGATGCCCTACTCTGGCCACATGGCTCGGGCACTCTGTCCATTTTCCTGTCAGGGAGACTGAGCATGATTTTCAGACACCTCCCCATGCGCTTTGCCCCGAGTTCCATGCATGACAGAGAACACACCTTCCTTCATTTTTATTTTACACGTGAGTGTGATGAACCCACAGCTGCAACACAGTCTCACATTAGCTTATTGTCTCCCAGCTCAGGCGGTGCCAAGAGCAGCAGCACCCGGTGCCCACCGCCCCCCCCCCATGCCCCAGGAGGCTCAGTGGATGAAGCTTCCCATTGCCCCCTGCTTAGATTGTCCTCTTTGGAGAAGGGCAGCGTGGAAGGGGGCACAGGCAGGGCACTGAAATGTGTGGCAGTTTGGCTGGGTGCAACGTGGGGGGGGGGCAGAGTAAGAGCCACATGGCGGTGGCCTGCCTGGAGGAATCCCTGGACCAGGGAACACTCGCCTACGTGAGCATGCACGCACACACGGACACGCACGCACACCAGCCGGCCGGCCATCGCTCCTTCCGCCCCAAGGCCCCCAGCAGCTTGAGCATCAGCAAAGGGGAACACAAGGGACCCAAAGAGACGCTCACCCAGAGAAGCCGAGAGTCCGCAGGTGTCGCCAAATAGTCCTCAATGCGCATTAGTCCTTCCGTGTGACGCGCTCAGCACTTTCCGCCCCGCCTTGCTCAGAATACGCGGACGTCCTGAACGCTTCTTTTTCACAGCTCCCAGGATCAGAGCAAATGGGGGGCGAGGGACGAAGGACTCTATGGGGCCACACTGGCCTGGCCGCTGACCCACGGACCCAAGCCCAGGACTCCTGAACCTGCTGCTGCCATCGCCTCACTTTAACTGCTTCCCTTCTGCCAGCGCAAGGGAGAAGCACCCTTAGGGCCCCACCCAGAAAAGCAGAGGCTGAAATCCTGGACCTCCCGGAGCGTGCAAGAACACCCCTGTGGGCCCAGTGCTGACCGCCAGGCCTAAGCGCCTCAGAAGGGAAGCTGCCCCAGGGTTCTGGCTGTGTCCTTCACGGGCGGTAAAAAGGGCCCTTTGAGTCTGCAGGTGGGAGGACTGCCACATGCCAGCCTGCGTGCCCCTCTTAAGCTAGAACAGCTGGAAACAGAGTGGGACCGGGGGCGATTCCACACTTCCCATCTGCTGGACGGGAAAGGAGTGCGATGAACCAAGGTTGACCGGCGCTCGCACTTGGACCGCTGGCCAACGTGACCTGTTACCCCCTCCCTGTGACTGATGTGATTGTGGGGCAGGTCCTCTTCAGAGCGCCACCTTTTTGGGTGCGGTGCCCTGCACAACTGTGCATGTGTCAGTGCCGTTGCCATGATGCTGCCGACACCCTGTGCACATGCGGTTGCGTCCATGGTTGTCCAAGGCGCCAGTGTGCTTGCGCAGCACCTCAGACAACCACGGAGCAGCCAGAGAGGTGTGAATAGCTGCTGCCTGGACATGCCAGGAAAGGTTTCGGCTAAGGTTGGTAAAGGTGCGGAGCACGATTTCGTGCTTCACAGGTAGCGCATGATTAGGGACCTTCTGGGAAGGCAGGGGGCGCCTGGAAGCTGTAACAGCCTCTTCCAGGTGCAGATGCTCTTCCCTAGAAGCCCCCTAATCCTGCACTATGGGCTGTAGTAAGATTTGGCCTCGGGGAAGCAACGCTGTGTGTGAATTCAGCAACCTTAACAGCTCCTCCTCCTCCTGGCCTATTAGCCCCCCCTCCAAGGCTGTGCATGCGTTAGTCATCCTTTCCATCAGCCCCCCCCCCCGAAGAACATCGCCCCTGGCAGCAAAGCAGTAAAAGAAAATAAAAAGGCTCTGCCCGCAAATAGGGTGGAGGATTTTGCGAAGCCATTTGTGGCCGGCCAGGCCGGCAGGGCTCCACGCGGAGCGGCCTCCAAAGAACACCAGACCGGCGGTGGGAGCCGCCGCCGCCGCCGCCTGTCTCTGGAGCAAAGCATCTGCTGGAAGAGGAGGAGGAGGAGGAGGAGGAGGAGGAGGAGGAGGCATGCGCAGCCTGAGCAAAGCAAACGGGCTGAACTGGAGGAGGCGGGGGGGGGGCTCTTGGTGCCCCCCAAGTCTGACACACACCATCTCTTTGGTCAAATGGGGGCTACGCAGTAGCAGCAGTCAACCACTTCTCTGGTGCAGGGACCAAGAAGAAGAAGAAGAGTTGGCTTTTCTACCCGGCTTTCCCCACCCACTTAAGAGGATTCAAAGTAGCTGACAAACTTTTTGTTCTTCTCCCTACCACAGGCACCCTGTGAGATAGGTGGGGGCTAGAGAGCTGTGACTAGCCCAAGGTCACCCAGCTGGCTTTGTGTAGGAGGACCGAATCAAACCTGGTATTCCCAGATAGGAGACCAGCTCCCCAACCACTAGAACAAGAAGGCGTGATGGAGGGCCAATGATGCCCATGCGCAGCCCTCCCCCCCCCAGATTTTGCAGCTGCTGCTGGCCCAGCTGTTCCCCTTTCCCCCATCCAGGTAGGAGTGCCCCCCCTTCTCCATTGCTGACCCCTGAGCTGCGGTTCAGCCCTGGTGCTGTCCTGGCAGGAGAAAGTGTTCCTGGCTATTTTTAGCCCCCGCTTGTCCCCCCCCCCGCCAGCTGGCGCCTCTTGCCGCTGCCACGGCGGCCTCCAGCTCAGGAAGTTTCCATCAAGTTTGCCTTGCTGCTGCTGCCGCTGCTGCCGCCTCTGGGAGTTGGCGAGCACACAGGCTCCTCGCCACATGGCCGCCTGCCTGCCTGCCTGCCTGCCTGCCCCGACCCCGCCCACCTCGCTGGTCCATTGCCCTGGGGCCTTTTGGCAGAGAGCAAGGTGTGTGAGGCCCACCTCGCCCCACACCTTAATCCTCTGTGCCAGCTGGTTGTGGAAGGAGTCGCAGGCATTTATGCACACACCACGGCTTGCCAGGCAGAGATGTGCCCTCTGGTTGTTGCTGCTACCCCTTTCGAGGTGTGCGCAAGGAATGACCCTCCCTTGGCAATGCCCAGGCGCCAACTGTGGCCACAGGGCACGGGGGCATCTCTAGGGCCCTGCCAGGTCACTAGGGCAGAGCATAGTGCTCCCTCTGCTGGCCTGGTAGACCCCATGGAGCAACCTCAAAGTGCCCCCCCCCCCCCAGCTTCCCAAAACTGCGTTTTGCAAGACCCTCCCTTGGGTCTTCCAGCCCCCCTCCTCTGTGAGTGTACCTGGCTGCTCTTCACAGGTGCTCTGTGCACCTGGCTGCCTCTCCATCCTGGAGCTAAGCATCCCCTCACAGGCCTTGAGCCTTTGGGACTCCAGCCAAGGATCCTGCAAGGGGAGGGGCCCTTGTCCATCTCCAGCCCTGTGCCCAGAAGCAAGTAGCGGGGGTGGGTGGGAGGCAGACAGGGTCCCCCAAGGGCTGCAAGAGTAGTGTGTACATGTGCAGGAGACAGAGGGTGACATGCGCCGCACACTGCCTGCCAGTTGACTTCTCTACAGTCCAAGTACAAAGTGCTGAGACTTTGAACTGTGAGTGGAAGCCTCGCCGTGTGCCTCTCCGGCAGAACCAAATTCATCTCTGCCGGTCACAAGATGGGGGGGGGGCATAGAGCACTCGGCCACCTTCCTCCCATTCCTCTTCAGCCTCCTATGCCCCAGCAAGTGGTTCTTGCTGCTCGGTGCCCCCCCCCCCCCCGGTTGCAAGTCAAGGCTGACTCCTGGTGAGCCCACAGACGTCACTGTGTCGTCTTCTTCTTTGGGGGAGAGGCTGGTGTGTGTGTGTGTCAAGCCTGTGCTCCTCTGCTTCCCAAGGCACCTGCCCCACCACCATCCTGTGGACACCCACTCCCCTCCAGGGTGACCCTGCAGCCTCCACATCAGCCGACACAGAGCAGAAACCGTCTTCCGTGAGTCTTCTGCCTTCCGCCTTGCCCTCAAATGACCTGCTCTAGTAGAAGCACCCCCAGGGCCTCTGCGTGGACAGGCTCCGCCAGGACCTTCACCTCACACCTCTCCTCCATAGAACCTCCTCTTAGTCTTGCACTGTGCTCTTGGGATCAGTTTCCAGGAGTTACCAAAGGGGCAAAGGCACAATCCTGGCTCCGACAGTCTGCCTGGCAGACTGGGCACACGTAAACACTTGGCTGATGCCTCCAGAAGAAAGAAAAACCCTACAATTCCAAAGCTGAGAAGGGTCTCACCCGAACCAAGTACACACGCACACACACATACACACACAGTTGTGAGCTGAGACCTGGGCACCGGGGGTCTTCCAGCTTCTGCCAGTCAAGCCGCCCCCTGGGGTGGCCACAGCCAGGGCTCCACAGCTTCCAGAGGACGCTGGTCAACCACCTGGGCTAAGAGTCATGCCTTGAATTCTCCCCCCAGTAAAAGGAGAAGGGTTCCCACTGTGCTCGGCGCCCCCGAGATGCTCTTCCTTTCCTGGCACTGTCTGGGCCACAGTCAAGCCGGCTCACGGAACCACCCTACCCTTGGTTCATTGGGGTGATGCTGGCCGAAGAGGTCTTGGAAGGTGAGAGCCCTCCCCCGCGCCAGGTCGGTGATGGCACACAGAGGTCAGCTGCAGTTTACCATGCCCCTTGCTGGGCAAAGGCTGCCAACTTGTCCCAAAAGTAGCCATTCCTGCCCTTCAGTCTGCTTGTGGCAAAAGGAAGAGGACTGGAAGAAATTGGCCCCGGGCAGCTCCTCGGATGCCGAAGGCTCAGTCCAACAGGGAGGGTGCTGGCGGTGGCAAAGCGGGGGGAAACCAAGTGCGCCCTCCTCCGAGAGTCCATGAGCAGCTGCAGTGGGTGAGGTCAGTGGCGAGGGGCCCTCTTGTGTGGCTGGGGGCTGCCCGGCAAGGGGGCAGCCAGTGCTACAAGATTTGGCCTTCTGTAGGAGAAAGAGAGAGGAGAGGTTAGGGGTGGCCACCAGAACGGCAGGGGAATCACAGTCAATCAGCCCTACCAGGTTTCTCCTTGCCACAACTAAATAAGAACCCAAAGGCCTAAGAAATGCCTGACAGGGTCGGACCCTTGACCTTTCTGATCAGGCAGTCTCCTCTCACAGGAAGCCCACCAGCAGACATGAGTGTAGAGCTTGTTCTGCTGACCTCCAGCAGCGGGCCACCTCCTATGGCCACCAGGCCTAATAGCCGCCGATAGCCCTGGCTACCATGAGCAGCAACAGCAGCAGAAGCGCCCAGCTTGCTCTGCTCCGTGTCCCCAAGAGCTGGCCTTCAGAGGCAGACAGTGACCTCCTGTGACCAGAGAAAGAAGGCACACTGCCATCAGGTCCACAGCCAGTGACAGCCCTGCCCTCTGTGCATATGAGAACATAGGAAATGCCCACTGGATCAGGCCAAGGCCCACCCGGTCCACCAGTCTGTCCTTGCTGTGGCCAGTCAGCTGCCTGGGGAAACCCACCAGCAGGACACCAGTCCACAGCTGAGTGGCCTATTTGCACTATGGCCTCTAGTGCACAATTAGTGAACTCCTGGGGGAGAGCGCATGGACGTGGAGTAGGTGTTACAGCCTCCCCGTGCGCCCTCCCTCCCCAGAAGTTCACTAATCGCTGATCAGGTATGGAGCACGAAATCCCGCTCCACACGTTAACCAACGTTAACCAGGACGTACCTGAAGTGTCCCTGCAGTGACCATTCGCTCTTCGTCCGGCACTCCAGGGTCGTTTGAGGTGACACACAAGCACCTGGCACCTCGGACGACCATAGATGCGACTCTGACTGTGCGTGTGAGGAGCATCAAGGTGATGGCGCTGACGCATGCACAGTCCCAGAGGGCGCCACAGCCAAAATGGCAGCACCCAGAGGAGGACCGAGCCCCATATCAAATATGGTAAGTATTTGATCCCGGGGGAGGGAGCGGTTCTCCAAGAGAGAACACTGGTCAACGCTGGTTCATTGTGCTCCTTTCACGTCCAGCAAGCAGGAAGGGAAGAACGAAAACGCCCTCAATGTTATTGCAACCTACTCTGAGACTGATGCAGTGGTCACTCCCCCTCCCCTCCCCTCCCCCACAGAGCCAGGGGCAGCACTCACTAGGCAAGGCCTTCATGTGCATGGCAGCAGCAAGCAGGTCATGGTTCTTACTGGCCTCTTTGCTGTGTTTCTTTATTCGAATCCTAGAAACAAAACAGAGTGAGTGAGTGAGTGAGTGAGTGAGTGAGTGAGTGAGTGAGTGAGTGAGTGAGTGAGTGAGTGAGTGATTAAGAGATGCAACCCTGCAAATGTGTTGCAACACTCGTGCCCAGCCAAATGCCCTTGTGGGGCATCCAAGGCCATTTCTGGCTGGTACATCCCACGCTGCACTGGCCTGCTGAGCAGGCAAAGGCTGGGGGCTCATTCAGGGGCAATTTGCCACCCCCCAGCCCAGGGCCTCCAGGAGAGCCGTCTTCTCCACGGAGGCAGGTGGCGGCAGGCACACTCACCACATCAGGAGGGCAAAGACCAGAATCACAGCCAGGACAAAGAAGGCGAAGACCCCGAGGGACACCAGGACGGCCACCTTCTCCGTGGGCTCGCTGTGGCCGGCTGCAGACGGAAGGAACGTGGGTGCTTGGTTCAGGTGGCCAGTTTGTATATGGCCTGATGCCAGACAGGCCCAAGGAGCCAACAGCAGAGGTGACAATAATGAAACAACCCCAATGGCTAGGAAGACACGTTCAGCTTCAAGGCCTCCAAACAGAAAGCCCAGCTGAAGAGAAAAGCCCTCACTGGGGCCGGAAGGAAGGTTGCACGGGCTTCCTTCCTTCCTTCCTTCCTTCCCACTCCTCGTTCCCTCCTCCCCTCCCTGCCCCCCCCCCCAGTACATACCCACAGGCACATTATTGGGGGCCAGGGAAGGCTGCTTGGCTGGGCTTTCTGGTTCCAGGGCTGCAGTGGCCCCTTCGCTGGGAGCCACAGTTTGTCCTGTGGAAAGAGGGAAGCCACAGAGCCCCGTGAAGAGCTGAGGCCACCGGGGCCCTGCAGGCCCTTTCCTGGCCGGGGGACCGTGCGGACTGAGCAGGAACGGGAGCGTCGCTCATTGCAGAGCAGCAGCCCTTAACTCCCCCCACTGCCGCCGTGGGGTTACAAAGCGAAAGGAGATTTGGGAGAGCGCCCCCCCCCCCGGTCCCAGCTCTTGGCAGCCCCCTCCTCTGAAGCGGCGCGCTCACCTGTGGCGGGCATGCCCCACGCCTCAGCGCTCCACTCGCTCCAGTTGCCGGCGTCCAGGAAGTCCTTGGCGCTGACCTGGACCACGTGCTCCAGGCCCATGAAGGCGTCTGTGATCACCTCCGAAACGTTGGCCGTCTCCACCTGCAACCCGGCGACGCAGAGGTCAGCTGCAGCGTTAGGGGGGAACGGAGGAGGCGCCGGCAGACTCCCAGCTCCTCGGCCTGGGCCAGGGCAGCGCTCCTGTGGGCCTCCTCTGGACACCTCTCCAGCCGGCTGCCACGGAGACTGGACCCGCAGCCCTTCTCCGCCCGCAGCTCACCGCCTCCAGGATAAGCAGAACGCCAAGAGCAGCCGGCTGAAGGAGGGCGTTTAAAGGGAGACCTGATGGAAGCTGATAAAATCATGCAGGGTATAGGAAAGGTGGAGAGAAAAACTCTTTTCTCTATCGCACAACACCAGAAGCTCTATGAAGAGTCAGATCAGACGAGGGGAAGGATTTCTTCACCCAGAGGGTCATCGGTCTGTGGAATTGGCTGCCAGAAAAGTTGATACCAGCAACCAGTCTAGATGGATTAAGGAAGGGTTAGACAAGTTCATGGAGGACAGGTGGATCAATGGCTACTAGAATGGATGCCCAGGTACATCCTCCAGGTGGGGAGACAGGCAGGAGGTCTCCAGAGGCTACTTGCAGGGATTCGAGGGCAGGTGAAGTTTTTGCCCTTGTCTTCTCCTTTTGGTGGGTCCCTGCACGAGATGGGGTGCTGGATTAGGTGGGCTCATCCAGCAGGGCTCCACTCAGTTTATCAAGAAGGGGTATACCGATGGCTAGTAGACTGGACGCTTAGGTACCTCATCGAGGTTGGAGAGACAGGTAGGATGCCCATAAGCAACTGGTGGGCCACTGTATGGGGCAGGATGCTGGCCTAGATGGGCTGTGGCCGGATCCAGCAGGGCTCCTCTCATGCTTGTATGGACAAATTCATGGAGGACAAATGTATCAATGGCCGCTAGAATTGATGCCTAGGTACTGCCTCCAGTTTGGAGAGAAAGGCAGGATGCCTGTAAAGGGCAACTCCAGGAAACTGAGACCAGGTGAATGTTTTGCCATTGCCTCTGCTTGAGATGCCCATGAGCAATTGATGGGCCACTGTGTGGGGCAGGATGCTGGACTAGATGGCTGCGGCCGGATCCAGCAGGGCTCCTCTTAGATTCTTATGTTCTTGTATACCAGGTAACAAAGAATGATAAATTTGGGCTGGTATCCAGAAACAGGAATAATTTGTTTTCAAGATCTGTCTGATCTTGGAGGAGGTGCCAACGGGGCAGCAGTCCAGGCACAAAGGGCTACAAGTGCCAGCCTTTGCCAGACTGAATTTGGTGCCAGGATGCAGGCAGGGGCAGCCAACTGGACACCTCCAGTGGCTGGTGAGTTCTGTTCGTTCTCTGCCCCCGGCCGGAGCCCCTGGGAGCGGCTGGCAGTAGCAAGAGTTGCAGCTGCTTCCTCTGCCTGCTGCGTTATCAATGCTCTTATTCAAAACGGCCACAGGACACGCCGTCCGGCGCAGGACCAGGCAGGGGTTCCAGCAGCAGCCAAGGACTTGGGTCTCTGCTGGGAGAAGCTGTGAGGCTTGGCTTAGAGCGCAAAGAAGGGCGCTCACTTTTCACAGCCCGTCCAAGCCCACCAGCACCAGCCCCGGAGCCCTGGCCCTCCCCCAACGCCGACAGGAGCCCCTCCCTCGGCGGCCTCTGCCCACTTGACTCACCACAGACCAGGAGCTGTAAATGACGGGCCGGTATTGCAGCCGGAACTTGAGCTGGAAGTGGGGCTCCTTCGGCCAGGTGGAGGGGTACTCCCAGCTCACGTGCAGCCGCCGGGGGGCTGATGGCACCGGCTCCACCCTCAGTCCCTCAGGAGGGTCTGGCTTGACTGGAAGGAGACAAGGCATGGAAAAGGGGCTGACGGCCACCGGGCAAGGCTTCCGCTCACGCCCTGAGCTCCACCCGGACCCCAGAAGCCCATGCCGCTGACACTAGGAGAGCGCTGGGAGGATCAGAAGGCGTGTGTGGGGTGGAAGAGTCGGAGGGGCACACCTGAAATACGCTACTCCCCCTTCTCCCTTTCTGATGGAGGAAATGGCATCCAGCAGCCCGGCAGGCTTTTGCCCAGGAGTCCCTGTCTCTCTTCCCCTCCTGGGGGGCAGCAGGACTTACTGATGGCTTGCATGATGATGTCCAGGAGGCGGAAGCTGGCGCCCAGGGGGTTCACCTCGGTCACATTGATGCGGTAGGAGCTCCAGAAGTGGGACTTGCTGACCGTGCAGGTGAAGGGCCGGGCCGGATCCTGGACGCACACCTCCACGTCCCCCGCTGGAGACCTGCACGCAAACAGCAGCGGGGAGACTTGTGCACAGTAGCCGGCGGGAAGCGCCGCCAGGAAGCGGAAGGCGGATCGGAATGGAAAAGCATCGCGACCTGCTAGGGACGCTGCGTTCCGTCAACACCTCGTGGAATGGAAAGTTCTCTCGGCTCTGGGCTAAAAGCTCGGCCGGCGGCGGGAGCAGGAGGCGCCCGGCGCCTCCCTCTGGATCCTTGCCCAAAGTTACATCACGGGCCAGGAATACCGTCGGCCGGTGCGCCTTGTGGGCCTGTGTGCGCACACGCACGCACAGGCCCCGGTGGAAAACAACCCCCCAGGGGACGTTTCCTGCTCCTGGCTTAACACCAACGCGATTTTACCTTCCCGGAAGGTCACGAGCAGGCTGCCAGGGGCCTCGCAGTGCGGAAAGGAAACAGAGCAGGAACTGCAGCACACGCCATGCCGTAAAACAGCCCAGCTGAGAGCGAGCCACGGAACGGCAAGGGCTCTTTCTTCGTCCAGGCGCAAAAGGGCCTCCCTTGCAAGTTCCTCCTTGGCTCAGAATCTCAGTGGGCGTCCAAGTCCACTGAATCCTCTTGGGGATCTCGGAGATCACTGGATCTAACACTCGGCTCAGGAGGAAGCTGGCTAACTCCCTGACCCTAAGGCTCATTCCACCTTCAGCCCACTTTCAGAGGAGAGAACGCCCAGCAAAGTGACCGGCTGCTTTCTTTCAGTGTTAAAAAACTCAGAAAATTCACCTTTGGGATAGATAATGTGGAAAGAAAATTATCGGTCACTTTGCTGATGTGTTCTCTCGCTCTGAAGGGGGACTGAAGCCGGATTGAATCCTAAGGGGACGAAAAGGAAAAGCAAGTGAAGCCGAGGTTTGTCTGCCTGAATCCAGCGGTTCGGCCCCTTTGTGTCTTGCAGCTCTCGAGGGAAAGATGTCCCTAGGTGAGGGGCGGAGGTGCCGGTCAGGTGCGTGAGCCGCTTTCGCACAGGGGAAAATAAAGGCTCCGTCCGGTAACCCTCTACACCTTGTGTGCGAGCCGTCCAGGCTCTTTTAGGAAGAGACCCCAAGGGGCAACTTGGCTCCTTCACAGGAAAAGGGACCATTGCCTACATCGTGCATTATAGGGAACCTCGGGGGGGCGGGGGGGGTATTAAACATGGCAGCCTGGTGGCATCTTGCTGGGCGTGGCACACAGGCTGAACGATCTCTTGGCCTCCCCCAGCCTTTCCCCCTGAAAGCCTGGAATTAAGGACGTGTGGCCTTTCCTGCACTTTTTTAAACAGCTCCAGTAGGGCATTTTTGCACTTGCCTTTCCGTAGATGGGAAAGGGGCGTGGTCAACCAGCGCTGACTGGCACTTGCACCCGGAGCACTAGTCAACTTTGGCCGTTCCCCCACACCTGCAACTGAATACTTACCTGATTAAATTGCAGGACCGGCCTCTTCTGGGCACTACCATTTTGGCTGCGGCGTCCTCCATGACCGCGTGTGCATCAGTGTGGTCACCATGACTATGCTAACACTATGCACACTCACACGTCTATGGTCATCCAAGGTGCCACTGCACTTGTGCGGCACCTCAGACAACCCGGAGCACCAGAAGAGGTGCGAATGGCCGCTGCCCAGATGCTCCAGGTAAGCTTAGGGTTCACCTTGGTAAAGGTGTGGAGCACGACTTCAGGCTGCACCCCCAATCAACAATTAGTGAACTTCTGGAGAGGCAGGGCACACCTGGAGGCAGTAACAGCCTCCTCCATGTGCAGATGCTCTTCACCAGAAGTTCACTAATGGTGCACCAGAAGCCGCAGTGCAAATAGGTCTCCACCTGCTGGGGGTCCAAAGAGAAACAAAAGAAGGGAGAAGCTCAATCCAGCACTGTATTGGCCGAGGCGGCAGAAACCCGGCAGCCTCCCTCTGTGGCTGCGGGAAAAGGGCATCATGTCTTTTTTAAAAGTCAGCCCTTCCCCAGTTTGCAGGGATCCCTTGGCACTGGCTGAGTGGGCAATGAAGCGGCAAATGCAATTCAGTCTGAGCAAGGGCAAAGTAATGCGCACTTGGGCTGCATCCAGACTATATTGGAATATTCCAGAATAAAGCTTGACTGTTCCGAAATTCCTGTGCTTTATTCTAGAATATCTAAATACAGCAGAGTAAGTAAGTGATGTCTGGAAGCAGCCCTATGAACTGATAGGGGATGAGCTTCCTGTGATAAACCAGGAAAGGGATCCTGAAAAAAGCCAGTTCATTGCTAGGGGCAGTTAGGAGGGGAAGAGAAAACAAGTCAGCAAGTGTCATTTTGCCCCTTTGTAAATCAAGGGTGAGGCCGCATTTGGAATATTGCAGACAATTCTGGTCACCAAACCTCAATAAAAATATTGTGGAACTGGAAAAGGTGCAGAAAAGGGTAACCAGAATGATTAAGGGGCTGGAACAAAATCCCTTATGAAATCAGGCCGCAACATCTAGGGGTTTCAGCCTGGAAAGATGGCATTTAAGAGGAGGCCTGACTGAAGTATATAAATCAGGCATGGTGTAGAAATTCTTTATCACTCTATGAAGCTGATGGGCAGGAAAGTCAGTACTGAAAAAGGGAAGTTTTTTTTTCCCTAGAGGGTCAAAGGCTTTACTACCATCAGCACACCCGAAGAGCTTTCAGATGGGATTGGACAATCATGGAGGACAGGTCTCTCCATGGCTACTCTGGGGGCGTTTCTGCACTTGCCCTTATTCTGATCTATGTCCTGGAAGAGGGGCACGCTGTCCTTAAGCTAACACAGACTATGGCAGACCCCAGGCAAGGCCTGCCATAGTCTGCATTAGGATGCGAACAACAGGCTCCTATCCTGAGATACATTCCAGAAAAAGGCCACGGGCAGAGAGGGCCCAGGTTGAAGAGAAAGGCAGGATGCCTCATGGCCATTTGCAGGGAGTCAAGAGCAGGTGAAGGTTTTGCCTTGGTCTTCTGCTTGAGGAGTCCTGTCCTCCATGAATTTGTCTATAAGAACATAAGAGGAGCCACAGCCTACCTAGTTCAGCATCCCATCTCACACAGTGGCCCACAAAGAGCTCACAGGCATCTCAAGCAGAAGAGCAAATACTTCACCTGCTCTCGAATCCCGGACAATGGCCTCGAGAGGCCTCCAACCTCAAGGCAGTATCCAGTCATCCAGGAATTGATCTAATCCTTTCTTAAAGCTATCCTGGCTGGTTAAGACAGGTGACAACGCTACTGGCCAGTCTCTCAGGAGTGCCAGCTCAAGCCAGCACAACTGTCAGGGTGGGGCAGAAGGAAATTGTCACCCCAAACATCAGGCCCCCAAGTGTGCAGATCCCACAGAAGTGCAACCTGCCTCCTCATGTGCAAGGGCTGACCCTGAGCTCTGGCTTGCATGGGGGGGGGGGAGCACCTTGCAGCCAATCAGAACCAAAGCACCACGGGCCCCCCAGCTGGTTTCCTGCACAGAAAAACACCTTTGGCATCCTTCCCTTCAGTCTCCACGCATGAGGCAGAGTTCTGGGGCAGCTACGTGTCCCAGGAGTGGCAGGCAACTCTTTTCCTGCCTGAATAATCTGGGAAAAGCTGAGCAATCAAGACTTACCTTTGGTTCTCATCTTCAGGCAGCTGCTTTTTCCTAGGAAAAATAACAGGTGTCAAAATAAACACTTTGAGACAGGTAGAAGAAACCTTCAGGAGATTCTCCTAAGAATGGCGGCAGCACTGGCTGGCCTCCGGGAGAAGAGGCTGCTGAACTCCATGGTCCATGGGTCTGAGCCAGTGGGGGCCTTCTTATGTCCTCATGCCTCTGAAGGCCAGCTGTTGGGAGATGGTGTGTTCCTGACCTGCTGGTGGGCTTCCCTGGTTGCCCACCAGGAGTACAGGCTGCTGGCCAATCAGAGCCGGCGGGGTGCGCAGGCGTACAATGCCGCCGGCCCACCGACGACTTCAGAACCCGGTGAGAACGAGGTAAGTGCCGCGTGCATGTGCATTTCCCTGCACAGGCCCATGCCTGGGAGGGGGGTGTGTGCCCGTGAGGGCATTCCTGTGGGCTCTAGGGGACATGATCTGGTCCCCTAGGGCCCACGGGAACCGGAGAAGGAACGCGACAGGCCTGCCCGCCCCTGGGTCCAGCCAGACCCAATGGGGACAGGAATGGGAGTTGCGTCCCACCCCCGCGCCAGCCTTTTTGGGCTAGGACATGTGGGGATGGGTTCCCCTTTCACACGTAGGTAGGTGGGAACACCTTCCCATGTGTTCCTTATCTGCCTAGGTGTGAATGGGGAATCCATTCCCACCTGTCCTAGCCTTACTGCACTACAGCTTTTTGGCTGTATTGCGAAAAGGCCTAAGGTGTCTGCTTGTGTTCTGCTGGCTTAGAGGAGTAGGTGTGGCCCTGTGGTGGTGGGGCTTCCCAGGGCAGGGAAGTGAGAGAGGGCCTCTGGGAGAACGGGCTGCTGCCCTAGATGGCCCATGGGCCAGATCCAGTGGGGCACTGCTTAGGTTTTTCTTATCTAAAGTTGCCACCTAGCTTTCTTTTTCTTTTGGCTTGACTACTGCTAGAGGCTGCAGCAACTGTGGCAGTCTGTCTGTCCGTCTGTCCGCAGTTGGCAACAGCCCCTCTCAGACACCTCAGCTCCTACAGACCGGGGGGGGGGGTCTCCGTGGTCGTCTGGATGCCACACCTACTCCTCTAAGGGCAGTGCAGCCCTGACTGGAGCTGGCCACTCGCTGCCTCACACTGGTCTGGGGGCCTCTTGTGCTCCAGCGCAAGCCATGCTGCTCTGTGGCTTCTGCTTCACATCGCAGGCTGGTCTTCCCCGAGGCAGCTGCAAGGCGAGATCTCCATGCAGCACCAGGGGGCGCTGCTGTTGACCTTCAGAAGCCCAGGCAGGAGGTTCAGCGACTGCCTGGGTGGCCTCGATTAGGAGCACGAAGGACAGCTGTGGGCAACTCACCGCAGTTTGCTTCATGCCAGAGTGGCCTTGTTGCACCACGGTTGCAAGACATCTGAACAAAGCTGGAAGGATCTCGCTCCACTGCTGGGAAGGCTCTCCTGAGCTCCCAAGGCAGCAAGCAGGAGACACAGGGTAGCAGCGCAGAGAGAACCTTCTGCCCTTGAGAAGGATGTACCTTTCCACAGGGTGGGACAAAAGGGCCACCGACACCTGCAGGTGCTCAACAGGGAAGGCAGCAAACTTCTTCCAAGCTCCAGCAGCCACAGCCATCGCAATACCTGCGTGACTCTGCTCTCTTCCGCTGGTGTCCAGAGGGAAGTCAGACATGGCCGGTGGAACGTCAGGAACGGTCAAGGGCCGAGGATGGCACAGGAGCCATAAGTGTCCTGAGCCACTGGCCCAACTGGAGTGAGAGTGGAAGTTTAGGCTCCCATCCATGCACCGTCTGGAGGGCACCCTGCGCTCTGCTCCCCTTGAGCGCCCACTACCATCACCTGAGGAAACGCTCAAAATCTCCAACCTGATCTTCATCTTTGCCTCTGGCTCTAGGGCGCCACCACCCACTCCAGGCTGAATCTGTTGGAGTGCGCACACTTGGCACAAGAAGTGAAGGATATTGGAGTCAGTGAAGGCAGCAGAGGCAACACTGGGCTACCTGTTGGGCTACCTGTTAGGATTGGGGACTAATGGATGGCCCCAGCAGGGCCATTGTCCTCTCCAGACAGTCCTTCTAGGCTGCCACTGACTGTCTCCACATAGGACTTGCATTTGGAGTCCAGGCTGGTGGGCAGCTGTTCAACCCCGAGTGTGTGGAATTCCAAGATGGTGGCGAGCAGATGAGGGAGGGGAAAGTTTTGTTTCTGCTGGTAACTTTTGTGGATAGATCTGACGGTCAGGCAGAAACTATTTGACCGGAGCCACTACGCCGACAAAATGGAACACATGTGTGCGCACACAACACACGCACAGGCATACAAATACACACAGAGACGTGACCCTTGGGTGGCCAGATGTGTGCTGCGTAGGGCTAGTAGGGCCCACGGTTCCTTCTCCACTGCCCAGGGACAGTTACTGGACGGAAGCTGCCTGGAGCAGACCAGAGACCCTTTTTCACAAATACCGGGTGGGCGTGGGAGGGGGTGGAATTGCTGCCTGGCTTCAGACTCTTAATTGCACCCTATTGATGGGCTGGGTCCGGGTGCCGTTCAGTCCCAGCCCTGCAGAAGTCCAGCTCGGGCGGGGGCCCTGCCTGACTCCCTCCCGCCTCGGCCTCCTTGGACAATACGTGGGCGGCCTTGGGCCCTTTCCGGCCTTGCCCGTCACGGGTTCCCCTCGGCAAGCCTGCTGCGGCGGAGATGGTGGCTGGAAGGGTCCTCGGCACACTTACTCCACCCTCCTGGAATGTCAGGCGGCTCCCCCCCCCTCCCCAGGCGAACGGCACTTTCCCCTTTGGCAGGGAAGCCAAAACCGTCCTATGAGTATCGATTTGGAAGGGAGAGTGGAAACCCGCGTGATAAGCACAGGGGGGCCTTTGCTCCAAGGCTGCGGCCAGCGGAGAGAGAGGGAGCTGGCGGAAGAGAAGGCAGCCCCTTGCTAGTCTGTGTGGGAAGGGGGGGGCAGGCTCCCTCGGTCGGTCCTAATGCAAATGCCGGGAGCAAGACCGGCCTGGGGGAGTTTCCTTTGTCCTTTTCCTTTTCAGAAACTGAAAGGCTAAGAAGGGAGGAAGAGGGGTGCCTTGTCTCCGTATCTTGCCCTTCTACCAGGAAGAGCCAAAGGCAGCAAAGGAGTAGTTAAACACCCACGCAACCTGCAAAATGTATAGAGCCTGACGGAGACGATGCCTTTATGACAGCTGCCCTGAAAGACACCTGCACCGGGACATTGCTAACCACAGACGGATGGCACACGTGCCTCTTTGCCTCCAGTGGCAGACAGGATGGCCAAACTGGGCCACGAGGCCCGAACTGCAGCTCTGACCACCTGTAGGAACACTCTATAGTGAAAAGGCAGCTCTGGTGCATAGAGGTATTTCTGGGAGGAAAGGGCCCCTCTCGCACCAGAGGCCTCTTCACACTACGGCCTCTAGTGCATAACTAGTGCACCTCCGGGGAGGAGCACACGCAGGTCGAGTAGGCTGTTACAGCCTCCAAGCATGCCCCCCCCCCGAAGCGCACTAATTGTTGATCAGGTATGGAGCATGAAACGGTGCACCACAAATTAGCCAATGTTACCTAATCACTTACCTGAAGCGTCCAGCAGCGCGATCATCCGCTCTTGCCAGCGCTCCAGGGTCGTTTGAGGTGGCGCGCAAGCGCACTGGCACCTCAGACGATCATAGACGTTACCGTGCATGCGCAGACAGTGCTGCCAAAACGGTGGCGCCTAGAGGAGGGCCGGGCCCTGGGACTGAATAAGGTGGGTATCTGATCCCGGGGTGAGGGGGCGGGTAGTGTGAGCGCTGGTCAACGTTGGGTCATCGCGCTCCCTCCCCGTCCAGCGAATGGGAAGGGTGGTGTGAAAATGCCTCTAGATTTAGCCCTGCAGAAATGTCAGGGAGGGAGGGAGGGAGGGAGGGGGGGGGAGAGGAAGCTTATCAGCCCGGGAAGTGAGAGTTGTGACAGAAAACGCAGTCCAGCCTCGCCGTTTGTGTTAACTTGAGCTAAACAGAAAGCAGGCAAGTGATCCACTACCAGGAGGGGTCTTGCCTCTGAGGGAGCGTCCCTCGCCTGTTCAGTGGTCATAAAGTCAAAGACCCTTACTGGAACATCATACAGTCACTCAAATGTTTTATATGGAATACTGTCCGGGATGCCAGGAGACCTTTTTGAAAAGATCTAACAGCATCTAGCGGCTGCTAAACCGGACATGCCAATTTCAGTGCTGCAACAATGTGTGCCCCAAAATGGGCCCCCCCGATTCGTTTCTGGCCATCAGAGCTTGCGGAGGCTTCAGTGTACTGTGATCTGTAACAGGTCAAGGTGCATTGGGAGGAATGAAAGCCACAAACGGCATGCAGCTGGCAGTCTCCTGCTCCCGCGCTGCACGCATTCGACGGCACATCACTGCCACACATGCATCTGTGAGGGCTCAGACGAGGCTCGCTGCAGATGGGTCACTGCTTAAACTGAAACTTCTGGCTGTTTGGCTGGGCGTGTGGGCTGCCTACGTGCCCCCATCCAGGCTGATCTCTGTGTTTTCCACTCCAGGCGGCTGTAGGGACCCTTAAAGAGGACCTCAGGGCGCTCCCTGGTGAGGAGACTACCTGCCACCTGTGGTGCTCAAACTGAGGTGGAATTTAGCTGTGCCACAAACACACAGGTCATGTGCACACGCACTCAAAGCCTTACCTGTAAGTGGTGATGTATCTCGTGGGCAGAAACGTCTCTACAGCGGGAGTCCAGAAGCAGGAGAAGTTCTCGTAATTCAGAGCTCTACAGGCGATGGAGGGCATGGCAGGGACACCTGTGTGTTAAGGACAGCTGGGCTGTGGAGGGCGACCACACAGGGCTGGCCAGACCGACTTCCAAAGGTTCCCTTCCGTTGCCCGGCAGCAGCAACAGCACAAGGTGGAGGGGGAGCCGTGCCCCACCCCGCCCAGGGACCATGCTTACGGCCGAGGCGAAGAGTCACAGAGTCAAGCAGCAGCCCGTTGGCATCATGGCAGCTGTAGGTTCCTTCCGCAGTGACCTTGGCACGAGGAAGCAGGAGCTGCCCTTGCTGGACCACCGCGCTCTCTGGCAGCGTGGTGGCTCCATCCTGCCGCCACTCGACCCGGGCGCTAAAGGCCAGAAAGACACAGGGAGGTCAGGCGAGAGCCAAACGTGCCAATTCAGTGCTTAGCTGCATGTTGCCACTCTGGCACAGTTGCCCTTGAGCCTGTGGAAAACCTCAGGGCCACCTGCACACCCGGATGGACTTGGCTGTAGGGCAAGCAACCCACACAATGCCGGTCCTGCTGCCCTTCAGCTTAGGGCTTCTTGATGACTTGGAGCATGGAGAGCAGCCGCCCTCTGGGGCCCAGAGGAGACCACTCCCAGCTGCTGCCACGGCAGCCTCATTCTGCCCATCAGCTGGTCGGTGTGGGCTAAGGGTGCTGCCAGTACCGGTGGAAAGGCAACGTCCCTCCCGCTACCATTGGCACAGCTACCACTGTGGCCTCTGTCAGGGGTCTCCTGTGTGGCAGAAGGGTCTGGCGTGAGCATCACCAGCATGTAGTGTGGACCCAATAGAACCAAGGTGGTGGAGGGAAGCCCGGGTGTTTTCTTAGCTCAGAATCAAGCTGGGTTAAGTGCTCTCTTTGTGCTGACGGAAAAGGGCTGGGAGGTAAAATCCTGCCCCACTTTCCCCATAGCTCAGACCAGGTCTCACTGGATCCAGCCCCACGGCCACCTTATCCCGCCCTGAAAGTGACTGCAAACTGCCTGCCCATTGCTTTTGCTTTGAAATGATACCCACACAATATAAACATAAAATGGGATTTTAAAAAAAATAAATCTGCCATGGGAGGGAAGATGAACAGGGCGTCCCAGGAGAGCTGAGGGTTGTGGCAAGGAAGTCAGGATGGGGAATGGCAAGAGGTGGCAGAGGAAGGCAGTTACACTATGCAGTTAGCTGGGTTTTCCAACGGCCCATCCAGACTGGGCAATTCTAGCACCATTATGATGCTCCTCTGGTGGGGTCGCCTCGCGTACCTGTGGCAACCCCATCATAGCTCTATTTCTCCCCCCCCCCCCACCAAGAAGCACAAAATATTGTGAGCCAGGTGCTCCTGTCCGTCCGGTGGCCTTCCTTGTGCAGCTGGTTGGCCACTGGGAGAACGGCCTGCTGGACTTATATTCCTAAGGATGCCCACCCTTGTTCCGACCCTGGTATCAAGCTGCCCGCCACACCCTTTAGATCTTTTGCAGGGTCCTCTGAATGGTACCACAGACACTCGGGGGGACCTACCCCGGGCTTGCTCCAGCACATATCAGGGTCACGTCTTTCCCCAGCTGGGCGTACGTCACCCCTGGAAGAGAAAGGCACAAGAGTTAGTCCGGGACTCCTTCCTCCATACAGCCTTGTTCTTGAAACACCTGAAGCCCTGGGTGAGCACAGGGGGGAACGAAAGGACTGCAGCTCCCTTGTTTGGGACTCCCCAGGCAGTTCCCGCCCCCGGCAAATCCAAGGACGGAGCCAGCCGGGACTCTCGCTGCCTGCCTGAGCTTCACCAGTCCCAGCAGGAAGGCGCAAAGATCAGGCTCACCGGGATCTTTGAGGGCCAGAAGGAAGACCGAGGTTGCTCTAAGACCTCTGGCTCCTAGGGGCAGGGAGGGGCCGCCATCCTGGGGCAAACCGCACGCACGTGAGACTGTACGCATCGGAGGCGGAAGCAGCAACCACCACACTCCCTGCTCCGGAGGCTCAAGGGTTTGCAGCAGGGACCTCGCTCCAGGGGCCTCATCCTGCAAAAGTCCTTCGGGGCTCCAGATGGCTGCTTCTCCCCAGCGCCATCAGCTTACCTTCTTCTCCCCATTCTCCTGACATGGTGATGGACGTTGTCACCAGGACGGTCGCCAAGAGGGTCACCACTCTGCCGACCCATGAGACGGGGCTCAGCATCTGAGGGGCAGGATTTGAGAAAAACAAGCACAGTAAAGAGAGGGCAAGAATAAACAACGTAAAGCCAGCTGCCCAGGCCTCTCTTGGCTTACCACCCTTCCCCTCGGAATCAGTCTGGGCGAGCAATGGGACCCTACCGCCAATGCCCTCATGCGCCTAGGAATCCTTTATGGAGAGGGTCACGCTGGCAGATACATCGCGGTGGCGCAATCGGCAAAATCAACCAGATCATTGATAGAAATGCCTCAGCTGATGTTAACCTGGAGCCCCCATTGTCAAAAACTTCCTTCCACCCTCTCCCATGGGGGCAAAGAGGTGGGATCCAGGCAAATTCTGCAGTCGCACCAGAAGATGGCATTTTCAGGTTTGGGGGACGTTTGATCATGGACAGTCAAACGGTGGTACTTCCCAAAGCAGGGAGGGATGGACCGCTGAGTGACCCCAGCAGCTCAGCACCCTATGTGACCACCCTGCCCTGCCAGGGGCAGGAACTGCAGAAGACTGGGTCGCACTGCATCCTGTGAGCCAGTTGGATCTAGTGGTTAGGGAGCTGGACTCTTATCTAGGAATACCAGGTTTGACCCTGCACTCCTCCATGAAGCCAGCTGGGTGACCTTGGGCGAGTCTGAGCTCTCACAGCCCCACCTACCGCAGAGAGTGTCTGTTATGGGGAGAAGAACAGAAGGTTTGTCAGCCACCTTGAGTCCCCTTAATGGGTGAGAAAAGGGGGATAGAAAAGCCAACTCTTCTTCTATGAGCGCCTTCACCTGTACTGGGAGCACTATGGGGGCTGTTAGCATGCTTGAAGAGGAACCAAAAGGAGGGAGCAGCCTGTGTTCAACACCCCACCCCACCCCATCGGGGCTTCCCAAGTCCAGAGTTAATGAGCTTCCTTTCACTTCCCTCTGCTTCTGCAAGGATTCCTCCCTGGGTTACAGGGTTCATTCCACAACCCTGAGTGTGCAGAGAATGACAGACATGCAGGCAAGACTCCCACAATCTGGTTTTAATAGATGCATCTCGGGACACAATAGACAGTCCAGAGTTTAAGCATTCTGCCCCCCCCCCCCCCCGCTGTCTCCATGGCATCTACCCAAGAGTGTGACTAAACTCCAGCTCAGACTGCTTTGCAAGGGGGTGGATTTCCCTTTGGAACGCCATCCACTCCGCCGATGCCTCTGCAATCGCAACGATGAGTGGAGAGCGTGCAACGCGGGCCACAGGGCGTGGTCAGTGACGAGCGAGACGGGGGCGCAGACCGGGTGACCTCAGAGGAAACTCCTGACCTTATAACCGGCACGCTGGAGGAAGCGCATGGCAGGCATGGGCCTGCCTCCTGAGCACCGGCGATCTCCACTGCAGCGAAGCGCCTGCACATATGTTCAGCAAACAGCTGGTCTGCTTCTCACTGTGGCTTCTTGACCCGCATGCAGGTTCCTCAGGACACAAGCCAGGGTGTCCCACGTCTCCTAGAGTTCCTCAAACATCTTCAAAGTCGTGGAATCAGTGGGGTGAAGTCAAGGCGTCCGCTCCTGCCCCGTGGCCCTCAGGAGGACAGATGGGATGCATCCCTCCCCCTACGGGGCTTCAGATGCTCTGCCAGGAAAGGAGGCGCCCACATGTTCCATCGCTAGTGCTCTATGGCACATGTGTTTGCTGCCTTGGCAGGACTGGGCCTCAGGGAGCCTCCAGCTTCTTCCACATGGATGCCAGAAGTAGTGAGATGACCAAGGGGTCAAATCAAGGGATGTCACTCTTTGAAGAAGCTCCTCTGGGAGAGGCTGGGGGGAGTGCTGCTCTCCCTGGCTGTGATTCTGTGGAAAGCCTGGCTTGCTTTTTTAACAATGCACATATTTTTTTACAAAATCATTTTCTGCTATTTTGTACTTACAGCTATGAGGATTAGGGATCTGGGGTGCTGCTTTATAGTGGTTCTGCTCCTATCTCTGTGGAAGATTTTGCAAGTAATCATGGGGGGGGGGTTAGGCTGTCCCACTGGGAACTCACTTATGGTGTCCCCAGGGGTAAATTGTATCCCCCATGCTGTTAAATACTTCCCTGAAGCCGGTGGGAGAGGAGGTCATCAGAGGATTTGGAGCAAGCTCCATCAGTATGCTGATGATGCCCACCTCCATCTCTTTGTCAGATGAGACAGCATTGGGCCTCCCCACTTCTGAGACCAATTCAGGGCTCTGATTATGACTTTTAAAGCTCTGAATGACTTGGGACCCAAATACCTGAAGGAGCGCATACTCCCATAAAGCCTTACTGGTCACCTGAGATCGCCTTAGAAGACCATCTTGGAAATGCCATTCCTCTATAATAGCTGGCCTGCTGGCTAGAAAGAGCGCCTTCTCCATGGTGGCCCCAAGCTCTTCAGAAACATGCTGTACTTCTTAATCATTCACTTTTGGGCATTTAGTAAAAATACTTCTATTCATCCAGGCCTTTCATAATTAGTCTTTCTATTTCCAACCCCCACCCCCATATAATTGATGGGTTTTAAAGAACAACAACAAAAGAAAGAGAGAAAGAGGGAGGGAGGAGGAGGAGAGAGAAAACCTTTAGGTTGCTTTATCTAAACTTTAGTTTCAATCAGACAGGGTCTTTTAAAATCACCTCTTTAAGAATAAGCGCCCCATCCCCAGACGCACAAAAAAGTCTTCCAGACAGTTGACCTGAATACACAGCTCTACCTTACTCTACAATTTACCTTCACATCCACATCAGGCAACCGAACCTGACTACAAGGATACTTACTCATCCTTGGCCACTGGGAGGCCCAACCCACCCAGCTTAAAGTTTGAGTCAACCTTGATGTTATGATTTCCCATGTGAAAGGGGGGTGCAGATTCAGAGGCTTCGGGAGCAGTAAGGAGATTTTAGGTTTTTATACCTGTCTCTAGAGCCTCAAATTCCCCCTGAAGATGTTTGATTGTACTTTTTGTTTCATCTGTTCACTGCCCTTAGGTATAAAAATAAATGTGTGTGTGGAGGGGGTCACAAGATGGAGCAGAGCCAAAATTTGCATAGTTAAGTGTCAGTTTAATGCAATAATCTCAAGTCCTACCGTGAGATCCACTGGGAGCTAGCTAGAAATATTCATTTCCTACGCTTGCGAGACCACGCCAGAACTAAGGCCCTATTGTTCTGCATGGACCCAAGCGCCTGCATCTGAGCTGAGCCACCGAATGAATGCCGTGGTGTGTGCTGGGCCTCTCCCGCCGCAGCGAGATCAGCCTGCGGTTATCGCACTGCCCCCTCCAGGCATTAACTTAACAGCAAGGTTAAATCCTTTTTAAGCCTCCCTTTGACTTGCTCATCCTGGACCAGCAGAAGGATTTGGGTGAACCAAGATGTCTGGAATATTTTGACACGGAAAAAATAACATCTCTCCAACCTATAATGGATTGGCATGTTTATTTATACGCGAATTCCAAGGGCCCAGATGGGGAGGAGCTGCTGCAAACAGAGCAGAAAACCTAAACAGACCATTTGGAGGTTGAGGGGCCTGCCAGATGCTTTCCGACCTCGCCCACGGGGTTGGTGGGCAGGCGGAGGGGCAGGAGGGAAGAGAGTCGGCGGCTTTGGCCAGAGGGCTCCAGGGTGTTTGCTGCATGGAGGTGAGGGAGAGCAGGACCAAGTCGGGTGCTGCTCGCAAAGCGCAGATGAGGGGCTTGGCTCCCCCTAAGGTAACTGCAGCCCACCGACCACTTGCCCACTGCTTCTTGGTGGGCACCTCCATGCCACTTTGAGCCTGGCAAGATGCTCAAGCAAGTCCCCACGTCCCAGGGCCGCCTCTGTTCTGGCCACTGTTGCCCTCCTCTCTCATTATCGCCCAGGGGGCTGGGGGGGGGCAGGGGAAGCAGGCAATTTACTTCCTCATCTGCTGCCCTTTGATTTGCTGCCCCAGAGGCGGCCTCCAAACAAGTCGGTCTCCCAAAAAGCCTCATGGCTATTTTCAACAGGCATCACACTGGTATGGATGAGCAAAGCTGGAGGAACGAGGGGCAGAAAAGCATGCAAAGCGTCCCTGGTGGTACCTGCCGGACCAGAGACGTAGTCGCACTATGGCCGCTACTGAACAATTCGTGCCCCTCTGTGAAGAGCATCTGCGCTGCCACCTCAGACCACCATAGATGTGACTGCGACTGCAGGTGCGCAGAACATCAGCGTCATCAATGTGACGGTGCTGAGGCACACACTCGTGTGAAGGGTGCCGCCCAGAAGAGCACCGGCCACAGGATTGGTCAGAGGTGAGTGGGCTGCAGTTACCTAGTGCTCGCAAGTCCAAGTTCAAGCGCTAGTTAATGGTGAGTCATTGCGCTCTTTTCCTGCCCAGCGGACGGGAAGGCAGGTGAAAGGATGCTGCCAAGCAATGTGGGCAGCCAGAGCTGGCCAAGAGAACTCTGCACCTGGGGTGTCAACCCTGCAAGGACTCAGGGTGCGTTCCCAGAGGGGCTAAAATCTGCTAAAATCCGGACTGGATTCGGACTAGGGAACCAGAGTTCCCATTAAATTTGCCAATAGTCTGATCCTAGCCATCCCTGTTCCCATTCCACTCCCCCGCCCCCCCGCAGATTTTCTCAGCACCAGCCTGCAGAAATTGGGGGGGGGGAACCCTCCTGTTTAAACAAGACTGTTCAGCAGCTAGGGGGGCAGGAACAGGAGTGGCGTGGCACTTCCAGCTCCTTGTGCCAGCAAACGGCAGCAGTGGCGGCAGGGGCAGGGGCAGGGTGTGTGCGCGCCAGAATGAACTTGATCAGCTTGTGCAAACCCGTAACTTGGAAGCGCCACGCCACGCCACGCCGCACCGCACCTGCCGCTGCCCCAGCTGGGCTCGTTGCCGCCACCGCTGCCTCGCCGTTTAGTGCAGGCCTGAAATGGGAATGCCAAAATGCGCACTCAATGTTCCTGCAACCCGCACCAGAATTTTGGTCATTCCCCGGACCAGAATAATCTGAAAACGCATATGTGGGAACATGCCCTCAGACACTTTTGTTATTTTAAAAAATGCCTGTGGAGTTGCCAGTTGCCAGTGTTCACACTGAGCTCAATACTGCTTGCCTTGCAAAACAGAATTTTAGTGCACCAAATAGTTTTCTGAGCCTGAACACGGATTCGGCCAAGGCCTTGTCACAAGGAATCAGATTCACAGAGGAGAGTGGCCAACTGGAACGAAGGTGGAATGCAATTCCTATCTGGGCGGCTTTTAAGCCTTTCAGGACGCCATAAGCGGTTGGCTTCCTTCACTCTTTTCCTATATGCACAATATTTGGTGGCCACGGGGCTGTGGAACTCAGCGCCACATGATATTTCTGAGCTGCAGCCAAGACTCTGTTGAGTTCCCTTGACTCACCGGGATTGTATTTGGCAGGCTATCATTCTTCAGGCAAGCAGCCCAGAACAGTAATGAGAGAGTAAGCAAGAGAAAAACAGAGAAAAGGTTGTAAAGGAACTCAAATCGATTGCCCTTTAAAGTGCAAGGCGAGGCTCTCGTGGTCCCCTTTGCTTGACTGTATTATTGAAACAGCTTCTGAGCTGATTTAACTGTCACTCGCTGAACATGTAGTTTTGCAGGGCTGCGAAGGATTCAAAGATCTGCAAAACCCAGGATTCTTCTCTTGCTAAATGAACTGAAACAGGTAATAATGAGGAATAAATGATTAAATGGGGTGGAAGATATGGAGAGCAAGAAGACCTTACGGATCGTCTGACAAAGTTAAATATCGGAAGAACATGCAAAAGGAAGAACCACGTCTGCCACCGCAGGTCATGGGAAGAACAACCAAATTGGATGATTTTAAAAGAGAATTGGATCAGTTAATGGAATTGGGTTATGAATGGCATGGACATCAATAACTGTACACACTTAGGAAGGCAATGAGGACACTCTTCTTCACCTGGCCTTTGGTTAAATGGGAATGTATTTTCTCTTCCCACTTTCAGACACCACTATGGTTTAATATGTATCTATTTGATTTTAAATGTTGATACCTGGCCTGAGACCTTTGGGTACAGGGTGGGATAAAACAACACTATAATAAGAATAATGCAAAGTGTTTATCATTAACGTTGCTATTCCAGGCGACAGCAGGATTGATGAAAAACAGAAAAACTTACCAGATGTGAAGACTTGAGAACAGAACTGCAGCGACTCTGGCACAAGCCAGCAAAGGTGGCCCCAGTGGTTCTCGGCACACTGGGGGCAGTGCTGAAAGGCCTTAGTGGGCACTTGAAAAGCATTGGCACAAACTGAGAGGCTCTTAACACGCTTGTGGGCACCTCCCTGCCCCTCTTGCGCTCTCCTCGCGCTGTGCGCCTGCTAACTGTCCTCTTAAAACCATACAGAGGACTCCTTGGAAGAGTGCGGTTGATTTAATGAAAATAAAATACACAAAATAAAACGGTACAGATTAAAAATAACAGTCGTCCAGCAGACGCCCCTATCGGCTAGAACCACACTTACCAGGCAGCCAAGCCTGAAAACGTACAAAAGGGGAACCAAGCGTGTTCTTCCGAATGAAAAAGTAAAAACATGGAACTTTACGGCAAGTGAAACAAACAATAGAACAAGGGAAATAAACAAAACTCCAAACACTCACCCTGACCTCCTTCTTCCGGATGGACAGAGTAATGCTACTCATTCAACGTGCTAGCATTAGAGTACGGAAAAAAGACTGATCTCTCCATCTCAACTCGGAAGATAAAGGATGCCCTCCATCTCCCTGGAGTTTCTTTCATTCTAAACGTGTGCAAAGTTGCAACCAGTGTCTCAAATCTGTTTCGAGGTCCACTCAAACACTTTAGCAACTAGACTGCTTCCAGCTGCCCTCTCCTCTGCATTGCATTAAAGTAATAATGATATTCCTTGCAATGCCGAAATTCACTTTCTTACTGGAAAAAACTCATTTCTATACCAGTACACAAAATGGAAGTTGTTAATTTCAACACAAGACTCTCTACCTTACTTAACAAGGTTCTAATACCTTACAATATCCATCTGCCAGCTACAGAAAGCCACTTTGCTGGGATCTGCCCGTATCATTCGCCGATACATCGCTCAGTCCTAGGCACTTGGGAAGGGCCCGATTAGTGATAACAGTGACCTAGACCAGCATAAATATCTGATTTGCTGTGGGTTACTGTTGTGTTATGTCACTAACAACAACAACGACGACGATGATGATGACAACGATGACATTTTGGAACATCACCATTGTAGGAAAAAAGAGGGTGTGGGTCATTGATGCTGCTATACCAGGAGACACCAGGATTGACAAGAAACAAGCAGAGAAAATTACAAAATACACGGACTTAAAGACTGAGGTTCAAAGTCTCTGACACAAGCCAGCAGTGGTGATCAGCACAATGGGTGCCATTCCAAAAGACCTTGGATGGCCCTTAAAGCAGCTTAATGTTGACAAGATTACTGTCTGTTAATTGCAGAAGGCCACCCTGCTGGGTTCTGCTCACATTATCCACTGGTGCATAACGTCATCTTAGGATTTTGGGAAGATCCAGATGCATTGTGAAATATCAAAGCCAACATGGTCAATATCAAAGAAATAGCCGTGTTAGTCTAATTTGAAAAGTCCAGCAAGGTAGTTAGTAGCACTTGGAGACTAACAAGAGAAGGGTTGGTGGCATGAGCTTTCGTAGGCACGTCTACATCTCCAGATGCTAGGGGGGCCCCTAGCATCTGAAGAAACAGACGGTCCCATTGGGCCCCCTAGCATCTGAAGAAGTAGGCCGTGTATAGGCCGTGTCCACATGCAGCTTTGGTATGTTTCCAAGCGTGGAATCGTCCCCATGGGTTTTGGATTTGGTCCGCGAAATCCACCCCAAACCGTGCCAGAAGGGTGCCAAATTTGATACCGGAAAAAACAAGTCTCGGCACAGTCTGGGGGACCAGCACGCATTGCTCAGCGAGCCGGGAACGTACATGGGGACACTAGCAGGCTAATGGGGAGGAGATTGGTGCTCATGTCATTGGGAGGTGGGTTATTCTTGCTGTCCCTGCCCTGTCCTTTGAAGATCACGGCGGCTGACTTTTTAAAATGCTGATTGCAAAGGTGGGCTAGAGAATGGCTTGGTTTTTAAATGTTCTGCCATTTCCACGGAAGTAATTCCAACCGCATTTCAAGATGCCAAGGTAGGCTGCATAACGGCTTGATTTCTGTTCCACTTGCAACCCCCTTTTCCCCGATCTGCAAGGCGATCATAAATAAAGGCTTGATTTTCAGTTTACAGCCATTCTCGCGGTCCTGGGTGGAGCAGAGGTGCGCAAAACTGCTCAAGCGTCTACTGCTGCTAAAATTCATTGCAGCTTTCGGCGTTTTAATTTTTTTTAAAGTTATTTTTATGAATGAAGCTTTATTTTTACTTGTTTCCAATTCCATGCCTCCTACCCCAGTCTTGGTTATCAGTGCCACTAAGGGAGGGGGGAAATGCGGCACAGAGGTGGGCTGACATCAGTCCAGCTTCCAATGAAGAGAGAGGGGGAGGAGAGGAGGAGGTGCTGTTCCCCCGTACCAGGGTTCAGCACGCGCCCAACCTGTACCTGTCCCAAAATGCGTTCCCGTTCCCAGCCCATGCGTGCTCAAACAGTGCCCAAACCGTGCCAGATGGCTTGCATGGGGACATGGCCTTAGTGCCATGTTATATTGTTCTGTTTCTGTACAGGATAATGATGATGATGATACATTTGTGATACTGCTCTGGAGAACTCCCAGCATCACCCAGAACCTGTCCCCAAAAACTCAGCAGTGGAGAACCAAAGGGGGAAAGAGGTGACGGCCTCCTCTGGACCCCCCATGACAGCAGTGGACCTCCATCTCTGAGGGAGCAGAATTCGGGACCAGAGGAACATTTAACTGGACTGAGCCCCTTCTGCCTCTTTATGAACTCTATAACCCTTGCAAGAGAAAAGCTGCAGCAGTGCAAGTCTTAGCAGCCATTCTTCAGTTTTCAAAAACCTGAGGAAGGTGGAAAAGTGAGAGGCAGAAACTGAGGTCTTTATAAAGGAGGGCTGGGGGCTCAATAGTTTCCCCGCAGAATCAGGAGAACAGCGAAGTCACACCTTCCCTTCAGACCTTCTCTTGTCCATCTTCAGCTCTGACTGCTCACACATTCAGGAAGGTCCACAAATAAGACAGAGAGAAATGAAGCGGTCAGAACTGAAGATGGACTGAAGGTTTAAAGGGAAAGTGTGAGCATGGCCTAAGTCAGTGACAGACTTAGAATGCAGAGGGTTGGGGTTCAGCCCCCTTCTTCCACCAGCAGGACTTCTTTAGTGCTTTTCAGTTCCCTCCTCTGCAGGGACAATTCTTTGCTTTCCCCACAGCCAACCATCCTTGGCCATAGGGCCTGGGTTGGGGCTGGTTCTAGCCCTTTAACCAGAGCCAATAATGAAAAATTGGTCTCCCCTGACCTAACAGGTGGCTGCAACCAGATGGAGGAAGCAGAGAGCCACCAGCGCTGCCCTGTGCCACGAATGTCACACAGATCTGCAGTGATCCGTTTTCCGGCGGCAAATGCGGAAAGGCCCTTTGTTACATTGTGTTCTGATCTCTTGTTACACGTTTTCTGATCTCTCTTTTAGTTACACTGTGGTCTGATCTCTCTCATTTTTCACCTCCCCACCCCCTTTTAGGCAAGCCCAATCCCCTAAGTATGTAATGGCAAGAGCCTGGGGAAAGGGGACGAAATCACAGCTTATCACTGGATCAGGGAAAACTGAGGACGCCCCTGAAGCAGGGTTTCCTCCCCCAAAACACTACTTCTGTTCCCATTGCTAAATAGGGAAGCTTTTTCTAAATCCAACGGCGAGACCTCTTTTGATTCAAATATACATTATTTGCATTTCGGGACTTTTAATCCTCAGAAACTGCAGATTCTTTTAAAACTCTGGGAACGGTAAGTGCTCAGAACGATTCCAAATTTCCTTCAATCTTTGTGAACAGGAACACAGCCCAGCAGTGTCAGGTTTTCCCAAATCGGCAGCCTTATTTACCTTGTGAAGGGTGCTGCCATTGACACTCTGACTCCTGTGCATGTGTGGAGGCCCCAAAAGATGGCCGTGTATATGTGGCGGTGCCAATGCGCACACTGACAGCACTGCCCCCATGCTGCCTAGCCCACAAGCAACAATGCTGGAGGGGAAATACCCTGGATTATCGCTCTCTGTGGAATACTTGGCAGGCGCCTGGAGGCAGCCTGAATCTTTATTTCAAGAGTGGTTTTCAAGGAGCTCCAGCACAGGTTCCAGCTTTTTACAACCCTGGCTGCAGAAATAAGGCCTAAAGCCTTGCAAAAGGCAAAAGGAGGCCGTGCCATTTGGCGATGCCAAAGAAGATTTATGAAGCCCAGGTGCAGGGCACTCGAGGGCATGAGGGAGGCACCGAGGGTGAATGATTCTTTCCCAGAACCTTTGGACTAGGAGAGAATGAAAGGGGACCAAGTCAGGCTGTGACCCACTGCGCCCTCCTCCCTTGCTCCATCTTCCCCTTGGCACCGAAAATGGGCACCGCAGTGGACGGGCCATTGTTCTGCTGCAGTTGGCAGCCCTGAGCCTTCTCCACTTGCACATGTGTTGTTCAACCTCACATGTAAATAATTGGACTATAAATCCTCTGGCCTCCACATGGCTTCCCTAGTAAAACACATGAAAAACCCATTATGCTCCAAAGCTTGCCCCATAAACAAAAAGATCCCTCATCAGCTAAAACATTAACTAGCCATATTTTGCATTTAACTTCAACCCCAAAAGGAAAACATTCGGATTCTCTGGAGGTGTGAAGTTTTCTTTCCTTTTCTTTCCTTTTTAAAACCCAAAGCAGTTATGAAAAGGGCTGCAGGCGGAATAAAGAAGAGAAGCACTCCGTGGCTGATGAGGGGGGCCGGGGGCCGGGGGGATGCCACGTGAATGGGCTCCTTCGTGTCCAGCATGAAACCCTGGAAGCACCTCAAGGCCAACGCTCCAGCGCCTCTATGGGCCACCTTCCCCTTTTGGTCCAGCTGACAATTCCCTCCATTTCACCAAGAACCATGGGAGACGTAGTTCAAAAGGGAGAGTTCCCAAATCCTGAAGCTTTCCGCCACGCCTCCAGCACTTTCCCTCTGCAGCTCTCCTACTAAGCTGAGAGCCTAAGGCAGAGATGCTCATTTGTGCCTTCCAGGAGTTCCTGAACGACAGCTCCCATCATCCTGTGCCAGCTCCAGCCAGACTGCTCTAAGGCATCACTGGTGGTGCCTTCCTTCACCATGCAAGGTGGGCATCTCCTTGCAGGCTGGGACAAGGCGGGTAACGGCACAATATCAGAAAGGTACCCGAGGCACATTTTCCAAAACACGTGTAGAAAGTTCCGTGCCAGCAGCGAAGCACACATGAGATTCAGAGAACCAGCCTCTGGCAGCTCCAAAGGTCAAGAACAGGCGTTCCTGGGCTCAGCATCCCTGGGGGAGCCATTCTGCTGATGCAATAAGGCGCACTGTCAACATGGGTCCCCTGTAAACTGGACGTGGAGGCGCTGGGCACCTTCTGCATGCCTCTGTGATCTGGATTCGCCTCTGCTAATATGCTGGGAGGCCTCAACATGGAGGCCCACCAGCGATCCAGATCAGAGGCTGCCTGCTCCGGCTGACGCACTCCATCCTGGGCAGGCAGAGCGCGTCCTTCGCATCAGGGGCTGGGAGGGCCTTAGAAGGTGCCGGTGGAGAACCACGGCGAGTGCAGGAAGGTCCGAAGAAGGAGCTACTGTAAAGAACCAGCAAGGGTGGAATAGAGGAGAATTTGAACCCTGGGATGTTTGCATTTTATTGCATTTTCAATACAGCCAGGAACAGAAACGCATTCTGAGGTTTCCCTGGAAAGAGGCCTCGCCCAAAGGAAAAAGCAAGCCTGCAGAAACCTCAAGGTGTTACATGAATGTCCGGCTTGACTTCACCAGCATCTCGACTTTGACCGGAGGGGTGTTTAGGGCCCTTGCATTGGAGCACTCAGTGGTTTAAACTGACTGTCTGGACGGCATTAAGGTTTTCAAAAAATTTGCAGCCACACAGACCACAAAAATATCTTTTTTTAAAATCCCCATCCTAGCCCTCCCTGCCCCATGTGGTACCTGCAAGAGTATGACTGGTGGTGAAGCAGGCGGTGGGCAGAAGGCCCCCTGTGCCAGTGCACCAGCTTTTGGGAGGGGGGGAGGGAGGGAGGGGGAAGGAGCCCGGCAGAAATCTGGAAGGGTTAATGCCTGTGTCCCTCAAATATTCTCTCCTTTCATCTTGAGGACTAGCTCCCTGCTCCTTCGTTCAAAACAAAAAGGACAGAGATAACATTCCTGGCATTCTTCCCTTTTAAACACAGCCCGTCGCCTGGCATCTGGAATGCGATAAGAGAGGTGACCCCCCCTTCCCTCTTCTGCAAAAGAAATTCCTCCTCTTCCTCCTCCTCTTCCTCCTCAGGCCCTTCCCTCTCTGAGCAGCAAGCGACCTGGGTGATGGGCGCATGCCAGGCTCCTCTGTACCCCAGGGCAAACGCCCCTAGCTGAGGAGGAAAACCACAATGGCCAAACAGAATTACTGCCTTACTTGGACAATGGGTGGGCGGGGTGTGTACACACAAATGATTGCAAAATCCTGCACAGTGACCCCTGTGGTGACCCCTTTCTTCCTCACATGGTCCGCTGGCGTGTGTGTGTGTGTGTGTGTGTGTGTGTGTGTGTGTGTGTGTGTGTGTGACACTGCAGGGGACCCTTCCCAAAAGGGAGGCTTCCTCGAAAGTCTTGCAAAGGCAGAGCTCCCAGAGGGAATTCCTTCAAAAAAGAAAGAGAGTTGGGTTTTTTTATCCCACTTTTCTCACCCATTTAAGGGGCCTCAAAGCAGCTGCCAAACCTTCTGTTCTTCTCCCCACAACAGACACCCTATGAAATGGGTGGGTCTGTGAGAGCTCAGAAGAGAGCTGTGACTAGCCCAAGGTCAACCAGATGGCTTCATGGAGGAGTGTGGAATCAAACCCGGTATTCCCAGATAAGAGTCCAGCTACCTAACCACTCCTCTTCTGACCCTTAATGGACTCGCTCCTGCCCTGTCTACACTACAGCTGGACGGATTTACAGACTATGCCCAGGGCAAACGCAGAGCTCAGCGCCAGGAGAGGAGCACCTGCGGCGACAAGACAGGCACCGGACGACTCCAGGCTTGCGTTCTGCTCAGGAATGTCCTGTGCGAAGTTCAGAAGCGGTCGCCAAATATTTGGAAGTTTGCAGTTTCCAGCATGCTGACTGGGAAGGTTTACTATTTCTGCCATGCCTGCTGCACCGGGAGATCAGAGCACGATTTATGAATGGCATAAACAACAAATAATTGTGGCCTATGAATTACCAACAGAGGCCTTGCGTCTAAACATACTCACGCTCAAGGGCCTTTGAAGCCCACGGCAGGCTGAATCATGCACACGTGCTTGTTAAGGGGGCTCTGGAGGAAGAAGACTTAGAGACCAGGGGCCTTTCTACACTTGGCCTTATTTTGGAATATATCCTGGGATAGGGGTCTGTTGTCCACATGCTAATACAGGCTATGGCAGGCCTTGCATGGTGCCTTCCACAGCCTGTACGATCACGTGAACAGCAGGCCCCTGTTTTGGGATAAGATCCAGAACGAGGCTAAGTGCAGAAAGGCCCCAGGGCACTACAAATCCCTGCATTTCATTCCCAGGCTGGCATGGAGTTCCAAGTGTAAATTGCTGGGAGCTGTAATGATGGAGATCTGGAGGGCTGCCAGCCGAGCTCCTCGGATGCACCTGAAATGGGCAGGGAGGTGGGCCCAAAAGCACTCAGTGACCACTGTGCTGGCAGTCAATGAGGGAAGCGTGAGTGTTGCATGACGGAGACGCAAACAGACGCCCAGTTCGGAGATCACCGGACTTACCAGGACATCAGATTCAAATGGGACTGGTTTTCCTCTCCATCCCTGCCGGCGCTCTGGAGTTCACAGGCCATGCATGGTACCCAAAGTGGTGGCCCCTTTGGCACACTTCCCTTTTACTCTCCTTTCTGGGCTTCTTCCTTTTTGGAAAGTCTTTAATAAGGAGTCTCTTCTTGTCATCCCACACCCAGAAGGAAAGCAAATGCTGCTTCACCAAGAGACCTTCTGGCAGCCGATTCTAGAACATTCTAGTTGTTTCCAATGTGCCAATCCCCCCCCCCCACCTTTTTTTCTTGCCAGGCCACAAACACTCCCTGACCATCCCCTACTTGGCCTGTTCCAACTGCTTTGTGCTTGGAGACAGAGCGGTCAAAAACCCCAGGGTCAGAATCTTACAACCTGAACGGCCTCTCCGCTCCTTCCAGGGTTCCCACAAGAACCAGTTAGTGCCCCTGTCCCAACAGCCTCCATTTACAGAGGACCCGCGTACCCACCGGTGCCCGCTCCCGTTGCCGGGTTGCCAAGGTCTGTGGTTTGGGTAAACACACGTTCGCCTGGAGGCATCACATCAAATCTTGTGGTTTACAGCAAGCACAGAGGTGCTTGCTGTTATTTCTCTGAATTAAGCCAAAATGGAACGGGAGCTCGTGGGTCTAGGAGGGGAATCTAGCGGCCAGCACCAGAGTGGCTCTTCTCCTGGGAAGGGAAAGGTCTCTTGTATTCCAGCCAGGTGCTGGCATCTTCCCGGTGCCCGACGTGGCAAATGCCTCCGGTTGCCAACGAGGCTTTTTCCTGCCCCCTCCTCTCCAGTGTCTCCAAAGCAATCCCATCTTTGCTAGCCTTCAGGGCAGCGGGGATATTTCTGCCTGCTTCCTGAGCGCGGCAGAGCAGCCGGCTGGGCTGCTCTGCTGCCAAGTGAGGCCTTGGCTCAGGGCACCAGCTTTCATAACTGGACCCCTGCTAAGCATCTCTTGGCACCGCAGCTGTGTACCCCGTCGCCTCTGCCAGCCCTTAATCACTCCAGCTTTGCTCCTGGCTGCAGCAGGGAACAGAGGAGAAAAACAACTCGCCTGGCTGGGCAGGCGCGAGAGGGAGGCAGAGGGAGGGCAGAAGGAAACGAAGGAAGGACGCCTGCATTTCATCTCTTCCCTCCAATTTCTGCTCCATCAGCTCCGCGTCAGAATCTGCATCCTGTTTCCCCACCTTTGCCACCAGTGCCAAAGTGGCTTTTGTCAGCTGTGGAGCTGCCCACCCTCAGAGACCCTTCCCTCCTCCCCCAGATGGACTGTCTCTAGGCAGAAGCGGCTGCTGCAAGTGTGAGCGTGAGTGCCCACGCACACACCAGCACCCCCACCTTGCTCTCCTTTCCCCCTCTATGCCCCTTCGCTCAAGGCCTGGAATATTCTCCTTGGCCCTTGGCCTTCCTCTCTCCGAGGTTCCATCTCACCCTCAGCTGTCTTCTGCCACCAGAGCCAGCTTACGTTGCGTAGCCAGGGGCAGCAGGTGTCGCAAACCCAGCAGCGCACTGCCTCGGCAAGCTGGTTCCTGTGGTTGTCCACAACCTCTGGCCACCCACGCCCAGCCCACTTCTCCATGCTCCGGCCTCATAATGGCCTGGGGAAGACCATGGGCTTGCCTGCTGCCCCCTGAGGCTGAACTCTCACTCCTGCCGTCACTCACACTATAAATCCCTTGCTTTCCCACTCATTCCCTTTCCCTTTCGCCTGTTTGCAAACCCTCTGAGCACAGGAGTGACTCCAGTCCTTTCAAAGGATGTTTTCTTGACTCATTCTGCTTCCCCTCTGGAGCGAAGCTTCAAATGCCTCTTGCAGGGGAGAACGGAGCCTCACCCCACCTCCGCTGGCGCTCCCAACACCGAGGGGTTCTTGACACTCAGCCTCTACGGCACCAACTCCCCCGTGTGGGATTTCTGTGGGATCCTTCTAGGATTAGGGGAAGTTTGGACATATATTTGGGCAAACCGCATGGCGTTTTTGTGGGAAGTGCAACAAGGACATTCTTGATGGTGGCGCAATCTTCGCCCTGCCTGAGAGTCTGAAAGGGCTCTGCTCGAGTGTCCTCCCGTCCTTGGCACTTTGCCCCCCTGAACCTCTTGGGATGCCCTGAGGCAACAGAATCCTCAGAGCTGGCATCAAGGAGATCAGAACGACAGACAACGTCTGAATCTGCTTTCTGTCCACCTGTCTGCAAAGGAGGAACTGGTTTCTTTCCATAAGAAAATAAAAGAAGCCCTGCTGGATCCGGCCACAGCATCCTGTCGCACACAGTGGCCCACCAAATGCTCATGGGCACCTCAATGTGTGGCATAATGCCACATTGTCTAACCAAAAATGGAGGTTGTGGGTAGACGAGGCAGAAGGAAAAATGGCTTGTCAGGTTGCCCTGGAAGTGAACTGAGAGGGCTGAAAGTTCGGTGTGCGTGGGTCTTTGCTCACTTTTTCTTCTAAGGGGTTACGAGGTCACAGTGACTTTGCCCCCATCCAGACAGGGGAAATGTAGCATCATTATGGCGCTGCTACGGTGAGGCTACTCACCTCCTGCTCCAAAAAAGTGCTTTTTGCTGTTGCTGGGAAACGCAATGCTGGTTGGGTTTTTTGAAGAAATAGCACTTTTGAGGCTGCCCACCTACCTTTGGGATGGAGCCGCCATCACAGACCCTGGGAAGACCCAGTGGTGCTTTCTGGGCCAGAATTCATTCCAAAACAACTAGCCGGACTAGTTCGGAAAACCCAGCTACAACCGGGGGGGGGGGGGGGGGAGGAGATCCACTCCATAAGAGTCGCAGACTGTGCCAGAAATTCAACAGGACCTGCCCAGAAAGTCAAATTTTAATGTGATCTCCATGCTGGCTGAGGGCCATAAAGTAAACTGTAGTATACTTGCTGCCTTAGCCACTGGCAATGACCCTTTCTGAACTGGGCCTTATTCTAGATTATGTCCCAGAATTGGGGTCTGCTGCCCACATGCTGGTGCAGGCTACAGCAGGCCCCGGAGGGAGCTGATACAAGCTGCACTGCCATGTGGATGGCAGACCCCTGTTCCAGGATGTAATCCGGAATAAGGCCCAGTGTGGAAAGACCCGATGATGGCTGTTGCAGGCTGTATGGAAATTTCTTCCCCTTTACCGAGTGGATAGAGATGACCAATCCGTGACTGCAGATGTCCAGCCAGCACTGATATGCGGGACAATATTAACATCCATTACGCACCTAAACAATCAACATATCCCGGTGGCCTGTTATCAGACGTGTCACTCAAATCAAGGAAGACAACGGCTTGGCATTGTCAGAACCCACTCAACTCCCAATTGACCTTTGCTGCCTCTGGGTACCACTGAGTTGGGTTGGGGCGCTAGTTGACTCCATTGGCACTCCTGTGGCCTCCTGTCCTCACTTGGCAGTCTTGGGGCTGTCCAGCATGGAACCTTTGTTTTTGGATAGGGCTGTGAAGTCCATCTTCAGAGGACATGGAGCGTGGAAGGGGCAACTGATGGTCTCGTTGGCCAATGACTCTTGTGCTCTTTTGCTCCTGGCGGTTGTTCCTTCGCTGACTTGGTTGCCGGCAATTACCATCATCTTTAAAGGTGGGCTGCCTGCTTCCAGGTAGAGGCTGAGGACTGAGCCTTGGCCACTCCTGACTGACATTTAAGATTGGACTAACAGGGTTCACTTTAGCAAATCCATGCCAGCTCCTACTAATCCCTGCAGGGTGTTTGCTTTATTTTTCTTAACGGATTTGCTTTTTCATAATCCTTTCACGTCCCCTCCTACGCGGGTCAGACTGAGCCAGCTGAACGCCCCTGGAAAGGACACTCTGTGCCCTCGCGCTCCCCAAAACCTGGCACACGGGCCCATCCCCGGGCCCAGGGGTGCCTCGCCTGCTCCCCTCCACAGTCCTCTGGCCAAAGATCTGAACCAGGGACGTACACGAATGGTGGTGATGTTTTGTACTCGATTCATATTGAATCTAATGCAAGAAAATTCATATTCGTTCAAATACATTCCCTTCGAGTATAGTGGGATTGAAATTTGATACGGCTGTTCAGTCCCATATGAATGCATACGAACGCATACAAATGCATACAAATCCAATATGTATCTCATATAAATCGCATACGAAGCTTCATACCAATGTATCCAAACATTCGATTCGAATTAAAATGTCTGAATTTGGCCAACTTCGTACGGATTTTGAATGTTACGAATGTTGGTGCACATCCGTAACCTGAACTCATTTATTCTCCAACCAGCTTTTTCTCGCTTCTCCTGCTTTACTAACAGCCATCCTGTTTACACCAAGTTGCAAACATTGTTTTGCCACCCGTCTTTGCTTTACCGCTCATTCGAGTCCCGATTTCCTGAACAGCACAGTGAGCTAGGCCTGTTTCTCCCCCTTCCAGGACGCCCTTCCTACCGGGGGTCTTTGCTCAGCACTGCCAACACCACCGCCGTAAAGTCAGAACCCTCCAATGTATAATCTTGAGATCTGAAAAAACCACAGGTTCCTTCCTACAGAACATCTACACTGCGCTGTATTGTATTTAAAGCAGCATCTATCCCAAAACACAGGCTCCAGCCTCCTGCTAACTAGGGATGTGCATGAATGAACCAAATACCCATCTGTTCAGTTCGATAGCGAACCATTTCACCGAACATACAGTTGTTTGTGTTCAATTCTGAACACGTTTGAAAACAAAACACAATTTTTTTAATTGAAAAAGCTCATTTCCAGGGCAAAAACACAGCAAACATAAACTGTTTGACTGAATCATTTGGGTTTGTGAGCATGGGCTAGTTCACCTTGATCGGACTTCTGGATGCACAAACTGCCATGCGTTTGGTTTGATGCAAACATCCGGAAACACAAATGTTTCAATCAAGTTTTTGAACACAAACCAAACCGCACATCTGCGCTGCATAGGGTATGTAGGGAGCTGCCACAAGGCAAAGAAAACCAGGATAACTGGAACACGCCACAAGTGAAGCCCCTGGGGCCTTGGGCCGCTGACATTTCCATCCTCCCCTTGAGACACTTGAAGTTCTTACAGAAGGCCTAGCGAGTGTCACAGGTTAAAGCAAACCGCTCAAAGAGGCCCTCCCTTTAGATACATACTGTGGGAGAAGGTTGAAGGATCTAGGAATGTTTAGCCTGCAGAAGAGAAGACTGAGAGGAGACATGATAGTGCTCTTCAGGTATCTGAAGGGCTGTCACAGTGCAGAGGGATCATCCCTGTTCTCACTTGCACAAGATGGGAGGACTAGAAGCAACGGGATGAAACTTCAAGGGAGTCAATGCAGATGAGATATTAGGGAAAACTTCCTGACAGCAGCAATCAGGAGTGTCCACAGAATGCTGTGGTTTCACTTATGCAATGGTCAGCCGGCAAGCATTACCAGCAGGACTCTCTTGATCTTCTGCTCACCTGGTGGGTCTCTGGGCACTGTGATGGGTTGCCCATGTGGGCCTCCCAGTGAGAGGAAACCCCCGAAGAGACGTTGCAAGGGCACAAAGTGTCCTTTCCAAAACAGAGATCGGGAGCATCCAGTACGATCCTTTCAACGTGCCCCGGGTCGTGCAAAGGGCTTGGCCAGCATTGCTGGAAGCAGCTTTCGCTCTGCTATAAAGAACTTGGAGGATCGCTGCCAGTCCCTTGCCAGAGTCTCTGGTTGGGATGCTTAGCAGCTGACTTAGGAACCACCCCGTTCCACCCTGGGATTCCAGCAGCCGGCCCACATGAAAGGGCTGGTGCTTGGGTTTCCTAAGCACCTTGTCTGCATGATCCCTGCATGGCCAAGACACTTTCAGCTGGCGAGGAAAGGGAGTGAGAAGACTGGTGGAACAAACCACAATAAAAGCAGAAGTGGTTTGCATGGATTCCCTGACTTGATGGGTCTGCCTGCTCTGGAGGCATGCCAGGGCGGATAGAAGGCAAAGGCCAAATACAAAATGCTCCCTTCTCCTGGCTCATCATCAAAACGGACTGTATCTCATATTGATATGATCAAAGGCAAGAGAAGCCCCCAGAACCCGATCGCTACACGATTTGGCAACCGCTTCTTGGGAAAGTTTTGAAAAAAGATCTCTTGGTTCTCCCATATCTGCTCTCACTGGACGTAGGGACATAACAGAAGAAACTTTACTGAGGGGTTTCAAACGTCATCAGGAACAGGCATTTTGGTTGTTTCCTATACTTTCTTTCCTAGCCATTGGAATAGGTTGCCAAGGGAGGTCGTGAGCTCTCCTTCGCTGGAGGTCTTCAAGCAGAGGCTGGACCTACATCTGTCTGGGATGGTTTAGGAATTCCTGCATTGAGCAGGGGACTGGACTGGATGGCCCTAGAGGTCCCTTCCAACTCTATGATTCTCTGATTCTATGTTATATATATTATTAGACATGATTCAATCGGGGTAACCAAATTGTGACCTTTCCACTTTTTGAATTGTTGAAATGGTTTGTTCTCTGTGTTTGTTGGTATGAATTAAAAGAACCCCCCGAATTCTAACTTTCACAATTTAGAAGGGCAAGGATGGCTCGATAAGGCAGCATCAATGCAACAAACTGATCTGTGCCTAAATGTTCCCCACGCTCAGCAGCCTGTCCTGACTTGGGGCTTCCCTCTCGCCAAGGGCTCTTGTTCACGGTGGAGATGGCACAATCCCGCAGGGGGGATTGCAAACACCAGAGAAGAGAGAGAGAGGATTCAAAAAGATTTAGAGAAACTCGAACAATGGGCCGCAACTAATAAAATGGTATTTAACAAAGAAAAATGCAAGGTTCTGCACCTGGGCAAGAAAAATGAAAAAAGCACATATACAATGGGAGGAATTCGGCTGAGCAGCAGCACATGTGAAAAAGACTTGGGTGTCCTGGTAGATCATCAACTGAACATGAGTCAACAGTGCGAGGCAGCTGCAAAAAAGGCAAACGCAATCCTGGGGTGTATTAGGAGAAGCATAGAGTCCAGATCACGTGAAGTTATTATCCCCCTCTACTCTACCTTGGTCAGACCTCATCTGGAGTACTGTGTCCAGTTCTGGTCACCCCAGTTTAAAAAAGACACTGACAAGCTGGAGCAGGTTCAAAAGAGAGCTACCAAAATGGTGAACGGTCTGCAAACCATGTCCTATGAGGAACGGCTTAAGGAACTAGGAATGTTTAGTCTAACAAAAAGAAGACTGAGAGGAGACATGATAGCTGTCTACAAATACCTCAAGGGTTGTCACAAGGCAGAGGGGTCAGCCCTGTTCTCACTCTCTCAAGGAAGGACTAGAAACAATGGGGTGAAACTGCAGGGGAAAAGATTTAGTTTAGATGTTAGGAAAAAATTTCTAACAGTAAGAGTGATCAACCAGTGGAACAGGCTGCCACGGGAGGTGGTTGGTTCCCCTTCGATGGAGGTCTTCAAGCAGAGACTGGACAGCCATCTGTCTGAGATGGTTTAGGAGATCCTGCCTTGAGCAGGGGGTTGGACTCGATGACCCAGGAGGTCCCCTCCAACTCTACCATTCTATGATTCTATGATTCTATGAACGTCTCAGATGGGAAACTCTGCACAGACCGATGGCCTTCCTAGCGGGGCACTCTGGCCGCCTGCTCTTCCCCGGGATGCTCACCTGGCCTATGCAAACCTGCGCCAGGCATTCTGATTTTCCCAGGATTTTAAAGGGTTTAGGTACAAGCTGATTACGTGTAAAACCAATTTCCCCTGCTGTTTTTAATTTTTGACTGATGGGCTTTTTTATATTATATTTTATGGTATTCATTATATTTTTATTGTATAAAAGCTACTCTGGTTAATCGCATTTGAATGGAAGGATAAAAGCCATGAAACCTAACACCTGAAATAGCTGAGTGGTTTGAGACCGACCTGAAGCCATGGCATCCAGCCGCGCATTGCACATGTGCTCTGGCTGCCCAGAAGGGAAAAACAGCACATGGGACGGCGTGTTCTGGCTCTCTGAGGAAGGTCTCCCCCAACCCCATAATGGCTTCCCAGAAACGCCTTCGCAGCTGGCGCTCTTTGCAATGCACTTTGCCCCAATTTAAAGTCATGGGGGAAGCTCCTCTTCATCACGTGAAGCTGAGACAGGTGTTTTTAGGGCCTCAGGGCTTGAAGGTGGTGGCACATGGAACGGCCTTATTTGTGATGGCCCCTAGATTATGGATGGCTCTTCCTTTGAAACTGCAACAGGTGCCATCCCTTCAAATCTTGGTCAACACATAGCTGCTTATGCTTTTAGGCTTCTACTGTAATTGCTTGTAGTATTTTAATACTTTCAAATAGAAGTTTTAGTGTTTTGCATTTTTGGGTTTATATTTGTTCAATTCTTTTATTTTGAGACCTGCCCTTTTGAGTGAATGGTAGGCTAGAAATGTGGCCAATCAATAAAATAATCCTTATATAAGAACCTAAGAGGAGCCCTGCTGGATCAGGCCACAATCCATCCAGTCCAGCATCCCATCTCACTCAGCACCAGGGTCCCACCAATTGCTTCTGGACATCTCAAGCAGAAGACAAAGGCCAAACTTTGACTTGCTCTCGACTCCAGGCTAATGGCCTTCAGAGGCCTCCTGCCTGCCTCTCCAACCTGGAGGAAGTACCTGGGCATCCATTCTAGTAGCCATTGATACACCTGTCCTCCGTGAGCTTGTCTAGCCCTTTCTTAAAGCTATCCAGGCTGGTTGCTGTCACCACCTCTCCTAGTAGTAAATTCCAGAGACCGATGACTCTCTGGGTGAAGAAATACCTCCCCTTGTCGGTCCTAACTCTCCTGCCCATCAATTTAATGGAGTGCCCCTGGTCCTAGTGTTGTGCCAAAGATAAAATAATTTTTCTTTGTCCGCTTTCTGATGGTAACATTAAGGTGGCCCCAGAAGGGAGGGAGCTTGCGCTGAATCTGAAGTATTAAGTAAGCCATCAGCAATAGGGTTAAACTCCGTGGCTGCTTCCGAGATGTTCCTTGGAGGGTGAACCGAGCTCCCCACCCAAATTCCGCCCTCCTGTTGCTCCCTTGACAGGAACCACGTCCCCCTGGCATGTCCTGGCCAACGCCGCTTCACCCGCAGGCGCTGGAGGTTCCTGCCATCCCAGGTGGAGTCCTGCCCAATTTCCTGAACACTGCGGCAAGAAGGAACACGCAGCCCCCTGTCCCACCCAGCAGTGAGCCGGTCCCTCTTTCTGAGGCTGCGTCTTCCCTGACCCACCTAACCTAGAAATCATTCTGCGCTGCAACCGGAAAAGGCAGAAACTTTTTCGCCTGAAAAACACAACCAGCATAAAGCACAATTTTGCTGAAGTCTCTTTGGCAGCGAAGAGTTCTCAGATTACAGGAGGTTGCAACACAGTGTGTTTCAACCAAGAAAGAAAGCTTCGCGAAGCAAAGCAACACAATAAAACCTCCCCTTTAAATCCCATTATGAAACCGGCAACAAACCGATGTGTAAAACTTTCATGAGGTGACGTTTAAAACGGTGCTTTGACAAAACAAACACGCACACACAAAAGTTGAGCCTGCCAAATTTCAAAAGTGAGAATAAGACTCTGTGGCTTGGGGCAGAAATTCTGCAGCTGCAATGTGCCCTGCCTGGGGCTGCCCTTGGAGACGGTTTGGAAGCTGCAACTCAGGCCTCGGGCAGCAGGAGTTGGCGAACGCTGCTCCTCAGATGAATATCACACCAGGCCTGAAGGACTCGAACTGGCTGCCAATTCCAGCAAAGCCAAATTCAAGGTTTTAACTGTAAAGCCTTAAACAACTTGGAGCCCTAAGATCTAAAGGAGCATCTGCAGAAATCTGCCAGCGTTAAGATGTGCTGGGCAGGCGCATTTTTCATGAAGATGCAATCCTTCACGAAGGCCTTTGGTCAAAGAAGCCATTGTCTTCCTCCTCCAGGTACTGTTGTCTTGTACTTGTTGTTAATTTACACTAGGTCCTAATACTAACCCTCACCCATTTGAAGATCCTGCAATCAAAATGCTGAAGATCAATTATTTTTAATTCCTAACTGCTTTTCCAATGTGTTACTTAGGTACAAAAGAAGAATGTTAGGAGCTTTGCTGGAACATGCAGTGCCTGGGTGTCCATTGGTACACCTGTCCTCCATGAATTCAAAAGAGCCCTGCTGGATCAGGCCACAGCCCATTTAGTCCAGCATCCTGTCTCACATGGTGGCCCACCAATTGCCCATGGGCATCTCAGGCCGAAGGCAAAGGCAAAACCTTCACCTGCACTCAACTCCCTGCAAATGGCCTTGAGAAACAACCTGCCTACTTCTCCAACCTGGAGGGTGTGCCTAGGCATCCATTCCAGTAGCTATTGATACACCTGGCTTCCATGAATCCTTCTAAAGGAGATAAGAGGAGCCCTGCTGGATCAGGCCACAGCCCATCTGGTTCAGCTTCACGTCTCACAATGGCCCACCAACTGTTTCTGGGCATCTTAAGAAGGAGATGAAAAGTAAAACCTTCACCTGCTCTCAATGCCCTGTAAACGACCTTGAGAAGAACCTGCCTGTCTCTTCAACCTGGGGGTGGTACCAAGGCATCCATCCATAGCCATGGATATACCTGTTGATGCACCCAAGAGTGGAGGCAAGAAGTCAATTTGTTCCCCCCTCTTACTGGCTAAGAATGAGATTTCAGCCTGTAGAACTGGTGCCTTTGATTGTTTTAGGTGGTGATCCATCTTCATGCCAACAGTTGACAGCTGCAACCACCCATAAGGTAGGTCTCTCAGTGAGGTTTTACAAAGCAAGGGCAGAACCTTTTCAGTGTACATGGGTCATAGAAAGACAGAATGACTGTAGCTCCCTTCTGGTCCTCCTATAAATCCATAAGACCAGACACTATACTTGCAATTGATAAATGTCACTGGGCATTCTCCAGAGCCTGCTTCAGTTTTCTCCTTTCAACCCGTCTGGAAGGTGGATTCTTACTTTCTGCCCATCCCAGAGGCCTTCATCCTTCCACCCAGCCAGTGGTGAAACTCTCACCCACATGGAAGGCTTTTGCTGGCACACAAAAGTCCTTTCTGCATTGAAAGGCTGTGACCTGTATCAAAGTTACTTGACCAGAAAGACCCGCTTGCCCAGTTCATGGCACTCCTTCAGACCAGTTTGTGTGAGCTCTGTGGCCAAGATCTTGAGGGCTTGGAACAAACATTCAGAGCCTTGAATCCACCTTAAATCCATTTTGGTGGTGTGTTTTGGTGCACTGTCAAAATGGGTCCTCCAGTAGACCAGAACATGGGCCATGCTTTCTGCATCCTCTGTGTTCTGGACCAGGCCTATGGTCTGCCAGTAGATCTTGACATTGAGGGCTACCAGTATCTATGGCTACTAGAATGGATACCTAGGGACATCCTCCTGGCTGGGGAGACAGGCAGGAGGCCTCCAAAGGCCATTTGCTGGGATTTGAGAGCAGGTGAAATTTTTGCTTTTATCTTCTGCTTGAGGTGCCCACAAGCAATCAGTGGGTCACTGTTTGAGACTGAATGAGGGACTAGATGGGCTTTGGCCTGATCCAGCCCGGCTCCTCTTCTGTTCTTATCCTGATCAGAACCTCCCAGGCTGGGACTGCACTACAATGCAGACAGGAGGCCCAGAGTCCATTGTGTTCCAGGCCAGGGTCTCTGCTCTTTAGCTGTTAGACTCAGTAACTCCCTTGTTCCATTCAGTTACATCTCCTTTTAATCTGGTGTTGTTTATGGAACAACGTATACTGGCTGCCGGAGGCTGCCTTTTATACCTTATAGAATTCAGGTCAGTTAAACAATACACAGAAATTATTCCTGAGGCCTCGGTGTACAGAGTGCGACAGAGAAGCAACGGGGAAGATAAGTGGTTCAGGGCGCGGAGAAAGTTTAGCACTTGGAAGATGCCCTGCAGCTTGGGCACTAGAACCTTCATCATCATCATCATCATCATCATCATCATCATCATCATCATCATCATCATCATCATCCCAAACATGGGACAAATATACCAAAGCAGGAGCAGGGAGGGAGGGGAAAATACATCCTTGACTTGCCAGGGCTGGTGGATAAACTCCTTTTAAAACCAAACTTCGCGAGGAACATTCCCCCACTGCACCCCCACCAGTGTCTTTCTCCCCCTCAGCCCCGCTGTGGCTCAGGATCTGCCCCTCCTCCCCTCCAGCCCACCAAGGTTGGAAAGGACAGAAAGTGTCTCTCGCCATCACGCCCTATAAAACCAGTTCTGCTGGGCACAAGAAGCACCCTGTTCTCGGCGCGTTGGCTGCCTCCACGCTGGAGTTTTATGGAGGATTTTAATGGCATTGAGTTATAATTGCACAGCAGCCCCAGGCCTTGGGAAGGCTTTAAAGCGCAGAGCAGAAGGGAGCAAGGGGGAAAGAGAAGCCAGCCGCTCATCTCGCTTTCCACGTGGCCATCCCCGGGACCTGGCCGAGATCCCTGGGCAGGGTGAAGGTGCCCAAGGAAGGTCTGCTGAGGTCTATGGGCTCTTCGTTCCAGCAGAATGCAGGGCCAACCCTAGCCAGCTGCTTCTGCTTTTAAAGAGGCACTTTGCACACTCTCAGGGGCAATCCACTCCTCCTTCCAGCTGGGACTTAACAAGACTTGAGAAACAGTAGGTTGTATGCCGGTGCTCCAAGAACTTGCACAACCCACTGGGACTCAGTGGTGCGGACGCAGCCCTCAGATCCTCAAACCAGCATCCCTTGGCCAGCCTGTGCGCGGCCTCAGCAGACTCTGGGGGCCCTCTGGATTCCTAGGCACCTGCCAGATCTTAAACTGGTGCTTCCAGAACCAAAGCCAGGGATTCTGTGGAGTCCAAGTCAATGGATAAGAACCTAAGAGAAGGGCTGATAGATTAGGCCACAGCTCATCTAGTCCAGCATCCTGTCCCACACAGTGTCCCGCCAATTGCTTCTGGGCATCTCAAGAAGAAAACAAAGGCAAAAGCTTCACCTGCTCTGACTCCTGACAAGTGGTATTTGGAGGCATCCTGCCTGCATTTTCAACCTGGAGGAAGTACCTGGGCATCCATTCTAGGAGCCACCGATACACCTGTCTTCATTGTCACCACCTTTTATGGCAGCTCTCTGGATGAAGAAATTCTTCCCCTTGTCTGATCTGACTCTCCCACCCATCAGTTCCATAGATGCCCCCTGCTCCTAGTGTTGCGTGGCAGAGAAAATAATATTTCTCTATCCACCTTTTGCATCTCTTATTTTGCTTTCTGCACCCAATAAAAAGAGGGACATCTCTCGGAAAAAAGCCTAAGGGACAATGCCAGCAGCTCCAGCGCTCAGTGACCAACGACATGCCCGACAGACCTCCTTCGACATGAATTCTTGCCTGCTTGGTTTGCGGCAGGAAATAACACAAGGGAAACGGATGAAATTAGCATCACAGGAATTGTGTCTGGGGTTGACAGCCCTGGGGACACTTCCAAAAGACAGGGCGGTTTCCACTTAGTCAGCAGCACGCTTTCTACATGTGTGGAGGCCACGATCACCAATAATAATACAGCGACTCCCTCAAAGGGGATTTGTCCTGTGTACAAAGTGAACCAAAGAGCCAGGAGGCCAAGTGTTGGTGCCCACGGAGGGATCACACCTCCATCGCTTAACGAGGTGCGAACGGCCGAGATTTAATCCTCGCCTGCTCCTCTGGGCCTGGGCTGCAGTCTCTTCCCGCACCCAGCCTGCCTGCCCTTGCGGTGGGAGACCTTGACACTGCCCTCCCGGAGGCGGCCCGGGGTGCAGCCATTCTGACAAAGGCAGGCTTGTGAGCGGGGAAGCGAGCGCTGCTCAGTGCCGGATGTGGCAGGCGCGCCGCCAAGGTGCCCCTCGGAGCTTCTTGCTGGATGCAGCAGGCCGAACACACACGGCGTTGTGTCCAGGTGTGGAATCGCCAAGCCCGGAAGGCTTCATGCTCAGCAGCCTCTGGGAAGCCCGGGAGCAGGATGGGCAGACTGAGGGAACGCTGGTGCCTTAACACCTGGCACCCCAAGGAGATGCCAAGGATGCTTGGCAGAATCAGTCAATCCTCTTCTGCAGAACTACTGAATCAGTGGCCTTGACAGCTCCTCAGGGCATGGAATCTGCACAACACACAGCCGTCTGAATAAGACTCCACAGCCCAGTGCCCGGCTGAGGAAACACCTGTGTGCTCTATCTGGATGGTACCTGCAGCGTGCTGGAAATGCAGAGCCAGTGTGCTGCCATGTGCCAGGGGTCACAGCCCCCTCTGCACGTGGTGGCAAGGCAACTTGTATATCTGGCCCACCCCTGGGGGACAGAACCTGTGCCTGGCATGGCTGTAGCAGAGTAGTGTGCGCCAGCCTGGCTCCTGGCCCCTGCTACCACCAAGCAGACAGGGGACAGCGAGAGCAGCCCACAGACCAACACTTTCAGCACTTTGTTCCCCGGCTTTGAGTGCAGACCAGCCGTCCGCCCCACGATCTCTGCAAGGCGTCCGTGTGAATGGTGCCTAAGCCTCTAGCACTCAAAGAATGGCAGATGAGCTGCTCTGCCAGGTACCGAAAGCAGAACAGGTGGGGCGGGTTGGGGAGGACGGGGCATGGGGCAGAACACGGACTGAGGAAACCAAAGGTGGCAATTTCTGCTTCCCAAACAGGTTAGGGTAAGAGAAACACAAAAGCCACGTCCACATGGGAGATCAATAGAGCTACGGTGCCTTGGCTATGCTGGGGTTGCCATGTGGATCTTTGGCAAATGCAACATCAGCCCGCAATATCAGAGTGAAAACTCTGATATCGTTTTGGGGAAACCAGACTCCGCAGACAGGTTTTCCTGAAATAGCGCCTTATTCTACCTGTCCGGCTGCTGCTGTTTGGAGCCGACATCTTCTGCACGGTCACCAGACGGGTGCTGGGGGCGGAAAAGATGGCCGTGCATCCACGGTGCTGGCAATTGCACACTTGCAGGCACTTTGTGCCACTGAAATGCCAAAATGTTGCACAAAGACAGCCCTGCCCTGCACTGTGTAGTCCACAAGCGATTGCTCTAGTCTGGATGGGTTTTACTCCCAAATGCTGCTCCTCTGCATGTTTTCAGGCAGTGCCTGGAGTGCCAAAGACTCTTTATTATTTTAAGTGTTTAAATCGTTCCCCCCTTTTCTTTTTCTTTTGCTACCTCCTCCAAGCACCTGGATTCAATATTATTTCACATTAATATAATAATCTGCATTGTATATGCAGCTATGAAAAGTATGTCAAATGTTGATCTTTCTAAAGAAATGTGTAAACTGTGCCTAAACCCATAATAAAAGTAACAATAATTTTTAACGAACAGTTGGGGAGATCAGAGGTGAGCCTCCAAACAGCACCTTGCCCCTCCCCATCCACCTGGCTTTGCTCCACTGGCTGCCGTTCCTGGGGGGAGGGGGGTGCCCCCCCCCGTTGCCTGCTGCTGCAAGTGTTTCTGGGAAGGCCCACAGCTCAGGGGCAGGGCATATGTGTTGCGGGGCAGCTGCTGCCTGGGTCATGGCAAGAATTCCTGCAACTTGTATCCATGCAATGACCAAAGGTCAAGACTGAATTGGGCGCCTTATTAAATGCACCCAGCGTGCGCCATGCGCTGCACAGAGCATTCTCAGGCGCTGTTGCTGCATTGAAAATGGGTTGTATTTAAAGGGCCAGATTTGTGTTTTGTAGCACAGAAAGCTGCCATAGGCAGGCAAGCAGGCAGGCAGGTGTAAGGGCTCTGCCCATCCACACTGTTCCCTTGCTAAAGTTCCGCCTTGCCTGCTTGCAGGTCTTCATTTGGCCTCAGCATAGATAGTGAGGCCGCGAGATCTGCCATCTCGTCACGGTAACGCTGGAGGGACCCTGAATGCGGATGGCGGTGGGGAAAAGCTGCGCTAGTTCAACCTGTCTGAAATACCCATCGCAAACCTGCAAACTTTGGTCTTCTGTTGTCAGCAATAAACAGAAGAACAGGCTGCGAACCAACTCTTGCCTTGCCTTGTTTCTGTATCCAATCAAGAGCCGCCAAACTGGAAGTCCTTTGGCCCAAATGGAAGTTAAATCCCAGGACTACAGTCACTAAGCAGCCCCACTATGGCGCTGCCAAGTGTGGACAAAGGAGGAGGAGGAGGAGGAGGAGGAGGAGGAGGAGAGTTGGCTTTTCGACCCCACTTTTCTCACCCATTTAAGGAGACTCAAAGCGTCTGACAAACCTTCTGTTCTTCTCCCCACAACAGAACACCCTGTGAGGCAGGTGGGGCTGTGAGAGCTCAGAAGAGAGCTGTGATTAGCCCAACTGGCTTCATGGAGGAGGCGAAATCAAACCCAGTATTCCCAGATAGGAGTCCGGCTCCTTAACCACTAGACCAAATTGGCTCACAAAGATCCTAAGAATTCAGCCCTGGGAGACAGGCCAGGTCAGTCCTTGGGTTTTCTCCAGCAGGCAGGCAGAACAAGAATCACAGAGTCACAGAGCTGGAAGGGACCTCCAGGGTCATCCAGTCTGACCCCTATGCAAGACTTCCTAAACCATCCCAGACAGATGTAGGTCCAGCCTCTGCTTGAAGACCTCCAGGCAAGGAGAACCCACGACCTCCCGTGGCAACCTATTCCACTGACCGATTGTCCTCACTGTCAGGAAGTTTTTCCTAATATCTCATCTCCATTGACTCCCTTGAAGTTTCATCCCATTGTTTCCAGTCCTCCATCTTGTGTAAATGAGAATAAGGACAATCCCTCTGCGTTGTGACGGCCCTTCAGAGACTTGAAGACCACCATCATGTCTCCTCTCAGTCTTCTCTTCTGCAGGCTAAACATTCCTAGATCCTTCAACCTTTCCTTGTAGGACACTCTTTCCAGACCACTCACCCTTTGATAGCCCTCCTGTGGACTTGCTCTGGTTTGTCAATGTCTTTTTTGAACTGGGGTGCCCAGAACTGGACACAGGACTCTAGACGAGGTCTGACCAAAGCAGAGTAAAAAGGAACAATGTCTTCTCATGAGCTAGACTCTGTGCTCCTGTTGGTGCATCCTAGGATGGTTTTTGCCTTGAGAGCTGGTGGAAACTGGGCCATGTTCGCACTTGGCTTTATTCTGGAATATGCTCATGTGTGTCAATGGCTTTTTAAATTGAGGTGCCCAGACCTGGACACAGGCTCTAGATGAGGTATGACACCGTGTTGGAGTAAAGAGGAACCAAGCGCAAGAGGAGTCAGCAATCCTCTTGCTGAGGTTCAGCTCTATGGGATCTCTAGGCCTTGGCACACAGCAAATAAGGCACCCAACCACGCAGAGAAACACACCCGCCGGCTAGGAAAGCTGGACGTGATGTACCTCTGCATTGTCCAAAGCGGGGAAATGGGCTCCTTCCCTCTGCCCCTCCAAGGACCTGACGAGGGCCAAGTAACCAAAGTTCTCCAGCGCACCGACATCCGTTGCCCGAGGTTGCCAGAATGATGCAAGGGAAACTTTGAGCAGCGTTTTCTCTGTTTAAGTGCATCAGTCACACAGGCGTTAATATGGCGAGCGAGTGAGCGCTCCGCATGTATTGTTTGGACGCCTGCACCGGTTTCGGTTTCAGTGGAACAATGCACTATTATATTAAGTTTCCCCGTAAGGAAGGTTTGGATGGGCCTGAAAGTCCTCAAAGGCCTTAAGCGCAGCATGGAAAATCTCCCTCCTCAAAGGCTTCCATGTTCAAATGGCAACGTTGTCCTGGGGGTGGGCAAGCAATGGAGAATGAAGGGCCCAATCCAGGTCAGCAGCCACAGTCGGTGAACGGAGGACACGGAGCAAGAAGAGGAGCGCTGGGTGTGAATGAGTTCTGAAACGGGGCTGACACCATGCGCCACTGGAGCCTTGGATTCAAAAACAGGCTGGGCACAATGAGCACCAAACAGACGTCCCCAGACCCGAGGCTGTGATAAGACCCGGCAAAAAAGAGGGGCACCTCTGAGACACTTTGAGGTGCCCCAGAGAAGGCTTCACGGTGGGATCCTTCTCGCACCAGTCTGCCCCTCCCCGCTCTTCTGAACATTGTGTGTTAGAAAAGGTGGATTAGAGAAGGCTGAGGAACATGAGGGCCACACATGGTCTCTCGGAGGTGACTCCGAGGTGCCCCTTCTGATATGTTTGACCACAGTCCATGGCACCTCAGAGCCTCCTCAGAGAAGCTTCAAGGTGGGATTGTTCTTACACCGCTCCTCCCTTTCTTACATTCTGTGCTAGAAAAGGTGGATTAGTGAGGGGTTGAGAGAGTAGGGCCACACACTGAGGAGTCCCTGAGGCAGCTTAGAGACGGTTCGGAGGTGGCTCCCCACATCTCCTCCAAGCCCAAAGCTTCTTCTCGGGGCAGGACTGAGTGCAAGGTGGCCTCCTGGGCAGTTTCCCTGAACAGGATGGCTGCTCAGCCCAGGATGCCCCTAGCCCTGAAGGCAGGATGAGGTGGATTGCCCCAAGGAGCAGCGGCTAGGAGACCTGGAGGAGGAGGAGGGTCATTACCTCCCTCAGGACCCCCATGACACCGACCCTGGGTTGGTTTCTGCAATGAGGAGGAGGAGGAGGAGGAGGAGGAGAGTTGGCTCTCCGACCCCGCTTTTCTCACTCATTTAAGGAGACACAAAGTGGCTGACAAAGCTTCTGTTCTTCTCCCCACAACAGAACACCCTGTGAGGCAGGTGAGGCTGTGATAGCTCAGGAGAGCTGTGACTAGCCCAAGGCCACCCAGCTGGCTTCATGGGGGAATGTGGAATCCAACCCAGTATTCCCAGATAAGAGTCAGGCTCTCTAACCACTAGACCAAACAGCCTTCCAGACCAAGCTGTTCTGGGCCCATCTTGAGCAGACAAACCTGCTGATGGGAGGGCGATGAAGGGATTTGCCACACAAAGCCCACAGCTTCTGGCACGCAGCCTCGCGTGGAACTGGGGGGCCCTTGACCTGTGGGCCTCTTGCCACGTGTGCCGTCGCTCCGTGCCGAGGGAAGTCTGGTGCGCAGCCCTCCAGCTCAGCCCCCCGCCCCTCCCCAGGACGCGCACGCGCTCGTATTTCCCATTAACGGGCTCAGATCTCTTTACAAACTGGCAAAGCTTTGGACTCATCAAACCCCCAGAGAGATATCGCTTTCCACCCGGAGCTTCACTTTTCCAGCTGCTTCAGACTTTCTAGCCTTGGAGACTGGCGTCTGCCTGCCGAGGAACCGGCCTGCAAAGGGCTCTGGGGTGGCCCCTGGTCTGGCGAGCCAAGGGGTCAAGGGCCAACCTTACTGCCCATCACTGTGGCATGGTGGCTGGAGGGCAGACGCAGTCCCTAGTGGTCCCTGGGCGGAAGGAAAGACCCCTGTGCGACAGTGGGGCTGCTGTGAGAGGAGGAGGAGGAGGAGGAAGAAGAAGAAGAAGAGTTGGCTTTTCTCACCCACTTTTCTCTCAAAGCGGCTGATAAACCTTCTGTTCTTCTCCCCACAACAGACATCCTATGAGGTCGGTGGAGCTGGGAGAGCTCAGAAGAGAGCTGTGACTAGCTCGAGGCCACCCAGCTGGCTTCATGAAGGAGTACAGAATCAAACCCAGTATTCCCAGATAAGAGTCCAGCTCCCTAACCACTAGGCCAAACTGGCAAGAAGTGGTTTGCCCTTGCCTACTTCCTGGGAGAGGCCAGGGATTGAATAGGCAATCCTCTCCTTTCCAGACAGTTTGCTCTGCCACTGAGCTACAGCCACGCCCAGATTCCATAGGCCTCTGTCTGCAGTTCTCTTGGCAGGGATACAGAAGTGGTTTGCCTTGCCTACTTCCTGGGAAAGACTGGAGATCCAACCAGCATCTCTCTATTTTCTCTGCCATGGAGCGACAGCCCCTCCCAGGCCTCTTTTAGACCACTCGAAAGGTCTCTTTTAAAAGATCCCTTTTGATCCGTGGTGGGTCCTTTCCCTGACAGGTCATCACCCTTTCCTTCTTCTACCTTGCTGGTCCATTCGTCTTTCAGCAGTGCAAGAATGCTGCTGTAGGGTGGGGTGGGGGGAGGGAGACTTGGTTTGTGTTCCCAAGAGCAGCAGGCGCTGCCTGTGCTTCCGATCCTGTCCCTTCTCTTTCCTGGGCACAGGAGCCAAGACACCCCCCACCGCCATGATGCACAAACGGAAGCCGCTGGAGGGATTCCTTGCAGCGTGCTTGGAGCAGCACAGCGAGGGATCCCTTCCACAGCAGCAGCAGCAGCAGCAGCAGCAGCAAGTCCTGCCAGGTGCAGGTTCTGAAGAATCCTGCTGCTCAAACTTCTGCCCTTGCAAAGCAGCACCTTGGAAAGGAGGGTCAAGGCTTTCCAACACACACACACACACGGATGGAGACGGAAGGTGCGCAGGTTACAGATGCACAGGAACTGTTCTGGATGCTACTGGCAAACAGGAGATGCAGAATGGGGGAGAAAAAGAGGAGGGGGCCCATGAAAGGGGGGAGGAATATGTCTGGATGCCAATAGGGAAAGCCCACAGAACTATTCCCCCCCCCTCCCCAAGGGTTTCATCAGCATTGTTTGCTGGAAACGCCACCAGATGAAACACCCACCAAGGGTACCCTTCATCAGAAATTATGGCCCCCTGGAGTACACTGAGCACCCCATCGACGCCCAGTTTACCCACCAGGAAGGCACAAGAGCAGATCCTACTTTCCCTCTGGCGGTTCCTTTCTGTGCCTGTCCAGACGGCCCTGAGAAGCAGCAGGGCCACATCTGGCTCTGCTTAGGATGTGCACAAAGGTCCCTGTATTGTTGGTCCTTTTGCATTCGTATTGAATAGATCCCCTTCGAATGTGGTAGGATCCTACTTGATACAAACGCTGCAGAAGAATTCAGTGCAAATATCCCATACGTATCCCCGACATATCCGCTCTGAACACGTCAAATCCGCCCTGAATCCACTCTGAATTCCCTCTCGATCCACAACAAATACACTCTGGTGCAGACGCTTTCCCATCTCCACAGGTTCACAAACGTCCTGAAGCATTTGTAGAAATATGAATGTCAATGTACGAATGTCCCAACGTTCGATTCGTGGACGAATGTCCAAATTCCTCAGAATATCAAATGTGACGAATATTTGCCGCCTCTCTAGCGCTGCCTTCTGCTTCTGCAGCCCAAGGAAAGAGGGCGAAGGACGGACGTTCCGCCTTGTTTTACGAGAAATCAAACAGCGAGCTTCTCAGCCCTGGTGGCCCATACAGGTATCTGTCTTGCACAGGAAATGAAAATCGATTGGCTCATCTTTTCCTACAGCACTATTTCATCCAAAATGAAAAGCCCTGTCAGCGATGCTGCACAATCAAACTCCACACTGCAGTTCAAAAAGTGTCCAAGGGCTACTAGAACGGATGCCCAGTGACCACCTCCAGGCTGGGGGGACAAGCAGGATGCCTCTAACGGCCACTTGCAGGGAAACGAGAGCAGGGGAAGGTTTTGCCCTCGTCTTCTGCTTGAGAGGCTCAGAAGCAATTGGTGGCCACTGTTTGGGACAGGATGGTGGACCAGATAGATGAGTCGTGACCTGATGCAATGGGGCTCCTCTTAGGTTCTTAAGTTTTAGCGTCACTTCTGAAAATGTCCTCAGGTGTTCTACCACAACACTGCAAAACACTGATAGGCTTTCAGGGAAGGTCCTTTTCCAAAGAATTCTGAGAACTGAAAAGTACATCTTTCATGGTGGGGGAACAGGCAGGGTGCCTAGGGCCATTTTCAGGGATTCGAGAGCAGAAGAAGGTTTGCCCTTGTCTCTGCTTGAGATGCCCATGGGCAATTGGTGGGACACTGTATGGGACAGGATGCTGGACTAGATGGGCTGTGGCCTCATCCAGAAGGGCTCCTCTGATGTTCTCATGGACTAGATGGGCTGTGGCCTGACCAGCAGGGCTCCTCTTAGGTTCTTATGGACTGGATGGGCTGTGGCCTGATCCATCAGGGCTTCTCTTATGTTCTTATGTACCTTACAAACTCCCCAAACTCCTCCACTTGGGAAGTAAATCCCAATGTTCCCTGGGAAGAGGAAGAAGCATGATATCTGCCATCATTCTGTGCTGTTTATATATACTAAGGGCTTCGAGAAATCTCTCTGATGTTCTATGAGGAGAAACTGGGAATGAACCACAGGCATTGCCCAGGTCATAAGCGTGTGAACATCTGTCCAGATAAGCAAATCCTTGCCTCGGGTGGCAGTTGCTCAGCGGTTCCAGCTGGGGGCCTTTGGTGGCTGCTGTCCCATGCCAGCAGCTCACGGGGACTGCCACATCTGCACATCAGACTGGACCACAGAGAGGGAAAGGTCTGACCATCAGGGACCAAACCTCGGAGCTCTTTCCACTGGCACCTACTCCAAGGGGAAAGTGCTTTAAGTGGCCTCTCTGGCATTCCCGGTGGTGGGATGAACCGGTTGTCCCCTATGTAGATACCTGGGCCCATCCGCCGGAATCTGGGCTCCTGGAAACGACCCGGGAATGGGCTAGACACCCTGGCCAGCAACTTTGGAGGCCTCTGGAGTTGGCCCGGCCACAGTGATGCTGGCCACTCATGGCACTCTCCACAGCCTGACATTCCGGTCTTGGCCCAGATCACTCAACCTGGGGGCAGACTGGCCTGCCCACCACACACCAACCGACGCCACGCGGAAGCTGCCTCTGCCGGCCCTGCCTGGCTTCTGCCTCCAGACCCTGCAGCACTGGGCCTGAGTCTGAAGACACTTCTGCACAGGTGTGTGCTGAAAAATATCTATCCACCGGATTTTCTATTCAAAGGTATGTTATTGTACTTTATATTGTATTGACATTAGATTTTGCTTTGAGCTTTTGTCTTCTGGTTAATTAATAACTGCTTGTAAACAGCCCTAATCACATTGAGTCCAAATGTGTAAAGAATGCCTTTCCCCATAAGGACCAGGCCGTGCCTTAAGGTCTGCAAGGGAGGCCCTCTTGGTTGTACCAGCACCTTCAGCAGAGTAAAGGGGTGGGGACCTGGGATAGGACCTTCTCAGTGGTGTGGTGGCCTCCAGACCATGGAATGGCCTCCTTGCCAAGGTGTGCCAGGTGCCTTCACTTAATATGTTCAGGGGAGCAGTGAAGGCACTCGGATCAGATTTACCCTGGCCTCAGTCTGAGGAGGAGGAGGAAGAGTCAACTTTCCTCCCCCACTTTTCTCACCCATTGAAGGGGACTCAAAGTGGCTGACAAACCTTCTGTTCTTCTTCCCACAACAGACTCCAAGTGAGGCAGGTGGGGCTGTGAGAGCTCAGAAGAGAGCTGTGACTGGCCCAAGGTCACCCAGCTGGCTTCATGGAGGAGGGCGGCATCAAAACTGGTTTACCCAGATCTAGCTCCCTAGCCACTAGAGTCTAGACCAAACAACTTCCCCTCCCCACTATGATCATTTTAGTCAGTTCACTTTATGGTTGCTGTTGTTTGTTGCTATATCACATCCTGAGACCTTCAGATATAGGGCGAGATAAACACATAAATAAGCAAGCCAGCAAATTAAATAAATAAATAAGTAAGTAAATAAATAAATAAATAAATAAATAAATAAATAAATAAATAAATAAATAAATAAATAAATAAATAAATAAATATGAACAGATGGTTTATTCTGATGAACTGATGTTTACAGAGGTGCTAAATGCCAGCGTTCACATCCAAGCAACTCCTTCCTCTCCAGGCTGAGTTCCAAAGAACCAAATGTACCAATGAATTTCTGGAATTCAACCTGCTAGCAAGAGATGGGATTCGCACTGTTAGCAAGGGGAAATGAATCAGACAATACTCCTGCTGCCCTCATTTCACTGCAACAGTGTAGAGAACTTTCATCCTGGCAGCCTGAATTCAAGGCCACCTCTCATGCAATAGGGGGAAGTCCTGGAATTTCAGGGGTTACGAACTGAGAAGGAAAGACATACAGGATGGGGCTCGCAGGGCATCTGCTTCTGCCTCTTCGTGCAAGTGCTACGCAGTTTTACATCCAAAGCAGCTCAGGAACTATTTTGATGGCCAGAGAACCAAAGAACTTTGCCTAAGCCACACAAGAGAAACCTTGGAAAGTAGGGACCTGGCTCTGGGGACTCCCAGACGGATGCCAAAAACAGAGTTAGGAGTTCTGCTCTAGCTCCTTCTCTCCAACGTCCAGTGAGATGGTCTTTGAAGCCTATCAGAGGAGGAGTTCTCTACAAAATTAATTAGAGCCAGGATTCAGGAGACCTGCTACCTGGCATGAGCCTCCAGAGCGCCATCAACTTGTTTTATTTTTCCCAGCCTGGGAGAGCTCTAGGGTGTTTATCCACTGTCACTAGAAGTACCCATTAAGTACCCATTAATGGGTACAAAAATGCCATTACGTACCCATTAATGGGTACTTAATGGGTACTTTTAGTGACAGTGGAAAAACACCCCTAGAGTTTCTTGCAAATGCTAAGACCTAAAGCCGGCATAGATGAGACTCCTTGCCCACCTGGCCCAGCAGCTGCGTCTATCTCTTCTCCCAGCGGCCAACAAGCTTTACAAGGAAGACCACCAGTGGGACATGATCACCAAGCTTGCTCTGCCTGCAATCTCTGAGCAGCTGGTCTTCAGAGGAAGCCTTAGAACCTAAGAACCTAAGAGGAGCCCAGCAGGATCAGGCCACAGCACATCCAGTCCAGCATCCCACCAACTGCTTATGAGCATCTCAAGCAGAAGATGAAGGCAAAACCTTTGCCTGCTCTCGACTATCAGCAAATGGTTTTGAGAGGCTCCTGCCTGTCTATCCAACCCTGAGAGCCACCATCTGCTACCACAGCAGCAGAACAAAAGCAAGACCCCACCGGATCAGACTAGGGGCTCCCTCGTCTAGCCATCTATCCTCCCAGGGGCCTTCCTGCTGCCCATGGATGCCCACCGTCAGGACAGGAGTAGCACAGAGCTCCCCCTGCTCGCCGCCTGCCAGCAGCTGCTCCTTGGGGCCACCCCATTGCCCCCCTACTGCCAGCGGCAGAGGAAGAGCTTTGCTCTTCCGGCAGTAGACGGCTGCTGCCAGCCGAACAATTTATGCGTTGTCTGCTCTATTTCAAAAGTTCAGGAAAGGCAATAAAATGAAGAGACATATAAAACCTCATTAAAATTGGATTTTGTTCCAAGGCTGAAATCTGTATTTTCAAACCACAGCGCCTTGGCGTTCTCCTACATTATGGCTCACAAGAATGTAAGTACAAGTACAATGAGTTCACTTGGAATGCGAAGATTATTCCTCCAAAGGCCCGGCATGATTATATTTTGGTACAGAGTACCTCTGAGCGTGTACAGATTTCTGTCGGAAGTGAGCCTCTCCTACAAGGGAGGCCACCTCGCCCCTGGCAATTCTCTCTTGGGAGCTGAGCCCTGAGAAAGGGCAGTGACCGCTCAGGGGCCGAGCTCAAGGACGGCCTGCAGAAGGTCCACTGAAGAGGCTGAGAAGCGGACACTGAGACCTCCAAGGGGTCGCTCTGCCTCCGATCATTTCCCAGGGTGTCAGAACTCCACCAAGGGCTGGAGTGACAGGGACCCTCCATCACTTGCCCCCACTGCTTTTATGTAAGGGAAGTCTGGCTGGCAGCACCAAGGACGCCTCATTCAGAGGACACTCCGTCCCAAGGGAGCCTCACCTGGTCCCAGCCGTCCTTGCGGTGCCAAGGTGCCTTCTGGTTTGCATTGGCATCACAGAGAAGAATGGGAGGGGGTCTCCCTCTTCCGAAGCCTCTGTGAGCTGCTTCCTGCTCCTGATTTGAACAACCATTTCCTGCTGTTCTTTTTCCCAGCAGACAAGAGTCCGAACAAAATGGGCGGCTTGGCTTAGGGGGCTCCAGCTCTCCCCCTCCTGAACTCCAAGAGGAGAGCCCAGTAAGTAGAGGACTGCTTCCAGTTAAACAGGCCACGTGGCCACCCCATCCTCTGCCCGTTTGAGGAGGAGACTGCTGGGAAGGCCCTGCCTCTCTCTCTCCCTGCTTCTTGCTCCAGGAGGTCCCTAAACCTTTGAGGCGGCTCAGGCCAATTCTGGGATGCAACGGTGCCGATAAGGCCGCACCCTCACTTTGCTTCTGCCGTGTCCACACGGAGAGCGAGGGCCGTTCACGCACAGCTGGGCTTTCTGGCCACTTCGCTTCCACTGGAAATGCAGAACAAGGAGGGCAACCAGTATGGATTGAAATTTGTTCTCCACCAATAATGAAGAAGAAGAAGAAGAGGAGGAGGAGGAGGAGGAGGAGGAGGAGTTGGCTTTCCTACCCCACTTTTCTCAACCTTTAAGAGGACTCAAAGCTTCTGACAAATCTTCTGTTCTTCTCTCCACATCAGACACCCTGTAAGGCAGGTGGGGCTATGAGAGCTCAGAAGAGAGCTGTGACTAGCCCAAGGTCACCCAGCTGCCTTTGTGGAGGTGGGCAGAATCAAACCCAGTATTCCCAGATAAGAATCCATCTCCTTAACCACTAGACCAAACAGGCCAACTTCAGCTACTGCCTCAAATTCTCAGAGCAGGGTCTTCTGCCCCCTGGGAGCACATTCAGGACTGTGGTTCCTCTTCAGATGACAGATTCAGGAACTTGGAGAGCCAGCTGTGAAAGGGACCCTGAAGGACATCTACTCCACTTCTCTAGCTAAGTGCCAGAATCAGCAGCACCCATGACATCCACTTAGTTCTGGCTGAAATATCCTTGGAAAGAAGAGCCTCTTGTCCCTGGGGCAGCCTGTGCCACCACCAAACAGCCCACGAGGAGCAGACCCTAGGTCTCACTCGGTTCCCCCAGGTCTCACTCCGGCTTTGGCATCTCCATCATGCATGTAGTTTGCAAACCGCCGTTGAGCCACCCCTTGACCTTCCAGTCTGTTGTCTACCCCACCCCCCGCTGAAAAATGCAAGGTGGAGTAGAGGGACATTGACCCCCAAAGCCAGAGGAAGGCAAAAGTAGAACCCATCTGCCCACTTTCCTGGGCGGTGGTGGGTGGGTGCGCACCCAGGAAGGAGAGGACCCAAAACGCATTGAAAATAACCAACTGCCTCGACAGACGGGCGACTGCAGGGCAGCAATCCTGTTAAAGGGCACAGAGGACTCTCCTGGGTAGGGGTGAAGCACCAAAGAGCAAAAACAAGCACTGATTTCACCTGCTTATTCGCAGCCCCCAGATGCCCCAGCAAGAGGGAAAGCTGCCCTTTCAGGCCAATGGGGAAAGCTCAGGGGTAACAGGTTGTCAAGGGACAGCAGAAGGAGAGGGCACCCCCAGGGAGACCCAGGCGTCTTCACGCCATACACAAGAAGAGGAGGAATTGGCTTTTCTACCCTGCTTTTCTCACCCATCTAAGGGGACTCAAAGCGGCCGACAAAGCTTCTGTTCTTCTCCTCATCAAAGACACCCTGTGAAGTAGGTGCGGCTGTGAGAGCTCAGAAGAGACCTATGACTAGCCCAAGGTCACCCAGCTGGCTTCGTGGAGGAAGAGGAAGAAGAGTTGCCTTTTCTACCCTGCTTTTCTCACCCATCTAAGGGGACTCAAAGCGGCCGACAAAGCTTCTGTTCTTCTCTCCACATCAGACACCCTGTAAGGCAGGTGGGGCTGTGAGAGCTCAGAAGAGACCTATGACTAGCCCAAGGTCACCCAGCTGGCTTCGTGGAGGAAGAGGAAGAAGAGTTGCCTTTTCTACCCCGCTTTTCTCACCCATCTAAGGGGACTCAAAAAGCTTTCTATTCTTCTCCCCGCACCAGACACCCTGTGAGGCAGGTGGGGCTGTGAGAGCTCAGCAGAGAGCTGTGACTAGCCCAAGGTCGCCCAGCTGGCTTTGTGGAGGAGTGTGTAATCAAAGCCAGTTTTCCCAGGTAAGAGTCCTGCTCCCTAACTGCTAGGGACGCTTAGAAGGCAATTCCCAGGTAACCCTCAAGCTCTTAGACAGCAGCGGGGAGGGGGGGGGCAGGGGCAGGCAGCCCAGGCAGGGAACTCGACTAAGAAATAAACCGCCCTCCTGAAGCAAAAGGACGCGCCGCCTGGCAGGAAGTCTTTCTTTCTTTCTTTCCCTGCCCGTGGGACAAGGGGACCGGCGCCCGCTGCCTGTTGCTCGTGCGCCGCCGTGCGCCGCCTCGTCCAGCTTTCCTTTCCGCGGCAGCAGCGATCCCGACGGCAACCCTGGAGCCCGGAACCCGCGCACCGAGCGAGCGAGCGAGCCGGGCGCGCAGGGAAAGGCCGTGCCAGGAGGCGCACCACAACGGAGGACCCTGCGCAGCGACCCTACTAGGGGCTGCGCGTGGCCGATGCCCGAGACACTCCAGCTCCCCGCCCCTGCCCTGTCCCCGCCGGAGGGATCGACCGGAGGGATCTTCCCTGCCCCGCCGCCGCAGCCCCACGGAGCTCGCGTGGAAAGTCCCGGCGGGGAGAGGGGGAGGCGGCCGCCGGGAAGCTCCCCGCCAGCCTCCGTCGCTCCGTGCGCCCCACGGGCTCCTCCTTCCACGCGCCCCGCTCGCCTCTCCGGCGCGCGGCAGAGAGCCACCCGGCGCCTTACCTTCAGGTCCTGGGGCTCGGGCTCCCGTCGCAGCAGCCTCCGCCGTTCCCCATGGCCGCGCAGCTGCCGGAGCGCACGAAGGACGAGTCTGGAAGAGAGGGAAGCGCGCAGGGGCCACTTTGAGCGCCAGCTGCTCCTGGGGCGGCTGCTGCTGTTGCTGCTGCTGCTGCTGGAGGGCTGGGAACACACCCAGCCCCGCACCCCCCCCCGCTTCTGCCCCTCCCCTCCACCCCAGCAGGCACCCGAGCGGAGCCCCCCCTCGTGAACCAGTAACCCGAGGCTCTGGCCGCCGCCGCGCCTGAACAGCCAGCGCTCTGTTAACGAGCCCGGCGGCGGAGGGGCGGGCGGAGGGAAGGAAAGCGGCGCCCCCTCCCCTCCCCTCCCCTCCCCGCGCCCCAGCAGCAGCAGCGGCGGGAGCAGCGGGAGCCCCGCTCCGGGCGGAGAAAGAAGAGGCGCCTCCAAATCCCGGCCCGAGCCAGGCGCCCAGCAACGCTCCGCTGCCGGGAAGGTGGGCGCGAGCGGAAGGGTTCGGGGTCGGGCTGCGGCGGCCGGGAGCTCCGTGGCGGCGGCACCGGCAGGCGCTTAGGGCCGCCCAGGCTGGCCGGGCACGGCTAGCCGGGCGTCGTGGCACGAGGAGGCCCACCTTCCGAGGGCAAGAAATCGCCCAAGGACGTCGTCCGGCCGAGTGGCACCAGCCACAGCCTTCCTCTGGTCCAAGACGCCGCCACGGAAGGTCTGAGCCACGGACCTCTGCGAGTGGGCCGACCGTCCGGTGAGGAAGCGCCGGCGGAAACCGCCCTCTACGGCCACAGCCGGGACACTCCTGGCAGCTCACGGCGCCCGGCGCCCCACAAGCACCCGCCAGCCCTTCTCACACCTTCTGCTCTCTCCTGGGCTGGAGGCCAGAGGGCGCCTCGACTTCCTAGGTCCTTTCTGCCCTGGGCCTTACTCTGGATTACATCCGGAACAGAGACCTGCCGTCCGCACGCTCGTGCAAACTATGGCGGGCCTCGTAGGCCGCACCCACGTGTAGATGGCAGCTCCCTATTTTGAGATACAATCAGAATAAGGGCCAGGGCAGAAAGGGCGCAAAGCAGACCCACCCGAGGTGCTCCCAGACCACGACGTTCTCTCCTCCCCAGATACAGCTTTGGGGCTCCACAGAAGTGATGACCGCAAGGCGCGTATCTGGAGGCTGGAAGCAGGACTGCAGGGAAGCAGATGGCTACTTCTGTCCAGCCTGCATTTGGGGAGATTTGCCAAACTGGCCAAAAAGGACTTCCCTGTCACTCCAGGCCAGGGATGGAGGTTAGCAGGCCACACCGAAAGCATCGGCAAATGCTTCCGTCTCCGGTCCAGTCCTCCTAGGAGACAAAACCACTTTTACTCCAAACACCTTGTTCTCTCGCAACACAGATGGTTGTGGTTGGTGCCACTGGTGTTGCATGGTGACCGCTGGCATCTTTATGTCTTGAAAGGCAATGCAAGGTCAAGAACTCCGATTTCCCTGGCGTCCTTATTTCCCTCTTGGCCTGGCCAGGGTGTCCTGAAGGAGCTGCTGAAGAGATGGCCTGTGGTCCATCCAACCCCCTTGGTGCTCCGCCCCAGATCTCTCAAGGGTCCCACGAGGCAGGGCGTCTATTTCACCCATCCCTGGGAAGGGCCAGTGGGCTTCTGCGGCAGAGCAGGGGCATGAATGGAGGGGCTCCTGGCTTTCTGCCCCCCTGCTGCTTGGGTGGTACCACGGAATTGCCGTTGCCTCCCCGTGACCCTTGGACACTCCCATGTGCTTCTTTTGGCAGGGGCAAAGGTGGTTTGCCATTTCCTTCTTCCAGAGAGATGCCAGGGACTAAACTCGGAGCCTGCTCCTTTCCAGGAGTTGCTCTACCCTGGGCTCCAGCCACGCCCTGTCACACATCTGCCTGTAATGAAGCAAACAGCTGGGATCGCTGGCAGCCAGATGCTGTTCCCAGACCCCAAACATGAGCCCCATCATGCGGAGGGTTGCTGGCTCTGAAAGACCTCATGGGCCAACGCTCACCATGTTGACCTGCCTTCTGCATCGCCAGGAAGGAGGAGAGGATTAGCTGGCCCCTCCCACTTCAGGGGCTCCTCTCCAGGGTGGAGAGCGGCTGCCCCAGCTAAACGGTCCCCAAACAATCGAGAGGAGGCGGCTTCTGGCTTCCATGTTTGATCTTGCAGAGGAGAAGTTCAGGAAGAGCGTGGAAACGCTGACGCCATACCAGATAACTGAGCAGAAGGGGCAACTGGTGACACATTCCCACCCCCAGAGAATGCACACCCCAGGGAGGGGTGGGAGGGGGTGGCACAGCACCTTCCACCTCACCTGGACCCATGTCCCCCTCCCCCACCAGGCTGCCCAGGGGATGCTGGGAAAGCCTGTGGGACCCCTGCCCACCATAGCACACAACTCTCAGACGCCTTCCCTCTGGCCACCCACTGAGGTGGTTTTCAGGTGGTCTGCCACATTGGAGTGCCCCTGGGGAGGGGCCGCTGGAAACTCCTCTGTAGAGGCACCCCAAAATCAAGGCCCAGCTCTTTCTAGAAGAGGCCTGGGAGAGGTGGGCCATGGCTGCAGAGCGCCAGGTAACAAGAGCAGCACAAATTTAGGCACGGAAGCAGAACGAAAAGCTTTCTCTGAAGACTGGCACCCGCCTCAGGATGCTGAAACCCGAGCAGAGCGCTGGCAGCTTAAGGGCTTAGCAGGAAGGCTGCAAAGCTGACAGGCGCCTGCCAGAAGGGCCAGATTCAAAATGTTTTGGAAGATCCGGAGGAGGCAGAATGTGGTTGTTGTGCTCAGAACCCTTTCGCACCTGGGCCCAAGCCCCTCTGAAAGGCCTCTTAGCAGACACCTGGCAATGCGGTCGGTCAACTCAAGGGAAAGCGCTCAGGGGCACATGAAGCACGCAGAGCAAACGGTTCGCACAAACTACACCTGAAAAGAAAAGGACCTTGGATGCCATTCATGCTCACCCCACACAAGGTGAACAAAACGTGAACAGTCCACCAATGTACGAAGTATAAACAGTTCGGGATACAGACTATGATCCTACTGTAGCATCTTCTTAGGGAATGACTGTTTTCTTTTATGCGGCCACCCCGAGGACTCCCTACGGTACACTTTAGGCATCTCTGCCTGGTTTTGCAGGCTCTAGGATCAGCTTTAACCAACTTGCTCTCCCTCCCATGTTCCGCACTTCTTGTTGGGTGCCATCGTGTCATGGATGACTCCTGGTTGACTGCATGGGCATCACTGTGGGCACCTCTATGCAGTTTCCTTAGCAGAGATACAGAAGAAGTTTGCCTTCCCCTACCCCTGGGGGGAGGCTGGGCGCCAAACCAATGACTGCTTGGGAAAACCAGGTGCCAAGAGAAGGGAAAGTCTAGCTTGGCAGCTGGTTTAGACTCTGGGCATGAAGGTCTCAGTAGCTGGTGGTCGTTCTGTCTAAGGCTGATGGAAATTGTAGGCCAAAGGTCCCAGGGGGCACCCCATTAGCAAACAATGCCAGGGGCCCCTCTGAGCCAGGAAGGGGCCCTTCCTGGTTGCTGACTCCCTGGTCTGAGCAGGAGGGGAGCAAGGTCCCTGCAGAGCCCCCGGGGCCCTATGTCCACCCTTTATGGCAGTGCAAACTGTAGCAGTGTAGCTTCCGCCCTGCTGTGTCTAGCTCAGTTGCTACTTTTTGGCTTCCAAGGGCTTCTGGCCCTGGCTGGGGCATGGCCCTGGCTTCCTTGCCAAGCACAGAGGCGCTTGGGTCAGCCAGAAGGCGAGCAAGCTCCAAAGCAAACAGCTGCCTGGTCCTGTGTTCCTCTCCTCGCCAGGCCGAGCCAGGAACGCGCATTCCAGCTGGGCAAAACAGCCCTCAGGCACCCCTGTGCTCTTCCAGTGCTCCTAAAACAAAGGGCCCTTTGTAGTCGCAACCCCAAGAAGGGACCCCATGGAGGAAGGGGCACTGCCACCAGGGAGGAATTGGGGGAGCGACCTCTAACCTTTTAGCCCCCCCCGAAGGAAAAGGGGACCAGTGTCCTGCAACTCGCTGGCACCAAGTACGGCAATGGAAAAACTCAAGGAAAACAACGATGTAGATGTTCCGCTCCATTCCCACCATAAATCATGTTCTGCTCAGGCCTGACCTTGCCAAGCCATGTGGTGACCATTTGCGCAGCAACCCATGTGGGAAAGAAATCACAGGAGGGAGGGAGAGAGGGCCTCACTCTGCAGAATCAGGATTTACTACCCGTCGCCTTCATCCTGAAAGAGGCGACCACCAGGCCTGGAGAGGCAACAGCGCTTTTGGACCACGTCTGGCTTTGACCAGTGCAAGGCATGGACTCAATGCCACTACCAAAGGCCAGAACATGAAGGAGTAAGGAGCAGGGTCCACTGATGCTGAGGGAGGGGGCCTCAGAGGCAAAATGGGGAACAGCTTTTTTGCCTCCTCTGTTGGAGGACCAGCAAGCCCCATCCTCCCTCAGTCGCCACTGCCCACAGGCGGTCAGAGCCATCTCCATCCTGGCCAGAGCCCCCAAGGATCAGAGGTTCCTTGAAGCTCCCACCTCCCCACTCTTTTGCATCCCATATTCTGAGGGAAGGGATGCCGACGTCTTCCGCTTGGCTTGTCAGCCATTTTGGGAGCGCTTCCTGGCGTGGGCCCATTGCTCTGTGGGCTGCCAATACGTCCAGACCGTGAGCTCACGAAGAGAACTGTTTTTGAGTGGGTCATCCTGGGGAAGCGACGGCAGAGTCTGTGGCACTGTGCACACCGGGGCTTCGGTGTGTAGCAGCCACCCTGCACCTAGGGGGAACCCTGCCACCCTGGAAGGCTACCTGGAGCAGCCCCCAAACACAGCAGGAATTGCCGTGGGGACTGGAGATGCCAGTGGATGCCCACTGGATTTCTGCCCCCCGTCCTAGTGACTGAAGCTGTGTTGATGGCTGAAAATGCAGCCTAGCCCAGGGATAGCCTAATAACATCTGTCCACCCAGCACCCCCCCCCAAAAAAAAGGATTCTTTCAACTCTGCGTAGAGTGTCCACAAGGCTGTTTCCCTAAGTAGGTGCAGAGGGCAGCCCAGAACATTTCTGGCAAGTTTGGGGGGAAGGTCTTTGCCTGGTAAGCAAAGCCTATGTGAAACTGGCCAAAATAATGTGTGGCACTGAGAAATTGAGTAGGTTTTGGTCCTTTTCCACAAGGGACATTGTCCCATCAAAAGAATGAGTGTAGAGGTCTCCCTTCCACGTGCCACTGCCATGCCCTGTCCACACAGAACAGCGCCTTAGACTGGCTTAAGGTGATCAGGTTTTCCAGTAGGCCACAGCACCAAGATCTCCCAGCATGCTCGGGGTAGCGCACTGGGCCACAGAAGTGTGTGAACAGCATGCCTCTGTGGTCCTTCATACTGTGGGGGAAACCTTTTGGCAGCGCAACAGGGTTTGTCACCAAAATACCCCCCCCCTCGAGTTCTGTAGGCCAAGAACCTTTGGTCCTGGATTTCGGAGCATTCGGAGGCCCCTGTGCTGACTCCGCAGGTGGCACCGGCTTTGGAATGGTGCAGACAGGGCATCCCAATACGGACATCCTTGTCCTGCGCAGAAGCAACAAGGATGGGAGCCCCAATCCCAGGATAACGGGGCAGTTTTCCTCCGGTCCTTCTGGACGGTGCTAAGATGCCCCCTGCATTGACCTACAGTGAGGATTTACACACCAAGGAGGAGGAGAGCGCCATCGATGGCAGGGGGACCAAACAGCATCTTTTGACCAGGGATGTGAATGAATATTCGAAGGGGATCTATTTGAACGAATACAAATGTTCTAACATTCGATTCGTTATGATTCAAATGCCCCAAACCCCATTCATGCGCTTCCCTACTGTCTACACATATTAGAAGATTAACTTTTGATCTGGGCCTTTGATGATGGCCTTCCTTGCCTGGTTTTTGTGGCGTATTTCAGATTTTGACCCCCCACCCCTTGCGTTTTGTTGCTTGGTCTCCCGATGATCATTTCTGCCATTTTCCCTAAGGCCACTCCTGGAACTGTATATAAATATAAGCCACCATCATTTCAGAAAGTGGCCCTGGAGGCCAAGGGTGAGACCATACGGCAAGGCACCGGCGTACAAAATGGCCCCTGTGGAAGCCGACGGAAGGACCGGAGGGCGAGCGCGGGAGTCAGAGGCGCCACTGGGGCTCAGCACAGGCCGAGCTGAAGGAGGTGGCTGCACACACCGGCTCCTTCCAGGGCGGCACACGCTTCCCGCACGGGGCATCGTCCGCTAGCCTGCCCCACAGTGTGGCCCCTTTGCAAGAGCAGGGTTCCGAGGGAGGAAGGCCTGGAGCTCCAGCGCCCCCCCTCCTGTGCAGCCCCCACAGCCGGAGGCCCTTCCCGTGGCCGGACACAGGGCGGCCTCCGTGAGGCACCGTGGGCAAGGCGCCCCACCTCTTGCTCCTGCCCAGTCAGCAAAGTCAGAGCCAAGGTCCTGGGCTGGGGGCCGCTGCTCCCCTCCCTCCCCCCCCGGCCCCAAAGCAAGAGAGGCCCTTGCTGCCGCCGCCGCCGCGTGTTTCTCGCTGGCCCTTGTAAAAGGAGCCTCCCTCAGGTACGTTTGCCTTGGCCGGGGCTCAAGTCCAGCCAATTAGAGTGACAGAAAACATATATTTAAAGAGCAGCGGAGGAACACGAACCTTGCTGCTGGGGAGAAATGTGCGTGCGTGTGTTTTCTATCAAACCCAGATGGCAAAAGCGGAGAGGTGGGGGGGGATGCTAAACACACGGCTTCAAAAAGAATAAAAGAGGCGTCTTGTTCGAGGCAGGGTGGGGCAAAGGCCCCCCCTCCAGCCCAGGCAGCAGCAGCAGCAGCAGCAGGAGAGAAAGGGGCCCAGGGCAGGTTTGGGGGAAGCAAGGGGAGCCGGTGAGCGGGACTCAGTGCTGGTCTGGAGCTCAGGTCTCCCTCCAGATGATCGCAGCCCCTGGCCAGGAGAGCAGGTAGCACCTTTCCTCCCCCCCCCCATGCAGCAAGGCACAGAAAAAGCCGCCCTCAACCTGAAAGAGCCCCCCCCCCAGTCACCCCCTGCCCACCCTTTGGCCAACAGAAAGGAGTCTGTCGCAGGGGAACAAGAAGCCCAAGGTTCAATGTCTCTCCAGGAGGATCAGAGGCGAGTGGCGGCTCTAGCAGAGGAGCCAAGGCACTGAACGCGCGGGGGTGGGAGGCCCTCTCATCTCCTCAGTAGGTCGAGGGCCAAGGAATGCCCAGGTGTAAGCAAAGAGGTTGGTCAGAAGAGGCAGCCTGGCTTCCGATCTGGAGGGCTGCAGCTGGGGGGGGGGGGCTGAAAAGGCCTGGCAGCGTGGCTGGCTGGGGCACGGGAGGAGCAGGGCGAGGTTGGCCTGAGGAAGAGGCAAGAAACCGCTTGCCCAGAGGGCACATGGTTTATAAGCCATTTGCCCAAACAGAACCTCAGGCCACCCTCTGGCCATTCTGGCTTGAGGCTGCTCTCAGCTTGAACTGTTCCACCCTGCTGGCTGAAAAACAGGCTCCGATGAAGCTGTTTGCACGTAGGCGTTCCCAATAAGTCTGGGTGGCCCCAACGCTGCACCAGGGCCACACCCAGGCAGTGGGATCCCAACCAGAGGTCAATTTGCACTTAGGCCTCTGGTCAACAATTAGTGCAGCTCTGGTGAAGAGCATAGGCTGCTACTGCCTAGAAGTGTGCCCGCCCTCACTAGAGGTGCACTAATGGCTGATTAGGTGTGGAACACGATTTCATGCTCCACACCTTTACCAGCCTTTACCCAAGGCTTACCAGCAGCGTCTGGCAGCGTGACCATTCACTTTTGTTCCTTGGGCTCAAGGATAGCGGGGTGGGGATGGCACACAAGCCAAAGCCATCCTAGGAGTTCTGGGGTCAAATCCCCACTCTGCCACGAAAGCGCTCTGGCCAGGAGGCCTCTGTGTGAACATCTTCCCCTCCGATCCCGCTGACGGGGCTGTGCATTCGAACTTTATAAGCAGACATCTTTTATCATCACTTACAGGTTTCCTGCAGGCGTTGGGTGTGTCAAGATGAGCCTTTGAGGTGGGCCAGCGGGACTCTGGCTTCGTCGATCAGGAGGGAAGAGGGATGAATCCAACTTCACAGTGACGCAACCTGCAGGGTAGAATGGAAACGCACACTTGGAAATAGTGGCCGTGTTTCGAAGAGGGCCCTCTAGGACCACCAGTGCTATATGGGGTTTGGCATCTCCATCATACATTTACTTGCTCTTCCCAGTGTTAGGAAGATTGCTGCCCTGTCATTTTTCTTCCATCCACTTAGGTCAGAGTAAACAAACAAGCTAGAGACAAAAGATTACTTTTATCTATACTGCAATATGAGAAACTTGCCCTTCTACCATTCCTCCAGGACAAGTTCAAGCTATCTCACATCACAGCATGACTTTTTATCCCTATCCTGGCCAGAAGTTTACAGCCTTCCTGATAATGCCCCTTCACGCCCTCCAAAGTTAATTTGCATCTAATTTATTCACAATAAGGAAGAGAAGTACATTCTCTTTTGGAATGGGCAGTAAAGGCAAAGTAAGAACAGTTCGAGCAAAGTTTGCGTTGGCCAGCAGAGACCAGCCACTCCTTTGAAGCTGCAAAATCTACAGACATTTTTTATCAGTCTTTGCAACACACTGGCCTCCCTACTTCCTTTCGCTAGGAAAGGTCAGCCTTGATGCTGCGAGCACAACTCCGTTCCCATTTATGCTACCAGATCCACTGGTGGCAGAGGCCACAGGTGGCACGTTCACACAGTACTGCCTAAGGCGGCCTCCTGGCGCTTCCTGAGCCACGGCCTTTTCTCCTTGCTTTTAAGTGCCACGTGGCACCCTGGGTATCTGTAAGAGTAGAAGGGGAGGTATGGAGTCAGATGGGGAGCTGAAGGCTGAACCAGAACATAGAAGGCAGAGAGAATTCAACACCAGGCCACCCTTGATGCCTTTGGTAGCAGGAACCGGCTCTTTGGTCTACCCAGAAGAGTTGTGAGCCTGTCTACACCTTGGTTGCACTCCAGCTCCAGAGTGCTTGTGGAAGAACAAGAGCTGTGCTCTGACAAGCTGTTGTCTTTCAGAACGCCCACCTTGGGGTCAGAAAATGACCAATCACTTTGCCGATGTGCTCTCTCGTTCTCAAGGGGGACTAAAACTGGATTAAAGTTAGGTGTAGATGGGCAGTGTGTCTCGAAGAAGGAACGCCCCCCTGCACCTTGATCTACGAAGCAGCTGGAACTCATGCAGGAGCGCAGACTGGAATGCTCTGAAAGTGCCCGAGAGCCGCCAACCAAGAGAGGTGGCCAACGCAAGCCAAGCGCCCCTCACTCCTGCCCCAGCCAGGCTCCCTGTTTTGGAGTTCTGGAAGGGCCACAGGCCTCTGAGGGTCCTGAGCAGCAGGATACAGGATCTGCTTTCTAAGGAGGATAATAGAATATGAAATTCATGCTGGATTGGAGTGAAGGCCACAGGCCAGGCCCCTCCCTCCCTCCCCAGCCCTGAGCTTTTCTAAGGGGGGGGGTGGTTTTAATTGTTGCAAGAGTGCCCTGTGGAAGCTGCAATCTCCCCAAATTTCACCACAGTTTCCCATGTGCCAAATGAGGAAAGTCCCTTGTTGGCTGGCAAGGAAATATATATATATATTTTTTGCGATTCCAGAGGAAGAAAGTGTTGCCTCAATGGCGGCCGCACTGCCAAGAACACAGTTTACTTCATCCCGTCCTTTCCAGAAGCAGCATGTGGACCACAGCCACTCAGTGGTCAACAGGGTGATGAGGGCCAGGGCTTCCTGGCCGGACGTCTCCTTCTGGCCAGCTCCCTCCCCCCCCCCCGACCGCCGCCCTGTAAGAGGATGCTCATATTTTCACCCTCAGGGCTTTTGTTGGCTTCCTCCTCCTCTCCCAGAATAATTTGAGCAACTCAGCTGAGATACAGGAGGCGCAGCTGGTGTATCAGAAAGGCACACACGCAGCATGTTCAACACACCTGGCGGGGATAATGTCTTCCCAGGGGCTGGCCCTCCCCACGGGGGCCGCATCTTCTTCTTCTGGCTAAAATCAGACATGATGCTGGATCCACACCTGAGCTTAATTAGCTGTTGGGCGAAGGGCGAAGGGAAAGGCTGTACTTCGGAGGCAGAGCAAACTGCCTGGGAAGCAGAGCGCTGCCTGGGCGATTCACAGCTTTCCCCTGTTAAGTAGGCAATGGCAAACCACTTCTGTATCTCTGCCAAGAAAACTTCATGGAAGTGCCCATGCACTCAGGACAGAGGGTCACAGGTTCGACCCCAGATGCCTTCTGCATGCTTGAAAGAGAGACGGCCAAGCCTGGGGGTCAGCCAGCCTGCCCCAGGGTTCAATGTCAGCCTCCTTTCCCCCCTTCCACGTCGCGTGGTCTCCCTCGTGTCCTCGTGGGATTGCTAGCCAGTCCCTCTCCCCGACTGAGCGCGGGTGGCCTTTCCCTGCCCTCACCGTCTTTGCCTGAATGCAGCCCTGCCGCTCTTCAGACGCGTCTGTCAATGGGAAGCAGCTGTGTCTTGGCAAGGCTCACCAACAGTGAGGGGCAGGGATCACCCTGACAGCCCTGCTGGCATCATGGGAGAAGCAAGGCTCCCAACGAGAGCCGAGGACCAGGCCCACCCCGGAGTGGCTCCCAGGACTCCTCTGGGCTCCATTCGGGGTGTTGCTCCTGGCCTTCAAAGCCCTGCGCTGCCTGGGTCCGTGGAGTGTGCCAGTCCTAGGGCTCTCCGCTGTCTTCTTCATTTCACAGGACTGGCCTGGCAGCAGTTTCACTCACTACAAGGGCTGGAGGAAGCACTTTTGGGAAGTCCACACTAGGAGCGGCGGCAGCGGCGGCAGCGGCTGGTTTGGTCTAGTGGCTATGGCACCAGATTCTTATCTGGGAATACCAGGTTTGATTCCACACTCCTCTGCAAAGCCAGCTGGGTGACCTTAGGCTAATCACAACTCTCTTCTGAGCTCTCACAGTCCTACCTGCCTCACAGGGTGTCTGTTGTAGGGAGAAGAACAGAAGATTTGTGGGCCACTTTGAGTCCCCTTAAATGGGTGAGAAAAGCCAAGTCTTCTTCCTTTATGATAGTGCTCCTCTCTATGGCAGGATGTTTGCTCAAGAGGTGTGAGGACATGTGATCCCTGCCCTTTCAAGGGAGCCATCTTGGCACTGTGTGGACCCTGTCTCTGTCTGAAGCCAGGGGGGCTCTGGGTAAAGTCAGGGTCTTTTCAGTAGTGGTGCCCTGTTTGTGCAATTCTCTGGAGCCAACTCAACATTCTCTCCAGCACCAAGTAAAAACATGTCTCTTCCCCCAAGCATTCCACGGCCAACAGTTTGCTCAACCGATCTATTTATAATACCGTTCGCTGTTTTGTTACATTTTTTAAAATGACTTATTTGGTGTTTCCTTTCCCACCCATAGGCATTGTTTTTAAAGTGTGTGTTTATTTTATGAGGGAGTGACTGTAGCCCAGTGTGGCACCAGACCTCTGCACTGAATCCAAAAGGTCCAAGAGAGAATCAGGGTAAACCCCTTTCATATTGGGCATGTCCCCATGCACATTTGGTCTGGTACCCAACGTGGGCTTGGTAAGGAGAGTCCCCATGCGTTTTGGATTTGGTCCGCGGAAAGCAGACCAAATCCCCCCAAACTGTGTCAGACCAGAACCAAATTTGGTACCCCCCAAAAAAAGTCTTGGCCCAGTTTGGGATCCCAGCATGCATTGCTTGGCGAGCTGAGTCCGTGAATGGGGACGTTCCCAGGCTATCCGGGGAGGAGATTGGCACTCATGTCATTGGGAGGTGGGGTGTGCTTGCCGTTCCTGCCCTGTGCATTGGATATCGCAGACGCTGACATTTTTGGGGAGTGGAAAAATCCCAGTCTCCAAGGCTGGCAGGATACTGGCTTAATTTTTGTGCATTTTCCATGGAAATATTTCCACCCCCGTTTCCCGATTGCCAAGGTAGGCAGGATAATGGCTTGATTTTTGTTCCAATTCCAAAAATGTTCAACCCCTGTTTCCCGATTGCCAAGGCAATCATGATAAAGGCTTGATTTTCTCCCCTTTAAACTCGACAGGCGTTCTTACGGTTCTTGGTGGAGCGCAGGTGCACAAAACTGCTGAAGTGCCTAACTGCTGCTAAGCCTCATAGCGGCTTTCAGTCTTTTAAAATTATTTATAAATTTAGTATTGTTATTAAGATTTATTACAACTTTTTCCCATACCTCCTAGCCCTGTCCTGGCTTTCTGTGCCACTAAGGGAGGGAGAGAATGCAGAGGGGCGGGCTGATGTCAATCCAGCTTCTAATGAGGAGAGAGGGGGCGGAGAGGAGGGGGCGCTGCTCCCCCGTGCCAGGGTTTGGCACAGTTTGCATGGGGACAGCTCCATCCACACCCAACCCGCCCCAGCCCGCATTGCCAGGAATGTCATGGGGACGGGTGGGAGCGATCTCGGACCTGCTCCTGGTCCCATGCATTCCAATCCCACTCCAAACGGCTTGCATGGGCATGTGGCCATTGTTGTCAAGAAAGGTGCGAGGATTCATCCAACCAGAAACTGGAAACTACCCTTGATTTCAGGGTCTCCTTACCATTTTTTATTTGTGTCTTTCTTAAGTTAATTTTTGCACCCGGGCCCTAGTTTAAAACAGCACAAGATAACAAATAAACAAATGCAATGGACTTCCTGTTTCTTGGATGCTCCTTCAGTCTGAAGCATATTTCACTTCCAGCAGAACTGAGCTCCTCAATTGCTTTGCTGGATCGTGCCAGTGGCCCACCTGGTCCAGAAGCCCATTTCCAAAGCGACCAGCCAGTTGCAAATGGAAGCTCATAAGCTCACTGTCTCCCAGAATCTGGCCTGCAGGGGCAAACCATGTCCTTCCAGCATCTCAAGTAGTCAGTCCTCATTAGAGCTAACAGTCACTGACAGCCCTGATTCCACTAAATACAAGAATATAAGCCATGCCCTACTGGGTCCGTCCCATGGCCCATCGGGCCCAGACCTCTCCTCTTGCATTGGCCATCAGCAAGACACAAGCACACAGCCCGTCCTGTCCACAGTCTACCACAGCACCCTTCACTGCCTCCTATTCGCATTGGTAAGTCGCACTGCCATTAGGGTTATTAGCCACCGATAGCCGAAACTTCCATAAAGAGAAGAATCCATGAAAATGGATCTAGCCATGGAACCACAGCCCATCCAGTCCAGCATCCTGTCTCACACAGTGCTCCACCAAGCAGAGACGAGGGCAAATCTTCTCCAGCAATTGGCCCTAGAAGCATCCTGCTTGTCCCCGCAGCCTGAAAGATGTACTTAGGCAGCCATTCTAGCAGCCATTGATACCTCTCTCTCCCAGTGGCCAGGCTGCCGCACGAGGAGCACACAGCTTCCCCTGCTCAGTCTCCCAGCAGAAGGCCTTCAAGAACAGACCATTGCCTCCTAGTAGCCCAGGCAACCACAGTGCCCTCAGGGGCAAATACCTGTTGGTAGCCTGAAGAAGCCAGGCAGGGCCTCCCTCAAATGGCCCACGTCCATCCAGTCCAGCAGCCTGTTCTCTCAGAGGCCAACCAGATGCACAGGGAAACCCACCAGGAGAAGACAAGGAGCAGCCAGCTTGCCCGGCTTGTGGTCTCTCAACAGCTGCTCTTCACAAGTTGTGCATCTAATGTAGAACACGGAAACGTGGGCCCTTTCTGCACTCGGCTCTATACTGGAATATATCTCCGGGTAACAGTCTGCTGGCCACAAGCTAATGCAGACTATGGCAGGCCTCACCTGTGGACTTCCATAGTCTGCACTGGCATGCAGATAGCAAGGGAGAATTTGCAATTCTCTTCCTGTCCGCTGGACGGGAAAGGAGCGCAATGAGCCAACGTTGACTAGTGCTTGCACTTGGAGCACCAGTCAACGTTAGCTGTTCTCCCACCGTGATCGAATACCTACCTTGATTCAACCGTGGTGCCAGTCCTCTTCAGGACGCCGCCATGTGGGTTGCGGCACCCTCTGCTACTGTGCGTGAGTCAGTGCAGTCGCCATGATGACGCTGGCGCTCTGCACAGTCTCAGATGCGTCAGGAGGGCAGCAGGGCTGCCGGCGCACTTGCGCGACAGCCCTCTTGACCTCTTTGTCCAGCAGAGGTGCAAATGGTCCCCAGTTGGACACAACAGGTAAGTGATTGGGGAAGGTTGGGGAGGATGTGCAGGACGATTTCATGCTCCACAGGTAGTGCATGATGAGGGAACCTCTGGGCAGGCAGGGGGCGCTTGGAGGCTGTAGCAGCCTCCTCCAAGTGCAGATGCCCTTCCCCAGAAGCTCCCTCATCATGCACTATGGGCTGTAGGGCAAATTGGCCCCAGGTCCCAAGTGCAGAAGGGCCCATAGATTCCAGCATTGCCATTTTTTCTTGGTGCATTAAACGAGCATAGGAGGAGGTGGCGGCAAAATGAAATCCAGCCACTCCCTAATATTGTTGAGGAAGCCAGCAGGGAGAGGCAAGAAGGCCCTCTGCTCACCCCTGGTATCAGTGCCACAACAGCGTCCTGTTCACAAGAACCAGCGCCCGGGGAATCCACACCCCATATGGCTGCAAGGAGGAGGGAGCATGAGAGGGATGGGAGCCCCAAGGGGAGGATTTGCTTCAGAGCAAACCTCGGGGCACCCGGAACAAGGGAGCAAAAGGGCTCTTTGCGCGCCGGAAGCCTCTGAGCCCAGAATCCATTACGAGCAGATTAAGGAGGGCACTGAGAATGTCCAGGCCTCTCTCTGACGCTGCATGTTGCAAAAAGCAGCTGCCACATCGTGGGAGATTCAGCCTAGGTTTCGGTGGGAAGGACAAGGGGGTCATTACTGTCTTCTAGGCCAACAATTCCCCCCCTTTCCTGAAATGATCCCGCCCAAAAGCTGCTCTTTAGCCCACTGGGTATTGGCATGTTAGAAATTAACCCACAAGAAGCTAAGAAAGGGATTTTGGCCTCTTGCAAATTTTCTTCTTTGACGTCCAAGCAAAGCCACACGGTACTGCAAGAGTCTGGTGCAAAGTACAGGATGGAGCAATCCTCACATTGGTACATCAACGTCTCCCCAGAGAGCCACACTGGCCCAGAGTTCTTTCTCTGGCCTGAAGGGGGCTGGGCAGATGTACGTTTGGACCGTCCATCCTGTCCTGGCTTGACTTTGTGGACGGGAACAAAGGTTCCTCTGCATCAAAGCTGCACACTGGAGATGCTTCTCTAGGCTTCCAGAAACAGACCCAGAAGTTGGTCATTTTTGGAGCCTGGCAAAATGTTGCCAGCAGGGTTGAGTTCACACCTTAGCTTTAATCCAGCTTCGGTCCACTGGACAATCATTTTCTTTCCTTATTATTTCATCCAAATGCTAAAAGAAAGCAGCTTGCCACTTTGCTGATGTGTCATTCACTCTGAAGGTGGATTGAAGCTGAATTAAAACTTTGGTGTGAACGCCGCTCTAGTTCACACTTAGGTCGGTAGTGAAGAAGTAGCGAATGTCTGGTGAAGAGCATCTGCACGTTGATTAGGTTGCTACAGCCTACAAGCGTGCCTGCCCTCACCAGAAGTGCATGGATTGCTGATGAGGTGCGGAGCACGATTTCAAGCTAAAATACGCCCCTCTCCCAACGGCGAGCAAGTAGCCAACCGTGGCAGTGAGGAGGCGGAACTTCCAGCCCTGGCTGCATCAGCGCGGGCTGGTAAACGGGAGGACCATTCGCATTTATGGCAATGGACGCTTTGGGGAAACTTTCCTCATGGCAGATGCAAACGGTCCACCTTTACCTGAAGTTCACCAGGCTTAGTTCGTGGCAGCCTAATCAGGTAAGTGCAAAAACGCTTCAGGAAGGAGGCAATGAAATACCTGTGGAGGTAATTCTAATGGAAATGCTGCCCCCTTCTTCAGAGCGATACAGCTCAGCCCTGTTAAGCAAAAACAACTGAAACGCTCCTTCGAGGCAACCCAGTGCCAGTTTTAACACTTTTTGGTGCTAGGTTACAGCTAGGCGATTGCGGCATATTACTGGAAACCTTTAATCCACATTGTTTATTTTTTTAGGCCACAGCACTGCAAGGCTATATGCTTTTATTTCAGGTGTGTGCCGCCTGCTCTTGCTCCGGAATGGCTTTTAATGCAATTGAAAATCAACCCATCCGCTCATCAGTTGTGGAAAGGCATTAGGAACACGTAAAGCAACTTAACAAACAAACAAACAAACCACAAATGCCTTTTCTTTCCTCCCCCCGCCCCCCCCCCCCCGTGGTTTCTCCTGTGCCAAGTGTTACACCTTCAGGCTTTTCAGTGCTTGACGGTGTGATGGTGTCTCCAAGGTCGTCCCTGGATCTCTACGAAGGTCCATCTTGGGAAAAGAAGCAAGCAGCGCAGAGGCGCCTACAGGACATCCTCAAGGTCCCAAATCAGCCTCCCTCTTGCTTAAAATTCTGTGCACACGAAAGATACCACGGGATAGCGATGGGCTGGGCTGCGGCCAAGCTTTAATCCACCTTCAGGCCACCTTTGGGGTGGGAAAAGACATTGGCACAGGGACCAACAGTTCTTCTTCCCCATTGCTTCCCCCAGAGAATCCCTGCTTTGGGTTAGATGAGGAGAAAAGACAAAGGCCAGTCATCTAATTAAAGCCTTTTCTCCCTGCAGAAGTGGATTAAACCTGATGCGTAGCTGGATTCTGTATCCGTCAGAGACGCTAAGCATTTGTGCAATCCGTGCAAAAAGAAATGGATTTTTTCCTCCAACAAATGCTCTAAATCTGAAACTGGGGGCGATTCACACTTTGGCCCATAGTCAATAATTAGGCAACATCTGGGGAAGCACATTTGCACCTAGAGGAGGCTGTTACAGCCTCCAGGCGCCTTCCCAGAAACTCCCTAATTATGAACTAGGCATGAAACATGAAATCGTGCTCCACAAACTTGCCAACCTCCCCAATCACTTACCTTTTGTGACCAGCCGCATCATGGGGCTCTTTTGGTGGGCTTTGGAGGCTGAAATAGGCCTTCCGGAGGCCTACAAAGGCACTTCCGGTTCTGGGGTCACATCTGCAACTCTGCTGGACAAGGGGGTCAACAGGACTGTTGCGCAAGTCCCCTGACAGCTCTGCTGCCCTCTTGACCCGACTGCAACTGTGCAGAGCCTCGTCATGGTGATGTGCAGACACATGCGCAGTCACAGAGGGCGCCCCAGTTAAGATGGCCACATCCTGAAGAGGTCCGGCCCCCGGATCGATCATAGGTGAGTGACAGATCACGCAGCATGTGGGCTGCAAGGGTGAGCGCTAGAAAAGGTTCACTGATCATGCTCCTTTCCATCCAGCGCACTGGTTTTGGCCCTTCCAGACAGCTCCTTAGTCTAGAACAGATTCTGGAATAAGGGGCTGCAGTTCACACATTAGTGTAGATTGGTCCGAGCTCCCCTCGCCTCATGCTCTGTTGGCATTGGGCAAGTACGGACCATGCTAGGGGTGTCAAAAATGGTGCCCTGGCCCAGTATAGCTTTAGGCCTCTCTAACAACTTGGGCCCCAAATATCCAAAGGAATACCATAAAATCATGAACAGTATAGAACAACCTCATAGAACTAGGGGGTGTCTATGAAGCTGATGGGTAGGAGAGTCAGATGGACAAGGGGAAGGATTTCTTCACCCAGAGGGTCATTGGTTTATGGAATTTGTTGCCAGAAGAGGTGGCAACAGCAACCAGCATAGATGGCTTTAAGGAAGGGTTAGACAAATTTATGGATGACAGATGTATCAATGGCTACTAGAATAGATGCCTAAGCACATCTTTGAGGCTTGGGGACAAGCAAGATGCCTCTATGGCCATTTGCTGGGATTCAAGAGCAACAGAAGGTTTGCCCTTGTTTCTGCTTGAGATGCCCATGGGCAATTGGTGGCCGCTGTGTGAGACAGGATGCTGGACTAGATAGGCTGTGGCCTGATCCAGCAGGGCTCCTCTGTGGTTCTTAAGTTCTTCTTCCACATCAATCTGCACTGCCCACACTTTAAAATCTCTAGGGAGGCCCCCAGTTGTACCACCAGGGGTGGCTTCCCAGGTTACGGCATAGTCTCCCTGTGAGGTATGCCAGGCACCTTCACTTCATATATTCAGTGAAGACGCACCCCTTTGCCCTGGCCTCTGGCTGAATAAGGAAGCGGCTTCTCCTGCCCACTTCCGGGCACTGTGTCTGCTTTACGTTTGGTCTTCAATGAGACTTTTGGGTATAGGGCAGGATAAAAATGAAAACAAACAAGCCCAGCCCAGCGCTGGCATACTGGACCATGGGGGCATGTGAATGGCATTCCCCCCATGGTCCAGCATTCTATGGGGACCGTTTTCTGCAGCACTCCAGGAAGCACTCCGGGAAGTGGGACGGTTGCAAAATAGGCCAGTCCGGAAATTCCAAAGGCTGGAGTCAGGTTGCTCGTCCTGGGAAGAGGCAGCCTGCCCTGTCCTGGAACATCGCATGTAAGTGCGGAAAGGGCCTTTGACTCCTGGTAAGTGAATGAAGAGTCGCCCGCCCTTTGGTCCTCTCTCCAGCAATACCTCACAGCTATTCCAGGGAGGTTCCCGTGTTCAGCACCTGGGCAACAGGTCAAAGGCGGACTACCTGAAGCGGTACAAGCGAAGCACAGATGTCTGGGAGCAGGCCCTCCAAAGACACCTGCCCAAGGCTTCCTGAGGGACAGGCAGGCGGAGTTTGTCTCTCCAGCCTGCCTCCTTTCCTTGCGTTCTGATTTCCAGTCTGGAGGGCTTGCCAAGTGCTGGCCACAGAGCCCTTTCTTGCTCAGGAAGAGACAGGGCTTTGCTGGCATGGCCTGCTGTCCCAAAGACCTTCGGCCACCGCCAGCTCCTAGTTTTCCTTCCTCAGCATAGGGTGGGCCCAGAGGAACTTCTTCCCGCAACTGCAGGCTACCCACCACCCAGTGAGGGAGAACGGGCCCAGCAGCAGCGCTCAACAAGGGTGTAAGCTTACTGCCAGGAACCTGACACCCTCCTCACGCAGGCAGCTGCTTCCACAAGGCTTTGTCGCTTCCAGGGACGCTCCAACACACGCGCTACTCCAACACACAGGCACACACACGCGCACAGTCCATTCCAGCAAGCCAGGGCTTCCCAGGCAATAGCCCCCTGATTGCCCATTGCACCATCTGATCAATGTGCATCCAGTTCCAAGATCGCTTGGTGGGAATGGAATGCCTGGTTGTACCTGTGGGACCTGCACTAGTTGCAGGCTGCAGGCACGTACCATTATTATGAAGCAAGGGCCCGTGGGGCACGTTTTCACGCCTTACCAGTCTACACTAGGGATGTGCACAAACATTTGAAATATTTGTGATTTGGACAAATTTGGAATCCAATGTCCAGGCGTTTGTACTTTAGTTTTCATACAAATATGAACATTTTGAGTTATTCACACGAATAATTCAGACATTCATAAGTGTCTGCATTGCCTACTGATATGTACACATATGTAGAGGATGAAAACGGGAAAAGTATTGAATATTCATACAAATAGATATGAATGTATTTCTATTGGTTCAAATGTCCAGATATTCAAATATTCCATTTGAATTGAACTGAATGTCGAAAATTGCATTCATGCCCACCCTCAGTCTGCAGGGAAGCGTGGGTCTGTCCCAGTCCCGCTGGCACGCTCTGTCTACACAGACCGAAATGCAGTGACGATCAGGATTATCGGCAGACGCATTTCACTGAGTCTCCCAGTGTGCCAGAGGATCCTGGTCTTCTGCACACCTCCCATGATCTAGACTCCTGGGTGATGCCATTTGGTGCCACATCAAAGTATGATCCTGAAATGCGGCCCCCAGAGGCTCCAAGGCTACACTAGGGTCCTTTGCTCCTAGCCTCGGAGTGCTCTGAGCCTGGCCTTGAAGCCACGCATGCTTCAAGGCCAAGGCAGGGGCTGGCCTGGATCAGATCCGCTCTGCAAACGGTGCTACCCCAGACCATCCCTTTCCACGTTGGGATCAGCAGGCCTGGCTGCACCAGACCCACCAACTCCGACCATGGATGGGTCCGTACGGAAAGGGCATGGCGTTCTATCCAGCCCATGCCCTCTTCCTCTGTCGTTTAGACATGTCCTGCATTTGGCAGCTGTGAGACACCGCCTTGGTGCATAGAAGGCTCTGCTGCTACAGAAGAGGAACAGGAGGGCCACTCGGCCAATCGTGAAAACCACCCTTGGAAGCACCCTCCCTCTGTGACGTGACCCTGGAGAAGGGCTCCTGCCCCCTGGCACCACTGCTCCCGTCACTTTACCTAGAGAGGCAAGGTGCTGTTTGCAAAGCGTTTCCCTTTAAATGGAGAGGGCCGGTAGGATGCATTTGGGAAGGGTGGGGGCTGCCGTTTCTCCGGCACCGTGAGTTACCTTCCAGTTGTTCTGTGCCTCGTGGGCCCGGACAGATGCCTGGATGGCAGCCAGGGCTTCTCCAGCACTCTTTAATTTGAGCCTTTTTACAAGCTGTGAGGCGCAGGACTGCTGGGGAGGGGGGGGGGGGGGGCAGCGACAAATTCCAGAATCTGCAGGAGTGGTGGAAATGGGGACCAGGGCCCTGCAGCGACTCAGCATTGCTTGCGGCTGCAGCTTTGGCAGCTCAGGGCAAGTCTTGATGGGCTGCCGCTGCCTCACATGAAGAGCCCAGCGGCACCTGGGCAGGTCATAAGAACATAAGAGGAGCTTTCCTGCTGGATCAGGCCACAGCCCACCTAGTCCAGAATCCTGTCCCACACAGTGGCCCACCAATTGCTGTTACCACCTCTTCCATAGACCAATGACCCTCTGGGTGAATGAACGCTTCCCCTTGCCTGATCCGAATATCCTACCCGTCAGCTTCATAGGTGCCCCCGGTTGTAGTGCTGTGCGACAGAGAAAATTTATTTCTATTTATTCTACTTGCTCTGTGGGGCTGATCTCCAGTGGTAGCCAAGCGGAGGCTTGCCAGATGCTGCTGATCTGTGACTCCCTTTTGTCTTGCCTCATCCAGTTCCATGTGGGGAGCACACGTTGCCCAGGCATGCACATGGAAAATAAAACACCAGGCTTCTGCAGGGAGTCTTGTCCCAGGCAGCATCCTCTCTGCTACACCACTGAACTGGTGGTGTGAACAGCCAAACCACCTGAGCGCCAGGCAACCCCGCACCGCCAAGCAGAATGTGTGCCTGGTGCATATGTGCCCGGACAGGCAGGTAAGCAGCACACGGTTAGCTGGGATCGTAAGCACTGCTTGTCTGTGCATAAACAGTGTTACAAAGAGGCAAGATTAGGAACAGTTTATGGATTTTGGATGTGGAGCCTCGAGAACAAAATGTATTCACAGTACTAGAGAGCGGGCACAGGAGGTGTTTATCCCAGTAAGTTTTTAGGGGAAGGAAAATCCTTCATCCCACATCCCTTGGCTTTGGTCTTAAAAAACATACCGGTGCCCAAGACTGATGAGCACAGAGCTCAGGACCCGGTTTGCAAAGCCAGGATCTTGGAGCCAGGACGGGGCTCACCCCCATGCCCAAAGGAGCCCAGAGAGGAAGGGAAGAGGTGGCCCTCCTCCACCAGGTTCCTACCTAGGTTTGAGCTGCCCATCAAAGCGAGGAGATCTACAACCTTGGCTGTGTCTCCCTCACAGCCATTCATGTAGGCTACCAGGAACACAACACAGGTATGTTACTATTAATTCTGAAATTTTGTATTTTGTAGTTTTTGGATTGCAATTCTGTACTGCCCTTTGGGGGAAGGGGCAATCTAAATAAATGTTATTATTACTAGAAGGGATGCTGCCAGCCAGACAGCAGAACGAAGCAGGATTTTGCCCTGGCCATCATTTAGCCCCGGGGAAATGCTGCACACCAGGCCCTTGTAAAGGGTTGGAGGTGACCAGGAAGTCCATGCATCTAATATGGAAAGAAAAGGGCTGAGCAGACGGAAATTCTTGCTTCCTTATTGATTTACAAGAAAGCTAACTAAGGTAGATTATCCAAAGCAATTTTTCCTCGAACTGTGAAGGAAAGCAGGTCAGCAGCCCCTCTTTAAGAATGGGCAGAAGCACAGCTGATTTGTCAGGGATTGTTGCTGCTCAGAACCTTCTGGTTTCAAAACTTGGGCCTGTCCACCCCTACCTGACTGGCATGGTGTAATAATATCACAAGAGCTAGGTCAAGACTCCGGACAGTGGAAGCCATCTGCACTCTGAGCGCCAGAAGATGCTGTCCTGGGTCCTGTCCTTCTCCCCGAACCTTGTGGCCTTTTAGCTCTCCTTCCCACTGGTGTCCACTAGGAGAGGTGGACACTGGCTGGCAGGGGTGTGCATGAATGCAATTCAAACTGAATATCTGAAAATTCGATTAGAATCTTTAAAATTCAAATTTACCCAAATCGGATTCAAAATAAGCAAATTTGAATCTATTTGTTCAAATTTTCCGTTCAAATTTGCACTTACAAATGTCGACAACATTCGTATTTGCCTGTACGCATCATTACACATCCTGTATGCATCCTGTATTTATCCAGTGTGCAACCCGTTTTTGTTCTGTATGGATCCATACAAGTGCGTACAGATGCGGGAAAGATGTGCAGGTGCAAGTACACATGGTGTATGCACCGTCCACATGCGAATTTAAACATTCAAAGGAATTTTGAATTTTCAGATCTGTGTCTGAATACTTTGAACAAACAGGTCTGAAAATTCAAAATTCATTCAAATGTTTAAGTCTGAATTTATAGACATTCAATTCAAATTCAAATGGTGAAATTTGAATGAATTTGATCGAATTTCCAACGTTTCGAATATTCGTGCATACCCCTAATGGCCGTCCTGCAAGGGACTCAGTTACAGCTCTAATCCTGGCTGCCTCTCCCAGCAGGGGCTGATGGGAACCTGGGTGCCAGGATGGCTTTTCCAAGCCTTGCCCTTTCTGAACATTGGAGGCCAACCTTACATCTGGGGATGTGGTGGGCACAAAGTGGACAGACCTGGCTGGCTGGACGTGGCCTCCTGCTCTCGGGCTGTCCCCAAGGGCTGCCCCCCCCCAAGCCATCTTCAAAGGGCCTAGACTTGACCTTCCTTGGCCTGGAGCAACGTCTTCATGGGACGGATCCAGGCACGCCTCAGCACAGGGATCCTACCGCTCGGTCCCAGGCTCCCTGGCACTCCCCACAGCACACCAAGGCCAGGGGAAGCAGTGCTCTCCCCAGCCAAGTGGCGGAGGGCTGATTAATGGCCCCTCCACTCGCAGGGCACTTGCAGAGCAGGAAGCAAACTCTGGCTGCCCCTCTGCTCTTCCACCATGGCGCCAGGGCACTCGGCCTGACCGAGAGCCACCCAGTGCCCAACAAGATGTGCCTGAGGGCCCTGGGCAGAGCGTTTCATCTGCTGGAGACCAGGCGGAGGAGGAGAAAGGCAATAAGGTCCTCTGGGATTTGTTTCCCTAACTCTCTTTGCCCCCTCTCTGGCAGGTCACGGCCCCCATTGCGTGCCTCATTCAGCGTGCTGGAAATGCATGCAGGCCCTCTCCAGCTCTCGTAAAGCCAGCAGCCCAGGGTAATTTTAGCTTTATTAGCAGGGCTAGAAAGGAAGGCTGCCCTCTTAGCGTGACCCCTCCTTCTCCCCTCCCTTTAGCTCCATTATCCTAAACGAGGCATGGCGACATGACGAAAGACATTAGGAACAGAAGGGAATTTCTGCTCTGGATTGTTGAAACAGGCAGCTGACATTCGGGCGAGCAATGGACCGGCAACCCGCTCCAAAAGCTGGCCTGGGTGAATGGCGAGGGCCCTTGTGACCAGCACCCAGGGCAGCCAGCACCACCCTCTGACAGCCCAGGCAGGAAACCACTGGGTATTGAACCCAAAAGGTCAAGGAAAAAGGAACCCAATTTCCCCCAGGCAAGTGCAGGAAACCAGATCACATCCCAGATCAAGGCTATCTTTGAATGACAAGAGGCAATCCAGGATCCAAACAGGCTCTGTTGACTGCCTCTTCCCAGAGGCAGGCAGCAGAACCAGGATTACCTGTGCACCTGCCAATCACCGCCTGTGAGAGGAAACTCAAGCATTCCAGGCTAGGCTGCTCCGTAAAGAGCGCTATGGCTCCTGGCATTGTGGCACCAGCAATCTGTGCAGGGATATGGGAAGTCACCCCTTCAGCCTCCTTAACTGACCATACCTCATGGAAAGCAAGAGCTGAAAAAGGACAGCAACTTTATGTTTGTGACAGTTTCATCCTAGTTCACACTTTGCCCACTGGAATGGTACCACTCCAGTGTGTTAGCAAAATTGCTGCTTTATCAGCATTCTTCCATCCATGTGGGTTTGAATAAATAAACAAGCTAGAGATGAAGGAATTTCTTTTATCTGTATTGCAATACAGGAAATTTGCCTTCCAGACATCCCCTCAGGACAAGTTCAAACTCTTTCCCATTACAGTCGGACTTTTATCCCTAACCCGGCCAGAAGTTTGCAATATTTGTGATAATGCCTCTTTCCAGCCCTACAAAGTTAATTTGCATCTAATTTATTCACAGAAAGAAGTACATATGAGATTTCTCTTTTGGCATACACAGTAAAGGTGAAGTAAGAACAGCTGAAGCAAAGTTCATAGTGACCAGCACAGCCTGGTCACTCTTTGAAGCTGCAAAATCTGCAGACATTCTTATCAGTCTTTGCAAACACACTGGCCTCCCTAACTCTTTACAAGTGAAACAAAGATCAGAGCATCCACACTTCAAGTGTGGATGGTCCAGCCCAGCCTGGCCCAGCCAGATGACAATAGTAATGGCTAGGAAAACACCTGAGCTGAAAACCCAAAACTCCATCTACACCAGCTGGAAATCTGGGCTCCAACATGGGGATGTGGGTGTGTGGTCTATGCCATCTACCACCCCAGGACCTTGGGGGAATCGCTGCTGCTGCAGAAGGCTGCTCAGCTCACAGTAGCTTAAAATCAGCCCAGACCTGCTGCCAGGGATTAGAGGTGCAGACAGATGCTGCCACGGTTTAGTCCTTGGCAGCAACTCTAGGTGCCTCTTCAGCTTTAGAGACAGCACTGGACCAACATTTGGGTTCATTCATTTGTTCATGTGTTATATGTACATCCTGCCCTACAGCATAAAGTCTTAGGGCAGGCTGCAAAAGGCATAAAGACAGAATTAATGTCCAGTGCACAGTAAGAAAGGCCTGGATAGAGAAGGCCACCTCCACCACCATCCTGGATGTACAAAAGGAAGGCGTTTGACCTCAGAAGTTGGACCATTCTGCAGTCTGAGGGCATCACAGGGAACATCCTCCTATGACTGCCCCCAGGTGTCCCCCTGCCCAGCAAGGCAACAGAATTAAAAGCAGGTCACTAATATTTTTTTTTTGGGGGGGAATCAGAGGGGTGGGCGCATTCGGCTGCTAGGCCCTGCAGATCACCCAGAGGCCTCTGAAAAGGGCACCCCAACCCCAAAGGAAATTAACCGTGCAGCCATATTTGTTTTGCCAAGCAGCCCTGAGACAGCCCAGCCCTGCACTTTGCTTCCCACCCAACAAGCAACCCTGGTCCTCCCCGCTGATGCTGATCAATGCCAACCCAGGCATGGCAGGAGAGGGCTCTTCCAAGGATGTGGGGCAGACTCTTGGTCCCCAGGCAGCACTGTGGGGCAGGGAAGCCTTCTGGGCCCTCTGCTTGGGGGACCTTGAAGGACTTTCTGGGCATAGCCTGTCAAGTCCCCCCAAAAAATGGGTTGGGGGGGAACTGGTTAAAATCCAGGAAGCCTGCCCTGGGCAAGGAGGGCTGGTTGGAGAGTGGGCATTTCTAGCTCAGGGGAGAATTCTTCCTCCAGTTTGGTCTAGTGGTTAGGGAGCCAGACTCATATCTGGGCATACTGGGTTCGATTCTGCCCTCCCTCACGGAGCCAGCTGGATGACCTTGGGCTAGTCACAGCTCTCTTCTAAGCTCTTACAGCCCCACCTACATCACAAGGTGTTCTGATGTGGGGAGAAGAACAGAAGTCGCCTTGAATGGGTGAGAAAAGCCAACTCTTCTTCTGTGCTTTGTCAAAGAGCCTGTCCCACTCTCGGTAAGCAAGCTGGCCACCTCACATTCTGCCAGGGGTGAAGAAGGGATGAGAGAAATGGGTCACCGAAAGAGGAGAGAGAGAGGTCTGCACAAAAGCTGAACATGCCATATTTAGAAATCACGACAAACTCCAGCTTCTCCAATGGGAAGCCCCTTCAAGGGAGGACCACCAGCTGTAAGTTAGGGCCCCTGGCTCCCTGGGGGACCCCCTTCCCCGCTCCCCACTTTCCCTGTCACTACCCCCTGCATCTGCTGAGGAGGCCAAGGAGAACATCAGATCTCCACCCTCTATGGCGCCCATCACGCCGCTGACGCCAAGGAGCTTTTAAGCAGAAACTACCTTCCCTTCAAAGAGCCAGAAAACCATGTGCGAACAAGGCAGAAAATCCTGCTCCTCCACAACAGCCCAGTGGCCTCCAGCAGAACTCCAGCAAAATAAATGAGTGTGTAGGGCAGCCAACCATGACTCATCCCAGAGCCCGCCTCATGTGCTCCTGTGGTCAGGGGCATGTGGATTTCTAAACTGAAGCCCACCAAATTCTGCAATCAGAATAAGTTAGGAAAATTACTTAATTTTTCCCTTAAATTGCTTCCAGATGCAACATCTGGCTTTCTGCAAAAACTGATATATATTTTTTGGCAGCAACTGGGTTATTTGGGGGGGGGGGAGATGGGGCTTCATGAAACAAGGGGAGTGGGAGGTGGAGGGGAATACAGTTATGGAGGGGTGAAGATGGGGGCTACACGATGTAAGTCTTTTCAGCTGGGTGGAAAGAGTTTGTGGAAAGTTAAGGGAAGAGGAACTTCGTACCAGCTGAGCAGCTCCATGGTCAGTCCTTGGTGACCGATTTGCATGGACTGAAGGGGCCACAGAAAAGAAGGCCCAGACCGAGGTGAGCTTGCTCCCGCCTCTGTGCAGAAGGGCAGCCGTGGCAGAACTGGTTTCCCTTCCGCACTGAAGCCATAAGAGCCTAAGAGGAGCCCTGCTGGATTATCTAGTCCAGCATCCTGTCTCTCACAGTGGCCACCGATTGCCCATGGGCATCACAAGCAGAGACAAGGGCAAACCTTCTCCCACTCTCGAATCCCAGCAAATGGCCTTAGAGGCCTCCTGCTTGTCCCCCAGCCTGAAAGATGGACTTAGTCATCCATTCTAGTAGCCATTGATACATCTATCATCCATAAATTGGCCCAGGGCCATGATGCAAATGTCCCCAAACCACTCACTCCCAGGGCCACTTTGGCACACAGCAAAAAGGCTCTGGGGGAACTCGGACCCCCCTCCACCGCCATCTTGAAACCTTCATTCTTGGCCTGCAAGTTCGCAGCGGTCAAAGGGTCCTGGGCAGAGCCTGCCTTCCTCTTGAGCTTTTTGTCCCCAGAGGGAGTGCCAGGACAGGCCCTTTTCCTCAGCTGCTGCCCTCTGCACCGAGGGGGACAGAGACTTAAAAGGTGCTGCAGTCCCTCACTGTGCTGAACAGGGAGCGGATGGGGAATTCACTACCGGTTCCCATTCAAAGGGCTGACTTTGGCTCAGGAGACCCTCAATGACTTCAAGGATCTCTTTGCTTCCTCCTGCACAGAGCTGCTGCCTAGGGGGAGCTCTGGAGCAGCGGGATGGGGGGCAGGTAACGCTATCCCCCTCTGAGGTCCGGGATTTGGTGCCACTGGGGAGGGAATTCTCGGAGCTCCTGCTGCTGTTCTGCACGTGGCCAGTGGCTGCTAGACAGATGCCCACCAGGCCTGCGGACACTAACACGGCCACTTTCAGATTTGCAGCATGGTTTTCTTAACGTTTTAACATATTGTTTTAAATGCTTTGCCTGCTTCCCATTGCTGGACTTCTCTGCTCTGTCTGATCAGCCCGGACCCCTGGGTGAATTGGATTTCCCACCTTGCTCTCACTCTGTATGCTTGGAAATCCTGAGGAGACGATGCCCCTTTGCAAAGAACGGCCCTTAGCAGTAAGGGGCGACAGGAAGCAGTGGGACGGCCTGGTCCACAATGCCAGCCGCTGCAAAAGGGCCGTGTCTTCACGGCAACCTTATCTCGGATTCAAAATGTTTTCAGTCCTCGGAGTCTGCACGGCAGTTTGGCTTAACACACTTTCTACGTGTTAAACCACCCCAAAGCGTGGTGAATCTCAATCCTGATTTCAACAGATCTCACTCTGGATCCTGTGCTTGAAATGTTTTACATTTTTTACTGTGGGGACCCTACCGTGTTAAGGGATGAGAATCCACGTTTAGGGTTTCCCTCCCCCAATAGCTTGCTTCCAAAGATAGTGATTTCATTGAAAAAATCCACCCTCAAAACAGCCACTATAAAAATCCAGCCCTTAAAGCTACACTGTAGTGATGTAGCCTCTTCACACCTTAATAACAATGTTGCAGTTTTGCGCAATTCTAGCTCTTTGAAAGTTCTGACCTTTAAAAAAGGGAAAGGAAAGGAAAGCCCTGGAGGTTCTGTTTTAAAGGCTGTGGCTGTGAAGGGGGTTTGAGTTGCTGCTCCTGCTGCTGCTGTGTGCCCTGGGAAATGGGGAGAGGAGGGCAAAGAATCGCTGGCTGCTGGTGCCATTTTTCCTCCATCCAGGCAAGGCAGCCACCCAGCTGGGCTCCGTGAAGGGGTCTGTTATGGGTGGTACGTTCACGCCAGGAGGAAGAGGACAGGGCAGCCCCAAAAAGTGGCTTTTAAAAGGTAGCCACGGGAGTCATGTCCCCCCTTGAGTCACGTACGTCCTCAGAATCCGGAATGAACGTGATTAAGCTGAAAGTAATGGGAACAGGCAAATTCGCGTTTGCATCCGGTTCTGCTATCTCGGTTTAGGGAAAGCGAAATAAGGTTGCCGTGAAGCCACGGCTATGGTCTGCAAAGCAAAAAGGGCTTCCTATTTCTGCTGCTTCGGTAACCTTTCGGATCATCTGCCAGCCTCACAAAAGGACAGCTGCAGCAGTGAATACACACACACACTGTCTCTCACACGCACAGAGGTCACTGCCGATCGCTCTGGCATCCAAGAAGCCTCTGAAAATAGGAAAGCACCACCAGGCTCTCACACTTCCCCTCTGGCCAAGCAGGGAAGCCTTGCTAATCCACACACGCAGCTTTGAACCCAGAGGATCCAGCTCAGCTGGCAAGGAGGCTACTGGCCGGCCATCGGCAGGGGCCGCCATAGCACGGGTGGCATCCGTGCTCCCCTGGATGAAGGAGGAGGACGCTTCGCCTCCAGTCGCCCCAGAGCCTGGGACCTGCCCAGCCAAGAACATGCCCGGAGAAGGCGGCACGGTTGGACAAGCGTCGCCCACAAATCGGCCACAGCCCTTGAATGCCACCCAATGCCCGCTTTGCTCTCAGAGTAGCTTGGCCGGCTGGCTGCCCCCCAGGCACTTTTAAGGTCAATCAACATATCCCTCTCCGGACAGAACGGAAACGTTGCCTCCCGCCCCAGCGGAGGTCCTACGGCAGCTATGCAAGTCTGAGCAGCAGAGCGCCGTGCAGGGACCATCAAGAGCTGCCATGTGGATGCTTGAGGAGCGGCAATCTACTTCTTCCAAGCAACTGATGCACAGGGGCATGTATGCTCCCAGCTCAGAGCAAGCAGATTCTAGCAGCCTGCATTCCCATCTGAGACACAATCTGCCCTTGTTAGGCCTGCGCTTGGGACAATGCCCTGAGTCCCGGACTGAGTTAGTCAGGGTCACCAGATGTGCTCCAGCTACAGAGTGGGCAGTCTAGGGCCGCAGAGAAGGCCTTCAGTCTTGGGGTGGTGGTGGTGGTGGTTACACAACTCCCTGCCGGACTCCAGCTCAACTGATTCAGCTCACGGCAACCACTGAGTCTCTGCAAGCTGAACGGCGCTGCTCCTGGCACCGGTGGGGCGTTGTCAGCTCTTAGGGAAGCCAAAGAGGCACTGGCAGCCACACCTAAGTTTTAATCCAGCTTCAGACCATGTTAGCAAGGTAACAAGCTGATTTCTTTCATCATTATCTAACTCAGAAAATTCATTCTAGGGATAAATAATGAGGGAAGAAAATAACTGTTCACTTTGCTGATGTGTTCTCTTTCTCTGAAGTGGATTGAAGCTGGATTAAAACCTAGGTGTGACCGCAGCGCCAGCCAGCAGCCATGTCAGAGCCCTGTGCCAGCACCCTCAGGCTGTCTTGTGGGGAGGGGGGAGGTTGAGTTGCAGCCACGGCGTACAAGCCAAATCTCTTGTTTTCCTGCCTGCAGTTAGCGCTGCCCTACGCTTGCGGCAGAGAATTACTCACGAGTGCTAATTTGCAAGCCACAGAGGAAAGAGATGCGAGGCTTTGGCCAGGAGGGTTTTAGAGGCCTCTTAATTTTAAAAAGTCCTAAAATAGTTTGCAGCAGGAGGCGCCTTACTGTTCTAGAAGGAAGAGCATTGCAGAGTACAGGGGCCAACACATCGAAAGCCCTGCTATTTATTTCAGCAAGTGGTGGACCTTCAGTAGGCTCTCTCCAGTCTATAAGAACATAAGAGGTGCCCTACTGGACTGGCCCCAGGGCCCATCTAGTCCAGCAGCCGCTTCTCTCAGCCCATTCTGCACTTTAGTTTGCCCCGGAACAAGGACCTGCTGCCCTCTGCACAACGTGGCAGCTCTCCCCCTCCATCGTGCACAGCCTGGGACAGGGTACTGGCCGAGGCGCCCTCAACACGGAGGTCTACAGGGCAGGCATACTGGACCACCGAGTCACGCTGATGCCACGGCCTTGTGGTCTGCCATGCCACAACGCTCAGCCTGAGCTGCAGATACAGCAAAATGTCCGAGTTGTACACAGTCTGCGTAAACTCCTGGCAAACTGTGTGCAAGCTGGAGGCAAGCGTTACTGCGCCCCAGTCTAGAAGGGCCGAGGATCAAACTGAGCGAAGATCCCCTCTTGCTCAGGGAAGCGCACAGATGCCGTGTCTGGGATCTGATTTGATTCGAACTGAATATTTGAAAATTCAATTCAAATCTTTAAGCAAATTTGAATCTATTCGTTCAAATTTTGTATTAGAATTTTCACTTATGATTGTCAACAACATTCGTATGTGCCTATACGCATTGCTACGCATCCTGTACACCTCTGTATGCATCCCATAGTTATCCTGTAGGCAATCCGTTTTCATCCCGTACGGATCAGCACAAATGTGCACAGATGCAGGAAAGATGCATTTATGCAAGTATACATAGTTATGCATACATAATTCGAACGAATAGATCCAAAATTCATTTGCATTTTTAAATTCGAATTTAGGGACATTCAGTGTGAATTCGAATGTGCAAATTTGGACAAATTCCATCAAATTTTGAATACCTTTGAATATCTGTGCATAACCCTACACATGCTGTCAAGCAGTGCCAACCAGACACAATGGCTCTTAATGACATGAACCCCAAACAAACAGTAATATAGGGGACCATATAACTCGTTGGTATACTATTGCAGGTGCACATCACTTCAGTGTAAAAGGGGTTAATTTTCTCTGTATATTAGGGTGCGTCCAGCCATGGGAAATCTGCACTTCGGAATGCGCAGCCGGGACGCCGGAGTCACAAATTATGCCACTGCTACTTCAAATTTACCTGCTGCGGAACAATCAACACTCGTGCCAGTGTATAAGGTAAATCCAAATGTTCACCCTTCCCAGGTGAAGCGCGCCTCACCCCGTGCGCCACAGAACTATCGCAGCGCCCCAAGGAGGAAGCTACGGGGGGCTCCAGAAGTCTGGATGTTGGAAGGCTGCCTCACAGCAGGCAAGCTGCAAATTTTTATATAACTGCGGATTTAATGCGCTAATCTGGAAGGTGCCACTATGTTGCAGTGTGGGGACTGCTGACGGGTTAACTCTGCTGGGAGAGTTTTTTAATGGAACATGCTATATATCTCTCTGTTCAAGCCTGGATTTGCAGGACAGGGAATACGATTCTGTCCTGCAGGACGGCTTCATAAACAAGATGTTAATTGAACTTAAGATGCTTTTTGTTCTATCAAGGTAGCGCACAGAAGAACCTAAGATGAGTCCTGCTGGACAGGCCAAATCCCATCTAGTCCAGCATCCTGTCTCACACAGTGGCCACCAATTGCCCATGGGCATCTCAAGCAGAGGCAAGGGCAAACCTTCTACTGCTCCCAAATCCCAGCAAATGGCCTTTAGAGGGCTTCTGCCTGTCTCCCCAGCCTGGAGGATGTACCTTGGCGTCCATTCTAGCAGCCACTGATACATTTCTCATCCATGAATTTGTCTAACCCTTCCTTAAAGCCATCTAGGCTGGTAGCTGTTACCAACTCTTCTGGCAGCCAATTCCATAGACCGATGACCCTCTGGGTGAAGAAATCCTTCCCCTTGTCTGATCTGACTCTCCTACCCATCAGCTTCATAGAAGCCCCCTGGTTCTAGTGTTGTGTGACAGAGAAAAGAAATTTTCTTTATCCACCTTTTCTATACTGTGCATGATTTTATCTACCTCAATCAGGTCCTCTCTTAAACACTGTGTCTCCAGACTGAAGAGGCCCAGGTGCTGCAGTCTGATGTCATCAGGGGTTTTGTTCCAGCCTATGGATCATGCTGGTTGCCCTCTTCTGCACATTTCCAGGTCCACAACACCCTTTCTGCGGTGTGGTGACTTTTTTGTCACCATCTCATGTAGTACGTGAAATACTTTGGGAGGCTTTGTCATTGATAAGCCTCACAGAGGTTCAGAAAGCGCCCTTAACAGCATTTACCGATTGCAAAGAATGACAAGTCCCACGGTCCTTCCCCAGGCAAACCAACCAGCGGGAGACCCACAGTGCCAGCCCACCCCTTGCGAGTTTAGTTACCTGCTGGCAACCGTGCAAGGCAAGCTGTGGTCGCCTGGCAGCGAAAAGAGAAGAATTCTGCTTCTTGTCTCTTGCAGGAAAGCTCTGAGAGACTCACTTGGCAAAAGCAAAGCTGCTGTGGTTAGGCAGGGATGCCAAGAAATCACCCACATTACCCATCGCTCGCGGGCTCAGAAAATGCCACCCCAAAGCAAAGCATTGTCTGCATGGTTGCAAACAGCCGAAAGATCTGTCAAAAGGGTTCACTGGGGCAGAAACACGTGAAGCTATGAAGAGGTTTGGAACGGCGGATCCTGCAAACGATGGCCCTGAAGCCGCAGGGCAGGCAGCTTGCTCCCAAGCGGCACTGATAAACCTACGGCTGTTAATGCTGATGGCAAAATTGCACCTGGTCTTGCGATGACACCTGACATCACCTGAGCTGATCCCCCAAGAGTCTACGCTGGGAGCGCAGGGGGAGGGGTGGGGAGTTGCAAGATGGCCGACAGCAAGCAGGAGGAAAAACAAGAAACCAAGCGAGAGGAAGGGAACAATGAGCGGCTCTGAGCTGGCAGGAGATGACGCGGCAAGAGGTCCTGGGACGGTGGCGAACGGCTCAGTGGAGATGTCACTTGGCACGCTGGAGCTGCCAAAATGGCAAAAGGCACGCTGGGGGTCACAAGGAAAGGGGAGGGGAGGGAAAAGCGAAGCCCCCTTCCTGACCTTTGATAAATCTGTGACACGGCCACATTTAGAATACAGAGAAGAGGAAGAGGAAGAGGAAGAAGAGTTGGCTTTTCAACCCTGCTTTTCTCACCCATTTAAGGGGACTGACAAAGCCTTTTGTTCTTCTCCCCACAACAGTCACCCTGTGAGGCACGTGGGGCTGCGAGAGCTCAGAAGAGAGCTGTGACTAGCCCAAGGTCACCCAGCTGGCTTCAGGGGGAGGGTGGAATCAAACCCACTATTTCCAGATAAGAGTCTGGCTCCTTAACCACTAGACCGAACAGTGTTTCTGCAAAATTTAAAACAGAGTTGGAAAGGTTCAGAAAAGTATCAGTAGAATCAAGAAGGTGCTGGAGCAACTTTCCCACAAGGGAGGGTTATGATCTAGGTTGGGCCGGTAGGCACTCCTAAAAGAACCACACTGGCCGCCTACTAGCTACCAGGCCCCCTTGAAGGTATTAACTTATAAGACCTCAAACAGCTTGGGCCCCAAATATCTAAAGAAATACCTCTTCCCATGCAGACCTGCCCATGCCCTAAGGTTTGCCAGCAAGGCCCTCTTGATGGTGGCACCGCTTTCAGCGGTTAAGGGGGTAGGGTCACATGGGAGGGCCTTCTTGGTTGTAGTCCCCAGGCTATGCAATGCTCCTCCTCCGAAGTGCCTCAGGCACCCTCTTTCTTTGTATTTAGACATTTGCCCTGGCCTTCAACTGAGGGAGAAGCATCTCGTCCCCATGTAGGCACTGTGGGATGTTCTATCTGCTTTTATGCTGATATTATTGAGACCCATCCAGAGACCTTTGAGTATAGGGCGGGATAAAGATGGATGGATGGATGGATGGATGGATGGATGGATGGATGGATGGATGGATGGATGGATGGATGGATGGATGGATGGATGGATGGATGGATGGATGGATGGATGGATGGATGGATGGATGGATGGAGGCCATGAGGTTCAGGACAGACAATCAGGGTCCCTCCCCTGTGAAACACTAGTGAGAAGCACATTTCCCAGCTAGAAGGGCCCTTGTCTCAGCCAGCAGCCAGGCCTTTATGCTCCAATGCCAAAGGATCCACTAAGGCCCTCTGGTCCTCAGTGGGTCACCTTGGATCTCCTTCCCTGTGCAGAGTTCAGCTTTATGCAGGGTGCCCAGGCTTAAGCCCCTACTAGCAACAGATCACAGCCAACGCCTGCCAACACCCACAGCCAGACTGGCTTATCTGAGCGTTGACAAAGAATCCTGGGACTCGGTTCCCAAAAACGTGAGCTTGGAGCTGGAGAACAGAAGGGCCACAGACTTGCTTTGACAAAGGAAGCTGCTGAGAATCTCAAACAGAGACGCGCAAAAGGCATTTGAGCACATCAGACCAGCGCTATCGTGTGCTAAGAAGAAGCCACAGCACCACAAGTGAGCTGTCGCCACCCAAGCTCAGCCGAACCAGCCACGCGCCCGCTCTGTTGTCTGGAGAGGATGCTGCAGACCTTGGGAGAAGGGCGAGCGCAGTAATGAAGTTCTCGCCGGCATCGTAAACCATGGGGACAGGCGGCAAGGACAGCAGGCTGAATGAAGAGCCAAGAACTGCTGGCATTGAGCCACTCAGGTGCTGTGCCAGTGCGCTCGGGAACTAGAGCAGCTGGCGCCCAGGCATTCAGCACCAGCCACAGAAGGCTCACAGGAGAGCGGGGAGGATTTGTTGCCCCCGGGCCTGCACCTTGCTCTTATTATGGACTTACATAAGAGCACAAGAGGAGCCCTGCGAGATCGAGCCACAGGCCATCTAGGCCAGCACCTGCTTGCACAGAAGCCCACCGATTGCTCCTGAGCATTTTCAAGCCGAAGAGGATGGCAAAAATTGTGCCTGCTCTGTATTCTCTGCAAAGGCTTTTAGAGGCCTCCTGGCCCTCTCTCTGAGCCCGAGGCAGAACCTAGACACCCATTCCAATAGCCATTTGGGCACCTGTCCTCCGTGCACTTGACTAATCCTTTCTTCAAGCTGTCTAGGCTGGTTGCTGTCACCACCTCCTCTGGTAGTAAATTCTACAGCCTGATGCCGACCCTCCGGGGGAGAAAATACTCTTGTATTGCCCTCTGGTTCTAGTGTTGTGCAGCAGATAAAAGAAGTTCCCTCTCTGACTGTTACTCCCATGTGCCTCTCGCCCATCACCCTGGCGCTAACTGCAGTTCTCCTTCATAGGAAAAAGTTTCCCTCAGCTCAGCTTTGGTTTCATGTGCTTAGGTGTCTGCAAGAGGCCCTGTGGCAGGCAACACCAACGGCCTATTCGCACTACGGCTTGAAGTGCATGCATAGGGAACTTCTGGGAAGAGCATCCGCACCTTGAGGAGGCTGCTACAGCCCCCAGGCGCCCCCTGCCTGCCCAGAAGTTCCTAATCATTCACTAGGTGTGCAGCACAAAATCGTGTGCCGCACCTTTACCAACCCTTAGCTGATTCCTTAGCTGGCAGGTCCAGCAGCAAGCATCTGCACCTTTTCTGGTGCTCCAGGGTCACCTGAGGTGCCAGGCAAGCATGCCAGTGCCTCAGGTGACTGCAGACATGACTGCGCATGTGCAGAGCGTCATCGTCGTCATAGCAACAGTGCTGATGCAAGCCCAGTCACGCAGGTTGCCACAAACAAAATGGCGGTGCCCATAAGAGGAGCTGTGGCACGATCGAACAAGGTGAGCGTTCAGTCGCACATGGGGTGGGCTGTAGTTACCATTATTTATTTATTTAACATTTTCATCCCACAGTATACCTGGAGGTCTCCGGGCGGGTAACAATATTTAAAATCAAACATTATGAAAACAATAACAGTATGTATCAAAACAATACTTGGGTGATTACACTCCTTTCCCGTCCAGCGGATGGGAAGGGAAATGCGAAATCGCCCCACTGCTAGTAATGTGAAACCAGACGTCGGCGAAAACAATGGCCGCTTGCTGTTCCCTAAACTGAAGGCCTGTCCCCAAGCAATTTAAAGTCTGCTAAAACTCTTCTTTTGCCTCTGAGCACCCCCATGCCAGGGTTTTTAACGAGCTTCCAGCGCTACAAAAGCAGGAAAACCGGCGACAAAATATGTGCCCTTTAAAGAAGAGTTTCATCGCTCTTTCTGGAAGTCGCGGGTTTTCCTCGCAACATTTACTTTGGGGACGCTCCGTGGCAAAAGGGGCGGGGATTGCTGCCTGAACACACAGCCATAAAGCATTCACACATCTCCCAGAAATGCGGCACCTTCCCTTCCTTTCCTTTGTAAAGGTCAGAACTTTCAAAGAGCCAGAATTGCTCAGAATTGCAACATCGTTATCAGGTGTGAAGTGGGTGATCTGTGAAAGTGTTAAGAGTAAATGAGCGCACGATCGCATGGCCGATGGCTGCAGCCAAGCCATTTCGAACAGAGAACAGAGTGAAAGTAAGTGCTGAGAGTGAATGAGCAAGCGATCACTCTTCGCCAGCATGGAAAGCCATTTCGGGGGACGGAGATCTGGCTATTTTTCCTTTGAACAAGAGAGGGGGCGGGGAGAAAAAGATGCGTGGAAAGAAAACACGCTTCTGTGGGGATGGAAGGTGCGTTTTAAACGTGCGTTTTGCTGAGCCTCATGTGGACGCTTATTCCGGAAGTGCAGGGCACTTTTAAAGTCTGCTTGAATACCGTGACAGTAGAGGGAGACTAGAGAGGCAAATAAGTCTTTTGGGGATTCAGCCACAGTTACATAATCCAGAGGCTTCTGGTAATGGAACCACCAGGATTCAATGCAATCTCAGACCTTCAGAAACTGGAATGCCCAAGATGGAAAGTCCTTAACCCTTTGCACCCACCCTCTGAGGGCAACATAGACGCTTCTTCTGCCACAGGCCCCGAGGCTGGGTCCCGTCTCCTCCCCGTAAGACTCTGCCAGGGGCCACCTATGAGTTCCAGTGGGCAGGTGTGCTTGCATGCCCAGAAGGGCCTTTGATGCCCAGAGAGCTAGATGGATGATGGGACCCTGTGCAATCCTTTCGAAAGACGAACGCAAGAGCTTTGCTGCACTCGTCTCTTCACTGAGGAAACGGCTCTGTGCGATGCCAGGTGAGCAGCATGACGTGAGCAAATGGAAGAAGCGCAGAAGGAGCAGAGAACAAAATGAAGCCCATGGAAAGCTCTGACTCTTGGAACAATCAGGACACAGGGCCTACTTCGTTAGGGGGGTCGCTGCTACAAGATGCCATGTGGGCCAGAGCTCAAATGGCTTCAAAATGGAAGGAAAGAAGCCTTGGAGGAAGAGCTGGGAGACCAGGGCGACTTCGCACTTCGCTTCCCGTTCGCTGGATGAGAAAGAAGCGCAATTAACCAACCCTGACTGGCGCTTCGATCTGGGACACTAATCAACTTTGGCCCTTACCCCCCGCCTCACAATCGAATACTTGTGGGGGCAGTCCTCCTCTGGGCAGTGCCATTTTGGTTGTGGCGCCCTCTGTGACTGCACACACACCAACATCTTCGCCTTGATGACACTGACTCTGCACATGCAATCACGTCTATGGCTGTCTGAGGTGTCAGCACGCTTGCGCGGCACCTCAATGACCCCGGAGTGCCGGAAGAAGAGCGAACGCTCCTTCCCTGGACGCTTCAGATAAGCGTCGGGTACACGCTGGTTAACGTGTGGATCACCATTTCATGCTCCACACCTGATCAATGAATAGTGGACTTCTGGTGAGGGCGGGCACGCTTGGAGGCTGCAGCAGACTCCAACATGTGCAGATGATTTTCACCAAAGGTTCACTACTTCTTCACTAGAGGCCGTAGTGCGAATAGGCCTCAGGTGGCCCATTGCTACTAGTCCTGATGGCTGCTGTCTCTAGCCAAGGACACCAGAGCCTCCCAGGGCAACTCAGCTGGGCCTTCCATGAGCCAGTGGGTGCTGCTCTGAACACAGGCTGTGGGCTCCATCTCCCAGCAGCCTGACCCAGCAGGACAGCTCCCACATGCGTGCCTGGGCTCCCTGCATTTCTATGGTGAACCCTGGCCTATGGGATCCTCTTATAATAAGCCTTGTTCTGCATTCTCACACAACCGCAGATTTTCTCCATGCCTGAACTATGCATAACCCCGAGATAACGTTCCAGAAGAGCCACAGGCCCTCAGTGGGGCTGCGTTTTGCTTCGGAATTAAAAGCCTGGCTGTAAACGGAATATTAAAGCTCTCTCTCCCCGCCGCTCTGAGGCAGCGGGAGGCCTCCTTTGTGTGAAGCGCCAGGCTGGCCGCGGAGAACTCGAAGCAGGGTATCTGTCTCTGCTTGCAGAGCCCTCCCTCCCTGCTGGAGCACAAACCAGAGATTTATTCCCTCTGCCAAGCAGTGCCAGCGGCTACACAGGCAGCCAGCTAATGAAAAATGTGTGCGTGTGTGCGCGCGAGCATGTGTGTGTGCATGCGCAGGGCCCGCAAGGGCGGGGGGGGGGGCTCAGCTCGAGATGGCAAAAAAGAAGAGTCTGATCCTGAGAGCTGCTCCTTTCAGATGGGCGAGTTGATGCTGGGGGAGGAGGAGAATTATGCCCAGGCCTCGATCCTCCCAGCCTGCGGACCGAATGCTTCCCAAGTTAGCTCAGCAGTATTGGGGGTCCCCAAGGCAACCGTGGAGCAAACGGGAGCCAGAAACTGACAGGGCCTGCAACTACTACGACCATCTGGAGATACACAGGCTGCACGCAGTAGTGAGGCCAGAGAGGGGGGATTCGCAAGAGAAGAGGGGGAGATGCCTCAGCTGATGGTGGGAGCAGGAGAGACGTGTCCTCAGCACCCTTCAGGAGGGACAGGCAAGGGTGCAAAGGGTCTCCCCGATCTGAGCAGGGCAAAAAAATGGGCCAAGGGCAACATACCTGGCTACCCATCAAAACAGCCACACCTTTACCATGGCTCTGTCGGCTCAAAAGGGAGTCTGGGGGCTCTGCTGAAAGCTCTGGGTACTGAAGGTTCTGTTCAAGATTTCTGGGAACGTCCGCACGGTCTCTGCCAGAGATGCTGTGGGAATGTGGGGTCCACATTCCAACAGACGACCTGGGAGGCACAACCTCCTGGGAATCTCACTTGACTGCATAGATCCCACACCTGGCCCACTGCCGGATGCTGAAGACGTGAGCAGGGGCGCTCCCACAGGAGATGACCGTCATGTGGCCTCCCATGAGGCCCAAATCTGGCCCCCATTCCTGGTGAGAGCGGCAGGACCCACTTTGGTGGAGCGCCATTTTGCGTCACTGAAATTGGTCCCCCTAGGGCTCTGAGGCCATGAAGTCTCCTTCCTACCTCTTGGAGTCCTCACAACAGGCTCTGATGTTCTCATAGGTTCCAGAGCATAGGAACGGTTCCTGCTGGAGCGGCCCAGACCCCTTGGACGCAGCAATGGCCCTAGCGCCTTCCTCTGAGAAAAGCCGCTCTGACAATCTCACACCTGTTCCAGAAAAGAGGGAGCATCCTCTGAGGAGCCGCCCTTCTCCACCTCAGGACAGGTGTTCATCATCAGGTGATTTTCTCCTGGATTTTAGCAGTTAACAGGTCTCAGGAACCACCTGAAACCCTGTCAAGGGGCCAGCGGCCTCTTTTTTTCCAGCTGAAAAAAGAGTTATGTAGTTGATTCTTTAGCACTAATTCCTCCTCAGAAGTTCTGCAATGACACACCTCCAAATTACTTCTGCCCTTTCTTACTTTACATCCATTCAGAGAAAGCTGAACATCACAGGCCCGGCTGAAGAGGCATGTTTTAACCAAGCATCAATAACTATGCAACACTGGCACCAGGTGGACCTCCAGGGGGAAGCTGTTCCAGAGTCTGGGGGCCACCACCGAAAAGGCCCTCTTTTGTCCCTGCCCCCTGCACATCTGAGAGAGGTGTGGCTACAGGAAGGCCCTATCCTTGCGATATTAGAAGGTCTATATGAGAGAAGATGTTCCTTCAGATAACCTAGCTTGTGGCCATCCCATGACATGCTCGGATGCCGTTCCAGAGGAGCATTTTGGAGTAGAGGAATGTATTGTGGCCGATCGCATCAGTGCCCGTGATCGAACGTGCAGCGCCCACTACTCGGATGCTTATTAAACGCCCCTCTCCCGGGGATCACGGTCTGGTCATGTCAGAGGCCAGCAATCGATTACGGCCGCCAATGCCAATGCGCCTGTGCGGACACTGCCTCCCCCCGCCACCAACCGCAGAGAACCGTACATAGAGCGTTGGTTGCGCCACTGGACGCTTCAGGTAAGCTTCCGGTCAGCGATTTCATGCTCCACACCTAATCAGTGAGTAGAGAACTTCTGGGGAGGCAGGGGGCGCTTGGAGGCTGCAACAGCCTACTCCACACGCGGATGCTCTTCCCCAGAGGTGCGCTAATTGTTGACCGGAGGCCACAGTGCAAATAGGTCTCTGGTCTCGCCTGATCCTGTGAAAAGGCGCCCATTTCCAGCCCACGTCCCTCCGCCTTTCTCGCTTGCCCCCTTCTAGCTCCGCAAAGGGGTGAAACTTAAGGAAAGTGGGTCATGCGCACCAGCTGGGCCAAATGGTCTCCATTAGCCTGAAATCCCCGAGGAAAGGATAACGGGCGCTGAGCTCTCTCCCGGCACGGGAACCTTCTGGTTTGTATCAGAAACACCGAAAGGCCGAGAACACAAACTGGAACAACATGTTAATGGATTCTTTCAAGTCGTAGCTGGAGGCCTTTCGTATCAAATGCAAGGGCGGGGGGAGGAAAAGAATAAGCAGAAAGCCTCTCCCTTGGCTCTCCTAACAGCTTGCGCCTCATATCTGCGTGTTTCACACTCAGGCAGTTTCTCTATCTTCACAGCACCGGTTTTACGACACGCTTTGATGTCAGAAGAAAGGGAGAACGGCCGTGTTCCCCTCGTGAAACAACACCGAGCTCTGGCTTTCTCCCGCCTGGCGTTCCCCTCCACCCCTTCTTCTCTTTTATTTGCTTCCTTATTGTCCTCCTCCAAGTTCAAAGGGAGCAACTTGTCTCTTGCTTTGCCTCCAAGACAAAACATTAAGCAGGGCTGGGAAACGATAAAGGCAAAGTGAGCCTGAGCAGCCGCTAGGAACGGCGTTTCCCCAACGAGCAACCTGCCCTCCTGAGCCGAAACCGCTTGCCGCAGCAGCAGCAGGAGAGGGCCGTCCACGTTCAGGGGCCCACTCTGCTCCAGCCCTGGCCAGAGGTGCCAGAGAGTCCCCTCAGGGTCAACACCAAGGCTCCAAAACCCAGGAGCAAGACTTCCCAGCCTTCTCGATTTCTGGCCCGGCCGTTTTCACACCAGACCCGCTTCCAGTGGCCCTTCCTGGAGCCCTGGCAAAATGGCTCCCCTGTTGCATTCTGGACCACGGAAGGATCCCGCCTGCGAGAGCCAGTTCTAGACCTCGCTGTTGAGGGCCCTTTCTGCAGGAGGCTTTGTCCCCAAAGAGGCCATTTTCAGCCCAGTTTTGGCCACTTTCAAGATGGCAGCTCCGAGGAGCAAGTCTGGACAGGAAAGGCCAGATCACTACTCTGGGAAAACCCAGTTTACAATATCCCCCCCCCCCATGGGATTTCCTGGATTGTGTTGGGATTGTCACACATGTTGTGGCAACCCCAACATAATTTCACATTTTAGGCTCTGTCTGGCTGCAGCAAACAAAGGTTTCCTCCTGCTTTCCACCAACTGGAGGCTTTGGCTAAGAGTTTTCCCGCCCTTTTGCAGACCTCGATCTGCAGACCTGAACACGCAATCGGCTCCACGACTGGGACAGGTTGCCCTTTGGACAGACCAACACCATCTGCGTGGCGACACCACGTTCTGGCCTGGCTCCCACGGCCTCCTCAAAGCTCCCCCGCGCACCAGAACCAACTCCTCAAACTCCCACTTGCAGAATCAAATGTTCTTGGTCTCAGAGCCCCGAGGACACATTCTGGCAACGCATTTTTCTGCGCCACCAGCAGAACGCAAAGGTGTGCACCTTCTGCATGCCTCCCTGATGGGCATTCCCCTCCCGCCTCCATATACCAGAGACCTCGATATCAACATTGTCCACACCAGAGTGCAGACGGAGGAGGCCCTGAGGGGGACCGTGGCGCTGACAGATCCAGAACAGAGGTCAGTGCAGACAGGTCCTAGCTATCCTCCGCAGAGCAGCCACACTCAGCAGCCACCTGTCATGCGACCACCACTGGGCCACTTCTTCCCAGTGGCTCAAATGGGTGGCAGGAACTTCTGTTGCAATGTGGAGGCAACCTCACTGAGCCACTTTGGTCTAGTGGTTAAGGAGCCAGATTCTTATCTGGGAATACTGGGTTTGATTCCACCCAATAGGTGAGAAAAGCAGGGTAGAAAAGCCAACTCTTCCTCCTCCTCCATGAAGCCAGCTGGTTGACCTTGGGCTAGTCACAGCTCTCTTCTGAGCTCCCACAGCCTCAGGTACGTCACAGAGTGTCTGTTTTGGGGGAAGAACAGAAGCTTTGTCAGCCGCTTTGAGTCCCCTTAGATGGGTGAGAAAAGCAGGATAGGAAAGCCAGCTCTTCTGACAAACTGATGCTAAAAAATCACTGCAAGGCAGAATCAAGAATGAGGGAGGGTAGGATTAGGAACAGGAGTGCACCTGGGCTCTGAGACTCTGCCTCCCATACAACCATCATTTGCAAGCCTGGCACAAACCAACCTGGTCATACCACACCTGGGGCCAATTTGCATTAGAGTCCATAGTGCATAATTAGGGAACTTCTAGGGAAGGCCACCTGTGCTTGGAGGCTGCTGCTATGGCTTCCAAGTGTTCCACATCCTCCCCACTCACTTGCCTGTTGCATCTAGGCCAGGAGCATTCGCATCTCTGCCGGACAAGGAGGTCAACAGGGCTGGCACCCAAGTGCCTGGCAGCCCTGCTGCCCTACTGACATAACTGTGTCATCATGACGGCAATGGTGATACACAGGTCATTGGAGAGAGTGCCGCACTCAAGATGGCGACGCCCTGAAGTGGACCGGCCCTGGGATCAATCACCGGTAAGCGACCCATCGCACAGGGCTTGGGGTGTAAGTGCAAGCACTAGTCAACATTGGTTCATTGTGCTCCTTTCCCACCCAGCAGATGGGAAGGGAAGTGCGAAATCACCTCTGATTGAGTACACCGTCAGCTGACCCTCAACGGCTGATCACTGTCCACCACGCTTCAGAAAGGCGGCCATACTTCTCGGGGACTGTTCGCCCGTTGCTCTGCTCCTCTGTCTGAGCAACTTGGTGGGCCCATAGCTCAGTGGTGGAGCATCTCCCTGGAAAGCCAAGGGTAGCAGGTTTGATCCCGGCCCCCTCCAGAGGAGACTGCAGATCCTCACTAAGAACCCCGCGTGGCAGGCCCTACTCAGTCATCAGAAACGAACCCCAACTTGAAGGCTTGGAAAAACAGCAAGGGGGTGAGTTGGGAAGCCTGACTGAATTCCTCCTTTCTCCTGTGTGCTCCACAAAGCGCTTGCTTCTTCCAAGGCTTGGGTCCTTACCTGTTTTGGACTTTGTGCTCTGTCACCTGAGCCGCGTCCGCTCCTGTCCTCACCCAGAAAACAGCACCAGGGCAGCTCCAGGGCTAGTGTTTTCCGTTCTCCCCCATAAGAGCTTCATGCTTTGAAGTAATGGAAGGTTTCGTCTGTTTTTACTTGTGTTTTGTGAACCGCTTGGAGACTTTTCTTTCAAGTCGGCAGCGATATAGAAATGTTTTAAATAAACAAGCTAAATAACAGCTTCCCACTTCATCAGGGCCAGGAAGCCCAGGAGACTGGCGTTGGGCAGAGGGTTCCGGAGGGAAACGCGCCGTCCCTTTGGCGCCTACGGCTCCATCTCTCTTGGGGAACCGAGGACGTCCGCCCTTTTGTAAGACGGGCTGGATGAGGCCCAATGGCAAACAGCTGACAAGACCCAGGCCTATTCATGGTCTGGGAGCGGGGTGGAGGAGAAACGCAGGCCTGGAGGAGTTCAAAGGAGAGATGAGCGGCGCTTGTTGAATTTAAGGATCTGCAAACATTTGAAGGCTCCCTGGTGCTTTTGTCAGAAGGTGTGGGCACCGTATTTTAAAGCCAGAGGGAGATAAGATTAGAATTCAAAGCCCCCCTGATCCACTGCAGCAGAAGATGGCTTAGGGGAAGCAGAATGGAATCCAGCCAAGACAATGGCATGGCTCTGAGGAAAGAAGAAAACGGCACGGCTATGAGAGAAGAGGCGCCGCCGGAGAATGGGAAAAGGCCAGGGCCAGCTCCCCGCCCTCCTCCCTGCCCACGAGAAAATGGCGTCACAAAAGGAGTCAGCTCCGAGGACGCCTCTCCACCAGGGCAGGTGGGAGCCCGAAGAGGCCAATACGGTCTGTGTCTGTGCTAGGAAGCAAAGGGTCCCGGAGTGAAATACGTTCCCAGTTGCCCCCAGTGGAGACCAGCGCTCCAAAAGGACTGAAACGGGGCCCCTCGCTTGGTTAGTAGAGAGGCAGCCTCGGGCAGGCACAGCCGTCCCAGTGGGATTTTCCTCAGGGCTGTGGTCCTGCCGGCCTGGGGGCCAATGCTCTTCCATGGAGGTCTCCGCGGCACCCACGCCGTCTCCGTGACGACACCATGACGACACCGTGACTAACCCTAACCCTAGTCACGTCAGGAGGTCAGCAGAGCTGCCAGCACCCTGGCGCCACAGCTCTGTTGACCCCCCTGTCCAGCCAGAGGTGTGAATGCTCGCCGGCTGGACGTGGCAGGTAGGTGATTGGGGGTTAGGTAGCTTGTGGAGTTACGGGAAGGGAGGGAGTGCTTGGAGGCTGTAGCAGCCTCCTCTGAGTGCAGATGTTTTGCCCAGATGTTGCCTAAAAGGGCCGCGCTTGCTTTCTCCAGCCCTCCGTGCTTTCCTTCCACGTTCAGATTTCTCCAGCGGAAAGCAAAGAGCCCGTTTGAGCATCTGCAGCTTCTCAGGAGGGCATGGCGCTTGACGGGTCCCATTAGTTACTTCCCTGCAAAGAGATTTCTCCCTGCGCTGCCAATTACAGCTAATCTCATCATGCTGCGAAGGGGACCTCAGCTCCGTCCCTCACCTTGAGATGCCAAGAAAGGTTTCTGACTTCTTCGGCACTGGGGCTCCTTTCGATGAGTCTTCCCCACTGGAAGCCATGCGGCGCCAGCAGGGGAGTTTCCGAGCAGCAGCCCCTTCTGCCACGGAGAGAAGCTCTGGGTCCTCTGGGGCGGGACCCACATCAAAGGAGGCACAAGGATTCCTCCGCTTTGCCTGGCGAAGGAGCCACAAGGCAGCGATCCACAGGGAGCAGATGCTTGTCCTCCAGATGTCCGTCCTCCATCTGCTCTTCATTTGGTACCCAGGAACAGACAGGAAGCCGAGGGACGGTGTCGCTTCTGGAGAAGATTAGCATGCACTCAGTGGCCTCAAGCTCCTCAGTCGTCCTGCCCATTTTGACGGCATCAAAAAATGCTGCTGAGATGCATTTGGGGCGTAGCAAAGCTTGGGAGATGCGACTCATTCCACACTGGAATATGTTGCTGGCCCTGGAGTGGGAAAGGGACGTCCACACTGTGGGCAGTATCTGCTTTCTCAGCCCTCCAAGCCGGCCTCCAGCCTCCAAAGACTGGGACCTTTTTCTTCCCGGCCTTCAGAGTCCCTGGGAGGCCCTTTTTGGGGAACGACTTCCGGTGGTACTTCCTGGAGCGCTGCCAAAGAGGTTCTCCCCATGGGCCCACTAGTATGCTAGCAGACCTCATGGTGAGGCCCACCAGTAGAGTGGGACAGGGCACCATTTGGCACCCTGTTCAACTCTCTTGCTTTGTCCAGGGAAGACAAAATGTTTGAGGGGGGCGGGCAGAGCTTCCCATATCCTGCCCCTGGATCAATCCTAGATCATACTAGTAGTGGCCCATGTAGAAAGAAGAAGAAGAGTTGGCTTTTCTACCCCACTTTTCTCACCCATTTAAGGGAACTCAAAGCTGCTGAGAAGCCTTCTGTTGTTCTCGCCCACAACAGGAACCCTGTGAGGTAGGTGGAGCTGTGAGAGCTCAAAGAGAGCTGTGGCTAACCCAAGGTCACTCAGCAGGTTTTATGGAGGATGAAGAAGAGTTGGCTTCTCTACCCCACTTTTCACATCCTTTTAAGGGGACTCAAAGCAGCTGACAAACTTCCTGTTCTTCTCCCCACCACACACAACCTGTGATTGCTCAGAAGAGAGCTGGGACTAGCCCAGGGTCACCCAGCTGGCTTTGTGGAAAAAGAGGAATTGGCTTTTCTCCTCTGCTCTGGGCATCAGCTCCAGGCACATGGGTAATGCACAGAGTAATGCACATCGGGGCCAAGAATCCAAATTATGTCCATAAACTGATGGAGTCTGAGCTTTCTGCAAAACACCAGGAAAGGGATCTCTGGGTTCTCGTGGACAGTTCAATGAAGGTGTCAACTCAGTGTGCAGCGGCAGCGAAAAAAGCTAATTAAATGCTGGGAATAATTAGGAAGGAACAGAAAACAAGTCAGCAAGTGTCATTGTGCCTCTTTATAAACATATGGTGAGGCCACATTTGGAATATTGTGTACAATTCTGGTCACCACACCTCAAAAAGGATATTGTGGAACTGGAAAAGGTGTAGAAAAGGGCAGCCAGAAAGATTAAAGGTCTGGAACACCTCCCTTACGAAACCAGGCTGCAACATCTAGGCCTCTTCAGTCTGGAGAGATGGCATTTAAGAGTGAAGTTTATAAAATCATGGACAGTATAGAAAAGGTGGATAGAGAATATTTCCCTATCACGCAGCACTAGAAGCAGGGGGCATTCTGTGGAGCTGATGGGTAGGAGAGTCGGATCCAACAAGGGGAAGTATTTCTTCACCCAGAGGGTCATCGGTCTACGGAATTTATTACGAGAAGAGGTGGAGACAGCAACCAGCCTGGATGGCTTTAAGGAAGGGTTAGACAAATTCATAGATGACAGGTGTATCAATGGCTACTAGGATGGATGCCTAGGTGCATCTTTCAGGCTGGGGAGACAGGCAGGAGGCCTCTAGAGGCCATTTGCAGGGATTTGAGAACAGGAGAAGATGGATGCCCGCATCTTCTGCTTGAGATGCTGAGAAGCAATTGGGGCACTGTGTGAGACAGGATACTGAGCTAGATGGGCTGTGGCCTGATCCTGCAGGGCTCCTCTGAGGTTCTTATGCTGCAAAACAGAACAATGCTCTCCCTCCCTCCCTCCCCAGGGCACCAAGAGGAATTGCAGGAGCAGCCAGGTCTGTTTGGGGCTCATGACCCACTGCTGTTGTGGGCAGGTTCTACATGGACAAAAATGCACTTTTTAAAAAACTAGAAAACAAAAACAATGTCCACAAAGCCCTCCTGGAGAAGAGAAGAGGCCGTGTATAGAGTCCCCAAGCGAAGGGGAGAGGACGGCTGCCGTTTCCTCTGTGGCTCTGGGAACCTTCCATGGTGAGTGCAGGCTGAAAAATGCCTTAAATAAACACTGTGCAAGGAAAACTACCCTTTGTGCTCTAATTACGGCTACAGAGAATGATCCAGCATGAGCACACATACACGGCCGCCTGTGGTTGAGCGGATGTGGCTGGAGGAGGGGCTTTAGCCTAATGGTTTGTTGGAGAACACCAAAGCCCCCAAAGCCCTGTGGAGCAGCTCTGGCGAGGGTTGCCGGTGCGGCATGCAAGCCACAGGGTTTCTCCAGGCCCTGCAGGGCACACGAGACCAACCCAGCGAAGATGCAACTGGGGAGGGTTGCCCACGGCACGCCAGCAGAACGCCGGATGTGTGGACAGACCCCAAAGGATATCAACCGCATTCCACAGCATCCAGGCTGAGGACGGACCGTCTCTGCCACACATCCAGCTGGACCAGAGAAGTACCTGCGTATTGTGACCGGGGGGGGGGGGGGGGGCTGAGGGAGGGGCAGGAATGGGACAGGGGCCCACAATGCCTGGGAAGCTTCCACAGGAAAGTCCCCACTCCCTCGGCTATCGCCCCCAGGGAGGCGGAGGAGGTCTCTGTTTGCAGATCTGCTACACCTGCCCCCGGTCACCTGCAGCAGCCTAGGTGCATCTAGGAGAAGAACTAAACCGTCCCGGAAGCGAGTTACGCACGTGGCAAGTGGGACCACACCCTCCCTCCTCCCACAAAGTCCTTTTCGCTTGCACTGTTCAGCCAAGCAAGGTATCCCAAGGGCGCAGGATTTGAAAAGCACCCAGGAAAGGCCACTTTAGAGGAGATGGGAGATGAGGAACTGAATTGCATTCCTGCAACGCCTACGCAAGTTCCTTGCCTTTGGGGTCCTCAGCAGCCCCTGGCCACGGCTCCTGGACGGAGGCACCAAGCCCAGGTTTCAGCTCCCTGTTCTGGAAGCAATGGGTTGGCATCCTACTGTAAGCACTGCACCTTTGAGCTGGCCACTGGGGGGCTGCCACTGCCATGCCAGGGGGCAGTTCTCAGGGCAGGAACCCAGAAACTGATTCCACACCTAAAGCCAGGATCATAAGAACTCAAACAGGCGTAAGGTCGCCTGGGGCGTGGACAGCCACCAGGCTTTTGGTTGAGGGTGCAAGCTGGGCTCTCCTCCACGCATTGCCCTTCCATCCCCTAGTGGCCAAGAGCGGATGGCAGTCTGGGAGAAAGAGGGAGAGGGAACAGGCGTAACCTCAGGGGAAATCTTTGAGGGAGACTGATGGGATTTGTTTGCTGCTCAATGCAAATTATTTCTTACGCATTGAACTCCTGCCCCCCTTTTTTTCCTGTAAAGCTCAAGGCAAGGGGAAGGATTTCTTCACCCAGAGGGTCATCAGTCTATGGAATTTGCTGCCAGAAGAGGTGGAGACAGCTTCCAGCCTAGATGGCTTTAAGGAAGGGTTAAACAAATGTATGGATGGCAGATGTATCAATGGCTACTAGAATGGATGCCCAGGTACATCTTTCAGGCTGGGGGGATAAGCAGGAGGCCTCTAAGGCCATTTGCTGGGATCTGAGAGCAGGAGAAGGTTTGCCCTTGTCTCTCATTGAGATGCCCAAGGGCAATTGGTGGGCCACTGTGTGAGACAGGATGCTGCACTGGATGGCTGTGGCCTGATCCAGCAGGGTCCTCTTATGTCTAAGGCAGAGGACTTGTTTCTCTCCCCCATGATTTATTCTCACAACGGCCCTGTGAAGCGGTACAGGCAAAGAGGCTTATGATCTCTCAGTCAGCCTCAAGGTGCCATCCTGGATCGCGCCAGGGCCGTGCTGTCATGGGCCACAGGAGAACAAGCCCTTGCTTGCTGCAGCAGTAGACCCAGCCTGGTGACAGTTACCCAAACTCCAGAATGGGCTCTGCTGAGGCAGTTTCCAGGGTCAAAGCTGGAAAACTTTTATTCTTTTGAACAAATTGAGGCTTTTGGGGGAAGCCATCCACTGTCTTTTACTTTGGGATGTTTTTCTCATGGCTGTGGGGAGGATTTCACCAATTAGTGGATTCATGAGCCTATTAAAATAAAATATGAGAGTATTTCAGAGCAAATGATATACTAAGGACATTTCTCCTGACTTAATAACGTAGGCAAATCACTTTTACTGAGCTCTTTCCACCCACGTGGCTGGTGCCCGTTTGCTTCCACGGGAACACCAGGCTTACCGGCTGCCTTGTAAAGAGGAACACAGAGGGAGCACATAAAAACCTAGAAGGAGCCCTGCAGGATCAGGCCACAGCCCACCTAGTCCAGCATCCTATCTCACACCAATGGCTTCTGGGCATCTCAAGCAGAAGACAAAGGCAAAAACTCCACCTGCTCCTGAATCCCAACAAATGGCCTTGAGAGACATCTTGCCTGTCTCCCAACCTGGAGGTTCTACCTAGACATCCATTCCAGTAGCCACTGATGCCCTTGTCCTCTAAGAATTTGTCTATCCCTTCCTAGGCTGGTAGCTGTCACCACCTCTTCTGGCAGCAGATTCCATAGACCGATGACCCTCTGGGTGAAGAAATGCTTCCCCTTGTCTGATCTGACTCTCCTACCCATCAGCTTCATAGATGCCCCCTGGTTCTAGTGTTGTGTGATAGAGAAAATAATTCTTCTCCCTCCACCTTTTCTATACCCTGCATGATTTTATATCCTTCAGTCAGGTCCCCTCTTAAACTCTCTCCTTCAAGGCTGAAGAGGCCTAGGCATTGCAGTCTGATTTTGAAAGGGATTTTGTTCCAGCCCCTCAATCATTCTGGTTGCCCTTTTCCAGTTACACAGTATTGTTTATGAAGTGTGGTGACCACGGGTGATTTTGCATTTCCTTGCGTTATAAACTAGTGACACTTGGTAGCACCAGGCAATGATAGCCTAACCCCTACGTAATCAATCACTTATCTGGGATTGTTCATGCGTCTGATCCTCCATGGCCGCCAATGGCCCCCATTGCACCAGAAAAAGTGCAGATGGTGGCCGCTGGATGCCTGAGTTAAGTTTTTGGGGAACGTTAGTTTACGTGTGGTGCAGGATTTCATGCATCACCACTAGTTTATGATTAGGCAACATCTGGGAAGGCAGGGGAGTGCAGATGCACTGGCCCAGATGTTGTCTGAGCATAAACTATAGGCTGTAGTGTGAATTATGGCCTCACCTTAGATTTAAACCCCCTTTTCCCACACACAGTCAAAGATCCGGATCTTCAAGATCTGGATCTTTGAGGTGGGGTCCTCCGGGAGATCCCGATCTTGAAGATGCCTATAGACCCCACTGGGGACACCTTTAATCTGGTCCACATGAAATCTGGATTTAAGGGTCTGGAGGACCCATTAAATCCAGATTTTCCCTGCCCTTGTGGGGACAGGGCCTTGCAGATGGGGCCTTCAATGGGGTCCAGGTGGAGACGGGGCCTTCCCAATTGGCACCAGTCAGGTTCCTAATGGGGTCTTAGAAGGGCTCTAAGCCCTGGTGGGAAAAGGCCCTTAAAGAGGTTACAACGACCCTTGCTGATTTGTTCTCTATTCCCTCACTTATTATTCCTAGGACGGAATTAGCTTTTTTTGGCGGCTCCACACTGAGCTGACACCTTCACTGAGTTCCCCCCCCCCCCCGGGTAGGATGGGGCCGCCCCAGGCACCTCTTCAGCGCTGGCACTGCACTGGCATCTTGACCTCCTCCAGATGTCCAAACACTGTGCAGGGGAACCTGCGTGCATTTGGGCGCACCTGCGTCCAGAGCACCTGAGGAATCTGCTGCCTCCCCCTGTCTTTCGTAAACAGCTTTCAGGGAGGACTTCAACCCCCTTAGCTCCAAGAACACGGCTGAGGCTGCCGCCAGCAGCTGCATTTGAAAATACACATGTGTTTACTCAGGAGAACCTTAAGAGCAACCTGATAAGGCCTGCCTCACTATTAAGGTTTCGCAGCCTCAGCTGGGCTGCCCCCATTTTGCAGGCAAGAAGGTTAAACAAAGGGGAACAAAGCAGACGGTTGCCGCAGGGTCTCACTGCGCCGAGAGGTCGGTTTATTCAGAGGAACCCACAGCCACGCCTGATGCCTTCAGCACACGACCAGCTGGTCTCATGACTAGGGAGACTGATCCTTATCTGGAAATACTGGGTTTGATTCTGCCCTCCTCCATGAAGCAAGCTGGGTGACCTTGGGCTAGTCACAGCTCTCTTCTGAGCTCCCACAGTCCCACCTGCCTCACAGGGTGTCTGTTGTGGGGAGAAGAACAGAAGGTTTGTCAGCCACTTTGTGTCTCCTTAAATGAGTGAGAAAAGTGGGGTAGGAGAGCCAACTCTCCTCCTCCTCCTCCTCCTCCTCATTGCAGAAACCAACCCAGGGTCGGTGTCATGGGGGTCCTGAGGGAGGTAATGACCCTCCTCCTCCAGGTCTCCTAGCCGCTGCTCCTTGGGGCAATCCACCTCATCCAGCCTTCAGGGCTAGGGGCATCCTGTGCTGAGCAGCCATCCTGTTCAGGGAAAGTGCCCAGGAGTCCCCTTAAATGGATGAGAAAAGCGGGTGAGAAAAGCCAACTCTTCTTCTTCTTCTTCTTCGCCTCCAGGGGAGTTTAATGGAACACGCTGCTGCTAGAGAACGCCTGTGCCAAGGCAGACTAGTGACCAACATGCCCTGGCTCCCCCAGGGAGACCCACCAAGCGAGAGGTTTTGTTTCTGGAGACAAAGAGGATGCCAGAGCAACGGTGGCATTCCTGTAGCCAGGGAAAGCCATGAATGCCCTTAGAAATGCCACTCGCTAACTTGCTCCTGACCCTTACGACGCTCTGAACTGTGAGGCCATGAGTAAAAACCATCTTGAGTGCATCTGAGTTTCTCATCGCACAAAGCGTGCGCGGAGCAGGGCGGGGAAGGTCTGCACCCCCCCCCCCCAGAGCCTCGCGCTGCAGGTTTCCAGGCAGAAAGCGCCACCGGTTCCCAGCGCTGGCAATTATCAGCCAGACCAAACAAGGCTTCTGTAAACTGAAGTGCCTCTATGAAAGAGCTCTGAGTGACGCAGATCACGTGACCCTCCAGATACAGAATCCTCATTCCAGCCCTATGAGTTGGGCCAAGCATGAGTGGGGGGGGGGGGCAGGGGCTAAAGCCGTCGCCCAGAAAGGATTGTGGTAAAGAGAAAGAAGGCGATCCAGGAACGGAGCTGGGAGCATGCAGGTGATCCACTGTCGATGACATTTTCCTACAGGAAATCTGCTAGGATCTAGGTGTCAGTGGTTGTTGGGTTTTTTTTGGGGGGGTGTCAGGGGCAAGTGGGGGCCAGCATTGTGTGGGGCCCTTCTCCTTGCTCCACAGAACGCATCTTAGTCATAGAAAGCCAGAGGTTCCCCACTATGCAGGCTTCTGCCACATTTCAAGGACCCTCCAGCCAGTCAGAAACTGGGGGGGGGGGATTTGCAGTGTGATATGAGAAGCAGGGGCACTCCAGTGTGGCAACGATGTGCTCCCTACCCACAGCACCCACAGCACCTGAGCACCCCCTGCCTCCTCCAGGCGGCCTGTGCTCGCTGGAGCAGACTGCGCACTTCTCACGCCCAGCTCCATGGCTCCTGCTGTGGCCCCCAGATGGCTGCAACCGGGCTGTTTGCCTGGAAGTCCAGGTGCCCAAAAGCACTGGCGAGGGCAAATGACTTGCTCTCCCAGACTTGGATGCCTGGACAGCTGACGGGACAGCAGAGGGCAGAGAGTCAGGGTCATGCAAACGAGCATTTCTGCATCAGCAATGGCAGCCCATGGCAGAGGAACATCGGGAAGCCCAAGTGGCATTGCACTGAAGCCCCCGGGCTGCCTCTGCCCCTCAGAGCGACAGACACAAGAACCTAAGAGGGGCCCTGCTTGATGAGGCCACAGCCCATCCGGTCCAGCATCCTGTCTCACACAGTGGCCAACCAGTTGCCCGTGGGCATCTCAAGCAGAGACAAGGGTGAACCTTCTGCTCTCCAATCCCAGCAAATGGCCTTAGAGGCCTCCTGCTTGTCCTCCCAGCCTCAAAAATGTCCTTAGGCATCCGTTTTAATAGTCATTGATTCATACATTTGTCTAACCCTTCCTTAAAGTCATCTAGGCTGGTTGCTGTCTCCACCTCTTCTGGCAGCAAATTCCATAGACCAATGACAGCAACTTTCCCATCTCACTTGTAGGGAGCATTTGGAGGTTTTCTCTCTGCTGGGTCAGCCACACACCTTTGCGCAGGATGCAAGCAGAGCATAGGAAATTCAGGTGAGGCCGCTGTCTCCACAAGGTAACCAAGAACGCAGAAGAGTCAGGAGAAGTTCTGGGATTGCACCAGAAGTCACAGTGCCATCAGTTTTGGTTAGAACCCACTCTAACCACTCTCCTGGCTCCAGTTCTGGGCACTTAGAATCATAGAATCATAGAATCATAGAATGGTAGAGTTGGAGGGGACCTCCTGGGTCATCGAGTCCAACCCCCTGCTCAAGGCAGGATCTCCTAAACCATCTCAGACAGATGGCCGTCCAGTCTCTGCTTGAAGACCTCCATCGAAGGGGAACCAACCACCTCCCGTGGCAGCCTGTTCCACTGGTTGATCACTCTTACTGTTAGAAATTTTTTCCTAACATCTAAACTAAATCTTTTCCCCTGCAGTTTCACCCCATTGTTTCTAGTCCTTCCTTGAGAGAGTGAGAACAGGGCTGATCCCTCTGCCTTGTGACAACCCTTGAGGTATTTGTAGACAGCTATCATGTCTCCTCTCAGTCTTCTTTTTGTTAGACTAAACATTCCTAGTTCCTTAAGCCGTTCCTCATAGGACATGGTTTGCAGACCGTTCACCATCTTGGTAGCTCTCCTTTGAACCTGCTCCAGCTTGTCAGTGTCTTTTTTAAACTGGGGTGACCAGAACTGGACACAGTACTCCAGATGAGGTCTGACCAAGGTAGAGTAGAGGGGGATAATAACTTCACGTGATCTGGACTCTATGCTTCTCCTAATACACCCCAGGATTGCGTTTGCCTTTTTTGCAGCTGCCTCGCACTGTTGACTCATGTTCAGTTGATGATCTACCAGGACACCCAAGTCTTTTTCACATGTGCTGCTGCTCAGCCGAATTCCTCCCATTGTATATGTGCTTGAAGGCAGGTTGGAGCTGGTCCAGAGAAGGGCACCGGAGGTAACCAGAGAGCTGGAGGACAGACATAAGAAAGAATAGGGCATGGGGGGCCCAGAGAAGACAGAAGGGGGACATCAACGTAAAATCTCCAAAATTCCTGCCAGGGACCCACAGTGGAGGTTGTCCTGCTCCTCATCACCCCTGGACTGATCCAAGTCCCATCAGGAGAGATTTGGGAGGAGCATCGGAGAGGAGGGCCCCTTACAGTACGGGCAGGTCAAGGGGGGCCTGGTTCCCTGGGAGGTGGTTGGTCCTCCCTACCTGGTGTGTCTCTTGCTGCTGCCTAGCCAAGGCCTCCTCCGCTGTGAGAATCTCCAGGGCATCCCGTGACATGGTGACCGGCACCTCAAATGCACCCCCAGTACCTTCAACACACAGGAAGCAGCTCCAGGGGATTGGGGGCGTCCCTGGGGACAAGGAGGCTATTGGAAAAGCTGCGCCCAAGTCCTCCATCTGCCACAGCTCTGCAGCTGGTTTGCTGCTGGGCAGAACAGCAACTTACTCAACCCCTCCCCTCCCCTCCCTGGCAGGCTGTCAGTCACCTACCCGCTCAAGGACACACAGGGAAGCTCAAAGGAGACCCTGCCACACATGTTCTCCTGGCTCCAGCAGGGGCTTTGACGCTCTGAAGGAAAGAGGCTGCATAAGGCTGGAGCAACGGTCCGGAATCTGCCAGCCTGGCTTTGCCTGCAAACAGAACACGGCACCAGAACAGCCTGCAGCAGCTGGTGGCGCCTGGGAGGTTTTGTTCCTACAGACTCATCGTCCCATGATTTCTAGTGAGAGAAGATTGTCCAGCCAGCACCAAGCCCTCGAAGAAGAAGAAGACTTGCTTTTTATACCCCGTTCTTCTCATCCTTAAGAGGACTCAAAGCAGCTGACAAACTTCTGTTCATCTCCTCAGATCAGACACCCTGTGAGGCAGGTGGGGCCGTGAGAACTCAGAAAGAGAGCTGTGCCCAGCCCAAGGCCACCCAGCTGTCTTTGTGGTGGAGGGCAGAATCAAACCCGGTGACTACGAGACACAAGCCTGGCACTCTAACCAGAAGAGCCAGCTTGGCACAGTCCATTCTGCAGCAGACAGAGTTACAGGTCCACCGTCTGTGAAAGGAGGCCTACCTGGCAGGGCTGACAAGCCAGCTAGGCTTACCCACAAAAGCCACCTATAGGCGCAGCTCTCCTTCTGAACTGGGGAAGAATTCTGAAATTTAATTTTACATTTCTATCCTGTTTTCTGGGGAGCAGACACGGTCGGCTTTGCTGACTGAATCAAGCTGTGAGCCTGGCTTCTAGGGCTGCCTCCTCACTCCGTAGGCTGTTCCAGGCCGCGTGGGATGCCCTAGCTTGACGGGCCAAGGTGAGCAGACCATCAGCGGCCACTCCCAGGGCTGCCTGCACGTGGATGGCCCGGCACGGCACAGCCCACCTGCAGAGGCGGCACCGAGACTCAGAGGGCCACGCGGGGCCCTTGCTGCACGTGGCCTTATTCTGGAATTGGTTTGATGGTAAGAATAAACATAATTTAAAATATCTCCCCCTCCCACCCCAACCCTCCGTCCCTCCCTAACAGGACAGCACCCGGAGGAAGCTATTTAAGTGGCAAAAGCCTGGTTCATAAGACATGTTTTCACCAGGTGCCGAAAAGTACACACATAGCAGATCTCTATTCCGTGTCCTATGCCAGAATAAAGACAAGTGCAGAAAGACCCTGGGTCTCTTACGGCACTGCCCCACTTCCAGGGCCGCATCCGGTGGCAGTTCCTGGGCCCTGGCATGTTCCAGCCTATGAGGGCCTGCGTACCATTCGTGGTCTGCAGAGCTCTTTAAAGGAGTCCACGGCCGGACTGGGATAAGGCGACATTTTGGCTCTTCATCCCCGACCGGCACTTCGCCCGGGGAGGAGAACGTGCGATTGGAGACGCTGCCGCCGTCCCTGCCAGTGTGCGGACTGCAGGGCCCGATTGCGAAGTTTGCCACGGAAACGAGGAAAGTGCCGAAAGGTCCTCCGGCAGGGCTTGTGCCACACTGGCTCTCAGGATCTTACCTTAGGTGAAGCCGCTGGGCGTAGGGAGCTTCCGGGCCCCTCTGGCCCACCCGTCTTCAGCCTTCGCCCCCCGCCCTTTGGGCACGACCTCAAGGCTCTCCCGGCTCCTCCTCATGTTCCCACGGAAGCAGCCACATGGTGCCCCCCGGTGGCCCCCGGCTCTGAGCGCTTGTGCTGCTCTTCCCCCGACCAGGCCGGGCACACACGGACTGCAGAGGACGGACAGGCGGACAGGCGCAAATCCAGCCAGCGGAGCTTCCGATAAGGCCGCAGGCCGCAAAAGGGGGAACTTCTTCCAAGATTATATGGGCTTGGGGACCGGTGCAGGGCTGAGTCACGCCGCGGTCTGGTTGCTCATTCATCCTTTGATTCATTCATGCTTCACAAGGGAAGGCAGTAAGGCAAAAGTTCCATCTTCCCGACCCCGCTCCAGCCGCCACCAGGGAAAACGGCTGAGGGGAAAGGAGCTGCGTGTGTTGCAACGTCTCCCTGGCACGCCGGCTGAAGGCCGTCCGCTCCAGCCATGTGGAAACTGGCCGTGGAGAACACAGAAGAGGGGCTGTGGGCTTGCGGGTTGCATCTGAGGTCCTCGCCCAGTTATGCCAAAGCAGCCTTGCTTGTCCCTCCCCCCCACTCCCGAAATGGTGCTCCCCCAACTATTGTCCTCTCCAGGTCTCACTGTGCCTCCTGCCACTTCCCTTCTGCACGCAGCTGCCAAAATCCGTCTCCTTCTGCCCTGAAACATAAACATCCTTGCGCTGCTGCATGTGACGCTTTGCAGCCCAAGGAAGGAGGGCAGGAGTAGTTCTGGGAGAAGCTGCACCCAATGAAGATGTCCAGGGCGGGATGCCAATCCCCCTGGGATGGGCTCCTCCCCACAAAAAGAGACGGCAAGCGAGAGAGTGAGCAAGCAAGTAAGCAAGAGACCCACCAGGGAAAGAATCATAGAATCCTAGAGTTGGAAGGGACCTCCAGGGTCATCCAGTCCAACCCCCTGCTCAATGCAGGATTCCCTAAACCATCTCAGACAGATGCAGGTCCAGCCTCTGCTTGAAGACCTCCAGTGATGGAGAACCCACGACCTCCCGTGGCAACCTGTTCCACTGACTGATCGCCCTCACTGTCAGGAAGTTTTTCCCAATATCTCATCTGTATTGACTCCCTTGAAGTTTCATCCAGTTGCTTCTAGTCCTCTGCACTGTGACGGCCCTTCAGATACGTAAAGACTGCCATCATGTCTCCTCTCAGTCTTCTCTTTAACATTCCTAGATCCTTCAACCTTTCCTCATAGGACACACTTTCCAGACCTTTTGGTATCCCTCCTGTGGACCTGCTCTAGTTTGTCCATGTCCTTGACAAAGGGCAAAGGCAAACCTCACAGAGAAACTCTGGCAACTTCATGGGCCCTGAAGTTCCCAGAGGCTGAATGTGAAGGGAGGGATGGGACTGAATTTCCCCACATATTTCTCCTCTGGATAGATTCCCATCTTCCCATCTTCCCAGAGATGTGGGATTATTCGGGGGGGGGGGCTAGTTTTAGGAAAGGAACAATATTTGGCAATCACCTGTTAGGCAGCAGATTCAGACAGCAGAAACACCCACGCAAGAAGGCAGGTGCCTTGATTTATTCTGTGATCTTCACACCCCTCCCTGCCTCACAAGCTGCCGCCATAAGGGAGCCCCCCCCTCCAAGGTTTGCCCTTGTCTCCTCTTAAGATGCCTATTGGGCAATTGGTAAGCCACTGTGTGGGGCGCAATGCTGGACTAGATGGGCTGTGGCTTCATCCAGCAGGGCTCCTCTTGGGTTCTTGTGGCCGCCAAGGAACCAAATGGGGGTCCAGTCCATTGGAGAGTCACAATGATGAGCCACAACCAGCCCCCGCTGCAGACCCAAAAAGCTACCAACAGTCACTAAACGGAAATTGCAGCCAGCTCCACAAGTCCCTTTCTGGTCCCTTCCGCAGATGCAGCAACTAACTTATTCTGGTTTATCCTGAGCTTAAAAACAAGCAGTTTTACTGGCTGCCCCCAAAGCAGCGTCTCCGGCTGCCCCTCCAAAACACACCAGGAGCTTTTTCAGTGCAATCTCTGAGCCTTCCTGGGCTGCTGGAGGCCCTGAGAATGACTCTGTAGGTAGGAAGTCAGAGCTCACACTGACATGCAGGGCTGCTCTCTGGGATCGGCCCTCCGCATTCTGTCTGCGCCAGATGTGAGAACAGGCAGGTGCAAAGCAGAGAGGTAGCAACGGTGCAGAGCCAACCAGCCAGGAATGAGTCACATGTGGAAGAAAGGCAAAGAATGCAGGAAAATGCTACCCAGGACTGCCCTTAGGCTCCCTTGCCATGTTTCCACTGGGACAGAACAATATGAAGACAGAAGAGTTTTCTGATGCATGCCTAGGTACCACCTCCAGGTTGAAGGGACAGGCAGGAGGCCTCTAAGGGCCATTGGCAGGGAGTCAGGAGTGGGTCTTCTGCTTGAGATGCCCATGAGCAACCGGTGGGCCACTGTGAGATGGGATGCTGGACTAGATGGGCTGTGGCCTGACCCAGCAGGGCTTTTCCTAAGTTCTTATGGGGTTATACAAATTAGCGGAGGGCAGGTGTTTCAATGACTACTAGAATGGATGCCTAGGTGCACCCTCCAAGCTGGGGAGACGGCAGGATGCCTCTAAAGAGTCCTTGTCTTCTGCTTGAGATGCCCAGAGGCAACTGGTTGGCCACTGCATGAGGAGCTTGCCAAACCAGATGGGCTGCGGCTTGACCCAGCAGGGCTCCTCTTGTGGTCTTATGCCTCCACAGAGACATTCCCTGGGTGCTGCCAGAAGCAGCCATTCGTCCCCTTTCGTCCTAACTGCAGCCCCTAAGAACTTTTTCTGGAATCATACAAGGGTTAAGAAGACGAGGGAGAGCAGGAAGGAAAGTTGTCAGAGCAGGAAAGCCTTTGCAAAGAGAGCCAAAGGGTCTGCCCTGCCTACCAGAGGCCCTGGCCTAAGCATTTCTGGTTTGGAGGCACAGAAGAGGCTGGAGGAACAAAGACAGCAAGCCTGAAGGGGAGCACAGACGTGCTGCACCGCCTGCGCTTTTTGACCTTCTGGAGCAGATGGAGGTGATGCCACCAGAGGCAATTTGGACCACGGATGTTGGCAGGGATTCAGCATGGCCGCCTGGCACTAAGCCCCCCGTCTCCCTCAGAGTCCCCTTTATGAGTAAGCAATGCGCCATGGAAGGATTCTGGGCACCAGAGCGAGGAAGGGAAGAGAAGCTGCAACCCCTGGCAGCTGGAAGCATGCACCGCATCGGAGGGAATGGTGTGGTTTGCCGTGAGCCCTTGATCTCCATCAACCAGAGCACACTATGGAGGTGAGAAGAAGCGCAGGTTCCCCATAATTCTCAGAGGTTGAAGGCCGAACGTGAATTGTCCCCTGGCCTCTCCATCACGCCCAACGTGCAGAACCCTCTGCAGCTGTGGACCTTTCTCCACCTTCACCAGCCACAACACCCAGCAAACTTCTAGGACACATCAGATGCTCACGCGTTGCAAGGCGCACTGCATCCGAAACTTATTCTTGCACTTCCAGGGGAACCAGATGCATGCGGTTGCCAAAACTGCCCTGCTGCAGCAACGGACCTTGTGGGCACCGTTGCCGCGTTGACTGGAGCGTGCAGGGCTGTGCTAGAAACGTGGATAACACAGCCACGAAGCACGTTTTAGTGCTCCACAGCTACCCATCCAGGGGACGTTGCAGCATGCACAGAGACCCCTCCGGGATAGGATCGTCTTCACGCAGTGTGGGAACCTACTTGCGTCACCCCGTGGGGCCAGAGTCTCCAGCTTTTTCAGTCTATCTTTGGATACATTTACAAGTCTGCGCATGGTGTGGTTGTTAGAAGCTGCAATGGTGCAAGCATGCATGCTCTGCTGTGTGCACTGAGGGCCCTGCACACCAACCACATGCCTGGTGAACACACCTGCCCCCCCTCTCTGGGTGCATCGATTGGGGGTGGGGGCAAAGCCTGGGGTTCCTATCTGCAAACTGAGAAAAGCACCAGGCTGTGGCACGGGAGACTGGACTCCTCTTCGGGGGGGGGGGGTCACAAGGGAATTTCAACCTCCCCCCTGTAACTTCTTTCCCACATTTTCCGTCTCACGAAGCCGCAGCTGAAAGGCCGGGGGGGGGGTCGCGGGGGCTGGGCATCACTTTTGCCCCCTACCTCAAAGCGCAGATGCAGCAGCCCCCCCCCCATCCGCTTACCCCCGGCCGGCCGTCTGGCTGCGTGAAGGGCACTGGCGACGCCGGCAGCCTCGGCCCTGCCCCCGCCGCCCGCCTGGCACTTTACGGGCAGAGCGCTGCCTGTTTCTCTCTAGCAATAAAAGTTGAGCTGCCAGCTGCAGCGGGAGGGGGGCGGCGGGGAGAAGCGGCGGCTTCGTCTCCCCGGGCACGGGGGGGGGGAGGGAAGCAGGCCGAAGGGCGCCCCGGGAAGGCCCCTACCGGGGGGAGGCGCACATCGGGAGACCCCCACGGTGGAAGGGGAGGGAGAGAGTCCAAAAGGCTCCCCCGTCCCTCCCGCCCAGCCACGCTGCAGCCCCTTGGGACTCCGGCTCCCGCCGCCCGGACGGACGGACGGAGGCGCAGCGCAGAAAAGTCGGCCGGTCGGTCCGGCAGCCGCGAGCCCCGGAGAGGACGGGACGGGGCGGGATGTCTCTGCGGGGAGGGGAGGGGCCGTGGCGCGAGAGATCTGGGGGTCTGAACGGGGCTCCCTCCCCCACGGTCTGGGTCGCCCCCAGGGCCGCCCGCCCTCTTGGCTCCTTACCTGCCCGGGTGCCGCTAGGTGAGCATCCTGCCGCCCGACCGGGGCTCCTCCTCGCCGACGCCTCCTGCCCGGCCTGGCCCGGAGCGCCGCTGCCTGGGGGGCTCGTCTCGATCGGCTCCCCCGCCCGCCTCGGCTGCCTGGCTGGCTGGGTGACTGCTGGCTCCCGCCTCCCGCCGCCCCGCCCTCGCCGCCTGCGCCGCCTCCTCTGCCCTCCCTCCCTCCCTCCGCCACTCAGCCAGCGGCCGGCCGGGGGCAGCAGCAGCAGGCAGGCAGGCAGGCAGGGCGACCGGGCAGCGGCCGGAGCTCCGACGGCGCGCCGCTTCTTCCCGTCTGTGTCCGCCTGGCCTGGCTGGCTCGCCGGACGGCGCGGCGCTTATCCCGCGGGCTGCCCTGGCACCAGCCGCGAGCCGCCCGTCTGCGCTGGGGACGCTCCGGGCGCGGTGGAAGGAGGCCGCGGAGGGGCGATCGTCGGCCCGCTTTCACCTCCCGAAAGCCTCGGAAAGCGGTGGCTGCCATGCGCCCCGCGCCCGCGGGATCACTTGCGGGATCGAGGGGGCCAAATTTGCGCGGGGGGGGCAGGTGTGCAAGAGTCTCCCCCCGTCGGAAGTGCCACACACTTTCCTCCGCCACTTCGCAAGTTGGCAACGCCAGGGGTGTGTGCGTGCGCTCGCCAGCTGGGCATCTCAAGCAGAAGACGAAGGCAAAACCTTCACCTGCTACCAGATCCCAGCAAACGGCCTTTGGAGGCCTCCTGCCTGGCTCTCCAAGGGGGAGGTGGCACCCAGGCGTCTGTCCTAGTAGCCCTCCATACAGCTGTCCTCGGTGACTTAAGATAAACCCTGCTAGATCAGCCCCCAGCCCATCTAGTCTCACGCAAGAAGTGGTCCCACAGTTGCTTCTGGGCATTTCAAGCGGAAGACCAGGGCAAAACCTTCACCCACTCTCGACTGCCCGCTAATGGCCCTTGGGCACCTTTGTCAGCCGCCTTTCAGCACCTGGGGAAACGCATTGGTCTGCTTTGGGTTTGTTTCTGTTGTCGCTTCACTCTGAATATTGCTTTTTTGAGTTTTATTATGGATTAGCTCTGTACTGCACGTTGCCCTGGGACTTTGGTGAAGGGTAAGAACATAAGAACCTAAGAGGAGCCTTCCTGCCGGATCAGGCCACAGCCCATCTAGTCCAGCATCCTGTCTGGCCCACCAGTTGCCCACGGGCATCTCAAGCAGAGACAAGGGCAAACCTTCTCCTGCTCTCGAATCCCAGCAGATGGCCCCAGAGGCCCCACAGCTTGAAAGATGTACCCAGGTGGTGCGGTATAAAAAGAAAGTAGAAATGGTTTCAGCAAAGGGTAAAGGTGAAGATGCTCCCGAGTCAGGCCTGAATCCCATCAGGCCAGGTTTCTTAGGGGCAGGGGGCCTTCACCTTCTTTTGAGGTAGAGCCAGGGACTGAACCTGGGACCCTCTGTGCATCATAACAGTGGCTGCATCGATGCCCTCCCCAAGCAAATGCAGGAGCCACCGAGGCCATAGGGCATTGGAGACATTCTGGGTGTTCGGGTATGGTGGCTTAGGTGAGTGTGGGGATTATTCCTCCCAGCAGAATGACCTCACCTGAGTTTCGGTGTGACCAGCCTGCACCTCCATTGAGGACATGCGCGTCCTTCTGTGATGGGGGTAGTTTCAGGATGTGCTGCTCCCCATCAGAGAGAGGAGTCTGAGCATACCCCCCGGTCCTTCGTGTTGCCCAGGATGTCCTCTTCCATGATGCTGAAGTGGCACGTGCCATTTTGTGCATGCACACTGCGTGGCACATTTCATGGGCATCTGCCTGGATGCACCCGGCACCCACGCAAGAGGACCCAACATAGGGGTCTGTAGGAAGAGCCACCAGGAGGGCCCAGTGTGCAGCCAGGGAACACAGGACCACCACACTGCTGTGTGGATGGGACAACAAACAGACAAGACAGGCTGGCCGGGAATGAGAAGTACACAGCCACAGAGAAAACCCCTGCTCTGGCAGAGGAGTTAAAGGAGACCTCCACGCCATTAATGGTCACTGGGTTTTTTAATGGTTTGGTGGTTTGATGAAGACTGGGGGAAGCATTAGAAGATCGGCATGTTCAAGAGTGGCAACTTCCCGCAGCCTCATGGACCACGGCCCTTCTGTCGTCCACTCTCTCCTGGGGTTGCCCAAGCTAATGTCCATTGCTTCCATGTCACTGCGTGTCATCCTCCGCCATCCTCTTCTCACTAGGTGGCCAAAGTAGTTGAGCTTCAGCTTCATGGACTGTCCTTTCAATGCACAGTCAGGGGTGATGCCCTTTGTTGTTGCGCTTCTTCAATCATTCTCCCATGTCAGACTCTTCATGACTCCATGGACCGCAGCACACCTGGCCCATCCATCCATTACTGTCTCCATGAGTTTGCCCAAGCTCATGTTCGTTGCTTCCATGCACCCTCTACCCATCCGTCTCCTCCTCCTCTTGCCTTCCATCTTTCTCAGCCCTGGGGCCTTTTCCAAGGAGTCCTCTCTGCTCATCATGTGGCCAAAGTATCTGAGCTTCAAGATTCGGCATTTGCCCTTCCGGTGAACAGCCAGGGTTGAATTCCTTTGTTGTGGTGGTTGCTGTTCTTCAGTCATTCTCCCCATGGATCACAGCATAGCAGGCCTTTCTGCCCTCCCCCACTGTCTCCCAAAGTTTGCCCAAGCTCATGTCCATGGCTCCTATGACTCTCTAGCTATCTCATCCTCTGCTGTCCCTTCCTTCAACCTTTCCCATCTTCAGGGTCTTTCCCAACAAGTCCTGTCTTCCCATTCCATGGCCAAAGTATATGAGCTTCAGGATTTCTCCTTCCAGTGAACATCCATGGCTGGTTTCCTTCACCATTGCCTGATCTGATCTTCTTCTAGTCCGGTGATGGCCAACCTATGACACGCGTGTCACAGGTGGCACGCCAAGCCCTTTTAGGTGACACACCTGGTCACCCTGGCACCTGGGCATGTAGTGCTTGCTTGTTCTTGAAGTTTACGAAATACCAACTTTCTATTTAAGATTTAGCAAATGTAAAGAATTATTCATTTTTGCTTTTAATAAAATACATGCATCAAAAATATAACTTTCTTACTAGAGCTACAAATATCACAGAATTATGGATATTTCTGGAAGTGACACAGTACCCGAGTTAAGCTAGGTTTTCTTGTGAAGTTTGACACACCAAGCTCAAAAGGTTCGCCATCACTGTTCTAGTCCAAGGGACTCTCAAAACTCTTCTCCAGCACCACCATTGAAAAGTGTTGGTTCTTTGGCACTCAGTCTTCCTTATGGTCCAGCTCTCACAGCCACACACCACTCACAGGCGGACATCTTTTGAGCTTTTGCCCAGATCTGAAATAAGGCACTTGAGATATTGGCCTGTTTGGCAGAGAAACAGGGGGTGTGTCCCCATGCTACTTTGGTACGGTTCAGAACACAGGATCGGCAAGGGGTGTCCCCATGCATTTTCGCGTGCCAAATCCCCCCAAACTGTGCCAGAAAGGTGCCAAATTTGATACCTGAAAAAACAAGTCTTGGCATGGTTTGGGGCACCAGCACGCATTGCTTAGTGAGCTGGGACCACGCATGGGAACGCTTGCGGGATAACGGGGAGGAGATTGGGCGGTGGGGTGTGCTTGCTGTCCCTGCCCTGTCCATTGAAGATCGCAGCCGCTGACTTTTTAAAATGCTGATCGCAAAGGCAGGCTGGAGAACGGCTTGGTTTTTTAATTTTTTGGCATTTCCACAGGAGTAATTCCATCCCCATTTCACGAACGCCAAGGCAGGTTGCATAATAGTTTGATTTTTGTTCCATTTCCAACCCCCATTTCCCCGATCTTCAAGGCAATCATAAAGAAAAGCTTGATTTTCTGCCTTTTAAAGTTGGCGGGCGTTCTCGCTGTTCCCGGTGAAGTGGAGGTGCGCAAAACTGCTCAAGCGCCTACTGCCGCTAAATCTCGTAGCGGCTTTTGGTCTTTTAAAAAATTGATAATTTTTTTATTATGAATTAAGCTTTATTTTAACTTTTTTCCCGTGCCTCCCAGCCCCGTCCTGGCTGTCAGTGCCGCCAAGGGAGGAGGGATGGGGCACAGGGGTGGGCTGACATCAATCTGGCTTCCAATGAGGAGAGAGGGGGCGGAGAGGACACTGCTCCCCCGTACCACGTTTGGTGCAGTTCACATGGGGACACCACCAACTGCACCCGGCCTGTACTTGTCCCACGTTTCCGGGAATGACACGGGGACACCCGAGATTCGTTCTTGGTCCCACACTTAGCCCATGTGAGCCCAAACAGCACAAAGCAGCTTGCATGGGGACACGGCCCGAAAGCTCTCAGCCTTGTCCTTGTGGCAGACTCCAGCTTTATAGGGGCTGAGCGTGTCCAGGCATAAAGATTCTCAGCATCGGGTTCGGTCTGCATGCTTTGCCACTAACTATGGATGCTGCACTAAGAAAGGGTCTTGGCTGTGGGCTGAGATGTCAGGGCCTTCTCCCCCCTTGCTGGTTTGGTTCCCTCCCCGCTATAGGAGCCTTCACCAGCCAGTGCTTTCCAGAAGTGTGGACCACTCCTGGCTGGCACTGCATTCCAAATCATGCTGAAAGCTGCCTGGAGGGACTATTGCACCCACAAACCCAGAGAGACCTCCCTGCAGGAGGCTGCCCCCCCCCCCCACCATAGGTTGCCACAGGAGGTAGTGGGTTCTCCTTCGCTGGGGGTCTTCAAGCAGAGGCTGGACCTGCATCTGTCTGGGATGGTTTAGGAAATCCTGCATTGAGCAGGGGGCTGGACTGGATGACCCTGGAGGCCCCTTCCAACTCTATGATTCTAAGTGCCAGGGTCAGTTCTCTCATGTACACTGGGATCTGCAAAGGGTTGGGCAGGGCGAATGTCCTTACCTCCCACCTGAGGGTTCAATTCCCCATGCAGGGAACACCTTTAGCAAGGGCCGCTACATTCTGTGGCTCAGTGCCGGCTACGCTGTAACCACACATTCTTTCACATGCAGGATGCAGCATTATCTGGGGCGTCCGCACCGCTTCAGGGCCTTAGGGGTGGGTGGACGTTTTGGTTCCTCCCTGCCTGGCCTCGCTGGTGGGAGCCACTGTGGCACCCTGGGTGGGCAAGCAGAACCAGGGTGAAGCCAATTATTGGGAGGGGGGCAATTGCCCAGAGGGAACAAGGGTAAATTCCTGCACGCTCCTTCCCAGCCAATCTCAGTCAGCTCTGTACGGTCAGGATTTCGGGGGGGGGGGATTAACAATAGTCCCATTATTTTTTTGTGAAGATTTGGGGCAGTTTTCCTGCTTAAAATATCTCTGCGTGGAGCCATAAACTTTTTAATTGGAGCAAAGTATCGACAGGAATGCCAGCTGGTTCTTGCAGCTCACAGATCCCACCCCCAGCCCACCCTTTCCCTCTGGCCAGATCTCTCTCAAGGGACCTGTGTTGCCCCCACGGAGGAGGCCGGCCGGAGGACGAGAAGGGCACCAGAAGGTTGCGGCAAGAGAGAGCGGAGCGCGCAGCTGCGCACGCCCCGTCTGCTGCTCACGGGGCGTGATGGGAAGGCGCGCACCAGAGTTGCGCCCGGGGTCGTGGGATGGGCCGCCTGGGGTGTTTTCGCACTTCCCTTCCGATCCACCAGACAGGTAAGGAGCGTGATAAATCAATGCTGACTAGAGTGCCAGTCAACTTTAGCCGTTCCCCCCACAACTGAATACTTACCCTGTCCTCTGGGCGCTGCTATTTTGGCTGTACCTCCTCCGTGACGGTGGGAGCCTCAAGGCCATTGCCTTGATGATGCTGATGCTCTGAGCACGCTCAGTCGCATCCTGGCGCACTGGAAGAGGTGCAGATGGCCGTGCTTCCTGGTAAACCTCTGGGAAGGCAGGCTGCAACAGCCTCCTGCGCCTGGGATGCTCTTCCCCAGAGGTTCACTCATTCTTTGCTAGAGGCCCTAGTCGAATGTGGCTGCCTTCGCCACAGCATCCTGCTTGCAGAGGCCACAGCCTGGCACTTTGCTCTTTGGCCGAAGCTTCATCCAGCCATCTGTGACTTAATTCCGCTATATATGTATCTGGATGGGCTTCGTACCGGAGTATCCAAATATAGCAGAATCGGTAAGCAGAGTCTGAATGCACCTAATTTGGCCCAACGGAGTGCAAGCCCCCTCTCCCCCCGCCCCCCAGTAAAGGGAACCTTTTATACAGAGAGGGCCAAAGGGGCGAGGCTTTCAATTAAGCGCTCTACACCCGGGAGGCGTTGAGGGTGGTTCTGGGCCGGCCGGGCTGGTTCTGGACGGAAACGCCAACCCAGAGGACTGAATGCTCCGTCCCGGCCTGTCCTCCGTGCATTTCAAAAGGCCCAATGCGAAGAGGCCCACTGGCTGACAAGCCGTTGCATCCCGTGGCCGCGGCCTTGTGCCCCCTTTCGACCAGGTCGCCCCCGTCCGCCCCAGCAGTTCTGGGCAGCCAAGGAGGCCGCATTCGTGGGGCCGAGCGCCGCGCGAGGGCAGGAGCTGTGCGGCGAGCACCGGCTTTAGAGAGCCATAAACAAGGCTGTAAAAGGCGCTGCGGCAGCCGCGCCTCCGTCCTCGCATGCCAGCGCCGCCAGTCTTGCCCACCCGCCACCTGGACGGGAGGCACCGGCGCCCGCCACCCTCGCCCAAAGAGCCGGGGGCTCCTTCTCTCCCCGGGCAGCAGGAGGGCCGGAGGGACCCACACGCGGCGCTTGGGAGGAGGAAGCCCCCGGGGCAAGGGAAGGGGGTTTCAGCGGACGTTGCCCAGGACGGAGGGGTGGCCATGCGCGTCACCGTCAGGTGCGGGGGGACGGGGACGGTGGAGTGAGGGAGTCACTGTCGCTGCCTCCGTCTTTTTAAAATGTGAAGCTGGGGCTGCAGTCACACCTAAGGTTTAATCCGGCTTCAGTCCGCTTCCAGAGTGAGAGAACACATCAGCAAAGGGACAAGGCTGTGGTCACACCTAAGGTTTAATCCGGCTTCAGTCCGCTTCCAGAGTGAGAGAACACATCCGCAAAGGGACAAGGCTGCGGTCACACCTAAGGTTTAATCCGGCTTCAGTCCGCTTCCAGAGTGAGAGAACACATCAGCAAAGGGACAAGTGTTAAATAACTCAGAAAATTCGCCTTTGGGATCAATAATGTGGAAAGAAAATTCTTGGTCACTTGTTGATGTGTCCCCTCGCTCTGAAGGTGGACTGAAGCTGGATTAAATCTTAGGTGTGGCCACAGCCTGGGGGACAGAAATGCCCCCGCTTTGAAGCTCTTTTGCTGGTCAGGAAGGCTGTTCATTTTGTGGGTGGGCACAGGAAGGTCCCCCTGCGGCCTCCATCCCTCTGAACAGGGGCAGCAGCAGGACCCACGGTGCTTGTGCGCTGGCAGGGCGGTTGCCCGCAAGGGCACTTTCTGGCTCCGGGGGCAAGCGAGGGGCCCAGCAGACCGACCCAGCTCGGGTGGCGCAGCCTCAGGAGATGCCCAAGAGAAACCGAGTTTGCTCCCAGAGGTATCAAAGTCCTGGCAGCCTGTTGACACCTGGCCGATGCGCTGGCAATCTGCGGGTCACCTGAGCCACAATAGAGCAGGAAAGACGCCTCTGTCTGTCCCACTTCCTCCCCCATTGCATTTTCTGCAGGTAGGGAGGCTGGAAGCCCTGATTGGAACAAAAACGACCCTGTTGCAGAGAGCGAGAGTGCCCTGCCTCCATGAGCACCCAATTCTCTCCTGGCACAGAGGAAGGCAGGGCTTGGGACCCCCTCAGCGCTCCCTGGAACGCCTTCCTTCTCCCCTGGGGCAAAGGGGCCAGAGGTTCCTATGGACAAAGACACCCTTGTGCTGCCAGGCTCTTAATTGCCCCTCTGTGTCCCAGGCGGGAGCGCCCAAGGTTACAGGTGAGGGAAAGCACAAGGCACTAGATGTACAGAACACGATTTTGTATTGTGCATAAAGGGATTTCCTGCTTGGAAAAAGGCAGAGCTATGTTGCCCTCAGAAAGCCTGTGGCCCAGTGGTAGAAGAAGAAGAGTTGCCTTTTCTACCCCACTTTTCTCACTCATTTAAGGGGACTCAAAGTAGCTGACAAAGCTTCTTTTCTTCTCCCCACAACAGAACACCCTGTGTGGTAGGTCTGTGAGAGCTCAGGTAGAGCGAACTGCCTGGAAAGGAGAAGGTTGCCGGTTCAATCCCCAGCCTCTCCTTGGAAGGAGGCGATGGCAAATCACTTCTGTATGTCTGCCAAGAAAACTGTATAGAGGAGTCCATGGAGTCTGGGAGTGGCTCTAGCTCAGTGTGTGAGCAAACTGCCTGGAAAGCAGAGGGTCCCCAATTTGCTTCCCAGCCTCTCTCCAAAAACATGTCATGGCAAACCACTTCTGCATGTCTGCCAAGAAAACTGCAGAGAGGTGCCCTTGGAGTCTGGGAGTGGGTGTAGTTCAGTGGCAGAGCAAAGTGCCTGGAGAGCAGAAGGTTTCTGGTTGATCCCCAGCATCTCCCCAGAAGTAGGCAATGGCAAACCACTTCTGTATGTCTGCCAAGAAAACTGCATAGAGGGACACATGGAGTCTGAGGGAGTGGATATAGCTCAGTGTAAGAGCAAACTTGTCTGGAAAGCAGAGGGCTGCCGGTTCGATCCCCAAACTCTCTCTGGAAGTCGGCAATTGCAAACCACTTCTGCGGCACTGCCAAAAAAGCTGCTTAGAGAGGTCCAGTCAGTGACTCAGTGGTCCTCCACAAATGTGACCCTAGAGGGTCTCTTCTGATGCTGCCTGAGAAGAAGCAGTAAGTTTAGCTGAGCAGGCTGAAGGCAGAAGCCCTGAGCTTAGGAAGAGGCGCTTTCAACGGCAGCTGGACAAAGCTACGCGCACACCTGGGTGGAGCACTTGCCCTGAAGCCTGACCGTAGCAGCCTGGTTCCCCCCTTGCGCTCGGGGTGTGGTCCTGGGCACAGAGGTCCTGGAGTTGCCACCAGCACACGGAACTCCACGGTGCTGCCCATCGTGCCCCCCCCCCCCGCCTTGGAGGTTCCAGAAAGCTGCTTCGTTCATCAGCAAGTAGCATGTCTCCCCCTCCGCACAAGTCCAAGAGTGGCCACGGGGGGGGGGGGGGTGCTGCAGGAAAATATGACAGGAGGTGCATTATTTTTATGCCATGCAAACAGCACCCCCTAATGGAGAAGATTTGGAACTGCAAAATTAAGTGCATACGGAAATAAGCTTACACGCACACACACGCTCCCGCTCTCTCCCCTTGGCAGTGGTCACACCTGAGCTGAATTTGCGCTTCAGCCCATTAGGCAACATCCGGGCAGGCGCATCTGCACTTGCAGGAGGCATTTACATGCTAGAAACGCTCCCTGCTGCCCAGAAGTTGCCGCATTGCAGGCTAGCTGTGGGACTTTTACCGGGGACTTACCTGAAGCATCCAGCACCTGCTGGACGGGGAGGTCAACGCAGCTGCCGTGCAAGCGTGCTGGCCGCTCCACTGGCCTCCTGGTGCACCTGTGACTGCGGAGTGTTAGCATTATCATAGCGCCGATGCTGGCGCTCGCGTGTGCAAGGGCTGGTCAGCGATAGGTGATGGCGCTCCTTTCCCATGCAGTGACCCGGAAGGGAAGTGCGAAATCGCCTCTGATGTTTTAGATTCCCACGGATCACGCCTCAAATTGACCTTCTGATTTTTATCCAAACTGTCTCCCCACCTGATCTCTCTAGCATCTCTCTAGGCTGTATACGCCTCCTGCAAGTGCAGATGCAGCTGCCCAGATGTTACCCTATCATAAACTAGGAGGCCAAGTGCAAACTGGCCCCTTGTTGTGCCCTAAGATGGACAGATCTGCTCTGGAGTGACCACCTCCATCTCAGCTTTTTGAAAACCGGACTCCTCTTTTTCCTGGCTTATGCTTCTCTCTGCTGGTTGTTTCTTGGCATTGCAGGCCAGGCTCCAATCGACCACCGTCTGAAGCAGATGAAATTGGATAAAGGCAACGGCAATTGGAGCATCACTAAGTGACCCTTCCTCAGACAGGTCATCTCACCCGCCCAGACGCTTGTTAGCCTTTTAAGGATTTCTTGCTACTTCTTGTAAACTCCCTCCTGGGATTTTTGCTCACTGAATAAGCTGGTAAAGGGCCCTTTAAAACCACCCATACAGGACACTCCATGCAAGCACTGTGTCAAAGTGGCTCTCCTTCCCTGCAAGATACTGCCTTACCTGGGGGGAGGGGGTTCCAGGTTGGCCACCCAGGCGGTACCAGCCCCCTCCCCTCACCATCCCCTTGGCAAAACTGCAGGAGCCACTTTGCATGCAGCTGATCTGGATGGGACGAGTGTGTGTGTGGGGGGGGGGGAGCAGGCCAGATTGGAAGTCCCTGGGGATGCCCCTCCCAAATACACAGTGGTTTTGAGACAGGCTGGAGAGTGGAGTCTTTCTTTCTTTCTTTCTTTCTTTCTTTCTTTCTTTCTTTCTTTCTTTCTTTCTTTCTTTCTTTCTTTCTTTCTTTCTTCTTTATCATTCATTCATTCTTCCACCTCCCTCCCTGGATCCTTTCTCTTCCCTGTTCTTTCACAGCTCTTTCAAAGCAGGGGATTCTGGGAAATACATGGCTACAGCCAGATGATGAAGGTGCCACCAGGGGCATTTTTGGCAGGCTCTGGAAATTGGCCACACTAAGATCCTGGCGAAAGGTTGCCAGGTTTTGGATCTGGCCGTGGGCACTGCTCCAACTGCTGCCTGTTCTGGTCCGGTCTGGTCCCGCTGTGCAATTGGGCTGCCCCTGGGTGAGGATTCCACCCTCAGCATTGGACCAGAATCCTGCTGACACACCGTCCAGGAGGACCACGCAGGTCTTACCCTGTCATCCAAGGCCTAGGAAGGGACTGTTTGCTGGCAGGGCTGCATTGTTTTGCCTGAAGGTCCAGTCGGGGTGCTGACTTTTGGGAAGGATCGTGGCCAAAGGCAGCTCAGCCAGCAAGTCTATAAGGGAAAGTCAGGGTGTGATCCTGCAGAGCAGACCCTGCCTGGCCTTCAAATGCATCTTGCTGAAGGGAAGACAGCCTGGCTCCCTGGGCCTTGAAAAGACCATCCCAGAAACAAGGGGTGTGTGTGTTTGAGACTGGGAAAAACTGGATTTCTGTTTTCCTTCATGGATGCCTCATGAAGCTATGAGCTCAGTTTTGCAGGGCCACCCAGGGTCACAGCGGAGAGCTCAGACCAGAAGGGATCCACCAGTATCCTTGCCAAGAGACCCCATGGAAGATGAGCCCCTCAGGCCAGAAGTGGCCAGAACGTTTCTGGGAAGAGTGGGGGTCAAGGACAAGGAGCTCCAGCAGCCAGGCCAAAGCCAGAAGGATGTGCAACCATGGATGGCCCAGTGGTGAAATGCCGAGAAGAACAATATTGCATCGGAGCCTGGAATGTAAAGCAAATCCTGAAGCTGAAGCTCAGGCCCTTTGGCCAGAGAACAAGGAGACAGGAGACACTGGAAGAGGCCCTGATGCTGGGAAAGATGGAAGGCACAAGGGAGAGGAGACAGCAGAAGATGCAATGGATGGATGGATGGATGGATGGATGGATGGATGGATGGATGGATGGATGGATGGATGGATGGATGGATGGATGGATGGATGGATGGATGGATGGTGCCACGGAAGTGACGGAGATAAGCTTGGGCAAACTCATGGAGACAGTAGCGGACGGATGGGCCTGGTGTGATGTGGCCAAGGGAGTCATGAAGAGTCAGGCATGAGAATGACTGAAGCGCAGCAACAGCAAAGGGCATCACCCCTGACTGTCCATTCAAAGGACAGTCTGTGAAGCTGGTGCTCAAATACTCTGGCCACCACACGAGTGGAGAGGACTCCTTGGAAAAGACCACGATGCTGAGGGAAATGAAGGCAAGAGGAGGAGAAGGATGGGTAGATGGAGTCATGGAAGCAGCAGACATGAGCCTGGGCAAAGTACGGGGGTCGTGGATGACAGAAAGGCCTGGGATGCTGTGGTCCAAGGGGTCACGAGGAATCGGACACAACTGAACAACTTAACAGAGCAGCAACAACAAAGGAAATCGAGCCTGACTGCGATCTGACAGGACAAATCCTGTACCTGAAGGTCAGATCCTTTGACCCGAGTTTGAGAAGACAGGACTCCATGGGAAAGGCGCCCTGAAGCTAGGGAAGACGGAAGGCACGTGAGGAGGGTCCAGCAGGGTTTGGAACTCCCTTGCTGGCTCTGAAGCTGCTGTGAGCTTTGGAGCCAGAATGAGGGCTGGAACGGACTAGGCTGTCCCAGTGCAGACGGCACTGGTCCACGCCAGGAGCCCTTTTGCCTAGCAGAGCCTGGTGGGCTTGATCCTGTCTCCTGAGGGCAGCCGAAAGAGCCCCCCATTTGCCCTCTTCCTACCATATAAGCTTCCCACGCCTGTCACGTTTTACGATTCCTGCTCTGAAGGCACCTTGTAAAGACCGTACGGCGGGCACTTCCTAAGATGGCGCGGTGGCACCTTGATGCATGAGGTGCCTCCAGATGGTGGACAGATTTCCCATTAGGAGGTGATAACGCAGGAATCCTCGCCGCGTCCTGACTAGACAGGGCCAGACATAGAACTGTCTTTGCGCCTTTTAAGTTACGTGCGCATCCAAGCACCTTGGCCTCTGGAAGGCTCAGGTGTGCTTGCCGTCATCTCTGTGCATGTGTGCACACCTGTCCTGGCTTCCATGCGTGGGTGCTGGAAGGAGCATCATTGCGGCTCCATCCAGAAGGTGGGTCAATGTGAAAACATGGGCAGAAAACCTGCGACCAGAGTTGGGTTGTCCAGCAATAGCTTTTCGTGCCTTTTCAGGGAGGGGGCACAGGGCTATGGTGGGGCCTAGGGATGTGCATGAATGGGTAAGAAAATTAGTATTCGTTCAGATAGACCCCCTTCAAATCTGGTAGGGTTCTATTCGATACAAATGCGTACAAATATCCGATATGAATGCATATGTATCAGGTAGGTATCCCGCAGGGTATGTATCCGATATGTATCCCATAACATATTCACCCTGAAAGGGTCAAATCTGTCCTGAATCCACTTTGAATCCGCCCTTTATCCCTTGCAGATGTGGCTGGCGCAGTCGCTTTCCCAGCTCCCCTTTTCACGGATGTTCCAAACATTGCTACAAACACAAATGTCAGCGTGTGAGTGTCGTAACGTTTCTTTCATATATGAATGTCTGAATTTGTCCGAATATGGAACCTTGCAGCTATCTGTGCGCATCCCTACTGAGGGAGCATCAGATACATGGGACACCCCCATGTGCGACGCTCCCCGCCTGACGGGGCCAGTTTAGGTGGCCATTGCGAGAGAGCGCGAATAGCCCTATATATACTTTAGGACTGTTTTAAGAAATCTCCTTTAACGGTTATCAAAGGCGGAGCGAGGGGGATAAAGCACTTACGAGGGAGAGGCGGCCTGCTGACGCCCCCATTCACCGTGCCTCCCGCTTATCTTCGAAAGCTGTAAAACAATTTATTGCTAGAAGAGGAGCGGAGCTGAAGGGCAACCCGGAAAGGTCAACACTCATTTTGTTCTCCTCTCTTAGAACATCAAATACCTTGATAGGTTTATTTGCCCTGCGACAGCTCTTGACACAACATGATGCATCGCTCCAAGGGCCTTGTTTGCTCTCTGCACATGCCTTGGCAACATGAAAGGAGCTTTCCCTTATCAGTTGTTTTCGCAGCTTTGCTTCTTTTGAGCTTCTCTGTGAACAGGAGTCTGTAAAACTTAACAAGATCCGCGCTGGTGTCCTCAAGGAGGGGGATGTCTAATGGAGCCACAGCAGGGCCGGAAGCATCAGGGCGTCGCCTCAAGGACCTTCACAGCGCGACGGCCGGGGAAATTCACAGCCCATCAGGGGCCGGATTTGTAACGTTTGATATTCATACAAATTTGTACCTTCGTGTACGAATTGAATGTTACGACATTTGTGCACTGACATTCGCGTTCCTATAAATGTTTCGGAACATTTGGACAAATGCTTTGGGACGTTCGTGAACCGGGGAGGTGGCTGCATCAGTCACATCTGCAATGGATCCACAATGCATTTAACATGGATTGAGAGTGGATTCAAAGTGGATTCAGGGCAGATTTGATGCTTTCAGAGTGAATATGTTATGGAATACATATTTGATATATATGTGTTCATATCGGAAATTCTTACGAATTCATACAAATAGAATCCCACCACATTCGAAGAAGAAGAGTTGGTTTTCTATCCCATTTTTCTCACCCATTTAAGAGGACTCAAAGCAGCTGACAGACCTTCTGTTCTTCTCCCGTCAACGATGCCCTGTGAGGTAGGTGGGGCTGAGAGAGCTCAGAAAGAGAGCTGTGACTAGCCCAAGGTCACCCAGCTGGCTTCATGGAGGAAGGCGAGTTGGCTTTTCTACCCTGCTTTTCTCACCCATTTAAGGGGACTCAAAGTGGCTGACAAACCTTCTGTCCTTCTCCCCCCAACAGATACCCTGTGAGGTAGGTGGGGCTGTGAGAGCTCAGAAGAGAGCTGTGAGCAGCCCAAGGTCACCCAGTTGGCTTCATGGGGGAAGGCGGAATCAAACACGATATTCCCAGATAAGGGCCCGTCTCCCTAACTATTAGACCGAACAAATTTGAACGAATACTAATTTTCTTACATTTGATTCAATACAAATTGAATGCAAACCCGCCCCCCGCCCCCAATCCATGCAGATGCCCATTTCTTAGTGCTTCTTCTTCCTGGTCAAGCCCTTCAGTGATTAACTACTGCATCAGGCCTGCAGTTTGCAGCCTCCAGGAGCATCCGATGGGATCACCATCTCCAGGGCCAAAATGAAGACAATGGGCAGCAGGACCACAGAGACCAGGACGAATGGGCACAGGTTAGAGTAGGGGGTTGGACTCGATGACCCTAGAGGTCCCTTCCAACTCTATGATAAGCTGCAGGAATGTTTCTTCTGGCAGTAAGATCTGCTCCTCGGTGGGCTAATCCATGGGGCAGGCAGTGGGCTCTCCATCTCTGGAGGCTTTCAGGAAGGGGCTGGCCTGCCGGTCCCCCACAGGGGCTGAATCTTCCCCTCTGAACATTGCAGGGGGCTGAGCTAGGGGCCCTTGTGTTCCTTTCCAGTTTCACAATGCTGAGATTTTATGTGGAACACCACAGGTTGTAACGTCCTGCCGACCAGTGAAATATTTACAAGTTTGCTCTGCGCCTGCTTGTGCCAATTTGCTCTTAAAGACGCAAGCCAAGTCCTTTCCCATCCTAACAAAATTCTCCCGCTAGTCTACCTTTCTACCCACATTGCCATCTTAAATGAATCCCCCAAAAGAAAGCTGGGTCGTTCCTTTCCTCCAGATTTTAAGCAGACCGGATGTGTGTGTTGCCAGCTGGACTCCCAAGCCAGACCCAGGAATGGGCTAGGGTGCCACCTTGCAGAAGGCCACGCAGATTGCCCCAGAGCTGCAGGGTTGGCAGCTATTAGCAATCTCCCATGCCCCTCACTCGTAGATTTAACAAGCTGGGCAACAGGTGCACCACAGAATTATTAGCCCTACAGCATGGGGGCAGCTCAGCTATGTCAGAGACCATATAGGACAGCTGCTTATGCCATCCCTCCTGGGGGTGGTCTAGTGGTAGCAGCCAAGACCCCCCCCCCCGCCCTCTGGGCGACTCTCCAGCCTGGCTGGGCGCAGACAACTTGGAGGAGATGGTTCTCTGTGGGACTGGAGCCTTTGGTCAGCTGCTCTGGACGCCACTTGGCCTCAGATGCCTCCATTTGTGTGTGTGTTTGGCTTATCTTGCAAAGTTTTGCACGATGTGCAATTTTTATAATGTATTTTTATTATAATGTTTTGATTGTTATTTTGCACTGTGTATTTCCTGTTTGTTGTTGGGCAAATTTTCTTGTGGAAAGGCGGTATACAAACCGAATGACAAAAGAGAGAGAGATTTCATCCGCTTTCACTCAGGGCACCTTCTGGACGCCTTCTAGGCCACATGGTCCTCTCCTTTCCAAAACCCGCCTTGTGCCAGAATGGGGGCTTCGGGTGCTCCTCCCTGTCCTGGAGCAAAATCCCGGAATCCCCTGGAGACTTGGAATGATAACGCAAACTGCATGATCCTATTTCAGAGGAATTCAAGGGCATCAGGGCAGCTTTCGGGATTCGGTGTGCAGGCGGTCCAGGGCGTATGTTTCTCTCTCCTCCTTTGGCTGTTATATCAGTCCTCCTAGTTAATAACAACTTCCTGATCCCCTCTCTCATGGGCTCCTGCCACCGGCTGAGCAGGTTTCCACTTGGCAGCCCAGAGGGTCTCTGGCTGCCAAGTGAGGACTGTTCCCAATCGCCTCCTGCTAATAGCCAACTGCAGCACAGGCACAGGGTGGGGGCTGCCTCCTCCATGTTCATCGTCCATGTTCCTCTGGCGCAAGGCGTAGGCCTCCTGTCCAGCCTCACAGATCCTGGAACCGCAGGGCTGTTTTTGCAGTTCCAGTAAGGTTAACGCACATTGACTAGCACTCCGGCCGTGTCTTCACGGCAACCTTATCTCGGATTCAAAACATTTTCAATCCTCGGAGTCCGCACGGCAGTTTGGCTTAACACACTTTCTACGTGTTAAACCACCCCAAAGCGTGGTGTATCTCAACCCTGATTTCAACAGGTCTCACTCCGGATCCCGTGCTTGAAACGTTTTACATTTTTTACTGTGGGGACCCTACCTTGTTAAGGGATGAGAATCCATGTTTAGGGTTTCCCTCCCCCAATAGCTTGCTTCCAAGGATAGTGATTTCATTGAAAAGATCCACCCTTAAAACAGCCACTATAAAAATCCAGTCCTTAAAGCTACACTGTAGCAATCTAGCCTCTTCACACCTTAATAACAATGTTGCAGTTTTGCACAATTCTAGCTCTTTGAAAGTTCTGACCTTTAAAAAAGGGAAAGGAAAGGAAAGCCCTGGAGGTTCTGTTTTAAAGGCTGTGGCTGTGAAGGGGGTTTGAGTTGGTGGTGCTGCTGCTGCTGTGTGCCCTGGGAAATGGGGAGAGGAGGGCAAAGAATCACTGGCTGCTGGTGCCGTTTTTCCTTCATCCAGGCAAGGCAGCCACCCAGCTAGGCTCCATGAAGGGGTCTGTTATGGGTGGTACGTTCACGCCAGGAGGAAGAGGACAGGGCAGCCCCGAAAAGTGGCTTTTAAAAGGTAGCCACTGGAGTCCCCCCTTGAGTCACGTACGTCCTCAGAATCCAGATTGAACGCGATTAAGCTGAAAGTAATGGGAACAGGCAAATTCGCGTTTGCATCCGGTTCTGTTATCTCGGTTTAGGGAAAGCGAAATAAGGTTGCTGTGCAGACACGGCCTCCGACTTGGAGTGCTAGTCCACTTTGGCTGTTCCCTCCTCCCCTGAAACAAATACTTACCTTATTCGATGCAGGGGCCTGCTCCTCCTCTGGGCACCGCCATTTTGGCCGCGGCACCGTCTGCGACTGCATGCACATCAGTGCCGTCTCCATAATGATGCTGATGCTCTCTGTGGTCGCGGTCATGTCTATAAGACGCCAGTGTGCTTGTGTCGCACCTCAGGCGACCCTGGAGCACAGGAAGAAGTGCAGATGGTTGCACCACTGGATGCTTCTGGTAGATTCCTGGCAAACATTGGTTAAGGTGTGGAACACGATTTCATCCTCCACACCTAGTCAACAATTGGTGAATGTCTGTAGCAGCCTCTTCCATGTGCAGATGCTCTTCAGCAGAAGTTCACTAAGGGTGCGTCCCCAAGCAATTTAAAGTCTGCTGAAACTCTTCTTTTGCCTCTGAGGACCCCCATGCCAGGGTTTTGAATGCGCTTTCAGCACCACAAAAGCAGGAAAACCTGCGACAAAATACGTGCCCTTTAAAGAAGAGTTCCATCGCTTTTTTTGGAAGTCGAGGGTTTTCCTCGCAGCATTTACCTTGTGGACGCTCCGTGGAAAAAGGGGCGGGGATTGCTGCCTACACACACAGCCATAAAGCATTCACACATCTCCCAGAACTGCAGCAGCTTCCGTTCCCTTCCTTTCCCCAAAGAGCCAGAATTGCGGAGAACTGCAACATTGTTATTAGGTGTGAAGTGTTATCAGGTGTGAGGTGGATGGATTGCAACATTGTTATCAGGCGTGAAGTGGGTGTATTGCTAGTCACCACTGTTCTACCGGGTGGATTTAGACAGTGATCTGTGAAAGTGCTAAGAATGAATGAGCAAATGATTGCCCAGCTAATGGCTGCAGCCGGCACCGGTAGCCATTTCGGGGGACGGAGATCTGGGAGATGAACAGAGAACCGATGGCTATTTTTCCTTTGATCAGGAGAGGGCGCGGGGAGAAAAAGATGCGGGCAAGCAAACCACGCTTCCATGGGGAACGAAGGTGCATTTTAAATGCGCGTTTTGCTGAGTCTCATGCAGACACTTATTGTGGAAGTGCAGGGCACTTTAAAAGTCTGCTTCAACAGAGTGACGGCAGAGGGGACCCAGAGAGGCAAATAAGTCTTTTGGGGATGCAGTCTAATTCTTCACTAGAAGCCCTAGTGTGAACAGGCCTCAGGTTCCTGGCCAGGCTCAGCTGCGTTGTCCTGAGCACAGGTCTGCAGGGCTGGTTTGTGCTTCAAGAGGGACAAGGTGCTTCTGACCCACCACACTGAGTCCATCTTCTCCCGCAGCCCCCCACGCCCTGGTCCTCTCGTGAACTGATCAGAACTCACAGTATGACCCCCTTGGCTCCAGGGGTCACTTGGTCCCTGAGTGGGAGACGTTGGTTGGGTGGGTCACTTTGGATGGGAGGCCCCCATAGGCACGTCTTGGGGTCACCTGGCCAAGGCTGTGAGAGGAAGAGTTTGTGTCCTTACAAAATAAGGCTTTTACTGTATAGGCTTCGATATGCCTCTATATACCCTTACAAAATTAAGATCCCTAAAGAGACTGGACTTTGAGTTGCCCCCAAAGAAAGCTTCATCACGAAGACTCTGGAGAGGTTTAAATGAGTTGATAGATTTAAATGCTTTTTGGCCTGCGCTGGACCAGGCACTGATGGGCAGTTATAACTGGGGGGGGGGGGCTATACTGGGTGTCTCTATATCTTCAAAGGTTGACAGCTTTAAGCTTTTGAAGACGTGTCAGCCTGTGTCGTCCAGCTCGCTGGGTTGTCTCCCTAGTATATTATTGTATATTCTTACTAGGGAAGCATCGCAGCTTGAAATGTTGTTTCTTAACAGGCATATGAAGTGTAGGTAGAGGCATTCCTAGGCAGAAATGTATGAGTTAGAGACAGTTTTGTGAAGTGTGCATCGATCATTTCCCAATAATGAGCCTCATGCATGTGGGAGGCATAAGGCAGGAATAAATGAACCCGCGTTGTATGTTAAGGGAGGGGGGTCATATCAAGGAGGGCATGAAGCAGGCGGACCGGGAAGATTGTGACTTCATCGTGCCCAAGCCAATGGGGAACAGAAGGAGGGACCATGCGGACGGGAATTAGGGATAAAAGAGGGTTGCATCCCTCACACCTTTGAGTCTCACCTGGAGTGAAAAAGCTCTGCTGATTATCCTCTTTCTATAAAGATATTCTTTTAAACATCCTCTGTCTGTGTGCCTGACTTTAAGAAGAGGTGAATGGTAAGTGTCTCTTATGGGGCATTCTTTACAGCTGGATTGGATGGAGGGTCACTGGGCCATGTCCTGCCAGGAGGGCCTTCTCGGGATGGCCCTGAGCCCTGTCCGCACTTGGCCTCTTTGTAGATGCTGGGGGAGCTTCTGGAAAGGAGCATGTGCATTGCAGGAGGCCTTTTCAACCCAGAAACAACACCAGAAGCTGCCCCAGCATGAGCCAGTTTGGTCCAGTTTGGTGCAGTGGTTAGGGAGCGAGACTCTTATCTGGAAAGACCGGGTTTGATTCCGCACTCCTCCACAAAGCTAACTGGGTGACCTTTGGCTAGTCACAGCTCTCTTCTGAGCTCTCACAGCCCCACCCACCTCACAGGGTGTTCTGTTGTGGGGAGAAGAACAGAAGGTTTGTCAGCTGCTTTTCAGTCACCTTAAATCGGTGAGAAAAGAGGGGCAGAAAAGGCAACTCTTCTTCTTCTTCTTCTTCTTCTTCTTCTTCTTCTTCTTCTTCTACTACTACTACTACTACTACTACTACTACTACTACTACTACTACTACTACTACTAGTGGTGGTAGTGGTGGTAGTGGTGGTGGTGGTGTACAAAATCATGCACGACACACACCCCAGCCGGAGGAGTGACCAGTTGCACCTCTGCTGAAATCAGGGTGCAGGTGTGCTGGCACCTCAGATGGCCCTAAACATGACTGTGCATGCATGGAGCATCACCTTTACTGTGCCGATAGCACACACGCAGTTGTGCCAGGCTCCATGCAGAAGATGGTGGTGCCTGACAGGCACTGCTGGCACCTGGACCCAGGTAAGTCTCTGGGCATTTGGGGCTTGGTTTGGCCTACACTAGCATTCCCAGGTGTGAACGGTAGTACAAGCTAGTGGGAAATGTCCTTTTCCCGTCCAGAGGACAGGAAGCTGAGTGCAGCAACGCCCTTTCTGCATGTCGTCTGATTCTCCAGCATGATTTCCAAGCCAGAAGATTTGTAAAGGAGCATCTGGCGCTAGTTCCAGCACGAGTTAAGCGAAGTGTGCACGTGGGGGGAGCATCTGCAAATGGCCCCTTTCTGCGCAAATGCGCTGCCTCAGGGCTCTCCCCGCGGTGACTACTGGGTCTGGTGCAGAAAGGCCCCTGGTCTTCCACCAATCTGAATAAGCAGGCCCTTAGCACAGTTCTGATCCGGATCAATTCTTCTCTCCTTAGCAACTCCTTGATCTGGATTAACAAATAAGTGCCTTCGAGAGCGGCTGCCAGTCAGCGGAAGCAAACCCAGCCTGATGGAGATCCCCAAACAAGGGTTATGGAGGAAGGCAAGATCCTGGCTCCTTGGGAACTTTGCCCCTGGAGGGCTGAGCTCCCCCCGGCCAGCCTGTGACAGAGGCAAGACAGCGTGGCCCCCACAGTTGTTCTGATGTCTCTTGGTGGCAGACGGGATTGATGGAGGCAGCCCACAAGGGCCCCCGCGCTGCCCACCTGCCTCCCTCCCTCCCTCTCCGTGGAGCCATCCGTCAGCTGCTGTAATTCGCCTGGGCTTTCAGGGCTGTGAATCCGTAATTAGTGCATAATTAATTGCCAGATGTTTTCAGCCCTAATGAAACATTAATAAATGATGAAACCATGTAGCCTGCTAATGGACATTTAAAAGGCAGCTGAGAGGAGCTTGCAAATGGTCTTGGGTCCTGGGGGCGCTTATGGCCAACAGAGGGGAGCCAGCAGCCCCTGGAGATCTCCTTGAGAGTAAGAGGAGAGGTGGGGGAAATGAACACAGGAGGGGAAGATGGACAGTGGCCGTGGGGCGGAAGAGATCAAAGAGGGGCGAAGCTCTTCAAAGCACCCCAATGCAGAATCACACCAGCACAGAGTTCTTCTGGAAACATGGAGGAGGAGAAGGGAGTTGGCTTTTCTAACCCACCTTTCTCACCCATTTAAGGGGACTCAAAGCAGCTAACAAAGCTTCTGTTCTTCTCCCCTCAACAGGCACCCAGTGAGGTAGATGGGCCTGTGAGAGCTCAGAAGAGAGCTGTGACTAGCCCAAGGTCACCCAGCTGGCTTCATGGAGGAGGAGGAGGAGCTGGCTTTTCTACCCTGCTTTTCTTACCCTTTTAAGGGGACTCAAAGCGGCTGACAAACCTTCTGTTCTTCCTTTACAACAAACACCCTGTGAGGTAGGTGGGGCTGTGAGAGCTCACAAGAGAGCTGTGACTCTCCCAAGCTAACCTAGCTGGCTTTGTGAAGGAATGCAGAGTCAAACCTGGTTTCCCCAGATAAGAGTCCGGCTCCCTAACCACTAGACCAAACTGGCTCACAAGGCTGTGGTTGGGTTGCCACAGATGCGGCCCCATAACAATGCTATGGATGGGCCCCCTCTGGATGGGCTCAGTCTTGGTGCAAGGGGCACCTTCCATCCTCCCTGCTCCACAGGACCACTGTGGGATGCCGTGATGGAAGGCAGGGACCGTTCCCACTGCTTTGAGCTTCTGGAAGGAAAGGAGGGGCGGCAACATGAAAATAAGCTTGAAAGGTTTATGGACGGCGGATGTGTCGATGGCTACTAGAACGAATGCCTAGATGCATCTTTCAGGCTGGGGGGGGAGGAACTGGGGCGTTTCTAAGGCCATCTGCTGGGACTCGAAAGCAGGAGAAGGTTTGTCCTTGTCTCTGCTTGAGACGCCCATGAGCATTTGGTGGGCCACTGTGTGCGACAGGATGCTGGACTAGATGGGTTGTGGCCTGATCCAGCAGGGCTTCTCTTATGTTCTTATGTAAGAGTTTTTCCAGCACTCTGCCATGCAGATCAAGCCGAATAGCCTCCCACCAACTTACCTTTGTCGTCCCCAGGTAGGTCTATCTTGGCTTACGGCACGATTGTCGCTTGTGGCCCTTTGGGATGCTGCTGGTGCTATGAGAAGCTGCACGCTTTCTATGCGCATCCGTGACGGAGCCTTGTGTGGGTGATGGCAGAGTATGGTGGCCCTCCGGGGGCTCCTGAACTACAGGCCCATCTTTCCATGCCAGTCCCAGGGGGGGGGGGGCAGGTGAGTCACCACAGCCACAGACAAGCGTAATGAAATGGTCACATTTAATGAACAACCTCCCTCCTGTGGGGGGGTGTCTCGTGTGTGTGGGGTTTGCAATCGCGCTCTCTGTGTGCATATTTAAAATTTTTTATATATATACATCTATAAAAAGTTCAAATACAGCATGTTGTCATCTGGA